>CM075654.1:19957500-22357500 GCA_037953625.1 Crotalaria pallida
TGAACTAAAATGAGACTTTCCAACAAGGGCAATTATTTTTATACATAAAAAACCCTCGGCTCAAGACCAACTAAAATAAATCAGCATAAAGAATAAACCCAAACTGTCAAACAAAATGATAGGGTTCAACGCTATTTGAGTCTAACCAGATATTCTATTATATGAAAATTCCACATCACATCTGACAAAAGCAAGTCATCCTGAGTTCATAGGGCATCATCATTAAGGTACCAGGCAGTAAAAAGAGAGAGAGAGCATTAGACTTTCAACACATGGAAGCAAGAGTACCTGCTATACAACAGCATGTACGCTCCCTGGGAAAGAACCTCCTCTAATTCCACATTTGCAACCTGAGAAATGAAAATGCAACCAAAATGATGATACTGGAAGTTCAAGCATTTTATACAGAGTATTCAGTGACCAAAAATATATATATATATATATATATATTAAAAGTTGCATCGGGAGACAAATAAAAATACATGGCAATCATCAATCATATACCAATTTCCTTGGAAATCCTTGATGTAGCAGATGTAATGACCAAAATATGAAGCATTTAGCATATCAATATGGACTACTACAACATAAAGCTTATAGATATCAAATCCATCTCCAGCATCACTCATGTAAGGGCTAAGATTCAAAGTCTCAGGGAAGGCTACTCTCTTGTTAAGTTTTCCAAACCTCCCACTCTGCATGTATACAACAGCCCAGCAAAACGTGAGAAAAATCGACAAAAAAAGTTAAAACCACATACAAGCCTTTCAAGTTTGCTTCGGTTCATTGGTTGCTTCGGTTCGCACCTAACAGAGAACCACACCGACAGCTTCGGTCCCGGTGTCGACGGTGCAAGCGGTCCCGGTTCGTGCTTCAAGGACTAGTGGCGGCGATGGAGCTTGGCAGCAGCGACTGTAACACCCCGACACTACAAGAAATATAGCTGTTTTCCGACGGATTTTTTCCGACGGATTTGAAGCCGTCAGTATTTTTCTATTTATTGACGGAAATTGTTGTCGGAAAACACTTTTCCGACGGATTATGGATTTTTCGATTTTTCCGACGGATTTTCAGACGGCTTTTCTGACGGAAAGCATTTTTATTCTCGTAAAATTATTATTATTTAAAAAAAAAGATAAATAAAAAGATAATATTCAAGTTTGTCTCTGTCCAATTTTCAACTAAGAAACAAGAAGAGAATAAAAAGAAAGAAAAAGAGAAGACAAAGAGGAAAAAGAGGAACCGAATTTGCCTCTGCCATTTGGGTTCCTATTGCTTAGAAATCAGAATCAATCTTCTTCGTTGGTTCCTCCAGGTAACCATCGATCTCTTCTTCCTTCGTTCGTTTCTTTTTTCCCTTCGTTTTTTTTCTTCGTTCTCTATTTCCTTCTTCTTTCTTCTGCTTTGCCACATTGTTCGGTGTTGTTGCTCTGGGAGGAGAACGAGAACAAGGAGGGTTGAGCACAGAATCAGAAAACGTGAGAAAGGGAGCCCTAGCTCCTCTGCAGCGCCGTTGAGAAAGGGAAACGCTTTCTTCGTCTGCTTCGTTGTTTGCCGTCTTCTTCTTCGTTGTGTTCCAATGCTACTCGCTCCATCTCAAGTATGACTATTCTCTCAATAATTCATCTCTCCTTGTTTTTGATGAATTTCAACATCATAATATGGTTTTATCCTTCTCATTTCATTAATGAGGATATTTAATTTTATTCTTTTTTTTTGTTTTAAAATATTTATGAATTTGAAGTTTTTTTATTTCTAGGTTATGTTTGGTGAAATATAAATTGAAACAAAGTTGAACTGGTTTTTTAATTGCTTTGAGTGAATTGAATTTAGATGCACAACAAGTGTTTGGTTAAATGCCACTTTGATGAGTTGACGTGAACAAATCACTTAGATGAGCTCTTGTTTAGTCTGATCCTAAATCTATGCTTTTTGGGCATAGATTTTATGCTGAATTTGTTACAGGTTGATGCACTAAACTAAACTAAACCCCCTTTCTGTATGGGATGCGCTTTGAGCTTCTAGGACTTGTTGTGCAGTATCTAACTTAAGTAGGAAACAATCTTCATTGTTGATGGCTTTCTCTCCTACACACACTGCATCTAGGAATAAATTTGTTGTGCACCTTGGGTCCAGCCCTTGATGATTTTAGCACAAAGTGAACTAAGTCAGGTCAAAAATAACAATTCTTGATTATACCCCTTTATAATCTTAACTGATAAATAAAAAATGTTACTATCTTCCTTGTCTTCACGTTACTTTTCATCTTCCTTCATCTCAAGCGTTGTACGTACACCCGACAGGGTCCAGAGACTAGGGGATAAACATCGCGACAACAAGCATACAGAACAAAAGGACTCGAGAGAGTAAGTATTCCCAAGCATGTTATGCCAACGATGTGGGATTACAATAGGTAAAATATTAAGAAATAAGAAAAACACATAAATCACACATACAAGCACTCATATTCGAACCGCTACTTTACTTCATTCTTTTTCTTTTCTCAGAACTTTACATATCCACAAAACTTCCATCAATCGCTTCCGCTGCGAACTCTGATTCCAACATCCATCTCATCCTCTTTCTCAAGCTATCTCTTAAGAATTATTTCTTAACAATATCAGTTATCTTTTCTTAATTAAGTTTTATGAGTTCGTATCCATCAATGAGGCGGGGAATTTAATCATCATTGAGGAGGGTAGCTTTCAAAGTTAGCACACACGTCTACATCTCCTCGGTCATCCACCCAACCTAGTCGTAAGCAAACAGGAGTACAGGACCTTTACCGTGCGGGCACGACAGCTGTCAACACAAGTGGTCCCAGACCAGGAGGCATCGCCTCAATAATATCAATTCACAATCATGGCACACTGCCTCACAGTGGCAAACAATTGCCCCACTCCAGTCCCTCTCACTGTTCTCGATTTGCAATCTAGGGGGCGACAGTATGCTTCTAGTGAGCTCGCAGAACTTGCCACGGCATTGGACCTAGTCCCCACCACGTTAGTGAGCCACATGTGGAGTTGTTCTGCCTAGAAACATACTCTAGACTTCTTGACGTATCACCGTCATTGTCCTCCCCTAATGCAATCTCGTCCTAAGTATCTGCAGATACCTATCGTTCCTTCCTCTCCACTACTTCGCGCTCTCATACCTCACCGCGTATATTAATGTCTTTTAAAAGTCTTTTATCTTTTTAACTCAACCTAATGGTCGGCCTATCCTTCGTGCATCCCTTCAATGAGTCCCGACCACTATCTTTGCACAATCTCTTCTCTCATCATAGAACAGAGCTGGGGGTCACGTCACAAACTCGTGTCTCATTTCCCACTCCTTTTCAACACTCTCCGTTCTTGAAATCACCTCATTTCACAAAGGTTTTCATAAAATTCCTTTTTGTAATTTTTCTCAAAATCTAGCTTCACACTGCTCAAAATCTCCTTTCCAAAACATTCCCAAAAAGGATCTCTTTTTTTTTAAAAAAAAAAAAAACTTCCTTTTCAAAAATCTTATTTTCATAAACATTTCTCAAAATTATCTTTTTACAAAAATCTTTTCAAAAGATTGTTTCCTAAACCTCTTTCAAAATTGCTTTCACGATCTTTTCAAAATCTCTTTTCAAAAACCGTTTTCACAAACCATATTTTTGGGTGAGTGTTAATGGAGGAGCAAGCTCAACTCAAGATTAAGCTTCTTCACAAAAATAAAAACTTGCTGAGCACTAATGGAGGAGCAAGCTCAACTCAACACCAGTCCCAGACTAAAACCAAAAACAGAAGGGAGCCCAGCTCCGCTCACATCACATCATCATCACTTTTCCCAGCTCTGGCTCGTCCACATCATAATGATTAGTTCTCATGCATTATTGGTTATAAATTCCACAACATCTCAATTTCTCTCTCAAACTTAATCTTACTTTTCTTGCATTCATTTGATTCATTATTATTCTCATTACTTCCAATCTCACCATGCATAATAAATTCATCACATAAACGAATAAACAACACACTAACATTCAGAGATTTTCGTATAAACTCAATTACCAAATATTATGTGGTCTTTGTCCATTTCACACGAGTAGCCACACAAACAGACAATTGCCATCGTGCTACTGACTCAGATCCACTAAGTTTGTACTTTTGCGATGGTCGAAACACTTAATATGTTACCTAAATACCACGGTGTTTGGGGAAACTTCTCTCTCACCTCAATCGATGACGATCTTCGAAGCGCTCCTTAGTCTCCATTGCGACGTTCGTAACCGCTTCCCGATCGTTACTGGAACTCAAATATTTCCCTCTTATTAAAATCATTCTTACTCAATTATCTTGGAAATAGAACAACATTACAAAACTTTTTATTTGAAAATAAAGTATTCACTCCCTCTTAACACCTTGGAATCAATTTGGGTTTCTCACAGTTAAAATCAAGTAAAACATTCATTTAAAGAAAATAAAAGTTTTAGAATACTTGTTGAAAACATAGTTAGTTTATAAAACACCTTTTGAATTAAAACCACATACTTTAGAGAAAATCTTTTCAAAAACAATATCTTTCAAGTAATCAAATTATTTTCTTACTTTATTTTCTTAAAAACCGAATCAAAGAAAATGAAATAAAGCTAAATCAAAAACCTTTATAAAATTATTAAATACTTAAATCATTCAAATACACACACAGACAAACATAACATCACAACCCATTCATAATTCATGCACCAAATTTCACACTCATCATACATGCACACAAAACAGGAATTCAACACAAACTCCTATCATTTTCTATACATGGCCGAATTTCATCACACATAAGGCAAGGTTATATTTCACAAAATCACACATACAAAACATGCACATATGAGACATAATTCTTTAAACGCATTATCCTACTTTAAACATCACAACCGAAAATAATTATTTTAATTAAGTTCATGCAAACATCTTTCAAATCATTTAGCTTTTTCCCCTAAGTTAACATACAAATGAAAAATCAATTTATTTCTTTTATTTCTTAGTCAACCCGAATTGGACATAGGAAATAATTCAAATTCATAATAATATAATCACATACCAAATCACTCAAAGTTAACAATAACACACAAGAAAATAAAAATAGCTTAGGTAGAACTTGTTCCTAAAACCGAATGGAACATAAAGATCACTTTTAAGTTTTTAATCCAAAATTTAGGTTTTCTCATGCTTGAAATCCATAGATCTATCAATGAAACACACATGCAAAACAAAACAAATAAACTTCGATACTTATAAAGACAAAACCGTGAGCTCCATACAAAATTCATCAAATGTTGATTTTATTTCTTTAAACAAATTTGTCACAAATAAAAATCATATCAAAATTCTTTAGATCACATGAATTTCAACATGCATGCAACTAGAATAAAGTTCAGACATGATTTCCTATTTTTCCTAGGTTTGGCCGAATGCACAAAGGTAAGATCCTAGGTTCTATTTTCACATGCAAGACTTTAAAACAACATTTTCTTTTCAAGCATCAACAAAATCATCATCACATACACAAAGCCTTGTTAAAAACCCTTTTTGTATCAAAATCACTTTTAAGCTTAGTATTATAGCCTTTTCTTTAAAATTGGGACATGCATCAAAAGAAAATTAAGACTTTATACTTAGAGCAACATGCAAAGCTCAAACTTCATGATTTTGCAAAGATTCACCACAATTTAAAACATGCAAGAGAAAATCAAAGTAGAAACATAAACTTAAACACAACTTACTAACAAAACCGTGAAGAAGAAATTTTACAAATTAAGGATCAAGGCATTCAAGCATAAATATTCAAGATCCATACATAAAATTAACATGCAAAGCATTTAAACTTCAAGATCATGAGGGAAAGAGTACATGCATCACAAAAATTTAAATTTAACAAAGTCCATCACAAAGTTCTTTACAAAACTAAGATTATTACATTGAGATTTTCTAAACAACTACCTTAAATAAAAATCCTAATCTTCAAGCTTCAATTTCTCCTCTCCTTCTCCTAGGGTCGCCTCGGCCTCTCCTCTCTAAGGTTTAGGGGTTGAGTTTTCTTGTTGATCTTTGAAGAAGAATAAAGGGATCAAAGGGATTTGGGTTGGGATTTAAGGTTTTCACTCTCCTCTTCTCTTTTCCTACTCTCGGCCACTTTCTTTTTCCATGGGTCTCAAGAGCTTGATGTTGCTCTTGGACCAAAGTGTTTGTGTTTGATATGAGAAAGGAAGGGAAAGAAAGAAATGAGAAGTGAACTAAAGCCAACACTCCCTACACACACGGTTTATGAAAGCAAAACAAGGGGTGGGATTTGTCAAGGGAAACAAAGGCAATTTGGTCTACTTCTAAGGTTGCATGGGGGTCTTCTTCGTGGGAGACAAAAGGAAAGGAAAGTCTTCACTTAGGCACTATGAGTCATTACCCTAGGCTCACTTACTCACCACTCTAAGCCTCCTATTTGCTTCCCACCTAAACCTTCTATTTTCTTTCCATCTCATTTTCTATTTCTTAATGGCTAAGGGAAGGCAACTTAGTTTGTTTCCTCTCCTCACTCACACGGCCGAACACATGCACACACATGCACATATAGTTTCTTTTTATTTTATCATATCATTATGGAACCATGCATACATGTAGCTCATACACATACCATACTTTTAGGCATTAGATTTCATACGGCATACCTATACATTATGCACATATAATTTCATTTATTTTCACATAGCATGAAATCATGGGATGATGCACATATTTGATCATGCACACAATCATGTTCCACTCAAAACACACGGCACACACATCATACATACACCATTCACATTTACACACTTATGCATTCATTCATTTAGTTTCACTAATTAAATTTCATACACACACATTCTCAACTCAAAATTTTCAAAGATTCAACTCATAAGAAACCAAATAACCGAACCAATTAAAATCACAGCATAAACTTTACTTTATTTTATAAAAATCACATTTTCTCACACACCAAAAATATTTGAAAAGAATAATTGGTTTAAAACCTCAAAAGGAAGATTTGTTTCTTTAAGAAAAATCAAAATTATAACTGGGTTTTCAAGAAATCATTCTCAATAAAAATCATTTGCTAAAACATTTTTTTTTCTAAAAGTCTTTCTTAAATTCTCAAAAATTCTTTTTAAATAAACCTCATGGATTTATTTGAGTCCAGAAGATGCGGGATGTTACATTCTCCCCAACTTGAAGATTTCTCGTCCTCGAGAAATGATGTGCAGAACTGTCTTGTTTCAAGAGTGCGTAGCTCCCTGTAGCAATCTTATTTCTCATTTTCATATGAACTGACTATTGAGATACACCATCCATTCATTGTCCTCATGAAAGGATTCCAAACAAAAGCAGTCGGTTGGATCATTCCATTGTCAAATACAATGCTGTATAATAACAAGGCTCTGCTAAGCGGTTTAAAATTCTAAGGGTGTTCAAAGTTGCTGAAACAAATAGCAACATAAAAAGGGATGTCATGCTTATGCCAATCTGAACAAGGACACTATTTATAAAGTTCCTCTTCCGACTTACCCCTTTCTAGTAACTTTCAGCCTAATCAGATCACCTTAAAACCTCAAATCTATGCCTACTCCCCAACTTTAATGATCCTCATCATTACATATCTCTACCACAAACATGAACTTGGTTCTCACCAACTTCCCCATCCTTAATGCTTCCTAATCACCTTACCCGACTTCTCTTTACCTCATCCAAATTCATCCTATCATTGCCTTAGATTCCATTAAATATTCACCCCTTATAACTTCATCTTATTCATAACTAGTCTTTCCTTGCTTCAAGCAATGGTTAATATATGCCTCATTTCACTCCTTCTAAGGTCTAAATCCATTGAATCTCCTTCAGTCCTAGAATTACCTATCTAATTAAAGGTCTTCATTCCTAACAGGGCTTTTCTAATCCACAATTTACCGTCACACTTTCATCACCCATCCTAACATTGATCATTACTTAAGGATTCTAATCATATATGTCTTCACTTCGTCTATCCAACAATTAACATTAAGCCACATCATTTACTCCTTCTAACTCTAATTCTAGGGTCACAACTCTTCTGACTTATCCTGGACTTCCTACTACCTCGACATCACCTAGTCCAAGATTTCAGGCAAATCACCTTCACTCACACTTAGCTCTAACCGACTCACACGATCCTTCATTCTTAACCTAAGACTTAAAAGACACCATTCCCATATCTTATGACCATTATATCTCCTTTACTCATACCTTCTAGTCCTTTCTTCCCTTAGACATTGTAAATCTAACCAATCAACACCTCACAATCTATTCTTAATTCAGGGATAACTGCTTGACTGGCATAAGTCATCACCAAAAATTTGGGGAACAAACAGCTTGACAATAGGGAAGGCTTATGAACTGAGTTCACAAATTTGGGTTCAATCAAATTAGGAAGGTTCAAGACTATTTTAGAGATCAATTTGGGGTAACAAGCAATATGAGGTAGGCAAATCAAATCAAGAACTAGATGGTCATTCCAAGCAAAAGGAATCACAACAAAGCAGGGTTCCAACAAGGTATGGTAAGTCCAAAGGATAAGTTTGGGTCTTGCTATAGGATTCGAATCCTCGGATTCAACAAGGAACTCCGACACCTTCCAAACAACACGTACATACTCTCGGCACTCCTATCTCTAATCATCCTAGACTAGCACACAAGATAGTGGCAACTTGAAACATTGCTCTGATACCATTCTGTAACACCCCGATTTGGCAACTTGAAACCATAGTCATTTTAAGTGAAAATTAGGGCCAATTTTTTTTTTAAAAAACATGTAACATGATTGAGTAGCATGAGTATGGGAACCAACACGTTTTTCCAAAACCCTTTCGCAATCAAAGAGTGTTCCCATATCTCATACTGAAGTTCAAGTTCCAAACCGGAGTGTTACCAACACTACACTTTGCAACCTGATCCTTCTCAACTCAATCATCATGGCCCATTTCTTTTCTAAATTAAAACCGTGGTGGTCACCAAAATAATTTCGTTCACAAGAGTTTGGGGTTTACATCATAGTATTGCAATGACACTAAGTAAATTAATGGAATACAACTTACTTCTGGGGGAAATAAAAGGACTGCCACCAAGCCCATTGAACTGAAGACGATGGTCCATGGAGAATGCCTAGCTAGAGTCGGTGTCCACCTCCGAGCATCTACGTCTCCGACCAATCCTTGCGTGTAAGCAGAGAGCAATCGGGCGCCCACCGAGTTAGTTAGCGGACCCACCGATCTTGATGTCTTCACGTTACTTTTCATCTTCCTTCGTCTCAAGCGTTGTACGTACACCCGACAGGGTCCAGAGACTAGGGGATAAACATCGCGACAACAAGCATACAGAACAAAAGGACTCGAGAGAGTAAGTATTCCCAAGCATGTTATGCCAACGATGTGGGATTACAATAGGTAAAATATTAAGAAATAAGAAAAACACATAAATCACACATACAAGCACTCATATTCGAACCGCTACTTTACTTCATTCTTTTTCTTTTCTCAGAACTTTACATATCCACAAAACTTCCATCAATCGCTTCCGCTGCGAACTCTGATTCCAACATCCATCTCATCCTCTTTCTCAAGCTATCTCTTAAGAATTATTTCTTAACAATATCAGTTATCTTTTCTTAATTAAGTTTTATGAGTTCGTATCCATCAATGAGGCGGGGAATTTAATCATCATTGAGGAGGGTAGCTTTCAAAGTTAGCACACACGTCTACATCTCCTCGGTCATCCACCCAACCTAGTCGTAAGCAAACAGGAGTACAGGACCTTTACCGTGCGGGCACGACAGCTGTCAACACAAGTGGTCCCAGACCAGGAGGCATCGCCTCAATAATATCAATTCACAATCATGGCACACTGCCTCACAGTGGCAAACAATTGCCCCACTCCAGTCCCTCTCACTGTTCTCGATTTGCAATCTAGGGGGCGACAGTATGCTTCTAGTGAGCTCGCAGAACTTGCCACGGCATTGGACCCAGTCCCCACCACGTTAGTGCGCCACATGTGGAGTTGTTCTGCCTAGAAACATACTCTAGACTTCTTGACGTATCACCGTCATTGTCCTCCCCTAATGCAATCTCGTCCTAAGTATCTGCAGATACCTATCGTTCCTTCCTCTCCACTACTTCGCGCTCTCATACCTCACCGCGTATATTAATGTCTTTTAAAAGTCTTTTATCTTTTTAACTCAACCTAATGGTCGGCCCATCCTTCGTGCATCCCTTCAATGAGTCCCGACCACTATCTTTGCACAATCTCTTCTCTCATCATAGAACAGAGCTGGGGGTCACGTCACAAACTCGTGTCTCATTTCCCACTCCTTTTCAACACTCTCCGTTCTTGAAATCACCTCATTTCACAAAGGTTTTCATAAAATTCCTTTTTGTAATTTTTCTCAAAATCTAGCTTCACACTGCTCAAAATCTCCTTTCCAAAACATTCCCAAAAAGGATCTCTTTTTTTTTAAAAAAAAAAAACTTCCTTTTCAAAAATCTTATTTTCATAAAACATTTGTCAAAATTATCTTTTTACAAAAATCTTTTCAAAAGATTGTTTCCTAAACCTCTTTCAAAATTGCTTTCACGATCTTTTCAAAATCTCTTTTCAAAAACCGTTTTCACAAACCATATTTTTGGGTGAGTGTTAATGGAGGAGCAAGCTCAACTCAAGATTAAGCTTCTTCCCAAAAATAAAAACTTGCTGAGCACTAATGGAGGAGCAAGCTCAACTCAACACCAGTCCCAGACTAAAACCAAAAACAGAAGGGAGCCCAGCTCCGCTCACATCACATCATCATCACCTTTCCCAGCTCTGGCTCGTCCATATCATAATCATTAGTTCTCATGCATTATTGGTTATAAATTCCACAACATCTCAATTTCTCTCTCAAACTTAATCTTACTTTTCTTGTATTCATTTGATTCATTATTATTCACATTACTTCCAATCTCACCATGCATAATAAATTCATCACATAAACGAATAAACAACACACTAACATTCAGAGATTTTCGTATAAACTCAATTACCTAATATTATGTGGTCTTTGTCCATTTCACACGAGTAGCCACACAAACAGACAATTGCCATCATGCTACTGACTCAGATCCACTAAGTTTCGACTCTTGCGATGGTCGAAACACTTAATATGTTACCTAATACCATGGTGTTTGGGGAAACTTCTCTCTCACCTCAATCGATGACGATCTTCGAAGAGCTCCTTAGTCTCCATTGCGACGTTCGTAACCGCTTCCCGATCGTTACTGGAACTCAAATATTTCCCTCTTATTAAAATCAGTCTTACTCAATTATCTTGGAAATAGAACAACGTTACAAAACTTTTTATTTGAAAATAAAGTATTCACTCCCTCTTAACACCTTGGAATCAATTTGGGTTTCTCACAGTTAAAATCAAGTAAAACATTCATTTAAAGAAAATAAAAGTTTTAGAATACTTGTTAAAAACATAGTTAGTTTATAAATCACCTTTTGAATTAAAACCACATACTTTAGAGAAAATCTTTTCAAAAACAATATCTTTCAAGTAATCAAATTATTTTCTTACTTTATTTTCTTAAAAACCGAATCAAAGAAAATGAAATAAAGCTAAATCAAAAACCTTTATAAAATTATTAAATACTTAAATCATTCAAATACACACACAGACAAACATAACATCACAACCCATTCATAATTCATGCACCAAATTTCACACTCATCATACATGCACACAAAACAGGAATTCAACACAAACTCCTATCATTTTCTATACATGGCCGAATTTCATCACACATAAGGCAAGGTTATATTTCACAAAATCACACATACAAAACATGCACATATGAGACATAATTCTTTAAACGCATTATCCTACTTTAAACATCACAACCGAAAATAATTATTTTAATTAAGTTCATGCAAACATCTTTCAAATCATTTAGCTTTTTCCCCTAAGTTAACATACAAATGAAAAATCAATTTATTTCTTTTATTTCTTAGTCAACCCGAATTGGACATAGGAAATAATTCAAATTCATAATAATATAATCACATACCAAATCACTCAAAGTTAACAATAACACACAAGAAAATAAAAATAGCTTAGGTAGAACTTGTTCCTAAAACCGAATGGAACATAAAGATCACTTTTAAGTTTTTAATCCAAAATTTAGGTTTTCTCATGCTTGAAATCCATAGATCTATCAATGAAACACACATGCAAAACAAAACAAATAAACTTCGATACTTATAAAGACAAAACCGTGAGCTCCATACAAAATTCATCAAATGTTGATTTTATTTCTTTAAACAAATTTGTCACAAATAAAAATCATATCAAAATTCTTTAGATCACATGAATTTCAACATGCATGCAACTAGAATAAAGTTCAGACATGATTTCCTATTTTTCCTAGGTTTGGCCGAATGCACAAAGGTAAGATCCTAGGTTCTATTTTCACATGCAAGACTTTAAAACAACATTTTCTTTTCAAGCATCAACAAAATCATCATCACATACACAAAGCCTTGTTAAAAACCCTTTTTGTATCAAAATCACTTTTAAGCTTAGTATTATAGCCTTTTCTTTAAAATTGGGACATGCATCAAAAGAAAATTAAGACTTTATACTTAGAGCAACATGCAAAGCTCAAACTTCATGATTTTGCAAAGATTCACCACAATTTAAAACATGCAAGAGAAAATCAAAGTAGAAACATAAACTTAAACACAACTTACTAACAAAACCGTGAAGAAGAAATTTTACAAATTAAGGATCAAGGCATTCAAGCATAAATATTCAAGATCCATACATAAAATTAACATGCAAAGCATTTAAACTTCAAGATCATGAGGGAAAGAGTACATGCATCACAAAAATTTAAATTTAACAAAGTCCATCACAAAGTTCTTTACAAAACTAAGATTATTACATTGAGATTTTCTAAACAACTACCTTAAATAAAAATCCTAATCTTCAAGCTTCAATTTCTCCTCTCCTTCTCCTAGGGTCGCCTCGGCCTCTCCTCTCTAAGGTTTAGGGGTTGAGTTTTCTTGTTGATCTTTGAAGAAGAATAAAGGGATCAAAGGGATTTGGGTTGGGATTTAAGGTTTTCACTCTCCTCTTCTCTTTTCCTACTCTCGGCCACTTTCTTTTTCCATGGGTCTCAAGAACTTGATGTTGCTCTTGGACCAAAGTGTTTGTGTTTGATATGAGAAAGGAAGGGAAAGAAAGAAATGAGAAGTGAACTAAAGCCAACACTCCCTACACACACGGTTTATGAAAGCAAAACAAGGGGTGGGATTTGTCAAGGGAAACAAAGGCAATTTGGTCTACTTCTAAGGTTGCATGGGGGTCTTCTTCGTGGGAGACAAAAGGAAAGGAAAGTCTTCACTTAGGCACTATGAGTCATTACCCTAGGCTCACTTACTCACCACTCTAAGCCTCCTATTTGCTTGCCACCTAAACCTTCTATTTTCTTTCCATCTTATTTTCTATTTCTTAATGGCTAAGGGAAGGCAACTTAGTTTGGTTCCTCTCCTCACTCACACGGCCAAACACATGCACACACATGCACATATAGTTTCTTTTTATTTTATCATATCATTATGGAACCATGCATACATGTAGCTCATACACATACCATACTTTTAGGCATTAGATTTCATACGGCATACCTATACATTATGCACATATAATTTCATTTATTTTCACATAGCATGAAATCATGGGATGATGCACATATTTGATGATGCACACAATCATGTTCCACTCAAAACACACGGCACACACATCATACATACACCATTCACATTTACACACTTATGCATTCATTCATTTAGTTTCACTAATTAAATTTCATACACACACATTCTCAACTCAAAATTTTCAAAGATAAACCAATTAAAATCACAGCATAAACTTTACTTTATTTTATAAAAATCACATTTTCTCACACACCAAAAATCTTTGAAAAGAATAATTGGTTTAAAACCTCAAAAGGAAGATTTGTTTCTTTAAGAAAAATCAAAATTATAACTGGGTTTTCAAGAAATCATTCTCAATAAAAATCATTTGCTAAAACATTTTTTTTTTCTAAAAGTCTTTCTTAATTTCTCAAAAATTCTTTTTAAATAAACCTCATGGATTTATTTGAGTCCATAAGATGCGGGATGTTACAGCGACAGAGCTTGGCGGCGGCGAGGCGGAGGTCGCGAGCTTCGGTCCGATCTGAAGGAGGGAGTCGCGATTCGCGACTGGACTGGGAAGGGAACGCGCGCTCAGTCCATGAAGGTGGTGGTGGCTGAGCTTTAATTTCTCTGGGGAGAGGAGAGAGAGGACGACGACGAGAAAGAGAGCGATCGCGAAGGTGGTAGAGGGATGGAGAGGACAGCACCGATCTCAGCTTCTTGGTTGGCCACGGCGGAGAGGGATGGTGGGGGAGGCAACAGCGACGGCTCAACACGAAGAAGAAGAAGAGTCATAGGGGGGGTTCTTTGTCGTCACAAACACAAAGGGGAACCCCTAGGATTTCCCTTCTCTTGCATACACATACTATTCTATTATTATTATTATTATTAGTGTTAGTTTTATTCATCCTAGTTGAAGTAAAATGATGGGATAAATAAGGTTTGTGGGATTTTTAATTTTTAAAAAATAAAAAATTATTTATGTTATAACATTGATCCCGGTTTCGTATTTTTATTATTCATCCCAGTTGAAATAAAACTGTAACATCCCTAATTTTTGTCTCCCGAATAATAGGAAATTAATAATAAAAAGTTTTATTATTAATTTATAGAATTTTTCTAAGTTTATGTTTTGTATTTAATTACCCTTAAATATTAAAATAAGTGGAAATATTTTTATATGGCAAATAAATGCAAAGTATAAGGAAATTGCATTTTGGTCCCTGGATGAGGACTAAAAGGCAATATTAGAAAGGTTCTTGGAGGGAAAGATTTAAAAATAATAATTTTTAAATTTTGAACTGATCTAACCGGTTAGTAATGCCCTGTAACCGGTTAGACGATGAACTCAGAAACTGGTTTAGTGGATTTTGATGAGTAATGACTCGAATTACTCCGTAATCGCCACGATTACTGCATGGATTTAGTGGCAACACACGCGTCGCCCTGCATGCAGGTCTAATTTGTCTATAAATAGGTGGATTTCTGATGGATTAGGGGTTGCTCATCTGAATTCTTGTTGAAGAGGCTGAGTTAGGGTTCCAAAATCGTGAGGGCAAATTCTCATTCATCTCTGAATTTTGTTGAGCGAGTGATAAACATTCACAAAGCTCACATCAAGGGCTTTGTGTTGATATAGAGTTTGTGAGCTGAGAGTCTTTGTGTGAGGAGAAATCGTCAATTGAAGTGAAGGTTGGGAAAACTGAGTTCAGAATTTTCTGATTCTGGAAGCTGTGTTGGAACCTTGATTTTGAGTAGTTCAGGTAATATCTAGGCCTCAAATCTTTCTCATTCGTTAGTGCATGTTGCCTAGAACAATCTCTAATTATTTTCCCCAATTTATTTGGCCAAATTCCATGTCAATTTTGGTGGTTTCTGGACCCTGTTGCTGGAAAACCGAATCTGAGTGCAGACTTGGGGAAATCGTGAGAGTTTGTGGTTTCTCTTCAAATCCAGTGAAAATATTCATCAAGATCGTCTTAGAGGTATGGGAGAAGTCTATACTATACTAGATTTAGACTAAAAATTAAATGATTTAGGATTTGAGTTCACAAAACTCAAAAGGGCATTATGTGTTTTTAAGCACAAAGGCTTGGAGGCCAATTTCTTGCTCACTGTGGTTTTGAGAAATTTTAAATTGATGCATGCAAGCTATATAAATGCTGAATTCTGTGTTTGAGTGCTTGATTTAAGTTTTGTTGTGTTAAATTGTGTTTATGTGGATTTTCATGAAATTTAATACAATAAACTTGATGCATGCAATATGAATGTGTTTATGGGTGTAAACATGTTTATTTTAAGGCATATGAACTTGGTGTATACGGAAATTTGGTTAGATTTGAGAAAGGAAGAAAATGAGTTGTTAAAACTCTTGTTTTAATGGTGCATAATCTAACCGGTTACACGATTTTCGTAACCGGTTAGACACTGCAGATTTTCAAAGAAAAATCAGTTTATAAATCAGTCCTAAAATCTTAATAGTTTTTACTCAAATCTAAACCTTAATTTCAATACACAAGGTCTGAATATGGGTTGTGATAATGTCAATAAATTCAGATTGGAAAGATTACAATTTATGCCTGAAATTGATGGAATAATTTCAAGAGAAATTATGTTCATTGGAAAAGGATATGTGATTTGGACTTTTGAATGATGAAACAATGGTTTTTGAGGTATAAAACAATGTTAAATGTGTTTTGGATTGGGTAGAGAATTCAAGAAAAAAGGGTTTTTCTGAATTGCAATGGTAAACAGTTCAGGTCTGTAATTCTAATCGGTTAGCCTGAAACTGTAACCGGTTAGTACCTGAATATGAAAAATATAAAGTTAAGTTTTAAATACCATTGAAGTTGTATTACTCAATCTGGGTTTTAAAAGGCATGTTTTGAGAAAAAATTCAACGGGGAATTTTATGCCAAATGTTGTACCTCAAATAAATCATTCAAAAGTAAAAATTGGAATATTTCTAAATCACATTAATTAATGTAAAGATAAAACCAACCCTGATGTTGTGCATACATATAGACTGGAAGTCTGGTTGGTAGGATCGTTATCATATTCTGGGAATATGAGGAGGGTACTCCGGGAGTACCAAAGTATAACCTACTTGATGACACATTATAGATATGTGGCCAGTGTCCGGGACCTGGTTTTTAAGCGTTCTGGGAACGTGGCATTCTAGGAACGTGGTGCACACTCCGGGAGTGATGCTTTTTATCCACGTGTGGTTCGGCATTATGTTCTGGGAACTAATGTCGGTGTTCCGGGAACACAATGGTGTATTGGATGGACGTCCAAGATGGACATTTAGAGGCCTCAGTTGTGGATAGATAATCATACATCATGCCACTTGCATTATAAGGGTTATAATGTTGAAAAATTGGTGTGCTCATATGTATCTGCATTATGATCTGTCCATGATATATTTGTGATTGTAATTTTAGTCTTTATCCATTATGTATATGTGTATACTTACTCCCTGTGCCCTGTTTAGGTGATGGCCAGATACTTAGCCTGCATCGAGATACGCCCTATCCCTAGCGGTATATGGACGTATGAGGAGCACCGTGTCACCTTTGAGGGGGAGGTTGAGATTACTCTCTACCACCCTAACCCTCTGGTGCGGGTGCGACCTCGTCAATTTAGGGTTCCATTAGTCTATACTATGCATGTTCCACCTTTTTACACTTATAGAGGACCACCCCCGGCTCGACCTATGCGTCGTTTCCATAGTTTTCGTTTTAGAGCTGCCACTCGTTCCCATCCTTCATCCCATAGAGTTGTCACTGAGGAGACTCCTTCTCCTGGTCCGACTGAGTATGATAGGACTGCTTCTGCGGATCCTAGACCCAGTGGTGGGGTCTCTACACCGTCGGGCGAGGTCGAGGAGGACCCTGTGGAGGATGAGAGCGAGGAGGAGGTGCATGTTGAGCCGACTGTTTCTGCTAGAGGTGGACCCGCTGGTTCATAGGAGCCTGCATAGCATAGGTGTTATGGATGCTAGATCCTAGGGATAGAGCTGTGGAGGATCTGAGGAGCTGCTGAGGACATGGAAGACTTGCTCTGGGACTTCTGCTTTTGCACTTTGTTATATATTGTATATATTGAGAGGTCTTAGAGTGAGCTTTTATTTTAGTGCAGCTGGTCTGTATATGTCTTATCAAAACTTGCTATCTCGACTTTTTATCACTTGCTACTGTACTGATGGGGTTTTATTTGATGGTATGATCTATATATATATGATGTTTATTTTCCTCAGCAGTGCCCCATAAGTACTATTTTCTTTCGCGAACTCTGATTTCAGTTTATAAAGAATTCGGCGAAATGTATATAATTTATATACTCAAATCTGACTCTAGAGGCAAATCATATGTTTAAATAATAACTACTAAGGTTTCCTATAAATAAGGACGTGCTTTCTCGAGAGTCTTTTTCAAATCAAAGATAATACTAAGCCGAATTCATGAAACGGTTTATGTCAGAAAGAGGTTTTGATTAAGCAAGTAATAATATTAAAAAGGAAAAATTTTCTAGTCCTAATTTTGATAGCAAGTAGTAAACTATTTGGAAATATTAATTATTTTCAAGTTAAAAAGAGAGCGTCACACCCTTTGGTGGTATCAGAGCATTGGTCATGTTCCTCATGGCCCCACAGATGCAACTAAGTATGATATTCAATATTGATTGAATATGTTTGAGTAAGTTAGTGGTAACATTTATGTCTTAAAGACCTTTTTAGTAACCCAAAGCCCATAGTGCAGGTCTTTCTATGGCAACCCGGAATCGAAATGTTACTAACGAAATGTTAGAACGAATCACAACCGTGTTGGAGGGTATGCAGCAGCAGCAGAGGCATCAATCATCTCAGGAGAGAGCTGGTAACCCATCTGCTGGCAACATGGCGAATCATGATGCTAAAACTCTGTCGGAGTTCAGGAAGTGAAATCCACCAAGATTTGAGGGAGGATATATAGACCTGATGAGGCGAACAAGTGGTTGTACGAGATCAATAAGATCTTCCGAACTCTGGAGTGTTCTGATGAGCAGAAGGTGACCTATGCAGTTTACATGCTTCATGGGGAAGCTGAAAACTGGTGGGATCACACGGTCCAATTGCTGAATTTTGAAAGGAGGGCAATCAACTGGGGAGTATTTATGGAGAAATTTCTTAATAAATTTTTTCCAGAAGATTTGCGGAGGAAAAAGGAAGTGGAGTTTATGCAATTGAAGCAAGGGGATATGAGTGTAGGGGAGTATGCTGCCAGATTCGAGGAACTGATGAAATACTCTCCCTATTACTTGAATAACCCTGATGAAAGAAGTAAGTGTGTGAAATTTGAAGGTGGACTAAGGCCGGAGCTGAAGTCTATCTTCTGTTATCAAAGGATTCAGAGTTTCCCTGCACTGGTGGACATGTGCAGAATGTATGAGGATGATAAGAAGGCAGAATTGATAGGAGGTCAAGTGAAGGGGGTTGGACAGAACTATGGACCCCAAAGGAAGAAGAAGTTTGACCATCGGAATAATGGTCCATATTCTAAGAACAAGGGGAAAGGTAAGGCAGTGATGGATAACAGGAACAAGCCTCGCGATAATGCTCCTTATTGCGAGAAGTGCAAGCGTTATCATCATGGTCAGTTTTGTTGGTCCACAGGAGGATGTTTCAAGTGTGGGAAGCAAGGTCACTTTGCTCGTGAATGCAAGGAATCTGCAAAGGGGGATGCAAAGGGATCTGCTGGAAAGTCTGTGGTACAAGGACGAGTATTTGCCCTAAGTGGTAGTGAAGCAACCCAAACCCCGAATCTCGTGCAAGGTAATTTCCTGCTCAATAATCAACCTTGCAAAATCATGTTTGATTCTGGAGCTACACATTCTTTTGTTTCCCCTGAATGTGTGAGTAGGCTGAATCTTATTGTTTCTGATTCACCCTGCTATCTTAGTATAGATACCCCTACGGGAATACCGATCTACACCGCTAAAGTCTGTTTAGGGTGTAATGTAGAAGTTATGGGTCGTTCATCCCAGGTAGATTTGGTTTGTCTTCCTAACTTACAATTGGATGTGATCTTGGGAATGGATTGGTTGATGAAGAACCAAGTGATCATCAATTGTGAGGAAAAGACAATTCAATATAAGACCCTTGAACCGGAGGGTTATATGTGTTTATTCTCGGCCTCTGGAGAAGAAGAGTCGATGTCGATCGAAGAAATTCCAGTAGTGAGGGAATTTCCGAAAGTATTTCCAGAGGAGATACCAGGATTACCTCCGAAGCGAGAGATAGAGTTTGGGATCGATTTAGTCCCTGGAGCTGGTCCCATCTCTATTGCTCCTTATAGGATGGCACCACCAGAAATGGCAGAAATGAAGAAGCAAATCGAGGAGCTGTTGCAGAAACAAATGATCAGGCCAAGCGTTTCACCTTGGGGAGCTCCATTATTGTTCGTAAAGAAGAAAGATGGAAGTATGAGGATGTGTGTGGATTACAGACAGCTGAATAAGGTCACTATTAAGAATAAGTATCCTTTGCCAAGGATTGATGACCTTATGGATCAAGTGAGGGGAGCCGCAGTATTCTCCAAGATTGATCTGAGATCGGGTTATCATCAGATCAGGATAAAGGAGAAGGATGTATCCAAGACTGCATTTCGATCGCGATACGATCATTATGAGTATGTTGTGATGTCGTTCGGATTGACAAACGCACCTGCTATTTTCATGGATTATATGAACCGGATCTTTAGACCATATTTGGATTTGTTTGTGGTGGTATTCATTGACGATATTTTGGTCTATTCTAAAAATTCAGAAGAACATGAAAAGCATCTCAGGATTGTGCTAAAGGTCCTGAAGGAGAAGCAACTATATGCCCAGCTTACGAAGTGTGAGTTTTGGTTGAATGAAGTGAAGTTTCTGGGGCATGTGATCTCTAAAGAGGGAATTGCGGTGGATCCAGCGAAAGTAAGTGCAGTACTAAGTTGGGAACAACCTAAGACGGTGATGGAGGTTAGAAGTTTCTTAGGGCTGGCTGGATACTATCGTCGATTCATAGAAGGATTTTCTAAGATTGCATTGCCTTTGACTAAGTTGACTCGGAAAGATCAACCGTTTGTGTGGGATGATCGGTGCGAAGTTAGTTTTCGTGAGTTGAAGGAAAGGTTAACATCGTCTCCTGTGTTAATCTTACCCGATCCTCACAAGAGTTTTGAAGTTTACTGTGATGCCTCTAAGCAAGGACTGGGTTGTGTACTGATGCAAGAAGGAAGAGTAGTGGCGTATGCATCGAGGCAATTGAAGAATCATGAGGTGAATTACCCGACGCACGATTTGGAGTTGGTTGCGATCGTGTTTGCCTTAAAGATATGGAGACATCATCTCTATGGCACTACATTCCAAGTATTTAGTGACCATAAGAGTTTGAAATATCTGTTCGACCAAAAAGAGTTGAACATGAGGCAAAGAAGATGGATGGAGTTCTTGAAGGATTATGATTTTAAACTCCATTATCATCCGGGTAAAGCGAATGTGGTTGCAGACGCGTTGAGTCAGAAAGCAATCCACGTGAGTGCGATGATGGTCAAGGAAGCAGCATTGATTGAAGAATTCAGAGACTTGAGCTTGTTGATGCAAGTGGAGCCATCAAGTATCAAGTTGGGGACGTTGCAGATCACAAACGAGTTCTTGGAAAGAATTCGGGAGTTGCAACGAGCATATGAAGAGTTGATGGAAAAGATGAGACTAGGTTCGGAAGGAAAGGAACCTGATTGCAAGATAGGGCAGGATGGAATCCTTCGTTTCAGGACAAGGATTTGTGTACCAAGAGATCAAGAAGTTAGAAGACTAATTCTTGATGAGGCCCATAAGAGTCGGATGAGTATGCATCCCGGATCGACCAAAATGTATCAGGATTTGAAGAAGATATTTTGGTGGTCAGGATTGAAAAGAGATGTGGCAGAATATGTGGCGGCGTGCTTGATTTGTCAGAAATCGAAGGTAGAACATCAGAAACCGGGAGGACAGTTGCAACCTCTGAGGATTCCCCAGTGGAAGTGGGATAGTATCTCAATGGATTTTGTGTCTGGTTTGCCGAGAACAGCAGCAAATCATGATGCAATCTGGGTGGTTGTGGATAGGTTAACAAAGTCGGGGCATTTTATTCCGATAAATATGCGTTATTCCTTGAACAAGCTTACCCAGATCTATATCAAGGAGGTAGTTCGTCTTCACGGAGTGCCTTCGAGCATTGTATCAGACCGAGATCCGAGATTTTCGTCGCAATTCTGGAAGAGTTTGCATGATGCTATGGGAACAAGGTTGAAATTGAGTTCTGCGTATCATCCACAGACGGATGGCCAGACGGAGAGAACAATTCAATCTTTGGAAGATGTGTTGCGAGTGTGTGCACTTGAAGAACAAGGAAGCTGGGATCAAGTGTTACCTCTTGCCGAATTCACATACAACAATAGCTACCATGCGAGCATTGGAATGGCACCGTTCGAGGCGTTGTATGGAAGGAAGTGTCAAACCCCGCTATGTTGGTTCCAAGTGGGGGAGAACTTGATGGTTGGACCAGAAATGATTCAACAGACAACTGAGAAGATCAAGATGGTTCAGGCTAAGATGAAAGCGGCTCAGAGTCGGCAGAAGAGCTATGCGGATAAGAGGAGGAAACCATTAGAGTTTTCTGACGGTGATCACGTGTTCCTTCGGGTAGTTCCGATGAAAGGAATTAGTAGAGTTTTGAGAACCCGAAAGCTTTCGCCTAAGTGTATAGGTCCATATCAGATTCTTAAGAGAGTTGGTCCTGTTGCTTATCAACTGGTTGTACCACCCTCTTTATCCAATTTGCATAACGTCTTTCACGTTTCGTAATTGAAAAAGTATGTTCATGATCCATCTGTTGTTCTAAAACTCCAACCTGATGACCTAACTCTGAGAGAAAACCTGACCTTTGAGACCAGACCGGTTCGGATAGAAGATCGTGAAGTCAAGCGGCTCAGAGGAAAGGAAATACCCTTGGTCAAAGTAACTTGGGAGAATGCTGACGTATCGGAAGCGACATGGGAATTAGAGGAGAATATGCGTCAAGAGTATCCGGAGTTGTTTTTGTAATCTAGAATTTCAGGGACGAAATTCCTTTTAAGTGGGGGAGTAGTGTAACATCCCTAATTTTTGTCTCCCGAATAATAGGAAATTAATAATAAAAAGTTTTATTATTAATTTATAGAATTTTTCTAAGTTTATGTTTTGTATTTAATTAGCCTTAAATATAAAAATAAGTGGAAATATTTTTATATGGCAAATAAATGCAAAGTATAAGGAAATTGCATTTTGGTCCCTGGATGAGGACTAAAAGGCAATATTAGAAAGGTTCTTGGAGGGAAAGATTTAAAAAAAATAATTTTTAAATTTTGAACTGATCTAACCGGTTAGTAATGCCCTGTAACCGGTTAGACGATGAACTCAGAAACTGGTTTAGTGGATTTTGATGAGTAATCACTCGAATTACTCCGTAATCGCCACGATTACTGCATGGATTTAGTGGCAACACACGCGTCGCCCTGCATGGAGATCTAATTTGTCTATAAATAGGTGGATTTCTGATGGATTAGGGGTTGCTCATCTGAATTCTTGTTGAAGATGTTGAGTTAGGGTTCCAAAATCGTGAGGGCAAATTCTCATTCATCTCTGAATTTTGTTGAGCGAGTGATACACATTCACAAAGCTCACATCAAGGGCTTTGTGTTGATATAGAGTTTGTGAGCTGAGAGTCTTTGTGTGAGGAGAAATCGTCAATTGAAGTGAAGGTTGGGAAAACTGAGTTCAGAATTTTCTGATTCTGGAAGCTGTGTTGGAACCTTGATTTTGAGTAGCTCAGGTAATCTCTAGGCCTCAAATCTTTCTCATTCGTTAGTGCATGTTGCCTAGAACAATCTCTAATTATTTTCCCCAATTTCTTTGACCAAATTCCATGTCAATTTTGGTGGTTTCTGGACCCTATTGCTGGAAAACCGAATCTGAGTGCAGACTTGGGGAAATCGTGAGAGTTTGTGGTTTCTCTTCAAATCCAGTGAAAATATTCATCAAGATCGTCTTAGAGGTATGGGAGAAGTCTATACTATACTAGATTTAGACTAAAAATTAAATGATTTAGGATTTGAGTTCACAAAACTCAAAAGGGCATTATGTGTTTTTAAGCACAAAGGCTTGGAGGCCAATTTCTTGCTCACTGTGGTTTTGAGAAATTTTAAATTGATGCATGCAAGCTATATAATTGTTGAATTCTGTATTTGAGTGCTTGATTTAAGTTTTGTTGTGTTAAACTATGTTTATGTGGATTTTCATGAAATTTAATACAATAAACTTGATGCATGCAATATGAATGTGTTTATGGGTGTAAACATGTTTATTTTAAGGCATATGAACTTGGTGTATACTGAAATTTGGTTAGATTTAAGAAAGGAAGAAAATGAGTTGTTAAAACTCTTGTTTTAATGGTCTGACTGCATAATCTAACCGGTTACACGATTTTCGTAACCGGTTAGACACTGCAGATTTTCAAAGAAAAATCAGTTTATAAATCAGTCCTGAAATCTTAATAGTTTTTACTCAAATATAAACCTTAATTTCAATACACAAGGTCTGAATATGGGTTGTGATAATGTCAATAAATTCAGATTGGAAAGATTACAATTTATGCCTTAAATTGATGGAATAATTTCAAGAGAAATTATGTTCATTGGAAAAGGATATGTGATTTGGACTTTTGAATGATGAAACAATGGTTTTTGAGGTATAAAATGTTAGTTCCATGATGAACATGATGAATGTTTTGATAATGACAAAGTGTTTTTGAACAAGCTACAAGTGTTGATCAAGTTTCAAGCTCAACAAGCAACAACAAACATCAAATGAAGAAGAGAGAAAGCAAGCTCATGAAGACCTAAGTTTGAGTGTATTTGTATTTCTTTTATCTTTTGCCTCTCAAGCTTCATAGGTTTTTTATTTGGGTAGATTATTATAGAGGGTAGTGAATCTCATTCATAAGTCATGATTTAATCATAATTTGAGTTTTCACTTAACCTAGAATCAATAGGTGGCTTAAAGGTTTTAAAGGAAAGGTTGGATTTTGAGAAAACAAGTTTTGAACATGTACAGTACCAACTTAATCGATTAAATGATAACTTAATCGAGTACTACTCGAGTACAAGACTTGCTTAATCGATTAAGTACTGCTGAACTGATTTTTAAAATACGTTTTTCACTTCTCAAAATCAGTTTTCAAGTGCTACAACTTTTGGGTATTCTATATAAACCTTTTCCTATTATTTGTGATAAGTAAGAATCATTTTCATACAAGTTTTACAAAGAATCAAGCCACTCTATTCTCTCTCATTTTTCAAAGATCAAAGCTTTTATATTTTCATATTCTTTGATCAAGAACCTTTGAATCTCTTATGGTGAATTGTCATAACTCTTGATTGAGATTCATAGGATTATTTTGTGTTTTCTATTGTGTTGTAATCTTTGCAAGAAGGCAAGCCACTACAACAAACAAGAAGTCTTGGTGTGTCGATTTTATCATCAAGCAAGTGCATTCTTATTGAAGAAGAAGAAGAAGTCTTGGTTGTGAATCAAGCAAGTGAAGCCTTGGTGTGTGGATTATCATCAAGCAATTGAAGACTTGTTGTGTCGATTATCAACAAGGGGTAGAGGTTAGATTAGAGAGAAGATCAATAGGATTACAAGGCAAGGGTGTCGGTTATCTCTTGTAGGCTAGCAAGAAGGGAGTCTTGTGAGGCAATCACTTGTAATTTGAGAACTCTAATTCCTCATAGTGAAGAATCTCTCTTGGTTGAAGAGGGGACTGGATGTAGCTTTCAAGTGGATGAAAGTGAACCAGGATAAATCACTGTGTCGTATCTCTAAACTCTTACTCTTTATATTCAAGTCATTTGATTGCGTTCTTGATTGAAAACCTAGAAAGATTGATTTTCATAATTGATTGAATTGAATCTTTGATTGTTCAAATTGATAAAGGGAAAATCATTTTCATAACTAGGTTAATCAATAAGAATATAGGTGTTAATCATTTCCGCTGAATCTCTGATCTTGCATGTGAATTGATTGATTTTCGTATTCGAATGAAAATTGATTTTTCTGTTTTCTGTCATATTTAATCGATTAAGTTCAAGCTTAATCGAGTACTACTCGAGTACACGACTTGCTTAATCGATTAAGTACTGTAGAATTTGTAAAAATCATTTGTTTTGATTGTTTAGATTTGTTTCGTTTGAAAATCTTTCAAGGTAGCTTCAACACCTATTCAACCCCCCCTTCTAGGTGTATTCCTAGGGTTCCTTTGTCTCTCCAACCACCAATTGCGGTTTCCTCAATTGGTATCAGAGCTCGGTCGAAAGACACGAGCATAAGAGCTTTTTCGTAAAGATCCTTTAAGAAAATCGCAATGGGTTCTACGAATCCCTTTGGTGGTGAAGGTGCTTCAATAAGTCGTCCTCCATTGTTTGCCGGAGAAGGCTATGCATATTGGAAAGTTAGAATGAAAATCTTTATCCAAGCCATAGATAGTGAAATTTGGAAAGTAGTTGAAAAAGGTCCTCATATCCCCTCTAGTTTAGTTGAAGGTGTAGAACAATTGATCCCCGAGGATAAGTGGAAGGATGATGATAGAAAGAAAGTACAATATGATTATAAAGCAAAGAATATCATTACATCCGCTTTATCCTATGACGAGTTCTTTAGAGTTTCTCAATGTTCTAGTGCTAAGGAAATGTGGGACACTTTACAAGTGACTCATGAAGGAACTAGTGAGGTTAGGAGAGCTAGATTGAATGCTTTAATGCGTGATTATGAATTGTTTCATATGCTTCCAAATGAATCTATAAATGATATGCAAAAGCGTTTTACTCATATTATAAATCATTTACTTGCTCTTGGTAAAACTTTTCTACAAGGTGAACTTTCTAACAAAGTGTTGAGATGTTTAGACAGGAATTGGCAACCAAAAGTAACGGCTATTGTTGAATCTAAAAATTTGGATGCTATGGATCTAGCAACACTTTTCGGAAAGCTTCAAGAACATGAAATGGAGCTTGGACGATTAAGTATCAATGAAGAGTCGGATAAGAACAAATCAAGGAAAGGACTTGCTCTTAGAGTCAAAAGTGCATATAAAAAGAAAGATAGTTCCGATGATGATGATAGTGAAGATTCCGATTCCGATGTTGATGAAAAAGACATGAAACTTTTGTTAAAAGAGTTTGACAAGTTTCTAAGGAGAAAAGGAAGGTTGAACAAGGACAAAAGTAAAGAGAAGGATTCCCCACACTACAAGACCAAGACATCAAAAGAAGGTGTAGTTTGTCATGAATGTGGAAAACCCGGTCATCTCAAGTATTCATGCTCTAGGTATCTCAAGAAGAAGGAGAAAGACAGGAAAAATTCTAAATCTAAAAGAGCATACATAGTTTGGGATAGTGATGAAGATAACAAGAAAAGCACATCGAGTAGTTCATCGGATGATGAAGAAGCCGCTTGTCTCAACTTGATAACTCTAGTAGATGATGAAGAACAAAGTTCAAATGATGAATCAAGTTATCAAAGCGAGGATAGCAATGTAAGTGAATCTAAATCCGAAATTTCTTCTAAATATGAATTGTTACATAATGCTTATGAAGAAATGTATGAACAACTTGAAAAACTAGCTTTGAAAAACATTGAAAGAAAGAAGCTCATTTTGAAACATCAAAAAGAGATTTTAGAACTTCAAAAACAAGTTGATGAGCTTAATCTTGAAAATGAAACTCTTGATCTTATATATGCTAGTTCTTCTTGTGATTGTGCTAGTAGATTGAATATTGTGGTTGATTGTGAGAATTGCAAGTTGCTCAAGGATGAAAATGCTATTTTGAAAAATAAGCTTGCAAGTTTCACCATTTGTGATATTAGATTGCGCACATTGTTAAATTTTCAAAGAGAAAATTCAAACAAGTTTGGTTTGGGTTATACTAATGCTAAGAGTAAATCTCATAGAAATGTTGTTGATTTTTCTAAAGTTGATTTTTCAAATCCTCCAACATGTTTCTATTGTGGTACTCATGGACATACTTCAAATGTGTGTTATGTTAAAGTGCATGGTATACCTAAAGGAAATTTTGTTTGGATGAAAAAGGGTGAAAGTCCCTACACTAACAAAAATGGATCCAAAACCATTTGGATACCAAAAAGCAAAGCATGATTGTTTTGTAGGTTTGATTGAAGATGCAAATGAATGACACATGTTCTCAATTGGTCTCAACTATGAATGTCTATATTCACATCTTCAATTGGTATCACACTTGCATCTTAAGTGAATGTCCTACAAAGTGGTAATATTTGATATTGATATATTATCTCAATTGGTATCTTCTCAATTGATATTACTTTTCTAAATGTTTAGTTAATTCAATTTGTATCATTGAGAGATTATTAGTTGATTATCATGCTTTTGTGATTATTGATTCTTCTTTACAATTGATATCTTCTTTGTTAAGTGATATTATGATCTTTTTAGTTCTCAATTGGTATTATATTTCATTGTTATATTCTCTTACCAATTGATATCACATTTCAAAGTATAGCTCTATTGTATTTGTTCAATTGGTATCAATGTTGTGAAGAAATGATCATTGATTTCTTACCTTGGCTTAGATGTTATATTTCAATTGGTATATATTACTTTTTGATAATGCCAAAGGGGGAGAAATATTATGTTTTGAATTAAATGAAATGTTTCTCAAAGTGGGAGAAATGGTATGTTTTTAACAAATGGGAGAAATATGATATTATATTTTTTGGAGAAAGGTTGTTTTGTTGTTTTTATGTAGGTTGAGCTAAGTTGTTGAAGATAGGGGGAGAATCAAGCTTCTATCTCAATTGGATTCAAGTGTTATAGCATTGATTGAGAGGGAGAAAGAGTCTTCTCAAGTGATCAAATGTTTCAAGCATCAACAACTTCAAATGATTTCAAAACATGGATTGTCATTTTCAAAAAGGGGGAGATTGTTAGTTCCATGATGAACATGATGAATGTTTTGATAATGACAAAGTGTTTTTGAACAAGCTACAAGTGTTGATCAAGTTTCAAGCTCAACAAGCAACAACAAACATCAAATGAAGAAGAGAGAAAGCAAGCTCATGAAGACCTAAGTTTGAGTGTATTTGTATTTCTTTTATCTTTTGCCTCTCAAGCTTCATAGGTTTTTTATTTGGGTAGATTATTATAGAGGGTAGTGAATCTCATTCATAAGTCATGATTTAATCATAATTTGAGTTTTCACTTAACCTAGAATCAATAGGTGGCTTAAAGGTTTTAAAGGAAAGGTTGGATTTTGAGAAAACAAGTTTTGAACATGTACAGTACCAACTTAATCGATTAAATGATAACTTAATCGAGTACTACTCGAGTACAAGACTTGCTTAATCGATTAAGTACTGCTGAACTGATTTTTAAAATACGTTTTTCACTTCTCAAAATCAGTTTTCAAGTGCTACAACTTTTGGGTATTCTATATAAACCTTTTCCTATTATTTGTGATAAGTAAGAATCATTTTCATACAAGTTTTACAAAGAATCAAGCCACTCTATTCTCTCTCATTTTTCAAAGATCAAAGCTTTTATATTTTCATATTCTTTGATCAAGAACCTTTGAATCTCTTATGGTGAATTGTCATAACTCTTGATTGAGATTCATAGGATTATTTTGTGTTTTCTATTGTGTTGTAATCTTTGCAAGAAGGCAAGCCACTACAACAAACAAGAAGTCTTGGTGTGTCGATTTTATCATCAAGCAAGTGCATTCTTATTGAAGAAGAAGAAGAAGTCTTGGTTGTGAATCAAGCAAGTGAAGCCTTGGTGTGTGGATTATCATCAAGCAATTGAAGACTTGTTGTGTCGATTATCAACAAGGGGTAGAGGTTAGATTAGAGAGAAGATCAATAGGATTACAAGGCAAGGGTGTCGGTTATCTCTTGTAGGCTAGCAAGAAGGGAGTCTTGTGAGGCAATCACTTGTAATTTGAGAACTCTAATTCCTCATAGTGAAGAATCTCTCTTGGTTGAAGAGGGGACTGGATGTAGCTTTCAAGTGGATGAAAGTGAACCAGGATAAATCACTGTGTCGTATCTCTAAACTCTTACTCTTTATATTCAAGTCATTTGATTGCGTTCTTGATTGAAAACCTAGAAAGATTGATTTTCATAATTGATTGAATTGAATCTTTGATTGTTCAAATTGATAAAGGGAAAATCATTTTCATAACTAGGTTAATCAATAAGAATATAGGTGTTAATCATTTCCGCTGAATCTCTGATCTTGCATGTGAATTGATTGATTTTCGTATTCGAATGAAAATTGATTTTTCTGTTTTCTGTCATATTTAATTGATTAAGTTCAAGCTTAATCGAGTACTACTCGAGTACACGACTTGCTTAATCGATTAAGTACTGTAGAATTTGTAAAAATCATTTGTTTTGATTGTTTAGATTTGTTTCGTTTGAAAATCTTTCAAGGTAGCTTCAACACCTATTCAACCCCCCCTTCTAGGTGTATTCCTAGGGTTCCTTTGTCTCTCCAACCACCAATTGCGGTTTCCTCATAAAACAATGTTAAATGTGTTTTGGATTGGGCAGAGAATTCAAGAAAAAAGGGTTTTTCTGAATTGCAATGGTAAATAGTTCAGGTCTGTAATTCTAACCGGTTAGCCTGAAACTGTAACCGGTTAGTACCTGAATATGAAAAATAAAAAGTTAAGTTTTAAATACCATTGAAGTTGTATTACTCAATCTGGGTTTTAAAAGGCATGTTTTGAGAAAAAATTCAAGGGGGAGTTTTATGCCAAATGTTGTACCTCAAATAAATCATTCAAAAGTAGAAATTGGAATATTTCTAAATCACATTAATTAATGTAAAGATAAAACCAACCCTGATGTTGTGCATACATATAGACTGGAAGTCTGGTTGGTAGGATCGTTATCATATTCTGGGAATATGAGGAGGGTACTCCGAGAGTACCAAAGTATAACCTACTTGATGACACATTATAGATATGTGGCCAGTGTCCGGACCTAGTTTTTATGCATTCTGGGAACGTGGCGTTCTGGGAACGTGGTGCACACTCCGGGAGTGATGCTTTTTATCCAAGTATGGTTCGGCATTATGTTCTGGGAACTAATGTCGGTGTTCCGGGAACACAATGGTGTATTGGATGGACGTCCAAGATGGACATTTAGAGGCCTCAGTTGTGGATAGAAAATCATACATCATGCCACTTGCATTATAAGGGTTATAATGTTGAAAAATTGGTGTGCTCATATGTATCTGCATTATGATCTGTCCATGATATATTTGTGATTGTAATTTTAGTCTTTATCCATTATGTATATGTGTATACTTACTCCCTGTGCCCTGTTTAGGTGATGGCCAGATACCTAGCCTGCATCGAGATACGCCCTATCCCTAGCGGTATATGGACGTATGAGGAGCACCGTGCCACCTTTGAGGGGGAGGTTGAGATTACTCTCTACCACCCTAACCCTCTAGTGCGGGTGCGACCTCGTCGATTTAGGGTTCCATTAGTCTATACTATGCATGTTCCACCTTTTTACACTTATAGAGGACCACCCCCGGCTCGACCTATGCGTCGTTTCCATTGTTTTCGTTTTAGAGCTGCCACTCGTTCCCATCCTTCATCCCATAGAGTTGTCACTGAGGAGACTCCTTCTCCTGGTCTGACTGAGTATGATAGGACTGCTTCTGCGGATCCTAGACCCAGTGGTGGGGTCTCTACACCATCGGGCGAGGTCGAGGAGGACCTTGTGGAGGATGAGAGCGAGGAGGAGGTACATGTTGAGCCGACTGTTTCTGCTAGAGGTGGACCCGCTGGTTCATAGGAGCCTGCATAGCATAGGTGTTTTGGATCCTAGATCCTAGGGATAGAGCTGTGGAGGATCTGAGGAGCTGTTGAGGACATGGAAGACTTGCTCTGGGACTTCTGCTTTTGGACTTTGTTATATATTGTATATATTGAGAGGTCTTAGAGTGAGCTTTTATTTTAGTGCAGCTGGTCTGTATATGTCTTATCAAAACTTGCTATCTCGACTTTTTATCACTTGCTACTGTACTGATGGGGTTTTATTTGATGGTATGATCTATATATATATGATGTTTATTTTCCTCAGCAGTGCCCCATAAGTACTATTTTCTTCCGCGAACTCTGATTTCAGTTTATAAAGAATTCGGCGAAACGTATATATTTTATATACTCAAATCTGACTCTAGAGGCAAATCATATGTTTAAATAATAACTACTAAGGTTTCCTATAAATAAGGACGTGCTTTCTCGAGAGTCTTTTTCAAATCTAAGATAATACTAAGCGGAATTCATGAAACGGTTTATGTCAGAAAGAGGTTTTGATTAAGCAAGTAATAATATTAAAAAGGAAAAATTTTCTAGTCCTAATTTTGATAGCAAGTAGTAAACTATTTGGAAATATTAATTATTTTCAAGTTAAAAAGAGAGCGTCACACCCTTTGGTGGTATCAGAGCATTTGTCCTGTTCCTCATGGCCCCGCAGATGCAGCTAAGTATGATATTCAATATTGATTGAATATGTTTGAGTTAGTTAGTGGTAACATTTATGTCTTAAAGACCTTTTTAGTAACCCAAAGCCCATAGTGCAGGTCTTTTTATGGCAACTGTAACACCCCAAAAATTAATCCCCGATTAGAAATTATAATTATATGTAATTACGTTAATTATTATAAAAAAATTATAATGTGATTATAATATAATTATGATGATTAGAATATAATTATGTTTTAAAAATAAATTAAGGAATAAATAAAGGAAATTATTGTATTAAGGTAAATATTTCTTTTTGTGGAAATAAAAGAAGTATTTAATAAGTATTTGATAAGAGAAAAGAAAATAGAATAAAATATAATATTTTGTGATTTTTGTGTCTCACTAACCGGATAGTGAGATGAGTAACCGGTTAGTGCTCTTAGACACCTAGAACTGAGATTGTTCTGGACAGAAATTGAAAAAGGGGAACACGTTTTTGGCCTTCCAACCAGCCACCTTAGCCTGAAAACGCGTCAATCTCTGCTGGGAATGAGTGGTGGTGAAATTGGTGACTTAAACCAAATCAAAACCACACAATCCACTCTTAACATTTCATAAAACTAAGTTCAGATTTCATTTTTCTGTTGTGGCTATCTTTGAGTTCGTTCTCTTTCTCTGAAGCACCAACACTCACAAATTCCATATCAAAACAAAGCTCTTTCATCCCTCTTGAAGTAGAAACAAATCCCATCTACTTTCGTGTACTCTAGAGGAAATTATAGGCTTCACAACTTGACTCTGTTGATGCTGAAAAACAGAGCACGAATCTGTTCTTGGAGCTCTCTTTCTTGATTTCGTTTGGTAAGCTCCAGTTACCTTTGAGTCTCGAATTTGTTTCAATCTCAAGTTCATGTATCCTAGTTTGAATTCCAATCCTTATTCACGAATTTATTTAACTTATTCTTGTTGAAAATCTTTGATCAATACCCCCTGTTGAAACTGAAAACAGAGTTGCAGCTGAGGTGGGTTTTGCCTCAAAATCGTGTTGAACCTTTTCCTTTGCTTTCCAATCAGTCTCAAAAGCTTCAATAGGTCAGGGAGAAGATATTCATTCGCTAGAATGATTATTAAATGGCTTGGAATGTAAAGGAGCTTTACAAGCTCAAGGGCCATAGGTTTTGAATTGGGACTTTGGATTGGAGGCCAAAATAGGACATAAAACTCATTCAAGCATGTCATATTAACTGAATACGAGCTAAAGGAACTATAAATTTGACTTGAGAAGCTCTGAAATTGATTTTGACATATTAAGTGCTAAATATGTGGTTTTATGCATACTTGAGGAATTATATATGAATCTCATGAAATTGATGTGTATAATTGATTTGAACATGTTTAAATATGTCCATATATGTTCTGTGAATGATTGATAAGGATTGAAAATGAAAGGTTTCTGAATTGGTGTTAAAAAGTGACATTTCTGTAGTGATGCTGCAGTGACTAACCGGTTACTGAAACTACTAACCGGTTAGTTACTGTAAAAATTGGAAAAGAGGGAAATTTGAATGTGAATAACCGGTTACACAACTTTCTAACCGGTTAGACACTGTTCAGAACCTGAAAAATGTATTTTTTCTTTAATCCAATATTTCCCTAATATTTTTAATTAATTCTTTTAAAATAAAAACTATTTTTTTTATTATTTAAAAGAATGTTTGGATGTCAATTCCTTTTTAACATCAATTCAATGCCAATTAAATAATTTGAAATCAATCCTAATAACTTGGTTGTGATTGAAATCATGCATGGTGTTATGGAGCTAAGATAAGATAATAGGAAAAGACACATTCGATTTAATTAAATCGGTATGAGAATACGCGGAGATTAGGTTTATGACGGTGATACGTCAAATAACCGTGGGAATTAATTATAGGTAAAATAGTCCTATGATGAGTGGGTTCTGCAGACTCGACTCGGGATAATTTTACAATGACTATAATTTTATTCTATCGATCTCTCGGAGTATTTCGTGATTGCGGAGGACGGTCTTTAGTATAATTTACACATGGGTTGTAATTGTACACTTGGTGGAAAGACGTTTACTCCCAATTGCTTTTCCTATTTAGTGTGAATCGTTGGTACGTTGTCGTCAAACGTACGTGGAGCGTTTGAACGTTTTCGTTAAAACGTAATTTGGATCGTTTGAACGTTTTCGATAAAACGTAAATTGAATCGTTGAGGACGTTATCGATAAACGTGAAATTTGCCAAGTGCATGATATTCGTAGAATATCACAGAGGAGATTGCATTGAACATTGCATCGCATTGCATTGCACATGCATTAGAAACATACATTATTGCTTGATATTTATTGTTTATTAATTGTCGATGGATTATTTGAGTTTGCTTACTTGCTTATGTGATCCTAATTGCTACTTGACTAATTGTGTTTGTTTATTCCTAGTTCATTTAATTATTCATTTGTACGTGAATGACACTGTCTTACTCCCTTTGTCCTATTTGTTTATTAGGTGATGTCTCGATTTCTGGCATGCCTGGAGATGCGTCCCGTGAGAGGGACATGGGAGTATGAGGAGCGTAGGGCCACGTTCGAGGGGGAGGTGGAGCTGATCTTCCGCCACCCGAACCCCTTGGCGTATATGCGTCCTCGTCGGTTTCGCATACCTATGATATATGCCCAGCATGTACCTCCTGCTTTTACTTACAGACATGGTACTCCACCGCCCCAGCCTGCACGTCGTCGTTCTCACTTCCGTTTTCGACCAGCTGCTCCCACTCGCACTCCTCCTGAGATAGCTGCACCGGAGGATCCTTCCCGTCCGGGTCCATCTCGGACTGTGAGATTTGCACCATCACCGGAACGTGTGCCTCCGGTGGTTCAGGTGGACTCTGAGGAGGAGGATCCCGAGGAGGGCGAGAGTGAGCCAGCTGGGGGCGACGCTGTACAGACTGGAGGGGAGAGTGACCAGGTCGTTCCATCGACTGGGAGCCAGTGGATGGTGGATGATATGTGAGGTGATATGCTAGGTATTTATCATTAGTATGTAGGCTGACTTTAGTATCTTATAGAGTTTTGTGGACTGCTCTGGGTTACACCTTATTATATATATGCATATGTGCACTGACTGAGTTTAGTAACTCAGAGTTATGATACAGTATCTTTTGATCTAAAACAATGTGACATGATGTATATTAAATCAAACTTTCTATGTGAAATAGAATGACGTAGTTTCATGAAAGTATTTGGTTTAAATTATTTCCTATTTTTATGTACCATCATAAGAACATCAATATCATTTCCTTAAATCGCATTAATAATATGCATTTAGCATAACATAATTCCCGTGACGACTCCGGTCGTTACACTTATGGTATCAGAGCAATGGTCCCGACTCTTGGCTTTGGAGTATGGCCTTACACACTAACCACTAGAGTATGTCGGTATTAGAGTGTGTGTTTAGTCTTAAGATTGATTATTGATTCAGTTCATAGTGCAGGTTACTATGGCTGCTAGAAACAATAATCAACTTGCTGAAGCATTAGATCGAATCTCGAGAGTATTCGAGAATATGCAACAGCACCCTGCAAGACAGCAACCACCTAGGAACCCTGTTCCACCTGAATTTCAAGGCATCTCGGAATTTCGTCAATGTGATCCGCCAAAGTTTGGAGGAGGACATCACCCAGATGAGGCTCAAAAGTGGATTCGTGATTTGGAAAAGATTTTCCGAACCATGAATTGCACTGATAATCAAAGGGTGACTTTTGCCACCTATGTGCTGACAAATGAAGCTGAGGATTGGTGGAATCATACTACTCAACTTTTAGCTGCTGAAGGTAGAGCTGTGACTTGGAATACTTTCGTAGAGAAATTCTTCGAAAGGTATTTCCCTGAGGATATAAGAAGGAAGAAGGAAATTGAATTCCTTAAGCTGACTCAAGGGGACATGACAGTGGGAGAGTATGCTGCGAAGTTTGAGGAACTGAGCAAGTATTCTCCATACTACCATCATAACCCTGATGAGCGTTCGAAGTGTATCAAGTTTGAAGACGGACTGCGACCGGATTTGAAGTCTACTTTCGGATATCAGAATATTCGGAGTTTTCCAACCTTGGTGAACCAATGCAGAATATATGAAGAAGACAAGAAAGTCGAAGAAGAGTTTATGCGAGCTAAAAGGAATCAGCAAGGATATGGACCGCAGCGCCATAAGGGTAGGAATCAGCATGGTAAAGGAGGACCTTACCATCAGAAGAATAAGGGTAAAGCTGATTCAGGAGTCAAGAACCCAGCTCCTCTGTGTGACAAGTGCAAGAGGCACCATTTTGGAACCACTTGCTGGACTCCTACTTGCTTCAATTGTGGAAAGCCTGGCCATATTTCTCGTTACTGCAAAGAACCAAGGAAGGTGGAATCTGGAAATGCTGATAGAAAACCAACCAGTTTTGGGAGAGTCTTTACTCTCAGTGGTGTTGAAGCTAGCCAATCTGAAAACTTTGTCCAAGGTAACTTTCTTCTAAATGGCCAACCTTGTAACTTTTTGTTTGATTCTGGAGCCACACATTCATTTGTTTCATATGATTGTGCTAATCGCTTAAACTTAACCATAATCAATACACCTTATAAGCTTGAAGTGTCTACTCCTACCAATCCGGTAGTTGTTACCTCTAAAGCCTGTTTGGGTTGTACCGTTCAGGTGTTAGACCGAATAACCCAAGTAGACCTTATTTGTTTGCCTCTGTCACAATTAGATGTTATCTTGGGAATGGATTGGATGTCCAAGAACCAAGTGCTCATTGACTGTGATAGAAAAACCATTACCTATCGTGATGTGATAACCAAAGGATGCATCCAGTTAGCTTGTGCAAAGGTTGAGAAGGAAGTGAAGATCGAAGATGTCCCTGTGATAAGGGATTTTCCTGAAATCTTTCCAGAAGAAGTCCCTGGACTGCCGCCTAAGCGTGAAATTGAGTTTAGCATCGAGTTAATTCCTGGAACTGGTCCTATCTCAATTGCACCTTATCGAATGGCGCCACCGGAGATGGCTGAGCTAAAGAAGCAAATCGAAGAGTTGCTGCAGAAGCAATTTATCAGACCGAGTGTTTCCCCTTGGGGTGCACCGGTATTGTTTGTTAAGAAGAAAGATGGAAGCATGAGAATGTGTGTGGATTATTGGCAATTAAATAAAGTCACAGTTAAGAATAAGTATCCATTGCCGAGAATCGACGATTTAATGGATCAAGTTCGAGGAGCTGCAATCTTCTCTAAAATCGATCTGAGGTCGGGGTACCATCAGATTCGAGTTCGAGAAGAGGATATTCCAAAGACGGCATTCCGATCTCGATATGGTCATTACGAGTATGTAGTGATGCCGTTTGGATTAACCAATGCCCCTGCAGTATTTATGGATTATATGAATAGAGTCTTCCGACCTTATCTTGATTCTTTTGTAGTGGTATTCATTGATGATATACTAATCTACTCGAAGAATCCGGAAGAGCATGCAGTTCACCTTCAATTGGTGTTAGAAGTGTTGAAGGAAAATCAGTTATATGCCAAATTCTCGAAGTGTGAATTTTGGTTGGAGAAGATTAATTTCTTAGGGCATGTGATTTCGAAAGACGGAATAGCAGTGGATCCAGCGAAAGTTGATGCTGTGTTGAAATGGGAAAGACCCCAGTCAGTTACAGAAGTGCGTAGTTTCTTGGGATTAGCTGGATACTATAGAAGATTTATTGAAGGATTTTCAAAGATTGCTCTTCCTATGACGCGTCTGACTCGTAAAGAGAAACCTTTCGTTTGGGACGAGAAGTGTGAGGATAGTTTTCAGACTTTGAAGGAAAGGTTAACATCATCTCCTGTATTAATATTGCCTGATCCACATAAAAGTTTTGAGGTATTTTGCGATGCGTCAAAACAAGGATTAGGATGTGTATTGATGCAGGAAGGTAAAGTTGTTGCTTACGCGTCAAGACAGTTGAAGACCCATGAAGAAAATTATCCTACTCATGACTTGGAATTGGCAGCAATAGTGTTTGCATTGAAGATTTGGAGACACTATCTTTATGGAACCACATTCCAAGTGTTTAGTGATCACAAGAGTTTGAAATATCTCTTTGATCAGAAGGAGCTTAACATGAGGCAACGTCATTGGATGGAATTTTTAAAGGATTATGATTTTGAGCTTCAGTACCATCCCGGAAAAGCCAACGTGGTAGCGGATGCGTTAAGCCGAAAGACCTTTCATTTGAGTGCTATGATGATTAAGGAGTTAGCACTAATCGAAGAATTCAGGGATCTGAGTTTAGTAATGCAACTAGAAGAAGACAACATTAAGTTGGGAATGTTGCAGATTACTAATGAGTTTTTAACTCAAATATGTGAAATGCAACAAAGGGATGTAGATCTCCAAGAAAAGAAGAAGTTATCAGCCGAAGGAAAAGAACCTGACTTTCAAGTTGGATCAGATGGAATCCTTCGATTCAAAGGACGAATTTGCATTCCAAGTGACCATCAGCTGAGGAGAATGATCTTAGAGGAGGCACATAAAAGCAAGCTGAGTATCCATCCAGGATCAACCAAGATGTATCAAGATTTGAAGAAGATATTTTGGTGGTCAGGATTAAAGAAAGATGTAGCTTCTTATGTCACATCTTGTCTGATTTGTCAAAAGGCAAAGATCGAGCATAAGAAACCTGGTGGAGAATTAAAACCTTTGGAGATTCCCCTATGGAAATGGGATAGCATCTCTATGGATTTTGTATCTGGATTGCCTAGAACTTCGTTGGGTCATGAGGCTATTTGGGTAGTCGTAGATAGATTATCCAAATCGGCTCATTTTATACCAATAAACATGCATTATTCCTTAGAGAAGTTAACCCAACTCTATATAAAGGAGATTGTCCGTTTGCATGGTATACCTTCCAACATTGTCTCTGATCGAGATCCAAGGTTTACTTCAAGATTCTGGCAAAGTTTGCATCAGGCTTTGGGAACGAAGCTGAGCATGAGTTCTGCATACCATCCGCAAACAGATGGGCAGTCAGAAAGGACTATTCAGACATTAGAAGATCTCCTACGAGCTTGTGTTCTGGAATATCAAGAAAACTGGGAACAGTTGTTGCCGTTAGTGGAATTCACTTACAACAACAGCTATCATGCAAGTATTGGTATGGCACCATTTGAAGTGTTATATGGTAGAAAATGTCAAACCCCACTATGCTGGTTCCAAGTGGGGGAGAATTCGATTATCGGTCCCGATATTGTGCTAGAGACCACCGAGAAGATCAAGATGATTCAAGATAAGATGAAGACAGCTCAGAGTCGCCAGAAAAGCTATGCTGACCGGAGAAGAAATTCTTTGGAATTTAACGAAGGTGATCATGTATTTCTGAGAGTGGTACCGACAAAAGGAATTGGTCGTGCCCTTAAGCCGAAGAAGCTATCGACAAAATTTGTTGGGCCATATCAAATCCTGAAGAGAGTAGGTCCAGTCGCCTACCAGATTGCCTTACCCCCTTATCTTGCAAACCTCCATGATGTTTTTCATGTCTCGCAACTTCGGAAGTATGTGCATGATCCTGAAGCTGTAATTCAGATTCAACCGGATATTTTGCCAATCAAGGAGAATCTCACGCTCGAAGCTGGTCCAGTGCGAATCGAAGATCGAAGAATGAAGCAGCTTAGAGGGAAAGAGATTCCATTAGTTAGGGTTTTGTGGAATCGAGGCAATGTGTCTGAATCAAAACTTGCTATCTCGACTTTTTATCACTTGCTACTGTACTGATGGGGTTTTATTTGATGGTATGATCTATATATATATGATGTTTATTTTCCTCAGCAGTGCCCCATAAGTACTATTTTCTTCCGCGAACTCTGATTTCAGTTTATAAAGAATTCGGCGAAACGTATATATTTTATATACTCAAATCTGACTCTAGAGGCAAATCATATGTTTAAATAATAACTACTAAGGTTTCCTATAAATAAGGACGTGCTTTCTCGAGAGTCTTTTTCAAATCTAAGATAATACTAAGCGGAATTCATGAAACGGTTTATGTCAGAAAGAGGTTTTGATTAAGCAAGTAATAATATTAAAAAGGAAAAATTTTCTAGTCCTAATTTTGATAGCAAGTAGTAAACTATTTGGAAATATTAATTATTTTCAAGTTAAAAAGAGAGCGTCACACCCTTTGGTGGTATCAGAGCATTTGTCCTGTTCCTCATGGCCCCGCAGATGCAGCTAAGTATGATATTCAATATTGATTGAATATGTTTGAGTTAGTTAGTGGTAACATTTATGTCTTAAAGACCTTTTTAGTAACCCAAAGCCCATAGTGCAGGTCTTTTTATGGCAACTGTAACACCCCAAAAATTAATCCCCGATTAGAAATTATAATTATATGTAATTACGTTAATTATTATAAAAAAATTATAATGTGATTATAATATAATTATGATGATTAGAATATAATTATGTTTTAAAAATAAATTAAGGAATAAATAAAGGAAATTATTGTATTAAGGTAAATATTTCTTTTTGTGGAAATAAAAGAAGTATTTAATAAGTATTTGATAAGAGAAAAGAAAATAGAATAAAATATGATATTTTGTGATTTTTGTGTCTCACTAACCGGTTAGTGAGATGAGTAACCGGTTAGTGCTCTTAGACACCTAGAACTGAGATTGTTCTGGACAGAAATTGAAAAAGGGGAACACGTTTTTGGCCTTCCAACCAGCCACCTTAGCCTGAAAACGCGTCAATCTCTGCTGGGAATGAGTGGTGGTGAAATTGGTGACTTAAACCAAATCAAAACCACACAATCCACTCTTAACATTTCATAAAACTAAGTTCAGATTTCATTTTTCTGTTGTGGCTATCTTTGAGTTCGTTCTCTTTCTCTGAAGCACCAACACTCACAAATTCCATATCAAAACAAAGCTCTTTCATCCCTCTTGAAGTAGAAACAAATCCCATCTACTTTCGTGTACTCTAGAGGAAGTTATAGGCTTCACAACTTGACTCTGTTGATGCTGAAAAACAGAGCACGAATCTGTTCTTGGAGCTCTCTTTCTTGATTTCGTTTGGTAAGCTCCAGTTACCTTTGAGTCTCGAATTTGTTTCAATCTCAAGTTCATGTATCCTAGTTTGAATTCCAATCCTTATTCACGAATTTATTTAACTTATTCTTGTTGAAAATCTTTGATCAATACCCCCTGTTGAAACTGAAAACAGAGTTGCAGCTGAGGTGGGTTTTGCCTCAAAATCGTGTTGAACCTTTTCCTTTGCTTTCCAATCAGTCTCAAAAGCTTCAATAGGTCAGGGAGAAGATATTCATTCGCTAGAATGATTATTAAATGGCTTGGAATGTAAAGGAGCTTTACAAGCTCAAGGGCCATAGGTTTTGAATTGGGACTTTGGATTGGAGGCCAAAATAGGACATAAAACTCATTCAAGCATGTCATATTAACTGAATACGAGCTAAAGGAACTATAAATTTGACTTGAGAAGCTCTGAAATTGATTTTGACATATTAAGTGCTAAATATGTGGTTTTATGCATACTTGAGGAATTATATATGAATCTCATGAAATTGATGTGTATAATTGATTTGAACATGTTTAAATATGTCCATATATGTTCTGTGAATGATTGATAAGGATTGAAAATGAAAGGTTTCTGAATTGGTGTTAAAAAGTGACATTTCTGTAGTGATGCTGCAGTGACTAACCGGTTACTGAAACTACTAACCGGTTAGTTACTGTAAAAATTGGAAAAGAGGGAAATTTGAATGTGAATAACCGGTTACACAACTTTCTAACCGGTTAGACACTGTTCAGAACCTGAAAAATGTATTTTTTCTTTAATCCAATATTTCCCTAATATTTTTAATTAATTCTTTTAAAATAAAAACTATTTTTTTTATTATTTAAAAGAATGTTTGGATGTCAATTCCTTTTTAACATCAATTCAATGCCAATTAAATAATTTGAAATCAATCCTAATAACTTGGTTGTGATTGAAATCATGCATGGTGTTATGGAGCTAAGATAAGATAATAGGAAAAGACACATTCGATTTAATTAAATCGGTATGAGAATACGCGGAGATTAGGTTTATGACGGTGATACGTCAAATAACCGTGGGAATTAATTATAGGTAAAATAGTCCTATGATGAGTGGGTTCTGCAGACTCGACTCGGGATAATTTTACAATGACTATAATTTTATTCTATCGATCTCTCGGAGTATTTCGTGATTGCGGAGGACGGTCTTTAGTATAATTTACACATGGGTTGTAATTGTACACTTGGTGGAAAGACGTTTACTCCCAATTGCTTTTCCTATTTAGTGTGAATCGTTGGTACGTTGTCGTCAAACGTACGTGGAGCGTTTGAACGTTTTCGTTAAAACGTAATTTGGATCGTTTGAACGTTTTCGATAAAACGTAAATTGAATCGTTGAGGACGTTATCGATAAACGTGAAATTTGCCAAGTGCATGATATTCGTAGAATATCACAGAGGAGATTGCATTGAACATTGCATCGCATTGCATTGCACATGCATTAGAAACATACATTATTGCTTGATATTTATTGTTTATTAATTGTCGATGGATTATTTGAGTTTGCTTACTTGCTTATGTGATCCTAATTGCTACTTGACTAATTGTGTTTGTTTATTCCTAGTTCATTTAATTATTCATTTGTACGTGAATGACACTGTCTTACTCCCTTTGTCCTATTTGTTTATTAGGTGATGTCTCGATTTCTGGCATGCCTGGAGATGCGTCCCGTGAGAGGGACATGGGAGTATGAGGAGCGTAGGGCCACGTTCGAGGGGGAGGTGGAGCTGATCTTCCGCCACCCGAACCCCTTGGCGTATATGCGTCCTCGTCGGTTTCGCATACCTATGATATATGCCCAGCATGTACCTCCTGCTTTTACTTACAGACATGGTACTCCACCGCCCCAGCCTGCACGTCGTCGTTCTCACTTCCGTTTTCGACCAGCTGCTCCCACTCGCACTCCTCCTGAGATAGCTGCACCGGAGGATCCTTCCCGTCCGGGTCCATCTCGGACTGTGAGATTTGCACCATCACCGGAACGTGTGCCTCCGGTGGTTCAGGTGGACTCTGAGGAGGAGGATCCCGAGGAGGGCGAGAGTGAGCCAGCTGGGGGCGACGCTGTACAGACTGGAGGGGAGAGTGACCAGGTCGTTCCATCGACTGGGAGCCAGTGGATGGTGGATGATATGTGAGGTGATATGCTAGGTATTTATCATTAGTATGTAGGCTGACTTTAGTATCTTATAGAGTTTTGTGGACTGCTCTGGGTTACACCTTATTATATATATGCATATGTGCACTGACTGAGTTTAGTAACTCAGAGTTATGATACAGTATCTTTTGATCTAAAACAATGTGACATGATGTATATTAAATCAAACTTTCTATGTGAAATAGAATGACGTAGTTTCATGAAAGTATTTGGTTTAAATTATTTCCTATTTTTATGTACCATCATAAGAACATCAATATCATTTCCTTAAATCGCATTAATAATATGCATTTAGCATAACATAATTCCCGTGACGACTCCGGTCGTTATAGCAACCCGGAATCGAAATGTTACTAACGAAATGTTAGAACGAATCACAACCGTGCTGGAGGGTATGCAGCAGCAGCAGAGGCATCAATCATCTCAGGAGAGAGCTGGTAACCCATCTGCTGGCAACATGGCGAATCATGATGCTAAGACTCTGTCGGAGTTCAGGAAGTGCAATCCACCAAGATTTGAGGGAGGATATAGACCTGATGAGGCGAACAAGTGGTTGTACGAGATCAATAAGATCTTCCGAACTCTGGAGTATTCTGATGAGCAGAAGGTCAATAAGATCTTCCGAATCATGATGCTTGTCTTTATGCTTGTAGTCACAATCATTCTAGGGACGGGAAAGACATATGGATCTTTGATGTAGATGAGACTACACTCTCTAATCTGCCATATTATGCTCAACATGGATTCGGGTATATATGTATGATTATCAATTTCTTTTGCTTCATTGTGTAAATCCTTCGTACACGTTGCCTTTAAGTCCCCCTCTCCTCTGCCTCTAAAAAGAGAAGTAATTGTTAAACCATATGACCGTTGGACAAAATGACATAACTGTTCGGAAACACTGATATATAAGTATCAGTTGAGGGAGCGGTTAAGGCACAGAGGCGAGAAAACCAAAAAGTGATCAAAGAACATAAGGGCAAACAATCAAGGAATTCAAGAGGAATTTCAAGCAATGGATCCGGGTAAGTTTCCATTCATTGCAATCTATAATTATAGCAAATAAATTAGGTGAGAATCATGAATTCAAGATCCTTAATTTGCTTACAATTGGTATCAGAGCAAAGTTTCTGAATTTTTTATTCTCCGTAAATGATGTTTTCCCAAATTTTGGCCTATCATTGTTTATATATCCGCTGCACAGTAAATTTTTGGCACATCATTATTTTATTGTTTCCCAAATTTTGGCGCATACTTGAATGGGGTTTATGTACACTCTATTTTGGCGTATTATCGTATACAGAGTGTTGTCAGAGTTTTAATGCCTAATGGAGTAGTCGCCTACTGGTTCATGTTGTTTTATATATATACTTAACACAAACTAGTACTATATACAAGTAATATATACGAGTTTTATAGGATTGTTACTATATGCTATTGAATTTGTGTTGTCAAAGTTTTATATATATTATGATAGTATACCATTATATATATATATATATATATATATATATATATATAAACTAACGTGCCCTACTTTTTATATATTTATACATACATCTTGGATAATTTATTTTAGAGATTTGTTAATCACCAAAGTGGTCGAGTCTTAGAATGTTAATTCCAAAATTGTACGGTTGTTCCAATTACCCATAAGTTTGATGCTATATAAAAGTAAATTTATGGATTAAATTAAGTTTGTTATTATAAGGTCTTCATGTGTTACGCAAAGGTATACCATTGCTTATAATTGATAATATTAAAGAATTATTTGACATACTTGGAGAATATGTGTTTGTATATCCAAAGATAACATGCATGTTCATTTAAGCGGGACTAATTGTCTATTTAAGTATTTTGGTGTTAGCATCATGATTTTTAGAAGTTATGGCTTTAGGTGTAACCCAAAGGTGAACTTAAATACATAGTTAAAGTTAGTATATGTTTGAATCTATTACGTTTACTCAAAGCATTAATGTTATGAGCATGTGAAATGTTTGCAGTTTCCGCTAATTTATTTGGCATGGGCAATGGACGCATTAAATTCAACGGGCTGAATTATTCTGATTGGTCTGAGCAAATCAAGTTTCAACTTGGTGTGATGGATTTAGACCTTATTATGGATGAGAAGCCTGCGACCATTACTGAGACTAGTACAAAGGCTGACAAATCTCTTTATGAGGCTTGGGAGCGGTCTAACAGGTTCAGCTTGAATTAAATGAGGATGACGATGGCAGAAAATGTAAAGTCGTCAATGCCCAAAACTAATGATGCAAGGGAATTTATGACAAAGGTTAAGTGTGAGACCCACAATTTTACCCAATTTATTTGTGATTTTGTAATTGAAATTAGGAAATTATGCTTGATTTTGATACCTGGATTTAATTAAAAATCATATGAAATATATATATATATATATATTATATATGAATATATATATATATATATACGTGACATATATGTATATTATATATATATACCAATGTTTTCCCTAGCTTAATTAAATGAAATATTTTAATATAAATATTTGATTTAAATGATCTTAGAAGATGAAATGCCTTTTGATGGATTAGAGTATCCTATCTTTAGAAATTCATATCTTTAAACCGTGCGTCGAAAAATTACAAATGATATGTCAAAACGATCGTATCGAAATCGAGATTATGAAAATATAAAACTTTGATTTTTATTTTATAGTTTTCGGAATTTTATCACTGCTAGAATAGTAAACGAATTTTTGAGTTTTAAGTTTGAATGTATGATTTTAATGCATTAAATAACCTTTTGACTCAAGTATATGTTATTTTGAAAATAAAAATACATTTATGAAGTGGTATAATGTACTATCATTTAAATAAAGTGTATTTTCGTATTTTTTTCTTATTTTAAATTATTTGAAAAACTTAGGAAGTGTATTTTGAAAAGGAAATGACCTTAGGACTTCAAAAATTCATAACTTTCAAACCGTAAGTCCAAAAATTATAAACTTTATATGAAAACGATCATATTGAGATGTAGATTCGAAAAGTATAAAAATTGTAATTTTATGAAGTGTTCTTCGAAATTTGATATCTGTAGCAATATATACGAATTTATTATAATATAAGAACATTTTTATTGAACCCAAAAGAGTTGGATTCAAGTGAGTTAAATGCAATTTCTTTTCCCCATTTCTGACTAGTCTCCACCGTCCAAGTGCATAGATTAATAGAGGAATATTTTTCTGAATTTAGCATCTTGAGTTTAACTTCATAGAAATTGGAAAAATTGTCTTAAATGAAGATACATGTTCCTAGATATCTTAAGTGAAAAAAATTGAAGTTCTTGACCACATTTCTCACTTTCTTAGGCGTGAATATCATGGTATTTTAGGGGTAAATTCATTCTTCAACACCTATAAATAGTTGGTCTTAGTTCCCACGTTTTCACACACAAACCTTGATAGTTTCACAAGAGAAAAAAAATAAAATTCTAAGAGAAAAAAATTGAGAGAGAGGGACGAGTAAGCTAGGAAGGAGGGAGGAATTGCTTTGTTGCTTGAAGTTTTCTAAAAAGCTTAAGGAGTAGAGGTAACCCAAAATCACTTATTCATTTAAGCTATTTTTTTAAGTTGTTTATATTCTTGAGTAAACCTTCTAAATTCTTCTATAGCTAGGTTCTAAAATTTCCTTTTTCATTTTTAAAGTTATTTTTGAATATGTGAAGTTGTTCTTAAGTCATATGAATTAAGAATGAGAAAAGGGACACAAAAAGGGTGTTTAAAGGGATTTATCTCCCCTTTTCTTTAATTCTTAAGATGGCTAAAAATTGTTGATGAGTATAATCATTTTATTTTCTGAGTTTACTTTATTTTTTTAGACTATATGAATTATAGAGGATTTTTGTATTAATGAACAAGTTTTTATCCTTTGTCTTTTAATTGTTTTTGTTTCTTTGTTTTAAGGAATAAAAAGAAATAAGTAAAAAGCAATGGAAAAATAATAATTTCTAATATATATATATATATGGACCGTGACCTATATCAAGTTGAGGATTGATTTGTGTATTTTAGTATGTGTATTGTATTGTTGTTTAATAAAATAAAAGAGAATGGAAATGAATAAAAAAAGATTAAAATGGATTTTTTATTTTTTGCTTTTCTTTTCTTCTTCTTTTCTGGATCGTGTATACATACATATATATTGTATGATAATTGTTGTTATTTCATGTGTATTTGAGTTATAATTAAGTCCCTAAAAAGAATGAAAACAAATAAGTATTTTTCCTTAAATTAGAAATGAAATGAAAATGATTTAAAGGAACTAAAAATGATTTTTAGAAATAAAATAAATTCTGGAAATTTTTGATGTTCTTAGAGTGTATGGAATTATATTTTATGAAATTTTTATGTAATTGTAATTGATTTTCTTTTGTTTGGATTTAAGTTAAATAAGAACAATGAATTAGGATAATAAACAAAAATGAAATTTCTGGAAATATAATAAATATAAGTAGGCCGTGAGGCCTTTGATCCTTATTTTAAAGTAATTTTTGTAATGCGTTTGTTATTTGATGTTGTGGTGGACTCGGCCTGGCCGAGGTCCTTAAACCGCCTCGCCGAAGTCCTGAGGACCCTTTAGGAAGCCTTCTGAGCGCTTAACCGAGCTCAATGCTCAACGGCCGAACAGATGACAGATACAGACCGACCTCGTGTTCCCACTCAGTTCCGACATCCAGGTCCGACACCTCCCCAAGTCCGACATCTAGGACATGATGACGTCCCACTACCTTATCCACAAGGACAGCTCATTACCTTATCCACAAGGACAACTCACTACCTTATCCACAAGGACAGCTCATCCAACCTTATCCGCTCCTAGCTCAGTACAGGCTGGCCCTACTTGGGCCTAAAGCAAGCCCATTAGGGCAACCAGCTCCCCCCTATAAGTAGCTCAGTACTACATGGGGCTCAGTTACGTCCTCTAATCCTAATTGCCATCCTCACACACCAGTGATTAGGGTTTCTTCTTGGCTCTTTCCCTTAGCCATCTGAGGACTTCCCCAAAACATCACATATCAACCCTAGACAGAGGCTCCTTCGAAGGTCATCTCCTATACCCTCGGAGGCCCTTGCCATCTAGGACATCACATTGGCGTCGTCTGTGGGAAGAGATAAACTTCAACCCCACTTAGAAGATTTCACCATGTCTGAAGAAGAGCAGCCGGTCCAGAGAAGGAGGAGGGGACGTCCAAGAAGGGTGCCGTCGACTGAGGACCTACGCCTGCACCTGGAAGCCAACAGGGCAGCGAGGTCCTCACCACCACCCCCTCCACCGCCTCCTCCCCCCTCACCACCTCCTCCACCAGAGTTCACTCATACCCATAGTGGACCCTACACCATCCACATTGAAGACACCGCAAACCCAACCCAGCTTCCTGGTGGTGGTCGACGCGTGCAGTTACGCTCTGAGCTCGGAGAAACCAACACTGAACAGCACCGCCATCGCGGCGAGCGTGCTCACTCAGTCAGTACAACACACCGTTCAAACTCACGACAGTCTACGCTCTCACGGGATGCTGAACTCTTATCTCTGATGAGACAGCAAATGAGAATCGTAGAGTAACAAGGTAAGGCTATTGCAGATCTCCAACAAGTTGCTATGCAACGATTAACTGAACGAGCTTCTATCCAAGCTCCGGCCCCGAACGAGTTCCCTCCACCACCCCCTCCCCCATCTCTTCCCCCACAACACCCGTTAACTCCACAAACCTTTGCAACACCACACACGATTGTCACACAACTTACACCAACTCCCGACCAGCAACAACCTGAGCTGGACGATTCCCATCCTGGACATCCTTTCACCCCTGCCGTCATGGCCTATGAACCACCGCCCGGGTACTTAGGGCCCAGTAACATCCCCAGATATAATGGCCTTACTGACCCTCAGGAACATGTCCTTTCCTATGAAGGAGCCGTGAACTTTCACGGAGGAGGAGATCGGCTGAAATGCCGAGCTTTCTATAAGACCCTCCAGGCCCCAGTCCTTCGGTGGTATTCAACGCTTCCTAAAAACTCTGTCAACAAGTGAGGCAATCCGCCAACCTCGTAGGATTCGAAGGAAATCTCATTAGCTTCACAAGTGAGGCAATCCGCCCCCTGGGAGCCATTCATCTCCCGGTGACCCTAGGCAACCAGCCTTCGGCCCGAACGGAGATCATCAAATTTTTGGTTGTTGACTCCGATTCCCCGTACAATGTAATATTGGGACAAACTTGCCTACAAGCTTTTGGGGCAGTAGTCTCAACAGTGCACTTGGGGATGAAGTTTGTCGGATCTGATGATAAAGTGGTTTCGGTAAAAGCTGACCAAGTGAAGGCCCGGCTCTGCTACAATGCGAGCCTACGGGAAGGAAAAAAGAAGCAAAAAGAGTTCACCGATCCGACACTGTCCAAGGGAAGAGTCTTATTGGCCGAACTCTAGTCTGAACGAAACACCTATGAAGAACGGGTGGTAATTCCCCCCTTCACCTCTCCCCTGAGCAAAGATGCTATCGTGAATGATAAACCCCTCCGAAAAACCCAAGATGCAGTCAAAGGAGATCTTCTCTCTCTTTCAATCCTCTCCTACTCCCTGCACGAGGAGAATTTGCTCTTTCATCTAGTTCTCACTAACCCCGCCCTCCGTTCGGTACATCTCCGAATTGAGGGCCGAGGTGACTTTCTCGCCCATGTCTTCAGCCGAGCTTTTCAGACCCCCAAGCTCGGGTACTTCAAGATGGAAATGTCCTCACTTTTCAACATTACCAACAGTCTCGGCAGCCTTTCCTATCAGCCCACCTCGGAGGACCATAACAAGGAAATCCGACAAGACGCTCCTGGTCCGAAGAGGATAGCGAGGAAAGAGCCAGCTGACCGCGACAAGAAAGCAAAGCAACCCGGGTCTTCTGAATCTGATCACCTCGCGCCCCGAGGATCGGACATCGGCCCTAACGGCCAAAAAAAAAGCGGGAACTGAGCCCGAGATCGATAACCCCCAACAGAGGCGTTCTGGAAACATACTTTGGGTAATTACCGAACTCAAGGATTCCCAAAAACTTCAAAACACTGAGAACCTGTTCGAATAGGTTTACCTCAGACATCTCAGCAGTCACCAGCATCCTCCCTGAGGATTTCAATTTTAACTTCCTTTCATTTTCAATTTCCTTCCTACTAATTATCTTTCATGTCTTTAATTTTCATTGTGAGATATTCACCTTTCAAAAGAAAAAGCAATGTACTCATAATTTTATTCAATGAAAAGTACAAACTTGCTCATACTCAAGTGCCACAGTTTTATATACGTACGTACTAGCTTCTCATTTAGCACTAGCCCTCTAAATGTTGCATGGCGCTATGCACAGCCAACGTCTCCCAGATAAGATCGGCTCATATGCACAGTGTACAAGGGACACCCGATAAAGAACAGACTGTTGTGAAATGTTTATACATAGCTTCACTCAGCACTCTCTTTTACATCGGGGCCGAGGACACCCACCTCGGCTAAGGTGGGTAGATCCGAGTTCCCTACCGTATGCACTTATATACAGTACCTTTATTCAGAGGAAAACTTATAAGATTACTGCACTTACTGAGTCTTCTGATTTATTAATGTTTCAAACACCAATGATTGGGTGCAATTTTTCCCAAGGTCCGATTAGGCCAAAATACAACAAGCCAGCAAAAGACTTGTACTCTCAAAAGTAGCTTTGTTTATAAAAAAGACCTCGGATGCAATATATATACGACAAGTTAAAACAAGAACTTGCATAAAAAGTCTCAGCATGCAGCAAGTTCCAAACACTTGCATCTTTTCCTAAAAATCTCCCTAGTGGCCACCTAATCAATCGAAGACCGAACCCGAGGTCGAACGAATAAACATGCAATAGGTTTATTATGATAAACTCGCATTCACGCAACGAGTTCCCAAAAAGGCGGGCATAATTCCGACCTCGGACATCAGAGGTATGCAACAAGTTAGTGTATAAACTTGCATAAATACGACGGCACGCAACAGGCTAAAACTGTTTGCTTTAAAAATAAACGAGCTACAATAAGTTAAATAGATGTCAACATTGTCAGATATGTTATAAAAGGACATAGACAAAGTACAAGCTGCCCAGCATAAGGGACTTACGCTGCATCTTCCTCAACATCAGAAAGGACGACCGTCCGCGGGTCGAACTCCTCATCCATCCTTTCAACCAGTGGGTTGGGCAGATTCTCCTCAGGCTGGTCCAAATAAACCTCGTCTCCACCATTTTCATAGTCAACCATCTTTCCATTCTCCACTCCGAATCTGGCAGATGCGCTGACGTACCGAATGCGGAGCCCCTGATTCATGTGGAGAACCTGCTCAACCGCGTTGGTGAAAACCTTGCCGGCCACCCTTTCAAGGTGGAAGTCCGACTCCCGAGCCGCTACCTTATGCTTTAGAGCCTGGGTAGCCATCTTCTTCAGCAGACCCCTAACCTTTTCCACTTCGGCCAGGCCCTCCTGCCGACCAACCTCTTTCGCATCTGCTTTGGCTTTGGCCAAGTCCTCTTCATGCCTTTTTCGGAGCTCTTCCATCTGGCGGCGGTGCTCCTCCTCAGCCTCAGCCAGCTTTTGCTCAGTTGATTTCTTGTTGCTCTTCAGCTCTTCCACCTCGGCCGCCATAGCCGACCGAGCCTTTTTCTTGGCAGGCGAAACACCATCCGCCACATCATCAGCTAGCTCGGCCAGCACATTGCACATAGTGGTGGCCCTCTTCAGTTGGAAAGCCATGTCTTCCGCCTTTTTCTTCCATTCCGCACCTGACATATTGACAAAAGTGTCTTTCAATGATGGTTTGACAGGGGCAGCTGGCAGCCGTGATGGAGTTCCAGTACTTGGAGGCAGCACGTTAGCAACAAGGGCAACCTCGGTGCTGGGACTTGGCGAGGTAGGAGGAGGAGGAGCAATAATGACAGCAGGAGGGGTAGGATGGAGGGGACCTGAGTCGACCGATTGCGTATCCGTAGAAACCTCTGACGAAACAGCGTCAGCAGAAGAGACCTCGGGCTTCTTTTTCCTCCGAGCATCAAAAGCAGCTTTCAGCGCCTTGGAAGACATCTCAGACCAGTGTTCTTCTGTAAAAAAAATAAAATAAAATAAAATAAAATAAAATAAAATTTTTTGTTAGTATAAGAGAATTGAAAGAAAACGCACAAGTGCAAGAGAAAAAGTAACTACCAATCTTTGTCAAGACTTCGTCGTCAAGACACTTTATGAAAACTCCAACATCAAGTTGGGCTTTCCAAGCGCGGTATTCTGTTTGAAAGTGGTGGGCCATCACAGATTCGTCGGCATCCAGTGTTACTCCCGACCACCTCTGCGGCGTACTGGAATGACGACTGAAGAACTCGGAGGTCCACTCCGGTGGGAACCTCGGTCCCGTCTTAGACCGAAACCAAGGCAGCCCCGCCCCAACATATTTGTAATTGAAGAATCTCGGTTTGAAGTGCTTCCAAGACTCAGAAAACATGCCAAATAGCCCACAATGAGCTCGGGCTTTGGCCGACACCCAAAGACGACCAGTGACCCCGTCTTTATTGCTGACGAACGGGTTATACATCCACAAAAATAATCGAACCGTACACACCAAACGTCTGGCGCCGCAGTACTTCTGGAACGCTCAGAGAAATGACCAAGTAGTAGGATGAAGTTGGGAGGGAGCTAGTCCGAGCTCGTTTAAGACTCTCATTTCCAGGTCGGTGAAGGGGAGGGTCACGCCGAGATTGTGGATCAGATCGGCATAAAAGAAAAAAGAATTATTGTCAGTCCGGCTGCATATTCTGTCATTTTCCGAACAGGGGAGCACTTCGTAAGAAGTTCCGGTGGTGTCCCCTGGGCAAGGCAGCACGACCCTCCTTACCTCGGCAAGCTTGTCCTCGGAGCAAAGATTGGACTGAATTCCCTTGGGCTCCACGTCGACCCACTCATACTGATCGGCATCAAAAGGTGCGGGATAAAGTTCAGGTTGATGAACGCACTTCCGAAGCGGCATGGTACCTGTGGAAGAACAGGGGAGCTCGGTATTAGTCTTACGGGTTACGAAAAATAACCCCCCAGAGAACCCCCTCGAAGTAGTTCCGAGGGGCGAGCATCTCCCCTCTACCACAGGTACCCCTCGTTCGTACTGTCCCTCCTTCTCCATCCTCTCGAAATCGGCACGCTCCCTACCGTCAGCAAACTCGGCCCAAGCGTACTGCCGTATCCACTCTCTCTTCTCTTCCCAGTCCCGAGGATAGACTACCTCAACGGGATCAACCTCCAGAACCCTCCTCTCATACTTTTTCCTATACTCCCTTTGGCAGCGGAATGCCTCGTCTGCCTCCGTAGAGGAACAGGACGAGGAGGAAGAACCGTCCTCCTCATCACTATTGCTAGATGACAGGGAAACTACCCCAGCCCACTTCCTAAACCATTCCCTACTCATATTGAACCCAATCCACTCCTTTGATTTTCTGAAAAATAAACAAAAAACAGGAATCAAAAACCTTCCAAAAGACTCAAAATACGCCTAACCTAAAGAAGGCTAAACCCCAGGAATAAACCCCAGAACCAAATAACCAAATGCAGGAAAACCTCAACCCCCAACATTATTCCCCAAAACCAAAACTACAAACCCAAGAAAAACCCACACCGCCACCAAAATAGAAACAGAAAACCAAAAATCCTAAAACTACTAATCAAAATTCTGCCAAAATACACCCCAGTCCGCGGATACAAAAATAAAAGGGAAGAAACACCAGAATCTCACCACATGATCTGCAAAACTGTAAGAACAGCGAAAAAGAAAATAAGTAGAGAGCTAGAGAAAAGAGAAATACCGGATGAATATGTGTCTGAGAGAGAGCGCCGACGACAAGAGATCCCCGGTCGAAACAAAGGGCGAAGAAAATTGAAGGCACCGGAACTGTGAGAGAAAGAAAACAGTTTTCGAAGAAGAAAGAGCTTGGGGGGAGATGCAGGGTTTCGTGGGAGATAGGAAGAGGCGTTTTCAAAAGGGGAATATTTGGCTGAGAGAGAAGAGAACGGTTCGTTAGGCCAAGGAGAAAAGAGAACCGTTTTCCCTCCCATTTTGAATTATGGGCCTGGCCTAGGCGGCTCAGCCCAACGCGTGTGGCCACATATACTTGGACACGTGGCGCACAACAGCGAAAAGTGTGGACCTCGAGCAACGCCACAATGATGGTGACACCTCGAGAATCGCGATTTCTGACACGTGTCAGATCTCAGAAGAGCAAACGTCATTTCGGTACTGGTAACTTGACAACTGTCAAACCTACTCTGTCATAATAAAAGGACATCAGAGACAGCTAGATCCACCGCATCGTCAACTCATCGTCCGAACTCCCTAGAACCTCGGAGCAAGGCTTAGATAGCCTTGACCGAGCTGGGGGGCTTATGTGGTGAACTCGGCCCTTGTGGGGTGGACCTGGGAAAAGGACATAAACCAGAACCTCGGAACAAGGCTCAGATAGCCTTGACCGAGCTGGGGGGCTTATGTGGTGGACTCGGCCTGGCCGAGGTCCTTAAACCGCCTCGCCGAAGTCCTGAGGACCCTTCAGGAAGCCTTCTGAGCGCTTAGCCGAGCTCAATGCTTAACGGCCGAACAGATGCTAGATACAGACCGACCTCGTGTTCCCACTCAGTTCCGACATCCAGGTCCGACACCTCCCCAAGTCCGACATCTAGGACATGATGACGTCCCACTACCTTATCCACAAGGACAGCTCACTACCTTATCCACAAGGACAGCTCACTACCTTATCCACAAGGATAGCTCATCCAACCTTATCCGCTCCTAGCTCAGTACAGGCTGGCCCTACTTGGGCCTAAAGCAAGCCCATTAGGGCAACCAGCTCCCCCCCTATAAGTAGCTTAGTACTACATAGGGCTCAGGTACGTCCTCTAACCCTAATTGCCATCCTCACACACCAGTGATTAGGGTTGCTTCTTGGCTCTTTCCCTTAGCCATCTGAGGACTTCCCCCAAACATCACATATCAACCCTAGACAGAGGCTCCTTCGAAGGTCATCTCCTATACCCTCAGAGGCCCTTGCCATCTAGGACATCACAGATGTGTAGTTAAATTGTAGTTGATTGTTTAAAAGAAATAGGAACAAATGGTAGTTGTTATAAACTTATAAGAACATGTATTTTTGATTAATTGTATGAGTATGTGGTTGATGTGTTTAAAAATGTTAGTTGCTGGAAAAAAAAGAATTATTTTCTAAAAGAGATCTATTTTATATTTTGTTAATGATTAAAACTCTTATTTTTAGTATACAAAAGGATGTAATTATATTATATAGATGCTTTAGGAATTAAAAATATTTTTCTGATATTTTTATATGCTAGTCGAATTTTAGAGAAAAAGGAATTAAACTAATTAAAATTTTCTAATTGATTTGATGATTGCTTTAGTATGTTTATGGAATGTATTACATGTTTTTATGGAAAAGATTAATTTTGAAAGTCTAATTTTAATTCTGGAAATTTAAGTTTTATTCTAAAAAAAATTAATTAGTCAAGACCCCAAATGATTATTTTTAAGGGTATTGGTGCTACTTTGTTGTATGTGCAAATATAATGTAGAAACAAATAGAAATGAGTGTTTTTGATTGATTAATTTGATTTTATAGAAAATATTAAGTTGCTGTCCAGAAATTATAAATAATTAAAAAGTAATATTTTATTTGAAATATTAGTGTTTTAAAGTTTTGTAGCATAAGTAGGAATTGTGCATAATTGTGTATGATTGTTTGGATTGTTTTACTTGAACTTATTGAAGTAATGCAACTTTTCTGTGGCTGTACAGCAGATGCAACTATTTTATTTTGTTTAATTTTGTCATTTTATTATAGTAGAAGTTATAATAAGAATTTAGGAAGAAACGACATGTGTTTTCGATTTTCTGTTTAAGAGAAAATGAATTTTTAAGTTTAGGTATGTATGCTGTCCAAAATTCTAAATTAGTTGCATCAATGATAGAAATTGTTTTGGATTAAATCAATATGTGAATTTTATGCTAAGACTTTTTATATATAGAGTTAAAAAGGAAATATAAAAGTGACTTTGTAAATGTATGCCTTAATGTTCTAGTTGTTTACTAAATTGTTGTCTTACTGATGCTTGTATGATAATTGTGGAATGTCTTGTAAAAGTGATTTTTGAGTTTGTATTATACATGCTGTCCAAATTTGATAAATTGATTTAAGTAATTATAAAAATGATTTTTATGTATGTGTGTGTGTTTGGGTATGGTTATCATATTGTTTGAATTTAGTAAATAAGAAGTGGGTTGTGTTGATATAAAAATATAATGTTAAGAGTTTTAGGCAAGTTAAAGTATTTCATTAGATAAATAAGTGTATGCTATGAATATTGTTGTCTAATTGATACGATACTTCTCTAAATAATCTATATGTAACTGTTTTTATAAGTTATAAGTATTTTTGAGTTATAATTCTTAATTCTTTGAAAATAGAGGTTAGAACTTTAATTTGATGAAAATTGTGAGTAAGTGCAATTTGTTTGAGTGGCTGTCCAGATTTGTTTTATATTGACCTTAGTAGTATGTCTATAAGATTTAAGGTGAATTGAAATAATTTAAGTGCTGCCCATAATTGAATAAGTGTGGAAAAACATTTCTTTCTTAAGCTTAATTTCATTTTTAGAATTTGGATGTGAATCTTTTAGTAGGAAATTGAAAAGAATGAAATTTTGGGTAACTGTGAAGTAATGCAACTTTATTTCGTGCTGCTGTCCAGAAAAGATTTTCATATAGTTGCATGATATTTAAAATAGAACTTGTTTTGACTTGATAAGTGAATAAGTTCATATTTTAGAATGATTGTTGATGTGTTAAGTGTTTGTATTGATTTTTGAAAATGTGTTTCCTGGCTGACCAAATGATTAAAAGATTATATCAATTTTAAGTTATTTGTTTAAGTGGCTTATAATGGTAGTTGTTATATAAGCATTTGGAACTGAATTATGAGTTAATGAAAGTAGAAGTAGTCTCTTTTGATTTAATTGATTAAGTTCTAAATTTTGTATTTAATTTATAGATCTTAGGATGTGTAAATGGTTGTATACTTTTGAAAAGTGATTTTGATTTAACGATTGGTTTTAAAGATTTTATTTAGTAATGTTTAAGAGGCCTTGAGTTTCGGAAAAGGAATGATTTACTTTTCAAGTGTTGTATATCCTAATACAAAGTCTTTTGATTTCAAAGGTTATTTAAGAAAGTGGTATTTGTTAGAAGTGTGTTTTCCAAAAAGGAATTATTTTAAATTACCTGATGCCTTAAAAAGGACTTCTGTTTTAAAAAGAATTTCGGTTTTAAGGAACTTTGGTGCTTTGGGTTTAGTTTTTACTTAAGTAGGTAGATGGTATAAGGTATTTATTGATATTGATTGTATGTCGTTCATCATTTAAGAAATAAAAGGAATTAAAAATAAACGAGCTGCTGGAGCTGTGAACGCAAAAGGTTGAAAACAGAGTAAGCGTGGAGCTCAGGTGAGAGAGCAACCTTCCTAAGACATAATGGCACTGAGGTAGCATTAGGACGTTCCGTATCATCTCAAAAGTCGGAACTAGGAATCTATAGGTTGAGTAGTAAGACGGCAAATGTGTGTGTTCTGCCGTCCTTACGAAAAATACGATTCCTCAATATTAATCGTATGTCGGTTAATAATTGTTATATCATGTTGTATATCCTGAAGTTGTATATGGTATATTGCCTTAATGATTTGGAAATGATAAAGTGATAAGTGTTGAAATCATAAATATGTTGGAATTATTTTTGAGATAATGATTTATCCTATGGAAGTGCGCTCAAGGTATATTGAATTGTTGTTCCTATGAAAAGGACTTGAAATATTTGGAAGTATGATTGTGAAAATAAATTATGAGAAATGATTATTTGAATCTTGTGAAATTTGAGGATCGTTGTTAGTGTACAGTGATGGTGCAAGCGGCACAATGACTTTATTTTTATCCCCTTAAGTGACTGGCCACGTGAATGACTTTGTCTGGTCTCATGTCTTGTGGAATCCACTGTACGATAGGGAGGTGTTTGCTATGGTCCCTTAGAGGTCGAGACCCGTTAGAAGCGCGTCTTAGAATGGGTCGACCAAATTTAGGATTAAGAAAAGATTTCTAAAAGACTTTAAAAGATTTAAAAGACTTTAGGACCCAATCCTTTCTAACTACGTTGAGAGTGAAGTAGTGGAGAGGAAAGATACCGGATACTTGGAGGTCGGGCATTCCGCCAAGTGGTGATTGCGATAGGGGAGGGCAATGATGGTGATTCATCAAGAAGCCTAAGAGCACTTCCCTAGGTGGAACGATGCTACAGTGATCAAGGGCACCTGCTGGTCGTTGATCGTAGCGAGGACTGCACGTACAACTAGGGATAGAGCTGTCGCCCCCTTGAGCAAATCTTAGATGGTGTAGAGGGAATCCGAATGGGACTAGAAGCCATCGTTTTTATGAACTTATGATTTGATATTCGATTTTATTTTGCTGGTCAACTGGCGTGGTTTCAGCTGGTACGTACCCTTTGGCTTCGAGGTCAGCATGGTTAGGATTCCTGTGCATCCCATCTGCTTTCCGAACTAGGTTGTGGTTGGATATTGAAGGAGGAGATGTATCGTGTGTGCTAACCTACCCTTGCCTCAATGATTTCCCTCCCTAAATCATTTATGGTTGTATTATGGAAAGACCTAGTGGAAAGACTATGAGTATGGAACTTTAAAAAAAGATATTAATGTGATGAAAAGAGGAAGTTATAAGAATAAAGTGGTAATTACGAGCTGTGAATGAGGAAATGTTATAGTTATTGCATGTATCTGTGTTCTAATGTGATCCCTTAGAGTAAGTCCATGTCGTCGACGACTATTTCGTCCGGATCGTTGACTCTCTCTCTTCTTTCCTTTCCCTATGGACATTGGGGACAATGTTCACAGATGTCACATCATGTAGCATTTCAAGTGATGGTTGCTTAAGTTGAAAAACGATCGTGAGATGAAGTATATTTATGAGGAGGATGCAAAAGCGGCAAGCCGAGGAATCTTTCAGATACTTGTGATGGAGGATAGCAATGAAGATTAGTAGTCTAAGTTAGTATAGTCTCTGTTTTTGTATTCCATCACTAGATGGGTAGGACATGATTACTCTATCCCGAATGTAACCCCTGTTATAATAAATGATTATTTGAAATGAAATAAAAGAAGTTTCTTTTGATATATATTATGTTCATAAAGTAATTAAACTATTTTTCCGCAAGTTAACCATCGACTAAATATGACATTTAGAAAATGAGTTTTTGGAAATGTGTTGGATGATAACATCTCTTTTTGGAAATAGAATTTTATGATGCAAGTACTAAAGCATTTTTGTAAACCAAATGAATCAAATTGTATTTATGAAAATCTTTTGGTAAAAGAATTAAACTGAATTGATTTTGATAATGTTATAAAAAAAATGGCGCAAATTTTTAGTGAAAATTCTTGATCCAAATTGGGGTGTTAAATATATTTAGTGGTATCAGAGCCAGGTTGTCCTTAGTGGCCTTAAGCATAGCCTTATATGCTTTCCTTGTGTGACTTTGGTTGTATTTGTTTGTTACGGTTTTAGTCTTAGGGTTAGAGTTGGTATAGAAGTGGAGATGCATGGACGTTTTGCAAGTTTGGCAAGTCAAGGCAATGATAGCAGTGACACGAATCCTGAATTCCAAAGAGGTCTAAGGTTAGGATTGAAGTTGGCTTTTCCACATATGGAGTTTCCGAAGAGTGGATCGGGACAAAGTGACTCGTTGGTAGGAGACTTTCCGACGGGAGAAGCAAAGGAAAAACCCATTATTGGAAAAGGTACATTATTATGAAGATTGTGAGAGAAGAATAGAGTTCGAGTCAAGGCATTACCCTACATCATTCTCAGTTCTTGTAAAAACCCAAATACCCTTTCATCTAGTTATTGCGCCTGATTTTCGCAATTTGGCGATGATTGACCCTCCAGAGTAAAAAGACTTCCTGTTTATCAGAAATTACCCAGCCTAATGACCACATTTCCGTCAAATTATTCAACCAAATGCCAAATTTCAGTAAAATTCAAAGTTCTTTTTCGAATTTTCGTGATTAAAACATAACCCTACCATATCAAGTTATGAAGGAAGTAACACTCGTATGCATAACACATGAATTTTAAGTGGCTGAAGAGACAAGGTGACGGTACGGTTGTGTGAAAAATTAGGAATTTTGGAAATAATGGTTTAGAGTCGGTCCCTAAGTGGTACTAAGAAGGCAAGGAAGTAAGTAAAAAGTCGGGTAGTTAGGGAGTAATCATAGTCTTATTATGGTGGGCTTTGATGTAAGGTTGTGTAATAGGTGGTATAAGCTTGGTCAAAGTTGGGGAGCAAAAGTTTAAGTAGAGTCTATGTTAGAAAAGTGTAGTGACAAGTACCCGTATGGCATAAGTAGTATGAAGATAAGCAGTAATTCAGCCAGTGATTATGGTTTTGATATGCATACAAGAAAGTACTTCTGGATTGACACCAAGTTCGAAAATAACAAACTCTTCTTATCAAGTCTATTATCAAAATGCCAATATCCCTTATGAATAATTCATACTCACTTACCTTTAATACTTCTGGTTTGACCAAACTACTATTGTGACAATTATTGTTTGTTGCCTACCTTTGAACTTGACTCAATTCGACTCCCGCGCGACATTATGGCAAAGGTTGACCAGTAAAAGAGTGTTGATCGACGAAGACATCGAAGGAAGGATATATTCTCAAAAGAAGTAAATAACAAAGTGAAGGCTAGTAAAAATGTCTGAATAACCTTGTGTTCCTTGCTTGTCTCTGTGCGTATTTCTCGGGGACGAGAAATCTTTAAGTTGGGGAGGATTGTGAGACCCACAATTTTACCCAATTTATTTGTGATTTTGTAATTGAAATTAGGAAATTATGCTTGATTTTGATACTTGCATTTAATTAAAAATCATATGAAATATATATATATATATATATATATTATATGAATATATATATATATACGTGACATATATGTATATATTATATATATATATATATATACCAATGTTTTCCCTAGCTTAATTAAATGAAATATTTTAATATAAAATATTTGATTTAAATGATCTTAGAAGATGAAATGCCTTTTGATGGATTAGAGTATCCTATCTTTAGAAATTCATATCTTTTAAACTGTACGTCAAAAAATTACAAATGATATGTCAAAACGATCGTATCGAAATCTAAATTATGAAAATGTAAAACTTTGATTTTTATTTTATAGTTTTCGTGTAACACCCCAAAATTTTAATCCCCGATTAATGAAATGTTAATTATAAATTAATTATAATTAATTATTTCTATATTAATCCCTGATTAAAATATGTGTTCATATAGTTAGTATATGTGTGTGAATTGATTTAATAAATATAATAATGCATAAAATAAATATTTTGCATATTAGTCCCTGGATTGGAACCTAGAGGTAATTATAGGAAAGGTTTTGGAGGGAAAGAAAATAAAATAATTATTTTTCAAAAATTGGGCAAAATACTTGAGTATTTTCTGAATACTCGAGTATTCTGGGTCAAACTGCACGAGTGAGTGCGTTTGGTGAGTCACCATGAACGATTTCCTCTTCCTGCCACGAAAACACCTTCTTGCCAACACCATGGGTGGCGTGTCGACGTGCATGAGTTCTCTCTATTCCTATATAAGCTCATCAACATCTCTTAGTTGAGAATTTTGCTCAATCTTGCTATAGTTGTTGAAGTTAGGGTTCCGAATTCATTCTCTTCGATTCTCATTCTCTGTTCAGATTCAAAACACAAACTATACACAAATACAAAGCTTACATCTTGAGCTTTGTATAGAAAGTAAAATCGTGAGGATTGAGTGAGTGTAGTGGAAGATTCAAGGGCTGGAAGTTGGAGCTTGTGCTGTCAAAACTGTTTTTGGAGCTTACTTTGGGTTTGATTTCTGGTAAGCTCATGAATCCTTGAGTCTCAAATTCGGTTTCCTTAGTTAGATTATGTTGCATAGAGTTTAGAAAATCTAATTTCCCCAATTTTATTCTCTGTTTCATATGTAAACCAATTCCACTTTGGTGTTGCACTCAAAATGCTCTGCATGTGGTGCTTGAAGTTGGTCTGAGAGTTGTGGAGCCTTTTTCTGGTCAATTCTTGGTTGGAAAACGTCTGAGAGGTAAGGGGAAGTAATTTCTTACACAAGATAGAGTTTAAATTCCATTAATTGTGTTAGAGAGCCATCAAGAGACTCTAAGGGCTTATTTTGAATAGGAACTTTGGTTTGGAGACCAATCCATGATCTATGACTGTGTTGAGCAAGTTCTAAATCATGCATGCAAGCTTAAATGAACATTATTTCATGAGTATTGTGTATCATCCCAAACTTAATTTATAGTGTAATCTATGTTGTGATGGTCCTAGGGTAGAAGAATTGAGGGCATAAGTTAGAAACTTAGCCAATTAAGCATGCAACCTTAGGTTTAAAACATAGGAATTTAGGAAATTAGAATAACAAGATTGGTAGCTTAAAACATAAATTCCACCGTTGGATGTGAAGTAGGATAGGTGAGGAAGCTTGCTTTAAAATTTGAAGAAGATCCAACGGGTAACGAAGAAGTTATGGCCTCTCAAAATCTGGGTACTGCAAAACTGAACAGCTTAATCGATTAAACTGCAGCTTAATCGATTAAACTGCAGCTTAATCGATTAAGGTCAGAAAATGGGAAATGGCTTAATCGATTAATAATCGATTAAAGGCTGTCGATGCTGAAAAAATAAAGGGCGTCCATCTCTTAGAGTTTGCAAAGCTCGAACTCTCTCTCCTCTAGGGCACAAATTCACTCACTCTAATTGAACAACTCTCAGGAGAATCACTCCAAGTCCATCCCCAAATCCATCCTTGTAGCTCCAAGTAAGTGGTTGTTGCTTATGTTCGTCTTTTCCTTTCCCCTAGAATTCGAATTTCTCTCTCCCTCTTGCTCCCATGGCACTTCAATCATCAACCTAGGGAGGTCTTGATGGGGTCACGAATTTCCCTCAAGAGTCTTGGGCAAAACTTAATAAATTGTCTCTTTATTGTATTGATTTTAGGTTCCTCCCTCTCCTTTGAGTTGTGGCCATTATTCAAGTGTGCTCCAAGCACAAATTCTCTCTCTAACTCTAAGGACTTGAGGTAAGGAGGTTTGTGATACCTTATTCTAGGGGGTAGGTTGTATTATGTTTATGTTGGGTTGCTAGGAGGTGTTTGTTAGTTTTGATGAGGAACCCTAGGATAGTTAGTAATATATTACACTGTGATTATGCCTTTAAGTATATTGATATGTGATGTTATGTGCAAATGTGACTTGATAATTGATTTAATATTGATAGGTGGGGTTATGTGCAATTATGATTTTGAAATTGATTTAAGTGGAGATCATTGTGCTAAATTATATTGAGCCCGGAAATTATGAATGGTATTTGAGCATGTTGATATGGACTAGTAAAATGACACTTTAGGAAATGAAAATAAAATGGTATGAATAATTGATGAAAATCCAGGAGATTGGAAATGAATGAAATAAATGGAAACGAAATTGAAAGATTTAAAGATCCGGAATTATTTAGTGGTGTATGAGGTACCTTCCGGCGTGGAGGTGAAGTACCCACCGGCCAAATTGTATGAGGTACCTTCCGGTGTGGAGGTGAAGTACAATGGTATGAGGTACCTTCCGGTGTGGAGGTGAAGTACCCATAGGCCACAATGTATGAGGTACCTTCCTGTGTGGAGGTGAAGTACAACGGTATGAGGTACCTTCCGGTGTGGAGGTGAAGTACCCAATGGCCAATTTGTATGAGGTACCTTCCGGTGTGGAGGTGAAGTACAATGGTATGAGGTACCTTCCGGTGTGGAGGTGAAGTACCCATAGGCCCAAATGTATGAGGTACCTTCCGGTGTGGAGGTGAAGTACATTGGTTCGAAATAAATTTTATGAATGGAATAAAGGAAAGAGAAGAAAAAGAATGAATTATGATGATAATATAGAAAATTGAAATTTAAAGTGTGCTACATGGTAAATTGAATGGAAAAGGTTTAGCAATTATTGTTTTATGATTAATGCTCTGTTGAACCAAGATAGAATTTATGAATTTATGCCTTAGCATAGCTTAATAAGAACTAAATAAATATGATATGCGTATACCTTTCATTGGGAGTGCTTAATTGTGAAACGTGCTTTATTTGACTATATGTGATTGGCCTGGTGGTTCAGTATAGCATGATAGAAATTGCTTCCCTATTTTATTGTGTAATACTCACCTCCTTACCATTTTTCAGGTACTGAGTTGGAGTATACACCAGGATCGGCCGAGCAGGATTACTCTCCCTCACAGGGAGAGTAGGGTTGGGTTTTAGATATATTTATTTTGGCCTAAGCCTCCGTATTCATTTGATGTATTTGGGCTGTATATGCTTTTGAGAGAGTCTTAGGATAGTTTCTTTTGTGCATGGTTTATGATTCATTTTTGGGCGTAGTTGCTGTTATGGTCTCTTGATATGCATACTTTACATTGATGCTGGCACTCTGACAAACTGAGTCTGATGTTTTACACTTGAGCCCATGGGGCAACTATGTGATGCATACTTACTTTCATGTGAGCCCTGCTGGCTACTGTTGATATTATATACATGCGTTAATCAGGTTGAAGTTTTTGGAAAAGTCCGATAAACAAACGAAACTCCGTCTGTTTGACGGTTGATTTTTATAATCTAAAAATGAATTTTTAAGTTCATATTTTTAATATAAGGGGTATTAAGGGTAATTAATTATAGGGTGTTACATATTGTGTTTATTTTGCAATTTGAGGTGTTGAAGTGCTAAATTGTGTATTTTATGCATAAATGATTGATTCTCTGTCAAATTTGTTATTTGATATGAAATGAGTATGGTAACATGTTCAATATATGGTATATGAACTATTGTGATCGTTGGTTTGGGTTAAAAATGTTTAGAAATTGAAATGGTATGTAAAAACCAAGTTTTCAGTCTGTTCTGCCTGCAAATACTCGAGTATATGGCTTAACACTCGAGTATTTCGTGGTGCACCAGGGTGAAAATTGGCGCACCAACTTGAGAGTCAGGCTTGGCACTCGAGTATTTCAGATGCAACAAGAGTAAAAATTGATGAACAACTCGAGTAATACATGAACTACTCGAGTATTCTGGGTAAAGAACTACTCGAGTATCTCATGAATTACTCGAGCATATTTATGAAGATCTGAAAACTTAAATCTCTAAAAGGACATGAACGACTCGAGTATAATTATGAACTACTCGAGTAAAATCTGGAAACTGATGAATTACTCGAGTATTATGGAAAACACTCGAGTATTTTTGGTCAGATATTGAAAAATACCATTTTCAATTCTAAGTTATTTTGTAACACTTAAAGGACAATATACCAAGTGATCCTGGATTTAAAGGAAATTGATTGACGTCATGATGTTTTTATTTGAATAATGACACGTTGCTCGGGAGGCACGTAATGTAATAAAAGGATAAAACATCAATCAATTCCCTTTAAGTAAAGTAATGCATTCATTCTGGAGTTTGGATGGTAGGACATATATCATGTTTTTGGTAAACATGTGGAGGGCCTCTGGGAGTGCCAATACGCTTGCTTGATGACACGTCGTTGACGTGGTCGGCTTAGTGGATGCCGATGTGGTTATACCGTTTGGATGACGGGATATGCTCGGGTGGCATGGATACCAAGCTTGTCGTGTACATTCTAGGTGAATGTACGAATTGTTGTATACCTAGGAATACAACGCACTGTTGAGTGCTGGGTTGTCAGGGATGGACGTCAGAGAGTGACATAGAATGATGGAGATAGGCTTGAGAGCTAAATTCATGCATCATGCCAGTCATTTGCATTAATTGCGATAAATGAAACAAGTGTGAGCATCCTACTTGCATTCAATACTTGCTAAGTGCTAAATGTGATTGCTATTTATGATTGCATATTTACATATTCACATTGTACAATTTATTCTCTATTGATTATGTGTATAGACATGCTTACCCCTATGCCCTTGTAGGTGATGTCTCGTTACATTGCTTGCATCGAGATTCGACTTCCTAGTGGCACATGGATCTATGAGGACCATCGCGCGGTGTTCGAGGGAGAGGTAAAGATTACCTTCTACCACCCGAACCCGTTGATTCGATTCCGTCCTTGTAGATTTAGGATTCCCATCATATACACTATGCATGTACCCCCGTTTTACACTTACCATGGACCACCTCCCAAACGACCAGCTCGTTCTTATCATAGTTTTCATTTTCGACCTATCCGCTCTCACCCTTTTACTTCTAGAGTCGTCCGCGAGGAGACTCCCCCTTCTGATCCGAGGAGCCCAGTCAGGGTTTCACCATCACCTGACCCAGTACCCAATGGTAGGGTACATTCTCCCTCGGATGAGATCGAGGATGATCCGGTGGAGGACGCGAGTGGAGACGAGCCTGTCGTGCATTCTACTGGGAGTGATTGGAGGGACGACGATCCCTAGGTATGTGCGTATGGTGTATGATGTGGATCAGAGGATCCGGTGTGTGGATGCTGAGGAGGAGACTTGCTACTGCTGTGTTGATGATGATGCTACTACCTTACTACTTTTGCTTCTTGGAGACTACTGCTATCACTACTACTACATTTGATGCTGCCAGATCTACGTGAACACCCTTAGAGTTATATTTTGGTTATGTATATATGTTGTAGATATACTTTTGAAGTACTCTAGGGTTTTGGTTGCACTGCTATGTAGATCTGTTTATGGACTTGTATTTTGGATCTTGGAGACTTGAGGTTGGGACTATGTACTTATAACTCTTTTCATATATATGTATATACCTATGGTTATATTACTATTAGTTGCATAGTCCTATAATTTCCACTTACTCTGATTTAATCTATTTGAGAGTTCGGCTGTAAAAACTATTCGATGGTATCAGTTTTATCAAATAAAGCAAGGGTAGCTTTAGTTATTTTCTATGATATAAACACGATTTCAAAAGACGAATGTTACCCAACTTTTGAAAAGGTTTTAGAAATTGCCGAATTCGATACAACTGTTTCGAAATGCTTTAGAGTTTATTCTCCAAGAATTCCAAGTGTTGATTTGTGCACCCGCTTTAAAAAGTAAAAAAATTTCACTTACATATTTTCTTAATAATCGCAAGTCCATATATTATCCAATATAATAGCTTAAGTACTATATTAAACTTGGGTAATTCGGAAGGGTGTCACATTTCAGAATTTTATCACTGCTACAATAGTAAACGAATTTTTGAGTTTTAAGTTTGAATGTATGGTTTTAATGCATTAAATAACCTTTTGACTCAAGTATATGTTATTTTGAAAATAAAAATACATTTCTGAAGTGGTATAATGTACTATCATTTAAATAAAGTGTATTTTCGTATTTTTTTCTTATTTTAAATTATTTGAAAAACTTAGGAAGTGTATTTTGAAAAGGAAATTACCTTAGGACTTCAAAAATTCATAACTTTCAAACCGTAAGTCCAAAAATTATAAACTTTATATGAAAACGATCGTATTGAGATGTAGATTCCAAAAATATAAAAAGGACAAAACTTAGGTCCAGTTCCTTATGGGCCGGTGTGACGTTGACGGTGAGATGGCCGAGGCTATCAATGGCACGATGGGCTGACTTGATAGCATCAGGGCTGCGCAACAGGGCAGAGCAGAGCGGAGCGACAGCAACGGTACCTTCGTGAGACAGTGTTCGAAGACGAAGAAGAAGAGGAGAGAGAGAGAATTAACCGGAAGAAAGGAGATGAGTAACAGTGTTAATTGTTAAACGTTGATGTTATGCTGAGGTGGAAAAATTCCCAAATTTCACTTTATGATAGGCAACCAGTACCACCAGCACATAAGGAACTGGACCTAAGTTTTGTCCATATAAAAATTGTAATTTTATGAAGTGTTCTTCGAAATTTTATATCTGTAGCAATATATACGTATTTATTATAATATAAGAACATTTTTATTGAACCCAAAAGAGGTGGATTCAAGTGAGTTAAATGCAATTTCTTTTCCCCATTTCTGACTAGTCTCCACCGTCCAAGTGCATAGATTAATAGGGGAATATTTTTCTGAATTTAGCATCTTGAGTTTAAGTTCATAGAAATTGGAAAAATTGTCTTAAATGAAGATACATGTTCCTAGATATCTTAAGTGAAAAAAATTGAAGTTCTTGACCACATTTCTCACTTTCTTAGGCGTGAATATCATGGTATTTTAGGGGTAAATTCATTCTTCAACACCTATAAATAGTTGGCCTTAGTTCTCACATTTTCACACACAAACCTTGATAGTTTCACAAGAGAAAAAAAATAAAATTCTAAAAGAAAAATTTGAGAGAGAGGGACGAGTAAGCTAGGAAGGAGGGAGGAATTGCTTTGTTGCTTGAAGTTTTCTAAAAAGCTTAAGGAGTAGAGGTAACCCAAAATCACTTATTCATTTAAGCTATTTTTTTAAGTTGTTTATATTCTTGAGTAAACCTTCTAAATTCTTCTATAGCTAAGTTCTAAAATTTTCTTTTTCATTTTTAAAGTTATTTTTGAATATGTGAAGTTGTTCTTAAGTCATATGAATTAAGAATGAGAAAAGGGACACAAAAAGGGTGTTTAAAGGGATTTATCTCCCCTTTTCTTTAATTCTTAAGATGGCTAAAAATTGTTGATGAGTATAATCATTTTATTTTCTGAGTTTACTTAGACTATATGAATTATAGAGGATTTTTGTATAAATGAACAAGTTTTTATCCTTTGTCTTTTAATTGTTTTTGTTTCTTTGTTTTAAGGAAAAAAAAGAAATAAGTAAAAAGCAATGGAAAAATAATAATTTCTAATATATATATATATATGTATATGGACCGTGACCTATATCAAGTTGAGGATTGATTTGTGTATTTTAGTATGTGTATTGTATTGTTGTTTAATAAAATAAAAGAGAATGGAAATGAATAAAAAAAAGATTAAAATGGATTTTTTATTTTTTTCTTTTCTTTTCTTCTTATTTTCTAGATCGTGTATACATACATATATATTGTATGATAATTGTTGTTATTTCATGTGTATTTGAGTTATAATTAAGTCCCTAAAAAGAATGAAAACAAATAAGTATTTTTCCTTAAAGTAGAAATGAAATGAAAATGATTTAAAGGAACTAAAAATGATTTTTAGAAATAAAAGAAATTCTGGAAATTTTTGATGTTCTTAGAGTGTATGGAATTATATTTTATGAAATTTTTATGTAATTGTTATTGTTTGATTGTAATTGATTTTCTTTTGTTTGGATTTAAGTTAAATAAGAACAATGAATTAGGATAATAAACAAAAATGAAATTTCTGGAAATATAATAAATATAAGTAGGCCGTGAGGCCTATGATCCTTATTTTAAAGTAATTTTTGTAATGTGTTTGTTATTTGATGTGTAGTTAAATTGTAGTTGATTGTTTAAAAGAAATAGGAACAAATGGTATATAAACTTATAAGAACATGTATTTTTGATTAATTGTATGAGTATGGGGTTGATGTGTTTAAAAATGTTAGTTGCTGGAAAAAAAAAGAATTATTTTCTAAAAGAGATCTATTTTATATTTTGTTAATGATTAAAACTCTTATTTTTAGTATACAAAAGGATGTAATTATATTATATAGATGCTTTAGGAATTAAAAATATTTTTCTGATATTTTTATATGCTAGTCGAATTTTAGAGAAAAGGGAATTAAACTAATTAAAATTTTCTAATTGATTTGATGATTGTTTTAGTATGTTTATGGAATGTATTACATGTTTTTATGGAAAAGATTAATTTTGAAAGTCTAATTTTAATTCTGGAAATTTAAGTTTTATTCTAAAAAAAAAATTAATTAGTCAAGACCCCAAATGATTATTTTTAAGGGTATTAGTGATACTTTGTTGTATGTGCAAATATAATGTAGAAACAAATAGAAATGAGTGTTTTTAATTGATTAATTTGATTTTATAGAAAATATTAAGTTGCTGTCCAGAAATTATAAATGTGGTGGACTCGGACTAGCCGAGGTCCTTAGACTACCTCGCCAAAGTCCTAAGGACCATTCAGGAAGCCTTCTAAGCGCTTGGCCGAGCTCAATGCTCAAACGGCCGAACAGACGCCAGATACGGGCCGATCTCATTCTCCAACTCAGGTCCGACGTCTAAGTCCGACACCCTCCCAAGTCCAACACCTTCCCAAGTCCGACACCTAGGACCTGATGACGTCTCCCTTCTTATCCACAAGGACAGCTCACCACCTTATCCGCAAGGACAGCCTATCCACTCATAGCTCAGTACAGGCTGGCCCTACTTGGGCCTAAAGCAAGCCCATTAGGGCAACCAGCTCCCCCCTATAAGTAGCTCCGTACTACATGGGGCTCAGGTACGTCCTCTAACCCTAATTGCCACTATCACACACCAGTGATTAGGGTTACTCCCCTGGCTCTTTTCCTAGGCCACTTGAGGACTCCCACCAAACATCACATATCAACCCTAGACAGAAGCTCCTTCGAAGGTCTTCTCCTACCCTTGGAGATCCTCACCGTCTAGGACATCACATTGGCGCCGTCTGTGGGGAGAGATAAACTTCACCCCCACCTAGAAGATTCTACCATGTCTGAAGCGCAGCCAGATCAGAAGAGGAGGAGGGAGCACCCAGGGAGACTCCCATCAACCGGGGACCTGCAATCACATCTCGAGGTTAACGGGGCAGCTAGGCCCCCACCACCCCCACCCCCTCCTCCACCGTCACTATCGTCCCATTAGAGTTGGCCCGTGCCGCATCCTGCCAAACCAGCCACTGTCCAAGCCTCAGCCCCCGACGAACCCCAACAACAACCAAGAAATTTTGTTGTACCAGATCTGGGTGAGACGCCGAAAAATATCCGGGTGGAAACCATCTCTGTAGGTTTCGCCGGTGGCGGCGAGAAGAAGGTGGAAAGGAAAAAGTAAGTTCAGCAAGTATTAGCTGTCCGCCACAAGCCTATTTGTAAAAAACCATCTCGGAACATCCCCAACAGTTTTTCTGATGAGGATCTAGGAGATATCATCCCGGATCACAATGATCCGATGGTAATCGCGGCGATGATCGGCAACTTCGAAATCGCCCGAGTTCTCGTCGACCAAGGGAGCTCGGCGGACATTCTGTTTCTTCACACATTTCAAGCTTTGAAACTAAGGTCCGCCGACCTCGCATATTTTGAAGGGCACCTTACCAGCTTCACGGGCGGAGCGATACGCCCCCTTGGAGCCATCCTCCTCCCGGTAACCTTGGGCAAACTGCCTTCGGCCCGAACGGAGATTATCAAGTTTTTAGTGGTTGATTCTGAATCCCAATACGATGTGATACTGGGACGAACTTGCCTGCAAGCCTTCGGGGCAGTCGTCTCAACAGTTCACTTAGCAATGAAATTCGTCGGTTCGGATGACAACCTTGTCACCGTCAAGGCTGACCAGCTCAAAGCCCGACTCTGCTATAACGCAAGTTTACGGGAAAATAAGAAAAAGCAAGAAGAACTCTCGGGTCCGACATTAGCCAAAGGGAAGGTCCTTTTGGCCGAATTGGATGTCCGAGCTAAACAGGACGATCTCAGACCGTCTCCGTAAGGAGAATGGTTGGTAATTCCTATCGATCCTGCTGACCCCAGCAGAACGGTCAAAGTGGGTGCCGACCTCCCTAAGGAGATCCAGGATGAGATCATCGCACTGTTGCGAGCTAATTTGGATCTGTTTGCCTGGACCTCGGCCGACATGCTGGGGATCGACCCGAACTTTATCTGTCACAAGCTCAGTGTAGATCCGAAGGCAAGGCCAGTAGCGCAGAAGATGAGAAGGGTTGGGACCGAGAAAGCAAGAGTTATCCAGGAAAAGGTGTTTGAGTTGCTCGAAGCCGGGTTTATAAAAGAAGTCCCATATGCCGAATGGGTGGCAAACACGGTCCTGGTTAAAAAGGCAAACGGCAGTTGGAGGATGTGTGTGGATTACACCGATCTCAACAAAGCCTGCCCCAAGGACCAATATCCGCTGCCGATTATCGACCAGCTCGTCGACAACTCGGCAGGCTACCAATTATTGTCATTCACTGATGCATATTCGGGATACAATCAAATCCCTATGTATCCCCTTGATCAAGACAAGACCACATTCACGACCGGAAAGGCAACTTACTGTTATACTGTCATGCCTTTCGGCCTGAAGAATGCTGGTGCAACCTATCAGAGGATGATGAACAAAGTTTTTGATGGGATTATTGGCTCCACCATGGAGGTCTATATCGACGACATGATTACAAAGAGCAAGAAAAGAGAAGACCATGTCCAAGTTCTCACCATGGTTCTGGAAAGGGTAAGAGCACATAGGATGAGGTTGAATCCAGAGAAGTGTACCTTCGGAGTCCTCGCTGGTGCTTTCCTCGGGTTCATGCTCTCCGAGAGAGGAATCGAAGCAAACCCCGACAAATGTCGTGCTATACTAGAAATGAAGAGCCCTGCCGACCTCAGAGGGGTGCAACAATTAACTGGCAGGATGGCGGCATTGTCTAGATTCCTTCCTCAAGCTGCTAAAAAGGCCTTACCCTGGTACCAACTTTTGAAAAAAGGTACAACTTTTAACTGGGATCAGGACTGTGAAGCCTCTTTCCTTGCGCTTAAGGAATATCTCTCTTCCCCTCCTGTTCTCTCCAGCCCTCGAGAGGGGGAGAACCTCTTTATTTATCTTTCTGTTGGGGATTCCGCCCTCAGCTCGGTTTTGGTTCGAGACGAGGGCCGAAGTGAGTTCCCCGTTTATTTCATAAGCCGAGCTCTCCAAGGTCCCGAGCTCCGGTATTCCAAGATTGAGAAATTCGCATTCTGTCTCATCCTGGCTGCACGGCGGCTACGACAATATTTTCAAAGCCACCCTATTGTCGTAAGAACCGCCCAGCCCATTAAACAAGTTTTGCAAAAACCCGACCTCGTGGGGAGAATGATGGCCTGGGCAATCGAACTGTCCGAGTTCGACATCTCCTATGAACCGAGGAAGGCGATCAAGTCGCAAGTATTAGCAGATTTTGTGTCCGAGTTTACAGAGCCCCACCAAAGCTCTAGCTCGGATATTTGGGTAATATATGTTGATGGGTCGAGCAATCAAAAGGGTGCAGGAGCTGGTGTTATTTTGGAAAATGCGGAGGGGCTCAGCATCGAATACTCCCTGAAATTCGAGTTTTTAACTTCGAATAATCAGGCCGAGTACGAGGCAGTCATTGTCGGCCTCCGTATGGCCAAAGAGCTCGGTGCAACCGAAGTCCAGGTCATGAGCGATTCCCAGTTGGTGGTTTCCCAAGTTGTTGGAGACTACCAAGCCAAAGAGCCCATCCTGCAGAAATACCTTGACAAAGTTAAATCCCTGGCTCTTGATTTTGCCAAATTTTCCATCACTCACATCCCCCGCACTTCAAACTCCCGAGTCGATGTGCTTTCCAAGTTGGCAAGCACAAAAAGCGGAGGGAACAATAAAAGCCTCATCCAAGAGCAAATCGCGACTCCAAGTGTAGTAATGGCCATTTCTGTATCGCTGAACTGGATGCATCCGATTAGGGCATACCTCGAACATGGAATACTCCCTGCCGATCAAAAGGAAGCAAAGAAACTTAAGAGAAAGGCAGCTGAGTATGTCGTTATGGATGGAGTCCTTTATAGAAGAGGAATGTCATCCCCACTCCTCCAATGTCTTACCTCCGAGGAAGCTCAAGAGACCTTGAACGAGGTCCATGGAGGAATGGAGAGCCACCATGTTGGAGGAAAATCCTTGGCAAGAAAGATACTAAGGGCCGAATATTTTTGGCCGACCTTAGTTATGGACTCCATTGACCATGTTCGACGATGTCCTCAATGCCAATTCTTCAGCGATGTTTACCAGAAACCGTCCAAGGAGCTCCACTCTTTAGCCTCCCCCTGGCCTTTCAGTATGTGGGGGATGGACATTGTGGGACAGTTCCCAACGGCCCCAGGCCAGCTAAAATTCATCGTGGTAGCAATAGACTACTTCACCAAATGGATCGAAGCTGAACCTCTAGCAACCATCACTTCGGCAAGGATTCAGAAATTTTTTATGAAACAAGTCATCTCCCGTTTCGGCCTTCCTCTCACATTAATAACCGACAATGGTAGCCAATTCGCTGCTAATAACTTCCAGATATTAGCTGAGAGTCTTGGGATCTCTCATCGGTTTTCTTCGGTAGAACATCCCCAGACTAACGGCCAAGCTGAGGCCGCCAACCGAGCCATCGTTGAAGGCCTCAAGAAGAGAATCACGCAGGCCATAGGAGCATGGGCCGATCTTCTTCCCGAGGTCCTCTGGTCAATCAGAACCACGGTCCAGTCCTCAACCGGAGAAACCCCCTTCAGACTCACCTATGGTTGTGATGCGGTCATCCCCATCGAACGAAGAATTCATACCTTCCGAATGAGGGACAGACCCGAGGAAGAAAACGGCAATTTGATCAAAGAAAATTTGATACTGGACGAAGAGATCTGGGATGCCACATCTGCTCGGGAAAAGAAAGCAAAAGCAAGGCAAGCCAAACAGTATAACAAAACCGTACAACCCAGGTCTTTTGAGGTCGGTGATCTCGTTCTCAGGAGAGCCGACATCGGTCTTAAAAACAGAAGAGATGGGAAATTCGCTCAAAATTGGGAAGGCCCCTACAGAGTCATTTCAAAAACACACTCTAGTGCATACATACTGGAAACTCTTGAAGGGGCCGAGCTCAAAAATTCTTGGAACGTTGCAAAACTGAGAACCTACTTCAGCTAGGTTTACCTCAGATGTTATCAGCTGCCCTGAATAAAAGTTCCTCATTTTTGTTGATATTTTGCACTTTAATCATGCTCTTACTTTTCACTTTGGGACATACCCACCTTCTTAATTCACAAGCAATGTACTCATGACTACAATTAATGAAAAGTACAAACTTGCTCATACTCAAGTGCAACAGTTTTATATACGTACGTACTAGCTTCTCATTTAGCACTAGCCACCTAAATGTTGCATGGCGCTATGCATAGCCAACGTCTTCTAGATAAGATCGGCTCATATGCACAGTGTACAAGGGACACCCGATAAAGAACAAACTGCTGTGAAATGTTTACTCATAGCTTCACTCAGCACTCTCTTTTACATCGGGGCCGAGGACACCCACCTCGGCTAAGGTGGGTAGATCCGAGTTCCCTACCGTATGCACTTATATACAGTACCTTTATTCAGAGGAAAACTTATAAGATTACTGCACTTACTGAGTCGTCCGAGTTTAACATTAAATAAGTTTTAAATCCGATCAAAGCCAAATACAACAAGTTGATAAGGGACTTGTATTCTCAAAGGTAGTTTTACTTATTATGACATCGGACGCAGTTTACAAATGCAACAAGTTAGAATAAAAACTTGCATAGATATGACAACATGCAACAAGTTAAAACTGGAAAGAACTTGCATAAGAATAAAATGTTGTACACAATAAAGTAGAATACAATCCAACATCGTCAAACATGTTACAAAAAACATTGACAAATCGCAAGCTTCCCAGCATAAGGGACTTATGCTGCTTCATCCTCAACATCGGACAGGACAACCGAGTTTGGGTTGAACTCCTCATCCGGTCTCTCCACCAAAGGATTGGGCAGGTTCTCCTCAGGTTGGTCAAGGTCAACCTCAAGCCCATCCTTATCGTAGTCGACCATCTTTCCTTCCTCCACCCCGAACCCAGCAGAGGCGCCGATGTACCGAATCCGGAGCCCTCGGTTCAGGTGAAGAATCTGCTCTATTGCACTGGTAAAAATTTTACTTGCCGCCCTCTCAAGATTGAAATCCGATTCATGTGCGGCTACCTTGTGTTTAAGAGCCTGAGCGGCTCTTCTCTTCAGCAGTGTCCTCACCTTCTCCACTTCGGCCAGTCCTTCCTGCCGACCAGCCTCCTTTGCCTCCACCGTCGCCTGAGCCAGGGCCTCCTCTTGATTTTTCCGAAGCTCCCCCATCTCCCGACGGTGCTTCTCTCCTATCTCATCCAACTGTTGCTCGGCAGAACTTTTACTATTCCTCAGCTCCGCCATTTCGGCTGCCATATCAGATCGAGCCTTCTTCCCGGCTGGCGACACGCCTTCCGCAATGTCGTCGGAAACATCGGCCAACACATTAAAAATATTTGTTGACCTTTTCAAGTGGTAGGCCAACCCTTCGGCCATCTTTTTCCATTCGGCTCCCGACATCTTCACAAGTGTCTCTTTGACTGAGGCCCTAGTAGTGGGAGTCGTCGGCCTGGGGGTACTGGCGGCATTGGCATGCTCGGTACTTAGAGATGGAGAGTGAGGAGGAGGCGGGGTAGTGATCATCGCAGGCGGAGCGGAGTGCGGAAGAGCGGAATCGGCCGACGTTGTGTCGGCAGTTGCGGCCTCATTGGAAGTACTTTCCGACTTCTTTCTTTTGCGGCTCAGCGCAGCCTTCAATGCCCTAGACGACATTGCTGACCAATATTCCTCTGCGATCAAAAAGACGAAGAAAAATCAGTAAAAAAAAATCATTATTATTATTTTACAAGAGTGTATGTGCGGGGTTAACTACCAATTTTGGCTAAAACGTCATTGTCAAAACACCTCATGAAAACTCCAATGTCAAGTTGGAATTTTCGGGCTTGATATTCATTTTGGAAATGGTGGACGGTGGCGGCCTCGTCGGCATCAAGAGTCATGCCCGACCACCTTTGCGGCGTGCCGAGGTGGCGATCGAAGAACTCTGCGGTCCACTCCAAGGGGAACCTCGGACCCGTCTCGTCCCGGAACCAAGGTCGGCCAGTGCCTACGAACTTGTACTTGAAGAATCTGGGCTTAAAGTGCTTCCAAGATTCCGTAAACATTCCGAACAGCCCACATCGAGCTCGGGCTTTGGCCGATAACCAAAGTCGTCCAGTAACCCCGTCTTTATTACTGACGAACGGGTTGTACATCCACAGAAAGAGCCGAACTGTGCATACCAGCCCTTTGGCCCCGCAATACTTTTGAAACGCCTTCAAAAACGACCAGGTGTTGGGATGAAGTAGCGAAGGGGCCAGTCCGAGCTCTCTCAGAACCCTCATCTCGAGGTCGGTAAACGGCAAGGTCATGCCGAGGTTGTGAATTAAGTCGGCATAAAAAAAGAAGGAGTTGTCATCAGTCTTGGTGCATATTCGATCATTCGCCGAACAAGGAAGAACCTCATATGAGATACCAGCGGCATCTCCCGAACAGGGTAGTATAGCTCTCTTCACGTCGGAGAGCTTATCCTCGGAATCTAAGCTGGATCGCACTCCCTTTGGCTCCGCATCGACCCATTGATATTGGTCGGCATCGGTAGGCGCAGGGTACAGCTCAGGTCGGCTGACGCATTTCCTGGGCGGCATGGTACCTGTGGAATAACAGGGGAGCTCGATGTTAGTCCCATGGGTTACAGAATAACCCCCCAGAAAACCCCCCTCGAAGTTGTGCCGAGGGGCGAGCAACCCCCCCCCCCCCCTCTCCCATAGGCACCCCCCACTCTCTCCTCTGCTCCCAATCCCGAGGGTAGACTACCTCAACGGGATCGACCTCTAGGACCTATTCCGCATTTTCCTCGTCGACCCCCAGAGAGGACCGTCCTCCCCCTCGTTACTGCTACAGGATAGGGAAAGACCATTCCCTAGCCTGTTTCCTACTCATAATAAACCAAGTATATCCCTTTGACTTCTTGAAAAGTGAAAGCAAAAACCCTCCAACAAGTCCTAAAACGCTCCAAACCCAAAGACATTATGAGCCACGAATCTCATTCCCCAAGAAAAACACAAAACCCGACAGACAGAAAAAACCACCCTCATAGAAGCAGAACCTTTGGAATCATAAATATTACCCAGACGAACCAGAAAAGTGAAGAAGAAAAGGCAAAAACAAAAGGAAAAGAGGAGTGAGAAAATACCTTGAGTATGCGACCGAAAAGGTTGAATGGGAAGGAGAGTAACTTGTGGTTAATTTTCTGCGGAGAAGGAAGGTAAGAGAAGCACAGTTCCAGAATGCAGTTTCGAAGGGAGGGAGGAGAATGGGACTGATGTGAGTAAATGAAAGAGCAGCCTGTTTAGTGGAGAAAAGGAGAGGAACGATTTTTGGCAGAATAAGAGAAGGGGAACCACCTTCCCCCCATTTTCGAAATTTGGGCTTGGCCCAAAAGGCCCAACCCAACATGCAGCCATATCAATGGGGACACGTGGCACGCGGCAGCTGAAATAATGGACCTCGAGCAACGTCACAATAATGGTGACGCTTCGTAGGTCGCGATTTCTGACATGAGTCAGATCCGGTAAAAGCAAACGTCACTTTGGTACTGGTGATTAGACAGCTGTCAAACCTGCTCCGTCATAATGAAAGGACGCCAGAGACAGCTGGATCCAGCTCTTGACAGAATTATCATCCGAACTCCCTAGAACCTCGGAACAAGGCTCAGATGGCCTTGACCGAGCTGGGGGGCTTATGTGGTGAACTCGGCCCTTATGAGGTGGATTTGGGAAAAGGACCTAAACCAGAACCTCGGGACAAGTCTCAGATGGCCTTGACCGAGCTGGGGGGCTTATGTGGTGGACTCGGACTAGCCGAGGTCCTTAGACTACCTCGCCAAAGTCCTAAGGACCCTTCAGGAAGCCTTCTAAGCGCTTGGCCGAGCTCAATGCTCAACGGCCGAACAGACGCCAGATACGGGCCGATCTCACTCTCCAACTCAGGTCCGACGTCTAAGTCCGACACCCTCCCAAGTCAAACACCTTCCCAAGTCCGACACCTAGGACCTGATGACGTCTCCCTTCTTATCCACAAGGATAGATCACCACCTTATCCGCAAGGACAGCCTATCCACTCATAGCTCAGTACAGGCTGGCCCTACTTGGGCCTAAAGCAAGCCCATTAGGGCAACCAGCTCCCCCCTATAAGTAGCTCCGTACTACATGGGGCTCAGGTACGTCCTCTAACCCTAATTGCCACTATCACACACCAGTGATTAGGGTTACTCCCCTGGCTCTTTTCCTTGGCCACTTGAGGACTCCCACCAAACATCACATATCAACCCTAGACAGAGGCTCCTTCGAAGGTCTTCTCCTACCCTTGGAGATCCTCACCGTCTAGGACATCACAATAAATAATTAAAAAGTAATATTTTATTTGAAATATTAGTGTTTTAAAGTGTTGTAGCATAAATAGGAATTGTGCATAATTGTGTATGATTGTTTGGATTGTTTTACTTGAACTTATTGAAGTAATGCAACTTTTCTGTGGCTTTACAGCAGATGCAACTATTTTATTTTGTTTAATTTTGTCATTTTATTATAGTAGAAGTTGTAATAAGAATTTAGGAAGAAACGGCATGTGTTTTCGATTTTCTATTTAATAGAAAATGAATTTTTAAGTTTAGGTATGTATGTTGTCCAAAATTCTAAATTAGTTGCATCATTGATAGAAATTGTTTTGGATTAAATCAATATGTGAATTTTATGCTAAGACTTTTTATATATAGAGTTAAAAAGGAAATATAAAAGTGACTTTGTAAATGTATGCCTTAATGTTCTAGTTGTTTACTAAATTGTTGTCTTACTGATGCTTGTATGATAATTGTGGAATGTCTTGTAAAAGTGATTTTTGAGTTTGTATTATAATGCTGTCCAAATTTGATAAATTGATTTAAGTAATTATAAAAATGATTTTTATTTGTGTATGTGTGTTTTTGTATAGTTGTCATATTGTTTGAATTTAGTAAATAAGAAGTGGGTTGTGTTGATATAAAAATATAATGTTAAGAGTTTTAGGAAAGTTATAGTATTTCATTAGATAAATAAGTGTATGCTATGAATATTGTTGTCTAATTGATACGATACTTCTCTAGATAATCTATATGTAACTGTTTTTATAAGTTATAAGTATTTTTGAGTTATAATTCTTAGTTCTTTGAAAATAGAGGTTAGAACTTTAATTTGATGAAAATTGTGAGTAAGTGCAATTTGTTTGAGTGGCTGTCCAGATTTGTTTTATATTGACCTTAGTAGTATGTCTCTAAGATTTAAGGTGAATTGAAATAATTTAAGTGCTGCCCATAATTGAATAAGTGTGGAAAACATTACTCTCTTAAGCTTAATTTCATTTTTAGAATTTGGATGTGAATCTTTTAGTAGGAAATTGAAAAGAATGAATTTTTGGGTAACTGTGAAGTAATGCAACTTTATTTCGTGCTGCTGTCCAGAAAAGATTTTCATATAGTTGCATGATATTTAAAATAGAACTTGTTTTGACTTGATAACTGAATAAGTTCATATTTTAGAATGATTGTTGATGTGTTAAGTGTTTGTATTTGTAACGATCGGAGTCGTCACGGGAATTATGTTATGATAAATTGCATATTATTAATGCGATTTAAGGAAATGGTATTGATGTTCTTTATGATGGTATATAAAAATAGGAAATAATTTAAACCAAATACTTTCATAAAACTGTGTCATTCTATTTCACATAGAAAGTTTGATTTAATATACATCATTTCACATTGTTTTGGATCAAAAGATACTGTATCATAACTCTGAGTTACTAAACTCAGTCAGTGCACATATACATATATATATATATATATATGATAAGGTGTAACCCAGAGCAGTCCACAAAACTCTATAATATGATAGGAAGTCGCATAACATTCATCTTAATCAGGGAAAAGATGAATGATAAAGATCATAGGAATTCTGGTCCTGAGGGGACGCATATGCGGGAGAGGATTGAGACGGCGGATAGTAACTTCCACCACTCCCTCAAGGACTACACTATGTCCCCTCCGGTGCCAATCTCCCTCAGGGAGAAACCTCATCTCGATGCATATGGGGTTCTGAGCCATGACCTACAAACAATTAGGGCAAAGGGAGTAAGACAGTGTCATTCACGTACAAATGAATAATTAAATGAACTAGGAATAAACAGACACAATTAGTCAAGTAACAATTAGGATCACATAAGCAAGTAAGCAAACTCAGATAATCAATCGATAAATATTAAACAATAAATATCAAGAAATAATGTATGACTCTAATGCATGTGCAATGCAATGCGATGCAATGTTTAATGCAATCTCCTCTGTGATATTCTAAGAAATACCATGCACTTGGCAAATTTCACGTTTATCGATAACATCCTCAACGATTTAATTTACGTTTTATCGAAAACGTTCAAACGATCCAAATTACGTTTTAACGAAAACGTTCAAACGCTCCACGTACGTTTGACGACAACGTACCAACGATTCATACTAAATAGGAAAAACAATTGGGAGTAAACGTCTTTCCACCAAGTATACAATTACAACCCATGTGTAAATTATACTAAAGACCGTCCTCCGCAATCACGAAATACTCCGAGAGATCGATAGAATAAAATTATAGTCATTGTAAAATTATCCCGAGTCGAGTCTGCAGAACCCACTCATCATAGGACTATTTTACCTATAATTAATTCCCACAGTTATTTGACGTATCACCGTCATAAACCTAATCTCCGCGTATTCTCATACCGATTTAATTAAATCGAATGTGTCTTTTCCTATTATCTTATCTTAGCTCCATAACACCATGTATGATTTCAATCACAACCAAGTTATTAGGATTGAATTCAAATTATTTAATTGGCATTGAATTGATGTTAAAAAGGAATTGACATCCAAACATTCTTTTAAATAATAAAAAAAATAGTTTTTATTTTAAAAGAATTAATTAAAAATATTAGGGAAATATTGGATTAAAGAAAAAATACATTTTTCAGGTTCTGAACAGTGTCTAACCGGTTAGGAAGTCGTGTAACCGGTTATTCACATTCAAATTTCCCTCTTTTCCAATTTTTACAGTAACTAACCGGTTAGTAGTTTCAGTAACCGGTTAGTCACTGCAGCATCACTGCAGAAATGTCACTTTTTAACACCAATTCAGAAACCTTTCATTTTCAATCCTTATCAATCATTCACAGAACATATATGGACATATTTAAACATGTTCAAATCAATTATACACATCAATTTCATGAGATTCATATATAATTCCTCAAGTATGCATAAAACCACATATTTAGCACTTAATATGTCAAAATCAATTTCAGAGCTTCTCAAGTCAAATTTATAGTTCCTTAAGCTCGTATTCAGTTAATATGACATGCTTGAATGAGTTTTATGTCCTATTTTGGTCTCCAAGCCAAAGTCCCAATTCAAAACCTATGGCCCTTGAGCTTGTAAAGCTCCTTTACATTCCAAGCCATTTAATAATCATTCTAGCAAATGAATATCTTCTCCCTTACCTATTGAAGCTTTTGAGACTGATTGGAAAGCAAAGGAAAAGGTTCAACACGATTTTGAGGCAAAACCCACCTCAGCTGCAACTCTGTTTTCAGTTTCAACAGGGGGTATTGATCAGAGATTTTCAACAAGAATAAGTTAAATAAATTCGTGAATAAGGATTGGAATTCAAACTAGGATACATGAACTTGAGATTGAAACAAATTCGAGACTCAAAGGTAACTGGAGCTTACCAAACGAAATCAAGAAAGAGAGCTCCAAGAACAGATTCGTGCTCTGTTTTTCAGCATCAACAGAGTCAAGTTGTGAAGCCTATAACTTCCTCTAGAGTACACGAAAGTAGATGGGATTTGTTTCTACTTCAAGAGGGATGAAAGAGCTTTGTTTTGATATGGAATTTGTGAGTGTTGGTGCTTCAGAGAAAGAGAACGAACTCAAAGACAGCCACAACAGAAAAATGAAATCTGAACTTAGTTTTATGAAATGTTAAGAGTGGATTGTGTGGTTTTGATTTGGTTTAAGTCACCAATTTCACCACCACTCATTCCCAGCAGAGATTGACGCGTTTTCAGGCTAAGGTGGCTGGTTGGAAGGCCAAAAACGTGTTCCCCTTTTTCAATTTGTGTCCAGAACAATCTCAGTTCTAGGTGTCTGAGAGCACTAACCGGTTACTCATCTCACTAACCGGTTAGTGAGACACAAAAATCACAAAATATTATATTTTATTCTATTTTCTTTTCTCTTATCAAATACTTATTAAATACTTCTTTTATTTCCACAAAAAGAAATATTTACCTTAATACAATAATTTCCTTTATTTATTCCTTAATTTATTTTTAAAACATAATTATATTCTAATCATCATAATTATATTATAATCACATTATAATTTTTTTATAATAATTAACGTAATTACATATAATTATAATTTCTAATCGGGGATTAATTTTTGGGGTGTTACACTTCTCCCCCACTTAAAGGAATTTCGTCCCCGAAATTCAACTTACTGAAATAACTCAGGATACTCCTTACGCATACGCTCTTCTAATTCCCAGGTTGACTCAGACACATCGCCTCGATTCCACAAAACCCTAACTAATGGAATCTCTTTCCCTCTAAGCTGCTTCATTCTTCGATCTTCGATTCTCACAGGGCTAGCTTCAAACGTGAGATTCTCCTTGATTGGCAAAATATCCGGTTGAATCTGAATTACAGCTTCAGGATCATGCACATACTTCCGAAGTTGCGAGACATGAAAAACATCATGGAGGTTTGCAAGAGAAGGGGGTAAGGCAATCTGGTAGGCGACTGGACCTACTCTCTTCAGGATTTGATATGGCCCAACAAATTTTGGCGATAGCTTCTTCGGCTTAAGGGCACGACCAATTCCTTTTGTTGGTACCACTCTCAGAAATACATGATCACCTTCGTTAAATTCCAAAGAATTTCTTCTCCGATCAGCATAGCTTTTCTGGCGACTCTTAGCTGTCTTCATCTTATCTTGAATCATCTTGATTTTCTCTGTGGTCTCTTGCACAATATCGGGACCGATAATCGAATTCTCCCCCACTTGGAACCAACATAGTGGGGTTTGACATTTTCTACCATATAACACTTCAAATGGTGCCATACCAATACTTGCATGGTAGCTGTTGTTGTAAGTGAATTCCACTAACGGCAACAACTGTTCCCAGTTTTCTTGATATTCCAGAACACAAGCTCTTAGGAGATCTTCTAATGTCTGAATAGTCCTTTCTGACTGCCAATCTGTTTGCGGATGGTATGCAGAACTCATACTCAGCTTCGTTCCCAAAGCCTGATGCAAACTTTGCCAGAATCTTGAAGTAAACCTTGGATCTCGATCAGAGACAATGTTGGAAGGTATACCATGCAAACGGACAATCTCCTTTATATAGAGTTGGGTTAACTTCTCTAAGGAATAATGCATGTTCATTGGTATAAAATGAGCCGATTTTGATAATCTATCTACGACTACCCAAATAGCCTCATGACCCAACGAAGTTCTAGGCAATCCAGATACAAAATCCATAGAGATGCTATCCCATTTCCATAGGGGAATCTCCAAAGGTTTTAATTCTCCACCAGGTTTCTTATGCTCGATCTTTGCCTTTTGACAAATCAGACAAGATGTGACATAAGAAGCTACATCTTTCTTTAATCCTGACCACCAAAATATCTTCTTCAAATCTTGATACATCTTGGTTGATCCTGGATGGATACTCATCTTGCTTTTATATGCCTCCTCTAAGATCATTCTCCTTAGCTGATGGTCACTTGGAATGCAAATTCGTCCTTTGAATCGAAGGATTCCATCTGATCCAACTTGAAAGTCAGGTTCTTTTCCTTCGGCTGATAACTTCTTCTTTTCTTGGAGATCTACATCCCTTTGTTGCATTTCACATATTTGAGTTAAAAACTCATTAGTAATCTGCAACATTCCCAACTTAATGTTGTCTTCTTCTAGTTGCATTACTAAACTCAGATCCCTGAATTCTTCGATTAGTGCTAACTCCTTAATCATCATAGCACTCAAATGAAAGGTCTTTCGGCTTAACGCATCCGCTACCACATTGGCTTTTCCGGGATGGTACTGAAGCTCAAAATCATAATCCTTTAAAAATTCTATCCAACGACGTTGCCTCATGTTAAGCTCCTTCTGATCAAAGAGATATTTCAAACTCTTGTGATCACTAAACACTTGGAATGTGGTTCCATAAAGATAGTGTCTCCAAATCTTCAATGCAAACACTATTGCTGCCAATTCCAAGTCATGAGTAGGATAATTTTCTTCATGGGTCTTCAACTGTCTTGACGCGTAAGCAACAACTTTACCTTCCTGCATCAATACACATCCTAATCCTTGTTTTGACGCATCGCAAAATACCTCAAAACTTTTATGTGGATCAGGCAATATTAATACAGGAGATGATGTTAACCTTTCCTTCAAAGTCTGAAAACTATCCTCACACTTCTCGTCCCAAACGAAAGGTTTCTCTTTACGAGTCAGACGTGTCATAGGAAGAGCAATCTTTGGAAATCCTTTAATAAATCTTCTATAGTATCCAGCTAATCCCAAGAAACTACGCACTTCTGTAACTGACTGGGGTCTTTCCCATTTCAACACAGCATCAACTTTCGCTGGATCCACTGCTATTCCGTCTTTCGAAATCACATGCCCTAAGAAATTAATCTTCTCCAACCAAAATTCACACTTCGAGAATTTGGCATATAACTGATTTTCCTTCAACACTTCTAACACCAATTGAAGGTGAACTGCATGCTCTTCCGGATTCTTCGAGTAGATTAGTATATCATCAATGAATACCACTACAAAAGAATCAAGATAAGGTCGGAAGACTCTATTCATATAATCCATAAATACTGCAGGGGCATTGGTTAATCCAAACGGCATCACTACATACTCGTAATGACCATATCGAGATCGGAATGCCGTCTTTGGAATATCCTCTTCTCGAACTCGAATCTGATGGTACCCCGACCTCAGATCGATTTTAGAGAAGATTGCAGCTCCTCGAACTTGATCCATTAAATCGTCGATTCTCGGCAATGGATACTTATTCTTAACTGTGACTTTATTTAATTGCCGATAATCCACACACATTCTCATGCTTCCATCTTTCTTCTTAACAAACAATACCGGTGCACCCCAAGGGGAAACACTCGGTCTGATAAATTGCTTCTGCAACAACTCTTCGATTTGCTTCTTTAGCTCAGCCATCTCCGGTGGCGCCATTCAATAAGGTGCAATTGAGATAGGACCAGTTCCGGGAATTAACTCGATGCTAAACTCAATTTCACGCTTAGGCGGCAGTCCAGGGACTTCTTCTGGAAAGATTTCAGGAAAATCCCTTATCACATGGACATCTTCGATCTTCACTTCCTTCTCAACCTTTGCACAAGCTAACTGGATGCATCCTTTGGTTATCACATCACGATAGGTAATGGTTTTTCTATCACAGTCAATGAGCACTTGGTTCTTGGACATCCAATCCATTCCCAAGATAACATCTAATTGTGACAGAGGCAAACAAATAAGGTCTACTTGGGTTATTCGGTCTAACACCTGAACGGTACAACCCAAACAGGCTTTAGAGGTAACAACTACCGGATTGGTAGGAGTAGACACTTCAAGCTTATAGGGTGTATTGATTATGGTTAAGTTTAAGCGATTAGCACAATCATATGCAACAAATGAATGTGTGGCTCCAGAATCAAACAAAAAGTTACAAGGTTGGCCATTTAGAAGAAAGTTACCTTGGACAAGGTTTTCAGATTGGCTAGCTTCAACACCACTGAGAGTAAAGACTCTCCCAAAACTGGTTGGTTTCCTATCAGCATTTCCAGATTCCACCTTCCTTGGTTCTTTGCAGTAACGAGAAATATGGCCAGGCTTTCCACAATTGAAGCAAGTAGGAGTCCAGCAAGTGGTTCCAAAATGGTGCCTCTTGCACTTGTCACACAGAGGAGCTGGGTTCTTGACTCCTGAATTAGCTTTACGCTTATTCTTCTGATGGTAAGGTCCTCCTTTACCATGCTGATTCCTACCCTTATGGCGCTGCGGTCCATATCCTTGCTGATTCCTTTTAGCTCGCATAAACTCTTCTTCGACTTTCTTGTCTTCTTCATATATTCTGCATTGATTCACCAAGGCTGGAAAACTCCGAATATTCTGATATCCGAAAGTAGACTTCAAATCCGGTCGCAGTCCGTCTTCAAACTTGATACACTTCGAACGCTCATCAGGGTTATGATGGTAGTATAGAGAATACTTGCTCAGTTCCTCAAACTTCGCAGCATACTCTCCCACTGTCATGTCCCCTTGAGTCAGCTTAAGGAATTCAATTTCCTTCTTCCTTCTTATATCCTCAGGGAAATACCTTTCGAAGAATTTCTCCACGAAAGTATTCCAAGTCACAGCTCTACCTTCAGCAGCTAAAAGTTGAGTAGTATGATTCCACCAATCCTCAGCTTCATTTGTCAGCACATAGGTGGCAAAAGTCACCCTCTGATTATCAGTGCAATTCATGGTTCGGAAAATCTTTTCCAAATCACGAATCCACTTTTGAGCCTCATCTAGGTGATGTCCTCCTCCAAACTTTGGCGGATCACACTGACGAAATTCCGAGATGCCTTGAAATTCTACTGGAACAGGGTTCCTAGGTGGTTGCTGTCCTGCAAGGTGCTGTTGCATATTCTCGAATACTCTCGAGATTCGATCTAATGCTTCAGCAAGTTGATTATTGTTTCTAGCAGCCATAGTAACCTGCACTATGAACTGAATCAATAATCGATCTTAAGACTAAACACACACTCTAATACCGACATACTCTAGTGGTTAGTATGTAAGGCCATACTCCAAAGCCAAGAGTCGAGACCATTGCTCTGATACCATAAGTGTAACGACCGGAGTCGTCACGGGAATTATGTTATGATAAATTGCATATTATTAATGCGATTTAAGGAAATGGTATTGATGTTCTTTATGATGGTATATAAAAATAGGAAATAATTTAAACCAAATACTTTCATAAAACTGCGTCATTCTATTTCACATAGAAAGTTTGATTTAATATACATCATTTCACATTGTTTTGGATCAAAAGATAATGTATCATAACTCTGAGTTACTAAACTCAGTCAGTGCACATATACATATATATATATATATATATATATGATAAGGTGTAACCCAGAGCAGTCCACAAAACTCTATAATATGATAGGAAGTCGCATAACATTCATCTTAATCAGGGAAAAGATGAATGATAAAGATCATAGGAATTCTGGTCCTGAGGGGACGCATATGCGGGAGAGGATTGAGACGGCGGATAGTAACTTCCACCACTCCCTCAAGGACTACACTATGTCCCCTCCGGTGCCAATCTCCCTCAGGGAGAAACCTCATCTCGATGCATATGGGGTTCTGAGCCATGACCTACAAACAATTAGGGCAAAGGGAGTAAGACAGTGTCATTCACGTACAAATGAATAATTAAATGAACTAGGAATAAACAGACACAATTAGTCAAGTAGCAATTAGGATCACATAAGCAAGTAAGCAAACTCAGATAATCAATCGATAAATATTAAACAATAAATATCAAGAAATAATGTATGACTCTAATGCATGTGCAATGCAATGCGATGCAATGTTTAATGCAATCTCCTCTGTGATATTCTAAGAAATACCATGCACTTGGCAAATTTCACGTTTATCGATAACGTCCTCAACGATTCAATTTACGTTTTATCGAAAACGTTCAAACGATCCAAATTACGTTTTAACGAAAATGTTCAAACGCTCCACGTACGTTTGACGACAACGTACCAACGATTCATACTAAATAGGAAAAACAATTGGGAGTAAACGTCTTTCCACCAAGTATACAATTACAACCCATGTGTAAATTATACTAAAGACCGTCCTCCGCAATCACGAAATACTCCGAGAGATCGATAGAATAAAATTATAGTCATTGTAAAATTATCCCGAGTCGAGTCTGCAGAACCCACTCATCATAGGACTATTTTACCTATAATTAATTCCCACAGTTATTTGACGTATCACCGTCATAAACCTAATCTCCGCGTATTCTCATACCGATTTAATTAAATCGAATGTGTCTTTTCCTATTATCTTATCTTAGCTCCATAACACCATGCATGATTTCAATCACAACCAAGTTATTAGGATTGAATTCAAATTATTTAATTGGCATTGAATTGATGTTAAAAAGGAATTGACATCCAAACATTCTTTTAAATAATAAAAAAAAATAGTTTTTATTTTAAAAGAATTAATTAAAAATATTAGGGAAATATTGGATTAAAGAAAAAATACATTTTTCAGGTTCTGAACAGTGTCTAACCGGTTAGGAAGTCGTGTAACCGGTTATTCACATTCAAATTTCCCTCTTTTCCAATTTTTACAGTAACTAAGTAGTTTCAGTAACCGGTTAGTCACTGCAGCATCACTGCAGAAATGTCACTTTTTAACACCAATTCAGAAACTTTTCATTTTCAATCCTTATCAATCATTCACAGAACATATATGGACATATTTAAACATGTTCAAATCAATTATACACATCAATTTCATGAGATTCATATATAATTCCTCAAGTATGCATAAAACCACATATTTAGCACTTAATATGTCAAAATCAATTTCAGAGCTTCTCAAGTCAAATTTATAGTTCCTTTAGCTCGTATTCAGTTAATATGACATGCTTGAATGAGTTTTATGTCCTATTTTGGCCTCCAAGCCAAAGTCCCAATTTAAAACCTATGGCCCTTGAGCTTGTAAAGCTCCTTTACATTCCAAGCCATTTAATAATCATTCTAGAAAATGAATATCTTCTCCCTTACCTATTGAAGCTTTTGAGACTGATTGGAAAGCAAAGGAAAAGGTTCAACACGATTTTGAGGCAAAACCCACCTCAGCTGCAACTCTGTTTTCAGTTTCAACAGGGGGTATTGATCAGAGATTTTCAACAAGAATAAGTTAAATAAATTCGTGAATAAGGATTGGAATTCAAACTAGGATACATGAACTTGAGATTGAAACAAATTCGAGACTCAAAGGTAACTGGAGCTTACCAAACGAAATCAAGAAAGAGAGCTCCAAGAACAGATTCGTGCTCTGTTTTTCAGCATCAACAGAGTCAAGTTGTGAAGCCTATAACTTCCTCTAGAGTACACGAAAGTAAATGGGATTTGTTTCTACTTCAAGAGGGATGAAAGAGCTTTGTTTTGATATGGAATTTGTGAGTGTTGGTGCTTCAGAGAAAGAGAACGAACTCAAAGACAGCCACAACAGAAAAATGAAATCTGAACTTAGTTTTATGAAATGTTAAGAGTGGATTGTGTGGTTTTGATTTGGTTTAAGTCACCAATTTCACCACCACTCATTCCCAGCAGAGATTGACGCGTTTTCAGGCTAAGGTGGCTGGTTGGAAGGCCAAAAACGTGTTCCCCTTTTTCAATTTGTGTCCAGAACAATCTCAGTTCTAGGTGTCTGAGAGCACTAACCGGTTACTCATCTCACTAACCGGTTAGTGAGACACAAAAATCACAAAATATTATATTTTATTCTATTTTCTTTTCTCTTATCAAATACTTATTAAATACTTCTTTTATTTCCACAAAAAGAAATATTTACCTTAATACAATAATTTCCTTTATTTATTCCTTAATTTATTTTTAAAACATAATTATATTCTAATCATCATAATTATATTATAATCACATTATAATTTTTTTATAATAATTAACGTAATTACATATAATTATAATTTCTAATCGGGGATTAATTTTTGGGGTGTTACAGTATTGATTTTTCAAAATGTGTTTCCTGGCTGACCAAATGATTAAAAGATTATATCAAGTTTAAGTTATTTGTTTAAGTGGCTTATAATGGTAGTTGTTATATAAGCATTTGGAACTGAATTATGAGTTAATGGATGTGTAAATGGTTGTATATTTTTGAAAAGTGATTTTGATTTAACGATTGGTTTTAAAGATTTTATTTAGTAATGTTTAAGAGGCCTTGGGTTTCGGAAAAGGAATGATTTACTTTTCAAGTGTTGTATATCCTAATACAAAGTCTTTTGATTTCAAAGTTTATTTAAGAAAGTGGTATTTGTTAGAAGTGTGTTTTCCAAAAAAGGAATTATTTTAAATTACCTGATGCCTTAAAAAGGACTTCTGTTTTAAAAAGAATTTCGGTTTTAAGGAACTTTGGTGCTTTGGGTTTAGTTTTTACTTAAGTAGGTAGATGGTATAAGGTATTTATTGATATTGATTGTATGTCCTTCATCATTTAAAAAATAAAAGGAATTAAAAGTAAACGAGCTGCTGGAGCTGTGAACGCAAAAGGTTGAAAACAGAGTAAGCGTGGAGCTCAGGTGAGAGAGCAACCTTCCTAAGACATAATGGCACTGAGGTAGCATTAGGACGTTCCGTATCATCTCAAAAGTCGGAACTAGGAATCTATAGGTTGAGTGGTAAGACGGCAAATGTGTGTGTGTTTTGCCGTCCTTACGAAAATTACGATTCCTCAATATTAATCGTATGTCGGTTAATAATTGTTATATCATGTTGTATATCCTGAAGTTGTATATGGTATATTGCCTTAATGATTTGGAAATGATAAAGTGATAAGTGTTGAAATCATAAATATGTTGGAATTATTTTTGAGATAATGATTTATCCTATGGAAGTGTGCTCAAGGTATATTGAATTGTTGTTCCTATGAAAAGGGCTTGAAATATTTGGAAATATGATTGTGAAAATAAATTATGAGAAATGATTATTTGAATCTTGTGAAATTTGAGGATCGTTGTTAGTGTACAGTGATGGTGCAAGCGGCACAATGACTTTATTTTTATCCCCTTAAGTGATTGGCCACGTGAATGACTTTGTCGTGGTCTCATGTCTTGTGGAATCCACTGTATGATAGGGAGGTGTTTGCTATGGTCCCTTAGAGGTCGAGACCCGTTAGAAGCGCGGCTTAGAATGGGTCGACCAAATTTAGGATTAAGAAAAGATTTCTAAAAGACTTTAAAAGATTTAAAAGACTTTAGGACCCAATCCTTTCTAACTACGTTGAGAGTGAAGTAGTGGAGAGGAAAGATACCGGATACTTGGAGGTCGGGCATTCCGCCAAGTGGTGATTGCGATAGGGGAGGGCAATGATGGTGATTCATCAAGAAGCCTAAGAGCACTTCCCTAGGTGGAACGATGCTACAGTGATCAAGGGCACCTGCTGGTCGTTGATCGTAGCGAGGACTGCACGTACAACTAGGGATAGAGCTATCGCCCCCTTGAGCAAATCTTAGATGGTGTAGAGGGAATCCGAATGGGACTAGAAGCCATCGTTTTTATGAACTTATGATTTGATATTCGATTTTATTTTGCTGGCCAACTGGCGTGGTTTCAGCTGGTACGTACCCTTTGGCTTCGAGGTCTGCATGGTTAGGATTCCTGTGCATCCCATCTGTTTTCCGAACTAGGTTGTGGTTGGATATTGAAGGAGGAGATGTATCGTGTGTGCTAACCTACCCTTGCCTCGATGATTTCCCTCCCTAAATCATTGATGGTTGTATTATGGAAAGACCTAGTGGAAAGACTATGAGTATGGAACTTTAAGAAAAGATATTAATGTGATGAAAAGAGGAAGTTATAAGAATAAAGTGGTAATTACGAGCTGTGAATGAGGAAATGTTATAGTTATTGCATGTATCTGTGTTCTAATGTGATCCCTTAGAGTAAGTCCATGCCGTCGATGACTATTTCGTCCGGATCGTTGACTCTCTCTCTTCTTTCCTTTCCCTATGGACATTGGGGACAATGTTCACAGATGTCACATCATGTAGCATTTCAAGTGATGGTTGCTTAAGTTGAAAAACGATCGTGAGATGAAGTATATTTATGAGGAGGATGCAAAAGCGGCAAGCCGAGGAATCTTTCAGATACTTGTGATGGAGGATAGCAATGAAGATTAGTAGTCTAAGTTAGTATAGTCTCTGTTTTTGTATTCCATCACTAGATGGGTAGGACATGATTACTCTATCCCGAATGTAACCCCTGTTGTAATAAATGATTATTTGAAATGAAATAAAAGAAGTTTCTTTTGTTATATATTATGTTCATAAAGTAATTAAACTATTTTTCCGCAAGTTAACCATCAACTAAATATGACATTTAGAAAATGAGTTTTTGGAAATGTGTTGGATGATAACATCTCTTTTTGGAAATAGAATTTTATGATGCAAGTACTAAAGCATTTTTGTAAACCAAATGAATCAAATTGTATTTATGAAAATCTTTTGGTAAAAGAATTAAACTGAATTGATTTTGATAATGTTATAAAAAAAATGGCGCAAATTTTTAGTGAAAATTCTTGATCCAAATTGGGGTGTTAAATACATTTAGTGGTATCAGAGCCAGGTTGTCCTTAGTGGCCTTAAGCATAGCCTTATATGCTTTCCTTGTGTGACTCTGGTTGTATTTGTTTGTTACGGTTTTAGTCTTAGGGTTAGAGTTGGTATAGAAGTGGAGATGCATGGACGTTTTGCAAGTTTGGCAAGTCAAGGCAATGATAGCAGTGACGCGAATCCTAAATTCCAATGAGGTCTAAGGTTAGGATTGAAGTTGGCTTTTCCACATTTGGAGTTTCCGAAGAGTGGATCGGGACAAAGTGACTCGTTGGTAGGAGAATTTCCGACGGGAGAAGCAAAGGAAAAACCCATTATTGGAAAAGGTACAGTATTATGAAGATTGTCAGAGAAGAATTGAGTTCGAGTCAAGGCATTACCCTACATCATTCTCAGTTCTTGTAAAAACCCAAATACCCTTTCATCTAGTTATTGCGCCTGATTTTCGCAATTTGGCGATGATTGACCCTCCAGAGTAAAAAGACTTCCTGTTTATCATAAATTACCCAGCCTAATGACCACATTTCTGTCAAATTATTCAACCAAATGCCAAATTTCAGTAAAATTCAAAGTTCTTTTTCGAATTTTTGTGATTAAAACATAACCCTACCATATCAAGTTATGAAGGAAGTAACACTCGTATGCATAACACATGAATTTTAAGTGGCTGAAGGGACAAGGTGATGGTACGGTTGTGTGAAAAATTAGGAATTTTGGGAATAATGGTTTAGAGTCGGTCCCTAAGTGGTACTAAGAAGGCAAGGAAGTAAGTAAAAAGTCGGGTAGTTAGGGAGTAATCATAGTCTTATGGTGGGCTTTGATGTAAGGTTGTGTAATAGGTGGTATAAGCTTGATCAAAGTTGGGGAGCAAAAGGTTAAGTAGAGTCTATGTTAGAAAAGTGTAGTGACAAGTACCCGTATGGCATAAGTAGTATGAAGATAAGCAATAATTCAGCCAATGATTATGGTTTTGATATGCATACAAGAAAGTACTTCTGGATTGACACCAAGTTCGAAAATAACAAACTCTTCTTATCAAGTCTATTATCAAAATGCCAATATCCCTTATGAATAATTCATACTCACTTACCTTTAATACTTCTGGTTTGACCAAACTACTATTGTGAAAATTATTGTTTGTTGCCTACCTTTGAACTTGACTCAATTCGACTCCCGCGCGGCATTATGGCAAAGGTTGACCAGTAAAAGAGTGTTGATCGACGAAGACATCGAAGGAAGGATATATTCTCAAAAGAAGTAAATAACAAAGTGAAGGGTAGTAAAAATGTCTGAATAACCTTGTGTGTTTCCTTGCTTGTCTCTGTGCCTATTTCTCAGGGACGAGAAATCTTTAAGTTGGGGAGGATTGTGAGACCCACAATTTTACCCAATTTATTTGGAATTTTGTAATTGAAATTAGGAAATTATGCTTGATTTTGATACCTGGATTTAATTAAAAATCATATGAAATATATATATATATTATATATGAATATATATATATATATACGTGACATATATGTATATATTATATATATACCAATGTTTTCCCTAGCTTAATTAAATGAAATATTTTAATATAAAATATTTGATTTAAATGATCTTAGAAGATGAAATGCCTTTTGATGGATTAGAGTATCCTATCTTTAGAAATTCATATCTTTTAAACCGTACGTCGAAAAATTACAAATGATATGTCAAAACGATCGTATCGAAATCTAGATTATGAAAATGTAAAACTTTTATTTTTATTTTATAGTTTTCGGAATTTTATCACTGCTATAATAGTAAACGAATTTTTGAGTTTTAAGTTTGAATGTATGGTTTTAATGCATTAAATAACCTTTTGACTCAAGTATATGTTATTTTGAAAATAAAAATACATTTCTGAAGTGGTATAATGTACTATCATTTAAATAAAGTGTATTTTCGTATTTTTTTTTCTTATTTTAAATTATTTGAAAAACTTAGGAAGTGTATTTTGAAAAGGAAATGACCTTAGGACTTCAAAAATTCATAACTTTCAAACCGTAAGTCCAAAAATTATAAACTTTATATGAAAACGATCGTATTGAGATGTAGATTCCAAAAATATAAAAATTGTAATTTTATGAAGTGTTCTTCGAAATTTTATATCTGTAGCAATATATACGAATTTATTATAATATAAGAACATTTTTATTGAACCCAAAAGAGGTGGATTCAAGTGAGTTAAATGCAATTTCTTTTCCCCATTTCTGACTAGTCTCCACCGTCCAAGTGCATAGATTAATAGGGGAATATTTTTCTGAATTTAGCATCTTGAGTTTAAGTTCATAGAAATTGGAAAAATTGTCTTAAATGAAGATACATGTTCCTAGATATCTTAAGTGAAAAAAATTGAAGTTCTTGACCACATTTCTCACTTTCTTAGGCGTGAATATCATGGTATTTTAGGGGTAAATTCATTCTTCAACACCTATAAATAGTTGGCCTTAGTTCCCACATTTTCACACACAAACCTTGATAGTTTCACAAGAGAAAAAAAATAAAATTCTAAAAGAAAAAAATTGAGAGAGAGGGACGAGTAAGCTAGGAAGGAGGGAGGAATTGCTTTGTTGCTTGAAGTTTTCTAAAAAGCTTAAGGAGTAGAGGTAACTCAAAATCACTTATTCATTTAAGCTATTTTTTTAAGTTGTTTATATTCTTGAGTAAACCTTCTAAATTCTTCTATAGCTAAGTTCTAAAATTTTCTTTTTCATTTTTAAAGTTATTTTTGAATATGTGAAGTTGTTCTTAAGTCATATGAATTAAGAATGAGAAAAGGGACACAAAAAGGGTGTTTAAAGGGATTTATCTCCCCTTTTCTTTAATTCTTAAGATGGCTAAAAATTGTTGATGAGTATAATCATTTTATTTTCTGAGTTTACTTAGACTATATGAATTATAGAGGATTTTTGTATAAATGAACAAGTTTTTATCCTTTGTCTTTTAATTGTTTTTGTTTCTTTGTTTTAAGGAATAAAAAGAAATAAGTAAAAAGCAATGGAAAAATAATAATTTCTAATATATATATATATATATATGTATATGGACCGTGACCTATATCAAGTTGAGGATTGATTTGTGTATTTTAGTATGTGTATTGTATTGTTGTTTAATAAAATAAAAGAGAATGGAAATGAATAAAAAAAAGATTAAAATGGATTTTTTATTTTTTTATTTTCTTTTCTTCTTATTTTCTGGATCGTGTATACATACATATATATTGTATGATAATTGTTGTTATTTCATGTGTATTTGAGTTATAATTAAGTCCCTAAAAAGAATGAAAACAAATAAGTATTTTTCCTTAAAGTAGAAATGAAATGAAAATGATTTAAAGGAACTAAAAATGATTTTTAGAAATAAAAGAAATTCTGGAAATTTTTGATGTTCTTAGAGTGTATGGAATTATATTTTATGAAATTTTTATGTAATTGTTATTGTTTGATTGTAATTGATTTTCTTTTGTTTGGATTTAAGTTAAATAAGAACAATGAATTAGGATAATAAACAAAAATGAAATTTCTGGAAATATAATAAATATAAGTAGGCCGTGAGGCCTATGATCCTTATTTTAAAGTAATTTTTGTAATGTGTTTGTTATTTGATGAGTAGTTAAATTGTAGTTGATTGTTTAAAAGAAATAGGAACAAATGGTAGTTGTTATAAACTTATAAGAACATGTATTTTTGATTAATTGTATGAGTATGTGGTTATGTGTTTAAAAATGTTAGTTGCTGGAAAAAAAAAAGAATTATTTTCTAAAAGAGATCTATTTTATATTTTGTTAATGATTAAAACTCTTATTTTTAGTATACAAAAGGATGTAATTATATTATATAGATGCTTTAGGAATTAAAAATATTTTTCTGATATTTTTATATGCTAGTCGAATTTTAGAGAAAAAGGAATTAAACTAATTAAAATTTTCTAATTGATTTGATGATTGTTTTAGTATGTTTATGGAATGTATTACATGTTTTTATGGAAAAGATTAATTTTGAAAGTCTAATTTTAATTCTGGAAATTTAAGTTTTATTCTAAAAAAAAAAATTAATTAGTCAAGACCCCAAATGATTATTTTTAAGGGTATTAGTGATACTTTGTTGTATGTGCAAATATAATGTAGAAACAAATAGAAATGAGTGTTTTTGATTGATTAATTTGATTTTATAGAAAATATTAAGTTGCTGTCCAGAAATTATAAATAATTAAAAAGTAATATTTTATTTGAAATATTAGTGTTTTAAAGTTTTGTAGCATAAGTAGGAATTGTGCATAATTGTGTATGATTGTTTGGATTGTTTTACTTGAACTTATTGAAGTAATGCAACTTTTCTGTGGTTGTACAGCAGATGCAACTATTTTATTTTGTTTAATTTTGTCATTTTATTATAGTAGAAGTTGTAATAAGAATTTAGGAAGAAACGACATGTGTTTTCGATTTTCTGTTTAAGAGAAAATGAATTTTTAAGTTTAGGTATGTATGCTGTCCAAAATTCTGAATTAGTTGCATCAATGATAGAAATTGTTTTGGATTAAATCAATATGTGAATTTTATGCTAAGACTTTTTATATATAGAGTAAAAAAGGAAATATAAAAGTGACTTTGTAAATGTATGCCTTAATGTTCTAGTTGTTTACTAAATTGTTGTCTTACTGATGCTTGTATGATAATTGTGGAATGTCTTGTAAAAGTGATTTTTGAGTTTGTATTATACATGCTGTCCAAATTTGATAAATTGATTTAAGTAATTATAAAAATGATTTTTATGTATGTGTGTGTGTTTGGGTATGGTTATCATATTGTTTGAATTTAGTAAATAAGAAGTGGGTTGTGTTGATATAAAAATATAATGTTTAGAGTTTTAGGCAAGTTATAGTATTTCATTAGATAAATAAGTGTATGCTATGAATATTGTTGTCTAATTGATACGATACTTCTCTAAATAATCTATATGTAACTGTTTTTATAAGTTATAAGTATTTTTGAGTTATAATTCTTAGTTCTTTGAAAATAGAGGTTAGAACTTTAATTTGATGAAAATTGTGAGTAAGTGCAATTTGTTTGAGTGGCTGTCCAGATTTGTTTTATATTGACCTTAGTAGTATGTCTATAAGATTTAAGGTGAATTGAAATAATTTAAGTGCTGCCCATAATTGAATAAGTGTGGAAAAACATTACTTTCTTAAGCTTAATTTCATTTTTAGAATTTGGATGTGAATCTTTTAGTAGGAAATTGAAAAGAATGAATTTTTGGGTAACTGTGAAGTAATGCAACTTTATTTCGTGCTGCTGTCCAGAAAAGATTTTCATATAGTTGCATGATATTTAAAATAGAACTTGTTTTGACTTGATAAGTGAATAAGTTCATATTTTAGAATGATTGTTGATGTGTTAAGTGTTTGTATTGATTTTTGAAAATGTGTTTCCTGGCTGACCAAATGATTAAAAGATTATATCAATTTTAAGTTATTTGTTTAAGTGGCTTATAATGGTAGTTGTTATATAAGCATTTGGAACTGAATTATGAGTTAATGAAAGTAGAAGTAGTCTCTTTTGATTTAATTGATTAAGTTCTAAATTTTGTATTTAATTTATAGATCTTAGGATGTGTAAATGGTTGTATATTTTTGAAAAGTGATTTTGATTTAATGATTGGTTTTAAAGATTTTATTTAGTAATGTTTAAGAGGCCTTGAGTTTCGGAAAAGGAATGATTTACTTTTCAAGTGTTGTATATCCTAATACAAAGTCTTTTGATTTCAAAGGTTATTTAAGAAAGTGGTATTTGTTAGAAGTGTGTTTTCCAAAAAGGAATTATTTTAAATTACCTGATGCCTTAAAAAGGACTTCTGTTTTAAAAAGAATTTCGGTTTTAAGGAACTTTGGTGCTTTGGGTTTAGTTTTTACTTAAGTAGGTAGATGGTATAAGGTATTTATTGATATTGATTGTATGTCGTTCATCATTTAAGAAATAAAAGGAATTAAAAATAAACGAGCTGCTGGAGCTGTGAACGCAAAAGGTTGAAAACAGAGTAAGCGTGGAGCTCAGGTGAGAGAGCAACCTTCCTAAGACATAATGGCACTGAGGTAGCATTAGGACGTTCCGTATCATCTCAAAAGTCGGAACTAGGAATCTATAGGTTGAGTAGTAAGACGGCAAATGTGTGTGTGTTCTGTCGTCCTTACGAAAAATACGATTCCTCAATATTAATCGTATGTCGGTTAATAATTGTTATATCATGTTGTATATCCTAAAGTTGTATATGGTATATTGCCTTAATGATTTGGAAATGATAAAGTGATAAGTGTTGAAATCATAAATATGTTGGAATTATTTTTGAGATAATGATTTATCCTATGGAAGTGCGCTCAAGGTATATTGAATTGTTGTTCCTATGAAAAGGACTTGAAATATTTGGAAGTATGATTGTGAAAATAAATTATGAGAAATGATTATTTGAATCTTGTGAAATTTGAGGATCGTTGTTAGTGTACAGTGATGGTGCAAGCGGTACAATGACTTTATTTTTATCCCCTTAAGTGACTGGCCACGTGAATGACTTTGTCTGGTCTCATGTCTTGTGGAATCCACTGTACGATAGGGAGGTGTTTGCTATGGTCCCTTAGAGGTCGAGACCCGTTAGAAGCGCGTCTTAGAATGGGTCGACCAAATTTAGGATTAAGAAAAGATTTCTAAAAGACTTTAAAAGATTTAAAAGACTTTAGGACCCATTCCTTTCTAACTACGTTGAGAGTGAAGTAGTGGAGAGGAAAGATACCGGATACTTGGAGGTCGGGCATTCCGCCAAGTGGTGATTGCGATAGGGGAGGGCAATGATGGTGATTCATCAAGAAGCCTAAGAGCACTTCCCTAGGTGGAACGATGCTACAGTGATCAAGGGCACCTGCTGGTCGTTGATCGTAGCGAGGACTGCACGTACAACTAGGGATAGAGCTGTCGCCCCCTTGAGCAAATCTTAGATGGTGTAGAGGGAATCCGAATGGGACTAGAAGCCATCGTTTTATGAACTTATGATTTGATATTCGATTTTATTTTGCTGGTCAACTGGCGTGGTTTCAGCTGGTACGTACCCTTTGGCTTCGAGGTCAGCATGGTTAGGATTCCTGTGCATCCCATCTGCTTTCCGAACTAGGTTGTGGTTGGATATTGAAGGAGGAGATGTATCGTGTGTGCTAACCTACCCTTGCCTCGATGATTTCCCTCCCTAAATCATTGATGGTTGTATTATGGAAAGACCTAGTGGAAAGACTATGAGTATGGAACTTTAAGAAAAGATATTAATGTGATGAAAAGAGGAAGTTATAAGAATAAAGTGGTAATTACGAGCTGTGAATGAGGAAATGTTATAGTTATTGCATGTATCTGTGTTCTAATGTGATCCCTTAGAGTAAGTCCATGCCGTCGATGACTATTTCGTCCGGATCGTTGACTCTCTCTCTTCTTTCCTTTCCCTATGGACATTGGGGACAATGTTCACAGATGTCACATCATGTAGCATTTCAAGTGATGGTTGCTTAAGTTGAAAAACGATCGTGAGATGAAGTATATTTATGAGGAGGATGCAAAAGCGGCAAGCCGAGGAATCTTTCAGATACTTGTGATGGAGGATAGCAATGAAGATTAGTAGTCTAAGTTAGTATAGTCTCTGTTTTTGTATTCCATCACTAGATGGGTAGGACATGATTACTCTATCCCGAATGTAACCCCTGTTGTAATAAATGATTATTTGAAATGAAATAAAAGAAGTTTCTTTTGATATATATTATGTTCATAAAGTAATTAAACTATTTTTCCGCAAGTTAACCATCGACTAAATATGACATTTAGAAAATGAGTTTTTGGAAATGTGTTGGATGATAACATCTCTTTTTGGAAATAGAATTTTATGATGCAAGTACTAAAGCATTTTTGTAAACCAAATGAATCAAATTGTATTTATGAAAATCTTTTGGTAAAAGAATTAAACTGAATTGATTTTGATAATTTTATAAAAAAAAATGGCGCAAATTTTTAGTGAAAATTCTTGATCCAAATTGGGGTGTTACATTAAGGAATACTCTCAATCGGATATTACTGACAAGTCCATTGTTGGGAGCCTAATGAGTGAGTTAACAACAAAGGAGTTTGAGTTGTCACAGTCCATTCATGATCATGTAACTAGTATGGCAAATCTATCGGCAAAATTAAAGACCACGGGTATGGAGGTGAATGAGACATTTCTGGCTCAGTTTATTATGAACTCACTTCCTCCAGAATTTGGACAATTCCAAGTGAACTACAACACTATCAAGGAAAAGTGGAGCTTCCAGGAACTTAAGGCAATGTTGGTTCAGGAGGAAGGGAGATTAAAGAAACTGAAGGATTAATCCGTCCATCTCGTGGGGTATGATGGTGCTAGCAACAGCAAGGGAAAGCCTGGTTCGAAGGGTAAAAAGAAGGAGAAAGCCTCAATGAAAGTCGATGAATGCAAAATCCAGAAGGAGCAGAGATGCCATTTCTGCGAGAAGGGAGGTCACTTCAAGAAAGATTGCCCTAAAAGGAAGGCTTGGTTCGAAAAGAAAGGTATTTACTATGTTTCGGTAAATTTTGAATCAAATCTTATTGAAGTACCTAATAGTACCTGGTGGTTATATTCTGGTGCTACTACTCATATTTCTCATGTTACACAGGGATTTCTTTCAATCCAAACCATAAAAGGAAATGAAAAGTTCTTATATATGGGGAACAGAATGAAGGCACGAATAGAAGGAATTGGGACGTATAGATTGGTCTTGGACACTGGCTGTCATTTGGATCTTGAAGAGTGTCTTTATGTTTCTGGTTGTGCTAGAAATTTAGTCTCTGTTCCAATGTTGGATAATATAGGTTTTAACTTTAAGATTGGACATGGTGTATTCTCATTATATAAAGATAAGTACTATTATGGTTCTGGTACATTAATTAATGGTTTATATCGTTTTAATCTTGATGTTAATTTTATGGAATCCCTGTTTCATGTTGAACATAATGTTGGTATTAAACGTAGTGCACATAATGAAAATTCTGCTTTCTTGTGGCATCAAAGGTTAGGTCACATATCCAGAGAAAGGATACTGAGGTTAATGAGAAATGAAATTTTACCTCAATTGGATTTTGATGACTGGGGAATATGTGTAGATTGCATCAAAGGCAAACTAACGAAAAATATATCAAAGAATCCTGCCACAAGAAGTAGTCAACTACTTGAGTTAATACACACTGAGATATGTGGTCCATTTGATGTTCCGTCATGGGGCGGTGAAAAGTATTTCATTACCTTTATTGATGACTACTCTAGATATTGTTATTTGTATCTTTTGCATGAAAAGTCTCAATCAGTGGACTTCCTAAAAGTGTTCATTGATGAAGTTGAAAGGCAATTAGATAAAAAAAGTGAAAGAAATGAGGTCTGATAGAGGTGGTGAGTTTTATGGTAAATTCAATGAAAGTGGACAATGTCCAGGTCCGTTTGCAAAAGTTCTTGAAAGTCGGGGCATATGTGCACAGTATACAATGCCCGGTACACCTGAACAGAATGGTGTAGCTGAAAGGCGAAATCGTACCCTTATGGATATGGTTAGGAGTATGTTAAGTAATAGTAACAATGTTGTACCTATATCGCTGTGGATGCATGCATTAAGGACTGCTACATATTTGTTGAACAGGGTTCCCAGTAAAGTAGTTCCTAAGACTCCTTATGAACTGTGGACAGGAAGGAAGCCCAGTTTGAGGCATCTTCACATTTGGGGCTGCCCGGCAGAAGTAAGAGTATATAATCCACATGAAAATAAGCTTGATACAAGAACCATTAGTGGTTACTTCATTGGGTATCCGAAAAAATCAAAGGGGTATAGATTTTACTGTCCTAACCATAGTACAAGAATAGTTGAGTCTGGAAATGCTCGGTTCATTGAGAATGGTCAGTTCAGTGGGAGTGGAGAACCATGAAATGTGGATATTAGAGAGATTCGTGTAGAAACTCCTACATCTAATATTCCTCCTCAAGTTGTTGTCCCTCTTGTTGTATCACAATCACACAACACGGCAAGACAACATATTAATATTCCAAACCCACAAGATGAACATATAGGTAATGAACCAGCTAATGATGTGCAAGTTGCAAATGAACAAGCGCTAGATGAACCACAAGAAGTAGCATTAAGAAGGTCTGAAAGGCCTAGAAGATTAGCTATTTCAAACGACTATGTGGTTTACTCTGTTGAATATGGATGTGACTTAAGCATTGATGAGGATCCAGTCTCATTTAGACAAGCCATGGAATGTAGCAATTCTGAAAAGTGGTTCAAGGCCATGAAAGAGGAGATGAAATCAATGGATGACAACAATGTATGGGAACTAGTCGAGTTGCCTGAAAAATCAATGCGGGTCGGAAATAAATGGGTCTATAAGACCAAACGAGACTCGAAAGGCAACATTGAAAGATACAAGGCTAGACTTGTTGCCAAAGGTTACACTCAAAAGGATGGCATTGATTATAAAGAGACCTTCTCTCCAGTTTCAAAGAAGGACTCCCTAAAAATTGTCATGGCGTTGGTGACTCATTATGATTTGGAGCTTCACCAAATGGATGTAAAGACCGCCTTTCTTAATGATGACTTGGAAGAAGAAGTTATATGGACCAACCAGAAGGCTTTTTGGTCACAGGAAAAGAAAACTTAGTGTGTAAGTTGAAGAAGTCAATATATGGATTGAAACAAGCTTCCCGACAATGGTATCTTAAGTTCAATGATACCATTACGTCATATGGTTTTGTAGAAAATGTTGTTGACAAGTGTATCTACATGAAGGTCAGTGGGAGTAAGTTCATTATATTAGTTCTATATGTTGATGATATCTTACTTGCTGCTAGTGACACTAGTTTGTTACATGATGTAAAGAAGTTTCTTTCTATGAACTTTGAAATGAAAGATATGGGATGGCATCTTCTGTGACAGGAATTGAAATATTCCGTGATAGATCACAAGGACTTTTGGGATTGTCTCAGAAAGGCTATATCAATAAAGTGCTAGAAAGATTCAGAATGGAAAAGTGTTCTCCAGGAATAGTTCCAATCCAAAAAGGGGATAAATTTAGTGAAATGCAATGTCCCAAAAATGACTTGGAACGAAAGGAAATGGAGTCTATACCCTATGCATCAGTCATTGGGAGTTTGATGTACGCTCAAACATGTACTCGACCAGATATCAGTTTTGTTGTTGGAGTGTTAGGCCGATATCAAAGTAATCCCGGAATGGATCATTGGAAAGCTGCAAAGAAAGTTCTTAGGTATTTACAAGGCACCAAAGATTACATGCTCACGTATAGAAAGTCAGATCGCCTGGAGGTAATCAGATACTCGGATTCAGACTATGCAGGAATTCTTAAAGTATTCTTAAATAACGAATTCTTAAAATTTATCATTAGAGTGTAGAGCGTTTTCATAAAGTATCCTACAGTGTTTACGAAAGTATATCTTACTTATATATTTTAAAGTAGAATCATTAAAACAGTTATCCTTAGTGAAAAACATACTTTCTATACTTTAATTTGCTTTCGACATATTTAATTATTAAACTTGTTTTAAGAACTTCAAGACTTTTAACTTTATGATTTTATACAGGTAATTATTTAATACTTACATTTTATTATTAGAATTTCTTGGGGTTTAAAATAAACAAATAAAGAAAAATGGTATTGGTATTTTAAAACCGTGCTAACACAAGTAGTAGTAGTAGTAGTAATAATAATAATAATAATAATAAAAAAAAAAAAAGAGTTTGTGCTTGTGTGCAGAGTATAAGGGCCAAAAGCCCTATTTCCCTTGCTCATGGGGCAGCCGCCGCCACCCCCCTTTCCTTCACCCTCCTTCATGTGTCCCTTCTCTTCACTGTTGCCCCCCCCCCCCACATCATTCACCTCTGCTTCCTCTCTCTTGGTCGCGCCCACCATCACTAGCAGTCAGCACCGTCGCAGCTATCTCTCTCTCTCCTTCGTCCCTATTCGCCGCCTCGCCAAGCCCCATCATCGCTGCCGCAAAGAGCGAATCGTGAGTCCTCCTTTTTTCTCAACTTGTGCCGCCGTATGGGAAGCAGCGTAGCACCCACCCTGAACCGGGACCTCGCAATCTCCCTCTCTTTAGTGCTGTTAATCGCATTTCTCCAGGCGCTGCTACCGCCGCTGGTTGTTGCTGCGGCCATGGAGGTCACGTCGCCGCCGTTCGTTGTTGTTGCAGCCTCCTTCGCGAACCGGACAGCCACCACCGTACCGAACCGCCGCCGCCCCTTCGGTGCTCTCTCCCAATCGCGATTCTGATCGCAATCCTTTAGGGGAGTCCTCATTAACGCTCACGCCACCATCACCGGGATCGAAACTCGTCACCGGGTTCGAATCGCACTGTGGTGCTCCTTGCTTGCTGCTATGTCGTGAACTATTCGGGTAAAGATTGATCGGACCAGTGTCGTTCTCTTCACTGCTTCAAAAATCGCATCTGTGGCTAAATCCTTGATACTTTTTTTTTAACTGCTCTATTTTGTGTTTTAATATTAATAATACTAATGGTAATATGGATTCGTGATAATAATATATTGTTAAATTGTTTTCGTATCTAATATTATTGTGAAAGATGAATTGTATTATGCGTCAGTGTTTATTTTTAATTAAAGTATTAATTTTAATGATTTTAATTGGTTGCTTGGATTTGTTATAACATCGAATTAAACGTTATGTCAAATGATTTGTTTTAAAAGTATTTTGTTAAAGTTGTTGTGTTCCTAAGTAATTGAAATGTTTGGTTGATTTGGTTTGTCGTTGGACGAAACCATGTTCTAATTAATTAGGAACATGATATATTTGGCATACGTTGATTTGAGTTAAAACCTTGAACATTAATCCCAAATTGAAGGTGAACATAGTTGTTCGGACTTTGAAAGGTTGATTTAGATCTACTTCGAACATAGAAAGCTCTCTTTCAATTTGGAATCTATAGTGTCAAGTATTATTAGAATTTGATTTTAGGATTCGTAATTGAAACCACTTGATTTTAAGGTATTTTGATGATTACGCTGGTTTTAAAAGTTAATTTATTCTTAAATAAAGAGTTGTACTAATATTAAGGGGACAACTACTCTAATTTTATTTAACTTTGGTATATGGATTTTTATCAAATGATTTCGAATTTAGCTTGTTTAGATTTCCAAACTAAAGTCCCTTTTTAGAAAAGTTTCAACGTGTTAACTTTAAATATGATTTTGTCGTGTCCTCACATTTCTATTAGGCTACTAATTGATTTTAAAATGTGTTTATCGAATACTGAATAGTCCCTTATTAAGTAAGTTGTACATAACAAAATATATTTTTAACGTCATAGATCTAATAACTACTCCGATATCGATATCAACTTAGCATAACTGAAAAGGATTAAATAATGATTGAGCTAGTGTTGTGAAATAAGATTTGGCGTATTATATTGACTGTTGTTTAATTGGTATGACATGGTTAGACGACGAAGGACTTTAGGATCAGCAGGGATGCGAACATTGAATCGCGTTATGTTTGGGCATCATTACATGAAAAGAATCAGGTCTAAGGAAACGCAAAGTAAGGGGTTCTTTACCTTGCTTTAGGGAGTATTTTCTAATTAGCTCATAGTGCTTGCTAAGAGTATATGTATATGTTTGGTTTGGAACTTAGATAGTTATTATAGGCTTAACAATCAAGAATGAAATTAAACGAAATAGTTGTTAAATTGATATATGTGATAAATTTTGTATGCTAAGTGCTAAATGTCATTATTTATGCCTAACTGAAGTATATGGAGACTTGGTTGGTAACTAGAAATGATTATATATGATAGTTGTTATGTATGTTAGAAAAAGTATAGATTTGTGCTATTTTGTGAATGATTATGGTGATTTATATTGGAATGTGTGATGTGGTGTTTTGTTAATTTATATTGGAATTTGGAAATATAAAAGGGTAATAAAATCGATGATTTTATGGAAGAGTTTACAAATGCAAATATTTTGGAATTTAGAAGTATAATGAGATAATGAAAATGATGAATTTATGAAAGTGATTACCAAAAATGAAATAAGTGAAATAAGATATTAACATATTAAAGGCAAAAGAGTGTGTGATCCAGATCTTGTAAGACGTTGTCCGAAGGAGACTGTACGCATAGATCGCGTAAGACGCACTTGATGCGCAGCTGTAAGACGTTGTCCGAAGGAGACTGTACGCAATGATGGACACACACACCATATATTAATAAAGGTATAATTGGATTGTGCCTCTTCAGATCTTGTAAGACGTTGTCCGTAGGAGACTGTACGCCTAGATCGCGTAAGACGCACTTGATGCGCAGCTGTAAGACGTTGTCCGAAGGAGACTGTACGCAATGATGGATGCACCTTCCGATTGTGGAATCCAGGTCTTGTAAGACGTTGTCCGTAGGAGATTGTACGCATAGACCGCGTAAGACACACATCGTGTGCAGCTGTAAGACGTTGTCCGAAGGAGACTGTACGCAATGATGGATCCACGTAATAATTTCTAAAAATCTATGAAAAACTTAAAGATATGAAAAGAGAAAAGAAAATGTGAAATCAAGTAAAAAGATGAGAAAAGTATAAGTTGAATAGGTTGGAAATGTATGAAATAAAGAGTTAAAGAATTATAAAAGAAATCATTTGTTATTGATGTGAATATAATTGCTGTGAATGGGTATGAATGATTGAGTTTTGTGCAATATATGGCTAAATGTGTTTGACATAGTAGGTCATTATGTCTTGTTAGACACTACTTTCTACTTCATGTGTAAAGCTCACTCTTACAACCATTTTTCAGGTACTGAGCTTGGAGCTTGCACAGTTTTTGGCCGAGTAGGATTACCCTTCACTACGTGGAGGAGTCGTGTATTACGAGGGAACTAAAGTATTAATTAAGTTAAAGATTGATATTTTGTAATTTAAAAGAATGTATTAGTTGTACGCCCTCACTTGGATTATGAAGGGCATTAGGACTCAATTGTGTGTGTTGATGTTGTATGTTTTAAAATATTCTGGTCTGGACAGGTACAAGATTGGAAATTTTGGTAAAGTCCGAAATACAGAGGGAACTCTGCCGGATTTTTATCGAAATTTTCAAGTACCAATTTTTATAAAATCCTAAATTAACTAAATATTTGTGAGGGTGTTACAATAACTCTGTAGCTGTCTTCTTCTCTAAGAATGATAGGTACTCTAAGGGTGTGAAACACATGGATTTGAAGTACCTGAGTGTCAAGGAAGAAGTTTGGAAACAAAGAGTGTTTATTGAGCATATTGGTACTATATGATGATAGCGGATCCGCTAACCAAAGGGTTGCCGCCCAAAACATTCATTGGCCATGTTAGAGAGATGGGCATCATAGATAAGACTTTGTTAGCATAAAAGTAAGATGTGTACATATATGTATAGTTATATTGATCGTATTGTAATGACACTTATGAATTCAATTAAAGTTATGTTTCCATTTTAATTATTTGTTATCCACATTATGTTATATATATGTATTGTTTAGTGTGATGATATATTGTGTCTATGAAAAACATCAAGGATAAAAGTTATTTTGGGTTGAGTTGAGCTTAATAGTTTCAATGTATAGCGTACAATTATGGTTTGTTGAATCTTCAAGTCATCACATGAGCCAAGTGGGAGATTGTTAGATTATTTTAATAATTTATAGTGGCTCATGTAATTTATAGAATTGATTCTTATTAAAGAAGGTTCAATGTGACGATGGTTAACCTTATTAAAGTCACTTAGAATCAATTGGGTCTTTTTATGATTTAAAAGTCCCTCTCCTCTGCCTTTAAAAAGAGATGTAATTGTTAAACCATATGACCGTTGGACAAAAGGACACAACTGTTCGGAAACACTGATATATAAGTATCAGTTGAGGGAGCGGTTAAAAGGGGTTATGACATTACAATAATAGAAAGAACATTCTCTAATCATCAGGGGAAAACCAGGGGAAAACCAGATAAGAGAAGACACAGAGGAGAGAAAACCAAAAAGTGATCAAATAACATAAGGGCAAACAATCAAGGAATTCAAGAGGAACTTCAAGCAATGGATCCGGGTAAGTTTGCATTCATTGCAATCTATAATTATAGCAAATAAATTATGTGAGAATCATGAATTCAATATCCTTAATTAATTTGCTTACAGTAAGTAATTATTAAATGAGAGTCTACAACATAGGCACGTAGAGTCCAATAAGCTCCATGTGTTTAGGTGCATACTTTGAAATATTTTCTTGCCGATCGACAAGAGAATTATTACTCAGGAGCACCTAAGCAGGGATATCTTAAGATAGGTTTTTTTTTAAGAAAAATATCTTATGATAATGTTTTTTTTTATATACATGAATTCATTGATTAAACCCAATAATCTTTATTCTTAAAAGACTCAAACTCATTTAGTCAGTTTATTTGAATCACCACACATTGGCTTTTGTTATGGCTTTTAATTAATCACTATTTAATTATATTTTACGATTGATTTTTTGAAAGGGCCGAACCTTTTAACAACACGGCGTTCCGTGAATGGACTGACTGACCTTGGTGAAGCACTAGCATTGCCGGAGACTCTTAAGCTATACAAAAGATTATTGAATCTAGGCATTGAGAATGTTATCTTAACAGGTAGGCGAGAAGATAAAAGGCATGCAACTGCCACTAACCTAAAGCGTGTTGGATACACCAAGTGGGAGAAGTTAATTCTCAAGTTAGTATCTTTCTTCTTATAATAACTCTTTGTCACACTTACACATATTATCTAATTTTTTCAAAAGTCTAATTTCATTTTCGGGTCACCGCTTGCACCATGGTTTTGCAAATTATACAAATGGGATTAGGTGTGATAGAACTAATACGTAACTATCTTAATTTTTTTTGCTATCAATATGTTGATGTCTTATGCATTATGCGATTTTCTGAAGCTTAGTTAAAATCTTAAAAATGCATAAATTTAAAAAAAAAATCTTAAGTGCTGATAATAATAGATTAAAAATTGTACATGAGCATTGTAAAACAAAGTGTTTAATATTGACGAGTTAGCAAATATAACTTTCAAACATATTATTTTCTAGTTTTTAACTTTTTATCCCAAATATTGAGGTTAAGTAATGCTAAATACTGCTAAAAGGATTAGCCTGCAATGGATTGTAAGTGAAAAAAGTGGTACAACTGTAAAAAAAAAAAATGGTACAAATTTTTAATCAGAGTAAAACAAAATATTAAAATCATATCATGTAATTGCACCCTAGTTTATTTTTTAAATAATACCAGTCTATTTTACTTTTTAATTTTAAGTAGCACCATGTTACTGAAAACTTACATCTCACTGCCCAAGGTGGCAGACTGGCAGGGACTCTTTTTGCTCATTTCAGAAAATATTCAACTGATATTAGTATTGCTCAGGTGATGTTGGATTACTTTTTTTACGTTTATGTTAAGACAAAAAGTTTAATTAAGTTGGGTGGAAGCCGGTTAGGATTAAAGTATAATTTATAACTTAAAAAATGGAAGCTTGTTGGGTTGGCACAGATAGATGGATTATTTCCTTTAATTATGTGATAACGGATGAATCACTAACTCATATAAATGAAGAGTTGTTCAGAATGTCGTCTTCAAAAGATTCAAATTAATTTGTGAACAGATTAATCATTCAATTACTCGAATGAATATCGTGAATTTACCTGAAAAACTTAAAAAATACTTATAAAAATATTTATAAATTATTCATCCATGTCATCTCATATGAATAGTATTCGAATTTAAAATCTCTCTTTATCAAAACTTGCCCGTTAACGGTTTTTGCCGACTCCTTTCGTTAAGTCGTCGGAATCCAAGATGCAAAATGCTTCAAATATCATTTTGATTGGATGACAAAGTTTGATGCATTTTCGAAACATACAAGAGATTTCTTTAATTTTATATTACTGGACTAGTACTATAATTATTTGATTTTTGTCTACGATTTTAGCCGATCAATCTTGATGGTGTTTACAAAAAGCAATCCAAGAAAGAACATAAGATAGGATATTGATTAATTGGAAAAGCAATACAAGAAAGCAAAACACGTGTAATATATTTTTAATTGTTGGATATTTAATGGCTAAAAATGGTTGGCATGAATGATACGTTGATTTTTGAGTTGGAAGGGATAATCAATAGAAAACGTCATGTAGCATTTGAGGGATTAATTTGGTGCCTTTTAATCTTTGAGAATATATTCCATAATTTTTTTATAAAAAAGAAAAAACTAAGTTGTTATTCAATATATTTTTAATTGACCTAATTAATTGTTAATTCTATTAAAAAAACATTATTAACTCAACTTTTTATTATTATCACCTGGATATCAAAATAACATTTTTTTAATTGTAATTTTTATATAATGTTTTACATTTTTGAGCATGGAAACGTATCCTAAAATGCACTAATCCCAAAAACTTTATACTTGTAAACTATATTATTTTATATTATAAAATAATTAATAAAAATTATTTGAGTTTAATATATATACACTAAAGTATAAAGTTTTTTTTGTGAAAAGTATAAAAGTTTTTATATATATTATCACTGCATCATCTATTATTTACGTGAATTACTTTTAGTTACAAATCAATCAGGTTAACCCATTAATAATAAATTGCATGCTGACACTGTAAATATATACTATTTTCTCAACTATTTTTATCACTCTCTTGCTTTTATTTTATTTTTATATCTACATGCATTAAAAAATATAACACAATATCAAAGGGAGCTCATTTCATTTCATGTAAAACATTATTGAAATTATAAAGACTACGTCAAATCTAAGACATGTTAGTTGAGACTTACTCTTCCTAAATATAAAAAAATAAACTACTTATTTGATTATTTATCTTTATTTTTGTATTGGACCTTTATGTTTATTCGTTTGTATTATTTGTTCCAAAGTCACTACTTATCTTTTATATTCCTATATTATACTAATTCATACCAAAAAAATTATACATATCCATATCATATTGGTTCATGTAAAATAAATAATGATTGCGGGACAAAGTTTGCAAACCAAAATAAATACGTTGGACCAATATAATCCTAAAAAAATATGAGAAACAAATTTGATAATAAAAATTAAGATAAAGACCAAATAATCTGTTTAGCCATATTAAAATTAAAATTTCATAATAAAAATTTACCACACACACCTACAGTGGCGAAGCTTTGGCAAAACAACTGAGGAAACCAAAAGTGGAGAAATACATATAATAAATAATAAATAAGTTTAATACTTCCTGCGTTTTATATACATTATTTATAGAGTTTTTCTTTCATGTTTTATATGTATTGTTTTTTTTTTACAAAACCCAATACATAATTAATATTATTTTTCCTAAAATACACCCTTATTTATTACGTTCTCTTTCTCACTTCCATTATCTTACTCTCTTATAATAATAATAATAATAATAATAATAATAATAATAATTCATTATATAGGAGCATTTTAATCGGAATACACCAAATTTTTGCATCATTTAACTATTTCTTAAAATTCGCGTATAACTTTGAAAACAAACTACATATGATACGGATGTAGTAACAATATATTCAAAGTGGCCGTGTTTTTTTTGCTTGCATTTTTTTCAAGTTCAGATTCCTTAGGCAAGATCGGAACCTTTCATTTTCAGGTCAATATATGGGTGTAACTATATGTAATTAAAACCAAACCGGCTCTCCCCTGTCCTCTCAATGCTCCTCCACTGTTCACCTATCTCTGCACTGTTTTTCTTCTTGTTCTTTTCTCCTCCTGCTTTCAGCTCATCTATTAATACTGTAATATTTCCATGTAAATCTTTGGTTGCAGGGATCAATCATTTAAAGGTACAACATTTTCATTCAAATCAGGTCAGAGAAAGAAGCTTGAGGAGGAAGGATACAAAATAATTGGAAACGTAGGCGATCAATGGGGCGACATTCTTGGGGCCAGCCCTGGCAATCGAACCTTCAAGCTGCCCGATCCAATGTACTACGTTGTTTGAATGTCGTACTATTACTGTATCAGTGTAATGGGATGGCATTGCTCGTCTAATGAAAATCCTTGGCCATCACACATTTAAAAATAAATATTATAAAGTTGTTTAACCAGAAAAAATGGCTTTAATGTCAAGATTAATTACGTGTTTACGTCTCAATGCTTTGAAAGAGTAGATCACGAGATGTTTATGCGGTAATGTTGTTTTTCTAAGTTAGACAGTTGTTTAAAAAGCAAATTGAACAAGAACTTAATTGCAAGAACTAAATGGAGGAAATATAAAGTGCAAAAGAATATCAAATGTGAAGATTAAAAATTGGAAATGGTAAATTTTGTTAAAAAGAAAGGAAATTATATGGTGTTCTCTATCAATCTACTTGACGAGATGTTTTTTTAGGATAACAAGGTTTTACTTAACTGGTAAATATTATTGAAAACAAAGGGAAAATACATGGTGTTCTCTATCAATCTACTTGATAATCTACTTGATGAGATGTTTTTTTAGACACTACTAAAAAAAAGGTTTTTAGTGACCGCAAATTTCGGTCACTAAATAGCATTTTTCGGTCACTAAACTTGTTAGTGACCGAATTAGTGACTGCATAGGTGTGGTCGCTAAAAGTGTGGTGACAAACAAATTTAGTGACGGAAATTTTCAGTTTAGTGACGGAAACATCCGTCACAAATTACTAACCGCCACTAGTAGTGACGGAATTGTAAGTTTTGTGACTGCGGTTGCAGTCACTAATAGTGACGGATTTTTACATTTTGTGCTTACGTTTTTTCAGTCACTATTAGTGACGCATTTGTCATGTTAGTGACAGAATATTTCCGTCACTATTTAAAAAATATGTGACCGCAACTTTTGAATTACTAATGACTGTTTTTATCCCTGTCTTTATCCCAATATATATATTAGCTACACTTATTCAAAATGAGAATTTGATATAGTTAATTTTTCCTTAAAATCTTAATTTCAAAAGCAATATATATATATCTTCCTTCCATTGACTTCATCCAAAATAGCTTCAAAGACCAAAATAGCTCCATAAAGTTGGGAAACATATACTAAAATAGCTAAATTAGCAAGTACATTGATAGATAAGATAAGAACCAGATTGAAGATGCTATAAATGAATGAAAAATAAAAACTATACCAGCTTATAATAGAAATTGGCGCTAAACCTATAGTTATAGATATCCTAAAACCAGTAGCAAGGAAATGTCTAAGATCCTAGACAATTACAATCAGACAAACACTTAATAAAAAATAATGTATGTTAAAGCCCAGTACATTCTCATTCGCTGTAGGAGGGAGCCCTCCTACATCACCCTTCTAGCATATCGAGTAACCTGTATGTTTGATACATCGAAGAAAAGCCAAAATTAGAGAAAATAAGGTAACCAAAAAACCATCGTATCACTGAAAAACCTTTTTTACCTGTTGTGTCATAGCATGAACATGCATGACAGGAAGTGCACTAAATGGCTGCAACATGAAAAGGACAGAAACAAGAAAATAATGAAATTAATAAAAACATAATGCTGAAAAACCAGAGGTGGGAAAAATTAAAGGAAGATATACCTGACTCATTGCCAACGGAAACGTGTTTTGAATCACTCCAGGAATTACAGGATTTGCCCCAGTGATCTGACCTGCAAATACAAGCAAGTAGCCCAACATTGACTTCTTAGAGCATAATACATGACATAGAAGCCAAAAAAAAACACCAAATACAAGACAAAACCAAAGAAACTTTTAGTTCGAAAATTATATCACCAAGTAAAAAGAAAGAAGACTAAATTACACATCATAGGACTAGGAGACCAGCCTTCCAAGAATTATATACTTATATAATGACTGAATATAGCTTACCAAGACATAAGTTGGCATTTTAATGATCAGCACAAAACATAAGTTGCTGTAACATAAGTTGCTTTAACAGCAGCATTTATACACTCCAAAAGAGCTGCAAGAGTACTATGGTTTTTGATCAGCACAAGTCCAGCTCCAATAGACTCCTTCAACCACCACCTTGAAACATCAATAATAACTCATCAATTTGGATGAAACAAGTCAAACACCTACAAAATCATAAATAGCTAATCATGTTTACATTTAAAACCAGGAAAAGATATAGACAACTTGAATCAATGGGTCTTAACAATAATATATAGACAGCTAATCATATTTGATTTAAAACCAGGAAAAGATGGGAAAAGATACTTTAGTAAGTAGTTACATGATGTCTGTGAAAAGAATCAAGTGGTACTTTGTGCATGCCAATAAGATCTAAGAATATATCACCTCCATGAAAATTTGTTAATAATTAATAAATAGAAAGCCTTGAGTCACAGATGGAAGTGTTGATTCTAATGTTTCTCTGTTTGCTCAGCCAACGCATAACTCTATTTACATTAGGAGCATTAAAAAAAAAAAAAAAACAAACATTAGACGTTATTCAGTAAATTTAATCTCTTTCTTTATCCTCGTTAAAAAAAAATTTTGCCTATCATTGAAAAAAAAAACATTAGAAACATTATAATCAAGTTATCGTTATCATGTTTGCGAATATGCCAATTTGCAAAGCAATATCTACCACCACCCTATCCCCATAAAGCCAAAGTGAACCCATCTTTTGTGAATATTAATCTAATACTAGTAATAATCTATGCAAAGTGCTCCCTAGTCCCCATTACGAGAAACGAAAGTAAAAGTCACCACTCGACTGACTACTACCACCGCTTGATTTAACGTTTTCAGTCCAAAAAGACATAAAGAAAGAAAAAACTCAAATGTGATTGTCGAGACCGGGGTCCCGGGTCGCCCTCAAGGCCTCGCCTACGAATGAGGGTCGGTTGATCCGATATGGAGTCGCCACAGCATTTGTTAAAAAAAATGCGGAAAAACTAATTATTAATTAAAAAGGATAAAGATTGGTCTCGAACTAGATAGATTCCGAGTTCGGGAGTCGGTTATGAGCCGAGGAAGGTATTAGCACTCCGTTCGTCCATTCAAAAATGGTACCTTTGATTGATTTTAATTAAAAGACCTAAATAATTGGTTTGCCCAAAAAAAATTGTTTTTTATTGTGGTGCCTGACAAGGTAGGCTACGTAGTTCTAATTGTTTTAGTTTTATTTTTTTTATTGAAAAGGTTTGATGCGAAAAGGAACATGCACAATATCTTGTCATTTAGGCAAGAAAAAGTGAATATCCAAAACACATTTTGTTAATACTTATTTAATAAAATTCATTTAATGTTTATAAAGGAAAATATTTTTAATTTCACTATTTATTTGTAATAGTAATTTAAATTAAGTTAACGTTTTATTTTAATACTTTAAAAAAAAATTATGCGAAGAGGAAAAACACATAAGACCTCGATATTTAGACGAAGAAAAATGAGTTTCCATAGCCCGAGTTAATAATTAATTAAAAAAATTTATTTAATTACTATTCTAAAAGGAATTATGTAATACTTATTTTTTGAGTGTGGAGAGAAAGTCTTAAAGATCCCACCACTAAATAATTTCGGGTGAGAAAAAAAAAACTGAGTTACCAAAACACGACCAAATACGTCATAATATTGTCGTTACCCCCATTATTTGTGGGTTTTCTGTCATTGATCTTAATTTTAAAAAAAATGCAAATAAATAAATAATTACGGAGCAAACTAAATCCCCTGCGTTAACTTTTTTGCTTCTAAAATGACTAATAACATAAAACCTTGCTGATATCTTGGTGGCCTAACACAACTTGAAATGATGAAAAAAAAAGAACTATATCTTACTTGTATTCAAAAATGGTTATTAATATTCCATCATTTGCTTAAACTATCAATAGCTTAAACTATCAATAGCAGTAAACGTTGCATCATTACTATATCTAAGTTGATTATACATTCAACTCCATGCATTACAGTACTTTTGCAGATTCACCTTTTACAACAATAATTATATCATATCAATGAATTGTTTAGTCATCAATCAAATATAGTCCAACTACAAAATTAAAAATAGGAATTGACAAGAATAAAATAACCCATCAAATTACTGAAAAAAGAAACCTATTGTAAATGAAGATGGATGAGGCTCTTTGGTTTCTCCCTCCTCTTCAGTCTCTGTGTTGCTTTTTTGCTCTATGTCTTCCGCCTCTTCTTCTTCTCTCTTTTTCGTTTTTTTTTCTCTTTTCTCTATTTCTTTCACTGTTCGTTCTCCCCTCTTTTTCTTTTCTTTTTTTTTCCCTGTGCTTGTTGCTATTTTGCTTTTATAGTCTTTGAATATTGAATCAAAGAGGAGAAAGAATCAAACCGAAATCATGCACAATTAATTTTTACCCTTGCAAAACACGTGCTTGAAGATTAAGGAGGAGAAACCGGATTTCATGCAGGGAACCGAGGAGGAGAGAAGAAACGCGATTTTGCTTTGCTGTTTGACGCGAATCTCATGAGGAGAGTGAGAAGAATCGTGATTTTGGGATGGAAAAGGAAGGTTTTGGGAGATGGAAATCAATAATTGATTAGAGATTGAAGAGGATTTTGAGATTGAGACTTTAGGGTTTTTAATTTGGAGAAGAAGCAGCAGCAGCCTCTGCTGCTATTAGTTGCTGCGTTGAAAGAAAGATGAGGGAGGGAACCGGGTTTTTGTGGCCCGTTTGGCCCAAACCCTTTTTTTTGGGCCCTACTTTTTTGACCCCCATTGTTACTTAGTTAACCCACTTATTTGAATGAAAATTCCATAATAACCTTAAAAATTTTCAATAATCTCAAAATACCCCTTTTTTATTCCATCCTTATCCCTCCCTTCTTTCACTCATGTTTAAATTTCAAATTCAAATTTCTCACACACCTTCTCACATTCAACACAATATTCAAGAAGAAGAAGAAAAACAGAGAAAAACCAAAGCAGAGAAGAAGAACATCATAGCAAGCCAACAACTGAAGCCAAAGAAGCAAAGCAGACAAAAACAAAAATTTAAAAAAAAAATATCCCTCGCTGGGGGTGCAGCGAGAGAACAAATTCATGCTCTCGCTGTACCCCCAGCGAGGGTGTTATTTTTTCAGCGAGAGTGTTATTGTTTGCTTAATAACACCCGAAGAACGATTTTTCTAATTTCCTATAAAAAAACAAGGGCATGTATATTGTTTGCTTAATATTAACCACTTCAAACCCATAATGATACAAAAATAAGCATAATGAATCAAGTTTATAATCATAGAATTACCTCTTAATGAATGTTTATTAATTAATTGCAAGTGAAGAAAGTGGAAAAGAAAACAGGTTTTGGGTTGATGAATATTGGAAGAGGTTGTTGTAGAGAATATAAAAAAATATAAGTTTCTATGTATAAGAGAATGAAGGGTATTTTGGGTAGTTTATATTATTGTAAGGTTAATAGAGACTTAAACAAAAAAAGTGGGTTAACTAAGTAATGGAGTGGGTCAAAAAAGAAATTCCCTTTTTTTTTTTGTAGTAAGCCCTTTTTTCTTTAAATCCTTTTTTTTCTTTTTTTTTTAAAAAAAAAACCCAAAATAACTTAATGCATATGGACTAAAAAAAATGTTCAAATAAATAACCCCAAAAATAACTCAATACACAAGAATAATACATTTAAACAAGCTTTTTATTTTTCCTCACTATTTATTCAATTATAAAAATTTGAGAATAAAAATTTAACTAACCAAAATTTTTACAAAATAATATTTTTGACCTCGGACAAAATTGGGTGGCTACAGTGATTCACCGAAATGTGTACTTGACACTTGAAGGGTATGCACAACCGCTAACGCCTGTTCATTAAGAACAACATACAGAAAAAAAAAAGATTAAGTAAAAATAAATAAATAAACAAATGTAGAGGCTAGTAATTAAGAATTAGTGCTAAAAAAAGAATGGTAAATGGAACATACTAGGGTCAGATGTTACAACGGTGGCGGTGGCAGCAAAGTCACAGGACATAGGAGCTTGACCCTTTCTTTGGTAATAGCTATTCACGGCATAGTTGTAGTGAGCCCTAAGATCATCCACACCGGCTGCTTTTACTTTGTTCCTAAAATTTTAGGGATTGTTCCTATTTATTTTTACCGGTGTGGAGAGAAGTGATATTATCCCTAATTAGGGATTGTTGCTAATTTGGAACAACGAAAAGGTGAGAACGGTGGGGTCAAGGAGAGAGGAACAACAAACATCAGTGGCAATTGCTGAGTGTGGGGTAGTGTGTGGATCCCAATTTTTAGGAACAAAAGTGAGTTTATGGGTGTGGAGAAAAATTGTGTTTGTCCCTAAAAATTAGAAAAGTGTGGAGAATAATAAAATAATACGTGGAGCCCATTTAGGAACAAATTTATTGTTCATGGGTGTGGATGCTCTAACAATGTTTGGTTGGAAACAAGGCCCGTTTTGATGGAGAGGGTTGCAGTCAGCCCCTGCTCCACATGCATAGTCCAACGTCTTCTGCAGTATTGTGTCACTACCATCCTTGCAAACACACCAATTCCCAGCTATCACCAAATAAACAAAAACAAAAAATTATAAGCATAGAATTTATCTAGTAGTACTAGTAATGGTTTGCAAATGGAAAAATAAATAAGTAAATGTTAAAATATATATAGCAAGCTCTTGTGAAGAATAATAGATCATATTACAGCTAACTACACAAGCCAAGAGAAACACAAAAAATGATGTTATTACATGGTAACTAAATATATGACTAGCTAACTAGCCCAAAAGTGTTATATTGGAAGATTTTGTGCTATTTTTTTTTCTAAAAAATAAAGGACAGATATAGATCAAACTAAAAAAAAGAAAAGAAGGGAGATCTTGGTAGTCTACATTTAAACTTTGAAAAGAAAAAAAAAAGCAAAGTGATATATACTACTATAGTTTAAACTACAAAAGTAGAGAGAGTAGTTAGGAAGCAGCATACTTGAAGAGCCAGTGAAGAAAGCCAAAAGAATGAAGGAAAGAGCAAAAGCAGCCATGTTAGATTAGGGGGCAAAAGAGAACAGAACTGGAACAGAGATTGGGATGTTAGGAGAGGTGGCAATGGTTTACACACACTTGATTAAGTGAGTGAAACACAGAGAGAGAGAGATGGAAAATGTGGTACAGCTAAGATTGAGAGAGGGAGGGATGGGAATGGTGGGTGGGTGACAGTGTAAGAGAGAAGAGATCAGAGAGATGAGATAATGGAGCAAGGACAAGACAAAAAATTATAACACTAATAACAGATGGAAACAGAAGAAGCAGCAGAGCTCACCGATTATACACCTTATCCTGTAGCAATCAAAAAAAGGGCATGAGCAGGGAATAACACAACTTCCTCTTTGATTCCTTCAACATAAGTCCCCTATCACCATGTGCAGAGTCATTATAAGATTCAAAGTGCTTGGACTTTGCACTGTTAGTATCATCTAAATGAAGAACTCTCTATGATCCTAATCCATATATCCTGATATTTTTCAAATTCTAAAGCAAAAATGAAATAGAAGGTTTATCAGAAAACATTAAGACCTTTACCTTTAGTTTTCCTGATACTTCAGTAGGATTGGCATTAGAACTTCGATTTGGGTCCTCCCATCTTTACCCCGACAACTACATGAGTACCATACTTTTCAGTTTTCAATGAACCTGAAGAATCATGTTTTTGTTAAGAGTACCATACTAATTACATGCACTAAAAAAGTAAAATTTCTTCCCCAAATAGTCATAATATTTAGAAGGAAAAAAATAAAAGTTAAAAAAGGGAACTTTACCTGGGGTAGCAGATTCAAGTGGCCAGAGTCTCTTCCACTAAGAGACTGAGACTGAAACAACATAACAAAACAACAAGATTCAGAAATTCAAAGATCTCACTCTTACAAACAAAAACATAAAATATATATATATATATATATATATATATATAATAATAAATAAATAAGGAATCTTTAATTTCAACACTTACAAAAGCAGTGACATCTTCAATAAACTCTTGTTTGGCTACAAATACATTATAAAAAAAACACAGGGAAACCAAAAATCAATAATCTAATATCTCAAATTTAAAAACTTTATAAAAAATAAAACTAAAAGGAAAACTCCCTTGAAGGTGAATTAAAGGTGCCAAGGCGATCAGTGTAAAGAACAATTGGAGCAACAACAGTGATTGAAAGCAACAACAACACAATGTTTCTCAAACCCATTATTTCTAATATTTCTAAGTGAACTAGCGTGCAAAGAAATATTTTTATTCAATGACCAAAGAACTCAGGCCACTTCATTTTTCCGGCGAATGTGATCACCATGTGTCTCAGCAATTTGCAAAATTTTCTCATATGACTTCTAGATATAGAGTCTCGGACCAAAAAAATGATGAAACTTTAACTCTATAAATATTGCACAAATTCTGGGTGCCTGTTCCATGCTGAATTTTTCAGAGCAGAAGTTGCATCAACTACATTATGCAATTCAGAAATAGATAGATGAAAGGCATAATTTCTCCTAAAATACTTATTTTATTCATACAAAACCGCCAAGCAGAGAAACAACAACAAAATATCGAGCACTCCCTCTCTGTTCACACACAGCCACAGGGATACCCCAAAAACAAAGTAATTAATAAATAGAAACCCCAAAAACAGTGGAACCAAAAAATACAAAAAACAAAATCGAAGAAATGAGAAGAAGCAGCTATGACCGAGAGTGAGAAAGGAACTCACCGAAGAAATGAATGAAATCGAAGGCTTCAGAGGCAGCAAAGCAAGAAGAGGAGCAGAGTGACATGATTCTCGACGTCGGTGATGGGGGTTCTCGACGCCGCCGTTGCCGTGAGCCAAGAAATTGATGATGACGATTTAGGGATTTAGGGATTTAAAGACATTGAGGGATTTAGGGATTTACAGAGAGGTGGCGGTGGTGGTGGAAAGAGAGAGGTGGCCGTGAAGGAGGGAGGTGGTGGTGAAGGAGAGAGGTGGTGGCGGTGGAGGGGAAAGAGGGAGGTGGTGGCGGTGGCTGAAATAGGGAGGTGAAAGAGGTAGGACGTGAAAGAGTGAAAGAGCAGCTCTGAAAGAGTGAAATAATACACTATTTTAGTTCTGCTTTTCACGAATAAAGCGGGATATTTCGCGGTGCTTTTCACGAATTATTTGGTTCTGTTAGTGACTGATTTTATCAGGTCACTAAATTGTACTTTTAAAAAAAATAATAAAAACATGTTTAGTGACTGAAATTTTCAGTCACTATTTCGGTCACAAAATTTTTTTCCCCAATATTAGTCACTAAACCAGTCATTATTTGTGACCGTTTTTATTGCGATCACTAAATCGGTCACTATTTGTGACCGTTTTCATTGCGGTCACTATATCGGTCACTATTTGTGACCATTTTCATTTTGCTCACAAATTTTGGTCACTAAAATTACATTTTCTAGTAGTGAGAATTACTATAGTGGATCTGGAAAATAGGAAGTGTCAATGACCTAGGGGATCTCAAGACCAATGACTAGTGGTCCTGAAATCTGAGTGAGATCAGGGGTTTATGTGTGACGGTAATGAAATGTTTCTGAATATCTAGTTGGGATACCCATGTTCTCCCTCTGTCAACTAAGAGTGTGTGCAGAGTATCAACATAGGGATGAGAAAACCTTACATGACCCTAAGGCATGTGGATGCCTTTTATAGGGTGTGCGGGTGTTGGGCCAGTGGTGTGATCCATTAGGGTTACCGCGTTGATGTAAGGTATGTAAATATCTAGTAAATATCTATGGCTGTCTAGGAGATAGACTGCGCAGTACTGTGTACCAGAGGACCTGGACCATTCAGTTGGTCTCATGTCTAACTCGTATTAAGGATGTGGGGTGTATGGCTCGACCTGTACGGCGTCCCGAGGTCGTATAAATGCCTACCCATCCCTAGTTGGGCCACTCGGTGTGCTCCCAAGGGAGGCCGAGTGTATGGTCGGTCAGCGACCATGTAGAGGGTCTGACCTGGTGTAGACCAGGTCGGACGAAATGCTCTCAACCTGTAGGAGATCGGTTAGAGCCGGCTGATTCTGGTCCGTCCGAGGTCGGGTTAATTGTCAGAGTTTCGACCTGTGCGGAGGCCAGGTAAGCCCAGATGATATGTCGATCTTGTGTTCGGTCTTGATTTGTCTGGTTGGGACTTGGCGGCACTGGTGTGAGCGGACCCATAGTCGGTCAAGGAAGGTCCCAGTTCGGTTATTAACCCTACAATTACCAAGTTTTAACCCATATTACAGAAATGATTCTCCTATTTATAGAGAAATACAACAATCACTGCCTATGTAATCTATAAACACGTGGATAATTGATATGCCTTACATTTGAATTTAAAAATGACAACTACCTATCCTATCTTCGACATCCAACTCCAGCATCTGATGTCAATCTTGTCTTCGATGGGGCTTTTGACACAAACTTTAGAAAATGTTTTCAACTAAGCTCATCGAACTTCCTCTTTCGACATTTTTTCACTTTTTTCAAATTTAGATGGAGAGATTATCAACTGTCTTGATTCGACAAACTAACCTCTGAAGACAAATTACTTACTTCAACTTATGACATATGGTTTCTTAGTGCTCTTACTTCCACTTCGTCATGACTTCCGAAATAACTTGTTAAAGATTTTAATCTGTCTTTCTTCTTTGACTTCTGCTCTAATCTCTTCGTCAAGAGAATTTCTAACATTTGCCACTTCTAAACAACCTGTGCGTTCTTAACACTAGATTATTAATTCCCTTCTAAAGTCAACTTCAACTTCGTCATTTATTAATTGTTTTACAGCTGTAACTAAGCTGGTATGGGAAATTCAAGTGGCTTTTAAGTTATAAAGCTCTGTGTATCAACAATACCATAGCCACATGCTTGTTAAGGTAATTTTAACTTGTTTAACAATTAATCCCAACCTGCTTGGTAAAGCTTTCATTGATAAACATGGAGCTTCTAATCAAACAAATGGCATTTTAGCATTTCCTTTGACAAGGAAACATAATTCCTCATACCTAGGCTTTCTAAGGGGTGAGGGGAGTACCTTTTTCTAGGGATTGCCTTTCACTCCCAAGAGGATTTTGTAATTTCACATACCTAGACTTCAAACTATCATTCTAAACTCATTGAACACTATTGAGTTTCTTTAGACATGGAGTTTATCTTTCCTCTCCTTCCAAAAGTAATACCAATATGGGACTTTGATTAAGCGAGACAACATTATATCTTGTTTACTTAATATAACCAAACCAAATATGAAGATGAAAACACTGAATTGTGAATCTTTTGTAGCAATTTTCGTACATGGAAGTTGGGGTAATTCCTTCAATTAATGCCATTAGTTTTCTATTGACAAATTTTGGAATATGTGAGTTATTTCTCTTGTTTGGCTTTCTATGGACAAGATCTTGCATTCCTTCTAGGTACATATCTTTTGGATCACTTTTATGTCTCAGTATGCATGCGTCGATATAGTTACACCCGCTTTCGACATACATATTGTGGTACACCGACCCTCGGCTCTACCCTTAACATACTCGGCCGACCAGATTACTCTATCTGACAGGTTACGCCTATCCAGGCCGAGCGCTTGTCCTAGGACCCACCCTAGCGACCCAGGACCGACCACATGGGCCTTTCCCCCTTAAGAGTCCGAGCTAGGGGCGCGTGAACCTAACTTGCCAACAAGGATAAGATCTCCCACTACAGGATAAGGATGAATGACTCATCCCTTATCCTAAATGGGACACGTTAGCTGCCTTGCTGGCCCTCCGTACAGGCCCACAAGGTATAATGCCACCCCTATAAATAGCTGTCACCAGCAAGGGGCTCAGGTACGTTCTCTGACTCCCTAATCGCACATTTGCACACACTGTGATTGGGGAAACCCTAGTTGTCCCAACTGGACCTCTAGCATACCTTAGAAATCATATAGTAACACCAGATCTCTCCTAACTCTTGGGTCTTTCCATACCTCTGAGCTAGGGGAATATCTTGAACATAGTGTCCTAGACACTACATTGGCGCCGTCTGTGGGGATCCATAAACTGTTATTCCCACCCCAAAAATGGTAAACACTCGCGGAAACGCCGCCAACAACTCGCGTGGCGCAAACCACCAGGTCGGAAGAAACCGCCAGATATTGGAAGAAGGCAGTGCTGACAACGGACGAGATCTTCAAGGAAGAAACCCTCCTCACCACAGTATGCCATCGGTAAGACTTGAAATCCCATCCCGCAGCCACCACTCTATACCAGCTCGAACTCACCGTGGTCCATACACCGTTCATTCCAGGCAAACAAACCCCAACCCCAACCCCACCAATCATGCACCAAACCATGGATCGGGCCGATCCATCGACGCTTGTGTCTCTGGTGAGGAAAGGGAGCACTCTCGTGGCCGAAGAGAAACCCAGCTGGAAGAAATAATTAAGCAACAAGCTCAAATGTTGGAGCAACAGGGAAGGGCTATCGCCGACCTCCAGCAGATCCACATGCAGGCCGTTGCTGAACGGGCAATAGCGACAACCCCAGCAACCTTACCGGTCCATGATCCACAGGGCCCCATTACCCTACCTCCACCACCCCCCATAAATCCAGCCCTGGTAGCCAATTACGAAACCGACAACAGCGCTCACCTTGGCCACCCCTTCACCCCCCGAATCATGGCTTATGAGACACCCTCAGCATTCCTCGGCCCTACCAGGGTTTCCAAGTATAACAGGTTGACCGACCCCCTGGAGCACATCTTATCTTTTGAAGGAGCTATGAATTTTTATGATGGAGGAGACCTAATGAAGTGTCGAGCCTTCTCAATGACTCTGCAACCACCCGTTTTGAGGTGGTACTCGGCCCTGCCCAGGAACTCTGTTAACTCCTGGGCAGAAATGAAGAGAGTTTTTCTGAACAGATACACTGCTAGCTGCGTCCAGCCAAAGTCCGACCACGCACTAGCAGGCGTCATGCAACAACCCGAAGAACCCTTGAGAGAGTATCTCTCCCGTTTCCATTCAGAGGCAGGATCCGTTCCAAACCTTGAACCGAGCTTCGCAGTCTTCCTTTTCACTCAGGGACTTCGGAATGGGGACTTCAAAAATTCACTGGTGGGAAAGCCACCGAGAGATATGGCGGAGTTAAGACATCGTTCTACCAAATTCATAAATTTGGAGGAATTCAGCAAATGGCAGAGGAACAGAGAAAGAGGTGAACGAGGGGAATCTTCCTCTCAAGGAAAACCAAGAAGAGACGACAGAAGGGATGACAGGAGGGAGGAACAAAGAAGAGGACCCAGAGGGGACAGAAGATTCGGCGTACCCCTAGCAAAGTTCGAAGCTTACACCCCTCTCACGGTTCCAAGAAGTCAGATACTGCAAGAAACAATGCAGACTGACCTTCGAATGACAGAGAGACCTCCCCCCTTAAAAAGAAGTCAGCGCCAAGACCGTTCCAAGTTTTGCTCGTATCATGGGGGATATGGGCATACTACATATGAGTGCACCTGGCTAAGGGATGTCATTGAGCAACTGATAAGAGACGGGAAATTACAACAGTATGTCAGGGAGGCACTCAACCGACATGCTCGAAGAAGGACCCCTTCTCCGAACAAAAACGTCCGACCTCCAACCAGACAAACCGACCATAACACCAATCAACAACAACCATCCAATCAACAGAGAGTAGCCATGGTAGAAGTAGCCACAGACCAATCCCCGCAAAACCTTAGAATCAACACCATAGCTGAAGGTTTCGCGGGGGGGGGGAGGAGAAAACAGATTTGACAGAAAAAAATACATCAATCAAGTGCTCGTCGTCCATGACCATCCAATCCGAAAAAGAACCACAAAAAGTGTACCCATCTGTTTTTCTGATGAAGATCTTGAAGGGATCATCCCGGGTCACAACGACCCAATGGTCATTACTGCCTTGGTGGGCAACTATGAGGTTGCCAAGATATTTGTCAACCAAGGAAGTTCGGCAGACATCATGTTCTTGAACCTTTTTAACCTTTTTGAAGCCCTAAAGTTAAAAACCTCCGATTTAACCCCTTTCGAGGGAAAGTTAATCAGCTTTACAGGGGATGCGGTGGTTCCCAAAGGACACATCCAACTGCCTATAACTCTTGGGAACCACCCCTCGGCGAGAACCGAGATCATCAAGTTTCTTGTGGTCGACTTCCCATCAGCTTATAATGCCATCCTCGGCAGAACATGCTTGCAGGCTTTCGGTGCGGTCGTCTCGACCGTCCATCTGGCCATGAAATTCGAAGGATCCGATGGAACTATTGTTGCCATCCGAGCCGAGCAGGAAAAAGCTAGACTATGCTACAATGCTAGTTTAGCAAAGTTCAAAAGCCCTGAAGAGATTCAGCCCAAGTTATGTTTGAACAAAGGAAACGTACTTTTGGCAGACCTGGATGTCAGGTCCGAGTTGGATGACACAAGACCGACCCCACAGGGTGAGTGGGAATTCATTGTGTTAGATGAAGAATTCCCGAGCAGAAAAGTGAAGCTGGGAACCAACCTTTCAGAAAAAATACGAGCAGAAATGCTCGAACTTCTAAAGAAAAACAAAGACCTTTTTGCATGAACCTCGACAGATATGTCGGGGATTGACCCAAACTTGATATGTCATCGCCTCAGTGTTCATCCGACCGCCAAACCGGTCGCCCAGAAGAAGAGAAGGGTAGGCACCGAGAAAGCTGCAATAATTGAGGAGAAGGTGTCCGAGCTCCTATCTGCTGGATTCATCAGGGAGGTCAACTACTCGGAATGGCTTTCAAACACAGTACTGGTCAAAAAATCAAACGGGAAGTGGCGCATGTGCGTCGACTATACCGACTTGAACAAAGCATGCCCAAAAGACCAGTATCCCCTCCCCATCATTGAAAAATTAGTGGACAACTCATCTGGCTACCAACTCCTCTCTTTTATGGATGCATACTCGGGGTATAATAATATTCCGATGTACCCTCCTGATCAGGAGAAAACGGCATTCATCACTGAAAGGGCAACTTACTGTTACACGGTTATGCCTTTTGGACTGAAAAACGCTGGCGCGACCTACCAGCGTATGATGAACAAGGTCTTCTCGGGTTTCATTGGTCCTACTCTTGAGGTGTACATAGATGATATTGTAAGATCCATGAAGAATGTTTTGATAAATGCCAAAAGGTTTTGAACAAGCTACAAATGTGTTGATCAAGTTCAAGCTCAACAAGCAACAACAAACATCAATTTATGAAGAGAGAACCAACTCATGAAGACTTAGTTTGGTAGTTTGTGTTTTAATGTTTTATCTTTTGCCTCACAAGTCTTTTAGTTTATGAGTTTGGGTAGAATTTATTAGAGGGTAGTGAATCTCTTTTGATTGCATGATTATATCATATTTTGAGTATTCACTTTGCCTAAAATCAATAGGTGGCTTAAAGGTTTGAAAGAAAAGGTTTAGTTTTTGAGAAAACAAGTTTTAAGTGATTTTTAATGTTAATAATCGATTAACAGATTTTGATAATTGATTAACAGTGTATTTTGTACTGATAATCGATTAACAAACTTTTGATAATCGATTATCTGAACTTTTACTCGAGTAAAACCTTTTTCACTCGAGTGAAATTTATGCAGCTTTCGTTTACTCGAGTAACACTTATTTTACTCGAGTAAACAGGGTCTGTAACTGTTTTAAATACGTTTTTCACTTCTCAAATGCTATTCTAAGTTGCTCCAACTTTTGGGTATTCTATATAAACCTTTTCCTAATCATTTCTATCAATGAGAATCAACTAGAATCATTTTAATACACAATTTTACAAAGAATCAAAGCCACACTATTCTCTCTCACTCTCTCAAGATCAAAGCTCTCATTTTTATATTCTTTGATCAAGAACCTTGAATCTCTCATGTTGATATTTCATAGCTTTTGAAAGAGATTCATAGGATTGTTTTTGTTTTCTATTGAGTTGTAATCATTGCAAGAGGCAAACATTCTACAACAAAGGAAGCCTTGATTTTGTGAATCAAGCAAGTTTAGTTGAAAGTCTTGAAGACGCATTTCATCAAGCATTTGGAAGGCACTTTGAAGAATCTCAAAGTACTTGGAAGTCTTGTGAGTGAAGCAAGCAAAGAAGACTTGTTGTGGGGTTATCAACAAGCAAGTAGAGGTTAGATTAGATATCAATAGGGTTACAAGGCAAGGGTGTGGTATCTCTTGTAGGCTAGCAAGAAGGAAGTCTTGTGAGGCATTTACTTGTAATTTGAGAAACTCTAATTCCTCATAGTGAAGAATCTCTCTTGGTTGAAGAGGGGACTGGAGTAGCTTTCAAGTGGATGAAAGTGAACCAGGATAAATCACTGTGTCGTATCTCTAAACTCTCTACTCTTTACAATTCTTGTTATTAATTGTGTTCTTGATTGAAAACCTAGAAAAAGTGATTTTTCTATATTTGATTGAATTGAATCTTTATTGTGCAAAATTAATTTGGGGAAAATCATTTTCATAACCTAGGTGAATCAATAAGAATATTGGTGTTGATTGTTTCCGCTTAATCTCTGATCATATAATATTTGTTAATTGATTGATTTTCATTGGTTTTAATCGTTTAGATTTGTTTCTTGCGAAAATCTTTCAAAGTTTCTATAACACCTATTCAACCCCCCCTTCTAGGTGTTCTCCTAGTGTTCCTAGTTATTTCACCCACCGAGTGTAGTTTTCCAACAGATATGATAGTCAAGAGCAAGAAAAAGGAAGATCATCCCCAGGATCTAGCAGCCATCTTGGACAGAATCAGAAGGTACAACATGCGCCTGAACCCCGACAAGTGCACCTTCGGGGTTCCGGCTGGGGCCTTTTTAGGTTTCATGCTCACAGAGAGGGGTATTGAGGCCAACCCAGAGAAATGTCAAGCTATTTTGAACATGCATAGCCCATCTAATGTGAAGGAGGTCCAGAGGCTGACTGGTCGGATGGCAGCCCTCTCAAGATTCCTCCCTCAAGCAGCTAAGAAAGCCCTCCCATGGTACCAACTGCTCAGAAAAAACAAAAGTTTTCATTGGAATGACTCTTGCGAACAAGCGTTTGCTGAACTCAAGGAATATCTCTCGGCCCCTCCCGTCCTCACAAGCCCTCGGGAGGGGGAAGTTCTGTTTTTATATTTGTCTGTTAGTGAAACATCTGTTAGCTCGGCCCTGGTCAAGGACGACTCGAGCACCGAGCGACCCATCTACTTTGTCAGTAATGCCCTCCAAGGACTTGAAATAAGATACTCCAAGATAGAGAAGCTCGCCTTTGCTTTGGTAATTGCTGCTAGGAGGCTCCGGCAGTACTTTCAGAACCACCCCATTGTGGTCAAAACAACCCAGCCGATAAGACAGGTGCTTCACCGACCTGACTTGGCGGGAATGATGGTCTCTTGGTCCGTTGAGTTATCAGAGTTCGACGTCACCTACGAGCCGAGGAGAACTCTCAAATCCCAAATTTTGGCGGATTTTGTTTCAGAATTGTCAGACTCTTACCATCCCAGCCAGACCCAACCTTGGAAGATTTATGCTGATGGTTTCAGCCACAGTAAGGGGGCTGGGGCCGGTATAATCCTTGAAAATGCCGAGGGCCTCAGCGTAGAATATTCCCTCAAGTTTGAGTTCCCCACCTCAAACAACCAAGCGGAGTATGAGGCGGTGTTAGCCGGCCTGCGGATGGCCCATCAAATGGGGGCTTCAGAAATTGAAGTTTTCAGCGATTCTCAGTTAGTTGTATCCCAAGTCAAAGGTGAGTTTCAAGCTAAAGAACCAATTCTCCAAAGATACCTGGAACAAGTCAAAACCCTCTCAGACCTGTTCCCTCAATTTTCCATCACTCACATCCCTAGGTCCTCTAATGGGCGAGCTGATATTCTCTCCAAGCTCGCTAGCACTAAAGGTCCTGAAAACAACAAAAGCCTAGTTCAAGAAACTGTCCATCAGCCGAGCGTGGTCCTGGCAATATGTTCAACCACCGACTGGACGGACCCCATCAAGCAGTATCTTAAGTACCAAGTTTTGCCAACCGACCCTTTACAAGGAAAAAAGATAGTCAAGCAAGCTGATCAGTATGCCATTATTGGTGACACTTTGTATAAACGAGGAATGAACTCCCCTATGCTAAGGTGTCTGGACTCCTCTGAAGCCGAACTAGTGTTGGCCGAGGTTCATGAAGGAATCTCGAGCCACCATGTAGGAGCAAAGGCTCTAGCCCGCAAGGTACTCCGAGCAGGCTATTACTGGCCTACACTTCTAAGCGATGCTTCAGAACATGTCAAAAGATGCAAGTCCTGTCAACTCCACGGAAAAATCTTCCAACGACCCCCAACGGAGCTCCACTCAATGATCGCACCATGGACCTTCTATCAATGGGGCATGGACATCATTGGGAAATTCAAGACAGCTCCGGGGCAGTTGAAGTTCGTGGTGGTCGCAGTAGATTACTTCACCAAGTGGGTCGAGGCCGAGGCTTTGGCCACAATCTCTTCAGCCAAAGTCCAGAAATTATTTCTCAGACAAGTCATAGCTCGCTTCGGTGTCCCACACACTCTGGTAACCGACAATGACACACAATTCACTGCCAAGGTTTTCCAGGAGCTGGTCGACCACTTCCACATCACCCACCATTTTTCATCAGTCGAACACCCGCAGACGAACGGACAGGCTGAAGCAGTGAATAAAATCATCATTGATGGAATGAAGAAGAGATTGTTGGAAGCCGAGGGGTCATGGGCTGACCTCCTTCCCGAGGTATTATGGTCAATTCGAACGACCATACACACCTCGACAGTAGAAACCCCATTTCGACTTACATATGGTTGTGAGGCTGTTTTACCTATTGAAACTCGGATTCCTACCTTCCGAGTATCCGAACGTCTAGTGGAAGTGAACGATGGTTTGTTAAAGGAAGAGTTAACTCTCAGCGAGGAGATTCGATCCCTCGCGACTGACCGAGAGAAAAAATCAAAGGAAAGGCAGTCCCGAGAATACAACAAGTGGGTGGTTCCAAGAAACTTCGCTGTAGGGGATCTGGTCCTCAGACGAGCCGACACCGGTTTGAAAAATTCAAAAGAAGGAAAATTGGCAAAGAATTGGGAAGGCCCCTACCGGGTTGTCTCGAAAACAGGGTCGGGAGCATACAGGTTGGAAACACTAACAAAGCAGCAATTGAACAACTCCTGGAATGCCACCAAGCTCAAACCCTACTATAGCTAATTGGAATCTCACAACAATCTCTTCAAAGTTTCAGTCCTGATTTTAAAATTCTGTTATTTAAATTTCTTGTCATTTATTTTAGCATGTTTATGTTTGTCCTGTATTTGACTTCTGTTGTTTACAAGCAGATCAAAGAAACTTAATGAAGATTTCTCTTTTCAGTCATTCTTTCTATTTCCTCACAGTTAACGTACTAACCATTTCCCCTCGGCTCGCCACCGAGGCGAACTTGGATGTTTATACATGTCCTTCCAACGAGGACTTATAAACCAACAATCACAAATACTTTTAGTAGATGCACGGTTAAAAACTCATACAGTTGGGTGGGAGCTAAGCGCAGCCTCTGCAGCAGGGCTATCTCTAGATCGGAAAAGGGCATCTTAACGCCCAGTCTTATCACGACCTCTTCATACATGAAAAACTCCCGGCGGTTCTCTTCAATCGTCGTGCACACTCGGTCATTAACTGAGGGAGCACTTATTGTGTAAGAGGTCCCGACTTCATCAGTGGGGCACGGAAGTATGTGAGCTCGGATATGGCTCAGATTGCTGCGACCAAAGCTGACGGTGTACCGAGCACCTCCAAATCAACCCAATCATAAGCACCAGAGTTCGGAGGCACAGGAAACTCATGAGGATGCGTGACACACCGACGAACCATACCTGGGGAAAGGGAAGACTCGGCATCAGAATCTATAAAATTATAATTTGCAGAAACCCTAACCCTAGGTCGGTTGGTCCTATAGCCGAGCCTACTACACCTTCCCCTAACCCTGACGGTTTTTCCCCAAAAGGGGCGTTCCCAAGGACGGTTTGAGGCGGAGCGGTTTGAGGCGCGAAACGCTACTTGCGCCCTCTCCTCCGCCACGTTATACGCTAACCTCCTACTTTCCTCATCTGCAGAATTTTGGGGATAACCCACCGATAACGGTGTTTCCACCGTAGGATCCGCCATGCGATGGCGGAAGGGGGAAGGGAGGAAATCCAGAACCTCCAAGTCATAAGAGGATGAAGATGAAGAGGAAGAGGAAGAATCCTCAATGTCACTCAAACCCAGAATTTTAGACCACTTTTCATACCATTCATTATCCATGATTCAATAAGAAACCCAGAAGCCAAACCACAAACGAAACCCAGAAAAAGAAACCCAGAAATGATAAAAACCAACAAAAGCCAAGAACCCAGAACCTAAGGAATGAACAGTTCAGCGAAAAAAGAAAAAGACAGAAACAAAAACCAGAGATCAAAATACCTGAGACTGGAAGAAGAGGATAGGTACGAACTGATTGGCACAGCGAAGGGGAAGCAACAGGCCTCAAGAATGACAGGACAATAATGGCGTGAGAGTGGTCAAAGGAATCTGAAATGAAATGCAAGAAGAGAAAGGGAACTCGGAAGGAAGAATTAGGAGGAAAGTAAGAAAAAGGAAGTGGAAGGGGAAGTTGAAGTTCAAAAAGAAACTTCCCCCCACGTTTTGAGCAGTTGGGCCTGCTTGCAAAAGGCCCAAAACCAACATTAAGCCACAGAAAAGGACACGTGGCGCGCAATCAGTGGAAGGAAACATTTAAAAAACCCAAAAGGCAGCATGCATAATAATGACTTCTGACACAAACAACACGTGTCAGCAGAAGGACACCCAAACGTCCTTTCAGTCAGTCGAAGGGACAGCGAGGCACTTTGAGCTGTCCTGAACTCATCACCTAGCTCCGACCATAACGTTCGGGTCTCTTAAAGTCATCTTCGAAGAACTCTCAGCTCAGCCCAAGACTCGAAAAGTCTTACCGAGCTAGGGGGCTTATGTGGTAGACCGACCCTCGGCTCTACCCTTAACATACTCGGCCGACCATATTACTCTATCTGACAGGTTACGCCTATCCAGGCCGAGCGCTTGTCCTAGGACCCACCCTAGCGACCCAGGACCGAACACATGGGCCTTGCCCCCTTAAGAGTCCGAGCTAGGGGCGCGTGAACCTAACTTGCCAACAGGGATAAGATCTCCCACTACAGGATAAGGATGAATGACTCATCCCTTATCCTAAATGGGACACGTTAGCTGCCTTGCTGGCCCTCCGTACAGGCCCACAAGGTACAATGCCACCCCTATAAATAGCTGTCACCAGCAAGGGGCTCAGGTACGTTCTCTGACTCCCTAATCGCACATTTGCACACACTGTGATTGGGGAAACCCTAGTTGTCCCAACTGGACCTCTAGCATATCTTAGAAATCATATAGTAACACCAGATCTCTCCTAACTCTTGGGTCTTTCCATACCTCTGAGTTAGGGGAATATCTTGAACACAGTGTCCTAGACACTACACATATGTAATACTTTGATTCGAGGGTTGGTTTAAAATACGAACTGTCTTAAAGTTTGCATGGATGCAAACCATAAAACAAACGGTCTAAAATGTAAGTGACAAACTAACGGCTGTATGGTTTAGATCATCCAACTGAGGTGGGTGTATACAAAGAAGCCTCTTGACCACACATGACATTAGATGATGTCACCCTATTTTTCCCTTTTTTTTTGTTTTCACATAGGTCCTTGAGAATTTTTAAATATGTTTAATATCAAAACTATAAAAATTTATAATCATGTTTTTAAACTTTAAAATAATTTAAAATTGCATTTTTGAACTTTAAAATTTATAAACAAGTTTTTAATCTCTAAATCAATTTGAAATTGAGTTCTTAATTCAATTTCCTTAAATAATACTTCATATGTTTCATATGCAGTGTATTTTAAGGTTATGCACAAGTTTTATTTTATGAAATTGTTACATGATATAAGCAGGCCCGATCCTAACGTTTCAGGGGCCCTAGGGCGAAATAAAAAATGTGGCCCCTAATCCATATAAACATTTAATTAAAAAAAATCAACTTGTAATCTTTAAATTTAGCATAATTTTATAAACTTTAGCATAATTTTCTTATAATATGGTTTTTCTTATAAACTTTAGCATAATTTCCTAATAAACTTTAGCATAATTTTGAAAAAAAAAACTAAATGCTAATCGAAAATATTTTGCGTGCACAGGCAAGCAACAATTTTTAGTTTTGTGCCATAAATCTAAAAAGTGTTAGAAAAAATTGTCTCCTATGTGTACCAATGCTAATATCAGAACATAAACAACATCTAATAACCATATAATCCTTAAAAAAACATCTAATAACCATATAACTATGAAATATAAAATCAAAATAAGATATAAACTAATAAACAAACCATTTATGAAGGAAATAATAAGGCATAGTAGAAGAAACAACATACCTACATCAGAAGCTGCTAATCTGAGATAAAGATCTTGTCCTCATTTAGGGTACTGCCTCATATCTATGAGCTCACCATTCCACATCACACAACCACTTCCTCTGGGTTGTGGGTAAGTTGTCGGTTCGCCCCTTCACGCTTCACGGCTTCACCTCTGCCTCTGCTTCACGGTGTCATTCACCTCTGCCTCCGGTAGTCTGGTTTGCCTTCGCGGTTCACCTCTGACCCTGGTGCTGGTGGCCGGTTCGCGCCTCATCGGTTAATGGTCACAACCACAGAACGAAGAAGAACTGAAGAAGACTAGAAGAGGAGCGGTGCCAAGGCGCAAGAGAAAGTCAAGAGACCAGAGAAAGAGAAAGAGAAGTGTGGAACCGGTAGAAAGAGAAGAGTGATTGCGTATTTGCATTATTGCATAGGCCAATAGGAGTTGTTTTAGTTGATAAAGTTCCTACCTTAGACAAAGGATAGTGGGAGTAACCAAAAATAAAAAGACAAAGGATCGTGGGCTGGAAGACGAAGAGGGAGACAGTCAAACAGGGAGTATAAAATTATTTTATATATATATATATATATATATATATGTATAGTACCAAAAAAAATTTTGGGGCCCCTTTGAAATCTTGGGCCCTGGGCGGCCGCCCATGCTGCCCCTGCCCAGGGCCGGGCCTGGATATAAGAATTTGAGATGTTTTAATTATAACATCCCTACTTAATCACTATTGAAGAGAGCGAAAGATATTGAAGGTAAAAAAAATGTTGTGATAAATAAACCCTATAAAGTATAAACTAGATGTTTCATATATATTGTAGTGTTTATAAAATTTATAGAGTTTTTGTCTTATGTTTTATATGTATTGTTTTTTTACAAACCCGATGCATAATTAATATTTTTTTTTCAACTATACCATTATTTATCACAACATCTTTCTCTTTCTTCAATAGTAATTATATAAGGATATTATAGTCAAATATCTCGAATTCTTACATCATTTAATCATTTCATAAAATTTATGCATAACTCTAAACACACTACATATAAAAACGGATGAAATATTATTTAAGGGAATTGAATTAAAAACTCAATTTCAAATTGCTTCTGAGATTCAAAACTTGTTTATAAATTTTAAAGTTCAAAAATACAATTATAAATTGTTTTAAAGTTTATAAACTTCGATTATAAATTTTTTAAGTTTTGAAATTAAACACATTTAAAAATTCTCAAGGACATATTCCCTCCTATCTCATATTTAAACAAAAAAACTATTTTCATACTTCCTCCGCTCCTACATATAGGGCATACTTAACCGTATTCCCCGGATCAAGGAAAGAGATTAGTTTTGTCAATTTTATGAGAATATATTATAACATTATAATTTTACCCTTCCACTTTATTTGGAAAGTTTACATTCATTAATGAATTAAAAAAAACATAGTTAGTCAAAGCATTTAATAAGGGCAAATATAAAGGACCAAAGATTTCTTCTAGAAGGTGCCCTATATATAGGACTAGAGGAAGTATTTATTAAGAAAGTTAGTTGAGTGTATTTAATTTTTTCAATTTTATAAAAAAATTTATTACTTTAGGAAACTTGTATTGGGAATGAAACAAAAATTAAATATTACCATCATATTATTGAGATATTTTAGGAATAATTGTATTGAGAAAAAAAGTTAGTTAAATTATTCTTATATTTGAGACCACTAATAAAGTAATTTTATTTTCTTAAATTTGAGTCCGGAGGAATATATATATGATACTCCTTCCGGTCCTTATTACAGGATATACTTAACCGAATTACACATACCAAGGAAAATACTCCCTCCAATCTCTATTATAAGAAAAAGGGTACATACATATTTTGGTCCCAAATATAAAAGAATTAACCAAATATTTATTCGTAATACAATTATTCCTAAAATGTTTCTAGAAATTAGTGAGTTCATCTAATTTTTGTTTCATTCCCAACACAACTTTCCAAAAGTAGTCATATTTTTTTTATGATTTTGAGAAAATTAAATACATTCAACTAACTTTCTTAATAAGTGTGATTTCAGTTATTTTTTCTTAAAATAGGGACCAAAGGGAGTAGTTAGTTGCATGAATTTTATGAGAATATATTGTAACATTACAATTTTACCCTCTCAATTTTTCTTGAAAAATGCACACTTATTAATGAACAACAAAAAACATATAGATAATCAAAACATTTAATAAAGGAAAAAATAAGAGAAAAACAATAAATAATATATATGAAATATAAAGTGACTTATAATTAGGACAAAAAACTATTTTAGAATGTGACCTATAATAAGAATCGGAGAAAGTAAAAAAAAATGGAAAAAACGAGGTGACTTAATCCAACGTGATGTGTGGCCAAAAGGCTTTTTTTTTTGGATGAACCAGGTATCCACCTGCACAATTGGGTGACTAATCCCTCGCACCACGGTCGGACCCTTTCGGGGGCGATGCTCCCAACAAGGCTTGCTCCATTCACATGCGTTTCGGGTACGACTCGAATCCGCGACCACATGCTTAAGGGACACAAACCCCTTCCACTTGTGTCAGCCTCCACTGGTTTGCCAAAAGGCTTTTTTGTATACTCCCACCTAAATTGGATGATTTAAACCAAACAGCCATTAATTTGTCACTTGCATTTAGACTGTAAGTTTTACTGTTTGCACCGATGCGAACTTTAAGACAGTTCGTATCTTAAATGAACCCTTGATTCGATGGAAAAAACCACTATTCATCCTCTAATAATATGATTTCAAGTTTTTGTTGTTGGTTCTGTTATCGTGTTCAGTAATATGTGCCAATAGATTTTTTTATTGATATAAAGTTGATTAACATATTTATTGTTATGCCTCGAGTCTGTTTTTTAATTTCTAATCTAACATCTTTGGATTGTTTATTGTTGTCACTGAATTTATTTGGCACATAACAATCTGACTCAACTTTATTGGGACATATCAGTAGGGCATACCAATGAATTGAGTCATTATTTTTTTTTATAAAATATCCAAGTTAATGATTTTTTTTGGTGAACATATCCAAGTTAATGCCATGGTGTTTTATTGCTGCTGCATGTTCTAATTCTTTTGGCGTTCATATGTGGAGGCTAATGTTGTTACATGGCTATTCTGGTAGTTGTTGTAGCAGTCACATACTCGATTACAATTACTATATATTACAGCTCTTTCCAACTACCGCATATACCAAATTGTCACTAGTACAAAATATATTTTTCAGGCCACTTCATTAAGACCAGTTCCGTGCGGAACCGATCTGAAAGTTTGAATTAGTTTAAACAAGACTGATTCATTTAAATGACCAGTACTCCGAAAATATATTAATTGATACTGGTTTCGATGCGGAACCAGTCTGAAAATTGACAATGGTTCATACTAGAATGGTTCATTTTGACGACGAATCTAAAAAATAGATAAATTGGAAATCATTCTTCCTTTCTTCTTCGTGTCCTAGCCCTTCTTCTTATTCTTCTTCTTCTTCTCTTCTTCAGTTCTTCACTCCCCACTACACCATGCCGCACCACCATACCACGCCGCACCACCCAACTCTCACTGTGCTTGGGGTTCTTCGCTCAACAAGATAGACACTCTCCCCAAATCGCATTTCTTCTCCATTGGGGTTTCTTCGTTGTGGTCTCTTTGTTCAGGATCTAGCAGCAATCGTGGCGATGGTGGCTTCTTCTTCGCCCACCGCCATTCCCTTCATCGTTGTCCTCTAACTCTCTCACATTCCCTTCGATCTAAACCCTAAACCACCATGCACCAACCCTAGCCTTCAATCAACCTATCGCAAAGTCCTGGTGACTATCACCGCCATGCTGCCTGGCTCCGATCAACTTGAAGCTGTCTCTACCACACCATCTCACCGTCGAATCGGTTCATGATTCTCATTTCTAGTACCACAGTAACCACGACTTAAATTAAGCCTTTGATTCATTAAAGAGGTATACACTTTAGCACTTCTATTTTGGATCTCAAGTTTGTGCTTCAATTTTGTTTCCGTTTATGGAAGTCTCTTTAGTCTTTGTCTATGTGATGTTTAGAGTCTGTAGATACCCAATTTTGTCCCCCCAAACAAAATAAAAAGTGCATTGAAAATTTTTAAAAAGAAAAATTAATTGAAAAGATTGCTTCCAAAATTTTGACAAAATCAATTCAAAAGATTGTAAATCATTTTTTAAAAAAAAGGGAAGATTTTTGAATTGATTAAAAATCAATTTAGAAAATTTTGAGAATCATTTTAAAAAATTTGAAAATCAATTTGAGGATTGAGAATCAATTTGATTGAGTTGAGAATATTTTTTTCAATTGAAAACTTTTTATTTCAAATCAAAAAATTATTTGGAAAAGATTATCCTCTTTTTGAAATAATTGAAAATCAATTCAAATTTTGACAATCAATTCAAAAGATTGGAAATCGTTTTTTTGAGAATCAATTCAAGATCAATTTAAATATAAAAAATCAATTGAGAATAAGTTTGATTTAATCGAGAATTTTATTTTAAAATCAAAAATATTTGAATAGAGATTATCATTATTTTGAAAAGATTTGAAATTGATTTTTAACAAATTTTTCTTAACTTATTTTCTACTATAAATAGAGGTCCCTTCTTCACTTTGGGAAGGAGGAGAAATTTTATGAAGAAAGGAAAGTTTTTTTGAAGGGAGGGGCACAGAAAAATACAAAAATTAGGCGAGAGGTGCACATAAATAAAAAATATTTGTGTCCAGTGAAACTCGTACGTGGTACTCCATTTTCGCCGGGTCCGGTTTGTTTTGTTTTGTTTTTTTCTTTTTTTGGTTTCCGTGCTAAGCACTCAAATTCAAGGTCTGTTGCACAACTCCCTCCATTGCAGCATCATGTTTGCGTGTTTTTTATTATTATTTTTATTTACTTATTACCCTTTTTTTCCTTTTAAATTTATATTTTTATTTAAAAATAATTAAATAATAATAATTTAGAGTGTAGTCATTTTTTCTATTGTTATCTAAAATTGGTTGTGTTTTAGTGACTCAATTTTTCTCACCGAACTTTAATATTTGTGGTGAGATCTTTTGGGTTGTCTCTCCGCACAAAAATATGTACATATAAAAAATAAATTTTTTATATAAATAAATTATTATAAAAATTAGAAGAAAAAAATGTTTTTTTTAGAAAAAAAATTAAATATATTTTATTAATTAAGTTTTAACAAAATGTGTTTTGGAAATCCACCTTTTCTTGCTTAAATGACAAGATCTTGTGCATATTTCCTCTCTGCATCAAACATTTTTGTAATAAAATTAAAAAACATTAAAAGTTAATTTAGAACTACGTAGCCTTGATTCCTCATTTTATGAGGGTACGTAAGACCAAGAGCAACCTTTTCAGGCACCACAATAAAAAACAAATATTTTTTTGGCAAACCAATTATTTAGGTCTTTTAATTAAAATCAATCAAAGGTACCATTTTCGAATGGGCGAACGGGGTGCTAATACCTTTCCCGGCTCGTAACCGACTCCCGAACTCGGAATATATCTAGTTCGAGACCAAACTTTATCCATTTTAATTTATAATTTTTTTTCCACGTTTTTGCAACAAAATGCGGTGACGATTCCATAATTGGGTCAGTCGACCCCCACTCGTAGGCGAGGCCCCGAGGGCGACCCGGGACCCCAGTCGCGACAGCTGGCGACTCCGCTGGGGACTAAGCCAGATAAGAGAGTCAGGCCAAAATGATTGGTTTGTTTTAATAGACCTATTTTCTTTTATAATTGTTTTGCCTTTAATTAATTGTTTATTGTACTTGTTTAACTTCTTTATATATATTTGTTTAATTATATAATTAATTCTTTTGTTTTTTTTTGTAACGTTGGATTTTTTTTATCATTTTTTTTAAAGTTTGTATGTCTCCGAAATAGATTTTTTTTTACAGATCTTGACACACATGAAAACCCTATACCCGGGTACTGTTGTTTAAACCCTAAGTTTAGGGGTGTTTTTCCCCTATCTTTGACTTACCAAGTGTATGGTCTCTTGTAGTGTGTAAAAGTACCACTCGGATTGGGAACCATTTCTCGTGAGCACGACCTTTGGGAGGTGCGTCCTACCTATTTTGGGAGGCGTAGCCAAGCTCTTGTCGATGGTTTGCGAGGTGGGTCCTCACCTTAAAGAGTGAGGGCAATCCGGGGGACCTTTAGAAGTCTAGAGCCACCATAGAGTACACTTCGTGTAACATTCTAATTTGGAACTTGAATAAGTCCATCATGAATCCTCTTCATTCACTATCAAAGGTTAAGAGGTGTCAAAACAGTTAATCTGTTACCTACTTAACCTTCGAAAAAGTTGTGGGGATTGTGTCAATCAAAAATTAAAAATATATACACTTTTTCAAGTTATCAAATTAGAGTGTTACACTTTAGTTGTACCATAGAACAATGTCATAGGACTATGGTCTATAGATGTTTCAATCACCCCAAATAGGATCTTGTGGATTCTAAGGGCACTGCATCATGCATTTTTCATCATCATATTCATGTGCATCATTCATAAAAAAAAATTCTTTGAAAAGTCTAGGTTTCATCACTATTTCTCCAAAGCACCTTTTTGGACTCGATTATAAGCAAGGTCCATTGGCACGTTGAAGTCATCCAATAAACTCAAAAACATGGTGGATTGAATGAAGGGACAAGTGAACCATTTTGAATGAGGCTTCAAACCCTCAGATACACAAGCTCAACAATGAAGAGATCACAACTGACCATTCATTTCGTTATGGCAAAAAAAAAACCAAAAAAAGTTGTAATTGCATATCATTTTAACAAGCATTTACTAGTGTTTGATCATGTGAAGAAACTATCTCACCACATTTCCATAAAAAAATAATCAATAAAATTGATTCTTGCATTAACTTGAGATGTTTGATTCAAATTTGAAATTGGAAGGAGTAATTGAAACTCATCAATGGTGTGGACCCTCAAGTATATTCTTTCAATGATACAAGGCATTCTTTGCAAATCCCAAACATTAAGGAGATACCCCTAGTTACCCCATTGAGCTTTGACATTTTGAAAGGAAGATCATTTCATTTAACCCATAACATGTGTATAACCTGGGGCGGTTAGTTTTTCAAACAATTTTTTTCAATTATTCAAATATCAAGAGGATTACTTTTTTCATAACCCAAACACACTTGATCCATTGTTCACCCCATTTGGGCTCCAACAGAAAATTTTATTCTCAAAATCTCAAAACAATTTTTACCCGAGCAATAATGAGAATCAAATGTAAAGGAAGAGGTTTCCGTGGTTGAAGTGCAAGCAAGAGAAATAAAGAGCATACGAATATCCCAAGAAAACTAATGTCAAAAGAATGAAAGCAAAATTACAAAAAAAAAAGTTCAAGAAGCATGATGGGAATCCACGATGCTTGCACAGACCACGCTAAGAGCCACACCAAAGAAAGATTCTCATTTAAGCTCCACATCAATTTTGGGCCTTTATATCCATTCTTTCATAAGTCACATCATCACCCCTTAACCACATTACAACCTTTAGAAAATCCTCTTGATGATTTGAGAATTGTGCAAAATTTGTTTAGAAAAACTAGGTAGAAGGAGAAAATGGAGAAATAAGAAGGGTAAGGGAAACACAAATATTTTGAGCCTCATATCCTTTTGTTTGAAAATGAAAGCCTCGAAGTCCTTGGCCACGTTACAAGCTTAAAAGACCTCGTTGAGGATTGATCTACTTGAAAAACACACCAAGGTGAAAATAAAATTGACTCCATTGACCTTGTGAAACTTTTGATGAAAATATCTCATTTATAATGTATGAATTAATTTACCCCATCACATACATCAAGACCACCACTTTCATGTCAACTCAAACACTTTTATGTCACATGATCTTTGCATTAGTATTTCTTGTTAAATAAATATGCATTCCAAAAAAAAAAAAATTGCTCGCTAGATTGAAAACTCGAAAGAGCGGCCTAGGCAAAAGTTAGAGCAACTCGGTAGGTTGAAAACCTCAAAGGGTGACCTAGGCAAAAGTTAGGGTCAAATAAGAGGGAATGAATGAAGTCTTCGTATAAGGGCAGTTTATGGGATGCGGTCCATCTTCAAAGCCAATACTTGGGTAATATTGTTGAGTTGATTCCCTAATCCTCTCAGGCACATACATTGGGCACTGATATTATTCCAACATAAAGCAAGTCAATACTGGGGTAGATTTTTTATTATTTTTCTTTATAAAATAAAATAATAAAAAATCTTGCGATCGATCGCCACTACAGATTAAGCTTTCTCCTAAGCTCTCTCAAGCACTTATGGGGATCATATGCTATTCAAGACGAATCAAGTCAACACTGGGGCAGATTTATTTTATTATTTTTCTAAAAAAAAATAATAAAAAAAAAACATGTGATAGCCAAACACAAATCAAGCTAATACTGGGGCAGTTTTTGGGATAAAATTGTCTTTTGAAGTATGAAGATTAACAATAAAGATGAAGAAACTAGGGCAAATTTATGGTGAACCATGCTTCGGTCGAGTCCATTATGGTTGCAAAAAACAAAACAAAAAAAAGGGACATGTTACATTGAGTTAGACTTCATTCCATACGCATGCATCATACATCAAGCATACCCCTAAAAAATAATTTGCATCATGCATCATATTCCATTTATACATCATACTCATGCAGACCTTTGAGGTAATAACATTTCATTACAAAATTCAGTTGAAAGTCAAATAAAAATAAATACATCAAGCATCTTTACATTTCATAACATTTTCATAATGCATTACATTACATCATCACATTCAAACATTCAAAAACACACTTTTTGTTATTCCATTAAATACTTTGATCATAAATCTATGCGATTCTATCAACCATTCGAGTAACCGATCCAAGGTTATCTCATTTTTTCGAGCAACTGATCTAAGGTTGTCTCATTTTCCGAGTGACTGATCCAAGGTCATCTCAATTATTCAAGTAACCGATCCAAGGTTATCTCATTTTTCGAGCAACTGATCCAAGGTTGTCTAGTTTTCCGAGTGACTGATCCAAGGTCATCTCAATTATTCGAGTAACCGATCCAAGGTTATCTCATTTTTCGAGCAACTGATCCAAAAGGTTGTCTCATATTCCGAGTGACTGATCCAAGGTCATCTCAATCATTCGAGTAACCGATCCAAGGTTATCTCATATTTTCGAGCAACTGATCCAAGGTTGTCTCATTTTCCGAGTGACTGATCCAAGGTCATCTCAATTATTCGAGTAACCGATCCAAGGTTATCTCATTTTTCGAGCAACTGATCCAAGGTTGTCTCATTTTCCGAGTGACTGATCCAAGGTCATCTCAATTATTCGAGTAACCGATCCAAGGTTATATCATCTCTTCGAGCAACTGATCAAGGTTGTCTCATATTCCGAGTGACTGATCCAAGGTCATCTCAATTATTCGAGTAACCGATCCAAGGTTATCTCATCTCTTCGAGCAACTGATCCAAGGTTGTCTCATATTCTGAGTGACTGATCCAAGATCATCTCAATTATTCGAGTAACTGATCCAAGGTTATCTCATTTTTTCGAGCAACTGATCCAAGGTTGTCACATATTCCGAGTGACTGATCCAAGGTCATCTCAATTATTCGAGTTACTGATCCAAGGCATTGAAAATTTTTAAGAAGAAAAATTAATTGAAAAGATTGCTTCCAAAATTTTGACAAATTCAATTCAAAAGATTGAAAATCATTTTTTTTTAAAAAGGGAAGATTTTTGAATTTATTAGAAATCAATTTAGAAAATTTTGAGAATCATTTTAAAAAATTTGAAAATCAATTTGAGGATTGAGAATCAATTTGATCGAGTTGAGAATATTTTTTTCAATTGAAAACTTTTTATTTCAAATCAAAAAATTATTTGTAAAAGATTATCCTCTTTTTCAAATGATTGAAAATCAATTCAAATTTTGACAATCAATTTAAAAGATTGGAAATCGTTTTTTTGAGAATCAATTAAGGATCAATTTAAATAAAAAAATCAATTGAGAATCAGTTTGATTTAATCGAGAATTTTCTTTTAAAATCAAAAATATTTGAATAGAGATTATCAATATTTTGAAAAGATTTGAAATTGATTTTCAACAAATTTTTCTTAACTTATTTTCTACTATAAATAGAAGTCCGATCCCTTCTTCACTTTGGGGAGGAGGAGAAATTTTATGAAGAAAGGAAAGTTTTTTTGAAGGGAGGGGCACAGAAAAATACAAAAATTAGGTGAGAGGTGCACATAAATAAAAAAATATTTGTGTCGAGTGAAACTCGTACGTGGTACTCCATTTTCGCCGCGTCCGGTTTGTTTTGTTTTGTTTTTTTCTTTTTTTCGGTTTCCTTGCATGCTAAGCACTCAAATTCAAGGTCTGTTGCACAACTCCCTCCGTTGCAGCATCAGGTTTGCGTGTTTTTTTATTATTATTTTTATTTACTTATTACCTTTTTTTTTCCTTTTAAATTTATATTTTTATTTAAAAATAATTAAATAATAATAATTTAGAGTGTAGTCATTTTTTCTATTGTTATCTAAAATTGGTTGTGTTTTAGTGACTCAATTTTTCTCACCGAACTTTAATATTTGTGGTGAGATCTTTTGGGTTGTCTCTCCGCACAAAAATATGTACATATAAAAAATAAATTTTTTATATAAATAAATTATAAAAATTAGAAGAAAAAAAATGTTTTTTTTAAGAAAAAAATTAAATATATTTTATTAATTAAGTTTTAACAAAATGTGTTTTGGAAATCCACCTTTTCTTGCTTAAATGACAAGATCTTTTGCATATTTCCTCTTTGCATCAAATATTTTTGTAATAAAATTAAAAAACATTAAAAGTTAATTTAGAACTACGTAGCCTTGATTCCTCATTTTATGAGGGTACGTAGGACCAAGGGCAACCTTTTCAGGCACCACAATAAAAAACAAATATTTTTTTTGGCAAACCAATTATTTAGGTCTTTTAATTAAAATCAATCAAAAGTACCATTTTCAAATGAGCGAACGGGGTGCTAATACCTTCCCAGGCTCGTAACCGACTCCCGAACTCGGAATCTATCTAGTTTGAGACCAAACTTTATCCATTTTAATTTATAATTTTTTTTTTTCGCGTTTTTGCAACAAAATGCGGTGGCGACTCCATAATTGGGTCAGTCGACCCCACTAGTAGGCGAGGCCCCGAGGGCGACCCGGGACCCCGGTGGCGACAGAGTCTGAGTATGATTTTAAGTTTCCTATGATTCTGGTTTATACTTCTATTTAGTAATTTTACTTTCATTTTATTCACGGTTTGAACGAAGACAAGTGTTAAGAGTTTGAGGCTTGATGCGGTGTTGTTGGTAATCTGAGTTTGAATCCATTTTTTTAGTTGTGTGGTCAGATTTTTTGTTTTTCATTTTATTTTTAGTTGGTACTCTGTGCTGTAAGATTTAAGTGTCTCATGTGAGGAACATGTAACTTATTTATGAGATGGACTAATGAATAAATAATAGAATATTAAAGGACTAAATAATAATTGTGTTAAAAAGAGAAGTTAATGTTAGTTATAATAGCAATTGTTGCCTGATGGGATGCACCAGTTCAGAAAGGATGCACCACTTCACAAAGGTTATATAACATGAACAATGTCCTCTTCCTGGCAATCATGTCATTCTCTGAATTCCTTCTTCATCACTAAAGATCAGAGCATATAAGGAACAAGCAAAGGAAGACAAATCTTGCTTTTCAATCATCAAACCAGTGAACCACATCAAGACTATTGCTACTGCTATTGCTATTCCGATGGATAAAGGTATGTGCTCTCTCCTTACTGATTAATTGTGAGAATCATGAAACTCTAAGATCCATGTCTCTATTCATTTTATTTTATGAAAAATCTTACATGTGGTATCAGAGCACATGGTTTTGGATTTTGTGATTCTCCATTAATGATGATATTTGATTTTTGGTTTTCAAATTGTATGAACCCCATTTGATTTTGTTTTTCCGCTGCACTGATAAGAACTGCATTATATAATACGGAATTATAATTATACCGCTGCACAATAGCATGATCTCAATATCAGAATTGCTATGTTGAATAGATTATACTGTCAGTGTTTACATCCGTGGGCAGTGGATGTCTAACTTAAGTGAATGATTTAATTAAGTTTCCTTGTGTTCACTACTGCACATAGAAAGCCATTAACTCACTAACGCATGCACTCACAATATTGCTTTCTGGAAATTTCTTTTCCTTCTTTTTATGGTTTTATAGTTTATTTGAATTTTTTCCAGAAACTCATGCTCTGCTATCATGATATGACATTACGAATTGTTTTAAATTTGGAATTATTGTATGTGTTATGAGTAATAACGTATTAAAGTGATAATTGTATTATGAACTATCGGAATTTTGGAATTATTGTATGATAGATTAGTTAATCACCAAAGTGGTCAAATCTTTAAGTAATTTTAATTCTAAATTCATGATATATTATTTCAATTACCCATAGAATGGATGCTAAACAAAACATGACAATTATTGGTTTGTGGGTAAATTGAAGTTCATTGTTATAAAGCATTTCTGGATCACCCAAAGGTTGATTAATTGTTTTTATAATCTATGAGCATAATTGTTGGAAATTTATGTGTTTTATTAGTTTTATTTATATATCCAAAGAATATGAATATTGCTAGTTAGTGTATATGCAATTTCCTAATAACGTTAAATTAATTAGCATCAATTTTTGTTATTGTATATTGATGATCATCCAAAGGAGAACAATAATATACATAAAATGTTAAGTAATTTTTGTTATTAGAATCTGTATGTTATGTTATTTTATGTCTCAAAGTATTAATGAAATGCATGTGTTAAATTACAGTATCTGCCCCTACTTCGTTGCACTCGTTTGCTATGTCTGTTCCAATATTTAATGGGCTTAATTTCTCTGATTGGAGTGAGCAAGTTCTTTTTCACCTTGGTCTAATGGACCTTGATCAAGCACTCCAAACTGAGAAACCTGCTGCTATTACTGAAGAGAGTAGAATGAAGAGAAAGCCTATTATAAAGCTTGGGAAAAGTCAAACAGACTAGGCCTAATGTTCATGCGAATGAGTGTAGCAAATAATATCAAGTCTGCTCTTCCCAAAACTGAAAGTGCAAAGGAATTTATGAAATTTGTGGAAGAGCGCTCCCAAACTGCTGATAAGTCTCTTGCTGGGACGTTGATGAGTACCTTAACCACAATGAAGTTTGATGGTTCTCGTACTATGCATGAGCATGTCATTGAAATGACAAATATTTCAGCAAGACTTAAGTCTTTAGGAATGGAGGTTGATGAGAATTTCCTTGTGCAGTTCATTCTGAACTCATTACCGTGGTCCTTTCCAAATGAACTATAATACTATAAAAGATAAATGGAATGTTTATGAATTGAATAGTATGCTAGTTCAGGAGGAAACTCGGATTAAGAATCAAGGAAATCACTCCATTCACTATGTCAATTATCAAGTAGCTGGAAAGAAGGAAGGAAAGAAACATGGAAAAGGAAAGGAAAAGGGAAAAGGACAACTGAAGATTAATGAGTCCTCTGTCAAAATCCAGAAGAAAGAGAAAAGGGATGATAGATGTCATTTTTGTAAGAAAGTTGGACACTTCCAAAAGGATTGCCCAAAACGTAAGAATTGGTTCGAGAAGAAAGGTAAGCTTAATGCTTATGTATGTTTCGAATCAAATTTAACTAAAGTTCCACATAATTCCTGGTGGATAGATTCTGGATGCACTACTCATGTTTCTAATACGATGCAGGGATTTCTTACGATCCAAACCATAAGCCCAAATGAGAAGTTCGTTTTCATGGGGAATAGAGTGAAGGTTCCAGTTGAAGGTGTCGGGACTTATCGTTTAATCTTGGACACTGGACATCATTTGGATTTGTTTGAAACACTTTATGTACCTAATATTTCTAGGAATTTAATTTCTGTTTCTAAACTTGATGTTGCTGGCTATTCTTTTAGGTTTTGTAATGGTTGTTTCAGTTTGTATAAGCATACCTATATGATCGGATCTGGTATACTTTGTGATGGTCTATATAAATTAAATCTTGATAGTTTGTTTTCTGAAACCCTTATGACCTTGCATCATAATGTTGGCACTAAACGTAGTTTAGTGAATGAACGCTCCGCTTACTTGTGGCATAATCGTTTAGGTCATATTTCTAAATCTAGAATGGAAAGGTTGATACGTAATGGTATTCTTCCGAATTTAGATTTCACTGACCTTAATATTTGTGTGCCATGTATTAAAGGAAAACTAACAAGGAACACAAAGAAAAGCGCCGCCACAAGAAGCACCCATCTTCTTGAAATCATACACACTGATATATGTGGACCTTTTAATGTTAGTTCTTTCAATAGAGAAAAGTACTTTATCACTTTTATTGACGACTATTCATGTGAGACCCGTAATTTTACCCAATTTAATTAAATTATAATAATTGTATTTTTGCTTTATTTTATTTGGTAGCATTTATTTTAAGGATAATTTAAGGAAATTTGTTATTAAAGTTGGTTTTGGTTATATAATTATATATATATGTGGCGTTAATACATATATATATGCATAAAATTATAAATTTCTAATTAATAAAAGAGAAAATTATTTTTGGGATAGAAATAATTAGTAAGTATATTTTGATCTTAGAAAAATAATTTTTGGAGTGATTTTTATTAATGTTTGGACAAAAATGTGAATTTTCAAGTTATAGTGTTTTTTAACTTCAAAAATGCATATCTTTTAAACCGTACGTCGAAAAATTACAAACGATATATCAAAACGATCGTATCTAAATCTAGATTATGAAAATGTAAAGCTTTGATTTTTATTTTAGAGTTTTTGAAATTTTATCACTGCTACAATGTTAAACGAATTTTGAGTTTTAAGTATGAATGTATGGTTTTAATGCATCGAATAACCTTTTGACTCAAGTATATTTATTTTGAAAATGAAAGTACATTTCTGAAGTTGTATATTGTACTACCATTCAAATAAAGTGTATTTTCGTATTTTCTTATTTTAAAGCTTAGGAAATGTATTTTTGAAGGAAATGATCTTAGGACTTCAAAAATTCATAACTTTCAAACCGTAAGTCCAAAAATTATAAACTTTATATGAAAACGATCGTATTGAAATGTAGATTTCAAAAATGTATAAATTGTAATTTTATTTTGTGTGCTTCGAAAATTTTATATCTGTAGCAATAAAAAACGAATTTATGTCTATAATATTGAAAGAAATTATGTTTATACCTATAATTATTTATATAAGTTAAGAATAAATTTTATTTGAAAAATATATATTTTTGGAGGCCTATGATAGGCTGCACCGTCCACATATTCAGATTTTCTTTTTATTTCTAATTTTGTTTAAATTAAAGTATTGTTTTGATTGGACCAAAGTGAGATAAATTCAATGCAATTTTCCTTCTCCCATGTTGATGATTCCCACCGTCCAAATAGAAGACTAGGAGGGGGATATTTTCTGAATTCAACTCATGGTGAATGTATGAGAATTAATTGCTTAGTAGTTACAAAAAATGATTTAATGAGAGGTACATGTTTCCAGATCCTATTAAGTGTAAAAATTGAAAATGTTGACCACCCTCTCTCTTTTTTTGGCCAAAAATTTCATGGGGTTGTGGGGCGGGAGTACAAAATTCCTAAGCCTATAAATAGAGACCTTGAATCCTTGATGCCTTCATACCTTGTACACACAACATACACTTAGAAAAAAAAAAGATGAAACTTTAAGAAAAAGAAGGAGTGGGGTGTGACATAGGAGAGGAAGAAGGAAAATTGACATACTCACTTTGAAGTTTATTTTGCTAAAGGAGTAGAGGTAACCCAAAATCACTTATTTATTTAATCTCTTTTTAAGTTGTTTTGTGTTTATTATTGAGTAAATCTTCTAAATTCTTCTATAGTTAAGTTCTAAATTTTCCTTTTCATTTTAAAGTTATTGTTGAATATGTGATATTGTTCTTGAGTCATATGAATTAAGGATGAGAAAAGGGACACAAAAAGGGTGTTTAAAGGGATTTATCTCCCCTTTTCTTTAATTCTTAAGATGGCTAAAAGTTTTGATGAGTTTGAATAATTAAAATTCTGGGTATATGTTATTTCTTAGACTATATGAATTATAGAGAATTTTGTATAATTGAATGAGTTTTTATTCTTTGTCTTTAATTGTTTTTGTTTCTTTGTATTAAGGAATAAATAAGAAATAAGTAAATAACAATGGAAAAATAATAATTTCTGGTATATATATATGGACCGTGTTATATATTAGAAGAAATTGAGGATTGATTTGTGTATTTTTGATATATGAATTGTATTGTTGTTTAATAAAATAAAAGGGAATGGAAAAGAATAAAAGAATTAAAATGGATTTTGATTTTATTTTCTTTTATTCTGGACCGTGTGAAAATATAATTATATTGTATGGTAATTGTTGTTATTTCATGTGTATTTGAGTTATAGTTAGATCTCTAAGAAGAATGAAAACAAATAAGTATTTTCCTTAAAGTAAAAATGAAATTAAAATGATTTGTGAAGAAGGGAACTAAAATTAATTTTTGGGAAATAAAATAATTCTGGAAAATTTTTGGTGTTCTTAAAGTGTATAAAATTGTATTTTATAGAAATTTTGTTTAATTGTTATTGTTTGATTATATGCTATTTCCTTTCTGTTTGGATTTAAGTTAAATAAGAACAATGAATTAAGATAATAAACAAAAATGAAATTTTCTGGAAACATAAAAAAATATAAGTAGGCCGTGAGGCCTATGGTCCTTTTTAGAATAATTTTTGTAATTTGTTTGCTATTTGATGTGTAGTTAAATTATAGTTTATTGTTTAAAAGGAATAGAAACAAATGGTAGTTGTTATAATTTATAAGAGCATGTATGTTTAAGTGATTATATGAGTACGTGGTTGATGTGTTTATGGACATTAGTTGCTGGAAAAAGTGAATTATTTTCTAAAAGAAATCTATTTTTATATTTTGTTAATGATTAAAACTCTTGTTTTGAGTATATAAAGTGATGTAATTATATTATATAGATGTTTTAGGAATTAAAAATGTTTTTCCTAATTTTATAGTGCTAGTCGAATTTTTAGAGGAAGAAATAAAGTTAATTGAATTTCTCTAATTGATTTGATAATTGCTTTAGTATGTCTATGGAATGAATTACATGTTTTTATGGAAAAGATTAATTCTGAAAAATTAATTTTAATTCTGGAAATTTAATTTTTATTCTGGAAAATTTATTTATTCAAGGTCCCAAATGATTATTTTAAGAGTATTAGTAGTACTTTGTTTGTTTGTGCAAATATAATGTAGAAACAAATAGAAATGAGTATTTTTGATTGATTAAAGTAATTTAAATAAAAATATTAAGTTGCTGTCCAGAATTTAGAATGTATGAAAAAATAATGTTTTATTAGAAATAATAGTGTTTTAAAGTCTTTGGCATGAGTAGGAATTGTGTATAATTGTTTTGGATTGTTTTACTTGAACTTCTTGAATTAATGCAACTTTTTCAGTGGCTGTACAGCAGATGCAATCATTTTATTTAGTTTAATTTTAGTCATTTTATTATAGTAGAAGTTGTAATAAGAATTTTGGAAAAAACGGCATGTGTTTTCGACTCTCTGTTTAAGAGAAAATGAATTTTTAAGTTTGAGTATGCATGCTGTCCAAAAATGTGAAATGTGTGGCATTGATGTTATGACTTGTTCTTGAATGATTAAAAATGTAAATTTCATGCTAATCTTGTAGTATAAGTATTTAGGATTAAAAAGTAGATTTTTAAAAGTAATTTTATAATAATTATAAGTAAGGTTGTATATGTGTTTGAATGAAATGTGTTTGTATTTGCATGGAAATGTGAAGAATGATTTAGGGAGGTTCTTGAAAAGAAATATTGATTTGATATTTAATTTTAAAGTTTTGTTAGTTTTATTTTAGAAATGATTTATTTTCTAAGTATTTACATGGTTCCAAAACTTCAAAGACTTTGAGAAATTAATGTTTTCAAAGGTTATATTTGGTTAATTACTGTTAAGTTGGTGTGAATATCTGCAAAGGTTATTGTGTAAAAATAATTATGTGAAGGTACTGATGTTTGAGAGTGAATCTTTTGTAATCTGATTTTGGTCTGTAACTTAATCTAATTAATGATAGAGAAAGTATTTTGGATTTTGAATATTCGAGTTTACTTTCTTATTTAATTATATATGCTTATAACATGATTTTTGCAAAACTTGTTTACTGCTTGATCTGATTAAGATTTGCATCAAAAGAAAAATACCTTAAAATCATGCTGTATGAATAGTCTGAACATGGTAGTTGTTATAAGGTGCTGAGAAGTAAGATTATTAGTAAAAGAAAAATTTAGATTTATTTTCAAGGTGTTATGATTATGTTTTTTTTAAAGTTATATGTTAGAATGATTGTTGATGTGTTAGGTGTTTTTGGTAAATGTTAAAATGGATTTTTAAAGAAGGTGTTTCTGGGCTGTCCAAATGATTAAAAAAGTTGCATCAAGTTTAAGTTATTTGTTTTATGTTAATCCTTGAGCGGTAGTTGTTATTGATTTTCAGAGTTAATGAAAAGTATGAAATAATCTTTTTTTTTATTTAATAATTAGTTCTAAAAAAATTTCCATTGACGTTTTAAAGGTTTTGATTCAGTAGAGTATGATTTGTTTTAAGTATTGGAAGTTTTGGTTCAAAGTTTTCTTGATTTCTAAAAGTGATAAAGGAAATTGTTGTTAAGGATATGTGGCTTGTGGTTTGCTTAATTGTAATTGAGTAGTTATTTATGAAATTATTTTGTAAATATTATTTGGTAAAGGTTTTGTTCGGATTTGGGGTGACGTGACTTCAAAGCAAGAGGACACTAATTTTGTAGCTTCAACTCAAGGTGAGAGAGAAGTCTTCTTAAGACATAGTGGCATATAGGGTAATGTTAGGATGTTCCGTATCATCTCAAAGGTCGGAACTAGGGATCTATCGGGTGAATAGTAAACGACAATTGTGTGTGTGTTCTGCCGTTCATACGAAAACAACGATCCCTCGAATATAATTGTAGGTGTTGGATATTCTGTTTAATTATGATGTTGAATCGATTATAATATTAAATTGTTAATGATAACATGTCTGGCGTATATGTTATATAAACCTGTTATTGGAAAATTGATTCATAAGATGTCATGGTGGATAATTTTTGGGAATTGATTAAAGGCTTTATGGTTTAAGGAATTAATATGGAACCTTTACAGAGGTTTATGAAAGTTATAATACTACCCCCGGATCGCATTGTCATGATGACATGCTTGATCTTTAAGTGTTGAATTCCCGGTGACCTGGAAGTGTCCATGAGAAGCTAATCCCTTAGAGGTCGAGGCCCGTTAGAAGCAAGGTTTAGAATGGGTCGACCACAACTAGGAATGTTAAACTTTGTAAAACTCTCCGATAACTTAAAAGACATAGGAATCCTTTATTTAAACCTTGCGTTGAGAGTGAAGTAGTGGAGAGGAAAGACACCCTGTTTATCTACGGATACTCAGGTATGCTTGGAGATAGGAGTTCTTCAAGTGATGATTGCAATAGGGGAGGGCAAGGACGGTGAAACGTCAAGAAGCCTCGAGTACTTCTCTAGGCGGGACGGGACTACAATGACAAGGTTCACGCAGGAGTCTGGGCTTTCGTCGTAGTGAGGACTGCAGGCCAACTGGAGATAGTACTGTCGCCCCCTTGAGCAAATCATAGATGGTGAGAGGGAACCTGAACGGGGCTAGAAGTTCGGTAAGGGTTGGGTTTTTGGAAACTTTTATGAAATGAATCTTGTTGACCGCCGGTGTTGGTCACATGAATTTTTATATCTTACTGACCACTGGCGATGGTATAGCCTTTTCGTTTACCGACTTCGATGCCAGTGTGGCTAGGGTTCCTGTGCGTCCCATCTGCTTTCCGAACTAGGATATGGTTGGACTTGTGGAGGAGATGTAACGTGTGTGATATCCATACCTTGCACCTCGGTAATGGTACCCCCCTTTTTGATTTACCGATGGTATGAAACTTAGAGACTAAAGATAATTTAACGGCTATGGTTTTAAGAGGTATAACCTTCTTGGGAAAAGATTTTATGGTAACAAATGCAATATGGTAATGGTAATAATGATGTACATGTTTGTGTGGTCTTAATATTCCCCTATGGTAAGCCCACACCGTCGACGATAATATCGTTCGGAAGTGCTTACTCTCTCTATTTCCCTTCCTGTGGACATTGGGAAACAATGTCTACAGATGGCAGATCAAGGAGCGGTAGCTTAAGACAGGAAGAGGATCATGAGATGACGCACGTACAAGGAGAAAGCAGAAGCGGCAATCGAGGAATCTTCTAGACATTTGTGATGGGAGATAGCAATGAAGACTTGTAGTATAAGATAGGATAGTCTTTGCTTTGTATCCTATCTTAAGGTGATTAGGACATGATTAATCTGTCCCGAATGTAACCCCAGTTGTAATATGGATTATTTTAAATGGAATAAAAGAAGTTCTTTTGATTATGTATGAAGTTAATTAAATGTTTTCCGCAAATTAACCATCGAATAATTTTGGCATTACGAAAAGGAGCTTTTTGGAAAAATGTTAGTGACATCTCTTTTTGGAAAGGAATTTTATATTGCGAGTGTATGAACCAAATATTTTTATGAAAACCTTTTTGTAAAAGAATTAAAATGAAATGGTTTGGTAATGTTTAAAAAAAAAATGGGGCAAATTTTTAGTGAAAATTCTATTTCCAAATCGGGGTGTTACAATTCACGTTATGGATATATCTATTTATTGCATGAGAAATCTCAAGCAGTAAATGTCTTAGAAATTTTTGTAAATGAAGTTGAGAGACAATTAGAGAGAACGGTGAAAATAGTCAGATCAGATAGAGGTGGTGAGTATTATGGAAGATATGATGAATCTGGACAACATCCTGGTCCGTTTGCTAAATTCCTTGAGAAGCGTGGTATTTGTGCTCAATACACAATGCCAGGTACACCGGAACAAAATGGTGTATCAGAAAGGCGTAATCGAACCTTATTGGATATGGTTAGGAGCATGTTAAATAAATCTTGTGTACCTGAATCATTGTGGATGTACGCTTTGAAAACTGCGATGTACTTATTAAATAGGGTTCCTAGTAAGGCAGTTCCAAAGACCCCTTTTGAACTGTGGACAGGAAGGAAACCTAGTTTAAGGCACCTGCACGTTTGGGGTTGCCAAGCAGAAGTATGATTGTATAATCCACAAGAAAATAAATTGGATGCAAGAACAATCAGTGGGTTTTTCCTTGGTTATCCAGAAAAGTCTAAAGGGTACATATTTTATTGTCCTACCCATAGTACAAGAATCGTAGAAACTGGAAATGCTAGGTTCATTGAGAATGGTGAAACCAGTGGGAGTGAAACTCCATGAAATGTGGAGATTAAGGAAATTAGAGTGCAAGTTCCTATAGCTCCTACTTCCACTTCCACAATTGTTGTTCCTCATGTTGTTGAACCGCAAAACAATCAAGAAGAACAACATATAATTGATCCTCAAGTTGAGAATGAACCTTTAGTAGAACAACCACAAGAAGTAGCATTAAGGAGATCCCAAAGAGACAGGAGACCTGCTATTTCGAATGATTATGTGGTATATCTACAAGAGTCGGAAGAAGACTTAAGTATGGGTAATGATCCAGTTTCATTTGAAGATGCCATTAATTGAGATAATTCTGAGAAATGGTTAGATGCCATGAAAGATGAGCTTAAATCAATGGAACAAAATGATGTATGGGAACTTGTGGAATTGCCTGAAGGGTGCGAGAAAGTTGGAAATAAGTGGGTCTTAAAGACTAAGCGTGACTCTCATGGAAATATCGAACGTCGCAAGGCCGGACTTGTTGCCAAAGGTTATACTCAAAAGGAAGGCATTGATTATAAGGAAACATTTTCACCAGTTTCCAAGAAAGATTCTCTCAGAATAATCATGGCATTGGTAGCTCATTATGATTTAGAGTTGCACCAAATGGATGTGAAAATTGCCTTTCTTAATGGGAATTTAGAAGAAGATGTTTATATGGATCAACCAATGGGTTTTTCAATTAAGGAGAAAGAAAATATGGTGTGTAAACTTAAGAAGTCAATATATGGACTTAAGCAAGCTTCACGACAATGGTATCTCAAGTTCAATGATACTATTGTGTCTTTTGGATTCAAGGAAAACATCGTTGATCGATGTATATATCTGAAGGTCAGTGGGAGAAAATTTATCTTTTTAGTTCTGTATGTTGATGACATCTTGCTTGCAACTAATGATCTTGGTCTATTAAGTGAGACTAAGAAATTTCTCTCTAACCAATTTGAAATGAAGGATATGGGTGAGGCGAGCTATGTGATCGGAATAGAAATATTCCGAGATAGATCACAAGGATTGTTAGGCTTGTCTCAAAAAGCTTATATCAATAAAGTTTTAGAGAGATTTAGAATGGACAAATGCTCTGCATCTCCTGTTCCAATTCAGAAAGGAGATAAATTTAGCCTCATGCAATGTCCAAAGAATGATTTGGAACGGAAACAGATGGAAGCAATTCCTTATGCATCTGTTATTGGGAGTTTAATGTATGCTCAAACATGTACAAGGCCTGATATTAGTTTTGCAGTTGGTATGTTGGGTAGATATCAAAGTAATCCAGGATTGGACCATTGGAAAGCTGCAAAGAAAGTCTTAAGATACTTGCAAGGGATAAAGGATCACATGCTTACTTATAGGAGATCCGTTCATCTTGAGGTGGTGGGATATACAGATTCTGATTTTGCTGGCTGTGTAGATACAAGAAAGTCTACATCTGGTTACGTGTATCTTTTAGCCGAAGGAGCGATATCATGGATGAGTGCGAATCAGTCTGTCATTGCTACTTCCACCATGGAGGCTGAATTTGTGGCATGCTTTGAGGCCATGGTTCATGCAAAGTGGTTGCGGAACTTTATTTCAGGACTTGGAATAGTCGACAACATCGTCAAGCCGCTGAAAATTTATTGTGATAATTCTGCAGCTGTCTTCTTTTCTAAAAACGACAGGTATTCGAAGGGTGCTAAGCATACAGAGGTGAAATACCTTGGCGTCAAAGAAGAAGTGCAGAAACAAATAGTGTCAATAGAACACATTAGCACCGACCGTATGATTGCTGACCCTTTGACAAAGGGGTTACCGCCCAAAATATTTAATGAACATGTTGAAAGTATGGGCATTGTTAGCAAGTAGACATTAATGTATATTATGATGATGTTTAATTTACTTATGTTTATGTATTATGACACTATGAGCTCTTAAATTGAATATGTTTCTGCTTTACCTGTTTTCTAAGTGTATACATGATTGTTTTAGATTAGTGATAACAGGTTTTGTCTTTATAACAAAGACATTATTGTTGGACCGATTATGTGCTTCTCGATAAATGGTCATATTAAGGAAAATGACTAATTTGTGGTACATGGAAGAGACTACGTCGATTTAGTGATGTACAATCGCCATGACTCATATTAGTTATAATTCTTAATTATGATTTATGATGTACTCAATGTATGAAATTTTTTAGTCGTATCAATGCGCATTATGTCATTTTAATTATGTTATTTATTTGTCCATAAGGTTGGTTATTGTCACATGAGCCAAGTGGGAGAATGTAAGATTTAAGTGTCTCATGTGAGGAACATGTGACTTATTTATGAGAAGGACTAATGAATAAATAATAGAATATTAAAGGACTAAATAATAATTGTGTTAAAAAGAGAAGTTAATGTTAGTTATAATAGCAACTGTTGCCTGATGGGATGCACCAGTTCAGAAAGGATGCACCACTTCACAAAGGTTATATAACATGAACAAGGTCCTCTTCTTGGCAATCATGTCATTCTCTGAATTCCTTCCCCATCACTAAAGATCAGAGCATATAAGGAACAAGCAAAGGAAGAGAAATCTTGCTTTTCAATCATCAAACCAGTGAACCACATCAAGACTATTGCTACTGCTATTGCTATTCCGATGGATAAAGGTATGTGCTCTCTCCTTACTGATTAATTGTGAGAATCATGAAACTCTAAGATCCATGTCTCTATTCATTTTATTTTATGAAAAATCTTACATGTGCATCTATTGAGATTTCTTACAAAAAATATTCCGTTTTAAATGTTGTAACTTTACTACTTTTCCAATGATTGTGTGATTCGTGTATTTTTAAATGTTTGTTTGGTAATTACATACATATACACATTCATAAACATGTGCATATAATATTTTATAAATCTCTGAAACATAGATATTGACTATGGGATGTGCAGAGATATGTGGAAATTTTACCTTTTTATTAATTAGGATGACATGTGCAGTCTCATTTTACTTTGATTTTTTGTTCTCATTTTTCTTTTTGGTTTTTGTAGGTTAACCAAAAAATGATGAAATCAACTCTTATCAAAGATCTTTATGGTGAAATTGAACGTCTTAAGGCAGGTAGGTTTCTTTGTATTTGTTGTTGAATTATCTAGGCTCTTTAACTTTCGTTTACTCTTTAAGATGATAAGTATGAGGTTGATTTAATTTGCGATTGCAAACAGATCAGAGGTTTATGCTGAACGTGAGAAAGTTGGTGTCTACATATCGAAAGAGAGATACATGCAGGAGGAGAATGAAGGAAGGTTGACTTTCTATCTTTCATGCATGTCTGTTACTGTTTTGTTTTTGTTTTTTTTTTCACCTTATAATTTTGGCAGTTGTTACACTTGTTTAGTGTAACTTGGATGTTCCTTGTTTCTTAAAATGTTTACTACTTTTGCTCTTGTTCAGTTTTTGTTATAATTTGGTTTTGTATTTTATTTAGATTTAGATTTCCATGTTGTGATTCATAAAACATACTTCTAGTAAGGTGCCTTTGAGCCCTTCTATTGATGAACTATTTTCTTTATTTTTATTAGGCCATGACAAATCAGATTGAACATATGGGGATCACTTTAGAAAATCATCAAAAGGTTTCTCTTCTTAATAAATGACAACGATAACTATTTTAAGTAGAAGATATTTTGGCCTGGTTCTTGTCCCTTTTATACTTAACTTGTTTCTTGCATATGTTTCAACCAGAAAATTGATGATTTGCAAAGCAAATACATTGACCAGGTTCAGCAGTGCTCATATTTTAATGTTGAGTATTTTTTTATTGTCCTCATTTGTGCAGTTGCTATTTCTTGTTGAGTATATTTTTATATATTCTTATCAAACAGGAAAAAAAATGTTACAGAAAAACATGAACAAGACCAGCAAATTGCTTGCCAACACAGAGGATGAATTAAGGAAATGTCGGTATAATCTGAAAGAAAAAGATTTTATCATATTCGTGTATAGAAAATACTACTACAAATTGGTCAAATAAGACCGGTTCCGCACCCCATTTGAGACTGGTTCCGAACCAGTCTCAAAAGTGACGGTCTTATTGCTATGTCTTTAAATGAGACTGGTTCCGAACCGGTCTGGTTCCCAACTAAAGAGACCGGTTCCCAACAAGTCTAAAAATTAAAAAATAGTCAGTCTCTATTAAAAGATGAACCAGTCTCATTGAGTGTTTTGAACCAGTCTCTATTAAACTATGGACCAGTCTGATTGAGTGATTTGAACCGATCTGAAAATTAAAAAATAACCAGTCTGATTGAGTGACTTGAACCGGTCTGAAAATTAAAAAATAACCAGTCTCATTGAGTATTTTGAACGAGTCTCATTGAGTATTTTGAATCAGTCTCATTGAGTGATTTGAACCAGTCTCAATTAAATTTTTAACCAGTCTCATTGAGTGTTTTGAACCGGTCTCATTTAAATTTTGAACCAGACTCATTGAGTGTTTTGAACCAGTCTCTATTAAAATCTGAACCAGTCTCGTTAAATGTTTTCAACCGGTCTCAATTAAATTTTTAACCAGTCCCGTTTAGTGTTTTTAACTGTTCTCAATTAAAAAAACACATGAATATAATAAAACTAATAAATAATAACTAGATGCTAAAATTATATTATAAAAACCACATTATATATATGTATGTATATCTACTACAAGTTTGATCAAGGCCAAGTATACATTCCTATGCCCAGTGAAAATAACATAAGCTACACAAAATGAGAAAGCCTGTAACTGAAGAACATTCCTGCAACATTCCTTATAAGGAACCTAGCAACCTACTTATATTTTGATCAAGGCCAAGTATACATTCCTGCAACCTTTGTAGGAAAATTAACACACAAATATAAAAGGAACCTAGCAACCTATCTGTAAGGAAATTAACACACAAATATAAAAGGAACCTACTAGCAAACTACTTATAATTAAGAATATAAAAGGAACCTATCCAGCAACCTACTAAATAACATAGCTAGTCAGGAAACACATTTGATTATAAAAGGAACCTATCCAGCAACCTACTAAGTAACATAGTTGGTCAGGAAACACATCCTTCTCAATTTTGGACAGCAACAGAACCAACAAACAACCAACAAAACCAGAAACATAAATAATGGACTTGAATAGTGAAGAGAAGTAGGGAATGTACCTAGCTAATACAAGATAGACCACAATTCAAGGAAATATGCTGCAAATTCTTCTTTAAGATCATCAAGTTGTTTGTGGCTATATTCTTTAGTGGAGCTACAATCATCAAAGTACCGTAATAACCAAGAAATAACATAATAATTTCAATGATAATATAATTAATATAATTTGACGATAATAATATAATAAATTGAATTACAAACTATTTGAGGGATGTTATCAGCCTCGTGACGTTGCACAATCTCCTTCATAAATTTCATGACATAATATCCACAATCAACCCCAACCAATTGGTTGCTTAGGAACCTATAAAACACAAATCACACAAATCATATGCCATATCAAAAAACACAAAACACAACTACTCTCCTAGCATCATACAATCCAAGGAACAAATCAAAAGGGAACAAACGTGGTGAATCACATGCAACTATTCTCCTTCATGTCATTAAAACAGTGAATAAATGACATGGAACAAGCTTAGAATTTGAAATAACATAAAAGAAGAAGTTATTTTGTATATACCTGAATGTTTACCCATTGAAATGGTTTATGTAACTCTCTTTGGCTATACATGTCCCCATTTGTTCCACGATATGCTATGATAGCACTATCAAAATAAATTACTCAATATGTTGATAATAATAATCACATACACATGCATTACTTTCTTTGCACAAACAATTATGTGTAGTAAAAAAAGAACATGTACTTACGAATTAAATAGCTTCATCATATCCTTATGTGATTCAGCTCTTGACTTGGGCAAAGAATTCAGGTAGTAAATTGTCTTCCCACTGACGTCGTTCACAAGCAAGACCCAATGAAAACTAATTTAATGAGAAATTGAGCAACACAAAATTAGTTCAAACAAAAAAATAATCCGTACAAATTAATAATCACAACATGAAGGAATTGACAATGCAAGTTACGTACCCCAAATTGTATGGAGCCAAAAATCATTTCCCTTTGTCACTTTTACTAGTTGTTAGCACGCTTACTATGTACTCCTTGGCAGAGGGCAAAAGGGTGCAATGAGGTGAAAGGAACGAGAACCTCATTGTCAAACGAAGGGGTAGTACTGGCTTTTCATACAAAGACCTTAATATAAATATAAAGTATAACACAAATAGAATAATTTAAATAATGACAAAAACAAAATAAGGACATCAATAACAACAAACTGTACAACATATTGTTATATATATATATATAATCAGTAGTACCTAATGTAAATGCAAAGGGAGGTGCCATCTAATTCCATATGAAAGAGGAGGTAATATAGACCGCATTTCTCCACTCCTTCTTGATCTAATCTGTGTCCAAATATGACTATATCCATGTGCAATAAAAATGCATCCTTGTCTTGAGTTTTCAGAAGTGCATACAAAGCCTTACAAAAAGGAGTCTTGATCTCATCCTCTGATTTCAGAATAATTCAGGTTTGCCCCACATTAATTGCACACATTCCCTTGGCATCTAAATCTTTTTGATTAGGTTGTTGATCAATCTGAATTTTGGCTTTGCCCTTGTTCTTTTTGGGACATACTATGGATTCATTTGTGTGCCATGAAGCTTTGCCCTTGTAAGTCAACTTCAGTAACAAAACTTGCGTGGCGACATTGTAGACAAGGACAAAAAATTCTATTGCGGTTTTTTGCATTGTTAAATGCAAAGTTAATAAATTCTTTCACTCCTTCCTCGTATTAGGATGAAAAACGACGAGCTTTCATCCTTTTCGATCCATATTAATCTACAAATATGTTTAAAGGATTATGATTAGAGAAACGTAAAACTAAAGAGGAAAAGGCTTCTATATACCAATTCAATTAAATTAAGCAAAAAAATACACTAGAGACCAACAAAACAATGAAATTAAACAAAGAGAATTTTAGGCCATGCTTTTTTTTTTATAAGAAAATTTTAGGCTAGGCTAGTTTGCATAGGTTGCAAAATAAGGAGGTAAGAAATTCTGGAATGAAAATCATTGCACACTTGCTTCATTGCTTGGTATAACAAAAATGTAGGGACGTATAGAATAGAGTACAACTAATTTACACTCCATGCCACAAATTTTGGCCATGCAGGTAGTGACAGCAAAATAAAAGTATTAGAGTTAGAAAAAGAAAGTGCACCATGTGAATCAAAGAAGGTCCTTCCAATCAAAAAAGCTTCAACTATAAATTAAAACATCCAATTCTTTCTTGTGATTTATGCATGCATTTGCAGTTACCAGAAGTAACTGATAAAGCTACTTAATCGAAATTCTACGTGTAACAGCCCGATTTTCGTAACACAAAATAACCGACTTTTATTTCTTAAATTGCCAAAAATGAGGCCTTTTTTTTTTGAAAACGTTATTTGAGATGTCATTCATACACTTTAACATTCTTTACTGAAAACCGAGTTGTTACTAAAACTCATACTCACTTACATGAATCTCTAAAAACATTTGTCATTGGAAAATGATTTGGTTTCGAACACAGCAGAGCTCTTTGCATCACATCAAAACAACTTATACAGTTCTCACAAAATTCTTACACTTTTTCAAAAGTAGGGCATAATCCAAGGTAAGCTGAATTACATAAATAGTTCATCACTTAGGTAATCCTTGACTCCAGACATTCACACTTCACTTAAACTTAAAAATAACAAAAGGCCCCTAAATTCATAGCACTATTCTTAAATCTTCCTATCGAAGACAACCGGATGTAGTTTCCCTTTCTTCTTGCGTCCTTTCTTCACTCCCGAAGATGAGGCCGTCTCTGTCACTACTTTCCCACTGTCCTTTGACTCCAATCCCACTCCATCTAGAGTAGTGGAGTTTTCCTGAATCTCGTTCCGCACCTTCTCTTCATAGCTTCTGTATCCTCGTACGGTGACTTGTCCCAAATGCGGTTCCAAGTTGACTCCGCTCAGTCTATGTTCTGGGTCCGCAATCACCATCTGAGTACATCCCGTCCACACCCATCCATAGCGGGTGGGTTTCCAACCATTTCCCTGACGGCGCCATATAGTAATCTCCAAACGATGCTTCATCTGCCCGTTGAGATACCAGCAACACCGGTATGCCAACGAACAGGAGAGAGTAAGCAATCCGAACGACGCATCGTCGACGGTGTGGGTTTACGATAGGCAAGATATTAAGACAATACAAACATAACAAAGCAACATACACACAACACAACATTCAAGTATATCATCATCATCATCAACAGCATTATCATTATCTTGCCCAACTCATTTTCACTTCTCAGCATAACATTCTTTATTTCTCAATTTCTTTCTCATTCTCAACTTGCAAATCTTTCACTTTCGTTCCTTTCCCTCTTCATAGGGTTTTATTCTTCTTTTCACACTTTTCATTCTCAATTCGTTTCTCATTATCAGCATTCCAAAGATTTTGCTCTTATAATTATAAGTCTTTTCTTATCAAGTCTTATTGGATCACAACCATCGATGATTGGGGAATTATATTATCATCGAGGTACTCGTTTCGTTCTCAGTTAGCACACACGTCTACATCTCCTCGGTTATTCACCCAACCTAGTCGGAAGCAAACAGGAGTACATGACCTTTACCACGCGGGCACGACAGCTGTCTCATCAAATCAAATGGCTCCAAGCCAGGAGAACTGTAGAAAATCGGGTTATTAACTTACATCAAATCTCTGCGGATCCTTGTCGCTGCCAGCTGCCCCAATCCCTCGTCTTTAAAATTCCTCGTATTAAATAGAACACAATTACGTTATTAACTTATATCGAGAAAATCTCCTCTTAACTCAAACACATTTCATTCCTCGTCGGAAGACTTAAAAACATAACTGTTTTCTCAAAAACAACTCTAATATTTTCTAGTACTTCAAGTACTTCAAAACCATTTGAAATTATCTAATAAAATAATTTAAACCAATTCATTTGGTTGCTGGTCCGTCTTGGACAACACCTTAATCATATCCAAAAACACCGAAAAATTCACCGTTTTTAATCCGGCTTTTCCTAAATCAAATACCACTTGAAAATCATTCTTTAAATCACATGAACACACTGTTAAAGTCAATAAACAGTTTTAAACAACTCTGGACAGCAAGGAATTGCTTCACAAGATCACTTTAATAAAAACCCGAAAACATCGTAAAAGCACTTTTGTTTCAAATAATTCTTTAGTTCAAAACTAACACTTTAGAATTCGAGCTTTATCAATAAGTACGAACTTAGGACAGCCACTAAACATGTCTCATGTTTTCAAATAAATCAAACCAAATAAACTCAAGGTTACTGAATTTCCAAAATCAATTACGTATACAAACATTTTTCCAAACATCAATTAGCACACAACCAACAACAACACTTTGATAAATCCAGTCATATAAATCACATACCTTTCAAATATCAATTAACCTTTAATCAAATAAAATCCTATCCTTTTTAACTAGTCTTGGCCGAATTGCACCTCACATAAAACAATGTTCTTCCCATTAAATCCAAGCATATAATTACTTAACCAATCACTTAACTTAATTATAAACTAAACATTCATTTTCAAATAAACACTTTCACAATCAAACACTGATTCACTTATTCAACACATAATTGCTTTCAAACCATTTCATTTTCATATTTACCTATTTACATACAAAGAGGCCGAATTACTCCAAGAAAATAAACCAAGGATTACTAGTTCAAACACTTTAAATCAACTTAATCAACTTGAAACATTATCATGCAAGTTCATTTTCATAGAACAAAACACTTAGACATAGATATACTCACAAACCGAATTGAACCAAAGATATAAACCAAGCACATTTGTTTTTCTTACTTTAAACAACTTAATTCCTTTCAAAAATCACTATGTAAATTTATTTTTATGCAACTAAATCTCCTAGACTTATTTACACTACATGGCCGAATGGAATCCAAGAAAACAAGTCAAAAATTACAAATCTAAAACACATAAACCAACTTAATTCATTTCAAGCACTTAAACTCCACTTTCTTTTTTATGAAACAAAATTATTTACTCTTCCTTTTGCTCTTGACCGAATACACACACATATACACATTTAAGCACAAAACTTTTTCCAACCATTTAGTTCATTTGTTTCCTTTATAAAAATCAAGAATACTCTTATGGAAATAGTTGAACTTAACAAATCATTAACATATTAGTTCAAATACTCCATCAAAGTCTTGTTTTTCAAGCCTTAGAAATTTTATGCATGCATTCAAAGTCCTTAGATTAAACAAACATTAACATGCATACACATAAAATGAGAATCAAGTATAGATTCCTTTATCTTTTTAACCAAAACCGAATAGAAATAAATAACCACCACACCATTTCAAACAATTTAACTTAGCATTAATTCATAAAACATACTCATTACTTTATGTCACTTCATGAAAAAGAATCCTAACCTAGTTAACATGCATTGGCCGAATACTCATCATGACAAAGACAAGGTTTTTGGTTCACATTTTCAACATGCAAATATCAAGATTCATGGATTTAATCATGAACTTGTTTACACAAAATTTTTAAAAATATCATTTCTTTTTTTTTTCAAGCATAAAACCGAATCATCATCACCACTTCAAACCAAGTTTTCATTTTAATTTTCTTGCAAGCACTTTAGAAATCCTTGAATCAAGAAGAAATCAATATGCATGTGTCTTTTTCATGAGAAACAAAACATGATCTCTTGGTTCTAAGCTTAAAACCGAATACACATCAATAGAAATCAAAATTTAAGTTCAAATATTTAACATGCAAGAACACAAGACATAGATCAAGTCAAAAATCATTTTTCAAAGGCTTGTTTCCTTGGTTTCTTTGCAAAACCGTGACATGCACTCAAGAAAGGTTAAAGCTTTTTGCTCAAAAATCACATGCAAAGCTCAAGATCAAAACTTTTTCATAGATCAAGACAAAATCAAAGTTTTATCAAAGATCAAGTCAAAATCAAGACATTACCACAACTCAAATCAACTTTTCTAAGCATAAAGTTAACATGCAACTACTTGGATCAAATTAAAAAGCATTAAGACATAATTTTCTAGCCATGGCCGAATCATCTAGCTCATGGTTTCACTCTTTACAAGTTTCTTTTGCTCCAAAAATTCAAGATCAAAGCTTAATCAACACATGCAAGAAGAAAAAAGAAAGATTACAAAACCACAAATCAAAACTAACTATAATCTCTTAGGATCTTCGAGTTACCCACCAAGAAAGAAAGGTCTTCAAGCTTCTTACACTTTGATCTTCAAAGAAAAGCCTTGGATCTAGCTTGAACTTCTTCTTCCTCCTTCTCTCCCTCACGATTTTTCCCTCTCTCTCTCTAAGAGTTTAAGGAGCTCTTAGAGTAAAGTGTTTGGTTTGGAAATGGAATTAGGAAATGAATGAGGTGTTGGCAAAATGAACCAAGGCTAAGCCTTATATAGGCAAAATCGTGACTCCCTCTTTTGCCCTTGGAGGAAATTCGGTCATGTGTTAAAGGGAGGGGTAATTTTGGCACTTTAACAAGTTGCATGGGTGGATTTTATCAAGGGGACAATAAGGAGCAATTTAAGGCTTTAGGGTCACTTCATGCATGATTATTTCTACTACTTCAAATTTTTCTACCAACTTAATTTCCTTATGGTTCTAATTATTCTATAGGCTCCTTGTCCTAAAAATTAAAATCCTAGGCTTACCCACATACACACGTAGCACACATATATACATACACATCTTACCCTTTTCATTTCCTAATCATGTTTACCTTAGAACACTATAATCATAAATTCACACAATGATGTAATTATCTCGAAAGAATCACATTCACACAATTATTTTCAAGCATCATTCATCAAACACATATCAAACCAATACACATCACATAATAGATTTATGTCTTGACAATAATTTTCTTAGCTATTTTTAACACCCAACATCATCAAAATTCGTTTTCCGCAAACTCATAAAATAACTTTTTATAAATCAACCCAGAAAATTCTAAAAGTTACATTTTCAAATTCTACGTTTAAAGACGATCGTTTTCATATAAAGATCATAAAATTCGAAATTACGGTTAAAAAGATACGAATTTTCAAAGTTATTCAACCTATTATGGTTCACAAAGAATTTCCACTTCTTAAAGAAATCTCAAATAATAAAACCATTTAATTTGGGTCCATGAAAACACTCATCTTCACATCAATACATCTTTTGTCAATAAAATCTATTTCAAAAATTCATTTAAAACAGACGAGAAATTTGCGGGTCGTCACATTCTCCCCAACTTAAAGATTTCTCGTCCCCGAGAAATGCGTTGCGGATTGGGCAGCAGGACACAAAATTCTCACATTGCAATATGTCGCGGCCGGGGTCCCGGGTCGCCCTCGGGGTCTCGCCTACGAATGGGGTCGGTTGACCCAATATGGAGTCGCCACCGCATTTTGTTGTAAAAACGCAGAAAAAAATTATTATTAATTAAAACGGATAAAACTTGGTCTCGAACTAGATAGATTCCGAGTTCAGGAGTCGGTTACGAGCCGGGGAAGGTATTAGCACCCCGTTCGCCCATTCGAAAATGGTACCTTTGATTGATTTTAATTAAAAGACCTAAATAATTGGTTTGCCAAAAAAAAATATTTGTTTTTTATTGTGGTATCTGACAAGGTTGCCCTTGGTCCTACGTACCCTCGTAAAATGAGGAATCAAGGCTACGTAGTTCTAAATTAACTTGTAATGTTTTTTAATTTTATTACAAAAATGTTTGATGCAGAGAGAAAATATGCACAAGATCTTGTCATTTAAGCAAGAAAAGGTGGATTTCCAAAACACATTTTGTTAAAACTTAATTAATAAAATTCATTTAATGTTTATAAAGTAAAATATTTTTAATTTCATTATTTATTTGTAATTGCAATTTAAATTAAGTTAACGTTTTATTTTATTACTTTAAAAAAAGGAATTTATGTGAAGAGGAAAATACATAAGACCTCGACATTTAGAGGAGGAAAAATGAGTTGCCAAAGCGCGTATTGTCAACACTGAATTAATAAAATTTAAATAATTATTATTTTAAACATGTTTTTATCTTAAAAAAAGTATATTATTTTAAATATGAATTATATAGTATTTGTTTTCGGGTGTGAAGATGAAGTCCTAAAGATCCCACCACTAAACAAATTTGGGTGAGAAAAATTGACTTGCCAAAGCATATCCCATTTAATTAAATAATATTTTTACAAATAATAAATGAGATTTAATTATTAACAAATAGGATCCATAATTATATTATTTAGATTCAATAATTAAATACATAATGTACAAATATATGAATTTAAGGATAAGATAAGGAGTCAAAAATCAAATCTAAACATAAAGACAAAATAATTACTATTCAGTAATAAAAAAAGTGGATTCTTAAAGAAATAATAATTAAAATTGCCAACGACAGGCCCAAAGACTACATTTTAAATTTTTATTGTTTAATTAATTTTATTAAAAAATCTGGAATTAAAAGAAAAGAAAAATAAAGTACCTGCTGGAGATGGAGCTTATGATCAATGATGGAGGACCAAATTTATAAGAAGTTGCACGAGAAACGGAGAAGAAAAAAAAACTCAGAGAAAAAAAACCGTAAAAAAAAAAAGAATAGTTGCAGATCAAAGAGAAATTTTTTTTAAGCATCAATGTGATTGCCTCCGCTTTTTTTTCTCTCTATACATTCGCTCCCTATGGTCTCTTGTGTCTCTAAAATTGTGTGTGTGAAAACTCTGTGTGTAAAATTCTGTTCTTTCTCACCCTCTTTTCTTTTGTGTAAAATGGTTTTTATAATTTGGGAAAAGGGGAAGAACAAGTAGCAGCAGCTACAGCTCCTGTTGGCTGCTGCGTTGAATGGAAAGATGGGGAGGGTGAACCGGGTCTTATGGCCTGGTTTGGGCCAAACGGCCCAAACCCCTTTTTCCCTTTCTTTTTTTTCGTAACCCCTTCTTTTTTTTTGCTTTAAATCCTTTTTTCTTTTAAAAATAATAATAATAAAAAAAATCCCAAAAATAACTTAATGCACAAGAACTATAAAAATTTTCAACCAAACTTTTTTTTTTTTAATTTTAAAACTTGTTTTTAAAAATTCTTATTTTTTAAATAACCCCAAAAATAACTCAATACACAAGAATAATACATTCAAACAAGCTTTTTATTTTTCCTCACTATTTATTCAATTATAAAAATTTGAGAATAAAAAATTAATTAACCCAAAATTTTTGCAAAATAAAATTTTTGACCCCGAACAAAATTGGGTGTCAACAGCTGCCCCTCTTTACTTGTTTCTTATCAGATAGCAAGCAAATTGTGGTTTGGATGCTATCAGGGTAACGAACGAGTAAAGAAGTGGACACCAATTTTGTTTACAAATAAATCACACTTAACAATCTTGGAAATTTGATACAAAACTGGTCGGTGATGATTCTTTAGCATTTCTGCTAGGATATCATGAAAGCATAATAACAACAAAAGTGTTTGATGAAAGAGATGACCTTGGATCAGTCACTCGGAATATGAGACAACCTTGGATCAGTTGCTCGAATAATGGAGATGACCTTGGATCAGTCACTCAGAATATGAGACAACCTTGGATCAGTTGCTCGAAAAATGAGATAACCTTGGATTGGTTACTCGAATAATTGAGATGACCTTGGATCAGTCACTCGGAATATGAGACAACCTTGGATCAGTTGCTCGAAAAAAAGAGATAACCTTGGATCGGTTACTCGAATAATTGATATGACCTTGGATCAGTCACTCGGAATATGAGACAACCTTGGATCAGTTGCTCGAAAAATGAGATAACCTTGGATCGGTTACTCGAATAATTGAGATGACCTTGGATCAGTCACTTGGAATAATTGAGATGACCTTGGATCAGTCACTCGGACTATGAGACAACCTTGGATCAGTTGCTCGAAAAAACGATATAACCTTGGATCGGTTACTCGAATAATTGATAGATTTATGAACAAAGTATTTAATGGAATGACCAAAAGTGTGTTTTTGAATATTTGAATGTGATACACTATGAAAATGTTAAGAAATGTAATGATGCTTGATGTATTTATTTTTATTTTACTTTCAACTGAATTTTGTAATGAAATGCTATTACCTCAAAGGTATGCATGAGTATGATGTCTAGATGGAATATGATGCATGATGCAAATTATTTTTAGGGGTATGCATGATGTATGATGCATGCATATGGAATGAAGTCTAACTCAATGTAACATGCCCCTTTTTCTTGTTTTTTTTGTTTTTTTTTTCAACCATAATGGACTCGATCGAAGCATGGTTCACCATTGACTAATCGTAATGATGGGTTGATGACTTGTTCGCCTGATTGGTGTGATGTCGTAGACTCTGAGGTCCCCAAGGTTAGGGAAGAAGACCTTAAGGAAGGCTCTGTCTAGGGTTAATCTGTGATGTTTGTGGGAGTCCTCTAGTGGCAAGGTAGAGAGCCAAGAAGTAACCCTAATCACTGGTGTGTGAGGGTGACAATTAGGGTTAGAGGACGTACCTGAGCCCCATGTAGTACGGAGCTACTTATAGGGGGAGCTGGTTGCCCTAATGGGCTTGCTTGAGGCCCAAGTAGGGCCAGCCTGTACTGAGCTATGAGTGGATGATCTGTCCTTGTGGATAAGGTGAGACATGTCATCCTGTCCTTGGTATCGGACTCTGGGGGAGGTGTCGAACTCAGGGAGGTGTCAGACTCTGGGAGGTCGGACCTTGATAGGAGCATGAGGTCGGCCCGTGTCTGATGTCTGTTCGGCCGTTGAGCCTTGAGCTCGGCCAAGCATACAGAGGGCTTCCTGAAGGGTCCTTAGGTCCTGAGCGAGGGCTACGTGGAGCTCGGCTAGGCCGAGTCCACCACATAAGCCCCCCAGCTCGGTCAAGGCTACTTGAGCCTTGTTCCGAGGTCTTGGTTCAGGTCCTTTTCCCAAGTCCACCACATAAGCCCCCCAGCTCGGTCAAGGCTACTCAAGCCTTGTTCCGAGGTTCTAGGGAGCTCGGACGATGAGTTGCCGGGAGCTGGATCCAGTTGTCTCTGACGTCCTTTCATCATGACGGAGCAGGTCTGAAAGCTGTCCTTTCATCTGCTCCAACGTGACGTTTGTCTTTCCCGTATCTGACATGTGTCAGAAATTGCGTTGACCGAAGCGTTGCCATAATTGCAACGTTGCTCGAGGTCCATCATTCCTCTCACCCAGCGCCACGTGTCTCCGCATGTGTGGCTGCATGTTGGGTTGGGCTACTTGGGCCAGGCCCAGATTTCGAAAATGGGGGGGGCAACGGTTTCCCTTCTCCCTCAAAACTGTTCCTCTTTCTCTCTCCAGTGGTTACTCTTTCAATCAAACGAATTCCTTTCTCTTTCAACCAGTTTCTCCTTCTCTCTTCATTCGAAACCGTTCCTTCCTCTTCATTCGAGACTGTTTCTTGGATTCGTTTCTCTTTGTCTTCCTTTTCAGCAGAGGATCGTTTGCAAACTTTACCCTCCTTCAAGTTCATATTCTTAAGGTATTGGTCTCTTTACTGCTTCTTCTTCTTCGTCATTGCCTCTTCTCGTTTGTTTACTGTTTAGTGGTTTTTATGGGAGGGATTTAGAATTTTTGTTTTCTGTTTCTGCTTTTGTTTTCCTGGTGTTGGGGTTTTCGGCTTGGGTCATGAGGTCTTGAATTTGGGGAACAATATTGGGGATTTTGGTGTTTCTGGGTTTGGGATGTTTTAGGATTTTTGGAGGGTTTTTGATTCATGTTTTTCGTTTTTATTTTTCAGAAAATCAAAGGAGTGGATTGGGGAAGTATGAGTAGGGAATGGTTTAGGAAATGGGTAGGGGTAGTCTCCCTGTCATCCAGCAGTAGTGAGGAGGAGGACGGCTCCTCCTCCTCGTCTTGCTCCTCCACGGAGGTAGACGAGGCGCTCGGTCGCCAGAGGGAGTATAGGCAGAGGTATTAGAGACAAGTTCTGGAGGTCGATCCCGTCAAGGTCATCTATCCTCGGGATTGGGAAGAGAAGAGAGAGTGGATAAGGCAGTACGCTTGGGCCGAGTTCGTCGACGGTAGGGAGCGTGCCGACTTTGAAAGGATGGAGAGAAAGAGGATGTACGAACGGGGGGTTTCTATGGTAGAGGGGAGATGCTCGCCCCTCGGAACAACTTCGAGGGGGTTTTCTGGGGGGTTATTTTTTGTAACCCGTAGGACTAACACCGAGCTCCCCTGTTTTTCCACAGGTAAAATGCCTCCCTGGAAGTGCATCAGCCGACCTGATCTCTACCCAGCGCCTTCTGATGCCGATCAGTACCAGTGGGTCGACGTGGAGCCCAAAGGAGTGCGGTCCAGCTTAGACTCCGAGGACAAACTTGCCGGAGTGAAGAGAGCCGTGCTGCCCTGCTCGGGGGATGCTACTGGGACCTCGTATGAAGTCCTCCCTTGCTCGGAAAACGACAGAATATGCTCTCGGACTGATAACAATTCTTTCTTCTTCTACGCCGATCTGATCCACAACCTCGGCGTGACCTTGCCGTTTACTGATTTGGAGATGAGGGTTCTGAACGAGCTCGGATTGGCCCCTTCACAACTTCACCCCAACACTTGGTCTTTCCTTCGAGCATTTCAGAAGTATTGCGGAGCCAAAAGGTTGGTTTGTACAGTTCGGCTCTTCTTGTGGATGTACAACCCGTTTGTGAGCAATATGGATGGCGTTACTGGTCGGCTCTGGGTATCGACCAAGGCCCGATGTCACTATGGGCTCTTCGGCATGTTTACGGATTCTTGGAAGCACTTCAAACCCAGATTTTTCAAGTACAAGTATGTAGGCACAGGACGGCCTTGGTTTCGAGACGAGATGGGGCCGAAGTTTCCTTTGGAATAGTCCGAGGAATTCTTCACTCGTCACGCCGACACGCCGTAGAGATGGTCAGGCACGACGCTTGATGCCATTGAAGCTGTGACTGCTTACCATTTCCAATCCGAGTACCGAGCTCGGAAATTTCAGCTTGATATCGGAGTTTTCATGAAGTGTCCTGATAACGAAGTCTTAACCAAAATTGGTAGTTAACTTTACTCTTACACTTATACATTTTCTGCCAATTTTCTTACTGATTTAATTTTGTTCTTTTGTTTTTCAGACGAACACTGGTCGGATATGTCTTCCAGGGCGATGAGAGCGGCCATGGAGGCCCGCAAAAGAAAGAGGTCGGACAGCCCTTCCGTTGGAGCAACACCTTCCGAGACTTCTGCCGACACAACTTCTACAGACTCGGCTCCTCCTCAACCTACTCCTCCTGCGGTGATCATCGCCCCTCCTCCACCTCAGTCTCCGAGTCCAAGCACCGAGGTGGTGCATGCTGTAGATACCCCTCCTTCGTCGGCAGGTCCGAGGAAGGGGATTGATATTCTCCCCAGGCCGCCGACCACAACTGCCAAGCCCTCGGTCAAAGAGACCTCGATTAAAATGTCGGGGGCTGAATGGAGGAGAATGGCCGAGGAGCTGGTCTGTCAATTGAAGAGGTCAACAACCATGTTTAATGTGTTGGCCGAGGTTTCTGATGATGTGGCAGAAGGTGTGTCTCCTGCCAAGAAGAAGGCCCGAGCTGATATGGCGGCCGAAGTGGCAGATCTCAAGAGTAGTAAAAGTTCTGCCGAACAAAAATTGGCTGACTTGGAGGAGAAGCATCGCCAACAGATGGAGGAGCTGCTTAAAAATCATGAAGAGGCCCTGGCCCAAGTGAGAGCCGATGCTAGAGAAGCTGGTCGGTAGGAGGGCCTGGTCGAGGTTGAGGGGGTTAGAAGTTTGCTGAAGAGAAGAGCTGCTCAAGCTCTTAAACATAAGGTAGCGGCGGCCGAGGCAAACTTTGATTTTGAGAAAGGAGGGGGTAAAATCTTTGCCAATGTTGTGGAGCAGATCTTGCATTTGAACTAAGGGCTCCGAGTTCGGGTCGTCGGCGCCTGTGCTGGGTTCGGGGTGGAAAACGGGAAGATGGTGGACTACGAGAAGGATGGGGCCGAGGTTGACCTCGACCAACCTGAGGAGAACCTTCCCTACCCTTTGGTGGAGAAACCAGATGAGGAGTTCAATCCGAGCACGGTTGTACTTTCCGACGTCGAAGATGATGCAACATAAGTCCCTTATGCTGGGCGGCTTGCAATTTGTCTATGTTTTTGTAACATGTTTGACGGTATTTGATTGTACTTTATTTTGCTGATTGTGTACAACATTTTCTTTTAATGCAAGTTCATTCTAGTTTAACTTGTTGCATGTTGATATTTTGATGCAAGTTTTTATTTTAACTTGTTGCATACTCATTGTGTCTGAGGTCGTTTTTATGCAAGCTTTTTCCTTAACTTGTTGCACAAACGCGAGTTTTATTTTACTGACCCGATGCATGTTTGTCTTTTAGACCTCGGATTCGAACTGCGATAAGTTAAGAGCTTATCAAGGAAACTTGTTAAAAATGCAAGTGTTTGAGACTTGTTGCATTTTGTTTAGATAACCAAGTAAAACTGTTTTTGAGAATACAAGTCCTTTCTTTACTTGTTGTACTCGGATTTAAGTGGACCTGAAAAACTTATGATACAGATACTGGTGGTTTCCTCCGTTAAATAATTCGGTTAAGATCGGATGACTCAGTAAGTGCAGTAATTTTATAAGTTTTCCTCTGAAAAGAGGTACTGTATATAAGTGCATACGGTAGGGATCTCGGATCTACCCACCTTAGCCGAGGTGGGTGCCCTCATCCCCGATGTGAAAGAGGTTGCTGAGTGAAGCTATGTGAAAACATTTCACAGCAAGCTGTTCTTTATCGGGTGTCCCTCTTACACTGTGCAATGAGCCGATCTTATTTATAAGATGTTGACTGTGCATAGCGCCATGCAACATTTAGGTGGCTAGTGCTAAATGAGAAGCTAGTACGTATGTATATAAAACTGTGGCACTTGAGTAAGGGCAAGTTTGTACTTTTACATTAATCATAAACGTGAGTACATTGCCTTTGAAAGAGTGGGTATATCACAATGGAACAAAATATAACTAGAGGAAACAGATGTAAAAACATTAACAGAAACTAAAATTAAACTTAAACTTTAGCTGGAGGTGTTGGTGACTGCTGATGATTATCCGAGGTAAACCTAACTGAAGTAGGTTCTCAGTTTTGCAACGTTCCAAGAATTTTTGAGCTCGGTTCCTTCAAGAGTCTCTAATTTGTACGCCCCAGAGTATGTTTTTGAAACGACTCTGTAGGGGCCTTCCTAGTTCTGAGCGAATTTTCCGTCCCTTCGATTCTTGAGACCGATATCTGCTCTTCGGAGCACGAGGTCTCCGACCTCAAAGGACCTGGGTTGCACTGTTTTGTTGTACTGCTTGGCTTGCCTTTCCTTCGCTTTCTTTTCTCTCACAGAAGCTGCTTCTTGGATCTCTTCGGCCAGTATTAGATTTTCTTTGATCACATTATCATTTTCTACCTCGGGCCTGTCCCTCATTCGGAAGGTATGAATCCTCCGTTCGACGGGGATGACCGCATCACAACCATAAGTGAGCCTAAAAGGGGTCTCTCCTGTCGAGGTCTGTACTGTGGTCCTGATCGACCAGAGGACCTCAGGTAGCAGATCGGCCCATACTCCCTTGGCCTGTGTAATTCTCTTTTTGAGGCCATCAACAATAGCTCGGTTGGCAGCCTCGGCTTGCCCATTAGTCTACAGGTGTTCAACCGAGGAGAACCGATGAGAGATTCCGAGGTCTTCAGCCAATATTTGAAAGTTGTTGGCAGCAAATTGGCTGCCATTGTCAGTGATCAATGTGAGTGGAAGTCCGAAGCGAGAAATAACTTGTTTTAGGAAAAATTTCTAGATCCTTGCCGAAGTGATGGTTGCTAATGGTTCAGCCTCAATCCATTTAGTAAAGTAATCAACTGCTACCACAATGAACTTTAGCTGGCCTGAAGCTATTGGGAACTGTCCCACAATGTCCATTCCCCACATACTGAAAGGCTAGGGGGAAGCTAGAGAGTGGAGTTCCTCGAAGGGTTTCTGATACACATCACTGAAGAATTGGCACTGAGGACATTTTCTGACATGGTCGATGGAGTCTGTCACCAAGGTCAGCCAGAAGTAACCAGCCCTCAGTACCTTCCTTGCTAAGGACTTGCCTCCGACGTTGTGGCTCCCCAGTCCTCCGTGAACCTCGTTCAAGGTTTCTTGAGCTTCCTCGGAGGTGAGACATCGGAGGAGTGGGGAAGACATTCCTCTCCTATAAAGGATTCCATCAATAATAACATACTCAGCCGCCTTTCTGGTGAGTTTCTTTGCTTCCTTCTGGTCGGCGGGGAGTATTCCATGTTCTAGATATGACCTTATCGGGTGCATCTAGTTCGGCAATACAGAAATAGTCATTACCACACTTGGGGCCGAGATTTGTTCTTGAATGAGACTTTTGTTGTTCCCTACACCTTTTGTGCTCGCCAGCTTGGAAAACACATCGGCTCGGGAGTTTGAGCAGCGGGGGATGTGGGTGATAGAAAATTTTGCGAAATTTTGAGCCAGGGATTTAACTTTATCGAGGTATCTTTGCAGGATGGGTTCTTTTGCTTGGTAGTCTCCGGTGACTTGGGAAACTACCAATTGGGAGTCGCTCAAAAGTTGAACTTCTACTGCGCCGAGCTCCTTAGCCATGCGGAGGCCAGCAAGGACTGCTTCATACTCAGCCTGGTTATTCGAGGTTAAGAACTCGAATTTCAGGGAATATTCGATGCTGAGACCTTTCGCGTTCTCCAAAATAACACCAGCTCCTGCTCCCTTTTGGTTGCTTGAACCGTCAACATATATCACCCACGTGTCCGAGCTAGAGCTTTGGTGGGGCTCTGTGAACTCGGACACAAAGTCTGCCAATGCTTGTGACTTGATTGCCTTCCTCGGTTCGTAGGAAATATCGAACTCGGACAGTTCGATCGCCCACGCCATCATTCTCCCAGCGAGGTCGGGCTTCTGAAGAACTTGTTTAATGGGCTGGGCGATTCTTACGACAACGGGGTGACCCTGGAAGTATTGTCGTAGCCGCCGTGCAGCAAGGATCAGACAAAATGCAACTTTCTCAATCTTGGAATACCGGAGCTCGGAACCTTGTAGAGCTCGGCTTATGAAGTAAACGGGGAACTCACTTCTGCCCTCATTTCGGACCAACACCGAGCTGAGGGCGGAATCACCAACAGATAGATAAATGAAAAGACTCTCCCCGTGAAGAGGGCTGGAGAGAACTGGAGGAAAAGAAAGATATTCCTTAAGTGCCAGGAAAGAAGCTTCACAGTTTTGATCCCAATTAAAAGTTGTACCTTTTTTCAAAAGTTGGTACCAAGGTAAGGCCTTTTTTGCGGCTTGAGGGAGAAACCTTGACAGTGCTGCCATCCTGCCTGTTAACTGTTGCACTCCTCTGAGATCGGCAGGGCTCCTCATTTCTAATATAGCTCGGCACTTGTCGGGGTTTGCTTCAATTCCCCTCTCGGATAGCATGAAGCCGAGGAAGGCACTCGCAAGAACTCCGAAGGTGCACTTGTCCGGATTCAACCTCATCCTATGCGCTCTTACCCTTTCAAGAACCATGGTCAGATCTTGGACATGGTCCTCTTTTTTCTCGATTTTTGTAATCATGTCATCAATATAGACCTCCATGGTGGTACCAATGATACCATCAAAAACCTTGTTCATCATTCTCTGATAGGTTGCACCAGCATTCTTCATACCGAAAGGCCTAACAGTATAGCAGTAAGTTGCCTTTCCAGTCGTGAATGTGGTTTTATCTTGATCAGGGGGATACATGGGGATCTGATTGTATCCCGAATAGGCGTCAGTAAACGACAACAGCTGGTAGCTTGCCGAACTATCGACGAGCTGGTCAATAATCGGCAGTGGATACTGATCTTTGGGGTAGGCTTTGGTGAGGTCGGTGTAATCCACACACATCCTCCAACTGCTGTTTGCCTTCCTTACCAAAACAGTGTTTGCAACCCATTCAGCGTATGGCACTTCTTTCACGAAACCAGCTTCAAGTAACTCGGAAACTTTTTCCTGAATAACTTTTGCTTTTTCTGTCCCAACTCTTCTCATCTTTTGTGCTACCGGCCTTGCTTTCGGATCCACACTGAGCTTGTGACAGATAAAATTCGGATCAATTCCCGGCATGTCGGCCGAGGTCCAAGCAAACAAATCAAGATTAGCTCGTAACAGGTTGATGATCTCGGCTTGGATCTCCTGAGGGAGGTCGACACCCAATTTAACAGTTTTGCTGGGGTCAGAAGGGTGAATGGGAATTGCCAACCATTCCCCTTGAGGGGAAGGCCTAAGATCATCCTGTTCGGCACGAACATCCAGCTCAGCCAGTAGAACTCTTCCTTTGGCCAACATCGGACCAGTAAGCTCTTCTTGTTTCTTATTAACTTCCCGTAGACTCGCGTTGTAGCAGAGTCGGGCCCTGGTCTGGTCGGCATTGACTGTGATGACCTTGTCGTCAGAACCGACAAATTTCATGGCTAAATGTACTGTCGACACCACCGCCCCAAATGCTTGCAGGCAAGTTCTTCCTAGAATTACATTGTAGGGGGATTCGGAATCGACAACTAAAAACTTGATGATCTTCGTACGGGCCGAAGGCTGTTTACCTAAGGTTACCGGGAGGTGGATGGCTCCTAGGGGGACCTAACTCCTGCCCGACCGGTTCGATCTTATGCCGACCAGTTAGCATTGAGTTTATGAGCACTGACCATAAACTGGTCGGATTCACAACACACCGAGCTAGGGACAATGTGGTTTAAAGGCTTACGGGATCTGGACCGAGCACAAGATTATCATCCTTATCCTTACTCCTTACGGTCCTAACAGTCTAATAACTACTCCTATATTCCCGCGTAGCTTGATAACTACGTGATATAGATCAGTGCTTATCCATTACAGGATTTATAAGGGTTAGCTTATCAGCACCTTAAACTAATCCTATTCGAACACTACCTTCTCACGGGCCTCATCAGAAAGCCCACAACACACATATCAGGTAAACCCCCTATAAGAACCGCCAAACTATAGGGGCTAAGGTATGTTCTCATCCCTACTCTCAAGAACTACGTGTGGCTTGATTCCCTTTTCACTGGGGATACGTAGGACCGGGGTCACCCTCGCCAGCTACAACAACCCATCAAACACATCGTGGTGTTCCATCAATATTGGAACACGACATTGGCGCCGTCTGTGGGGAACGATAAACTTCGATCCCCATCCACATTCAAACACAACAAAAACAAAATTAAAAAAAAAAATATATCATCAAGGTCGTCCTCATCATTGCCTTTGGACCGTGCCGCCAGGCGTTGCCGCCGGCATTGTTACCGCTGGTGCAGCTCAAAGCCAGAGATTGTTCGATACCACATATGCACCTCTTTGCGGCACGGTGCTCGATCCGAACACCCGACGCCGATACCGGCAAACAATTAAATTCATCATTGCAGCCACCATTAAATTCCGAAGGACCAGTATATCAGACGCGTCGGTGGAGGCATCGAGGATCGTGGGAATATCTTAACCTCTAACAGAATCAGTGAAGGCGCACTCCATGGACTCGCATTAGCGTGTGGTCACTGAATCACGTGATACCCAGGCACTACCATAAACTTGCCGGTGTCGCTGAATCGCGTGACTAGGACAATACCGTCAAAACAGCAATACATCATCCAAAACGCCATTACAGATCCGATCGTGTTCCACCACGGTCAACCAAGGTCATCACCGCCGCCGCCGACTCGAACCGCCATCATCAACAACTCAGATGGCGGTGCACAAACAGCGATGCGATAATTCAACACGATCTCACTACCTCCGCCATCTTCTGATCTCGCGTCTTGTCTGCCACCAGGCTGCAACCTGGGCATCGGGTTCGTTCTCATCGCCAACCCCTGATCACTGTTCACGATGTTCTCTCCCTCCTTCGTTCTCAAACCACCGCCACCGTCACCGTCATGTGTGGCCTTCTTCTTCTCCCTTCCTAACATGCCTTACGTTTCTACTGCCCTTGAAGTCTCTCCGCTCGCGTCTCCACTGTTCGACGGTCTTGGTCCCGTGGCCACCGCCACCGTCGCGGACCGAGCAACAAGCTCCTTCACGCCCTCACTCTCACCGAGCCACATCGAACGTGCCTCCTTCATTCACGACGGCCAACGACGACCACGGCGACGCCGTCATCTTCGTCCATCGCATTCCCGCCGCCGCCTTCACACAATCCTCCAAGTTGCAGAAATGCAGAACCTCTCTTTGGACTAGGGTTTCCTCCAAAACGGGCCAACCAGCCCAATTCAAAAAAAAAAAATAAAGAGTTTGCCGTGGCTGCACATAGCAGCAGCCATTCTCCCTGCACAAGCAAGAAGACCTAATGGGCCATAGGCCCAAATCATTGTAAAGAAAAAATAAGAATAATACGGGCCTAACACTAAAACAGGCCTAAAAAAATTAAGTCAAAATAAATGCGGGCTTGACAACGACACAAGCCTAAACAATATTCAACCATCAAGTAAGGAGCCACCCCATCAGCAAAATCCCGGGAAGACGTCATTTTATTTTAATGGGCAAAACTATTTTCTGAGCACCGTGATTACAATCATGTCATTTTATTCAAAACATGGCGACGACAGCGAAGACCCCCCCCCCCCCCGCCGAGTTTTCCTCTTTAAGCTCGTCTCCGAGTATAGAGTACCCCGTGCTCGGTTCCACGCTTCGGATACATGTGCCAACTGTGTGCGGACCTTCGACAGCGTCCCCCTTTTTTGGTATCTCATACATCCGAAATGCTAGGAACCACTCACTACTCCTCTCTCCTCGGATTTATAAGATGATTGCGTAAACCTTGCACCATGTTCCCTACTAGAGTCTCTCATTCCGGGTCAACCGCTCAACGAAACCTGCTTGGAAAGGATTGACAGGAGACTTCAATCTAACAGTCTTCAACCCGACATTCCTCGCCACACTGAATCAGGGAAGGAACTCTCGTTCCTATATTACTTTCCTGTTTACTTAGCATTTTTAAGTGATTACTTTGCACACATGCTAATATTAATGTTTTTGATATATGCTCCTAATGCTTTTTATGTATTCCTTCACATATCGTTTATCCTATACTCATGATTTTTCATACATGTTGATATGTGACGCAAACTTCCTTGCTGCCGAATATCCCTAAACGTCTGTCTTTCCTGTCATTATATAATAATAATATTTGATGTGCATTGCCTTTAAAGTAACACAAAGTAGTTCCTGACAATTAAACATTGTCATTATTCAATAATTAATGCTTTTATCTGATTCAACACCATTAATTGTTCTGGCATATTTTTCGTGCTTGTCACTTATTACTACGCATGATATGTTTTCTCGCATCTTTTTATTGACAATCTTGTATGACTTACAAGTATGTAATCTCCAATAATTCTCATTATTGTGTTTATTACGTGTGACATCATTAAATCATACTTTTATACTGATATTATATATCAACTCTTCACCAATAATCGCCAATAATACATCTATTTGCTCAACATAATTATGTTCATTTACTTTATACATGATATGATATTCTTCACAATAAATGTCATCATATGTTATTTACGATTATTTACATAATCATAATTATTTCTATAGCGCGTGATATATCATGCTTCTTTTCGTAGACAATCTTGCGCAATTTACGGACATTTTAATTCCCAATAATTGTCATAATCATGTTTATTTCGTATGATATTTATAAAATCATACCACTTTTATACTGATAATACATTCTATCTTAGCCAATAATTGTCATTATTGCTATTTAATTGTTATACATCGTCAATCTAACGGCGATCACTAATTATTTTGTTGTTATTTAATTGTTATACATCACCAATCTAACGACGATCATTAATTATTTAATTGTTATGCGAGGTGCATGTATGATGGCCTTTTTTCTCTAAACAGCCCATCTCGAGATCCCCGTCAATGGAAAAACTGTTTCCAAGTGCTGGGAACACCTCGACATGTTTGGAGTCTAGCTGACGACGGCGAAGATGAGGTGGCAAGGACCCAAGTGCCAAAACTTTGCCAAAGCTTCACGATTAATCTTCGAGCACGTGTCTTGAACGAAAAGGGCTCATGTTTGATCCGTAATTTGGGATGTATGTGACAAGCACGGCGGGCTCTCATCAGACGATTGTCGCGATTCTTCCACCGGTTTCCGACTACCCTCCTACGCCTGTGGTTGAACACCGGGCTATGGATAACATTTTGTCTCTTGTGGCTCCTCTCCTACGAATTTGGTTGGAACCATGTCTTACCGAGCTAGGGACACGAGTGGATCGAGAATTACGGGATCACGACCGAGCATAGGATCCTCATCCCTATTTAAACCAGTTACGGTCCCAACAGTCCAACCTCCACTCCTACGTTCCCATACAGCTTGAGGACACATGGGATAATGGCACCCTCAGAGTTCCGGACGAAGGATCGAAAGAATCCTGCCATCATTCTCACAAAGCAGTTATCGCACAACGCTTCCACATGCATTATCTAAGTGTTACACTAGTATCTGTTCTGAACAGATGGGTGCCCGACGGCTCTCGATAATTCGAAAGTTGAGATAATGACAATCAACATACCGAGCTACGTGGCGATCAGCAATTCTGAAAATACTAAACAAAACCAGAAGCTTAGAACCAAGTCATGCCGAAATGATTCTCAACACTGTCGAGCATGTCCCAGGAGTCCATGTTATCATCACACCGTGATCTCATCATCATCCATAAACACAACTACGAAGGTCGAGCAAATCACCGCGAGGTAACCGACTGATGGTCACCTCTTTTGTCAGCCTCAAATCGCCAACGATATCTTCAAATCAATCGGTGTCATACAAACTTAGTCATGCTTGGCGTCTAATCTTACAGCACGTCACTATGGGCGTCTAATGTTACATCATTCTCAACATGATTTCGGCAAAATCTCACGATGACATCACTGTCTCCTCTGTTGAACATGCTTACTACGACTATTTCCATTTATTACTAGTCATGGCCTAAAAATCTTCACTCGGTTTCCTGTTCAAGTGACACAACGGAAGCCTCTAGCATCCTCGCACCTTCTGCCACGACATCAGGGTCACAGGCTGACCTCGCTTCGCCTTACACTCCTTCCCAGCAACCAATCGACCACAACGAGTCGGCACTCAGCTGATTGTACATTCGCCGAGCATCTTGTCTCGCAATGAGTCGGTACCTCCACGGATCCGAGCACCGAGGTCCATTTTCTGATTTGGATCCATCAGATCCTAGGAACCCTACAATGAAGAGTCTCTTTTACAACTCACAAACGTTCAAACTCGTCATAGTGTTCTTCCACACAGATCTGAATCTTGAAATTTCCTAAACAAGCTTGAATTTGATCTAATCAGGCCAGCGCATGCAGATCGTCACATTTGCTCGCTCGTCCTTCCCAATGACTCACAATACATTATTGCTCGATCGACGTCCTTCCTAGGAAGTGAACATCATGCTGACCCTTCTTCCTATGCCATCACAAAATTAGTTCGACACTCAACTCCTCTCGGTGGCCAAGCACGGACCACCATGGTTTATGGTGGCCTCGATCTTTAGGTCGAACCGTTCATAGAATCGTTTCTGAGAACCATGAAAGAAAAAGAAGGTGCAAGTATAATCACACAAGCTGCTCAAGCAACTCCAAAAGCAAGCCACTTCGAGATTCTCCCAACAGACAGCATGTTCTGCAAGCACAACAAACACTTTGTTTCTTTCCTCCTTCCCAGAATTATTTTCACGATGGCGAGGAACCACACATCGGTCATCTCCCCTCGGTTTCATTAGTCAGCATCCGTACGATCTTGACTGGTTTCGTCCATCTCCTCTCGGATTCATAAGGCGCCGACCTAAACACTTTGTTACGTACCAAAGGACTTCCGAACTCGGCTCAAGCCTCTTCAGGCTTTATCAGGTTCGATTTTGTTATGCAAGGGAGTAGAGGTCTACTTCAGCTTCGTTATTTGAATAATCTATCACCTTGCCTTCGACGACCTCATAACATGGATCTGCCTCAATTATTCTGATTTCCGAGGGGTTTAGCAGTTATAGTTGATTATCAGCATTGACGAAAGAATCAGCACTACTTTTTTCGTATCCACAAGGAATTTTCTCAGACTGTTTTCTCGGCTTTGTTGAAGATGATCTCACTTTTTTCCCTCTCGGCGTCATTCTTTACCTTCTCGGCATCCCCAGCATACTCCCTCTGTCTGTCAAGTTTTCGATCATGTCCTCCCATGTGTCAGCATGTTTCCGCCGGTTGGGAAGTAAAGACTTCCTCCCGAGCGGCCACATCATGTCTCATTGCCCGCTGATTGGGATTAGCAGCGTACTCCAAGGTCTTGGAGTCATCTGGGAAGAACGATAACAAGGAAGTTTTCATGCTCGCTATGCATTGACAAATCATTGCCGCCGATCAATATCTATAGGAATTCTTTCGGACCCATATCGAGTTTGAGGAAGCCTCGAACATCAACAGTTAGCGTCTCACAATTATCATTCAATCGACACAAGCCTCAACGGCCTTTCCCGATCACCTCTTTCAAGTGAAGGAGGCGGGCACAAAGTTGATCTGAATACTCCAACCTTTCTTCACTCGCTGTGGCCCCGAGAGCTTCATAGATCTTATTGTGGTGTTCCATCAGTACTGGAACACGACACTTATGACCCGGCACAGGCCTTTTTCAGGCTCTACCGAGTGAGGGACTGGTATGTGATATAGTATGTGCATTGCCGAGTGAGGGACTGGTATGTCCTAGATACTGGCACCATATGATGATCAAGATCATATCCTGTCGTATAAGGGATATAACAAACCCATTGCTGTCAGATTTGGTATATGTCTCTCTCATCAAGGTATTACTTTAATACATTCACTCATTTCGGATCACGTCCCGACGCACTTGCCTACGATCTTGGTTGGCCGACCAGATCGGCGTGGCAACAAGTGAAAACGGGGATTGCTACCTCGATAACTTGGCCATCGGCCAAATACGTCGCAAGATCGAGGAATGCACCTCGGCCAAGGCAGTCATTCCGACAGCATCCCCCGTAGACTTTACGATCCAATTCATGATATTACTTTTAACACACCCCGATGAGAGAGGTGTAAGAATCTCCAAATCGCGATACTCTTCCAAGTAAAAGACCTCGGCTGCGAACAGTCTTTTATGTCTCCACCAAGCCTCGTAAGAGAACGTTTGATCGACCCAAAAGGGCTCTAAACTCGGCACAGAGTCTCTATGACTCTTCCCGAGCTTGGGGGCTTATGTAGTGGACCTAACTCCTGTCCGACCGGTTCGATCTTATGCCGACCAGTTAGCATTGAGTTTATGAGCACTGACCATAAACTGGTCGGATTCACAACACACCGAGCTAGGGACAATGTGGTTTAAAGGCTTACGGGATCTGGACCGAGCACATGATTATCATCCTTATCCTTACTCCTTACGGTCCTAACAGTCTAATAACTACTCCTATATTCCCGCGTAGCTTGATAACTACGTGATATAGATCAGTGCTTATCCATTACATGATTTATAAGGGTTAGCTTATCAGCACCTTAAACTAATCCTATTCGAACACTACCTTCTCACGGGCCTCATCAAAAAGCCCACAACACACATATCAGGTAAACCCCTATTAAGAACCGCCAAGCTATAGGGGCTAAGGTATGTTCTCATCCCTACTCTCAAGAACTACGTGTGGCTTGATTCCCTTTTCACTGGGGATACGTAGGACCGGGGTCACCCTCGCCAGCTACAACAACCCATCAAACACATCGTGGTGTTCCATCAATATTGGAACACGACACTAAGGTTACCGGGAGGTGGATGGCTCCTAGGGGGCGAATCGCCTCACCCGTGAAGCTAATGAGATTGCCTTCAAATTCGACGAGGTCGGATGACCTCAACTTTAGTGCTTGAAAAGTGTGAAGAAAAAGAATGTCGGCCGAGCTTCCTTGATCAATGAATACTCGGGCGACTTCAAAATTACCAATCAATGCCGTGATCACCATTGGGTCATTGTGATCCGGGATGATGTCCTCCATGTCCTAATCGGAAAAGATGATGGGGATGTTCCGAGATGGTTTCTTACAGATGGGTTTGTGATGAACAGCTAATACTTGGTTGACATACCTTTTTCTTTCCGATCTCTTCTCCCCGCCACCGGCAAAACCTCCCGAGATAGTTTCAACTTGGAAATTTTCCGGTGACTTGTCCAAATCCTGTACCACAACCATATTCATTGGTTGTGGTTCTTCATTTTTCTTTTCTGGAGATGGGTCAGCCTTGGCTTTCCCTTTGTCTTGGTTCGGAATCCGAGATCGTCTTCAGCCTATTCTCTCCACAGCTTCTCGTACGTATTGTTGCAACTTTCCCCTTCTCACCATGTCTTCGATAACATCTCGAAGCCAGGTGCACTGGTCGGTATGGTGGTCGTACCCATCGTGGAAGTTGCAGTACTTAGATTTATCTCTGATATTGTTTTGGTTTCTGAGGAAAGGTGGTCTGGTTACGTTTCTGAGTTCGGTCTGCATGGTTTCTCTCCATACTTGCGACCTCGGAACCGTCAAGGGGGTGTCGGTCTCATATTTGGTGATATAAGGACGTCGGCGGTCATCATGCTGACCGATATGAGGACGACGCCGATCTCCTTGGTCTACTCTTCCTCCTCTGTCTTCCCTGTTTCCTCGAGGGCGACCTCGAGGAAGGGCATTTTGTGAAGCAGCTTGAACATTCTCCATCCTACTTGTTTGGCCTTTGTTGAATTCCTCCAGGTTGATATACTTGTTGGATCTTTGTCTGAGCTCGGCCATATCTCTTGGTGGCTTTCCTATCAGCGAGTCCTTGAACCCTCCCTCAGCCAGACCTTGGGTCAAGAGGAGGACGACCACCTCGGGAGATAAGTTGGGAACCGAGCTGGACTCATTGTGAAACCTGTGTAGGTAAGCACGTAGCGATTCATCTGATTTTTGTGTCACTATTGCTAGTGTGTGGTCGGATCTTGGTTGCACACAGCTAGCAGTGTACCTGTTGAGAAATGCTCGTTTCATCTCTGCCCAGCAGTTAATAGAATTCTTAGGTAGCGATGAATACCATCGGAGAACTGGAGCTTGGAGGGTCATGGAGAAAGCTCGGCACTTGAGCCGATCTCCACCGCCATAGAAGTTCACAGCTCCCTCGTAAGAGAGCACATGTTCTTGGGGATCTGTCAACCCATTATACCTAGGTATGTTGCTGGGTCCGAGGTAACCTGGTGGTGGCTGGTAAGACATGACAGCTGCTGTGAAAGGGTGTCCGGGGTGAGATTCATCTGGGTCGGGTTCTTGATGGTCAGGGGGTGGCGTTTGTGTTAGTTGGGTGATGACGGTATGTGGTGTTGTTAAGGTTTGTGGTGTTAACGGAGGTGGTTTGTGCTATGGCTTGGCCTTGTTGTTCTATGATTCGCATTTGTTGTCTCGTCATGGACAAAACCTCTGCATCACGAGATCGTGAAGACTGTCATGAGTGAGAACGATGCGTAGTACTGACGGAGTTGGCACGTTCACCGCGCTGGCGGTGCTGTTCTGTGTTGGTTTCCCCCAGTTGGGAGCGTAGCTGCACGCGCCGACCTCCTTCCTGGTGCTGAGGTGGATTTGAGGTTTCTCCAGAGTGGATGGTGTAAGGTCCACTGTGGGTGTGTGTTAACTCTGGGGGTGGAGGTGGCGGTGGAGGCGAGGGAGGAGGTGGAGGTGGTAGAGGGGGTGGTTGTGGGGACCTTGCTGCCTTGTTGGCTTCAAGGTGCAAGCGCAGGTCCTCAGTTGATGGCACCCTCCTTGGACGCCCCCTCCTCCTCCTCTGAACTGGTTGTATCTCAGACATGGTAGAATCTTTGGGTGGGAATGAAGTTTTTCTTTTCCCACAAATGGTGCCAATGTGATGTCCTAGACTCTGAGGTCCCCAAGGTTAGGGAAGAAGACCTTAAGGAAGCCTCTGTCTAGGGTTAATCTGTGATGTTTGTGGGAGTCCTCTAGTGGCAAGGTAGAGAGCCAAGAAGTAACCCTAATCACTGGTGTGTGAGGGTGACAATTAGGGTTAGAGGACGTACCTGAGCCCCATGTAGTACGGAGCTACTTATAGGGGGGAGCCGGTTGCCCTAATGGGCTTGCTTGAGGCCCAAGTAGGGCCAGCTTGTACTGAGCTATGAGTGGATGATCTGTCCTTGTGGATAAGGTGAGACACGTCATCCTGTCCTTGGTATCGGACTCTGGGAGGTCGGACCTTGATAGGAGCATGAGGTCGGCCCGTGTCTGATGTCTGTTCGGCCGTTGAGCCTTGAGCTCGGCCAAGCATACAGAGGGCTTCCTGAAGGGTCCTTAGGTCCTGAGCGAGGGCTACGTGGAGCTCGGCTAGGCCGAGTCCACCACAATTGGCTCCATGCTTGCACTTACACCATTCGAAAGGACAAGAATAAATTTGCCCCAGTTTCTTCATCTTTACTGATAATCTTCATACTTCAAAAAAACAATTTTATCCCAAAAACTGCCCCAGTATTAGCTGGATTTGTGCTTGGCTATCACATGTTTTTTTTTTTAATTTTTTTTTAGAAAAATAATAAAAAAAATCTGCCCCAGTGTTGACTTAATTCGCCTTGAATAGCATATGATCCCAATAAGTGCTTGAGAGAGCTTAGGAGAAAGCTTAATCTGCAGTGGCGATCGATCGCAAGATTTTTTATTATTTTTTTCATAAAAGAAAATAATAAAAAATCTGCCCCAGTATTGGCTTGCTTTATGTTCGAATAATATCAGGGCCCAATGTATGTGCCTGAGAGGATTAGGGAATCAACTCAACAATATTACCCCAGTATTGGCTTTGAAGAGGGATCACACCCCTTAAACTGCCCTTATATGAAGACTTCATTCATTCCCTTTTTATTTGACCCTAACTTTTGCCTAGGTCACCCTTTCAGGTTTTCAACCTAGCGGGTTGCTCTAACTTTTGCCTAGGCCGTCCTTTCGAGTTTTCAACCTAGCGAGCAATTTTCTTTCTTTCTTTTCTTCTCTCTTTTTTTTGGAATGCATATTTATTTAACAAGAAATACTAATGCAAAGATCATGTGATATAAAAGTGTTTGAGTTGATATGAAAGTGATGGTCTTGGTGTAAATCAATGCATACATTAGAAATGAGATATTTTCATCCAAATTTCCAAAAGTCAAAGGAGTCAGTTTTATTCTCACCTTGGTGTGTTTCTCAAGCAGATCAATCCTCAACGAGGTCTTTTAAGCTTGTAACGTGGCCAAGGGCTTCAAGGCTTTAATTTTCAAACAAATGGACATGAGGCTCAAAATATTTGTGCTTCCCTTACCCTTCTTATTTCTCCATTATCTCCTTCTACCTAATCTTTCCAAACAAATTTTGCACAAATTTCAAATCATCAAGAGGATTTTTTAATGGTTGTAACGTGGTTAAGGGGTGATGATGTGGCTTGTGAAAGAATGGATATAAAGGCCCAAAATTGATGTGGAGTTTAAATGAGAATCTTTCTTTGGTGTGACTCTTAGCGTGGTTTGTGCAAGCATCGCGGATTCTCCCATCATGCTTCTTGAACTTTTTTTTTTGTATTTTTGCTTTCATTCTTTTGACTTTAGTTTTCTAGGGATATCCGTGAACTTTTTATTTCTCTTGCTTGAACTTCAACCATGGGAACCTCTTTCTTTACATTTGATTCTCATTATTGCTCGGGTAAAAATTGTTTTTGAGATTTTGAGAATAAAATTTTCTGTTGGGGCCCAAATGGGGTGAACAATGGATCAAATGTGTTTGGGTTTATGAAAAAAGTAATCCTCTTGATATTTGAATAATTGGAAAAAATCGTTTGAAAAACTACCCGCCCCAGGTTATACATATGTTATGGGTTAAATGAAATAATCTCCCTTTAAAAATTTCAAAGCTCAATGGGGTAACTAGGGGTATCTCCTTAGTGTTTGGGATTTGCAAAGAGTGCCTTGTATCATTGAAAGAATCTACTTGAGGGTCCACACCAATGATGGATTTCAATTACTCCTTCCAATTTCAAATTTGAATCAAACATCTCAAGTTAATGCAAGAATAAATTTTTTTAATGATTTTTATATATTGGAAATGTGTTGAGCTGGTTTATTCACATGATCAAACAATAGTAAATGCTTGTTAAAATGATATGCAATGACAACTTTTTTTGGTTTTTTTTGCCATAACGAAATGAATGGTCAGTTGTGATCTCTTCATTGTTGAGCTTGTGTAACCGAGGGTTTGAAGCCTCATTCAAAATGGTTCACTTGTCCCTTCATTCAATCTACCATGTTCTTGAGCTTATTTGATGACTTCAACGTGTCAAAGGACCTTGCTTATAATCGAGTCCAAGAAGGTGCTTTGGAGAAATAATGATGGAACCTAGACTTTTCAAAGAATATTTTTTTTTATGAATGATGCACATGAATATGATGATGCAAAATGCATGATGCAGTGCCCTTAGAATCCATAAGATCCTATTTGGGGGCGATTAAAATATCTATAGACCACAATCCTATGACATTGTTCTATGGTACAACTAAAGTGTAGCACACTAATTTGATAATTTGAAAAATTGTATATATTTTTTAATTTTTGATTGACACAATCCCCACAGCTTTTTCGAAGGTTAAGTAGGTAACAGATTAACTGTTTTGACACCTCTTAACCTTTGATAGTGAATGAAGAGGAATCATGATGGACTTATTCAAGTTCCAAATTAGAATGTTACACGAATTGAACTCTATGGTGGCTCTAGACTTCTAAAGGTCCCCCGGATTGCCCTCACTCTTTAAGGTGAGGACCCACCTTGCAAACCATCGAGAAGAGCTTGGCTACGCCTCCAAAAATAGGTAGGACGCACCTCCCAAAGGTCGTGCTCACGAGAAATGGTTCCCAATCCGAGTGGTACTTTTACACACTACAAGAGACCATACACTTGGTAAGTCAAAGGTAGGGCAAAAGCACCCCTAAACTTAGGGTTTAAACAACAGTATCCGGGTATAGGGTTTTCGTGTGTGACACGATCTGTGTAAAAAAGTCTATTTCGGGGGCATACAAAGCCCCCTTTTTTATAATAAATAAAACAAAAGAAATTACAATAAAGAATAAATAATTAAGCAAATATTTAAACAAAAATAATTTAATTAAACAAATATATACAACAAACAATTAATTAAAGACAAACCAATTATAAAAGAAAATAGGTCTATTAAAATAAACCAATCATTTTGGCCTGACTCTCTTATTTGGCTTAGTCCCCAGCGGAGTCGCCAGCTGTCGAGGGTGACTCGGGGCCTCGCCTACGAGTGGGGTCGGTTGACCCAATATGGAGTCGCCACCGCATTTTGTTGTAAAAACGAGGAAAAAAATTATTATTAATTAAAACGGATAAAACTTGGTCTCGAACTAGATAGATTCCGAGTTCGGGAGTCGGTTACGAGCCGGGGAAGGTATTAGCACCCCGTTCGCCCATTCGAAAATGGTACCTTTGATTGATTTTAATTAAAAGACCTAAATAATTGGTTTGCCAAAAAAAAATATTTGTTTTTTTTATTGTGGTGCCTGACAAGGTTGCCCTTGGTCCTACGTACCCTCGTAAAATGAGGAATCAAGGCTACGTAGTTCTAAATTAACTTTTAATGTTTTTTAATTTTATTACAAAAATGTTTGATGCAGAGAGGAAATACGCACAAGATCTTGTCATTTAAGCAAGAAAAAGTGGATTTCCAAAACACATTTTGTTAAAACTTAATTAATAAAATTCATTTAATGTTTTTTTTTGAATCGTAAATATTTTATTCAAAACAATTAAAGAGAATTAACAAGAAAAGAAGGGTGGGTATTAAACCTGACCCTACTGTCAGAAGCATGCACAATCCACTTCGCTAAAGAATGTGCAGCTTTATTGCTCCCTCTTACAACAAAAGAAAACAAGCAAGAATTAAAAGACTTAGCTAGACTAAATATAACACTTTTTAAGTTCCCTAGCTCAGATATATTCTTTTTAGAATTCAATCCATCCACAAGCACCTTGCAATCAGATCTGACCACTACTGAAGACACATTCAACTCCTTTGCCAATTCTAATCCTCTAATAAGAGTTGCTGCTTCCTGGAAAATTGGTTTAAAAAGCTGGTTATTCTTCTCAGCACCCCCAGCCACGAACTTCCCATTCTTATCCACAAGCACAAAGCCCAAACCTCCAACATCAGAGTTCGGACAACATGCACCATCCGAAAACACTGACATTTCTGCCTCTTCCTCTACCGAACGGACATCCTGATTAGCAGCACCTTCTCCCCGCCTACCCAGATCTCGACTCGCTGCTGCAGAATCGGAGGAAACCAACCGAGACCCACCGCTCCCATCCTGATTCGCTTTTGCCACTGTTCCCTAGAAGCTAGTAAGTTGCAACTTAACCTCCTCCACCCTCTTGTGAATTTGATTAAACTCTCTTGAATTTCGAGCTAACCAAATAAACCACACTGTTGAGAGAGCATAACCCATCATTTCCCTGAATTTATTGTTGCACAGCCAATCGAACCACAGCTCATAAGAAGAAATTGCGCCAGAGTTATGGAACTCGTCCAGCTCCACCAGGTCCCTCACCGCCATCGCATACGGACAACCCAGGAGACAATGAAACGTCGTTTCCATTTCCGCCTGACAAGCCGAACAATAAGTTGGAATTTCAATCTTCTTTCTTACCAAATTATCTTTTGTGGGGAGAATATTTCTCAAAACTCTCCACCAAAATTTTTTTATTTTCTCTGGTATTTGTAAAGACCAAAGAATATTCCACCGATTAGGACCTTCCTTTGAAGAAGAACTAGCACCTCCATTAGATACCTGAAACTGATACTGAATTGCTGTATTGTAGCCACTTTTTACTGAGTAGATCCCATTATCATTGAAATGCCAAATTAACTCATCAGGCTGAGTAGGGTAAATAACTGGAATACTCAAAATTACCTCACCATCGCAAGGTAGAAAAAGATCAAGCACCGCTTTTCTATTCCAGCCTATTCCGTTAGAAGATAACATATCTGCAACCCTCTGAAACTGACAATTAGAGCTCTTAGGAGAGACAGGTTTAAATGACCAGGCCTTTGGAATCCAAGGATCTCCCCAGATACTGGTTTTAGAACCATCACCCACTTTCCAGCGAAGTCCCATAGCCAAAATGGATTTGCCTTCTAAAATAATCCTCCACACAAAACTAGAGTTATTCCCTGCCATTGCTTGCATGAAATCGCCGTTAGGGAAGTATCTTGCCTTTAGAACTCTGGCCATTAAACATTCAGGAGCTCTTAAAATCTTCCAACCTTGCTTAGCAAGAAGAGCAAGATTAAAGGATTCCAAGTCTCTGAAGCCTAACCCCCCATTGCTCTTTGGCTGACACATCTTTTTCCAACTCATCCAATGAATCTTCCTCTCTTCCTCCAAAGAGCCCCACCAGAACTTATTGAGCATACCGTAAAGTTGAGAAATAAAACTCCCCGGAAGCTTAAAAACACTCATTGAATATGCTGGAATAGCTTGGGCTACAGCTTTAATAAGCACTTCCTTCCCCGCACTGGACAACAACTTCTCCTTCCAACCTTTTATCCTCTTCCAAATTCTGTCTATTATTGGCTGGAAAGAATCCTTTTTTGATCTGCCCAGAAAAGTAGGCAAACCCAAATAGGATTTAGAGAACGCCTGCGATTGAATCCCAAAACAATTCATGATATCCTCCCTAACAGCTTGAGAGCAATTTGGGCTAAACATAATGGAGGACTTCTCAAAATTGATAATTTGCCCAGAAGCTTCCCCATAAGAATTAATAACCGGCTTCAAAACCAAAGCCTCCTGTAAGTTAGCATTTGCAAACATAAGACTATCATCTGCAAAAAATAGATGGGACACCGCAGGCCCATAAAAGGAAGCTTTAGCACCATGAATTAAACCAGAGCCCTCTGCATGAGTTAAGAGATTTGACAAAGCTTCAGCCACAATAATAAACAGATAAGGCGACAAAGGATCTCCCTGGCGAAGACCCCTTTTAGGCTTGAAATTTCCAAAAACTTTCCCATTAAGAATAACAGAGAAAGAAACAGAAGTAACACACTTCATCACCAAACTAATCCATTTTTCAGAAAAGCCCAACTTTCTTAGCATAGCCTCCAAAAAAGACCATTCTACTCTATCATAAGCCTTGCTCATATCAAGCTTTAGAGCGAAACACACTTTTTTCCCAGCCTCTTACTTTTAATCATATGGGTTAATTCATACCCAATAATCACATTATCCGTGATTTGCCTCCCGGGAACAAACACACTCTGAGATTCAGAAATAACCTTTGGCAACACTGTTTTAAACCTATTAGCTAATGCTTTTGAGATAATTTTATAAAACACATTACACAAGCTAATAGGCCTAAAATGCTTCATCTCCTCAGGATTACTCAACTTTGGGATTAAAGTTATATGAGTATAATTCAAATTTTCAAGAAAATTACCTCCATTAAGTAAAGATAAGATACTCTCAGAAACATCCAAGCCCACCACGTGCCAATAATTCTGAAAAAAGAATGGCGGAAAACCGTCAGGACCAGGAGACTTAGTGGGAAACATTTCAGAAATAGCACCTTTAACCTCTTCTTTTGAAAACGGCTTGTCCATGAAAGAATTCATCTCTTCTGTCACCTTTAAATTCACCACATCTAGCACAGAGGAATCCACACTAGGATTGCACGTTTCAAATAAAGAGGAAAAATAATCCACAGCGATAGCTCCCATCTCCTCCTCTTGGACACAAAGAACATTCTCCGCATTCTTCAATCATTTGATGGTGTTCTTTTGCTGTCTCTGAGAAGCACGCTGATGAAAAAACTTAGTATTTTTGTCCCCTTCCTTTAACCAATGCACCTTCGATCTCTGTTTCCATAAAAACTCCTCCTTCTCTAAAAGAACGTTCATTTAATCTATAATACTCTGTTTTTTATGAAAATCATTTAGAGAAGGATTATGGACTAAACTCACCTTATCCAGCTCTAGCTGCAAACATTTCAACTCTTTTGGAATAGAAGGAATCTCCTTCTTGCTCCAATCAGCTAATTTTAAACCTGTCAGATGCAACTTACCCGCCACTGCATTCAAAGAATTCGCTGAATTATCTGAATACCATGTGGCTGAAATAATAGACTCGCAATTTTCATATCCCGCCCAAAGAGTTTCAAAGAAAAACCGATCTGCCCTTCCTTTGAGTCTTCTTCTCTGCTGGATGAACTCAAAATACATTAGAATAGGAACATGATCTGAAACTGGCGCTGAAAGATGTGAGACCAAATAATTTTGCGTCATATTTTTCCAAGACTGATTGACAACAAATCTGTCCAGACGCTTCCTTATAGGTTGCCCATTTCTATTCCTCCTGCTCCTAGTAAAGGGGTTTCCCCTAACACCAACGTCCTTCAACCCACAATCATCCAGCGCCTCTCTGAATCTGTTAATTAAACCCTGATCCTTTCTAGCTCCACCCTCCTTCTCCCCATACCACAAGATCTCATTGAAATCACCCCCAAGAATCCAGGGCAATTCATATTGATCTGAAAGGAACCGAATCAAGTCCCAGGACTGATTTCTAAGGGATTGAACCGGATTTCCATAAAAACCAGTAAAACGCCAATCTCCAACAGCCTGATTCAAAACCTTAACATCTATATGTCCTGTGGAATAGGATTGAAGAGAGACTTCAACCGAATCCTTCCATAACAAAGCCAAACCACCTCCTCTTTGCGCATTGCAGTCTACCGCCACCCCGTTACTAAAACCAAACCTCCTCCTCAATGCTAACATCTCTCTAGCAAAGAGTTTAGTTTCCGAGAGAAAAACTAAACTGGGAACTTTCATCCTAACAAGTAGGAGAATAGCCTGAACTGCACGGGGATTCCCAAGCCCCCTACAGTTCCAACATAACACTCTCATAACTTTCGGCGGGACTGGTGTCCAGTTCTCGCCGATTCAGTCAAAACCTCTTTCACCTCCTCCCCAACCTTTTGTTTCTGCTTGCCTCCCTGAATCCTCTCCAAACTGCTTGCACCCCCTCCTTCTTCCTCCCTCTTTCGCTTAGGGCTGGTAAAAAGAAAGCTCCCAGTCGGTTTCTGCAGACTCACTAAAGGCATAGGAGGAGGCTCCACTTCAGTTTTCTGAGTTCTTTCCTCAGCCTCTATGTTTCTTTTCTCCTGAAAGCTGCCTTCAGAGGGTACCTCGAACTTTGACCTCAGCAAATTCGGCACTAAGTCATCCGGATTACGTACCCCTTTACCACCCATACTATTGCTCACGTCCCGCACCTTGCTTGCCACAAACCCCGAACCTGCAGATACTTTCAAAAAATCTCCATAAGGTTTCATACCCTCCACTGGAGGAGCCTCACACTCCCTCTCCCCATGACCAATCACACCACAATTGAAACAAAAACCCGACAGCCTTTCATACTTCACCCAGAACCACTTCTTCCGCTCCTTTGGATAAGTAGCTAGAAATAGACCCCGCCGCAATGGACGTGAAATATCCACTCTAATCCTTATTCGGAGAAACGCCCCTACTGCAACACCATCAGCATCTGTATCCACCTCTACCACTCCCCCAATAAGTTCTCCAATAGATTCTCCCACTTTTCTGTTGAGGCAACCTATTGGCAGATCATACACCCTTACCCATAATACCACATATGAGAAATCCAACTCCGAAATACACACCTTAGGATCATACTCCTGAAAAGCAATCATCGCTTTATCAAAAGTCCAAGGCGAACCCTCTACTACCTTTCTCTTATCACGTAGAGAAGAGAACTTAAATATGAAAATATTTTCTCCCAGAGCTTTAATGGACACTCCTGTGTGCAGCCTCCATATTCTTTTCAAGGTCTCCCCAAAACCTACAGCATTCACAGCCTTGCTAAAAAGCACTTTTCCTACCAGTTTATGCAACGCATCAACCGGTTCTTCTACAACTTCACTTGTCACTGTCAACCCTTCACACTCCTCCTCCGTTAACGTCATCTTACTCCAAAGGGCTTCTAGGTCTTCAGCCATACTGCCTACTCAACCAAGAAGACTGAATTCCACACTAGGAAATTGAAACTCGCATAAACCTAATACCATGCACGAGGGAATCCTAATAATGAGAAAGAAACCCGAGCAGAGCATTAGGCACAACGAGACTTTTTTTTTTAATATTGAAACGGATGTTAATAACATCTCCCTTCATTTAATGTTTATAAAGGAAAATATTTTTAATTTCATTATTTATTTGTAATAGCAATTTAAATTAAGTTAACGTTTTATTTTATTACTTTAAAAAAAGGAATTTATGTGAAGAGGAAAATACATAAGACATCGACATTTAGAGGAGGAAAATTGAGTTTCCAAAGCGTTTTGTCAACACTGAATTAATAAAATTTAAATAATTATTATTTTAAACATGTTTTATCTTAAAAAAGTATATTATTTTAAATATGAATTATATAGTATTTGTTTTCGAGTGTAAAGAGGAAGTCCTAAAAATCCCACCACTAAACAAATTTGGGTGAGAAAAATTGACTTGCCAAAACATATCCCATTTAATTAAATAATATTTTTACAAATAATAAATGAGATTTAATTATTAACAAATAGGATCCATAATTATATTATTTAGATTCAATAATTAAATACATAATGTACAAATATATGAATTTAAGGATAAGATAAGGAGTCAAAAATCAAATCTAAACATAAAGACAAAATAATTACTATTCAGTAATAAAAAAAGTGGATTCTTAAAGAAATAATAATTAAAATTGCCAACGACAGGCCCAAAGACTACATTTTAAATTTTTATTGTTTAATTAATTATATTAAAAAATCTGGAATTAAAAGAAAAGAAAAATAAAGTACCTGCTGGAGATGGAGCTTATGATCAATGATGGAGGACCAAATTTATAAGAAGTTGCACGAGAAACGAAGAAGAAAAAAAAACTCAGAAAAAAACCGTAAAAAAAAAAAAGAATAGTTGCAGATGAAAGAGAAAATTTTTTTAAGCATCAATGTGATTGCCTCCGCTTTTTTTTTCTCTATACATTCGCTCCCTATGGTCTCTTGTGTCTCTAAAATTGTGTGTGTGAAAATTATGTGTGTAAAATTCTGTTCTTTCTCTCCCTCTTTTCTTTTGTGTTTGTTGCTGTGTTGCTTTTTTAGGCTTTTAATGTTGAATCAAAGAGGAGAAAGAATCAATCCGAAATCATGAACAATTAATTTTCACCCTTGCAAAAAACGTGCTTGAAGATTAAGGAGGAGAGACCGGATTTCATGCAGGGAGCCGAGGAGAAGAGGAGAAACACGATTGACTGAAGATTGAGGAGAAGAGGAAAAGACGTGATTTTGGGATGGAAAAGGAAAGCTTCGAGAGATGGAATCAATAATTGACTGAAGATTGGAAGGAATTTAGAGATTGGGAACCTAGGGTTTTTATAATTTGGGAAAAGGGGAAGAACAAGCAGCAGCAGCTTCTGCTCCTGTTGGCTGCTGCGCTGAATGGAAAGATGGGGAGGGTGAACCGGGTCTTATGGCCCAAACCCCTTTTTCCCTTTCTTTTGTTTTTTTCGTAACCCCTTTTTTTTTAAATAATAATAATAAACAAATCCCAAAAATAACTTAATGCACAAGAACTATAAAAGTTTTCAACCAAACTTTTTTTTTTAATTTTAAAACTTTTGTTTTTAAAAATTCTTATTTTTTAAATAACCTCAAAAATAACTCAATACACAAGAATAATACATTCAAACAAGCTTTTTATTTTTCCTCACTATTTATTCAATTATAAAAATTTGAGAATAAAATTTTAATTAACCCAAAATTTTTGCAAAATAAAATTTTTGATCCCGGACAAAATTGGGTGTCAACACAGTGAGACCTATAAGAACATTCTCATTCTCGCTTCGCGGTCGTGTTCCCTTTGCTAGTATCCTGTACTTTACAAGGCTCCTCGTTTGCCGCTTTCGGACGAAGAAGCTTTACACGTACTACCACTTGAGTGTCGAATCCAGTCAAGTCCAACCGACTAACCAAAGAGGATATCGTCTCTTAACTAATCGTCGTTACAGAGAGCTCAACTATAGGTACAAACTTAGGGAATATCAAGCAAACATAATTTCACGCATCTCCAAGAGCACGAGGTTTCACCCAAAATCCTTAGATACTCACTACTCTCTACAACTTTGGATTCCCACTAACTCAAACAATCACTCCTTCCTTTAATTCTCCTTCTATCTCTAGTGCTTTCGTCCTTCATTCCCATGACTTAGGGGAGATTCTATCGTAACTTTGGTCTTATCCACTCAGAACAACTCCACTTTTATTGTTAGATTCATCCTAAGCATTAATCATGCCTATCACTTTCACCGTCTAGACATCTAACTATAGCACAAAGGGGTTCTAATCTTCCGGATTCTCATCATAAATTCCTCAAATTAATGACAATGTACACCTCTTTTCTTCTTTGCAACTCCTCAATTTCGATCAAACTTACTACTAGGTTCACGGTGGTCTTATATTCTTATTCAATTTCAACCATTTACCCATCCTCGATCGTTCAAGCCTAAGCTATCTGGGTAACTATAGCACTTCCATCTTCACAATTCAGGCTACGGGATTTCAGAAAGGATCGATAACGCTAGGGTTCGATAGTAAGGCTCATGAAGGAAAGTTCGAAGTTCAGCAACAATGACTGTCTTTGTTGAAGCAATTCAACAAACACGGGGATCCAGGAATAACATCCTATCTCCTTAAAGGCAATAACTACCCTTGTACAAAAGGTACGTCAAGGTCAACAATCTTGGGTCTAATAAGAAACAATATAACATCAAATGTTATGGGGTCTCAATCTTAGAATCTATTCGCTCTCTACTCAGTCTACTTCCTTCAAACTACAGAACCAACAGGTTCCTTAGACTAACACAACAGGCACTAGAGACACAGACAGAGTCTCACATCCCATAAAGACGAGAACTTGACCTTGTACTCCTATCCTTACACTAGCAAACACATAGAGTCACACAAACAAAGCATGTAAGCCCATGCTTAAGGCCACTAAGGATTACCATAAGCTTTGATACCATAATGTAACAGCCCGATTTTCGTAACACAAAATAACCGACTTTTATTTCTTAAATTGCCAAAAATGAGGCCATTTTTTTTTTAAAACGTTATTTGAGATGCCATTGATACACTTTAACATTCTTTACTGAAAACCGAGTTGTTACTAAAACTCATACTCACTTACATGAATCTCTAAAAACATTTGTCATTGGAAAATGATTTGGTTTCGAACTCAACAGAGCTCTTTGCATCACATCAAAACAACTTATACAGTCCTCATAAAATTACATTCTTACACTTTTTCAAAAGTAGGGCATAATCCAAGGTAAGCTGAATTACATAAATAGTTCATTACTTAGGTAATCCTTGACTCCAGACATTCACACTTCACTTAAACTTAAAAATAACAAAAGGCCCCTAAATTCATAGCACTATTCTTAAATCTTCCTATCGAAGACAACCGGATGTAGTTTCCCTTTCTTCTTGCGTCCTTTCTTCACTCCCGAAGATGAGGCCGTCTCTGTCACTACTTTCCCACTGTCCTTTGACTCCAATCCCACTCCATCTAGAGTAGTGGAGTTTTCCTGAATCTCGTTCCGCACCTTCTCTTCATAGCTTCTGTATCCTCGTACGGTGACTTGTCCCAAATGCGGTTCCAAGTTGACTCCGCTCAGTCTGTGTTCTGGGTCCGTAATCACCATCTGAGTACATCCCGTCCACACCCATCCATAGCGGGTGGGTTTCCAACCATTTCCCTGACGGCGCCATGTAGTAATCTCCAGACGATGCTCCATCTGCCCGTTGAGATACCAGCAACACCGATATGCCAACGAACAGGAGAGAGTAAGCAATCCGAACGACGCATCGTCGACGGTGTGGGTTTACGATAGGCAAGATATTAAGACAATACAAACATAACAAAGCAACATACACACAACACAACATTGAAGTATATCATCATCATCATCAACAGCATTATCATTATCTTGCCCAACTCATTTTCACTTCTCAGCATAACATTCTTTATTTCTCATTTTCTTTCTCATTCTCAACTTGCAAATCTTTCACTTTCATTCCTTTCCCTCTTCATAGGGTTTTATTCTTCTTTTCACACTTTTCATTCTCAATTCGTTTCTCATTATCAGCATTCCAAAGATTTTGCTCTTATAATTTTAAGTATTTTCTTATCAAGTCTTATTGGATCACAACCATCGATGATTGGGGAATTATATTATCATCGAGGTACTCGTTTCGTTCTCAGTTAGCACACACATCTACATCTCCTCGGTCATTCACCCAACCTAGTCGGAAGCAAACAAGAGTACAGGACCTTTACCACGCGGGCACGACAGCTGTCTCATCAAATCAAATGGCTCCAAGCCAGGAGAACTGTAGAAAATCGGGTACAGTCTCAAATCGAATCAAATCATATAATATCAAGGCACACTGTAGAAAAATCGGGTACAGTGGCAAAATCACATTGCCCCGTTCCAGTCCCTCTCACTGTTCAAGATTTGCAATCTAGGGGGCGTCAGTACTAGTTCTAGTTGCGCTGCAGAACTTACCACGGCATTGGACCCAGTCCCTACCACGTTAGTATACCACATGTGGGGTCCGTTCTGCCTAGAAAGTACTCTAGACTTCTTGACGTTTCACCGTCATTGTCCTCCCCTAATGCAATCTCCACCTGAGTATCCCTGATACTCATGGTATCTTCCTCTCCAATACTTCGATATCACACTCATAGCTCACCGCATTCGCATTCGTCAATGTCTTTTAAAGTGTTTTAGAGTTTTAGTTATTACCCTAAGGTCGGCTCATCCTTAGTCCATCCCTTCAACGAGTCCCGACCACTAATTATCACAATACTTTTCTTATCCTTCCTCATCATAGCACAGAGTTGGGATTGCATCGACAAACTTGCATCTCATTTCACAATCTTTCTCAACATCTCCTTTCATTCTTTCTCAAAATCTCATTTCACAATCTTTCTCCAAATCTCATTTCATAGACTTTTCTCAAAACAACATTTCATAATCTTTCTCAAAATCTTATTCATAAACTTTCTCAAAAATCTCATTTCATATACTTTTCTCAAAATAACATTTCATAAGTTTTCTCAAAATCTCATTTCATAAACTTTTTCAAAAATCTCATTTCATAAACTTTCTCAAAATCTTGCTTCACAAACTTTCTCAAATTAGCAACACCACTCTTTTTAGAACATCAGCCCTCTAGCTTCGCTTTCTCAACTGAGGAGCCCAGCTCCAGTCACATCACATCTCATTCCGATAAACAACAACCACATTACTTTCCCCAGCTCTGGCTCATCACGTCATTATTATCAGCTCTTGCTCAACAGCGTTATTCTCATCAGTATTATACTACTTTTCATTCACATCAAGACTTAACTCTTATCACATTCTTAGATTCTCATAACATCTCATATCTTTCCACAATCTCAACTCCTTATCTCTTTTCTGATCATTCTCATATGTCTTATCATTATCTCTTTTCTTAATGTCTTATCAGGGCTGCCTTATCCCATAAGGACTTAGGCCAAACAAGGGGTTACATCTTTCTTTGTGTCTTTTACTCTCAATCTCATTTCATTACTTTTACAAACTTATTCGCATTATCTCAATTTCAAGACGTAACAAATGTCCATCAACATGTTATTCTTTTTAATCATCAAATCAAATATCATCATGCATAATTAAATAAATAAACATAAACATGTTATTTCAATCATCATCATATAATCTCATCACATAACAACCTGCGGTCTTTGTCTCCTTCGTATAAGTGGCCACACAACACAAACAATTGCCACTATACTACTGACTCAGAACCACCAAGTTCCGATCTTTGAGATGATCCGGAACGTCCTAATAAATCACCTAAATACCACGGTGTCCAGCAATTAAATGTACACAATCTCCGCGGATCCTTGTCGCTGCCAGCTGCCCCAATCCCTCGTCTTTAAAATTCCTCGTATTAAATAGAACACAATTATGTTATTAACTTGTATCGAGAAAATCTCCTCTTAACTCAAACACATTTCGTTCCTCGTCGGAAGACTTAAAAACATAACTGTTTTCTCAAAACAACTCTAATATTTTCTAGTACTTCAAGTACTTCAAAACCATTTGAAATTATCTAATAAAATAATTTAAACCAATTGATTTGGTTGCTGGTCCGTCTTGGGCAGCACCTTAATCATATCCAAAAACACCGAAAAATTCACCGTTTTTAATCCGGCTTTTCCTAAATCAAATACCACTTGAAAACCATTCTTTAAATCACATGAACACACTTTTAAAGTCAATAAACAATTTTAAACAACTCTGGACAACAAGGAATTGCTTCACAAGATCACTTTAATAAAAACCCGAAAACATCGTAAAAGCACTTTTGTTTCAAATAATTCTTTAGTTCAAAACTAACACTTTAGAATTCGAGCTTTATCAATAAGTACGAACTTAGGACAACCACTAAACATGTCTCATGTTTTCAAATAAATCAAACCAAATAAACTCAAGGTTACTGAATTTCCAAAATCAATTACGTATACAAACATTTTTCCAAACATCAATTAGCACACAACCAACAACAACACTTTGATAAATCCAGTCATATAAATCATATACCTTTCAAATATCAATTAACCTTTAATCAAATAAAATCCTACCCTTTTTAACTAGTCTTGGCCGAATTGCACCTCACATAAAACAATGTTCTTCCCATTAAATCCAAGCATATAATTACTTAACCAATCACTTAACTTAATTATAAACTAAACATTCATTTTCAAATAAACACTTTCACAATCAAACACTGATTCACTTATTCAACACATAATTGCTTTCAAACCATTTAATTTTCATATTTACCTATTTACATACAAAGAGGCCGAATTACTCCAAGAAAATAAACCAAGGATTACTAGTTCAAACACTTTAAATCAACTTAATCAACTTGAAACATTATCATGCAAGTTCATTTTCATAGAACAAAACACTTAGACATAGATATACTCACATACCGAATTGAACCAAAGATATAAACCAAGCACATTTGTTTTTCTTACTTTAAACAACTTAATTCCTTTCAAAAATCACTATGTAAATTTATTTTTATGCAACTAAATCTCCTAGACTTATTTACACTACATGGCCGAATGGAATCCAAGAAAACAAGTCAAAAATTACAAATCTAAAACACATAAACCAACTTAATTCATTTCAAGCACTTAAACTCCACTTTCTTTTTTATGAAACAAAATTATTTACTCTTCCTTTTGCTCTTGACCGAATACACACACATATACACATTTAAGCACAAAACTTTTTCCAACCATTTAGTTCATTTGTTTCCTTTATAAAAATCAAGAATACTCTTATGGAAATAGTTGAACTTAACAAATCATTAACATATTAGTTCAAATACTCCATCAAAGTCTTGTTTTTCAAGCCTTAGAAATTTTATGCATGCATTCAAAGTCCTTAGATTAAACAAATATTAACATGCATACACATAAAATGAGAATCAAGTATAGATTCCTTTATCTTTTTAACCAAAACCGAATAGAAATAAATAACCACCACACCATTTCAAACAATTTAACTTAGCATTAATTCATAAAACATACTCATTACTTTATGTCACTTCATGAAAAAGAATCCTAACCTAGTTAACATGCATTGGCCGAATACTTGTCATGACAAAGACAAGGTTTTTGGTTCACATTTTCAACATGCAAATATCAAGATTCATGGATTTAATCAGGAACTTGTTTACACAAAATTTTTAAAAATATCATTTCTTTTTTTTTTCAAACATAAAACCGAATCATCATCACCACTTCAAACCAAGTTTTTATTTTAATTTTCTTGCATGCACTTTAGAAATCCTTGAATCAAGAAGAAATCAATATGCATGTGCCTTTTTCATGAGAAACAAAACATGATCTCTTGGTTCTAAGCTTAAAACCGAATACACATCACTAGAAATCAAAATTTAAGTTCAAATCTTTAACATGCAAGAACACAAGACATAGATCAAGTCAAAAATCATTTTTCAAAGGCTTGTTTCCTTGGTTTCTTTGCAAAACCGTGACATGCACTCAAGAAAGGTTAAAGCTTTTTGCTCAAAAATCACATGCAAAGCTCAAGATCAAAACTTTTTCATAGATCAAGACAAAATCAAAGCTTTATCAAAGATCAAGTCAAAATCAAGACATTCCCACAACTCAAATCAACTTTTCTAATCATAAAGTTAACATGCAACTACTTGGATCAAATTAAAAAGCATTAAGACATAATTTTCTAGCCATGGCCGAATCATCTAGCTCATGGTTTCACTCTTTACAAGTTTCTTTTGCTCCCAAAATTCAAGATCAAAGCTTAATCAACACATGCAAAAAGAAAAAAGAAAGATTACAAAACCACAAATCATAACTAACTCTAATCTCTTAGGATCTTCGAGTTACCCACCAAGAAAGAAAGGTCTTCAAGCTTCTTACACTTTGATCTTCAAAGAAAAGCCTTGGATCTAGCTTAAACTTCTTCTTCCTCCTTCTCTCCCTCACGGTTTTTCCCTCTCTCTCTCTAAGAGTTTAAGGAGCTCTTAGAGTAAAGTGTTTGGTTTGGAAATGGAATTAGGAAATGAATGAGGTGTTGGCAAAATGAACCAAGGCTAAGCCTTATATAGGCAAAATCGTGACTCCCTCTTTTGCCCTTGGAGGAAATTCGGTCATGTGTTAAAGGGAGGGGTAATTTTGGCACTTTAACATGTTGCATGGGTGGATTTTATCAAGGGGACAATAAGGAGCAATTTAAGGCTTTAGGGTCACTTCATGCATGATTATTTCTACTACTTCAAATTTTTCTACCAACTTAATTTCCTTATGGTTCTAATTATTCTATATGCTCCTTGTCCTAAAAATTAAAATCCTAGGCCTACCCACATACACACATACACACGTAGCACACATATATACATACACATCTTACCCTTTTCATTTCCTAATCATGTTTACCTTAGAACACTATAATCATCAATTCACACAATGATGTAATTATCTCTAAAGAATCACATTCACACAATTATTTTCATGCATCATTCATCAAACACATATCAAACCAATACACATCACATAATAGATTTATGTCTTGACAATAATTTTCTTCTTAGCTATTTTTAACACCCAACATCCTCAAAATTCGTTTTCCGCAAACTCATAAAATAACTTTTTATAAATCAACCCAGAAAATTGTAAAAGTTAAATTTTCAAATTCTACGTTTAAAGACGATCGTTTTCGTATAAAGATCATAAAATTCGGAGTTACGGTTGAAAAGATACGAATTTTCAAAGTTATTCAACCTATTATGGTTCACAAAGAATTTCCACTTCTTAAAGAAATCTCAAATAATAAAACCATTTAATTTGGGTCCATGAAAACACTCATCTTCACATCAATACATCTTTTGTCAATAAAATCTATTTCAAAAATTCATTTAAAACAGATGAGGAATTTGCGGGTCGTCACACTACGACTCATAAAATGACACAGTAATAGACAAGTCGCCATGAACATACTTAAAGAGAAAGCAAGAACTGAAAAATGTAACAGACAAATACATTATTTTAATGTCTCCTACTACCTCATGTATTATATGATTATAGAATAAGTTTCCTACTTGTCCCAGGAGTTACACTGTTACAGTGTGTAATTGAGTTTTTATTTTGCTGCTGAAGTATAAAATTCGTTCAAATCAGTATACATAAATATAAGATTTAGAATAAAAAGCCTAACTCACTTAGTCAATACACTAACAAGCAAAGAAATTTCACAAGAAAAAACATCCGGAAAAAAACAGATTTTCATATTGAGAAATTATACAGATTTTCTCACCCCCCATAACAGATGCAAATTTCATGCGGAAATCACAATATATAAATAATTTTTTTTAAAATAAAATTAAAAAAGGATCTCCATTTCAATGCAATCATCACTCTCAAAGCGCATATGTTAGCAGGCAACTAATGAAACACAAATACAGCTTCATTAAAACAATAAATAAATCCTTAAAAAAAAAGCAGAGCAACTCAAATCGAACAGAGCAGAGAGCAAAGAAGTGTCGGTTATCTCTCAAAAGCTAAACAGAAAATCTTAGATCGAAGAAGAGTAATAAGAGTACCGAAGCAGTTCTAGAAAATGAAGGGCAGAGGTGAGCGGCGAATCGATCAACGACGAGGAGGAGTAAGCATACGAAGGGTTGGCGATGATGGCGGTGCTTGACAGCGAAGTGTAACATCCTCTTTTAAATTTAAGTCCATAATATAAGTTTTATGTTAACAGTGCATCATGATTAGGAGCATTAGTAAGGTTTAAATTAGAAGTGATAAGAAACCTCAAGAATCATTGAGAATTAGAGAGTTTAGAGAGTTTAAGTTAGAAATCCTTAAAATTTAAGTTGAGTCCTATATGTTAAGTGGTGAGTTGGATGCTAGGAATGCTTTTAAATTAACATAGGTAAGTGTCTTGATCTTAAAATGGGTTAAAGAAGAAGTAGGAATAGCCAAAAATGCAAGAAAAATTATGAGAAGCAAAACTGGTGCGCCCAGGCGCTGGCTGGTGCTCCCAGGCGCTCACCAGTGCATCATTTTGATGCTCACAGGTAGAAATGCGCGCAGGCGGGGAGAATGCACGCCCAGGCGCGCGGTCGAGTAGAGATGGTGCGGATCAGATTTTCTCTGGCACGCCCAGGCGTGAAAATGGTGCGCCCAGGCGCTCGCTTGCTGATACACTCCATTTTACTCGAGTTTTATGGAAATATCTAGAGAAATATACTTCTTTCCTATATTCCACTCCCATTTTTATGAGCATAAGGAGGAAGGCTTAATGCATAATCATAAAAACTCTTCCTAGAACATAAGAAAAACCTTCATTCTACCTTAGTAATCCTCTTCCCCTTCATCAACCCTTCATATACATCTCTCCCAAATCCTTCTCTCTTTCTCCAAACACACAAACCCCATCATTCAACACTCTTGGTTCATCTCTAAATAAGTAGAAGCTAAGGGTTAATATCAAGGAAGGTTCAAGAAGAAGAGGCACCAAGATAGAGATCAAAGAAGAAAAGCCAATAAACTTCAATAGGAGCTTCCTCTTCTTAAGCTTTTCCTCTCCTCACCAAAGGTAAGGGAGGTGTGGTTTACTTAATTTGAAATAAAGAATTACTTAGTAATAATCTAGAATCCTAGGACCTAGAAATGAGTTAAATGAATATTCTTGAAAATAGAGTGATGAAACCTTTGTGTGGTAATTGGAAACCTAGCTCCTAGAAATTTGATGTATGTATCTTTGCATAGATTTTATTATGTGTGATTGATGATTAATACTTGATGAGGATGAAATTTTGATAAGAACCCTTATTGTATTTAAATTAAAGAATTGATTATGAGAATTAAAATGGTTATACATACATTACTAATTAATGGATTAAAGTTATATAACTATTTAATGGGATTTAATTGGGTTTTATATTATTGCTATTTAATGCTTTATTTTGAATTATGTCAAACTACTCACTCTCTTATGTTGACATTTTAGGTACTGCACCTAGTGAGATCTTTTCGATTCCCTCTGCCAAGGAGAGTCATGCTCCATCACATGGAGTATAGACTTGATGATGTGGCTTTGCCACTTTTGTGCAACCAAGCTCGCTGATATAGAAAGTCTTACACTTTTTGATCACTTAAATACAATGTTGTGTAAAACTTTATAAATCCCTTACTTTTAGTTATGTAAAATAGTAGAACAAACTTTTATTTTGTAGTTGTAAGATAGTGCCACCACCATGGTATAGTATATACCATTGTTTTGGGTGTGAGAATATGGTGGCCAAAAAAAATATTTTGAAGTGTATTTAAACTTGATATATATGTTATTGGATCTGACAGGTACATGAAATAAAAAAAATTTGGATAGTCAGAAAAACAAAGTAAACTCTGTCAAAAATTTTTCTAAATATTTTCATTAATAAAAGTGTTGACTAATAGAAAGTACTATACTTAACATTATAATTAGAGAATTAAAAACTAGTGTTACACAAAACGGCGAAGGACGATGATGGCAGTGCTTGACGGCGAAGTGGCGAAGGGCGATGATGGCGGTGCTTTGATGGGAGCTGACGAGAGACGGAGAGATTGAAGGAGATGGGACCTCCAATGGCAATTGTAACATCCCGAATTTTCGTTTGTATTATGAATTCCGAGTTTTACTAAATTAAAGGATTAACCCTTAAAATTAACCACTAAAGCATTGAGCATTTTTTTTTAAAATATCCTACGAAATTTATGAAAGTATATTTTATTTATATATTTCAACGTAATTTGGTTTAAAACAATTATCCTATCTGAAAAATGTACTTGCTATATTTTAATTTGCTTTTGACATTTTTAATATTAAACTTGTTTTAAGATTCATGATTTTATACATATAATTAATTAATGTTTACATTTTATTCTTAGTACTTTGTGTTGCTTAAAATAAATAAATAAATAAAGGAAAATAGATAGTAGCAATTTTAAAATAATACTAACACTACTACTACTACTACTACTACTACTAATAATAATAATAATAATAATAATAATAATAATAATAATAATAATAATAGCATTAAGGAAGTTTAGGAATAACAAGTTTAAGTCCCTCTTAGTGTTACAAAAGTGTTAGGAAATATTGGAATCTTAAACACCATGATTTCTTTAACGTTATAAATTATAAATTTTATTGAATTAAATAATTGTTTCTTGAAATCAATCATTTAAGCGTTGGGTATTTTTATAAAATACATTATGCTAACTACTTAATTATATTTGAAACTAAATTTATTTGAAGTAATTACCCTATTTTAAAAATACACTTTCTCTACTTTACTTTGATTTAGATATACCCAATATCAAATGAATGTTTCATATAATTTCAAAGTACTAACTTTGTGACATCCCTATTTGTATTAATACGATATTTAAACTTTGTTATTGGTATTTCCCTTAAATAACAATAATAGTATTGTAAATGTTATAAAAAAAAATAAATAATAATTAATAAATTAGTAATTAGAAGTGTGTGTATTCATATTTAAAAAAAAGAATTAAGAGTGTGTTATGTTTTGGGGGTGGAAAAACCCTATTTTCTTTGCCACAAGGGGCTTCAGCCGCCGCCCCCCTCCTTGCTTCCCCACCATCTTCACGTGGCTATCCCCTCTCTCTGCCTCCTACGTTTTTGTCCTCTTTCTCGCCATCCCCTTTGGGCGCCGCTGTCACCGCCCCAATTTTGGTTGCCTCCCTCCTTTGATCGATCTCTCTCTCTCTCTCTGTTCCAGTCTCTCTCTTTCTCTCACCCTGGAGCTGTCGTCGCGCGCCGCCGCCAGCCAAGGGAGTCACGAACCGCGACTCGCCTCCCTCTAGTCATGACGGATCTCCAACCGCCACTCGTTCCCTCTCCCTCCAGTCGCGCATCACGATCTCCTCCCTAGCTAAGAACGAATCGTCGTCGCCGCTTCCATTGTTGATGGAGGCTCGCGAATCGCGAGCCACGGATCTTCCCTCCGTCGCTGGTTGTTGATGGTGCCATGGAGGTCATGCTGCTGCCGTTCGTTGATGCAGCCTCCTTCCCGAACGAACAACCACCATGATAAGAAGCCTGTGTCGCCGCCACTGTTTTGTTCCTGAGGCCGCCGTGGAGAACCGCCGCTCTCCTTCCTCCTCCCCGGTTCACGTCTGCTGCTCCCTGGACAAGAGGTCTGTGTTCATTGGGTTAAGCTAAAGCTTTGTGAACCGACGCCATTATCGTCATCGGCCACGGTTGCGGGTGCGATCCAAACCGCCATCACCAACATAGTCGAGGAGTCAAACCGACCCCGGTCGTATAAGCCGTACTTGCCGCTGGTGGATTGGGACTAGTTCAACGTAAGCCGCAACGGGATCGCGTCATCGAGCCGTAAGCCAGGTTCTAATAGAACCCTGAGGTAAGGGGTTCTTTACCTTGCTTTAGGGAGTATTTTTTAATTAGTATATAATACTTGCTAAGATTATGTGGGTATGCTTGTGACTGATTATTCGGTAATTAATTTAAATTAAATATAAAGTAAGAAAGTAAATGAAATGAATTGAATTATAAATTGATACTTGGAATTGAATATACAGGCTAAGTGCTATATGTTATCATGTATGTTTATTTGAAGAACAGGAACTTTGGTTGTTACTTGTGAATGCTTATAAATGATTATTGTTCTGTATGTCTGGTTGATTTAAAGAGATATATGTGAATCATATAAGTGGTTCAATTGTGATGTTGTGTCCTAAATGTGTATCGCATAATGAATTGAATAATTGAATAATAAATAAAAGAAAGTAAGTATGTATGAGATGTAAAACTATAATGAGAACTAAGGAATAGAAAGAGTTAAAAACGTCATGGCATAAACTTAGGGAATTGAAAATATAAAGTGTGAAAATTGTTGTGTATGCTTATATGATAAATGTGTGTTGAATGGCGAATGAGATAACAAATTAATAATAAAACGCAAGAGAGAAAAGGATAATTATAAAGAAATTAAAGAAGAGAAAAGATCATAAATAAAAAGAATAACTAAATAAGATAAACGAAATGAGGATGAGAATAATAAAAGGATACTTGTCACAGGTTAGGTCGGGAGGACCTGGTCGTGAGACCCTGTGGCCAATTGATAAAAGATTAATAAAAGAATGGGCCAACGCAGGTTAGATCGTGGGATCTGGTCGTAAGACCCTGATCGAGGCCGTACCCGATCAAAATAAAAGGTGTTTATTCTGTAGTACTAGGAAGGTGATCCTAGGTCGTTTCCCAGCGAATATCGGTCTAGGCAAAGTATCAAACACGTAGTGTGCAGTAAAATGGGGGGGTTTTTGTGTGTGACAAATGTGAAGAACAAAACACAAACAGAATATAAAAACTAAGAAAATCAGAAACAAAAGCGGGCAAACCCCTTTGGTTACGTACACTACTCAATCCTAGCTCACTAAAGATCGATTCCTCTCCTCTCCTCTGTCCAACTCGTGATAACCAAATACTAAGCGAAAATTCAGTTATCACTCCAAACCCTAACTTCTAATTAAGCATCAGAAACCAGAATTGGAGTTTTTACGAGTTAATACAAATTAAGCATTTATATTCATGTATTATCTCTACGAAATGGAATTAAGCAAACCACTACACATCGATAAACATGAAAACAGAGAAGAGAAAACGAAATTGCATTAATAACAAGAGCTCAAGAGTAGATAATACAATACCAAAGGGATTAACCCTTGAAGTCTAGCCTTCCATGGCCATAAATGAAGAAAAACGAGTAGAAATGGGGAAGAACAAAACCCTAGCAGCCACCATCACTTGGGAGAGCCAAGAGAAAATTTCTAACCTAGAGAGAGAGTGAGAAATCTGAAATGAAAGTGTGTTCTTGGAGGTTACACGAATTTCCCCTCTTAAGACACAAAATGGGCCTAAAACATGGGCCCAAATCCTAAGAAACACTATTCTGAACATTACAATTAAAAAGGGACCTAAATGCAAATTACAATCTTCACTTCAATACTTCAATCTTCATTTCCAAACTTCCCAAAGTGTCCTTATGCCAAATATTACCTGAAAATAGAAATAGAATTAATTAGGCTAAATAATTCCAAATTAAACAATATTCGGAATATTAGTCCAATAAACTCTAAATCAATAAATCAAGCTAATCAATGTCAAATGGGCAACAAGTATCAATAATAGGAGTAAAATGATGCAAGGAATAATGGGAAATAAAATGCTCATCAAATACCCCCACACTTATCCTTTTGCACTCCTGGGCAAAACCAAAAGATAGGACTATGAAGATCAATATGCACCAAAGTGAATCATGCAACAAGATGACTACAACTAAGAAATGCAAACCTAAGAGATTACATACTTCACAATGAATTCTAGGAAATGCAAAGAAATGGGCAAACTCAAGCACACAAAATGGTTAAGGATCAAAGAGTCAAAGCATCCGCGAACATCATCCAATTACTTCAAGTATGCAAAGAAACCAATGACATCAAGAGGATAGTCACAAAGATGATAGAAACTCACAAGGATCACTCAAAAGTGTTTACACTCAAGTGTTTGGGGTTAATCATTATTTACACTCAAGGCACATCATGAAAAACAAACACAACCATAAGCTTGACAAGCCTCTAACATCAACCATCAACACACATGCACAAAATGATCAAAAGGTCTTTTAAGGGTTGTAATGGGGCCAAGGACAAGGTAGGATAAAAATATGGGAATGTAGCTAAAACCAAAGGAATAGAGGAGCAATGGGGAATAAGTAAAAAGTAAGCAAAATCCACCCCAAAATCAACTACCACTAATTCCAATCCTCTTTGCCTCAACAACCTTTTATTCACTTTTTTTTTTCTCTTCTTTTTTTTTCTTTTTATTTTTGCATTTTTTTTTTGTATTTTTGTCTTCTATTTTTTTTTTGTTTTTGAGAGATATACAAAAAGAAAAGAAGAAACAACACAAATGGCATGAAGATGAAGCCATAACTATAACAACCAATGAGGCAAAATCAAGAACTCAACCAATTAAAGCATAAAGCACACTTCTTACCTAATACCCATTCCCAAAACAATTCCAAAGCTCCAAAATTTCCTAAGGTTAGGACAATCATGGTTTTTCAGTCATAGGCTTGTAATGAGCTAAAGAACAAGGAAAGGGATAAAAAGGCTCAAAGGGGCTAGCAAAGGATACATTCATTCAAGGTAGGCTCATATGGCTAGTAGCTTATTCAAGAAAGAAAGTGCCTAAATCATTTCAAAATGTGCATGAGCAATCAAGTATCAACAAGAGTCAAATCAAGTTCTAGAGTGCAAGTAATCCAGAGTGCAATCACACATGAAAGAAAATTAGGTGGCATATATAGCAATCCACCCACAATTAAGGCTCAAATCCTCACAAAAGGGACAATTCTATCACAGTGTTACCACCTCTTAATTATCAAAAGCAACTTTACACACAGAAATGCATGAATTCAGACACAAGATACCAAAACTCTACTAAAGTGAAGCAAAAACATGCAAGAAAATGCCCAAAACTAAGCAAAACCTAAAAAAAAAATCAAAGCAAAATATGCAACCTAAACTACTCTCCCCCCCACACTTAAATCACACATTGTCCTCAATGGAACACAAATAGCAGAATCAGACAGATATAGACAAGTGTAATAAAAAGAGTAAGGAAGGAGAAAAGGAGACTCCCTAAGTCATGGTTGTTGAAAAGTGGGGTCGACCAATGAGGCCTCCTCCACAGGTGCATCATCCAAAGAAGGGGTGGTTAGGAAAGGCTTGAGTCGGTGGCCATTGACTTTGAAGCTCTTGTTCATGGACTCACTCTTGATCTCCACAGTGCCATAAGGAAACACTTGGGTGACTACAAACGGTCCAATCCATTTAGAGCGGAGCTTTCCACTCATGAGTCCAAGCCTAGAGTTGTAGAGCAAAACTTTTTGACCAACCAAGAACTCCTTTCTGGAAATGGAGTTATCATGAAGCTTCTTGGTCTTCTCTTTGTAGAATTTGGAGTTCTCATAGGCCTCCAAGCGGATCTCATCTAGCTCACTCAACTGCAGCTTCCTCTCCTCACCCGCTTGATCAAGAGCTAAGTTACATTGCTTCACAGCCCAATATGCACGGTGCTCTATCTCCACAGGCAGGTGGCACGCCTTACCAAAGACAACCCGATAGGGTGACATCCCTATGGGTGCCTTGTAAGCGGTCCGATGGGCCCATAGAGCATCCTCCAATCGTGTGCTCCAATCCTTTCTATTAGGCTTCACCATCTTCTCCAAAATCCGCTTGATCTCTCTATTTGAAATCTCCGCTTGCCCGTTGGTTTGGGGGTGATAGGGTGTAGAGACTTTGTGCACAACCCCATACTTCTTGAGCAAAGCTTGCATGGATCTATTGCAGAAGTGTGTGCCTTGGTCACTGACTATGGCTCTAGGTATGCCAAACCTGCAAAGGATATTAGACCTGACAAAATCTACAACAACCTGAGCATCATTAGTCCTGGTGGCCTTAGCTTCCACCCATTTGGATACGTAATCCACAGCAAGTAAGATATAATAAAAACCAAAAGAAACAGGAAAGGGGCCCATGAAATCTATACCCCAGACGTCAAACACCTCACAAAACAACATAGGTTGTTGCGGCATCTGTTGCCTCCAAGATAGGGCGCCTCCTGCTCTTTGACACTGCTCACACGAGCTGCAGATGTTGCTCGCATCCTTGAAAATGGTAGGCCAATAAAATCCAGAATCCAGCACCTTTCGTGCTGTCCTTTGAGTACCAAGGTGGCCTCCCACTGGTGAAGCATGGCAAAATTGGAGAACCGATTGGATCTCCTGGTCTGGAATGCACCTGCGAATGACCTGATCACTGCAAAAATGCCATAAATAGGGGTCATCCCATACATAATGCTTGGCATCGCTCTTTAATTTGTCTCTTTGAGCTTTGGATGCCAAGGCAGGAAAAACAGAAGCAACGAGATAATTAACAATGTCTGCAAACCAAGGAGTTTGGGGAAGGGGATGGGAAACATGTAAAGATAAAAGCTGCTCATCCGGGAAGTTATCCCGGATAGGAAATGCATCCTCCTCTCTCTCTATCCTGCTCAAGTGGTCTGCGACAAGGTTATGCGCACCACTCCGATCCTGAATCTCAAGATCAAACTCCTGGAGGAGCAACATCCACCTAATCAACCTAGGTTTGGAATCTGTCTTTTTCAAAAGATACTTCAGAGCAGCATGATCAGTGTACACTACAACCTTAGAACCAAGCAAATATGATCTAAATTTGTCAAGTGCAAAAACAATAGCCAAAAGTTCTTTTTCAGTTGTTGTGTAATTAACCTGTGCTGCATCTAAAGTCCTAGAAGCATAATAAATCACATGCGACAGCTTACCAACCCTTTGGGAGAGAACTGCTCCCAAAGCATAATTTGAAGCATCAGTCATGAGCTCAAATGGGAGGGTCCAATCAGGTGGTTGGATGATGAGAGTGGTGGTTAGTGCTTTCTTCAATTCATCAAATGCCCTCTTGCATTGGTCTCCAAATTCCCATGGGGCATCCTTTTGAAGCAACTTGGAAAGAGGAAGGGCAATGTTGCTAAAGTTCTGAATAAACTTGCGATAGAAACCTGCATGACCAAGAAAAGAACGCACCTCTCGCACGCAAGAGGGGTAAGGCAAATGTGATATTACATGCAGCTTAGCAGGGTCAACTTCTATGCCCTTGTGCGAAACAATGTGCCCTAAGACTATGCCTTGTTCTACCATGAAGTGGCATTTTTCAAAATTCAAGACAAGGTTAGTCTCAATGCACCTGTTAAGCACCTTAGTCAAATTATCAAGACATGCATCAAATGAGGAGCCATAAACACTAAAATCATCCATGAAGACCTCTATGCAATGCTCGAGCAAGTCAGCGAAAATACTCATCATACATCTTTGAAATGTGGCAGGAGCATTGCATAGGCCAAAAGGCATCTTTCTATATGCAAATGTGCCAAAAGGACAGGTAAATGTGGTCTTATGTTGGTCCTCTGGTGCAATACAAATTTGAAAATAACCAGAGAATCCATCTAAGAAGCAATAATGAGATTTACCTGCCAGGCGCTCCAACATCTGATCAATGAAGGGGAGAGGGAAATGATCCTTGCGAGTCGCCTGGTTGAGCTTTCTGTAATCAATGCAGACTCTCCAACTGTTCTGCACTCTAGTGGGAATCAGCTCATCCTTCTCATTTTTGACAACTGTGACACCAGACTTCTTGGGGACAACTTGCACCGGGCTCACCCAAGTGCTATCTGAAATTGGGTAGATGATACCCGCTTGGAGCAACTTGGTGACTTCTTTCTTAACCACATCAAGAATCTGGGGGTTCAATCGTCTTTGGGGTTGTCTCACTGGTTTAGTCCCATCCTCCAACAAAATGCGGTGCATGCACATGGAGGGGCTAATTCCAGGAATATCCGCTAAAGTCCATCCAATTGCCCTCTTGTTCTTTCTTATCACATCCAGCAGTTTCTCCTCTTGATCAACAGAAAGTGAGGTAGAGATGATCACTGGGAGTTTCTGCTCATCCTCCAAGTAAGCATATTTGAGATGAGGAGGGAGGGGCTTCAGGTCCAATGAGGGTGCCTGCATAATAGATGGAACTAAAGGGACAACAGAAATGGATTCTGCTGCCTGCACCTGAACAAGTGAATCAGACTCATGCATAACAGATATGGGGTTAGGGTTGGCATAATCTGAATCTATAACATATGAATCATCAGATGCAGTGGCAGAGTCTAGAAACTGAGCTATTTCAGTGCATGCAGTGCACCATCCAGAGTTAGTGCATGATGGACAAGTAAATGAATCAGTGAAAGATGGCAATTCAAAATCATGATGCAAAATGTCAAGCATATGCTCATCTATCAAATCATCAAGCAAGTCCACATGGAAAACAGAGTGATCCTCAGGAAAATGTTTCATAGCATGGAAAATGTCAAATCGGATCACACTGCCATCAAACTCCATGGAAAGTGAACCTGAATGCACATCTATCTTGGTTCGGGCTGTTTTCAAAAATGGCCTCCCCAAAATAATAGGAACAACATTACGGGGAGAGTCATCTTCCATATCAAGTATGTAAAAATCAGCAGGGAAGATCAACTCTTCAACCCGAACCAAGACATCCTCTATCAAACCTGCGGGGTGGGCAGTACTTCTATTTGCCAATTGAATCACCACACCCGTAGGTTGAAGAGGTCCAAGAGAAAGAGACTTAAAAACAGACATAGGCATGACATTTATGGATGCTCCTAAATCTAGCATAGCATTTTCAAACTTAACATTGCCTATGATGCAAGGTATAGAGAAAGTTCCAGGATCCTTACATTTTTCAGGAATGTGAGGGATAGGTTTACCTATGAGAGCGGAGACATTCCTTCCCATGCTTATCCTCTCATTGCCCTTGAGTCTTCTCTTATGAGTGCACAACTCCTTAAGGAACTTCGCATACCTTGGAATCTGTTTTATTGCATCAAGAAGGGGTATGTTGACTTCCACCTTCCTGAATGTGTCAAGAATGTCCTTGTCCACCTCTTCCACCCTTTTGTTTTGAGGCACTCTTGGTGGGAATGGAAGAGGAACAGGAGGAGGTTGTAGGACAACAGCAGGGCTTGTGGTTGAAGTCGAGGAGGGTTGAGTTGGATGATTCTCTTTGGTGCTAGCATGCTCACCTTCATCTACCACTTGGCTCTTCCCTTTAGAGGAAGCTAGAGCATCATTGTTGAGGTGAGGTTGTGGTGTGGGTGTGACAATCTGCTTTCCCGACCTCAGGTTGATGGCACTCACATTCTGATTCTGAGGGTTGATCATAGTTTGGGATGGCAACTTGTCAGAATTTTGAGATTGCAAGTTGTTGAGAGAAGTTGCCATTTGACCCATCTGATTTGTCAAAGTCTGAATGGATGCCTCTTGTCTCTGAATGGATGCTCTAGTCTCTTGTTGAAATTGGAGGTTTTGCATGGTCATTTGCCTCACCAACTCCTCCAAGGTAGGTTGGTTGGATGGAGGGGCTGATGGTGCAGGATGAACCACTTGCTGCTGTTGTTGTTGCCTTTGCTGCTGGATTGGAGGAGGTACATATGGTGGTCTACTCGGTCCAGCGGTGTTCTGAAGTGGAACATTAGGAGGAGGTTGTTGTTGTTGATCAGACCACTTCAGATTGGGATGGTTCCTCCATCCAGGGTTGTATCTATTGGAAGAGAGGTCATGATTATGTTGTTGTGGGCCTCTATTGTTGTATATGTTTGCTGCATAGGCCTCGGGTTGGTCACCACTTGTCATCGGCTGTTGCTGCTGAAGGGAAGGGCATGCATCTGTGGGGTGCTCAATGGATGTGCATATGCCACACACTCTAGCAGGAAGTATCATCTTTTTCTGATTGACAGCCAATTGTGTGACCAATGTTGTGAGAGAATCAATTTTCTGCTCAAGCTTCTCAACCTTGCCCGAGTCTGCACCAACATCATTTACATCCCTCACAACTATTGCATCACTGTTGCTTCTTGCATGGAATTGTTGACAATTGGAAGCCATCTTCTCAATTTTGCTCCTGGCTTGTAAGGGTGTCATATCTCCCAATGTACCACCACTTGCAGCATCTACCATGTTTCTTTCCATGAAGTTGAGACCTTCATAAAAGTACTGGATGAGAAGCTGCTCTGAGATCTGATGGTGAGGGCAGGAAGCACACAACCTCTTGAATCTCTCCCAATAATCATAGAGACTCTCTCCATGTTGTTGCCTGATACCAGAAATTTCCTTTCTGATTGCAGTGGTCCTATTTGCAGGGAAGAATTTTTCTAGAAATGCCCTCTTCAAGTCATCCCAGCTTGTGATGGAACCAGGGGCCAAGTCAGATAACCAATCTTGTGCTAGACCCTCTAAGGAATGTGGAAATGCTCTGAGACAGACATGATCCTCTTGCACATCATGTGGTTTCATTGTGGTGCACACTATATGGAATTTCTTGAGATGCTTATGAGGATCCTCACCTGCAAGACCATGAAACTTGGGCAACAAATGGATTAGTCCTGTTCTAAGCTCAAAAGGAACATCCTCATCAGGATACCGGATACACGAGTCTTCAATAGTGAAGTCAGGTGCAGCCAGCTCCCTAAGTGTCCTTTCCCTTGGTGGGGGTTGAGCCATGTTATCACAATGTATAGAATCAGATTGAATAAAAGTAGAAGGAATAGAAGAAATAGAAACAGAATCAGAATTAGATGGACTATAAGATGACTCTGACTCACTACCTAATGACTGATTCCTATTTTGTCTAACTAATCTATGATAAGTTCTATCAATTTCAGGGTTGTAAGGATGCAAATAACTTGGGTTGCCCCTAGTCATGTACTGAACAGAACAGCATCAACCATAGCATACTGTAACAGATATGCATGACCAAAATCGGCAACAAAATTTATTATTTTTTTAAAATTTTTTTCTTTATTTTTTTCAGCACCCTAAAATCATGAAAACATATCACAGAAAGTTTGAGGACAAAATTCAAAAGGGAACCAAGTCAAACAAATAAGTTACAAACAAAAAAGAAGAAAAATAAACTTGTAAAATAAAAAAGAAATAGTAAACAACCGAATTTTTGGGGCCTTCCCATTATCGAACAATTTCATTAGCTTATTTGGAAAATTCTCTTCGATTTGATATAAAATTCGTCCAATTCCGAGTTACGGATCAAAAGTTATGGCTGTTTGAAATTCGTGCTGATAAAACTTGAAAAAGGTTTTCTGCAATTCACAACCAATGATGATCTGAGTGACAGTGGCTTAACAAAACATCATCATATGATAATAGTAGTGTGGATATAAATTTTCGTGCAAAAATACCACCCACAACTATGTGAACTAGCAACCACAGAATCAATCAAATACACTAATTGCAACAAAACAGCAAACAGCGCAACTTCAACCAGTTATCAGAATTGACTACTAGACCCTAAATCAGACACGACACACTATAATAACTATACTAACTACGACACTAACTAACTACTAATGACCTTTGGCAAGAACCGATATTCCCCGGCAACGGCGCCAAATTTTGATCGAGGCCGTACCCGATCAAAATAAAAGGTGTTTATTCTGTAGTACTAGGAAGGTGATCCTAGGTCGTTTCCCAGCGAATATCGGTCTAGGCAAAGTATCAAACACGTAGTGTGCAGTAAAATGGGGGGGTTTTTGTGTGTGACAAATGTGAAGAACAAAACACAAACAGAATATAAAAACTAAGAAAATCAGAAACAAAAGCGGGCAAACCCCTTTGGTTACGTACACTACTCAATCCTAGCTCACTAAAGATCGATTCCTCTCCTCTCCTCTGTCCAACTCGTGATAACCAAATACTAAGCGAAAATTCAGTTATCACTCCAAACCCTAACTTCTAATTAAGCATCAGAAACCAGAATTGGAGTTTTTACGAGTTAATACAAATTAAGCATTTATATTCATGTATTATCTCTACGAAATGGAATTAAGCAAACCACTACACATCGATAAACATGAAAACAGAGAAGAGAAAACGAAATTGCATTAATAACAAGAGCTCAAGAGTAGATAATACAATACCAAAGGGATTAACCCTTGAAGTCTAGCCTTCCATGGCCATAAATGAAGAAAAACGAGTAGAAATGGGGAAGAACAAAACCCTAGCAGCCACCATCACTTGGGAGAGCCAAGAGAGAAGTTCTAACCTAGAGAGAGAGTGAGAAATCTGAAATGAAAGTGTGTTCTTGGAGGTTACACGAATTTCCCCTCTTAAGACACAAAATGGGCCTAAAACATGGGCCCAAATCCTAAGAAACACTATTCTGAACATTACAATTAAAAAGGGACCTAAATGCAAATTACAATCTTCACTTCAATACTTCAATCTTCATTTCCAAACTTCCCAAAGTGTCCTTGTGCCAAATATTACCTGAAAATAGAAATAGAATTAATTAGGCTAAATAATTCCAAATTAAACAATATTCGGAATATTAGTCCAATAAACTCTAAATCAATAAATCAAGCTAATCAATGTCAAATGGGCAACAAGTATCAATAATAGGAGTAAAATGATGCAAGGAATAATGGGAAATAAAATGCTCATCAGACCCTGTGGCCAACGCAGGTTAGATAGTATGATCTCGTCGTGAGACCCTATGGCGCAGGTTAGGCCGAAACATCTGGTCGTGAGACCCTGTGACATAGGTTAGGTCATATGAATTTGGTTGTTAGACCCTGTAACATCCTAAGTTTTATTTAAACGAAATTATTGTTTAATGTAAATTCAATGCTCCTAATTATGGTGATTATATTTTGATGATGACAAAGTAATTAACAAATCAAGTCTTGAAGACATTGCAACATCAACAACAACAACAAGTCAAGAAAAGAAGACAAGTGCCCAATCATTCTCAATCAAATATTAATTGTAAATTTCTAATCTATGTTGAGAGTGGGTAGAAATAGTTAGTCTCTTCTAGGAATAAAATTTTATATGACTATTAGGTTGAGATTAACTAAAATTAATACTTGAGAGTAAAAATAAAATTGAAAATTAATTTTTCTAATGTCTGATCAAAATACTCGAGTATTTTGAGAAAGACTCGAGTATATACTCGAGTATTTTGTAAAACACTCGAGTATTTGTGCCAGGTAAGCAAATATGACCGTTAGTCTTGTTCGTGCACCAAATCACTCGTGACTGATCAAAAAGACTCGAGTATTTCATAAAAGACTCGAGTATTTTTGTCCAGTCAGCAAAAATGAACGTTGGAGAGACTCAAAAACCCAATTGAGGGCATTTGAGTCTCATCCAACCCAAGAGAGCATTTCAGAACCTAATTGTAAAATTTCTCTTTGAATTTGTGCAAGAACAAACAAGACAACAAGATCATATTGATTCAAGCTTTCTTAATTTCCTCTTCTCAAGTGTTAATTCCCAAAAAGCTCAACTTCTCATTCATATTGTCATTTTATTCCAAGTTGAGTTTTAGGCCTCAATTCATACATTGAGCTGTGCTTATTTGTGCTAATCCATTGTGAGATTAGTAATACACATACAAAAAGCTTGATCATTCAAAGTCTTGGATTGTTCCCAAGCAAACCCTAAGTGGCTTAGGGTGTTGGAGTCTTGAGAGGTTCTCAAGCACAAGACTAGGAGGTTCCTAGCCCGGTGGAGTTTCTTGAAGGGAGTTCAAGGAAGCTTTGTGAAGAGTTCTTCAATCACCGGAATCAAATTGGGGTAGAAATCAAGAGTTTGGTACACTCTTGAAGGGTTAGGTTGAGTGAGGCCATTCTCAATCAATCCTTTGTAATTTCTAACAATTTGATTATTAGTAGAAACTCCTAAGTGATTAGGAGGACTGGATGTAGCTCATTGTTGGAGTGAACCAGGATAAAATTGCTTGAGTGGTGGTTTATTGCTTTTAATCTACTTTAATCATTTCAAGCAATTAGGATTTATACAATTAGGTAGCAAGTTCAAGGAATCCTAGTGTTAAAAGTAATTTAGATTGCTTGCTATTCTGTTGGATAAGTTCCTGTTTAGTATTGAATTGATTTGAGATAAATTGCTGAATTTTCGTTTCTGTTTTTACTACTATCTGATAGGAAAAACTCGAGTATATTCAGAAACACTCGAGTTGTTCATCCTGAAAAACTCGAGTATTTGACAAAAGACTCGAGTATTTCGTGTCTGATTCCAGAAAATTCAGTCTTAGCTCCATTCTTCAATTATCATTCGAAATATTTGGTATTAGTGCTTCAAATTACTATTCACCCCCCCTCTAGTATTTGCTTACCCCGCTTGTTGGTTTCCAACAAGTGGTATCAGAGCTCGATCGAAAGATCGAGTGTAACAACTTTTTCGAAAAAGATCCTTTTTGGAAACTAAATGGGCTCTAGCAATAACTTTGGTGGAGAAGGAGCTTCAATAAACCGTCCTCCACTATTCAATGGTGAAGGATATGTTTATTGGAAAACTCGCATTAAAGTTTTTATTGAAGCAATTGATATGGATATTTGGGATGCAATTGAAAATGGTCCTTTTATTCCCAAAAAGAAAATTAATGAAGAAATTGTTGAAATTCCAAGGAGTAGTTGGAATGATGATGAAAAGAGGAAAGTTTCATTTGATTTAAAAGCTAAAAACATCATCTTTTCGGCTCTATCCCATGATGAATTTTATAGAGTTTCCCAATGTAAATCGGCAAAAGAAATGTGGGATACTTTGCAAGTCACACATGAGGGAACAAGTGAGGTTAGAGATTCAAGATTAAATTCTCTAACTCACGAATATGAATTGTTCCACATGTTGCCAAATGAAACCATTAGTGACTTGAAAAAGCGATTCTCTCACATAGTTAATCACTTGATTTCCTTGGAAAAAGTATTTCGCAATGGTGAAACTACTAACAAAATTCTAAGATGTCTTGATAGGAGTTGGCAACCCAAGGTGACCGCCATCAAGGAATCAAGAGACATAAATAGCATGGACTTAGCCACTTTGTTTGGCAAACTCCAAGAGCATGAGATGGAACTTACAAGACTTGGGATGCATGAGGAATCGGACAAAAAGAAAAAGGGCATAACACTCAAAGCTTCAACTAAAGCTACAAAAGAAGTTGAAGAATGCTCTACAAGTGAAGATTCCGGTGGTGAACCAAATCAAGAAGAATTCGGGATGTTTGTGAAAAGGTTCAACAAATTCTTCAAAGGGAAGAAAGGTGGCTCTTCATCCAAAGTCAAGAGAACCAAAGACTCCAAACAAAGAGAAAAGAGTACCAATGATGGAGTTAAGTGTCATGAATGTGGTGGGGTTGGTCACATTAGAATGGAATGTGCAACATTCTTGAAGAAGAATGACAAGAAGAACCAAGAGACCAAAGGGAAGCGTGCATACATTGTTTGGGATGCACCGGAGAAGAGCAATGAATCATCTTCAAGTAGTTCTGGTGATGAAAATGCAAACCTTTGTCTCATGGCCAAGAACAATCATGAGTCCTCATCAAGAGCTAATCATGACATGGGTGAAAGTGATGATGATGTAACCTCTAGCTCTTCTTGTTCCTCTTCAAACTCCATTTCCTATGATGATTTGCAAGAAGCCTACAATGAAATGTTAATTCAATTTAGAAGGCTTGCTAAAATCAATAAGGAAAAAGGAAAGAAAATTTTGGAGTTTCAACAAGAAATTGATGAATTGCAAAAATCTATAAGTGAGTTGAAACTTCAAAATGAATCCTTGGAACTTATTAATTCTAGTCATCAAAGTGATTGTGCAAATCATGAGGAGATTATCACTCCATGTGAGAGATGTGATGAACTTGAAAAAGAAGTGAAAGAGTTGAAAAACAAACTCACAATCTCACATAGTGATAGAAACCTCAACCGGTTGTTGAATTCTCAAAGGCATAATCACAACAAAACCGGTTTAGGATATGTTCATAAAAAGGACAAAAAGTACAAGGTGGTTGGAACATTTTCTAAGAAAAATTCATCAAAGAGACCAACTTGTACTTATTGTGGAAAAGTTGGACATATCAACATTGAGTGCCATATTAAGAAGTTTGAAATGAAAAAGGGCACTTATATGTGGATTAATAAGGGAGAAAGTCCCAACACTAACCCTAAGGGACCCAACATTGTTTGGGTACCCAAAGTGAACAAGTGATTTCATTTTGTAGGTGTGCCTTCGAACGGGAAAACAATTGTGGTATCTTGATAGTGGATGTTCGAAGCACATGACGGGAGATAAGCGGCACTTCATTGAGCTTACTCCAAAGGAAAAGGGTTATGTCACTTATGGGGACAACAACAAAGGCAAAATCCTTGGTATTGGTAAAATCGGAAACTCTTCAAACTTGATTATTGATAATGTGCTCTATGTTCAAGGATTAGAACATAATCTCTTGAGCATAAGCCAATTATGTGATATTGGTAATCATGTAGTTTTTACCTCTACCCATTGCCTCATTAAAAGTGACAAAGATGAATCAATCAAATTTGTTGGTAGAAGGTCAAATAATACTTACTTAGTTGATTTGAACAAAGTCACTTCTTTGGTCTCTACTTGTTTAGTGAGCAAAGAAAATGACACTTGGTTATGGCATCGTAGGACCGCTCATATAAATGTAAACCAATTGAAGAAAATTTAATCTAAAGATCTAGTAGTTGGTTTACCAAAGCTAAATTTTTCTATTGAAGGTGTTTGTTCTCCTTGCAAGAAATGTAAACAAACTAAAAACACCTTTGGATCAAAAATGGTGATGTCCACATCAAGGCCATTAGAAATGATTCATATGGACTTGTTTGGACCATCACAAGTAAAAAGCTTTGGTGGCAACTATTATGCATTGGTGATTGTTGATGACTTCTCTAGGTTTACTTGGACTTTATTTTTAACTACTAAGAGTGAGACCTACAAATCTTTTAAACATCATGTCAAACTTTTGCAAAACCAAGTAAATCAAAAAGTAATTATTATTCGAACCGATCATGGTGGTGAATTCGAAAACCACAAATTTGATAGATTTTGTGCTAAAAATGGTATTGAGCACCAATTCTCCGCACCAAGAACTCCAGAACAAAATGGAGTGGTAGAGCGGAAAAATAGGGTGCTAGAGGAACTTGCTAGAACCATGTTAAATGATTCTCAAGTACCTCAATATTTTTGGGCCGATGCCGTCAATACGGCTTGTTATGTTTTAAATCGTATTTTGATAAGGCCCTCTTTGGATAAAACCCCCTATGAACTTTACAAGGGAAGAAAGCCAAATATATCTCATTTTCATGTCTTCGGCTGCCAAGTTTTTGTTTTAAATAATGGAAAAGAACACCTTGGCAAGTTTGATTCCAAATCCGATGAAGGCATATTTTTAGGCTATTCTTCTCATAGTAAAGCTTATAGAATTTTCAATAAAAGAACTTTAACTATTGAGGAATCAATTCATGTGGTTTTTAATGAGTCTTCGAAAGAAGATAGTGTTTTATGTGATGCTAGTGAAGATGGCATTGATTTTTCAAAAGAAGAAAAAGAGAGAGAGAAATCAAAAGTTGATGAAGGAGAAGTAAGGGAAGAACTTCCTCCAACTTGGAAATCGGTCAAGGCTCATCCTATAGACAATGTCATAGGAGATATGTCAAAGGGAGTACTTACTCGTAGGTCTATTCAAAACATTTGCCGCTATGTATCTTTTGTTTCTCAAATTGAACCCGATTCACTTAAAAAGGCCATTGAGGATGATCATTGGGTTCTTGCTATGCAAGAAGAATTAAACCAATTTGAAAGAAATGAAGTTTGGGATCTAGTCCCTAAACCCGATGATCATACCATAATTGGTACTAAATGGATTTATAGAAACAAACTTGATGAATCCGGGTTGATTATAAGAAACAAAGCTAGACTAGTAGCTCAAGGGTACAACCAAGAGGAAGGCATCGATTATGATGAGACCTTTGCTCCGGTTGCACGCCTTGAAGCTATCCGAATTTTACTTGCTTTTGCTTCAATCATGAAATTCACTTTATATCAAATGGATGTTAAAAGTGCTTTCTTGAATGGGTTTATAAATGAAGAAGTGTATGTCAAACAACCCCCCGGTTTCGAAAATAGTGAATTTCCAAACCATGTTTATAAATTGAAAAAGGCACTCTATGGATTGAAACAAGCTCCTAGAGCTTGGTATGATCGATTGAGTTCCTTTCTATTAGAAAACAAGTTTCAAAGAGGGAAGGTTGATAATACACTATTTATTTATAAAACCAAGGATGACATATTGTTAGTACAAATCTATGTTGATGATATCATTTTCGGTGCTACTAACGTGTCTCTTTGTAGAAAGTTCTCAAATTTGATGAAAAAGGAATTTGAAATGTCAATGATGGGAGAACTCAAGTTCTTCCTAGGCTTACAAATAAAGCAAGTCAAGGAGGGGATATTTGTGCATCAAGGGAAATATTTCAAAGAGCTCCTTGAGAAATTCGGATTGGACAAGTGCAAGGAAGCCCACACTCTAATGAGCACATCATGCTATCTAGACAAGGATGAACAAGGTACACCGGTTGATGTTAGTAAGTATAGGGGAATGATAGGTAGTCTCCTATATCTCACTGCATCTAGACCGGATATTATGTTTAGTGTATGCATGTGTGCTAGATTTCAAGCTAATCCTAAAGAATCTCACCTATCCGCAATTAAAAATATATTCAAGTATCTAAAAGGATCAATTAACACTGGTTTATGGTATCCTGCTGATGCCAATCTTAGTTTAGTTGGTTACTCGGATTCCGACTTCGCGGGATGCAAGCTTGATTGCAAAAGCACCAGTGGTACTTGCCATTTCTTGGGAAGTTCATTGGTGTCATGGTTTTCTAAAAAGCAAGCTTGTGTCGCTCTTTCTACCGCCGAAGCGGAATATATCGCAGCCGGTAGTTGTTGTGCTCAACTATTATGAATGAAACAACAATTATCGGATTTTGGTTTGAAACTTGAAAATATTCCGATTAGATGCGATAACACGAGTGCAATCAATTTGACTAAGAATCCGGTGTATCACTCAAGAACTAAACACATTGAAATAAGACATCACTTTTTAAGAGATCATGTACAAAAGGGTGATTGCACAATTGAATTTGTTAGTACCACAAATCAATTAGCCGACATTTTTACAAAACCTCTACCAAGGGACACCTTTTATCATATTAGGAGAGAACTTGGTATTTTAGATGAAGCTAATATAGGCTAATTGCATTGTGTGTCATTTTTGGAAAATCACCATATTAGTCTTACTCTAATGTGTTATTGATTCTTAGTTAAATTGTCCTTGATGATATTTGAAATTGTATGTGTTGATTGTGTGTGATTCTGTACTGTATTCCAAGTTGGTAGTGAAGCATTTGTCTTTGATTTGTGTTTGGTCTTTTAAAACTGAGTTTTTACTTTCTGTTCTGTCAAAATACTCGAGTTTTTCCAAAAACACTCGAGTATATTAAATCAAAATTAAATCAGTTTTAAATTGAAAAAGTTTTTAATCAGGGTCTGATAAAAAATACTCGAGTGTTTATCAAAACAATCGAGTCTTTCGAAACCCCCCAATTTTTGACCTTTCTGGCAAAACTCAAGTATTTTCCAAAAACTCGAGTATTTTGCGTTTTCCTGAAACTTGAACTTTCAGACCAAACTCGAGTTTTTCAGTTTTTACTCGAGTTTTCTGGGAAATCTGGGCTGAGTCACGAATGACTCGAGTATATTTTCAAATACTCGAGTATATCCTAAAGAACAACTCGAGTATTGATGAATATACTCGAGTATTTTGGAACATTTTTATATACTCTCAGCCTTCCAGACTCGAGTTTCTGCGACCCCTTTCTCTTCTCTCTCGGTTTTCTCATATCTCTCTCCTCAAAACTCCGTTTTTACTCAAATTTTTGCCAAATCTTACTAGTTTTACATCCTCTAATCACTTTTCTACCATTATTTCAACGAATTTCAACACTTTTCAACCTCAAATCCGTCACCCCCTTTTCAAACCCTAACTTTCCAAAACTTCTATTTTCACAACAATTCCTCTATGGCTTCATCATCTGGTAAAGGAAAGAGAGTAAGGATTGCCGAATCATCTTCCGAGGAGGAAATTCCAGAGTACTATCAAGAAGATGAATGCTTGGAACGGTTGGAAGGCTTTGCCACTAGAGAGTTCAGAGTTATCACATGGATCAACAGTGCATTCCTTGAAAGTAAGGGTTTCTCATTTGTTACTAACCTTAGGTATCAAAAACTTATTCAATTTTTGGAATTTAATGGCCCTATCTATCCTAGGTTAGTTAGAACCTTTTATGCGAACCTTAGGCTACATAATGATGTCATAGAATCCATGGTTGAGGGTGTTAGATTCAAAATTAGCGCTAAGGATCTTTTTCTTGCTTTTGGGACTTCACGACACGGGGACAATTCTTTAAAGGCAGATGCGGACGGAATTTTTCAAAGTTGTTTGCGCCCCGATCGTGTATGGACCGAAGGAGTTAAGCATTCCTCATTTATGACTGTCCAAACTAGGGTGTTGCACTATATAGTCTTCCATCAGTTAGTGCCTCAAACCTCACCCAATTATGCTAAGCCCACAAACAATGAACTTAGGCTTCTTAGTGCCATCCTGAACAATGAGAAGCTGAATTGGTCTCGCATAATTTTGGATCGAATGCTACTTGCTGCAAAATCTAAACACCCGAAAACCTTACCTTATGCCATGCATGTGTGTTTCCTGTTGAGTTACTTCAAGGTGCCTATCCCACGAAATGAAGAGAAAAAGACTCTTCATGTTAACCAGCACTGCCTCAACAAAGGTACCTTGAGTCATCAAGACATGGCGTTTCATGAACCCTCTGGCCAATACCTGTACAGATCTGACATAGCTGAGTTGGAGAGGGTTGCGAATGTTGCAGCTCGACAAGGGGTGGATGCCCAACAGATGGAAGAGGAAGCTGCAGCATTTGCACAGGCTGAAGGAGGGGACCCTATTGAGAATCAGATTAATTTTGATGACTTTACTGGATCTCAATCTGGGTTTGATAACTTGGGCTGGAGAGACAATGTTATCACACGGCTGGACACTTTAGATGGGAGGATGGACTCTCTTGTGCATGCTATGGACGCCCAGCGTGATGATTTTGTTAGCCTGGACACTAGGATGAGTGCAGAGTCTGCCATGTTTTATTCTCATTTGGATCAGCACTCGGCCCAGATTAATTCCCGCCTGGACCAGCAGTCAGAGCAGATAAACCGCCGGTTTGATGAGATGATGGCGGCCTTCTCTCGGTTTTATCCTCCTCCAGATGATCCAGCTCCTTCGATGTTTTGATGATGTTGACCTTTGCAGTTTATCTTATTTTTCATTCTGTTTTTATCATGTTGGTCTTTGTTACATTTTCTGTATTTTGAGAACTTGGTGTTTTGAGACTTTGGGTTTATTATTGCTCCTTTGATTTGGACCTTTTATGATGTTATTATGTTTATGAATTTGGTTTTCATTATGATGTTTGTGCAAAGCTTCAGGGGGAGCTCTTTCTTTTTATTATTACGTCTATTTTTTATTGCATAGTTGGTTATGGGGTTTTCCAATTATGCACCTCTCCTCCCTTGATCTTTTTCTCAATTGTTACACCTTTTTGGATCATGACAAAAAGGGGGAGAGATATTATACACTTGTCTTGATTTTGTTGCACCTAAATTTCTTTAATTATGGTATATACTCTGATAATTGTTGAATACTCTAATACCATAGGCTTGGTGCTAAAATTAAATTGTCATAACCTCTTGCACAAGCTGAATTTTTAGATAGGTGAAAAGTATCACATAGTGAGGGGGAGTTGCATCTTCAAGTGGATTCAAGCTCAACAATTGGTACAAGTATTAATTATTTTGTCATCACCAAAAAGGGGGAGATTGTAAATTCAATGGTCCTAATTATGGTGATTATATTTTGATGATGACAAAGTAATTAACAAATCAAGTCTTGAAGACATTGCAACATCAACAACAACAACAAGTCAAGAAAAGAAGACAAGTGCCCAATCATTCTCAATCAAATATTAATTGTAAATTTCTAATCTATGTTGAGAGTGGTTGAGAGTGGGTAGAAATAGTTAGTCTCTTCTAGGAATAAAATTTTATATGACTATTAGGTTGAGATTAACTAAAATTAATACTTGAGAGGAAAAATAAAATTGAAAATTAATTTTTCTCATGTCTGATCAAAATACTCGAGTATTTTGAGAAAGACTCGAGTATATACTCGAGTATTTTGTAAAACACTCGAGTATTTGTGCCAGGTAAGCAAATATGACCGTTAGTCTTGTTCGTGCACCAAATCACTCGTGACTGATCAAAAAGACTCGAGTATTTCATAAAAGACTCGAGTATTTTTGTCCAGTCAGCAAAAATGAACGTTGGAGAGACTCAAAAACCCAATTGAGGGCATTTGAGTCTCATCCAACCCAAGAGAGCATTTCAGAACCTAATTGTAAAATTTCTCTTTGAATTTGTGCAAGAACAAACAAGACAACAAGATCATATTGATTCAAGCTTTCTTAATTTCCTCTTCTCAAGTGTTAATTCCCAAAAAGCTCAACTTCTCATTCATATTGTCATTTTATTCCAAATTGAGTTTTAGGCCTCAATTCATACATTGAGCTGTGCTTATTTGTGCTAATCCATTGTGAGATTAGTAATATACATACAAAAAGCTTGATCATTCAAAGTCTTGGATTGTTCCCAAGCAAACCCTAAGTGGCTTAGGGTGTTGGAGTCTTGAGAGGTTCTCAAGCACAAGACTAGGAGGTTCCTAGCCCGGTGGAGTTTCTTGAAGGGAGTTCAAGGAAGCTTTGTGAAGAGTTCTTCAATCACCGGAATCAAATTGGGGTAGAAATCAAGAGTTTGGTACACTCTTAAAGGGTTAGGTTGAGTGAGGCCATTCTCAAGCAATCCTTTGTAATTTCTAACAATTTGATTAGTAGTAGAAACTCCTAAGTGATTAGAAGGACTGGATGTAGCTCATTGTTGGAGTGAACCAGGATAAAATTGCTTGAGTGGTGGTTTATTGCTTTTAATCTACTTTCTAACTCAATCTACTTTAATCATTTCAAGCAATTAGGATTTATACAATTAGGTAGCAAGTTCAAGGAATCCTAGTGTTAAAAGTAATTTAGATTGCTTGCTATTCTGTTGGATAAGTTCCTGTTTAGTATTGAATTGATTTGAGATAAATTGCTGAATTTTCGTTTCTGTTTTTACTGCTATCTGATAGGAAAAACTCGAGTATATTCAGAAACACTCGAGTTGTTCATCCTGAAAAACTCGAGTATTTGACAAAAGACTCGAGTATTTCGTGTCTGATTCCAGAAAATTCAGTCTTAGCTCCATTCTTCAATTATCATTCGAAATATTTGGTATTAGTGCTTCAAATTACTATTCACCCCCCTCTAGTATTTGCTTAGCCCGCTTGTTGGTTTCCAACATTTAATACCCAAGAAATAACTGAATAAATTGCTTAAAGAATTTTGGGTGATAGGAGAGTAGTAATTATGAGTACTAGGGCTTGTATAGGAGACATTTGTGGCATTGGGGAAAATTATCTAAGCGAAATCGGGGGTTAAGTCGGCGTTTTAAATGTTAGAAATGAGCCGAAAAGAGAAAATTAGGAATTTATTATAGAATGCTAAGAAATTAAATTCCACCGTTGGATATGAAGTTTAAGGGGTTAAGAAGCTTGTCTAAAAATTTGGGCCCGATCCGACGATTAACGAAAAAGTTACGGCGAATCGAAGTTGGGAATTTCTGGTGCACGCCCAGGCGCACCGGTGCACGCCCAGGCGCACCAGGGTGCAATTGGTGCACCAACTCAGTAGGATTTCCGCTCAGGCGCGCCCAACACGCACCAGACATAGGACTGGCGCACCAAACCGCATCTGCAGCACCAGCACGCGCGCCAATCCCTTCCTGACCGCACCAGCCACGCACCAGACCTGGAGCTGGTGCCAGGTCCGCGCTCAGGCGCACCTAGACCGCGCCCAGGCGCGCACCAGTTTTAAAACTGGTGCAGCCAGCAGACCAGCCCCACACGCACCACTCTTCTTCCTCTTTCTTCTTGGGCGATTTTTCCCCCTCAAAACCCTAGCTTCTTCCACACCAAAAATCCACCCAAAAACACAACAAATCATCATCATATATTGGTTCCCCATCACTCATAACCACTCAAACTCCATTAATTTCTTAGTTTTCCCTCTCTTCAAGCATACCCATGAGTTAGGGTTCAAGAAGATCAACACCCAATCTTGATTTTCAACCTTCCAAGCTCCAAGTAAGTTAGATTCATGCTTTTCTCCTTATTTCATTCATGATACACGAATTTCCCACTCTTAATTCTAACTATTTTTGTCTCCGGGGTTCCATAGCTCATTCTCTCCCTCCCTCTCTAAAATTCGTGTTCTCTCTCCTCTAGGGCTCAAGCTCTTCTCACTTCAAATTGACCAAGATTCAAGAGAGAGACACTCATTCCATCATCAAGACTTGTTTTTATCATCTCCAAGTAAGTGTTTAAGTGTGGGTTCCTCTCCTTCTCTTCCAAAATTCGTTTTCCTTTCTCTCTCTACCATAAATAGTGATTTTTCAACACTAGACATTAGAAGCTCTATTTTTCTTTGATTCTTGACTTGAATCATGGCATAAATGATGATCCCTCTCTTTTATGACTCTCTATTTTAGGTTCCATCCTAATCTTGTGGTTTGGTATCTCCTTGGTGGGCAAACTCAAGCATAGGGCATTTGGAATTTCCTTATCCTTAAGTATTTGAGGTAAGGGGGTGGATATTGTGAGCATTGCCTTGTTCTAGGGAGTAGGTTCTAGTTAGTATATAATGCTTGTTAGGGGAGAAAATTTGATTATAAAACCCTAGGTTATTGAATATAAAATTCTAATTAATTAAATATGCATGATGATTGGATGTTAAGATTAGGAAAAGGAAACTCAATAATATGAAAATGAATAATCTGATAAATGAAATTTGGTTAGTGATTATATTGAAGTACATGAGGAATTGGGTAATGTGATAATGAAGTTGACATAAATGATTTCTATGATTATTGACCTTATTTGTAAAGTTATGAATTAAATGATAATTAATTATTGTAGCAAATATGTGTATGTGTGATGGAATAAATTAATATAGGAAGGAAAGGGAATGGAAACGATTATATGTGATGAATGTGCATATTTGTATCTAGTTGCCAAATGAGTAAAAATGTTAAGTATTATCAATTGTGAGCAAAGGTCATGGCTTAGGAATTGAACTAATGAATATGGGAAATGGAAGTAAAACAATTAGGTGTAAATAAAAAGTAAAAGGGTGATATATGTAAAATAAAATGAAGGATTAGATGTTGGTTATGTGTTGTTGAATTTAAATGTGTTATAATTGATTGAATAAGAATGTGGTATATATGATTGGCCTCTGTTTTGATAGCGACGATTTTTAAATTGTGATGAATTGTTTATAATGAGAATAATGTTTAAGTATAATCTAGGTGGTTGTATGAGGTACCTTCCGATGTGGAGGTGAAGTAACCACCGGCCAAGTTGTATGAGGTACCTTCCGGTGTGGAGGTGAAGTACAATGGTATGAGGTACCTTCCAGTGTGGAGGTGAAGTACCCATAGGCCAAATGTATGAGGTACCTTCCTGCGTGGAGGTGAAGTACGATAGAGTGTTGACCTCTGACCTGAGGGACACGAAATGAATAAAATGTTAAAATGTGTTGACCTCTGACCTGAGGGACACCGGATTAAATAATGAATTGGGTGTTGACCTCTGACCTGAGGGACACCGGATGAAATGTGTATTGGTGGGTTGACCTCTGACCTGAGAGACACACCGTGAATTAAGAAATTGATGTGTTGACCTCTGACCTGAGGGACACAAAATGAATTATAATGAATGGGTGTTGACCTCTGACCTGAGGGACACATGATTTAAATAAGGAAAAGAATGAGAGCCTCTGTTTTGAGGTGATAAATGTGTTTGACCTAGTGGGTTGTTATGTCTAGTTAGAAACTGCTTTCTATTTCATGTGCAAAGCTCACTCCCTTACATATTTCAGGTACGGAGATTTGAGTTGGCCCAGCCCCCGGCCGAGCAGGAGTACTTTCCCTTACAGGGAGAGTAGGGTGTTATGGGTCTAGAGTCTAATATGGACCTAAGCCTCTTATACTATTTTGATGTAAATTTAATATGCACACTTTGAATGAGGCTTAGGATGTTATAGTTATAACTTTTGGTTTTAAACACTCAAACTTAGTATTTTCCGCATTTACTCTGATTATTTTATGCACTCTGATATATTTGGAGCCCTTGGGGCCTTGATATGACTTATTTATGTAATCTGAAGCCCTGCTGGCTATTGAATGTTTAATTGAAATTGTTTATCACAGGTTAAACTTTGGATTAGTCTGAAAATCAAACAAAACTCCGTCCGTTTGACGGTTGATTTTATGGCAATAAAAATGAATTTTTAAGTCCGTATTTTATCATAAGGGGAAAATAAGGGTATAAATCCTAGGTGTTACAGACCCTGTGGATAGATAATAAAGAGTTGCCTGGTGCAGGTTAGGTCGTTGGGCCTGGTCGTTAGACCCTGTGATCAGCTAAATGAAAGGAATTGAATAAAGAGTATTTTGGTGCAGGTTAGGTCGGTGGGCCTGGTCGTGAGACCCTGTAGCCAAATTAATAAAAAGAAAGAAGTAAAGAACGAATAAAAAGAAAGAAAGAGAAGAGAACAAGAAAAATATAAAAGAATGAAATAAAGAAAGAATACATGAAAGAAAGAGAAGAAAACAATAAAAATATAAAAGAAAGAAATAAATAGAGAAGGCAAGATTAAAAGATAATATGAAGTGAGTGAGAGAAAAGAGAATTAACAACACATGAAAAAGATAAAAGAGCGAAGGATATGGATTTAAGAGTGGTTAAGGGAACTCTTGTTTGTGTGTGATGCATGTTTGGCTTGATGATTGAAAATATGTGTTAAGTGCTAAATGTGTATGACTTAGTAGGTCATTATGTCCAGTTAGGAACTACTTTCTACTTCATGTGTAAAGCTCACCCTTACAACCATTTTTCAGGTTTTGAGCTTGGAGCTTGCACAGTTTCTGGCCGAGCAGGTTGAACCTCCACTACGTGGAGTATCTGTTTATTATTTATGAGTGGACTGCAGTTTTAGTTATGTTAAAAACTATTATTTTGTAATTTAAAGTTATGTATTAGTTGTACGCCCCTATTTGAGATATTTGGGGCATTAGGGTCTGTTTCTGGATAATAGTTAAACGTTTTATGTTTTAAAAGTTCGCTGGTCTGGACAGGTTAAGCAGGTACAAGTTGAAAATTTTGGAAAAGTCCGACAAACAGAGAAAACTCTGTCCGTTTTTCCGAAAAAATATTCTTAATTATTTTAATTTAAAAAGAAATTTTCAATTACCATTTTTATAAAATCCTAAATTAACTAAATATTTGTGAGGGTGTTACAGCAATCGAAGAGATTGAAAGTGGAGGACAGTGCCGACGGTGTGACGGTGGGGCGGGGGCACGGTGGAAGTGATAAAAAGTGAAAGTGATTTATGAATGCATTTGCAGCGAAAGTGGTGGAGCTGTGTATGGTGCGTGAGTGAATGAGGGACTTTTGAGGGAGTGAGTGAATTTGGAGGGCTCTTTTGGGGATCTAGGCGGGATTTTTTTAGGGTATTCGGAGGGTGTGCCTTTGTCCGTGCAGTGCACAGGGGGACATTAATGTATGTTTTAGTCTGGTTGTCTAAATGAACCACTCTCATTTGAACTTAATGCCAATTTCAGACCGGTTCAGCACGGAACCGGTCTTAATAAAAAGTCTAAAGAGACCGATTCTTTAAGAAACCAGTCTGATTTGTACTAGTGTATGAGACTGGTTCTGTGCGGAATCAGTCTGATTTTAACAAAGGACCCAAAAAGAGACTGATTCCTTGTGGAACCAGTATTATTTAATATATTTTCAGATTGGTTATACAAAATAACCAGTCTAATTTTAACAAATGTCCATTAAGAGACTGGTTTCGCACGGAACCGATCTGTTTCAACTGGTCTAAAATGTGTTTTTTGTACTAGTGAAAATAGGTATGAATGATTGTAAGTTTTTATTATTATTTCATATGCATTGATTTTTGTGCTAATTTTATTTATGTGCAATAGAAAATGCTTTGACTCATCAAACATGCATTTTACAAGCTGATTTGGAGAAAGCTCTTCAGGATAATGCTTCATTGTTTTCGAAAATTAGTAAGGGATCTTATTATTTCCACTGCTTTGATTGATGTTTGATTTATTTAATAACTTTCTAATATCTCAGTTTCTCATACTTTGGTATGACATTCTATAGGTAGAGGAGATAAATAAACTCGGGTAATAGAGCTGTTGTGGATAATTTTCAAGTGGAGCTCACTCAACAAGTTAATTCTCAGCATTGTTTTTAACATTTCATAGGTTATGTTACCCCCTCAAATATTTAAAATATTGCATATAGGATATGGCATTAGATGCAAATGGGAGCCGACTCTTGGTAACATCCAGTTCATTTAGAGCACCCATATATCAGGTTGCCTTGTTGGTTTCTCTTGTAACGTAGAGCACCCATATATCAGGTTGCCTTGTTGGTTTCTCTTGTAACAGCCAGTGTTCAAATTTTGACTTGAATCTTTCTAATTATTTTTGTTAGATATATGAGAATGTTGATACATAACTCTCTTTTTGATTTTTATTATGTAATGAATGTATTGCACTAAGAGAAATAGAAAATAGTTACAGATAGGTTGTATTGCAGGGGCTGTAAAAGAAAAAAGGCATATTGAAGCAGGGGAGGAGTAATGTATCTGAATGTAGTTGTCACAGTAGGTGAATTCATGATAAGTTGATGAAGTCTGTATTTCAGTTTTGAGAAGTACTTCTTGTACTCTTTTGGTTTTAATAAAAGTTTTATTTGATGATAAAAAAGATTATTCATGTTTCATTTCTGTTTGCCTCTTACTTGTTTTATTATGCTTATATATTGTTCTCTTTGATTTGATAGATCTTTCTTTTGCTATATATATATATATATATATATATATATATATATATATATATATATATATAATTATGCATTGCTTCTTGGAAAGAATTTTAAATTCCTACGAGCAGGCCTAGATTGGATGACTATAAAAATTAATTCAGATTGGTTCAAAATAATAAACGAGAGTGGTTTAAAAATTAATTCAGACCGGTTCAAATGAATAATTCAGAGCGGTTCAAAAATTATTTCAGAGCGGTTCAATAGAATTATTCAGAGTGGTTTAAAAGAATTATTCAGAGCGGTTTAAAAGAATTATTCAGAGCGGTTCAAAAAAATATTTCAGACCGGTTCAATAGAATTATTCAGAACGGTTCAAAAATTATTTCAGACTGGTTCTGAAATTTATTCAGAGCAGTTCATTTCCATGTTTCAGAGCAGTTAATAACCAGTCTCACTAATGTAAACCAGACCGGTTCATAACTGCTCTCGTTTAATATGGTATTTTTTACAACAGACTCTTTTAGACCCATTCGAAACCGCCGTGAAACATGGTTCAAAACCGGTCTGAAAAAACTTATTTGTAGTAGTGTGTGTGCAATTACTTTTAAATATACTCTATATGTAACTATTGACGGTCATTAGCTTTATAAGTCTGAATTATTTTTTATTCGTTAGTTCAATGTGCTCCTAGTTTGTTTGCCAAATAAGCAATCGGGCTATTAGAAAACAATCTTGATCCACGTATATATTTGGTTAATTTTTTAGTCACTTGTCTTTTAAAACTCTAATTATACGGTGATATTTTGGCATGGCGTCAAGCTTCGTTATTTATGATTGGTTTAGTCGTGACGGCTTACCAATACATTTATTATTTATTATTATTATTATTATTATTATTATTATTTTATTATTATCACATAAACTAAATTAATAGTTCTTATTTATACATATTGTTAGCTTTAATTATTGAATGTGTTTAAATATTTTTAAATTGAATAGAATGAATAAAAAACTAGAGCAATGATGTCTTTTGTAAGACGCCAAACTTTACTCATGATTAGTTTATCTGTGATGACTTATCAATGTGTTTTTTTCTTTGTAACAAATAAAAGTAATCTAAATTTTTTAGGGATAAACGTAAATATTTTTAAGGTATTAAATCTTTGCATAATTAACTTAAAGTACCATTTATAAAATGGACGGCATAGGGTTTTAATAACTTTCATACTCATAAACGACTCGTGAACTCAATCTTATTTTTAAAGACCAATTTCTTAAACATGGTTTTATTCATATTCATATGTTGCCCACATTTGTTATTGTGAGATGGCCAAGGATTAATTTTCATCATCCTATTCTGACCAATGCCATTCCCACGCTACCACAAAAGTACTGCAATTAAACAACATAGTACATTGGATCCGGCAGCTTGAAGGTCCGATTGCCTGGGCTAGCCCCAAGAATATCGCCCCACTGGTCACCCATGTTTCCAACGATTCTATATCCATTTTCCTCAAGCTCCTTTCTCTGGCCTGATTTGAATGAAAATGTTGTACCTTTAAATGCTTGACCCCTGCAACAAAAGATTTTACATGGAAATTATATTAATTGACGAGTTAATAGAACGTAGGAAAAGTAATACGTGGAAACTGAAAAAGGGTGGAAAATGATAGACATATATTAATGAAAACAGATATCTGGGTCTTTGTTCTAAGTTTAAGGCTCAAGTCTTTCTATTAACTCATCATAAGCTAAATTTTAAGTTCAAGTTTGACTTATTTCAAGGCTTAACTTAGTCCAGAAATTCACTTAAAAGCATATTATTCAATAAAATTCTCACATTTTAGCACAAATATTGCTATCAAATTATGTGATCGAAATAGAATAAAGCGTAATGTAAACAACATCAAAACTCGAACTATAGAGAAAAAAAGTAAAATCATTCAAAAACATAAACGGCGTCGAACCTCAAATTAGTAAACCAACAAAAAAAGTGAAATAAATTATGTTTTTATTATTAATTATAATATTATATATATATATATTAAATTTTATATTTAATTTAAATCATTAATAAAATATAATATATAAATATTTATATAGTTAAATAGGTCTGCCCAATGAACCTAATAGACTTTTTATAAAGCTTGGATCCGACTTATTTAGATATATAAGGTTTTTAAAAAGCTTAAGTAGTCTGACATTTTTATTCAACGTGCCAAGCAAATTAGACCTTAAATAAGTCAAGCGAGATACTCCCATAAGCCAACTTAACTCATTCTCACTCCTATATGCAGTGATAGATAGACTATTAAAATTATAAGTTTCTTTAAAAAGTACACAGGAAGAATAAATCTCAACTTTGTCACTAGGGGTGGAAACAGGTCAGGCCAGACTTTGGTCTTAAGCAGGCTCGGCCTATATAAATTATTATTGTGGCCTGGCCTGTTAGCCTATCTAAATTAATTTTTCAAGCCTGAGTCTGGCCTGTTAAAAAGCCTGGCCTGACCTATAAGTCTGTTACAAAGCTTACATAAACTAAAATTTTTAAATAGGCCAATAGGCCTACTAGTAAATTGGTGAACCAATCATGGTACCAATTTCCAAACCGGAAAAACCAATCAAAAACCGAAAAAAACCAAAGGGTTAGCGGTTCAACTGAATTTCCTAACAAGAAAAATTATTGATCAAATATTAAAACTTTAAAACTAGCCATGTGGCCCAATTAGCCATTGAGGCCCATTGTGACTCCATTTATCATAAAAGCTATGGAAGTGGTCCTTTTTATAAGGAAAGACACAAATTTTTCCTTTCTAATAGGCAATGTGGGACTTCATAACTCATAAGGATTACAACAAGGGGTGGAAGGCCTATTTCTTATTCTTATGGAATGAACGATGTGGGCTTATTTCTTATGAAATGAACAATGTGGGACTTGCATAATTACACATAACCAAGGCAAGACAAAACAAGCTTCAACATATTAAGTCCCACATCGACCAACTCTTCAACAAATGCAAGCATAGATGCATTATATTAAGTCTCCTTCCTACCCTCATATAGCCAAACATTTCTTCAGAACCAAAGAGCATGCACCATGTTAGACAATGTGGGACTTGTTTGCATTTTCATTTTATAAGTGTGAAAATTTAATTTTTTTATTGTAGTTTTTTATAATATAATAATAATAATAATAACTAATAAATAATAATAATAATAATATAAATTATATAGGCCGACCTGTTAAGTTAAATAGGCTTTTTACATAGCATGGGCCTGGCCTGTTTAGACTATATAGGTTTTTTTAATAGCTTGAGCCCGACCTTTTTGCAAAAAAAGGCTGACCTAGTCTGACATCTTATTAGGCCTGTTATAGGTCCCTGTAGGCCGGCCTGACCTGTTTCCACCCCTATTTGTCACCCCCTTCAAATCGATGTTATGGTATACACCATTTTTGAAAAATAATAGGTCTATCGCCATATTGTCCGGTTTTTGAAAAGTTTGCCACTACGGTATATGACGCCGTTTTTAACTTTTAAGAAAAAACTAAAGTCCAAATTATTTTTAATCTGTAATTTGAACTTCTCCCTCTTTAATTTTACAAATATTTTTTTGCCGATTAAAAAGACCCATTTTTAAGTAAAACCAGTATTAATTGTAGATAATATTGGCCTGGTAACACCACCGTATGTAGATACTTAAAAGAAATTTATCCCAAAATTTGTCTTAATCTTAATCCAAGCCCCTAGGTACTCATATAAGTATCAGCAACAAATAAATCCTAGTCAAGGATCATGCTAGCAAACATTATTTTTAATTTAACACATATTATCTCTTTCAATTTAACAAGAGATAGAAAAAAAAAATGAAGGGGGAAGATAATTGCATAAGAGCATCTTTTACATGTGATTACATTTGTTCTTTTGGCAAGGTCTTAGCATGAATATACTCAGCCCGTTCTTAAATATAAACCCTTAAAATTGATTTGTACGTTACTTAAGAAAATTAATTAGTTTGGTGGTATTATAATTGATAATATTTGATATATTTTTTTAAAATTACTTCTACAATGATGATTAAGATTATAGAAAAGTGTTAAATAAATAAAAATGTTTGTAGAAAAAAACTAATTAATATTATTAAATTCCAAGTGCTTATAAAAATAACGAAAACACTCCCATTATCTAATACTTATATTATTTAATACTTATAGTATTGACCACTTCGCGAGTCATACATCCATTCTTAGGCACAAAAAATGTGCCAAATTTTAGAGGATGATATGGTTAGCAATTCTGTGGTCAATATGGTTATTGAGCCATTGAGGAATAATGTTATGTTCACAGAGACCCAGCTGATTTCATTCAAACCTTATATCTGATTCAGGTTAGGACTTGGAGGTGGTTTTCGGCCCACGCCAATTGTCATATTTTTAATTTTGACCAGTGGTGTATTTCTCCTGTTACTTGTATCGTGGATGCTGCTAAGAACCATCACTTTAGAGGTTTTTAGTTTTTTTTTGTGCATGGGTTGTGCACCCTTAGTACCCCTTAATACATTTTGCTTATAAAAAAAAAAAAAAAAAAAAAAAAGAAGAAGAAGAGGGAGAGAGGGTGTATATGCCGAAAGTGAGATATGAGTGTATGTTGTTGTAATCAGATCGTAAAAATTATAAAAATGTATGTGTGCAAGTGTTTATAGTTTATACTCCTTAGTTATTCTAATCCAAGAAAGATAGTACTCACTTGAGAATCAACTTCTCCCACGAGGTGTAACCAACGCTCTTTAGGTTAGTAGCAGTTGCATTCCTTTTATCTTCACGTCTCCCTGTTAAGATTACAATCTTAATGCCCAGTTTCAGCAATCTTTTGTATAGCTTAAGAGTCTCCGGCAGTGCTGGTGCTTCACCAAGGCTACTCCATTCACGGAACGCCGTGTTGTTAAACGGTTCAGCCCTTTCAACAAATCATTCATATGATATAAGTATTTGTTATAGTGATCTGTCTCAGTCTCTTTCAAAATTAAGCTTAGTCTTCACACTTCAAATTAAAAAACCATTAATCGACAGGGATTTGTTTTACTATATGTCTACGGTTTATGCTAAATTTTTTAGAGAAGGCCCAACAATTGGGTTATTAGGCGACCATTTCTCTTTTTTAAACATTTTTACATTTACTTATGAAGCCATGGGCAAGGACGAAATTTGTTGTCCTACACCATGTCATTTCATATACGGAAAGTGTTGTTATTGATCTTATAAACTATATATATTAAATTTTTAAGGTTTAAATATCAAAATGATTCTTGCAAATATTAGCTCCTTTGAAATTGGTTCCTAGAAAAATAAATTTGGTTTTGGTTGCTGCATTTGTAAAACATTTTGGTTTTGGTCTTCTTGTTAAATTTTGGTCCCATAATTATGTTAATAGTTTGTTTTGGTCCCTCTATTATTAGATTTGATAGGTTTTGGTCTCTCTACTGTCATAATTTTTGAATTGGTTCTCTTATATAATGGAAATTGTCTTTTTTACTCCTGAGAATTAATACAAATATCATTCTTAATTGGTTATAGAATATAATACATTACGTTTTCAGCTTTTCCATTCATATTTAATAAGAGAGATCAAAATCAAAACGTTTTGTAAATACAGTGATCAAAACCATATTTTTTTTTGCAGGAACCAATTTCAAAAGGATCAATATTTACTGGAACTATTTTGATATTTTTATTTTATTTTTGTCCATTACAACAATTTAGTATGAAATCATATGAGAAATGGTTGAGTAGGAAATTTAATTAATTATTAGTATGACAATGAAAATCCTTTCCAACAATATAGTGAGTAACAAAACTTGCACCACTGCCAAAAGAAACTGATTAGTAGCATTTATGTATGTTACTGAATTAGTAGTACTTTAAAAAAATAAAAAAAAATAAATAAAAAAAACTGATTCGCGAGTAATAAACTTGAAAGCACTACAAAATATACACGCTATCTATTTTGTTATAGTGATCCAAAAATATAAGAAAAAACATGGAAACAGAAGGAATTAATTAACATACCCGAATCCATTCTTAGCATAATATGGTAGATTAGAGAGTGTAGTCTCATCTACATCAAAGATCCATATGTTATTTTCATCCTTGGAAATATTGAGGCTACTAGCATATTGATAAGCTTCCTCAGCCACTGCTTTGGAGTCTAATCTATATTGTCCCCCAAGCATATAATTTGATACATAATTTTCACACTCTTTTGGAACAGTTTTCCAATCAATAATGTTGTGCACTTCTACACCAAGTCTCCAACTTGAACATGGTATGTCTGGTGTGTAGTCGCCAACACTGGAACTGGTTTTCATTCGGAGAGGATAAATATGGTTGGTTATGGCATAGTCTGCTGAGCCATGGCATGTTGCTATGACTGAGGCAAGAAACAAAAACAGCACTATCATTTTAATTTCAACGTTCAGGTATTTCTATATGAAGAAACTTGAGCAGTTTGAAATACACTGCTTTCCCTTTTATACATAATTAAGGTTATACGTAATGCCCCAAACTACTACGAAAAATTGTGTGGAGTGCACACGTTTTGGTCCCATATTAAAAGCCGCTCCATCAGTTTCCATAATATAAATAATATATGTTAAAATTATACACAAGTTTTAAGAAATAGTTGAACGAGGTAAACATTTCACATATTTTGATTAAGCTTATTTATGTTTTTAATTCTTAAACTTATGTGTTCTTTTAGAAGTTGTCTAACTTTTTTTTTTTGATATTTTTTCTTGCTTATGTTGTATGCTGGTTTCGAACCAGTATCTTGAAGGTTGAAAGCCATGCTCCAAACCAACAAGACACTGGGAAAGCAGCTTTTTTTTTTTTTTTTTTTTTAATATTTTAGATCTTTGAACTGTACTCAAATATTTTAAAATAGTCCTGCAGTTACTAAAGTGATGATATGATCGACGACATGCTAAGTCACCTTGTCACCTTGATAGGTAACATATATAGCACGTGATACCACATGAATTTTTAAATTAAAAAAAATTCAAATTATTTAAAATAATTAAAAATCGCATTTTCTTAGAAAATAGAATCTTTTAATTATTTTTACAATAATTGATGCCACGTGACAAACATCACTTGTCGGTGTTACGAAAGTGACGTGGTATGCTGTCGACCATATCATTACTTAAGCGATAAAAGGATCATTTCCAAATGGGAACAATGTTCAAGAACTCTAAACATTAAAAAAAAGTTCAAGCACCAATTCCAAAATAGCACCTAAGTTTAGGAACTAAAAACTCAAATAAGCCTTTTGACTATATAATAGTTCTATATAACCATTATTATTGAAGAGATAGAGTGTAATTGGAGGTGAAATAAAGGTTGTGATAAATAAAGTTATAATTAGGAAAAACAATATTAGTTATCTATTAGGTTTGTAGAAGAACAATATATGTGAAATAAGAGAAAAAACCATAAAAATTACATTATTTATGAAACGGAGAGAATAATAGGCATGAAATTTGGCCCTATGCTAGTGGGTATTGGTTGATTATTCATCAACTTGTCCATGAGATTGATATCATTGTTACAGGATGATAAATTCAAGCTCAGGATGCACAACATTGATGCACAATCAAGATCACTTAGTTTAACTGATTATCATTATTCGGTAATCGGTTATTTAAGACCTAGACTGACAAGGATGGGGAGTGATCGCCAGTGCAAGAGGCACGGACAAAGAGAGACTCTCGACATGCTTCTAAGATAGGGTACATGAATGAAGTGACACATCGGAATGAGAGGGTGATCCTGAGATTATGTAGGAATGGGACTACGTAGTACAGGAAGACTTAAATGAATTGATTGTTATTATCCATATCAACAAGATGCATCTTCTTTTCGGTAGCCCATCACATAAGAACTCCACAGTTAAGCGTGCTTGGCTTAGAGAAATTATGGGATGGGTGACCTCCAGGGAAGTTTTCCTTTGAAACGTGCTAGTGAGGACAAAGCACGCTGAAAAGGCATGTGTTGGAATGTGGGGACAATAGCAATCCATTTGTCTTCCAGGGACATTACAGGTTACACATTGAAGAAGCATCAAGATCGGTTATCGCTACGTAGTTATTTCAGTTTTGTAGTTTGTTTAGTTTCAATTGTAAGATCTTATATTTTTAAATAAATAAATGAAATTAGATATTTAAAGAATAATATTATTATATTGAATTTTCTGAAATTTGGTTGAAATACTCGAGTATTTGAGGGAGGACTCGAGTATCGTAACTAGCAGTTAAAAAATTTGAATTTTTGGTTGGAATACTCGAGTATTCCATACTCGATTATTCTATATTCTATGGAATACTCGAGTAGTTCGTGCAGTGGCTGTGTGTGTATAAGTCGGTTTTGATTCAAATTCCGAACCAAAACGCAATTCCCTTAGTTCCAAGCACAGAGCTGGACTTTACTTCGAAAGAGGGTAATCTTAGTCTATAAATAGGTGAATTGGGGAGCCACAAATTCATCTAAATCAATCGAACCCGAATTTCTGTCAAATTTTCTCTATTTTGAGGTGCTGACTTTGATCACTTCGTTCTCTCTCAATTCTCACCCATTCCCTCTTAAACCAAAACACGAATTGAAGTTCTAATTCCAATCTTGAATTAGAACCAAGAAACACTTGATATAACCTCCTGGAGAGCAAGTTCTAGGCAATCAAAGTTGAGGTTCTAAAGCTGCGAAAAACAAAGCAACATTCAGCATCAAGTACCCTTCTTTCTTGAATCTGTTTGGTAAATCTAGGAACCCTTTTGATTCCAAATTTGTTACTGATTAAAGTTGACATTTCCTAGTTGCTTAAACTAACTTATTTCATCCTTTTTCATGTCTTACTCGTGGTGCAATTGATTGCCAAAGTCAGCCACTGCAACTGTTTTTGCACAAGTCCAGAAACGAAGTTTTGATTCAACCCCTTTTCTTTGCAATCAATCCTTTCTTTAGCTTCTCTGTGGTAAGGGAGGAGTTATCTAAATAATAGAATGAGAAATTTCAAGCTAGAAATGTAGGAACCATTAAAGGTTCAAAGAGGGATTAAGCTTGAATTGGGATTCTAACTTGGAGGTCAGAAACCCATGGTTTTAATATTCAAACAAGTTCAAATGAACCTAATAATGCTCACTGGATTGTGTTTCGAACTTAAAATCAAGTAGAAATGAAATTCATAGTTTAAAGTGGCCATTTTTCAAGTTTGTATGCAATCTGTGATTTGATGTTGTTTTATGTTATTTCAGTTGCGTTTAAATGTTGTAACATGTTTATTTTATGTGCCTAAGGTTCTGTTTTGCATAGGAATGGAGTAATCAAGCAAGAAATTCGAATTGGTGCATTAAAATGCAGAAAACTGGTGTTGTTGCAGCAAAAAGACTCGAGTATTTCGAGTGAGACTCGAGTCTTCTGGGAAACTGAAGAACGACTCGAGTAAATCTTCAAAGACTCGAGTATTTTTGCATGAACTACTCGAGTAGTTCATGAACTACTAGAGTATTCTGAGCAAATTTCATAAAAACACTTATTTTCTTAAATTTTTTGAAATTAACTCGTCTAATATCCTAATGGCTAAATTTTAAAGACCACTATGAGGATTTCACCCAGTGGCATAACTTAATCCCGTTTGGTTGATAACTATCCTGGAGGTGTCCTAATGGAATTTCATTCAGTGGTTAATCATTTCCCTACAGGATTCCCAACGGAAGTGCGTACACCCATTTGGTCGATGTTTATCCTATAGATGTCCCGGTGAAAGTTTTTATTCACTTGGTTGATTATTTCCCTATAGGAGTCCCAATGGGGTCGTTGCAATAACCATCAATAGGAGGCTATGCCCCGATGGATCACTAAACAATTAATTATATACTATTTCTAAAACCATCACAAAGTGGCTGGGCCGCTGATGGACTTTTATTGAAATTGTTAAAAGAAAATAGTTAAACCCATCACAAAGTGGCTAGGCCGCTGATGGATTTTCTGAAAGCTTCAACACCAGCTAAAGAAAAAGTAAAAAGGAAATAGAAAAATGGAATGATGAAGTATCCGACAAGGTATTACCAAGAATGGATATTCTTCTAACCTAAACTAGTATCCGGCAAGGTATACTAGTATAGGTTAGAAGAATATCCATAGCACAAGTTGCTATGATGACTGAGAATATCCATGGTACGGGATGCTATGAAGAATAGTTTCCAATCAATCATGATGCTTGATATGGAATCGCTCCGGTTCGATGAAAATATAGGTATATGAATATCCCGAAAGGATGCCGAACCGAGAAGCATGAATGAGAAGTAGACATGCATCATATCACTAAAGAAACGAAACAAGAGTTAAACAATTTGAGCATATGTACTTGCATTATTGTTGTTATTTGCATATATGTGACTGTTATTTCTAGCCCCTGTTATGCTCATTTGTTATTGTATTTAGCTATGACTCACTCCTAATCCCTTGTTATAGGACATGGCGCGAAATATGATGTGCGTGGAGATGAGGCCGCTCCCTAATGGGGAGTGGAACTTTGATGGGCATCGGGCCACGTACGAGGGTGACGTGGAGATCACTTTTCGTCATCCTAACCCTTGGTCCCGGATGCGCCCCCGACGTACGACAATCCCAATTGTGTATATTTTGCACATTCCTCCGAACTATGTTTTTCGCCATGGAACCCCTCCACCACCACCACGTCGTTTTTCTAGACAATCACTTCCACCGAGTCCTGCATGTAACATCCTACTTTTTATACTTAAAGAAATTACTTTAAATTAATATTTATTTATGAAAAGGTTCGGGGTTTACAAAAATTTTGGCAGAGTTTCCTCTAAAAATCGGACCTTTCCCCCGAATAAAATTAAACCTGTCAGTCCAGAACTGTAGTGGATCTGAGAAATAGATCCACCACGATGTGTTTTGGTGGTTGTTGCAGCTGACGAGGGTGACCCCGGTCCTACGTACCCCCAGTGATAAGGGGATCAAGCCACACGTAGTTCTTGAGAGTAGGGATGAGAGAACATACCTTAGCCCCTATAGCATGGCGATACTTATAGGGGAAGTTGTGTTGTGGTGCCTTATGGGCCTGTTCGGCCCAGTAGGGCTGACGTGACTCTTAGAGGATAAGAAGGATGAGTTATTCACCCTTATCCTGTACTAGAGAGATCATGCTTATCCTGTAGCGGTAGGATTTATTATTGGTTAACCCTACAAGAACAGTTTTTAATCCAGTAAAATATAACTTTCAGTTCAAAATATTCAACATTAGGCCATACTCTAAAACTTATCATAATAAGAATATACATATAACTCTTCAAATATACAAAACGCTTCAACAAAATAAAATCATTAATTACAATTATATTTACAAAAATCTCTTTATTACAATATAAACCTATGAATGGTTGCCCTACAAATGGGATCGGGAGGTCACCCTAAACAATATACTCTCCAACAAGAGTATCACTTTCTCGGTCTTGACATTCTGTGTCTGTCTCCTTGGTGTACCTAATGTGTCCACTGCAAGGGTGAGTACTTTTGAAATCTAGATCAAAGAAAACGTTTAAAAACAGTAATAAATCATAAATAGGTATGTTCAAACACAAACATTGATAATTAAGCAAATCACAATTCAATTAACAAGTACAACATCACAACATTATCCAGTTTAGCTATATTACGTATATAACTTTAATATAATGCATCAATGCGCAATCACATGGTTATGCTCTACTAACGTCGCACTTAGGTGATTTAATCCTCGAATCCGATATTAAACAATTCTTTCCATTTTAGTAACTTTAACACTTATTCGGATTCAATGAATTAAATACCTATAACAATGCATTCACACTTCCCTTTTCACTTTAACACTTTTCACTTTAACTTTTAACACTTTTACACTTTTACAATTTGGGTACATTGTACTTCACATTCTCCCCGAAGGAGGGTTCCTCACACAATGTACCTTTAACACTTTTCCCCTTTTCAATAACAATATACATCCTCACATACATCCTCCACTCTGGGGAAAAACCGACCAGGAGTAAGCATTTCTCAACCAAAGTACTTCACCCCTATAGGGTTCGTCATACCGCACTTCACCCCTCTAGGGTTCGTCATGCTTGCTTGCACAGTGCTTCACCCCTCTAGGGTTCGTCACACAATTTGGATTGATTCGCCCAAATTGGCTTTAGCAGAAATCACCCTCGACTGGCCAAAACGAGCCAAAGTATTAGAATTATTGTGGTTTGCGTAGAACCAACCCCCAACAGGGGAAGCAAACCCGTGTCCTTTGCAGGATCAAAGTTCTCCACAATAATTCCAGTATATACTCTTGCCGTCATCAATCGTAAAACGACGTGTGTTTTTCCCTACTCCTAACGTCCACCTTTACACCATGCATGATCCAATATCTCAAGTGTTTCTCAATTGAATTTAAGACCCTCTTTGTTCTTTAAAAATGTCATTTAATTGGTTTAAACTCAATTGAGAAATACTTGGTCCTATTTGATGCATAACTATATGAATGTCACCTTGTTATCTTATAAACATACACTTTAAACTTATAACAATGGTAACCATTAAAACAATATCAATCAACAAATCAGAAATCAACCAATCAATCAGTCGACATACTCAGGTATGTCTCAGGGACTGTAATTTAAGTCACCTCCCTAGGGTTCTTCACTTCCTACTTTAACAATTCACAAAATCAGTTAATATAACATACATAAATAACATATCATTGGAACTTAGGGTTTTCTAGCTAAACTCTACCCTTCTAAACATCAACCTAACCAATCAACATTTACACCTATTTATAACTCTATTACTATAATTAAACCCTTCCTCTAACACTAGACCAAAGTACACCCCTTACCTTAAGGAGAGAGAGAGAGAGAAAAATTGGGGTTTTGATGGAGCTCCCACACCAAGTTCCAATCCAAGATCCTAAGGCTCCTATTCCTTGTCCTTAAGCACATTCGAAACTCCTTTGCATGATTAGAGAGCTTTATGGAATGGATTGGGAAAGTTAGGGTTTGGGTTGGATTTGGGGTTTTGTGAGAAAGAGAGGAAATTGAGAATTGAAAGAGGGGAATGCATGAGGGAGTGATAGAGAGATGATTTGGGGGGTTAATTTGATGTTATTTGGTGTTGATTTGTGGGATTGCAAAACCCTAAGGCATGAGAAGAAGAAGGATCGTGGAGGAGGAAGAGAGAGCACTGAAGTTTTGCTTCAAAACGTGTTTATAAAACTGATCTGCTGCAATGTATTCGGATACATCACTAAGTATCCGGATACTTCGAGTTGAAAAGCACTGGTTAATCGATTAACTGGGTGGTTAATCGATTAACCCATGTAAATTTGGCCCAAATCAACTTTCTGGCCTTAATCGGTTAATCTCCTGGTTAATCAATTAACTGGTTCAGTCCACTATTTCCTATGCACTTCAAATCGTCATAACTTATTCGTTAACCGTCGGATCTTGCTCAAATTTTGAGGCAAGCTTCCTAAGACACTATTCTTCACATCCAACGGTAGAATTTGGGTTTAGAGATATGGATCTTCTATTCCTAATTTTCTAAAGTCCTATGCTCTTAACCCTTAAATAACCTTTCTAAACCACAAATTTATCCTATCATATTCCTTTATCTATACTCTAAACCTATTCTAACCTATTTCTACTTCATATCAACCTACTCTTAGCTAAACATTACGCTCTAAACACTTAAGCATACACTAATTTACGTCTAATAACTATTCTAAACGGATATCGAAAATTGGGGATGTTACAATTCTCCCCCACTTATATGAATTTCGTCCCCGAAATTCGGCTTACTACAACTAAAAGGATGATACATAGCTATATGCTCGATTGAACAAGAGGTCTTGACCTACTTTAGGATAGAAAGAACCTTGGGGATTCACTCCCCCACTTGGGATGCAACTCCGGTTGGATTTCTTACTAGGCCTAATGGATTGCTATTGAGACTTTCACCGAAAAGTCCCACTTAGTTTCTTAAGGTTCCACCGTTGGAAAACATTTGAAAATCTCTTCCTATATGCACGTTTATATGCCTACGCAACTATGCCCGAAACTCTAGGACTCACTAAGATCGAACCTAGCTTGTACCGCCCAATCTATGACTGAAAACTGTTGAGATTCTACACTCAAACTTAAAAGAAATTCTATGATGCAAGACTTCAACCAATACTACGCTTACTAATATTCCTAAGGTTTAAGGTTTCCTAATTGGTTCCTTAGGTTTAAAGATTGCACAACTAAGACTTACACTCAAATCCTAGTTGAGACTTCCATATTACTAACTAGAATTTGGTGATACGACTTTTATAATGGATGTTAAGACTAGAACTTTAACATTCACAAACTACATTCCACGGAATAGTTAATAATGGTTTTAAAAATGGTTTGAAAATTGTTTGCATTTCCGGAATACAATTTGCTCAATTAGTACAACAAATTCCTTGAAGTTCTATATGAACTTGAAGGAAGAAGGAATAACATCCATTACCCTGGTTCAGGTTCTAAACTAGACTTTGGCTCTGGGGTAGCTACATTACCTTTAACTTACCTCACTACCTTCGATTCACATTTTCCACTTCCACATTACAATAGAAACAATAAAGTACCAACTTCTGTGTAAAAGGTTTGGTACTTGGTGATAAAAGAATTTTCAAGAATTTGTATTTTATTTAAAATAAGGAAAAACACTTTATATTTTTTGTAAATTCTTTTCATTTAAAGCTTAAGCAAAATTATCGTTTAGAAAAAGACATGTCAAGCACTTACAAGTTCAAATCATTCATATAGGTTTTCAAAATCATTTCACATTCATTTGCAATTGATTCTGAAGCTTGAGGATTCCTTTAACGAAGAAAGTAAGAACCCTCTATAATCGTCAAACCCAAATAAAAGGAACGAACTCTTCGTCGAAAGTTTAATATCATTCACCTTTTCAAATTTTAGTGAATGCCCTTCCTTTCATTTTGGTTTGGAAGTTCAAATTGACTTATGTCGCCTTAATTGAATTCCTATCAATTGATAAATGGTGTAACTTAAGAGTAAATTACACTATTATTCGATCAAAAAGAAATTCATATTGTGAGTAAAGCTTTCTTAAAAATATGTGTTGCGACATTCAATCAATTATCAGAGTTTGAATCAATTCCATACTTTTAAAAATATCAAAACATTACTGTACTTGACATTCCTTTCAAATCGTAGTTTTAGTATTTTTCGAAAATAATGTCTTAGAAAAATCTGTTGCAAAAACACTTTCATATCTTATAAATCAGAGTACGTTTATCACCAAATTATAATGTGGAAATGTAGAAGGCAATTAGGTCTTACTAAGGTTACACTTAGTAATCACAATTAAAAGGCAATTACCTTGGGTTAACACCTAGTCACTTCCGCTGCGCACTGTGATAAAGAATGCTCGAAGTGTATAAACTAAACAACCTCTAATACCGACCCCATTCTTAGATTGGAAAAATAAATCCAACAATTATTTGGTTGGATTCAAGGACTTAACGTTGTCATCCACCAATGAATACAAAATGCGAGGGATCCTTCTCGATTCTATATTGCATTGGAGATAAAATTGTTTCCGTACTACTTGAGTTCCAATCAAATAAAAGAATGACTCATCTTCGATTCAAAAGAAGGCTTTGAAATTTTCTCTTAAAGCGAAAATCTCAATTTCTTGTCATATTTGAAATAGACACAATTGATTCAAAACTAAGAGTTAGTCCTTCCCGTTGGGGTAGCGATTGCACGCTCTGACCCGTTGGGAGTTTTCCTTTCCCTTAGTCCCTACTCTCTGTCCATTTCTAAATACAACAAAGTTACACTTTGAAAAATTTAGTTAGCCCACTTTAAATTGAAGATACACCTCTATGATTACCAAACTACAACTCACCCTGCTAAACTATACCCATTCCCGCTAATGATGGATGCATGAAACACTAAAGTGCACAACTTAATTGACTATCTACTAGTTACTCTCATGTGGAGTAACTCTTTGGGAGTAGGTAAATCCATACTCCGGGCCGAGGATTGCAACCATTGCTCTGATACCATATTGTAACATCCTACTTTTTATACTTAAAGAAATTACTTTAAATTAATATTTATTTATGAAAAGGTTCGGGGTTTACAAAAATTTTGGCAGAGTTTCCTCTAAAAATCGGACCTTTCCCCCGAATAAAATTAAACCTGTCAGTCAAGAACAGTTTTTAATCCAGTAAAATATAACTTTCAGTTCAAAATATTCAACATTAGGCCATACTCTAAAACTTATCAAAATAAGAATATACATATAACTCTTCAAATATACAAAACGCTTCAACAAAATAAAATCATTAATTACAATTATATTTACAAAAAATCTCTTTATTACAATATAAACCTATGAATGGTTGCCCTACAAATGGGACCGTGAGGTCACCCTACACAATATACTCTCCAACAAGAGTATCACTTTCTCGGCCTTGACATTTTGTGCCTGTCTCCTTGATGTACCTAATATGTCCACTGCAAGGGTGAGTACTTTTGAAATCTAGATCAAAGAAAACGTTTAAAAACAGTAATAAATCATAAATAGGTATATTCAAACACAAACATTGACAATTAAGCAAATCACAATTCAATTAACAAGTACAACATCACAACATTATCCAGTTTAGCTATATTACATATATAACTTTAATATAATGCATCAATGCGCAATCACATGGTTATGCTCTACTAACGTCGCACTTAGGTGATATAATCCTCGAATCCGATATTAAACAATTCTTTCCATTTTAGTAACTTTAACACTTATTCGGATTCAATGAATTAAATACCTATAACAATGCATTCACACTTCCCTTTTCACTTTAACACTTTTCACTTTAACTTTTAACACTTTTACACTTTTACAATTTGGGTACATTGAGCTTCACATTCTCCCCGAAGGAGGGTTCCTCACACAATGTACCTTTAACACTTTTCCCCTTTTCAATAACAATATACATCCTCCACTCTAGGGAAAAATCGACCAGGAGTAAGCATTTCTCAACCGAAGTACTTCACCCCTATAGGGTTCGTCATACCGCACTTCACCCCTCTAGGGTTCGTCATGCTTGCTTGCACAGTGCTTCACCCCTATAGGGTTCGCCACACAATTTGGATTGATTCGCCCAAATTGGCTTTAGCAGAAATCACCCTCGACTGGCCAAAACGAGCCAAAGTATTAGAATATTTGATGTCTCTGTTATATCTGGAGCCAATAAGGTCTTGGCATGATTTAGAAATATAAACGGAAGCCCTGCTGGCTATTAGTTGTTTATTTGAAACTATTTATCGCAGGTTAAATTTTGGGAATAGTCCTAAAAACAAACAAAACTCCGTCCGTTTGACGGTTGATTTTAATGAAATAAAAATGAATTTTTAAGTCCGTATTTTATTATAAGGGGGAATTAAGGGTATAAGTCCTAGGTGTTACACAATTCCTAAAGCATCTAAATAATATAATTACATCATTTGGTATACTAAAAAGAAAAACAATATAAGAGATCTAATCATTAACAAAATATAAATAGATTTCTTTTTAGAAAAATTTCATTTTTTTTCCAGCAACTAACATATACAAATACATCAACCACATACTCATATAATTAATCCAAAAGTACATGTTCTTATAGGTTTAGAACAACTACCATTTGTTCTTATTTCCTTTTAAATAATCTACTATACTTTAACTATACATCAAACAATAAACAAATTACAAAAATTATTTTAAAATAGCATCATAGACCTCACGGTCCATTATTTTTATTTTTCCAGAAAATTTATTTATTTATTTATTTATTTTTCATTTACCCATTGTTCTTATTAAACTTAAACCCAAACAACAGAAAATCAAATACCATCAGACAATAACAATTACATAAAAATTTCATAACATATAATTCCATAAACTTCAATAACATCAAAAATTTCCAGAATTCATTTTATTTCTAAAAACTCATTTTTAGTTCCTTTAAATCATTTTCATTTCATTTCTACTTTAAAGAAAAAGTACTTATTTGTTTTCATTCTTAACTATAACTCAAATACATATGAAACACAACATATAATATAATCTAATCACACACATATATATATATATATATATATTATATATTACATGTCCAGAGTAAAAGAAAATAAAAATCCTTTTTAATTCTTTTATTCATTTTCTATTCCCTTTTATTTTATTAAACAACAATACAATACACATACTAAATTACACAAACAAATCTTCAATTTTTTTTTTGATATGTGCCACGGTTCATATATATATATATATATATATATATATATATATATATACCAGAAATTACAATTTTTCCATTATTATTTACTTATTGATTCTTATTCCTTAATACAAAGACATAAAACAATTAAAATACAAGGAATACAAACTAATCAAATCTTACAAAATTTTCTATAATTCACATGGGTTAAGAAACAAAATAAACCCAGAAAATAATTTAATCAATCTCATCAAAATATTTAGCCATCTTAAGAATTTAAGAAAAGGGGAGATAAATCCTTTTAAACACTCTTTTTGTGTCCCTTTTCTTATTCTTAATTCATATGACTTAAGAACAATTTCATATATTCAATAACAACTTTAAAATAAAAATAAAAATTCAGAACTTAGCTATAGAAGAAATTGAGAAGGTTTTAAACAAAAATATAAACAAAACAACTTAAAAATAGCTTAATTAAATAAGTGATTTTGGGTTACCTCTACTCCTTAAGCCTTTTAGAAAACTTCAAGCAACCAAGCAACTCTCCCTCCTTCCTATAGCTTACACGTCCCTCTCTCTCTCTCTTTCTCTCTTAGAGTTTTATTTTTTTTCTCATGTGAAACTATCAAGTGTTTGTGTGTGAAAAATGTGGAACTAAGGCTATCTATTTATAGGTGTTTGGAGATGCATTTCCCTTCATTTCTCAGACCTAAATTTCGGCCCCCTTCACCAAGTTTCATTCAAAAATTTTCAAACACTACTTGGAACATGAACTAGCATTTAATGTAACTTTGTTGATTCCTAAAGCTTTTTAATTCAAGGATTATTCTCACAAACTTCAGAACTATTCTTCCCCTCTTTCCTCTAATTTTTGGATGGTGCATATATTAAAAATAGGAGAGAAAATTTCTTATTGGTTCATTGTGGAGGTGCCTACATAATTATCCCATCATATTAACTATTAAAATTTGATTTTTTACCTACTGTACAAAAAATTTCTCAAACAGTAAAATAAAAATTTTATTTTTACATATTAAGATTCTACATTTCAATACGATCATTTTCATATAAATTTTGTAATTTTTGGACTTATGGTTTGAAAGTTATGAATTTTGGAAGTCCTAAGATCATTTCCTCCAAAAATACACTTTCTAAGCTTTTCAAATATTTTTAAATAATAAAATACGAAAATACAGTTAATTTAAATGATAATACATTATACAACTTCAGAAATGTATTTTTATTTTTAAAATAAAATAAACTTTAGTCAAAAGGTTATTAAATGCATTAAAACCATACCTTGGTTCTTAAAACTCAAAAATTCGTTTCTACTGCAGCAGTGATAAAATTTCGAAAACTATAGAATAAAAGTCAAAACCTTGCATTTTCATAATCTAGATTTCGATACGATCGTTTTGACATATCATTTGTAATTTTCCGACGCACGGTTGAAAAGATATGAATTTCTAAAGATAGGATACTCTAATCCTTCAAAAATCAAAAATCATTTAAATCAAATACTTTACCTTAAAATATTTTATTTAAATAGGCTAGGGAAAATATTGGTACATAATATATATACCTATATATGTCACGTGTATATATATATATTTTTTTTTCATATATATATATATATATATATATATAAATATATATATTTTTTTATATAAATCCAAGTATCAAAATCAAGCATAATTTCCTAATTTCAATTATAAGGTCACAAATAATTTGGGTAAAATTGTGGGTCTCACATCTTCTCTTTTGCTTGCCGATACCCCACAACAAGTCTTCCAATGCTTTGAGATTCTTCAAAGGCTTCCAATTGCTTGTTAACACAACAAGGCTTCCAAGTGCTTGATGAAATGTCACACCAAGGCTTCCAATATAACTTTGCTTGATTCACAACCAAGACTTCCAATTGTTGTAGATAGCTTGCCTCTTGCAAAGATTACAACTCAAATGAAAACAAAAATAACAATCCTATGAATCTCTTTCAAAATCTATGAAAATATCAACATGAGAGATTCAAGGTTCTTGATCAAAGAATGTAAAAATTAAAGCTTTGATCTTGAGAAAGTGAGAAAGAATATAGTGGTTTTGATTCTTTGTAAAATTGATATGAAAATGATAGGTAATTGTAATAATGATTCACAAAGGTTAGGAAAAGGTTTATATAGAATACCCAAAAGTTGGAATGGTTAGAAATACTTTTGAGAAGTGAAAAACCACTTTAAAAACCAGTAACAGCTCGTGTTACTCGAGTAGCCAAGTCCTTACTCGAGTAATCAGTGTAATCAGTGTTCATTACTCGAGTAATCTGAGTTACTACTCGAGTATTTACGCAAGGCTATAAAATTCTAATCGAGTAATCAGAGCCTTAATCGAGTATTTGCGCAAGACTGCAAAATTCTACTCGAGTAAACAAGTGGCTAATCGAGTAGTCAGATCAAAAAACACTTAAAAACTTGTTTTCTCAAAATTTAAACCTTTTCTTTCAAACCTTTAAGCCACCTATTGATTTTAGGCAAAGTGAATACTCAAAATATGATATAATCATGCAATCAAAAGAGATTCACTACCCTCTAAGAGACTCTACCCAAACTCATAAACTAAGAGACTTGTGAGGCGAAAGATAAAACAATAAAACATAAACTACCAAACTAAGTCTTCATGAGCTTGCTCTCTCTTCATCACTTGATGTTTGTTGTTGCTTGTTGAGCTTGATCTTGATCAACACATTTAAGCTTGTTCAAAACCTTTTGGCATTTATCAAAACATTCTTCATGGATCTTACAAAGCATACACTAATTTACGTCTAATAACTATTCTAAACGGATATCGGAAATTGGGGATGTTACACTGCACCCTCTACTGAAAAGAGTAATTTTTGAAATTCCCACTCACCTTAGTCCTTCCCCCAGAGTCCAGCCTAGGACTCCGGTTTATGTGCCATCTGAGCCGGCACATGAGGAGGATGAGGAGGAGGAGGAGGACCCCATTGAGGATGAGGACCCAGTGGAAGATGACACTCGGGTGGCGGATGACGATTTCATGGAGAATTCAACTGGAAGTTAGTGGGGAACTGACGACTAAGTTGAATTCTTGTGAATGGAATGTGGATGCTATAACCCATCAGGTTTCTCTTACCTTTACTATTTTCTATTTTGGAGTTATGAACCATATGTTCTCGGTTGTTATACGTTTTGTTGTAATATATGTAATATAGTGTAATGACCTAGAGTCCTAAGTTAAATTTTCTTTTTATGTTTTAGTTGTTACTATGATGTAATGAAAAATGTACTCTTTGATTATGAAATGAAATATGAAGTTTGATGTTTTCCTTCATGATGTCTTCGAATGTTTTCCGCAAGATTTGAAAATGATGATGACTTGACTTATGATGGAAAGAAAAAGAAAAAAATGGTCGTATTTTCGGATATAAGTATTTTATTAAGAATAGAAAGTTGGGTCGTCACATTTAGTGGTATCAGGGCAATGGTTCAACTCTCGGCCTTGGAGTGTGGCCTTACACACTAACCACTGTATACTGTAGCAAGTTAATCATATTTTAAGGTATAGAATTAGCAGAATCTAAATTAGTTTCCCTTTGGATTCTATAGGATAGGATGGCCGGAAGAAATAACGCTAACATTGCGGAGGCTTTGACCCTTATGGCTACGGTTCTGGAGAATCTGCAGCAACCCCGCCCTCCGAGCAATGGAACCCCGGCGGAGTTTAAAGGTTTAGACTCCTTTCGCAAGTGCAAACCCCCTAGCTTTTCGGGCGGTCGCTGCCCTGAGCGAGCTCAGCTTTGGTTAGCATAGATGAATAAGATCTTTAGGACGATGACCCTCATCGAGATGCAGAAGGTCACGTTTGCCGCATACGTGCTTAGTGGTGAAGCCGCTACTTGGTGGGATCAGACACGCCAGTTTCTGGAGTATGATCAAAGGGAGCTTACTTGGGAGGTCTTCGTGGAGAAGTTTCTAGAGAAGTATTTCCCCGATGACATTAGGCTGCAAAAGGAGATGGAATTTCTCGATTTGAAGCAAGGGAGGATGACCGTCGATCAGTACGCTGAGAAGTTTGAAGGGCTGATGAAATACTCTCCGTATTTCCAGTATCACCCTGATGAGTATTCCAAGTGTACAAGGTTCGAGAATGGGCTGAGGTCGGATATCAAGCTTGCCGTGAGCGTGCAAAGGATTCGTCATTATCCTACTCTGATCAGTGCATGCCGTATCTTCGAGAAGAACAGTTTCAGAAAAGACATTGGGTAGGGAAGTCATGGGCCGCATCGTCATCAACACAAGAATGTGTAGAATCAAAGAAGAATCAAAACACTTTTGATGATGTCAAATAAATGGTCAATCAAATGAGCTAGACTTATGCCAAGCCGACAGACCTATCAGCGCAAGCATTCGCTAACGGCAAAGGCTCTACAGAAGCTCGGAACCTCAATTTTCCTCGGCGTACCGTCAAAAACATAGGCTCGGCGGAGGCTCGGAAAATTAGGACTCTAAGCTATCTACAACAAGTCAGCATTTGAAGCTAAAGCTCGACATGGGCTCGGCTCTTGATCAAAGCTAAGTTCATCCAAGTTTGCAAGCTCGTTCTCTCGTCTCAAGGCAGTAAGCTCGGATGATGATTTGCTTGGTACTCGCTCGGATTAAGCTTAGAATAGCCACGGCATCAGAAAAGAGCAAACAAGCTCGGGTTGGTCTCACTCAACTTGTCTGATTGCCAAGCTCAATTCAAGCTCAGAAACACCAAGATCGAACAAAGCGCAAAGCTCGGCAATCACTGTTCATCGTCTTCAACAATGCGTCGTCTTCAACCTTCGGACTCTGCTCAGCTGTTCCGTACTTTTTATTTCCGTTGAGTCTGGGTAGAAGTCCTAGGTTTAGCTCCTATGCTCTGACAAGTTTGAAATTCAAAATGAGTTAAACCAAAGGTTGGTGAACTGTCACCATCACTGCTCTGCTGTCAAATGTTACCGTTGGAAACCCCATGGAAATTTCGTACAGCTCTCTTTCTCTCCTTCTGCAGAAAAGAGAAGGCTATAAAAATGGGGGGTTTTCAATGTTAAAAAAAAAAGAGAGAGAAGAAGATTTTTCACAACCAATTTTTCTCTGAACTAAAACCTTCATTTTTACATTCGAAAAACAGCAGAAATCAAACCATCACAGAGGAGAAGAACATTTGATTTTCATAAGAACTTAGAGATTCAAAACTTTCAAATCCTAACTCTAAGTTCTACTCAGTTCTTCTCTGTGATACCCTTCACTAAAATCGACTCACTCTTGAACTTCATACTGTCATACTCATTCGAAGAGTGTTTCGAATTGGAGCCATTCTCATTCATAAATCTTGTTCGTTGTGGTTGTTGGAGTGGAAAGTTGTTCTCTGATCGAGAAAGCTTTTCAGTGGTGAAAAGGTTCCAAAGAGGTTCTTTGGTCATCAATTTGTCGTGGGTAGGTTGTCACGAGTTTGGTAAACTCGGTTGACTGGATAGGTCTAGAGGGGTGGCTCTTGTAAATCCTTTTGTAACCCAGAAAATTGATTTTTAGTGAAAGCTCTCTAAAAGGTTTTTAGAGGGGACTGGACTAGCTCTCAGGGTGAGAGTGAACCAGGATAAATCTGTGGTGTTAAGTTTTATTTCTTTATTGCTTTCTATTGCTCGGTTTGCTTGACTGGTTATCCGCTGGCTTAAGCATCAAGCTTTTAATTTACTCTGTGATTGCTCGGTTTTTAAGTGTAGCTCGGAAAAACTAGCTGTGAAGCAATTGTGTTAATCGATTAACCAGTTTATTCTTCTGGTTAATAAATTAACATTGTTTGCTCGGCAGTTCGGTTAATCAATTAACCTTTCTGTTTATCTGTTTGGTTAATCAATTAACCGTGACTGCTCGGATAGTCTTTAAACTCTCTTCAAAACCAAGAACAACAACTTAAGCTTTTTCAAGAAATCAAAAAATTGCCATATCACTTTCAATCTCCTATTCACCCCCCCTCTACTCGATTGTTAAGCCTCTTGTTGGTTTCCAACAAGTGGTATCAGAGATCGGTCGAAAGATCGAGTGTAAAAACTTTTTCGAAAAGATCCTTGAGGAAACCAAATGGCTACTAACAATCCCTTTGGAGGTGAAGGCTCTTCCATAAACAGACCACCACTATTCAATGGTGAGGTTTATGCTTATTGGAAAGCTCGAATGAAAATTTTCATTGAAGCTATAGATATGGAAATTTGGAAATCTATTGAAAACGGGCCATTTGTCCCCAAAAGAAAAATTAATGAAGAAGTTGTAGAAATCCCATGGGAAAGTTGGGATGATGATGATAAACGAAAAGTATCCTTTGATTTAAAAGCCAAAAACATCATCACCTCAGCTTTGTCCTATGATGAGTTTTTTAGAGTGTCAAGCTGCAAATCTGCAAAAGAAATGTGGGAAATTCTACAACTTACTCATGAAGGGACAAGTGAAGTCAGACGAGCTAGATTAAATACTCTGATGCATGAATATGAGTTATTCCGAATGCTGCCAAATGAAAATATAAATGATTTGCAGAAACGGTTTACTCATATCATAAACCATCTTAATGCTCTCGGTAAAACCTTTCAAAATGCCGAGATAACTAACAAAGTGCTTAGATGTCTTAGCAGAGAATGGCAACCAAAGGTCACTGCCATCATGGAAGCTAAGGACTTTGACACCATGAGCATAGCCACTTTGTTCGGCAAGCTGCAAGAGCATGAGATGGAGCTCGGTCGACTGACCATGCATGAAGAGTCTGATAAGAAGAAGAAGAAGGGAATTTCCCTCAAAGCTTCTATTAAGGCAACCAAAGAATCCTCTGAGGATGAGTCCAGCTCGGACATGGATGAGGATGACTTTGGTCTCATGGTCAGGAAGTTCAGCAAATTTTTCAAAGGCAAAAATAACTTCGAAAATCGAGCAAGAGATGCCAAGAACACTCACCACAAAGGTTCAAGTTCAAAAGACCGTGTTAGATGTCATGAATGTGGTGAAGCTGGTCACATCAGAGCATACTGTCCAAGAGTGCAAAAGCAAGGTGGTGAAGAAACAAAGAAGAACAAAGACCACAAGAAGAAGAGAGCTTACATAGTATGGGATGCACCCAACAACGACAACAGCTCAAGCTCCAGCTCTTCCGACGAAGAAGAGAAAGCAATTTTGTGCTTAATAGGAAGGGAAACTGTGTTTGAAAGCCCAAGCCAAACTTATTCTGAGCAAGATCTTCCTGTATATGACTCGTGCTCGGAGAGTGAAGACGAAGAACCACGCTCGGTTCTCAGATTTGCCGATCAAGAAGTCTCATCGAGCTCGGCACTAGATGCATCAGAACAAAGATCAAACATAAAATGTTTAATGGGCAAACACAGCGAGGAAACCTTAATAAGACAAACAGTATCCAAACATACAAGCACTGAGGTAACCTCCACTTCTGATTCTGACTCTGAATCAGAATTTAATGATACTGATGAATTGTATTCTGCTTATCTTGAAATGCAAACCGAATTCAAGAAACTTGCTAAAAATTTCATTAAGATGAAACAAAATCTTTCAAACTATAAAGAGCAAGTTCTTGAATTGGAAAAATCAATTGAAACTTTGAAAAGCAGAAACAAGTCTTAGAAAACACTATCACTCAACTGAAAAATGAAAATCTTGACTGCTGCACTAGATATGAAAAAGAAATCTCTGAGCTAAAATTTAAAAGTGCAACTGTCAACAAGAGTGATGGCTTATTTGATCGGCTTTTAGCCGAACAAAGAAACTATTCAAACAAAACTGGACTTGGATACATTAAAACGAAGAAAACAGTAAGGAACCTCGGCAAGGTCTCAAACTTTAATAATTTGAAAAAGCCGAGCTGCTCCTACTGTAGTCTTCATGGTCATACACCCAATGAATGCAAAATCCGACGTTATGGTGTAACCAAGGGCAATTTGGTTTGGGTAGTTAAGAGGAAAGATCCAACTGCTAACCCCGAGGGACCCAAGATAACTTGGGTACCCGAATCAAAGAAGTAATATTTTTGTGATGCAGGTGTGCTTCCGAGCGAAAGAGAGCAGATGGTACCTTGATAGTGGCTGCTCGAAGCACATGACGGGGGACAAAAATTTAATCACTGAACTTTCACATTCAGATAAGGGCTACGTCACTTATGGTGATAACAACCGAGGTAAAATATTGGGTGAAGGTAAAGTCAGTAATTCTGCCAACTTGGTTATCAATAATGTTTTGCTTGTAAAAGGGCTAGAACACAATCTTTTAAGCATTAGGAAACTCTGTGATATTGGTAACCATGTTGTTTTTACCTTTACCCATTGCATTATTAAAAGTGACGAGGACAACTCTGTCAAATTTGTTGGAAAACGATATAACAACACTTATTTGGTTGATTTGAATGAAATCACCTCTTTGGTAACCACTTGCATGGTTAGCAAAGAAAGTGATACATGGTTATGGCATAGAAGGACAGCTCATATAAATGTAAATCAGTTAAAGAAACTTCAATCAAAAGACTTAGTGATTGGTTTACCAAAGCTGAATTTTAATATTGAGGGGGTTTGCTCGTCTTGCAAGAAGTGCAAACCAACCAAAAATAAAAATGATTTTTCATCTAAGTTGATGGTCTCAACAACTCGACCCTTGGAAATGTTACACATGGATTTGTTTGGACCATCACAAGTAAAAAGCTTTGGTGGCAATCTCTATGCTTTAGTAATTGTAGATGACTTTTCCAGATTTACATGGACTTTATTTTTAAAATCAAAAAGTGACACTTTTGAAAATTTTAAAGAGCTTGTCAAGCAACTCCAGAACCGAGCTAACCAAAAAGTAGTTGTAATCCGAACAGACCATGGTGGTGAGTTCGAGAACTACAAATTTGACAAGTTTTGTTCCAAGCTCGGCATAGAACATCAGTTTTCTGCTCCTCGGACTCCCGAACAAAATGGAGTTGTGGAACGGAAAAACCGAGTTCTTGAAGAGCTAGCCCGAACCATGCTTAATGAATATAATTTGCCACATTATTTCTGGGCCGATGCGGTAAACACAGCTTGCTATGTAATGAACCGCATCCTCATCAGACCAATTTTAAAGAAAACTCCATATGAACTTTACAAGGATAGAAAACCAAAAATCTCTCATTTTCATGCATTTGGTTGCAAAGTCTTCATTTTAAATAATGGAAAAGAGCATCTCGGCAAATTTGATTCTAAAGCCGATGAAGGAATATTTTTGGGTTATTCTACTCATAGTAAAGCATTTAGAGTTTTTAACAAAAGGACCTCCACTGTGGAAGAGTCCATGCGTGTGGTATTTGATGAGTCTCCTCGGAGAGACAATGTTAGTTGTGCAGATAGAGAGGATCATCATATGGCTGAACTCGATCCGAGCACAACAACTGAAAAAGCTCAAAAGGATGAAGCTGCTGAAGTCAAAGATCAGAGGGACGAGCTTGTTCCGAGCCAAACAAACAAGGAACAAACCGAACTTAGTCCGAGCCAACATCAAAATAGTCAGTCCGAACTCATTCCAAGCCGAGCAGAGCAGTATGAGCTCAGTCCAGCCTGGAAGAGAGTCAAGGACCATCCGATAGAGAATGTGCTCGGCGACTTGAATAAGGGAGTTTTAACTCGTCGTTCTATTCAGAACTTTTGCAATTTCGCTTCCTTTGTTTCTCAAATTGAACCTAATTCGATTGATCAAGCAATTAATGATGAACATTGGGCGATTTCCATGCAAGAGGAACTGAATCAATTCATCAGAAATGATGTCTGGGAATTGCTTCCTCGGCCCGATGATCATACGATAATTGGCTTGAAATGGATTTTCAGAAATAAAACAGATGAATTAGGCTTAATTATAAGAAACAAAGCAAGATTAGTTGCTCAAGGCTACAACCAAGAGGAAGGTATCGATTATGATGAAACCTTCGCTCCAGTTGCTAGGCTTGAAGCAATCCGAATTTTGCTTGCTTTTGCATCTATTATGAATTTCACCCTTTATCAAATGGATGTAAAGAGTGCTTTCTTAAATGGATTTATAAATGAAGAAGTGTATGTAAAACAACCTCCTGGCTTTGAAAATTTTGAATATCCAAACCATGTATATAAACTCAAAAAGGCTCTTTACGGTTTGAAACAAGCTCCGAGAGCTTGGTATGATCGGTTGAGCTCATTTTTACTTGAACAAGGGTTTGAGAGAGGGAAGGTTGACACAACTCTATTCATTTATAAATCCAAAAAGGACATATTGTTAGTACAAGTTTATGTTGATGATATAATTTTCGGTGCTACTAACATGTCTCTTTGCAAGAAGTTCTCTGAATCAATGCAAGGTGAATTCGAGATGTCGATGATGGGAGAACTCACATTCTTTCTCGGACTCCAAATAAAGCAAGTTGAGGGAGGAACGTTTGTGCATCAAGGAAAATATTACAAGGCTCTCCTCAAGAAATTTGGCTTAGAAAATTGCAAAGAAACTGCCACTCCCATGAGCACCTCCAGCTATCTCGGCAAGGATGAGTCAGGTAAAGCTGTAGATGTAAGCAAATATAGAGGCATGATAGGAAGCCTTCTATATTTAGCTGCGTCTAGGCCTGATATTATGTTCAGTGTTTGTTTATGTGCTCGTTTTCAAGCTAATCCCAAAGAATCTCATCTTTCGGCGGTTAAACGAATTTTTAAATATCTAAAAGGAACTGTGAACACTGGTCTATGGTATCCTAGGGATGCCAATCTTAGTTTGATTGGGTATTCGGACTCAGATTTTGTTGGGTGCAAGCTTGACCGAAAAAGCACAAGTGGAACTTGTCACTTGCTCGGCAGTTCCCTTGTGTCGTGGTTTTCCAAAAAGCAAGCTTGCGTTGCCTTGTCAACAGCTGAAGCCGAATACATTGCTGCTGGTAATTGTTGTGCTCAAATTCTTTGGATGAAACAATAGTTATCAGATTTTGGCTTAATTTTAGATCACATTCCTATCAAATGTGACAATACAAGTGCAATCAATCTAACTAAAAATCCAGTGTATCACTCTCGAACAAAACACATTGAAATTAGGCATCATTTTCTTCGAGATCATGTTCAAAAAGGTGACTGTATCATAGAATTTGTAAGTACTGAAAATCAATTAGCCGATGTGTTTACAAAACCATTGCCGAGGGAAATTCTTTATAAAATTCGGCGTGAGCTCGGCATTCTGGATGAATCCAGTGTGTGCTCGGCGCAAGCTCGACATCCTAAATGAAATTGGTTTTCGGTCTTTCACATATTTGATCACCTTCATAATCTCGATTCCTTTTTACATTCAATTGTGTATTTGTTTAAATTTCCTGAAATTTCACATCCTTCAACTCTTCTTCCTTTCCTTTAAATCTTTATCTAAGGGGAGAAGGGTATTGTTCTCTTTGAACTTTCATATCGTGTCATTCATCGTTCTCGTCTTTACTTTTATCTTCTCGAATAAGAAGCATGATTTCACTGTTAAAGGGGGAGATCGATGATGTTCATGTCATGAAAATTTTCTTCCTTCACTATTTTTTTTGCAAAAGGGGGAGAATAGAACCTTGATTTCATCAAGGCCCTTACTCTTTTTTTGTTTCCAATACAAAGGGAGAGAAGGGTATTTCTTCAAGTTTTTTTTTACTCTCTTTTGGCTCATATGCTTACTAATTTGGCTCCTTTTTGATCATGCCAAAAGGGGGAGAAGGGTATTTGTTTGTTGTGTTTGTTGTTTTTGGTATAGGGGGCGAAAAGCATTTGTTGTTGCAGGCGTTCAGTGTGCGAGCATGAATTCAGGGGGAGTGTTTAACGAGCTGCTCCACATTTTCTTAACATAAAATTTCCAACAAGTGGAGGCATCACTGAGCAACAAAAGTACATTTTCATAGCAACATGTGGTCTGTTTTCGAGAAAATCCTGATCAATACTGAGTGTAATCAGTTCACGAGAATACAGTCGGAGGGAGACAACTCAAGTGCAACAAACTGTTAAAGATTATTTGTCATCATCAAAAAGGGGGAGATTGTAGAATCAAAGAAGAATCAAAACACTTTTGATGATGTCAAATAAATGGTCAATCAAATGAGCTAGACTTATGCCAAGCCGACAGACCTATCAGCGCAAGCATTCGCTAACGGCAAAGGCTCTACAGAAGCTCGGAACCTCAATTTTCCTCGGCGTACCGTCAAAAACATAGGCTCGGCGGAGGCTCGGAAAATTAGGACTCTAAGCTATCTACAACAAGTCAGCATTTGAAGCTAAAGCTCGGCATGGGCTCGGCTCTTGATCAAAGCTAAGTTCATCCAAGTTTGCAAGCTCGTTCTCTCGTCTCAAGGCAGTAAGCTCGGATGATGATTTGCTTGGTACTCGCTCGGATTAAGCTTAGAATAGCCACGACATCAGAAAAGAGCAAACAAGCTCGGGTTGGTCTCACTCAACTTGTCTGATTTCCAAGCTCAGTTCAAGCTCAGAAACACCAAGATCGAACAAAGCGCAAAGCTCGGCAATCACTGTTCATCGTCTTCAACAATGCGTCGTCTTCAACCTTCGGACTCTGCTCAGCTGTTCCGTACTTTTTATTTCCGTTGAGTCTGGGTAGAAGTCCTAGGTTTAGCTCCTATGCTCTGACAAGTTTGAAATTCAAAATGAGTTAAACCAAAGGTTGGTGAACTGTCACCATCACTGCTCTGCTGTCAAATGTTACCGTTGGAAACCCCATGGAAATTCCGTACAACTCTTTTTCTCTCCTTCTGCAGAAAAGAGAAGGCTATAAAAATGGGGGGTCTTCAACGTTAAAAAAAAAAGAGAGAGAGAAGAAGAAGATTTTTCACAACCAATTTTTCTCTGAACTAAAACCTTCATTTTTACATTCGAAAAATAGAGCAGAAATCAAACCATCGCAGAGGAGAAGAACATTTGATTTTCATAAGAACTTAGAGATTCAAAACTTTCAAATCCTAACTCTAAGTTCTACTCAGTTCTTCTCTGTGATACCCTTCACTAAAATCGACTCACTCTTGAACTTCATACTGTCATACTCATTCGAAGAGTGTTTTGAATTGGAGCCATTCTCATTCATAAATCTTGTTCGCTGTGGTTGTTGGAGTGGAAAGTTGTTCTCTGATCGAGAAAGCTTTTCAGTGGTGAAAAGGTTCCAAAGAGGTTCTTTGGTCATCAATTTGTCGTGGGTAGGTTGTCACGAGTTTGGTAAACTCGGTTGACTGGATAGGTCTAGAGGGGTGGCTCTTGTAAGTCCTTTTGTAACCCAGAAAATTGATTTTTAGTGAAAGCTCTCTAAAAGGTTTTTAGAGGGGACTGGACTAGCTCTCAGGGTGAGAGTGAACCAGGATAAATCTGTGGTGTTAAGTTTTATTTCTTTACTGCTTTCTATTGCTCGGTTTGCTTGACTGGTTATCCGCTGGCTTAAGCATCAAGCTTTTAATTTACTCTGTGATTGCTCGGTTTTTAAGTGTAGCTCGGAAAAACTAGCTGTGAAGCAATTGTGTTAAACGATTAACCAGTTTATTCTTCTGGTTAATAAATTAACATTGTTTGCTCGGCAGTTCGGTTAATCAATTAACCTTTCTGTTTATCTGTTTGGTTAATCAATTAACCGTGACTGCTTGGATAGTCTTTAAACTCTCTTCAAAACCGAGAACAACAACTTAAGCTTTTTCAAGAAATCGAAAAATTGCCATATCACTTTCAATCTCCTATTCACCCCCCCTCTACTCGATTGTTAAGCCTCTTGTTGGTTTCCAACAGAATGATCGTAGGAATCGTGGAGATCCCTATTCGCACAAAGGCAAAGGAAGTGCAACACCCTTTGGAGCAGCTAGCCTGTCAGCACCCGCCACAAGATGCAATAAGTGTCAGAACTTCCACCCTGGTAAAGATTGCTAGATAGAAAAACCACCCACATGCTTCAATTGTGGAAGGACTGGGCATCTCGCTCGTTTTTGCCGTCAGCCCCAGCGCCCGAGCAATCAAGGTCAAGGGAGCAAGCCCTGGGTCGATGGAAAGGTTTTTACCATGTCTAGATCAGAAGCGGAGCAAGCGGATAATCTCGTGCAAGGTAACCATTTTCTTAATGGCATGCCTTGTCGCTTTTTGTTTGATTCTGGAGCAACACATTCTTTCATCTCTGAAGAATGTGCCAAGCGTTTAGGTCTGCCTGTTTCGGAGACGTCGTTTAAGCTTAGATTGTCTACCCCCGCGAATTCTCCTGTTGTCGCCTCAAGAGCATGTGTTGGTTGTTCCGTTAGCATAGGAGATCAGGTTTCTCGTGTAGACTTGATCTGTTTGCCGTTGACCAAGCTCAACGTTATCTTGGGTATGGATTGGATGGTGTCCAATCAAGTAGTGATCGATTGCTAGGTGCGAACGATTGTGTTTCCCGGTGTGAAGTCTCCTGCCGTGCGACCTGAAGGTTATGTTTGTATGTTTTCTTCGTTGGTAGAAGAGAAGAGTGATGAGGTGAAGTTGGAGGAAATCCCGATCATTCGAAATTTTCCCGAGATATTCCCTGGATGAAGTGCCTGGTTTGCCGCCGCATCGAGAGGTATAATTCAGTATCGATTTAGCCCGGTATTGGTCCTATCTCTATCGCCCCTTATCGTATGGCCCCAGCTGAGTTAGCAGAGTTGAAGAAGCAAGTGGAAGATTTGTTGCAGAAGCAGTTCATCAAACCAAGTGTGTCGCCCTGGGGAGCGCCAGTTTTGTTTGTCAAGAAAAAGGATGGATCTATGAGGATGTGCATTGATTATAGGCAGCTGAACAAGGTCACTATCAAGAACAAGTACCCGTTACCTAGGATTGATGATTTGATGGATCAAGTAAGAGGAGCATCTGTATTTTTGAAGATTGATCTGAGATCTGGTTATCATCAGATCCGTGTGAAGAAGGAAGACATTCCAAAGACGGCTTTTCGTTCACGATATGGACACTACGAGTATGTGGTGATGCCGTTTGGTTTGACCAACGCCCCAGCAATATTCATGGATTACATGAATAGAGTGTTTCGATCCTATCTGGATTCCTTCGTTGTGGTGTTCATCGATGATATTCTCATCTATTAGAAGAATCCTGAGGAACATGGTAATCATTTAGATTGTTTTGGAGACTTTGAAGGAGAAGAAATTATATGCCAAACTGGCCAAGTGTGAATTTTGGCTTGAAAAGGTCAATTTCTTGGGGCATGTAATTTCAAAGGATGGTGTTGTTGTGGATTCAGTTAAAGTGGAAACAATTTTGCAATGGGAAAGGCCGAAGACAGTTACAGAAGTTAGAAGTTTTCTTGGGTTAGCCGGATATTATCGAAAGTTCATTGAAGGTTTCTCCATGTTGGCTCTTCCGTTAACTCGTTTGACCCGGAAGGAGCAACCTTTTGTCTGGGACGAAAAGTGTGAAGTTAGTTTCCAGACGTTGAAGGACAAGTTAACATCATCTCCAGTGTTAACTTTGCCCGATCCTCGGAAAGGCTTCGATGTTTTTTGTGATGCGTCTAGACAAGGATTGGGTTGTGTCTTGATGCAAGAAGGGAAGGTTGTTGCTTATGCATCATGTCAGCTGAAAGTGCATGAGGAAAACTACCCTACTCACGATTTGGAGTTGGCTGCTATTGTCTTTGCTCTAAAAGATTTGGAGACATTACCTGTACGATAATACGTTTCAATTATTCAGTGATCATAAAAGTTTGAAGTACATCTTAGACCAAAAAGAGCTGAATATGAGACAACAAAGGTGGATGGAATTCTTGAAGGATTATGACTTTGAATTACATTACCACTCTGGCAAAGCCAATGTTGTAGCCTATGCTTTGAGCCGAAAAATGTTGCACGTGAGTGCGATGATGGTGAAGGAAGCTCAGTTAATTGAAGAATTCCGAAACTTGAATCTGGCAGTTTAGTGTAAGCCGGAGTGTATCAAGCTAGAAATGCTTCAAGTAACAAATGAATTTCTTACTCAAGTAAGGTATTTGCAGAAAGTAGATGGAGAGCTGCTAGAAAAGAAAATATTAGGATTGGAAGGTGTAGAGCCTGATTTTCAAGTTGGAGCTGATGATATTCTAAGGTTTCAGGATCGTGTGTGCATCCCAACTAATCAGGAGTTGAGGAAGGCAGTTTTGGATGAGGCCCACAAGAGCAAGTTAAGTATGCATCCTGGAACAACAAAGATGTACCAAGACCTGAAGAAGATGTTTTGGTGGCCAGTATTAAAGAAGGATGTTGCGTCTTATGTTGCATCTTGCCTTGTTTGCCAGAAGGCAAAGATTGAACATAAGAAGCCTGGAGGAGAATTGCAACCTTTGAGTATCCCGGAATGGAAGTGGGATGGAATAACTATGGACTTTGTGAGTGGTTTTCCGAGAACCAGAGAAGGTTTTGATGCGATTTGGGTTTTAGTGGATCGGTTAACCAAATCAGCTCATTTTATCCCCATCAATATGCAGTATCCATTGGAGAAGCTTGCGAAATTGTATATCAAGGAAGTCGTCTGATTGCATGGAGTGCCCTCAAGCATCGTATCGGATGGTGATCCTCGTTTTGTGTCTCGTTTCTGGCAAAGTTTGCATCAAGCTTTGGGGATACAGCTAAGGATGAGTTCAGCTTATCACCCGCAGACAGATGGCCAGTCTGAGATGACAATTCAATCCCTAGAAGATTTGCTTCGAGCTTGTATTTTGGAGTATCAAGAAAGTTGGGATCGGTTGTTACTGCTTGTGGAGTTCACCTACAACAATAGTTTTCATGCAAGCATTGAGATGGCCCAGTACGAAGCTCTCTATGGAAGAAAATGTAGGACGCCACTATGTTGGTTCCAAGTGGGGGAGAGTGCACTCATCGGACCAGAGTTAGTACAAGAAACGACAGAGAAGATAAGGGTTATTCAAGAAAAGATGAGGACTGCGCAAAGTCGTCAGAAAAATTATGCAGACCAACGAAGATCCAAGCTGGAATTCCAAGAAGGAGATCACGTGTTTTTGCGTGTGGTTCCAACGACCAGTATTGGAATTCCAAAGAAGTTGACTCCAAAGTTTATCGGTCCATATCAGATTTTGAAGCGAGTCGGTCCTATCGCGTATCAGATCGCTTTGCCGCCATTTTTGTCCAATCTCAATAATGTGTTTCACATCTCCCAGCTTCGCAAGTTTATCCAAGACCCGTCTTCGATCATCCAGTTGCAACAAGATATAGTACCATTGAAGGAGAATCTCATGTTCAATGTTGGGCCAGAGCGAATAGAAGATCGGCAAGTCAAGAAGCTGCGAGGAAAGGAGATTCCTTTAGTGAGAATCCTTTGGGGACAGGATGGAGTGTTTGAGTCAACGTGGGAATTAGAATCTAGAATGAAGGATGAGTACCCTCATCTTTTTGTGTAAATCGGAATTTCGGGGACGAAATTCTGTTAAGTGGGGGAGGATGTAAGATCTTATATTTTTAAATAAACAAATGAAATTAGATATTTAAAGAATAATATTATTATATTGAATAAAATAATAAATTTTCTGAAATTTGGTTGAAATACTCGAGTATTTGAGGGAGGACTCGAGTATCGTAACTAGCAGTTAGAAAATTTGAATTTTTGGTTGGAATACTCGAGTAGTTCGTGCAGTGGCTGTGTGTGTATAAGTCGGTTTTGATTCAAATTCTGAACCAAAATGCAATTCCTTTAGTTCCAAGCACAGAGCTGGATTTTACTTCGAAGGAGGGTAATCTTAGGCTATAAATAGGTGAATTGGGAGCCACAAATTCATCTAAATCAATTGAACCCGAATTTCTGTCAAATTTTCTTTGTTTTGAGGTGCTGACTTTGATCACTTCGTTCTCTCTCAATTCTCACCCATTCCCTCTGAAACCAAAACATGAATTGAAGTCCTAATTCCAATCTTGAATTAGAACCAAGAAACACTCGATATAACCTCCTGGAGAGCAAGTTCTAGGCAATCAAAGTTGAGGTTCTAAAGCTGCAAAAAACAGAGCAACATTCAGCATCAAGTACCCTTCTTTCTTGAATCCGTTTGGTAAATCTAGGAACCCTTTTGATTCCAAATTTGTTACTGATTAAATTTGGCATTTCCTAGTTGCTTAAGCTAACTTATTTCATCCTTTTTCATGTCTTATTCGTGGTGCAATTGATTGCCAAAGTCAGCCAGTGCAACTATTTTTGCATAAGTCTAGAAACGAAGTTTTGATTCAACCCCTTTTCTTTGCAATCAATCATTTCGTTAGATTCTCTGAGGTATGGGAGGAGTTATCTAAATACTAGAATGAGAAATTTCAAGCTAGAAATGTAGGAACCATTAAAGGTTCAAAGAAGGATGAATCTTGAATTGGGATTCTGACTTGGAGGTCAGAAATCCATGGTTTTAATATTCAAACAAGTTCAAATGAACCTAATAATGCTCACTGGATTGTGTTTCGAACTTAAAATCAAGTAGAAATGAAATTCATAGTTTAAAGTGGACATTTTTCAAGTTTGTACGCAATCTGTGATTTGATGTTATTTTATGTTATTTCAACTGTGTTTAAATGTTGTAACATGTTTATTTTATGTGCCTAAGGTTCTGTTTTGCATAGGAATGGAGTAATCAAGCAAGAAACTCGAATTGGTGCATTAAAATGCAGAAAACTGGTGTTGTTGCAACAAAAAGACTTGGGTATTTCGAGTGAGACTCGAGTCTTCTGGGAAACTGAAGAACGACTCGAGTAGATCTTCAAAGACTCGAGTATTTTTGCATGAACTACTCGAGTAGTTCATGAACTACTCTAGTATTCTGAGCAAATTTCATAAAATCACTTATTTTCTTAAATTTTTAGAAATTAACTCGTCTAATATCCTAATGGCTAAATTTTAAAGACCACTATGAGGATTTTACCCAGTGGCATAACTTAATCCCGTTTGATTGATAACTATCCTGGAGGTGTCCTACTGGAATTTCATTCAGTGGTTGATCATTTCCCTACAGGAGTCCCAACGGAAGTACGTACACCCATTTGGTCGATGTTTATCCTATAGATGTCCCAGTGAAAGTTTCTATTCACTTGGTTGATTATTTACCTATAGGAGTCCCAATGGGGTCGTTGCAATAACCATCAATAGGAGGCTATGCCCCGATTGATCACTAAACAATTAATTATATACTATTTCTAAAACCATCACACAGTGGCTGGGACGCCGATGGACTTTTATTGAAATTGTTAAAAGAAAATAGTTAAACCCATCACAAAGTGGCTAGGCCGCTGATGGATTTTCTGAAAGCTTCAGCGCCAGCTAAAGAAAAAGTAAAAAGGAAATAGAAAAATGGAATGATGAAGTATCCGGCAAGGTATTGCCAAGAATGCAGATGAGAATAATGAAAGAATACAATCAGTTCCTTTTGTGGCATTATCATGCATGGTGAAGGGAGTTGCTCCGATTTGATTTGGAATACTAGTTTAGGTTAGAGGAATATCCATAGCACAAGATGCTATGATGACTAAGAATATCCATGGCACAAGATGCTATGAAGAATAGTTTCCAATCAATCGTGATGCTTGATATGGAATCGCTCCGGTTCGATGAAAATATAGGTATATGAATATCCGGAAAGGATGCCGAACCGAGAAGCATGAATGAGAAGTAGACATGCATCATATCACTAACGAAACAAAACAAGAGTTAAACAATTTGAGCATATGTACTTGCATTATTGTTGTTATTTGCAGATATGTGACTGTTATTTCTAGCCCATGTTATGCTCATTTGTTTTTGTATTTAGCTATGACTCACTCCTAATCCCTTGTTTTAGGACATTGCACGGAATATGATGTGCGTGGAGATGAGGCCGCTCCCTAATGGGGAGTGGAACTTTGATGGGCATCGGGCCACGTACGAGGGTGACGTGGAGATCACTTTTCGTCATCCTAACCCTTGGTCCCGGATGCACTCCCGACGTACAAGAATCCCTATGGTGTATATTATGCACATTCCTCCGAACTATGTTTTTCGCCATGGAACCCCTCCACCACCACCACATCGTTTTACTAGACGATCACTTCCACCGAGTCCTGCACCCTCTACTGAAAGAGTAATTTTTGAAATTCCCACTCACCCTAGTCCTTCCCCTAGAGTCCAGCCTAGGACTCCGGTTTATGTGCCATCTGAGCCGGCACATGTGGAGGATGAGGATGAGGAGAAGGATGACCCTATTGAGGATGAGGACCCAGTGGAAGATGACACTCGGGTGGCGGATGACGATTCCATGGAGAATTCAACTGGAAGTCAACGGGGAACTGACAACTAAGTTGAATTCTTGTGAATGGAATGTGGATGCTATAACCCATCAAGTTTCTCTTACCTTTACTATTTTCTATTTTGGAGTTCTGAACCATATGCTCTAGGTTGTTATACGTTTTGTTGTAATATATGTAATATAGTGTAATGACCTAGAGTCCTAAGTTAACTTTTCTTTTTATGTTTTAGTTGTTACTATGATGTAATGAAAAATGTACTCTTTGATTATGAAATGAAATATGAAGTTTGATGTTTTCCTTCATGATGTCTTTGAATGTTTTCCGCAAGATTTGAAAATGATGATGACTTGACTTATGATGGAAAGAAAAAGAAAAAACTGGTCGTATTTTCGGATATAAGTATTTTATTAAGAATAGAAAGTTGGGCCGTCACATCAACCGGTTACCATAGTGTGTTAACCAGTTACGTAGTTAGTTAATTTTATTGTAATTGATTAGTTTAGTTAGTTAGCTTTAGATGGTTATTAGAATTGGCGCTACAAGTTGGTTGCAAGCTGATTCAGTAATTAGTTGTGTATATAAACTCATTTTCTTTCTGCGTTCAATAAGAAAATCTATTTTCCTTAATCATTCACTATTTTCTTCTTCTCTTAAAGATTTTTTCCCTCGCTCTCTTCTTCTTCTTCTTCTTCTTCTTCTTCTTCCCCAAGAACATATTATTCATTGTTGATATGTAACGCTCTTTTGATAACCATCATAATGTAAAGTAATTGAATATATTTAAGATAAATTCTTGTTGTTGTTATAAAGATTCTAATACCAAAATTACATTTAGTTGAAACTTGACCCTGCTTTTGAGGCTAAATCTGAGTTCAAAATAAAATTGGAGGTAATCCTAATAATTTGAATAAAAGTAGAAGTTTTCTAAGTTGTAAGATATTTAATAAAATCAGAGTTGGTGGAAAACATTAATATCAGCTCCTGGCATTATATCTATCCTTGAAAGGATTGCAACCAATATTTTTGTACTATTAAATTAAGATGGTAGTGTAAAGAAACTTGAAATTTCCTCTTTGATCACCTTTCTCAAAATATAACATAAGCACTATTATTAGAAAAATATTTTAGTGCTGATCCAGGTTCTTTGTCCCACCATCCGTTCCGTTGGATTCCCGATAGCTGTGCACGAAGATGATGATTTCTCTTTTTCTGTTCTCTGGGTACACTTAAGGGTCTCCTACCCTCACTAGTCTGTGGTGATATCAGTGTGTTGATTCATAACAGCAGCAACAGTTGCATCCATGGCAGCAACAACACCACACCTCCATGGTAGGGGCAGCAACAACACCACACCTCCATGGTAGGGGCAGCAACAACCAGCTGAGGAGGGAGAAAGGGAGTCACGAACACGAACCTCTTGGTCCAGAGAGCCGCAGATGCAAACCAGGGAGGAGGAAGGAGAGCGGCGGTGCTCCACGGTGGCAGCAGCAACGAAACAGTGGCGGAGGCACAACGACAGAGGAAGAACACGAACCAGGACCTCCTGGCCATAGAGCAGCACATTCGAATCGGAGAGGAAAGAGGTGGCGGATATCGTGAGCTTCGTTCCTGGCACCGCAGCAAAAGGCGGTGTGTGGTGGCGCGACATCACGGCAACCGCAGCAGAGAACCGCGGCGGCTAAGAGCAACGGCGCGATTCGACGGGCTCATGGAGAGAGAAGAGGAGAACAATGGCTGGATTCGCGATCGAAGTCGCGATTTGAGAGGGAAGGAGGTCGAGGGGTGGCGGCCGGCAAACGAGGGAGCCATGAGAGAGAGCAAGGAGGCCGAATGAAGAAGAAGAAACGATGACCAGGGAGATAGAGAGAGAACAGGGCGGCGATGGCGACTTGATTTGGGTGGCGGCGCAAGAACGCCGGAGGAGGGAGGGATGAAGAAGGAGAGAGGCTCGAAGGTATGGGGGCGGCGGTTCTTTGGCAAGAAGAAGAAGGGAGACAACAACAATACTTACAACTAGGGTTGTCACAACCCCATTTTTTTTACTAAAATTAATAAATTACATATTATTATTAGTATTATTATTATTATAAAAAGGGAAATCAATATCAAGGATTAATTATCATACCTACACATATAAGAGAATCATGGAATTAAAAGTTTGAAAATATTAAACATAAAGTAATATTGAATATGTCAAAAGTAAGTAGAATATAAAGAGAGTATTTTTCCATAGGGTAATTATTTTAAATGAGTTTACTTTATAACATAAAAAAATGAAATATACTTTCGTAATTAACATAATGTATTTTATAAAAATACCCAACAACTAAATAATTGATTTTTAAGAAACAAATATTTAATTCGATAAAACTTATAATTATACTTGGGATTAAAATTAGGGATGTTACATTGTCAATATGGTAACGATGAAATGGTATGATATGATGATTATATGCCTGCTGAACTTTTAGTTGAAAATAAAAAGTGATCATGCTATGTAAGATGTTGCCTTGTGTTATGAAATATTGAAGCTGATGAAAACATTGAAATTTACCTGATGAAAGATAAAAGATTTTGTTTATGGTGAGACATAATTGTGATGAAAATGATTGATGGTTTTGAGTTAACGAAAGTGAAAGTATACGTGATGATTTGATGGCAAGAGTTTGAGAAAATATTAAGATGAAAAAATGAATCAAAGTGAAATTGTAAAGGCAATAGTTTTGGGAATTTATGAATTGTTGTTAGTATTGTGAAATGCAACAGTGAATCTCCTTGATGTGCACGATTTTGTTACGAGCTTTTCAGGTTGAGGATGGTGCTGGCCACGTGAGCTGTGTGCTGTGGTTTCGAGCCCTCAATCGTGATAATGATGTATTAATGAGGAAGTGAGTATGTGAATCATTGAGGAAAGATTAATGTGAAAGATTCGGTTAGAGGTCGAGGATCACCAAAGGGAGGAGCAAGGATGACTCGATCGAACCTTAGGGTTAATCAAATATTAATAAAACATTGATAAAATACTAAAAGATATTATATAATGCAGTGAGATGAGTGTGAAGTAATGGAGAGGAAGATACCCTATTTATCTGCGGATACTCAGGTGGGCGATTGTGATAGGGGAGGGTGATGACGGTGAAACGTCAAGTAACCTAGAGTACTTTTCTAGGCGGAACTAGTCTATATGTGATCGGGACTTAAGACCGAAGGGATCGTAGCGTGTTCTGCACTCGAGACTAGAAAAGTACTGTCGCCCTCGCCCCCTTGATCAAATTCGAAACGGTGAGAGGGAACCTAAACGAGGCGGACATTCAAATGGCATTGGGCCCTTGCGATATCGTGTAACAATAAAATATTTATTTTGATGATGGCCGGCCCGTACTGGTTGCGGCTTTGACGAACTGTGATTCTCAGTTGTTCGACCTGCGTGGGTTAAGGTTCTTGTACGTCCTGTTTGCTTCCGTTTAGGTTCGGGAGGATTGGAGGAGATGTATGTGTGCTAACCAAGTCCACGATGACAATTTACTATCCCTTGTCATCGATGGATGTGATCCAATAAAACTTAATAAGGACAGTTTAAGAAGATTGAAAAGACTTATGAATTATGAGCTGAGAATGATAAGGGAGTTGATGATGAGAATGAGAATGGCCAAGCAATGAGAATACTATGGATAGGCCATGGAAGAGATATTTGTGATAATGTTGAGGCCGGGAATTACATGAAGGAATGAGTTGAGATAAAAGATATGGTAACGATAAATGGCAATATTGGAAATGTTAAATGGGAATGATAAAATATGAATGTATGCTTGATGTGTTGTTAATTATTTGTTATATCTTGATATGTTGTCTATTGTAATTCCACACCGTCGGCTTTCAGCCCCGAAATGCTGACTCTCTCTATCTATTAGTTGTATTTTCTATCGGCTCTGTGTTAGCCGATTAGATGAAGGAGCTACGGATTAAGGAGGTTTCGAGAGAAGGATCTTCTCCAGTGGAGCAACTTGGTGTTGATGAGTGGGAGCATGATCCGGCAAAGGCGCGTGCCGCAGCTTCTAGTGTTGAGGATCATTTGTTTCCCTTTAGTCTTTATCATGTTTTGTTATGGAGCTGTATTTCATTCAGGTAGACTCTGATAACCTTGTTCGGGTATCATGTAATCCCCAAAGTTTCCAAACCAATATATTTGAAACAGTATCTTGATGATTTTGACTTTTGAAAATCGGGTTTCAAAGCGCGGTGCTGGTAACATCTCGATTTGGAACTTGATGTGTGATGTGGAACATGAACGAAATATTTTTATAATGAAAATGTTTTTGAAAAGAAAATGTTGTACAAAAACGAATTCATGTCCATATCACCAATGTAAAAAAAAATCTCAGATTTTTGCTAAATAAAATATATTCAAGTTACTAAATCGGGATGTTACAAAATTTGCGGGTATGGGTGTATAGATACCCAGCGAATGTAGGAACGAACATTAAAATTGGTACCCACATGGGTATGGGGCGTGTACGAGTAATTTTTTAAAGGATCTTGCTAATGAGTATCTCTGGATACTTGTTAAGGTTTCTTTGCATAGAAAAAAAAATTATAAATGTGCATTATTTCGTATTTCAAAAATCTAAAAAAAATGCATTTTTAAATTATTTACGACATTTGATTTCTTTAAAAATGTATCAAAAACACTTATTAACATTCACCTTTTTTAAAATACGGGTATTAAATAAGGAAAATGGTAAAAAGTGTCCTTACGGCATTGGTTAAAAAACCAAAAAAGATAGTTTTATCTTGAAAAATGATGAATTTAAAACTTCGAGAACTAATAAACTTAAATTTTTAGTGCTAATTTTTATTTAATGTATTTCTTAATCATTGCTCTAACCTACCCTTAAAATAAATACTCTGATACCCAATCCAAACCATATCATTGCCATTCTTAGCCATTTCTACTCCCACCTATCACGTGCTCATTAAATGATCTGGCGGTGATTGTATATTTGTAATTGCATGTCTCCAAATGTCTATCTATCAGCTTAAAAAATAAAAATGCATCCTCAATAAATGATATGCTGGTGATTGTATTTTTCCAAATGTGTACATTTTTGGTGCTTAGTGTTTATAGAATTTTTGTCACATGTTTTATATGTATTATTATTTTACAAAATTTAATATATAATTAATACTATTTTTCCCAACACACTCCTATTTATTATACTCTCTTTTTCGATTCTAATATTTTTCTCTCTCTTCAATAATGGTTATATAGGGGCATTATAATCAAAATACTCCAAATTCTTATATCATTTAACCATTTCTTAAAACTCGTGCATAACCTTAAAAAACACTACTTATGAACAGAGGGAGTAAAAAAAACTCATTTTGAATTCATATTTATTAAGCAGGTTAATTTATTACTCCCTCGGACTCGAATTATAATCAATTTCAACCACTTTTAAGTTTATTAAGGAGGTTAGTTGATTGTATTCAATTTTCTGAAATTTATAAAAAAAATAGAGATATTTTAGGAAATTAGTATTGGGAATAAAACAAAAATTAATTAAGATTACAGTTTTCTAGAGATGTTTAAAGAAAGTGACATTAGGAATGAAACAAAATTTAATAAAGTTAGTTAATTTTGCTTATATTTTAAACCAAGAGAAGTATGTTTTTTGTTGCTTATAATTCGAGACGGAGGGAGTATACTTCATCTGTCTCATAAGTTATGTTCATAATGTCCTTTTAAAAACCCAATGTTCATTCATACTTTGTTTTTCAACTATACACTTATTTATTCTCGGCTTATTTAAGTTTTTAGTCCTTGAACTTAGGTGCTCTTTTGGAATTGGTCCTTAAACTTTTTTTTCGATGCTTTGAGTCCCTAAACTTTGCTTAAATTTTAAAAATGGTTCTTTCATAACTTAACTGGTGATATGACCGAGGATATGTCACGTCACCTTAGCCACATCGATAGATTACATGCCAGATGATGCCACGTGAATTTTTTAAATTAAAAAAATTCAAATTTATTAAAAATTATAAAAAATTTTATTTATTTTTAAAGAAAATCAAATCTTATAATAAATTTTAAAAAAATTATTTTTTTAATAAAAAAATCATGTAGTGTCCCGTGGCTCTACATAACGCATCACTCGTCAATATTGTGAAAGTGACGTGACATGTCGTCGGTTATATCATCACTTAAATGATGAAAGGATAATTTCCAAAAATTAAACAATGTTCAGAGACCCAAAGCATCGAAAAAAGTTTAAGGATAAATTTTAAAAGAGCACCTAAGTTCAGGGACTAAAATGTTAAATAAGCCTTTATTCTATTCTCTTTTTCATCACTTATTTCTTCATCTCTCTTCAATATATTCTTCATACATACATTATTATTGTCTTTCCTATTATTAAATGAGGGTAATTTAGTCAAAATATATCAAATTCTTACATTATTTACTCATTTTTTTAATCAATTTGTAAGAGTCTATAACAACATAACTAATGGAACGGAGGGAGTATTTAATTTTCTCAAATTTATCAAAAAAATAGAGGTATTTTAAGAAAATAACATTGATAATAAAATAAAAAGGAAATACGATAATCATTTACTAAGAATATTTTAGAAAAGTAACATTAGAGATAAAACAAAATTTAAGAAAGTTGATTACTTTTTGTGATATTATAAAAAAAAAAATTAGATTTTGTTTCTAATATTTCAAACCAGATGAAGTATATATCAATATTATTTGAAAAATATACTCTCACTGTTTTACATGGATAGAAAAAAAATCAAAAGTCAAAAAATTAAGAATACATATATTTAATAGTTTGTATAGCACATCAATCAATTACTAAACAACTAATTTAATACATTTTTTATTGATCAACTAGTCCCACTTCAAAGTTTGTAATTTCTAAGTTTTTTCATTAATTACGTTAACTTTAGTTTAGGGCAAAAAAAAATATCATTTTTCATCATCCTTATAATACAGATGAAGTATTTTGATAACCAATATATTTATAAGACCCTCTCATCCTATTTATAAGATCCTTTTGGCGTTTTTCACTCCCACAAAAAAAAAATGTGGTTAGAGACATTGGAAATATGAAAATTTGATATATTTTTCAAAACTATCCCTATATTTGTTATTGGAACTCTAAAAAGTGTTGATTTAATAAAGGTGTTTGTGAAAAGAAATAATTAAATGATATTGAAAATTAAAATGAGATCTTATAAATAGGATCAAAATTAAAACCGTAAAAGAGTCATATAAATAAAACAGGGAGTATTTAGGAAAGATAAGAAATAATATTTCCTTTGACACTCAGCTGTCGGTGTTGGGAGGAGTTTTGCATGCACCATGGAAAAATCTTAGGTGGGGAATTTATACTCAATTAAATATCAATACTTACAAAGATAGGAGTGCTAATTTAATGAATAAAAAATAGACATTAATGGGTGTATACTGACGGTGTAAAGTTTTTTACACTAGGGATTCATTATCCACCATTCATTTGTATTACTTTTATCTAATAGTCAACAACAATACATCCCTGAATGATGGATAATGCACTGATGGTGTAAAAAACATTTATATTGTCAGTGCACCGTCTATTTTCTCTAAACAATAATTGTTTAAGTTTTCATATTTATTAATATTTCCTCTATTTTTTTATTATCATTTACTTTTATTTAATTCACGCAAATTAAGATAAATAATTATTATTCTCAAATTATCAAAAATTATGTTATAATTCCAAAGTTATCCCTATTTAAAACTTTACAATTTTATTTATTTCTCTCTATTGTATTTTTTTTGAAGGGAAACTCTTTCTATTATAATTATTATCCTATCATCTCTATAAAATTGTGAGGGGTGTATTTGGAGTAAACTCTTTAATACTACCTATATATTCTAAAATAACTTATAAAAAGGGACAAAAAATCTACCAAAATGATGCCTTTATAATAAGGGACGGAGAGAGTATTGTTTTTTTATTCTAAGAATTTGTCCATAGGTTAGAAATATTTTTTTCTTTCGATTTTTCTAATTTCGAAATTTCTAACCTATGCATCAGGTGCATAGAATAAAATAGCCTTAAAAAGTAAAAATTCATGAAGAAAGGATATATTTAATGAATCAAAAAATAAATAGGAAAGATATTAAGCTGAGAACAATGACCAATTACTATAAAAAGATAAAAAAACAAAAATAATAAAACAAATATTGATTTATTAAGAAAAAGACATTAAATATATATATATATATATATAAATTAATCCGCGAGCTATAATCTTAAATGGCGATTATTTAGGAAGGGGAGAGTATTAAGAAAGTTGAATCCATTTAATTTTCTTAAGTTCATAAAAATATAAATACTACTACCTAAAATGCCCCTACACTTCAATGATGATGAATTGGTGATCCTTTGTGTCTTCCAATTACAGGTGACAACTCTTATTACCCAATCGTGTTTGTGTTGATCCGATTCAGATTCGAGCCTTGACCATGTCATACCAAAATAACATAGCTTAAAATCATGTTTTTAAAATATCCTTTAAACCTGCACCATGCATGTTTTGTACTTTACATACCAATCTGACAACTATTTTAATATATATAGTTCTGATAATATCTAATAATTAATACTAGCATTAGTTATATGTATTAATGACATCATCAAAAATATATGTATCAATAATAAGTAAATAAACACTGTATAGTGTGGTCCAATTCAAAAAAAAAATGTACAATGTGGTGGACTAGTGGACCTTTTTTTTCACTTCCAGCAAAAAAATTTGTAAAATAAACATGAAAAAAAAGTGAAACAAAATAAATCCAATCAATGTGTCCTGTTGGGCTAGTTTGAAAAAAGCTCAAACGGGTTTCATGCTTTTGGTGACTGCTAAAAAGGGAATTGATTTTCTAACCTCCCCTTTTGGGTTTTTGACCCCCTTTAAATTTTTTTTCCAAAAATATCCTTCTTCATCTTCTTCACCCCCTCCATCATCTTCTTCTTCTTCTTTCTTTCCTCTTTAAACCCCCCTCCCCCCAATCTTCTTCTTCTTCTTCTCTTTCTTCAACTCCCTCTTTATTCCTTCTTCTCCTTCTTCTTCTTCTTCTTCTTATTTTTCTCTCTCACACACTCACACTCATTCCATTTCCCTCACACACACAAACACACTCACTAACTCACCCCCACACTCACCCCCAAACTCACCCACAATCACCACCACTCACATACTACACTATTCTTTTTTTTTCGTGTAAAAAGTGTCCTACGCCAATGTCGAAGCGTACGAAACATGTACGCCTCGACAGAGGCGTAGGGCCTTTTTTTTAATTTTTTCCCAGTACGTCAAGGCCTTGGCGTACGTATAAAATACACGTATGCCTCGGCATTGGTGTACTGGGCTTTTTTAAACAAAAAAACCCGTACGCCAGCCCCCTGGAGTATGTGTAAAGTTGAGAATTTTACACATACTCCAGGGGGCTGGTGTATGGGTTTTTTTGGCTAATAAAGCCCAGTATGCCCATGCCGAAGCGTACGTGTATTTTACACGTACATACACGTACTCTCAGGCCTTGACGTACTGGGGAAAAAAAATAAAAAAAAAGCCCTACGCCTCTGTCGAGGCGTACGACATGTTTCGTACGCTTCGACATTGACGTAGGGCACTTTTTACACGAAAAAAAAAAGAATAGTGTAGTATGTGAGTGGTGGTGATTGTGGGTGAGTTTGGGGGTGAGTGTGGGGGTGAGTTAGTGAGTGTGCGAGGAAAATGGAATGAGTGTGAGTGTGAGAGAGAGAGAGAGAAGAAGAAGAAGAAGAATTGTGGGTGAGTTTAGGGGTGAGTTAGTGAGTATGTGAGGAAAATGGAATGAGTGTGAGTGTGTGAGAGAGGAGAAGAAGAAGAAGATTGGGGGAGGGGGGGTTTGAAGATCAGAGGAAAGAAAAAAGAAGAAGAAGAAGAAGATGATGATAGAGGGGGTGAAAAAGAAAGAAAGAAGAACATGATGAAAAAGGATATTTTTGGAAAAAAAAATTAAAGGGGGTCAAAAACCCAAAAGGGAAGGTTAGAAAATCAACTCCCGCTAAAAAAACACAGATATAATTTGTGCTCCAAAATTGTTGCCTAAGCCCGATATTGTTATGTGCTTTTTCAGGTCGGTCTATTCCTGTCAGACTTTTTTGCCGATTCTACTTACAACTCACTCGAATGAAGGAACATGAATGATACTTGATGACAACAACGTATTGGAAATGAAACAAAGAGTAATGGATTATTTTTGGGAAAACTATGGATGATAAGCTAAAAATAACATGGTTGTATTGAAAAATTAAACTTTTAAGACTTTGGAAAGTAACGTGTGTGCGTTATCGATACATTTTACTTTCTTAAAACATTATCCTCAATCATTATGATTGAGATAAAACAAATCCATAAAATAAATATGTATTTAATGGGGGTATTTTTTGGAATTCTAATATTTGATATTCTAAAATTAGTTGTACACATATATATAAATATATACATATATACATACACACACACACATATATATATATATATATATATATATATATTATATTTGAGACCTATGTAACTACTCTTTCCGCCCTTTTTAATGTAACACGTATTTACTTTTTATTTTATTTTCAAGATTGTATTTCATATTTCAATAATATTTAATTATTTCTTTTTTCAAACATTCTTATTTATTCAATAATTTTTAGAGTTTTTATAATAATTGTAATAGTAATTTAAAATATATATATATATAATGTTTATATTTTCATTATTAATATATCTAATTTAGGGAATCAATATTTTTTTTTATATACAGTGTAACACCTACACTTTACTACCCTTAACTACCCATTATTAAAATAGTGAAGTTAAAATTTCTTTTTTAATTATTAAAAATCTCCCGTCAAACGGACGGAGTTTCTTTTGTTTTTCGGACTTTCTCATAAATAATATTTTTCCTATAACTTGCTGAACACATACATTTTTAACAACCAGAAGCCAACAGGGCTATCGACAACACATAATCAAAAATCAGTGCTACATCGCACAACACATAACCCCAGAGTTAAAATAAATTAATTACAACCAAATAGTCTATAATTCCCTCTAATTAACTTACACTCCACTGGAGTGGAGTGTGCAACTGCTCGACCAGTAATCGTGTAAGCTCAATATCTGTACCTGGAAAAATGGTAAGGAGGTGAGCATTACACATAAAATAGGAATAACAGTTTCTGATATGACACAATAACCGACTAAGCCAAACACACACAATTCATATATTTCACATAATTTAATCATCCATATCATGCTCGCAGACACATCATAAACAGGCTATCATTTTTCACATTCTATTCACTTAACATTTTCCTTATTTCCATAATTCTTTCCTCTCTTATTTCTCATGTTTTATCATATCTTTCATATCCTTGTAGACATCATCTCTATGGCACTACATTCCAAGTATTTAGTGACCATAAGAGTTTGAAATATCTGTTCGACCATAAAGAGTTGAACATGAGGCAAAGAAGATGGATGGAGTTTTTGAAGGATTATGACTTTAAACTCCATTATCATCCAGGTAAAGCGAATGTGGTTGCAGACGCGTTGAGTCAGAAAGCAATCCACATCAGTGCGATGATGGTTAAGGAAGCAGCGTTGATTGAAGAATTCAGAGATTTGAGCTTGATGGCACAAGTGGAACCATCAAGTATCAAGTTGGGGACGTTGCAGATCACCAACGAGTTCTTGGAAAGAATTCGGGAGTTGCAACGAACAGATGAGGAATTGATGGAAAAGATGAGACTAGGTTCGGAAGGAAAGGAACCTGATTTCAAATATGGGCAGGATGGAATCCTTCGTTTCAGGACAAGGATTTGTGTACCAAGAGATCAAGAAGTTAGGAGACTAATTCTTGATGAAGCCCATAAGAGTCGGATGAGTATGCATCCTGGATCAACCAAAATGTATCAGGACTTGAAGAAGATATTTTGGTGGTCAGGATTAAAAAGGGAAGTGGCAGAATACGTGGCGGCGTGCTTGATTTGCCAAAAAGCGAAGGTAGAACATCAGAAACCAGGAGGACAGTTGCAACCTCTGAGAATTCCCCAGTGGAAGTGGGATAGCATCTCGATGGACTTTGTGTCTGGTTTGCCGAGGACCGCAGCAAATCATGATGCAATCTGGGTGGTTGTGGATAGGTTAACCAAGTCGGTGCATTTTATTCCGATAAATATGCGCTATTCTTTGAGCAAGCTTACCCAGATCTATATCAAGGAGATAGTTCGTCTTCACGGAGTGCCTTCGAGCATTGTGTCTGATCGAGACCCGAGGTTTTCGTCGCAATTCTGGAAGAGTTTGCATGAAGCGATGGGGACAAGGTTGAAATTGAGTTCTGCGTATCATCCACAGACGGATGGCCAGACGGAGAGAACAATTCAATCTTTGGAAGATGTGTTGCGAGCGTGTGCACTTGAAGAACAAGGAAGCTGGGATCAAGTGTTACCTCTTGCAGAGTTCACATACAACAATAGCTACCATGCGAGCATTGGAATGGCACCGTTCGAGGCGTTGTACAGAAGGAAGTGTCAAACCCCGCTATGTTGGTTCCAAGTGGGGGGAGAACCTAATGGTTGGACCAGAAACGATACAGCAGACATCTGAAAAGATCAAGATGGTTCAGACTAAGATGAAAGCGGCTCAGAGTCGACAGAAGAGTTATGCGGATAAGAGGAGGAAACCATTAGAGTTTTCTGAGGGCGATCATGTGTTCCTTCGGGTGGTTCCGATGAAAGGAATTAGTAGAGCCTTGAGAACCCGAAAGCTTTCGCCTAAGTGTATAGGTCCATATCAGATTCTTAAGAGAGTTGGCCCTGTTGCTTATCAATTGGCCTTACCACCCTCTCTGTCCAATTTGCATAACGTCTTTCACGTTTCGCAATTGAAAAAGTATGTTCATGACCCATCTGTTGTTCTGAAACTTCAACCTGATGACCTAACTCTGAAAGAAAACCTGACCTTTGAGACCAGACCGGTTCAGATAGAAGATCGTGAAGTCAAGCGGCTCAGAGGAAAGGAAATACCCTTGGTCAAGGTAACTTGGGAGAATGCTGACGTATCGGAAGAGACATGGGAATTAGAGGAGAAGATGCGTCAAGAGTATCCGGAGTTGTTTTTGTAATCTAGAATTTCGGGGACGAAATTCCTTTTAAGTGGGGGAGTAGTGTAACATCCCTAATTTTTGTCTCCCGAATAATAGGAAATTAATAATAAAAAGTTTTATTATTAATTTATAGAATTTCTCAAGTTTATATTTTGTATTTAATTAGCCTTAAATATAAAAACAAGTTAAAATATTTTTATATGGCAAATAAATACAGAATATAAGGAAATTGCAGTTTGGTCCCTGAATGAGGACTAAAAGGCAATATTAGAATGGTTCTTGGAGGGAAAGATTTAAAAATAATAATTTTTAAATTTTGAACTGATCTAACCGGTTAGTAATGCCCTGTAACCGGTTAGACGATGAACTCAGAAACTGGTTTAGTGGAATTTGATGAGTAATCACTTGAATTACTCGTTTAATCGCCACGAAATCAACCTGGTGTTAATGGGAAACACGCGTCGCCCTGCATGTTACCTTCAATTGTCTATAAATAGTGGAAATTCTGATGAATTAGGGGTTGATCAATTGATTTCTGGTTGAAGGAGGGTGATTAGGGTTTCAGAATTGTGCTGAGCAATTCGTCTTCGTTGTTGAGTGTTAGTAATCGAGTGATACACGATTGTGAAGCTTACATCAAGAGCTTTACAAAGATCTAAACACTGTGAGTTGAGAGTTAGTGTGGAGGGAGAAATCAAGCTTGGAAGTGGAAGGTAGAAAGCTGAGTTCTTTGTGGATCCTGATTCTGGAAGCTGATTTCCAAACTCGATTGTGGTAAGCTTAGTTGATCTTTGAGTCTCAAACTTCTTTGATTCTCTCATGCATGTTACCTACTTTGAATTCTAACCATTTTCCCCAATTTCTTTGGCCAAATTCCATGTCAAATTTGGTGGTTTCTGGACCCTATTGCTGGAAACCGAATCTGAGAGCGGACTTGGGGAAATTGTGAGAATCTGTGGTTTTTCTTCTAATCCAGTGAAAATCTTCATCAAAATCGTCTTAGAGGTATGGGAGAAGTTTACCTTATACTAGATTTAGACTAAAATCCATGTGATTTAGGATTTGAGTTCACAAAACTCAAAAGGGCATTATGTGTTTTTAAGCACAAAGGCTTGGAGGCCAAAAACTTGCTCACTGTGGTTTTGAGCAACTTTAATTTGATGCATGCAAGCTATATAAATGCTGAATTATGTGTTTGAGTGCTTAATCTAAGTTTGGTTGTGTTAAATTGTGTTTATGTGGATTTTCATGCAATTTGATACAATAAACTTGATGCATGCAATATGAATGTGTTTCTGAGTGTAAACATGTTTGTTTTAAGGCATATGAACTTTGTGTATACTGAAATTTGGTTAGATTCGAGAAATGAAGAAAATGAGTTGTTAAAACTCTTGTTTTAATGGTCTGACTGCATAATCTAACCGGTTACACGATTTTCGTAACCGGTTAGACACTACAGATTTTCAAAGAAAATTGGTTTATTAATCAGTTCTGAAATCTCAATGGCCTTTGCTCAAATTTAAGCTTAAATTTCATTATACATGGTCTGAACTTGAGTTGTCAAAGTTCTGAATTGAAGGATCAAAATTATGCCTTAAGTTAATGAAATAATTTCAAGAGGAAATTATGTTCATTGGAAAAGGAAATGGGATTTGGACTTTTGAATGTTGAAACAATGGTTTTTGAGGTATAAAACAATGGTAAATGTGTTTTGGATTGGGTAGAGAATTCAAGAAAAAAGGGTTTTTCTGAATTGCAATGGTAAACAGTTCAGGTCTGTAATTCTAACCGGTTAGCCTGAAACTGTAACCGGTTAGTACCTGAAGCTGAAAAATAAAAAGTTAAGTTTTTAAATACCATTGAAGTTGTAATGCTCAATCTGGGTTTTAAAAGGCATATTTTGAGAAAGATTCAAAGGGGAATTTTATGCCAAAAGTTATACCTCAAATAAATCATTCAAAAGTAGAAATTGGAATATTTCTAAATCACATTAATTAATATAAAGATAAAACCAACCCTGATGTTTGTGCATACATATAGACTGGAAGTCTGGTTGGTAGGAACGTTTATCATATTCTGGGAATATGAGGAGGGTACTCCGGGAGTACCAAAGTATAACCTACTTGATGACACATTATAGATATGTGGCCAGTGTCCGGGACCTGGTTTTTATGCGTTCTGGGAACGTGGCGTTCTGGGAACGTTGTGCACACTCCGGGAGTGATGCTTTTTATCCAAGTATGGTTCGGCATTATGTTCTGGGAACTAATGTCGGTGTTCCGGGAACACAATGGTGTATTGGATGGACGTCCAAGATGGACATTTAGAGGCCTCAGTTGTGGATAGAAAATCATACATCATGCCACTTGCATTATAAGGGTTATAATGTTGAAAAATTGGTGTGCTCATATGTATCTGCATTATGATCTGTCCATGATATATTTGTGATTGTAATTTTAGTCTTTATCCATTATGTATATGTGTATACTGTAACACCCCAAAATTTTAATCCCCGATTAATGAAATGTTAATTATAATTAATAGTTTTCAAATTAATCCTTGATTAAAATATGTGTGTATGTAATTAGCTTGCATGTGAGAAATTATTTAATAAATAATTTAAATGCCTAAAATGTATATTTTGCATATTAGTCCCTGGGTTGGGACCTAGAAGCAATTATAGGAAAGGTTTTGGAGGGAAAGTAAATAAAATAATTATTTTTCAAAATCTGGGTAAAACACTCGAGTATTTTCTGGAATACTCGAGTATTCTGGGTCAAACTGCACGAGTTAGTGCGTTTGGTGAGTCACAGCCAACGATTTCGTGATGGTGACACGAAATCACCACCATGCCAACGCTATAGGCGTCGTGTCGCCCCGCATGAGCTTTCCATTGGCCTATTTAAACGCATCATTGTCCCTTGGTCGAGAATTTTGATTAACTTGTTGAAGATTAGAAGAGTTAGGGTTTTCGAATTGTGTTCTTCGATTCTTCCTCTGTGAGCTGAGTTGAGTGATAATCTATACACCAATACAAAGCTCACATCACGAGCTTTGTATAGACACCAAAATTGTGAGTTTTGAGTGTGTGGATTGAAAGAATCGAAGTCTTGAAGTGGAGCTGTTCTTGCTTGAGTTGGTGTCTGGAGCTCACTGTGATCATCGATTCTGGTAAGCTCTTGAGTTCTTGAGTCTCAAACTCAATTCCTTTAGTTAGATGATGTTGCATAGAGCTTATAAATCTAATTTTCCCCAATCTAATTCTCTGTTTCATGTACGAACCAATTCCATTTTGGTATGGTACTCAAAACTGTCATGCATGAGAAGTTCAAGTGGATTTCGGGGTTTGGAGAGCTTTCTTTGGATTTATTTCTGTTGATTCACATCTGAGAGGTAAGGGGAAGTAATTATATTCACTAGATAGAGTTTGAAATCCATTAAATGTGTTAGAGAGCCACCAAGAGGCTCTAAGGGCTTAGATTCTATAGGAACTTTGGTTTGGAGACCAATTCATGCTCTAAATCCGTATTGAGCAAGTTTGTTATCATGCATGTGAACTTAAATGAGCTTTGTTTCATGAATATTATGCTTATTGTGTGATTTGAGGTATTGAGTTGTTAAAATGCCTTTTTATGCATAATCAATGATTTCTCTGTCAATTCTGTGTTTTGAATTGAAATAAGTGTTGTAACATGTTTGATTAATGATATGTTAACTCTGTGGATCCCTGAAATGGACTTAAATTGAGTAGAAATGAAAATGGCATGTTAAAACCAGTTTTCAATACTGTCAGCTGCGAAACACTCGAGTAAATGGCAAAGTACTCGAGTAAATCGTGTTCAAAATAAAGTAAATGTCATAAGAACACTCGAGTATTTTGTCTGTTACTCGAGTATCGGGCATGAACTGAGAATTGTTATAGGTCAAACACTCGAGTCCTTCAAAGTCACTCGAGTATTCTGGAAAAGTCCAAGAACACTCGAGTAACTCATGAACTACTCGAGTAAATTGTTGAAATTCAAACCCAAATCCTCAGAAAGACATGAACACTCGAGTAAGCTTAAGAACACTCGAGTAATCTGGAAAATCTCCAGAACACTCGAGTATTCTGAACTTTACTCGAGTAAAATGCCCAGAATCTGAAAACATCATTTTCAATTCTAACTTAATTAATTAAGGAATTATTAAGGATAATTCAAGGGATCAAAGACTTAGAGAAATTGATAAATACAAATAGATCGTTCGGTGACGATCCATTTTGAAAATTAAGCCTAGGTGGCAAGTAAAGTATTAATCAATTTCCCCTAAGTCTAAAATGCATTAATTCTGGAGTTTGGATGGTAGGACGTATTCATGTTTCGACAAACATGTGGAGGGCCTCTGGGAGTGTCAATACGCTTGCTTGATGACACGTCGATGACGTGGTCGGCTTTGTGGGTGCCGATATGGATATATCGTTTGGATGACGATCCGTTTGGATGACGGGATGTGCTCGGGTGGCATGGATACCAAGCTTGACGTGTACATTCTAGGTGAATGTACGAATTGTTGTATACCTAGGAATACAACGCACTGTGGAGTGCTGGATTGTCAGGGATGGACGTCAGAGAGTGACTTAGAAAATGTGGAGATAAGTTGAGAGTTAAAATCATGCATCATGTCATTCACTTAATGCAATTGATATACCTGAATTAAGTGTGAGCATCCTATGTGCATCTGATACTTGCTAGATGCTAATTGTGATTGTTATTAATTGATGCATTATTATCTTTCATATGTTACATGATTTATTCTCTATTGATTATGTGAGTAGAATTGCTTACCCCTATGCCCTTGTAGGTGATGTCTCGTTACATTGCTTGCATCGAGATCCGGCCACTTCCTAGTGGCGTATGGATCTATGAGGACCATCGCGCGGTGTATGAGGGGGAGGTAGAGTTCACATTCTACCACCCTAATCCGCTGATGCGATTCCGTCCTCGTAGGTTTAGGATTCCCATTATATACACTATGCATGTACCCCCGTTTTATACTTATCATGGACCACCTCCCACGCGACCAGCTCGCTCTTACCATAGTTTTCATTTTCGACCTACCCGCTCTCACCCTTTTACTTCGAGAGTTGTCCGCGAGGAGACTCCCCCTTCTTATCCGAGGAGCCCCGTCAGGGTTTCACCATCACCTGACCCGGTACCCAGTGGTAGGGTACACTCTCCCTCGGATGAGATCGAGGAGGATCCGGTGGAGGACGAGAGTGGGAGCGAGCCTTTTGTGCATTCTACTGGGAGTGACTGGAGGGACGATGATCCCTAGGTACGTGCATATGGTGTATGATGTGGACCCTTGGATCCGTGCTGTGGAGGAGATGTGCTGCTGCTGCTATGATGATGATGCTACTACCTTATTACCTATGTTTTTGGGAGACTACTACTGCTACTACTACTGCATCTGATGCTGATGGATCTACGTGACTATCCCTGGGGTTGTATTTTGATTATGTATATATTGTACATATGTTTTACTCTAGGGTTATAGTATCATAGTGATGTAGATCTGTTTACATGGACTTGTTATATTTTTGGAACTTGGTGACTTATCTCATGGACTATGTATGTATGACTCTTTCGTATATATGAAAATCTATGTTTATGTCATATCAGTTGCATAGTCCAGTAATTTCCGCTTACTCTGATTCAACTTATAAATGAGCTCGGCTATAAGTATTAATTGACGGTATCAGTTTTATTGAACAAAGTATGGATAGCTTCAATTGATTGTAAAATGTAAAGGAATTTCTAAAGAACGAATGTTATCCTGCTTGAGAAAAGGTTTTAGAAATCGCCGAACTCGATACAAGTGTTTTAAAGGATTTTAGAATTTATTCTCCAAGAGTTCCATTAGATGAATTGTGCACCCGCTTTAAAGAAAATTTTATTTACCATATTTTCAAAGCTCACAAGTCCATATATTATCCAATATAAAGCATAAATACTATATTATATTTGGGTAATCCGGAAGGGTGTCACACTTAGTGGTATCAGAGCAAAAGTCAGATCCTGTAGTAGTAGAAGTGGTTCCAGAAAGGTAGCCATCAACATCAAGCAGGTATCTCCAACGCATTTACATTATTTGAATGTTATTGTATCGTTTGATTGAGGTTTGAATACCCTGACTTGTTTGTATCTTGTCTCTTTTGAGTACAAGATGCAACTGATTGTAGCATTAATAAGTTTAGGATAGAGCCGTAGTATAGGTGGTGTAATGGAAGTTTCTTTAGTTCAACATATGTGACCATAAGCCCATAGCGCAGGTCTAATATGGCAACTAGAAACCAAAATCACACCAACGCGATGTTGGAGCGAATCACCACGGTATTGGAAGCCATGCAAAGGCAGTCTCAGCAACAATCTCAACCGGCTAACCCGTCTCATCAGTGTAATATGGGAAACACTGAGGCGAAGACTCTGGCTGATTTTAGGAGTTGCAATCCGCCAAAGTTTAAAGGAGGATCTGAGAAGGAAGAAGGAGGTGGAGTTTATGCAGTTGAAGCAAGGGAACATGAGTGTGGGCGAGTACGCGGCAAAGTTTGAAGAGCTGATGAAGTACTCTCCATACTACCAGAACAATCCAGACGAGAGGAGCAAGTGCATCAAGTTTGAAGGTGGACTGAAGCCAAAGTTGAAGTCAATTTTTAGCTATCAGAGGATTCAAAGTTTCCCTGCATTGGTGGATATGTGTAGGATGTATGAAGATGATACCCAGGCTGAGGAGGTGCAAGTTGTGGAAAAGAAGGACAATCAAGGATATGGACCACAGAGACGAAAGGGTTTCAATAATAGAGGCAAAGGTCCTTATGATCGTAGAGGGAAAGGCAAGGGTAAAGCTGGTAGTTCTGAAGGAAGAAACTATCGGAATGAAGCTCCATTCTGCGACAAGTACAAGCGCAATCACTATGGTAGGGTATGTTGGGGGACAAGTGGTTGCTTCAATTGTGGAAAGCTGGGGCATTTTGCAAGAGATTGCAAGGAGCCAGCCAAGGCCAATTCAAGAGGAGTTGCAGATAGACCGATGACTCAAGGAAGGGTCTTCACCCTTAGTGGTGTGGAAGCGAATCGATCTTCTGATCTGGTGCAAGGTAAATACTTGCTTAATGGTCAGCCTTGTTATGTTTTGTTTGACTCTGGTGCAACGCATTCATTTGTTTCATATGAATGTGTAAACCGTTTAGGCTTGATTGTGTCTGAAATGCCTTATGTTTTTAAAATAGAAACCCCTACCAATGCTCCAGTAGTTGTTTCTAGAGCATGTCTTAACTGTTGTATAGAAGTGTTGGGACAAACCTCTAAAGTAGACTTGATCTGCTTACCCTTGACACAATTAGATGTGATCTTGGGGATGGACTGGTTAAGTCGGAACCAAGTGATCATTGATTGTGATAGAAAACTAGTAGCCTATAGAGACCCAAAACCATTGGGCTACATGTGTCTATTCAACTCAGAGGTGGAGGAGAGTGGTCCGAAGATGGAAGAGATTCTTGTTGTTTGAGAGTTTCCAGAAGTGTTTGCTGATGAGATTCCTGGTCTGCCACCAAGAAGAGAGATTGAATTTGGTATCGACCTAATTCCCGGAGCTGGTCCCATTTCTATTGCTCCTTATAGAATGGCACCACCGGAAATGGCAGAGATGAAGAAGCAGATTGAGGAATTGCTACAGAAACAGATTATCCGACCAAGCGTCTCACCTTGGGGTGCTCCTGTCCTATTCGTCAAGAAAAAGGATGGTAGCATGAGGATGTGTATAGACTATCGGCAGCTGAATAAGGTCACCATCAAGAACAAGTATCCGTTGCCACGGATAGATGACCTTATGGATCAAGTACGTGGGGCATCAGTATTTTCCAAGATTGATTTGAGGTCGGGGTACCATCAGATCAGGATTAGAGAGGAGGATATCTCTAAGACTGCATTCCGATCTCGATACGGACATTATGAGTATGTCGTAATGCCATTCGGATTGACTAATGCACCAGCTATCTTCATGGACTACATGAATCGAATCTTTAGACCTTATCTAGATTCATTCGTGGTTGTGTTCATTGACGATATTCTGATCTACTCTAAGAGCCCCGAAGAGCATGCTGAACATTTGAGGGTAGTGTTAAGCATCTTAAAGGAGAAGCAGCTGTATGCCAAACTTACGAAGTGTGAGTTCTGGCTAAAGGAGGTTAAGTTTTTAGGGCATGTGATTTCAGATAAAGGGATTGCGGTTGATCCGACTGTTGGAAACCAACAAGCGGCTCAATATAGTCTAGAGGGGGGGTGAATAGAATATTGAAGCCTTATTACAGATTTTTCGTCCACCTAAGAGAATGGTTTTATGAAAATAAATTTTCTTAAGAATTCAGTTCAGATTACTCGAGTAACTCAAGCCTTCACTCGAGTAATACGCAACCAAAAATAATTTCACTCGAGTATTCAGCAAATCACTCGAGTATTACGAAAGCAAATTTTAAATCACTCGAGTAACAGAAAACCTACTCGAGTAATGTTTATAAACTGAAAGCAGATTACTCGAGTGACAAGAACTTTACTCGAGTAAACTGGGTAAAATTCAATTTAAAACTTAGTTTTCAATGGAGTTCTTCAAGAATAACAATGCTATGATGATTCAACAAATTATGAATGATTAATATGAAGAATTTCAAGTAATATTAACATGCAATTTTAGATCAATTGAGTAAAATTAAGAAAACCCCAATTCTAACCTAAAAATGCAAATGTTAATGAATTAATGAAATACAAGGAATGAAAATAAAAGAGACACAAGGATTTATCCTGGTTCACTTTCACCCACTTGAAAGCTACTCCAGTCCCCTCTTAAATCAAGAGAGATTCTTCACTAGAAATCTTCAAATGTAGATTTTACAATGTTTTAAGATGCAACTAGATTCTTAGTTCTCCTATCTTAAAACCCAACTCAAAGTGTGTACCAAACACTTTGATCTAATCTACCCCTTTTGAGTATTCTAGATTTCCTTGCTAATTGATTGAAGATGCTTCCAACCAATCCTCTTTTCTTGCTTTGATTTGATCCTCAAAGTCTTCCTTGTGAGATTCTTCACTTGTGTTGAAACTTCAATGATGCAATCACAAATTGCAAATCTTCAACAACCACTAAGAACAAAAATATGATCTCAAGAATATTTGAACAATGATAGAAAATAGAGTGAAGAATGAATAGTTCTTTGTTGAATCTTGATAGCTCTTGAAAGATGTAAAATAGCTCTTGAATTACTTTTCAAAGTGTATTGGAAAATTGTAAGAATGAAAGTCTCTTGCTTTGAAAGAGAAAATTAAGTCCTTTTAAAATTTTCCCAACACTGATTGAATTACTCGAGTAAACCAAACAACGTCACTCGAGTGAAACATGTCAGATTAAGTTACTCGAGTGATGTGTAAACCATTACTCGATTAACCTGTCAGAACATAAATTACTCGAGTGAACCAATACTCATTACTCGAGTAAACTGATCAGAATCTGAATAAAAACAGAGTTTTTCTAAAATGATTTTTCACAAGCTATTTAATCAAGATTTAAAGTATCTTCACTCTTAATCAGACATTATTTAAATATTCTTAAAATCACCTAAGCTACCCACACCAATGAGATGCATTGCATAAAATAAAGATTACATTGAAATAGAATTAATAAAAATCCTAATTCTAATCTTCATGTGGTGTAGCTTGCTTGTTGCCAATGTTGTTGCTTGGAGAGAGATTGTTAGCATCAAAACATGAGAATCCTACACCGACGAAGGTAGATTCGGTTTTGCAATGGGAGCAACCGAAGTCGGTCATGGAGGTTAGAAGTTTTCTCGGATTGGCTGGGTATTATAGAAGGTTTATCGAGGGTTTCTCGAAGGTCGCACTGCCTCTGACAAAGTTGACTCGGAAAGATCAACCATTCCTGTGGGACGAAAAGTGTGAAAAGAGTTTTCGGGAGTTGAAGGAAAGGTTGACATCGTCTCCCGTATTAGTGTTGCCCGATACACAGAAGAGTTTCGATGTGTATTGTGACGCGTCGAAACAAGGTCTTGGGTGTGTCTTGATGCAAGATGGGCAAGTTGTCGCTTATGCCTCGAGATAGTTAAAGGTTCATGAGATGAACTATCCAACCCATGACCTGGAGTTAGCAGCTGTGGTGTTTGCCTTAAAGATTTGGAGGCACTATCTTTATGGCACTACGTTCCGGGTGTTTAGTGACCATAAGAGTTTAAAGTACCTCTTTGATCAAAAGGAGTTGAATATGAGGCAACGCAGATGGATGGAGTTTTTGAAGGATTATGAGTTTGAGCTCCATTACCATCCTGGGAAGGCTAACGTTGTGGCGGACGCATTAAGTAGAAAGACAATGCATATCAGTGCAATGATGGTTAGAGAAGCTGCACTGATAGAGGAGTTTCGGGATTTAAGTTTGACGATGCAAGTGGAGCTGACGAGTATCAAGTTGGGGATGCTACAGGTTGCTAACGAATTCCTGCAAAGGATTCGAGAATTGCAACACAAGGATGGGAAACTCATGGAAAAGAGGAAGTTGATGCAAGAAGGTAAGGAGTTGGAATTTCAAGAAGGGAAGGATGAAATCCTTCGCTTTAAAACGAGGATTTGTGTGCCTGATGATTTGGAAGTAAGAAGGATGATTTTGGATGAAGCGCATAAGAGTAAGATGAGCATGCATCCGGGAGCTACTAAAATGTACCAGGACTTAAAGAAATTATTTTGGTGGCCGGGGCTGAAGAAGGATGTAGCTGAGTATGTGGCGTGCTGTTTGGTGTGTCAAAAGGTGAAGGTAGAACACCAAAGGCCAGGAGGAGAGTTGCTTTCTTTAGAAGTTCCCGTATGGAAGTGGGATAGCATCTCGATGGATTTCGTGTCGGGACTGCCAAGGACGTCTACTAGTCATGATGCAATCTGGGTGATCGTGGATCGATTGACCAAGTCAGCGCATTTCATTCCCGTGAATATGCACTACTCATTGGAAAAGCTCACTCAGTTGTACATCAAGGAAGTTGTTCGTCTGCACGGAGTACCATCAAGCATTGTGTCTGATCGCGATCCGAGGTTTACATCAAAGTTTTGGGAAGATCTGCATAGAGCCTTGGGTTCAAGATTGAAGCTAAGTTCTGCATATCACCCTCAGACTGATGGTCAAACGGAGAGGACTATTCAGTCATGGGAAGATATTCTGCGAGCTTGTGCACTGGAAGAACAAGGGAATTGGGAACAAATGTTGCCGCTCGTGGAATTCACTTACAACAATAGTTACCACACGAGCATTGGAATGGCACCATTTGAAGCTCTGTATGGAAGGAAATGTCAGACGCCGTTATGCTGGTTTCAAGTGGGGGAGAATTCTCTGGTTGGGCCAGATTTTGTGCAAGAGACCACGGAGCAGATCAAGATGATTCAAGCAAAGATGAAGACGGCTCAGAGTAGGCAGAAAAGCTATGCTGATAGGAGAAGGAAACCTTTAGAGTTTGTCGAAGGAGACCATGTGTTCATTAGGATTGTACCAACCAAAGGTGTTAGTAGAGCCTTGAAAACCCAGAAATTATCACCTAAGTTCATTGGTCCCTACCAAATTCTCAAAAGAATCGACCCTGTAGCTTATCAGTTAGCCCTGCCTCCATCATTAGCTAACCTCCACAATGTGTTCCATGTGTCTCAGTTGAAGAAATATGTCCATGACCCCACCATTGTCCTTAGAATCCAACCGGATAACTTAGGAGTTCATAAGAACCTAACCTTCAAAGCTGTGCCAGTTCGCATCGAAGATCGAAGAATCAAGCAGCTGAGAGGGAAGGATATTCATCTGGTCAAAATTGTCTGGGTTTGTGGAGATGTAATAGAAGCATCTTGGGAATTAGAGGATAAGATGCGTCAGGATTATCCTGACTTGTTTGTATGAGTTGAATTTCGGGGACGAAATTCCTTGTAAGTGGGGGAGTAGTGTAACACCCCAAAATTTTAATCCCCGATTAATGAAATGTTAATTATAATTTAATTATAATTAATAGTTTTCAAATTAATCCTTGATTAAAATATGTGTGTATGTAATTAGCTTGCATGTGAGAAATTATTTAATAAATAATTTAAATGCCTAAAATGTATATTTTGCATATTAGTCCCTGGGTTGGGACCTAGAAGCAATTATAGGAAAGGTTTTGGAGGGAAAGTAAATAAAATAATTATTTTTCAAAATCTGGGTAAAACACTCGAGTATTTTCTGGAATACTCGAGTATTCTGGGTCAAACTGCACGAGTTAGTGCGTTTGGTGAGTCACAACCAACGATTTCGTGATGGTGACACGAAATCACCACCATGCCAACGCTATAGGCGTCGTGTCGCCCCGCATGAGCTTTCCATTGGCCTATTTAAACGCATCATTGTCCCTTGGTCGAGAATTTTGATTAACTTGTTGAAGATTAGAAGAGTTAGGGTTTTCGAATTGTGTTCTTCGATTCTTCCTCTGTGAGCTGAGTTGAGTGATAATCTATACATCAATACAAAGCTCACATCACGAGCTTTGTATAGACACCAAAATTGTGAGGTTTGAGTGTGTGGATTGAGAGAATCGAAGTCTTGAAGTGGAGCTGTTCTTGCTTGAGTTGTTGTCTGGAGCTCACTGTGATCATCGATTCTGGTAAGCTCTTGAGTTCTTGAGTCTCAAACTCAATTCCTTTAGTTAGATGATGTTGCATAGAGCTTAGAAATCTAATTTTCCCCAATCTAATTCTCTGTTTCATGTACGAACCAATTCCATTTTGGTATGGTACTCAAAACTGTCATGCATGAGAAGTTCAAGTGGATTTCGGGGTTTGGAGAGCTTTCTTTGGATTTATTTCTGTTGATTCACATCTGAGAGGTAAGGGGAAGTAATTATATTCACTAGATAGAGTTTGAAATCCATTAAATGTGTTAGAGAGCCACCAAGAGGCTCTAAGGGCTTAGATTCTATAGGAACTTTGGTTTGGAGACCAATCCATGCTCTAAATCCGTATTGAGCAAGTTTGTTATCATGCATGTGAACTTAAATGAGCTTTGTTTCATGAATATTATGCTTATTGTGTGATTTGAGGTATTGAGTTGTTAAAATGCCTTTTTATGCATAATCAATGATTTCTCTGTCAATTCTGTGTTTTGAATTGAAATAAGTGTTGTAACATGTTTGATTAATGATATGTTAACTCTGTGGATCCCTGAAATGGACTTAAATTGAGTAGAAATGAAAATGGCATGTTAAAACCAGTTTTCAATACTGTCAGCTGCGAAACACTCGAGTAAATGGCAAAGTACTCGAGTAAATCGTGTTCAAAATAAAGTAAATGTCATAAGAACACTCGAGTATTTTGTCTGGTACTCGAGTATCGGGCATGAACTGAGAATTGTTATAGGTCAAACACTCGAGTCCTTCAAAGTCACTCGAGTATTCTGGAAAAGTCCAAGAACACTCGAGTAACTCATGAACTACTCGAGTAAATTGTTGAAATTCAAACCCAAATCCTCAGAAAGACATGAACACTCGAGTAAGCTTAAGAACACTCGAGTAATCTGGAAAATCTCCAGAACACTCGAGTATTCTGAACTTTACTCGAGTAAAATGCCCAGAATCTGAAAACATCATTTTCAATTCTAACTTAATTAATTAAGGAATTATTAAGGATAATTCAAGGGATCAAAGAATTAGAGAAATTGATAAATACAAATAGATCGTTCGGTGACGATCCATTTTGAAAATTAAGCCTAGGTGGCAAGTAAAGTATTAATCAATTTCCCCTAAGTCTAAAATGCATTCATTCTGGAGTTTGGATGGTAGGACGTATTCATGTTTCGACAAACATGTGGAGGGCCTCTGGGAGTGCCAATACGCTTGCTTGATGACACGTCGATGACGTGGTCGGCTTTGTGGGTGCCGATATGGATATATCGTTTGGATGACGATCCGTTTGGATGACGGGATGTGCTCGGGTGGCATGGATACCAAGCTTGACGTGTACATTCTAGGTGAATGTACGAATTGTTGTATACCTAGGAATACAACGCACTGTGGAGTGCTGGGTTGTCAGGGATGGACGTCAGAGAGTGACTTAGAAAATGTGGAGATAAGTTGAGAGTTAAAATCATGCATCATGTCATTCACTTAATGCAATTGATATACCTGAATTAAGTGTGAGCATCCTATGTGCATCTGATACTTGCTAGATGCTAATTGTGATTGTTATTAATTGATGCATTATTATCTTTCATATGTTGCATGATTTATTCTCTATTGATTATGTGAGTAGAATTGCTTACCCCTATGCCCTTGTAGGTGATGTCTCGTTACATTGCTTGCATCGAGATCCGGCCACTTCCTAGTGGCGTATGGATCTATGAGGACCATCGCGCGGTGTATGAGGGGGAGGTAGAGTTCACATTCTACCACCCTAATCCGCTGATGCGATTCCGTCCTCGTAGGTTTAGGATTCCCATTATATACACTATGCATGTACCCCCGTTTTATACTTATCATGGACCACCTCCCACGCGACCAGCTCGCTCTTACCATAGTTTTCATTTTCGACCTACCCGCTCTCACCCTTTTACTTCGAGAGTTGTCCGCGAGGAGACTCCCCCTTCTTATCCGAGGAGCCCCGTCAGGGTTTCACCATCACCTGACCCGGTACCCAGTGGTAGGGTACACTCTCCCTCGGATGAGATCGAGGAGGATCCGGTGGAGGATGAGAGTGGGAGCGAGCCTGTCGTGCATTCTACTGGGAGTGACTGGAGGGACGATGATCCCTAGGTACGTGCATATGGTGTATGATGTGGACCCTTAGATCCGTGCTGTGGAGGAGATGTGCTGCTGCTGCTGTGATGATGATGCTACTACCTTATTACCTATGTTTTTGGGAGACTACTATTGCTACTACTACTGCATCTGATGCTGATGGATCTACGTGACTATCCCTGGGGTTGTATTTTGATTATGTATATATTGTACATATGTTTTACTCTAGGGTTATAGTATCATAGTGATGTAGATCTGTTTACATGGACTTGTTATATTTTTGGAACTTGGTGACTTATCTCATGGACTATGTATGTATGACTCTTTCGTATATATGAAAATCTATGTTTATGTCATATCAATTGCATAGTCCATTAATTTCCGCTTACTCTGATTCAACTTATAAATGAGCTCGGCTATAAGTATTAATTGACGGTATCAGTTTTATTGAACAAAGTATGGATAGCTTCAATTGATTGTAAAATGTAAAGGAATTTCTAAAGAACGAATGTTATCCTGCTTGAGAAAAGGTTTTAGAAATCGCCGAACTCGATACAAGTGTTTTAAAGGATTTTAGAATTTATTCTCCAAGAGTTCCATTAGATGAATTGTGCACCCGCTTTAAAGAAAATTTTATTTACCATATTTTCAAAGCTCACAAGTCCATATATTATCCAATATAAAGCATAAATACTATATTATATTTGGGTAATCCGGAAGGGTGTCACATATACTTACTCCCTGTGCCCTATTTAGGTGATGGCCAGATACCTAGCCTGCATCGAGATACGCCCTATCCCTAGCGGTATATGGACGTATGAGGAGCATCGTGCCACTTTTGAGGGGGAGGTTGAGATTACTCTCTACCACCCTAACCCTCTGGTGCGGGTGCGACCTCATCGATTTAGGGTTCCATTAGTCTATACTATGCATGTTCCACCTTTTTACACTTATAGAGGACCACCCCCGGCTCGACCTATGCGTCGTTTCCATAGTTTTCATTTTAGAGCTGCCACTCGTTCCCATCCTTCATCCCATAGAGTTGTCACTGAGGAGACTCCTTCTCCTGGTCCGACTGTGTATGATAGGACTGCTTCTGCAGATCCCAGACCTAGTGGTGGGGTCTCTACACAGTCAGGCGAGGTCGAGGAGGACCCCGTGGAGGATGAGAGCGAGGAGGAGGTGCATGTTGAGCCGACTGTTTCTGCTAGAGGTGGACCCGCTGGTTCATAGGAGCTTGCATAGCATAGGTGTTTTGGATCCTAGATCCTAGGGATAGAGCGGTGGAGGATCTGAGGAGCTGCTGAGAACACTGAAGACTTGCTCTGAGACTTCTATTTTGAGATCATGTGATATAGTGTATATATTTTGAGAGGTCTTAGAGTGAGGTTTTATTTTATACAGCTGGGTTGTATATGTCTTTATAAACTCTTGCTATCTCGACTGATGTTACTTGCTACTATACTGATGGGGTTTTCAGTTTATATTATGATCTATATATATATATATATATATATATATATATATATATATATATATCTATGTTGTCTATTTTCCTCAGCAGAGCCCCATAAGTATTATTTTTACTTCCGCGAACTCTGATTTCACTTTACAAAGGATTCGGCGATAAGTTTATATTTTATATACTCAAATCTGACTCTAGAGGCAAATCATATGTTTAAATAATAACTACTAAGGTTTCCTATAAATAAGGACGTGATTTCTCGAGAGTCTTTTTCAAATCTAAGATAATACTAAGCCGAATTCATGAAACGGTTTATGTCAAAAAGAGGTTTTGATTAAGCAAGTAATAATATTAAAAAGGAAAAATTTTCTAGTCCTAATTTTGATAGCAAGTAGTAAACTATTTGAAAATATTAATTATTTTCAAGTTAAAAAGAGAGAGCGTCACATCAAACATGTAATTTGTACAATTATCTTTTTCTTTTCTCATCAACTATTTATTAGTTCTCTTCATATTTTCTGAGTCCCTAACCAATTATCATTATTAACCATCATCGATCCATTCACTTAGCACATACAAACACATATAACACAGAACATCATCACCAATAATTCACAACCCAAGTTATTTCCTCTTTACTTAACAATTATCAATTAATTATATTTACATATTCCAAGCATTTTCAACAACAACAACATAAGCGCATATTCACAAATATACACAAATTCACAAGTAGGCACATATTCATCACATCAACAGTAACTTAATTCATTCACCTTCATACTTTAGTAATTATTCATATTCACTACCTTATGATTTTATACCATAAACTACCAACCAATCTTAACCAATCACTATGAACATACAAAAAAATCAATCCTAAATTAAGGTAACACCCACTCTTACCTTTAGACGCTTTACCCCTTATCCTTTTCGTATACTGATGCTCGAACATATCGTGATCCATTACTTTCGCTTGCACTGGTCCTAAAGATCCTATGTCGTCTAACCATGCCATAAAATTAAATATCAATCAATATAATGCGCTTTACGAAAAAGGGACTTTAACTTGAAAATCGAAACAAGTTAATTTCGAAAACATTTAATTAAAAGTCATAAATCAAAGTCAAGTGGAAATTTAAACTTAAAACCATTATGTTCTCGATAAAATAGTACGTTTCCTATTAAAAAAAACACCTTAACTTTCAGAACTAGTATAATATCTATCAAAACAAACCAAAATCACGTAAGTTTGATAAAAACTCATAGAATCAAATGCTAATGTTACTTGACACTATTAATTCCGAATTAAAAGGAATTTCCCTCGATTCAAAATAAGTAAAAGTCACATTTCTAACGTTCAGGCATTTACACTTCCTTCAATTCGAAATTAAAGTTCAAGCCTTTAACCCGAATTAACGTATGTCGAATATATATATATATATATATATATCGGATTCCTATTTAATTGGTTTATTGTTAGTTCAAGGACAATTCCACCCAACTAATCTACAACCCAATTACTTAGGAACCCACGTATTTAACAAAAACACTTTCAAAACCCATCCTTCGACATAACGTTTAATTCGACGTTATAACAAATCAAAGTAACCAATTAAAATCATTACAAATAACAATATACTTAAAAATCAACACTAAATCACAATATCACTTATTTTTCCAAAATAATATAACACTTGATAATAATCACCAATAACATTAAAATTAGTATTAGTATTAAAATTAAAACACAACATAGAGTACTTAAAAGGGTATTAGGAGTTTACCCTCAAGATCGGATTTTGAGGAGCAGAGAGATCAAGACCGGTTCGGTCCACACCCAAAACTCAGCCACAGCTTCAAGCTTTTCCTTGGCAGCAACAACATCCACCCTCCATGGCGGCGGCGGCGACAACTAGCAACGGCAGCAGAGGCAACCTGCGACGGAGGGAGAAAGACGAACGGGGACGTCTTGGAGTCGCGATTCGCGACTGGAGGGAGGACATGAGCGTGGCGGCGGCGCTTGTTTGTGTCGACAGCGACGACATCGAGCGGCGGTACCAGAGAAGAGCGAGACCGGGACCGAGAGAGAGGGAGAGGGACGCGGGCGAGAGAGTTCGGAAGAGAGAGTGAGCAAAGAGTGCACGAGAAGGAGGGAAAAGAAATGGCGACGGCGACGGCGCCGACCAAGAGAGAGGGAAGACGTGACGAGGAGGGGGAAGGGACCAGACGAAGAGGAAGAAGAAGTATGGAAAGGGGGTGTGGCGGCCAACAATAGGAATTAGGGTTTGGTTGCCCCCTCTTCTTCCTTTTCCTTTTTTTTTAAATATAACAAAACTTAAAAAATTTACTAATAGTAATATTTAACATCAAATTAATACATATGTAAAATAATGAGGTCATAAATTTAGAGATTTTAAAATAATTTAATATTGAGAATGTTAAAACTAAAGTAAACTATAGAAAGTAATTGCTTTTAAATGAATATAATTTGAAGTATACAAATAAAATGTTCCAATAGAAATAATATAAGGTACTTTATGAAAATACCCAACACTTTAGTAGTTATTTACAATAGTTAATCATTTAATTTGATAAAACTAGAAATTTATAATACAAAAGAAATTCAGGATGTTACATACAGTGTTACTCCCTCCCTTCATATTTATTTGTCTTATTTCAAACAAAACACACTTTTGAAGAAATGTAATTATTACTTAGATTTCTAATACATTAATTATGTTTTTCCCTATTATACTCTTTCTCCCTCTATAATCATTAACTTTTCTCCACTATTCACGTAAACCAAGACTTATTGAATAGAGATAAACCTGAAAAATTGTTGGAAACCAACAAGCGGCCTAACAATTTACTAGAGGGGGGTGAATAATAAATGGAAGCAACAATATTAATTTTTCGAGTTTAATTGATATTAGCAATAGACAAGCTTACTGTTTTGGTCAAAATTAAGTTTCTATCCAAAAATACTTGAACTACTCGATTAGTGCTTCAACTACTTGAGTAGTACGAGCTATTTCAGACAGAGAACAGATTTTTAGAGAGCTTCTCACACAACCAAGAAAAACACTAACAACACCGAGTAAATTGGCTAACGTAAGGTTCAAAGGGAATGACTAAAATTGCATAATTAAATGAAAGCGATAAAGAGATGACACACTGAATTTTATACTAGTTCACTCTCAACCCTTGAGAGCTACGTCCAGTCCCCCCTAAACCTTAGAGAGCTTTTTACTCAAAATCAAATAAATTGGTTACAAAAGGACTAGTAAACCTCACTCAATAAATCCTAACCCTTTCAAAAGTGTACCAAACTCTTGAAATCTACCCCAATTTCTATTGATCTTGATGGTTGAAGAACCTCTTCAACGCTTCCACAGACAGAGCTCCTTGAAACCTTCAAGAGCTCCTTCCTTTCTTCAATGATAAATGATAAAGCAAGGTAGTGGCTCCAAAACGAACTCAATTGAATATGAATATGAAAGTATGATCACCAATTGAGATTGAGATTTAGAAAGGGATTAGATAAGAGCAAAGAGTATATTCTGAAATTAGGATTTCTATTTCAAAAAATTGATTCACCACTGAGAGTTGGAAGAGGCCAGGCAATCATTTATAATCTCCAAAAATCACCAAGAATCAGGGAGGAGCCAAGGCAACTTATTAGAAAAGATTTCTCCCATGATTACCTCTCCAACAGTCATATTTGGATCAGATTAACTGATGAAGATGACTCGTGCTAATCGTGTAGTTGAGGCACTACTCGATTAGTTTGAGCAGACAGAAAGATTGACATTTTTCTGTTTATCAGACTACTCGAGTAGTGCAAGAGCTACTCGATTAGTTACTTCTATTTTCTTAAAAATAAGTTTTCCAAATATGTTAAGAAAAATAACCAATCCCTTTCTAGCCTTTTTCAAATATTTAACTCAACTAGAATTCATACTAACTAATTCATATTTGCTTGAGTTAAACCTAAGTCTACCACCCACACTCAAACATAAATAAAAGAGATTACAATAAGGCGGGAAATAATAGACTATAAGAGGTTTGTTGTTGTTGACTCTTCATGCTATTTGTCTTCATCAAAATAATGCACTCCTTGTTGAATTTACAATCTCCCCCTTTTTGATAATGACAAATGCTTGTTGATTTTGCATACTCCCCCTGAATGTATGGACAGGAACCTGTAAAGCTTAAACAACAAAACAACAGTTTTTCTCCCCCTTTTGGCATGATAAAAAAAGAGCCAAATAATTAAGTACATTGCCAAAAGAGAGGTTAATAGCATAGGCATAAACTCCCCCTAAGGGAAATCGAAAAAAAAAGAACATGATGCATATACCAGCCCTTGATGAATTTAAAACATAAAACCATAAACATAATACGAATAACATCCTTTACAAGTTTTAACACAAAGAAACATGTCCAGAAATAAAAGTTCATAAATCGAGAGAAAACCAAACAAATATAGCAACAGAAAGATTTAGAAAACAAATCAAGAGGAGGATGGAGGAGGGTGAAAAGCTCCAAAGGCATCAGAGACGTATTGCTGCATGGACTGATAATTATCTGCTATGCGATACTCCATTTGATCCATACGATTGTCTATACCATCAAGACGATCATGCACTCGACCAAAATGTGAATCAATATGACCAATCAAAGAATAATGCAGTGCTCTAAAATCAAAGGAGGAGGAAGCATGAGGAGGAGATACAGGGGGCTAATCCGGATGCGCCTCAGGCTGGAAATCCATGAAATCTTCCACATTTAGCCCTTCTTCAGCAGCCTTAAATGTTTGTTCCTCAGCTTGCCTATCTTCATCTTGTGCCGCTGGATTATCACCTTCAATGGCATGAAGATCTTCTTTCCAATACCAGATACCAGTGCCAGCATGTTTAAAAATTCCCATTAAATGAAGAAACCCCGTATCTAGGCAGCACTTATCTGTAGAATATTGTTCATTTTCTTCACCAGCAGGTATTGCCACACCACAGTGACGAATCAACTGACAAACATGCATTGGGTAAGACAGCCATCCAGAACTCCTAGAACTAGCAGCCATAAGCATTCTTTCTATTATTACCCGAGACCAATTTGTATGAATGTTGTTTGTGATGCCATTTAGAAGCTTGATGTCATCTTCAAAAACCTGCCCAAAATTCCTTGAAGTTCTAGGAATCAAACAGTATGTAATGATGTAGTGCAAGATTCTGTTTTCAACAGTTAATGGCTTAACTTTCTTATTTCCACTGTTTCATTGATAACCAGGACGCAAAGCTTGTTGATAAACCAAAGATAGATTGCAATCTAATCCCCCATTAACTTAAGATGCCCCAGCAGTGGTTAGTCCAAACAGAGAATTTAAATCAGCAGGCTTAAATTCAAACCTAGTACCACACACCCAGGAGTAGTATTTCTCTTCATGTTTAACAAGATTAGCATAGAACTGTTGCACTAACCTAGGGTAAAATAGGCAATTAAATTATAGGAATTGCTTTAAACTAGAATATTCAATAAGATTTACCAATTGAAGCCTTTGTTGACGAAGCCATTGTGAGTTAATCCAACGAATTTATGCATATTCACTATCCTCAAAACGTGGCCAGCGAGCATTGCGAGAGGCAGCAGAGAAGTGATTGTCCAAAGAGATCTAATTAGCCCGCTTCTTGGTGAGTTTTGCAGGAGGAGCAGAGGATAAAGCCATTGGAGATATGAAAACTTGAGATTTTAGGGTTTTAAAAGGGGAAAAAGAGAAAGAGAAAAATAGGAAGAAATAGAGAAGAAAACGTAGAGATTTAGTGATGGTGAGTGATAATGAGAAAGAAATTTGAAGAATTTTGAGAAAAGAAGATGAAAAAGCACGAAAACCAAAGAGAGAGAAGAGGGATCGTGTTTTTGAAGAAGAAGTGAGGAAAAAGATGACCACAACACGTTTCTACTGCAGCTGAAATTGACGTACTAATCGAGTAGTACGTGAGGTACTTGATTGTTCGACTTTACAGAAAGTAATTTAAAAATGTTTAAAGTGGACTACTCGATTAGTTAAAGTACTAATCGAGTAGTACGAGTGAAAATGTAGAAACAGTAGTAGCAAAAATATGAGAGTAAAACAGAGTTTTTAAGGAGTAAAATAAACAAAATTATAAAACCCATTTAAACCATGCAAATCTGGACTTAAACAAGAGAGGATTACATGATGCACTTTCAAGCTTTTAAAAAAATTTAATAAATAAAAGGAACACTAACAACTTCATATTAAAATAAGACTTTGTTTTAGATGATTGTTCAATATAGCGTACTGAGGTCAATTAGCTTACACTTGATTCATCCAAAAATGTCTAGCTCCCTTCTTACATGATAAAAAGTGTCTCTAGGCATGGGTTTTATAAAAACATCAGCTAATTGATTTTCAGAACTTACAAAATCTATGGTACAATCACCCTTTTGAACATGATCTTGTAGAAAATGGTGTCTTATTTCAATATGTTTGTTCGCGAATGATACACAGGATTCTTAGTTAGATTGATTACACTATTATTGTCACATTTGAAAGGAATGTGATCAAATTTTAATCCAAAATCCGACAGTTGTTGTTTCATCCATAGGATTTGACCACAACAACAACAGGCTGGAATATATTCTGCTTCAGTGGTTGAAAGAGCAACACAAGCTTGCTTTTTGGAAAACCAAGACACTAATGAACTTCCCTATAAATGGCAGGTTCCACTAGTGCTTTTTCGATCAAGCTTGCATCCCGCGAAATCAGAATCAGAATATCCAATCAAACTAAAATTAGCATCACTAGGATGCCATAATCCAGTGTTCTCAGTTCCTTTTAAATATTTAAATATGCGTTTAACAGCAGATAAATGTGATTCTTTAGGTTTTGCTTGAAAGCGAGAACACATACAAACGCTAAACATAATATCCGGTCTTGATGCCGTTAAATATAGTAGACTACCTATCATGCCTCTATATTTACTTACATCTATCGGCTTACCTGAATTATTCTTATCAAGATAGCAAGAGGTGCTCATAGGAGTTGCTGCATTCTTGCAATTTTCCATTCCGAATTTCTTAAGGAGTTCTTTGCAATATTTTCCTTGTTGCACAAAGATACCTCCTTTAACTTGCTTTACTTGAAGTCCTAGGAAGAATGTGAGTTCTCCCATCATTGACATCTCAAATTCACCTTTCATTAGTGCTGAAAATTTCTTACATAGAGACATATTAGTAGCACCGAAAATTATATCATCAACATAAACTTGTACTAATAAAATGTCCTTTTTGGATTTATAAATGAATAAAGTAGTATCAACCTTCCCTCTTTCAAAGCCTTGTTCTAAAAGAAAAGAACTCAATCGATTGTACCAAGCTCTAGGAGCTTGTTTCAATCTGTAAAGAGCCTTTTAAAGTTTAGGTAATCGATTACCTAAACTTTTTGACCTCCAAATGAAAATTCCACCGTTGGATTTGAAGACAAGAGGGTTGGGAAGCTTGTCTCCAAATTTGGGACGATATGACGGTTAACGAATGAGATACGACCAAATCTTTGGATGATGATTTTACAAAAATATCATTTTCATAAATTTTCCATTTAAATCTTTCTTGCCCAACACTATTTTATTTTCAAAATGTGTTTCTTCTTGGTTTATTTCCAAAATACTTCCCATAAAATAATTTTCAATAATAAAATTATTATTTATTCTTTTGTAAAAATGAGGGATATTACATGCCATGATGATAATACTGAATAAATTCTTTCAGGAAATTGATCAAAATTACCTCATTTATGGTCAATGCCAACGTTGCAAGGGAAATCATTCACAACAAATTTGGCCCTGTAACATTCAGGGTTGCCACGAGAGTTATATTTGGTATAAAAGATTCGTTTACCCCCTAACTCTCGCGCAACCTTTAAACAATTCTATAAGGTAACAGACAAAAAATATTTATCAGTATTATCACAACTTACGGCTTGTGAAAACAAAATTGGATCATTGTCATTAATGACTAAGTCAAATTCAGACTCTTGTAGATAAACCACTCAAACGTTCGAAATAGCAATTTCCTTTTTATTAAATAATATTTCCCGTGGTTCTTCTACAATTGAATCATTGTGAATAGTGGATTCATTTAATTGTTTCCATACTTTATTGTTATACGATTCAACAATAAAAGAAACAATTATTGTTGAGGTAGAAGAACAAATTAAAAGAACTTGCACCCTAATTCCGTTAATTTTCCACATTATGTGGAACTATACTCCCACTAATTTCACCATTCTCAATGAACCTGTCATTCTCAGTTTAAAAAATTCTTGTACTATGGTTAGAACAATAAGGTCTATACCTTTTAATTTATCTGGATAATCAGTGAAATACTCACTGACATTTTATATCCATTTTCTTTTATTGCGGATTGCAATCCTTGTTTCTGCCCGACAACCGCAAATATGTGGGTGCCTTAAATTGGGTGCACTGTCTTACTAGGAACCTTGTTCAATAGACAAATGGCAGTTTCAAGACATGCATTCAGAATTGCGGATAAAGACTAAATATCATACCCCAATCCATATTCATTAATGTTCTATTATGTCCTATATACACCATTTTGTTGCAGTGTAACTAGCATTGTGTATTACACACAAATAACTTATTTTTTGAGGAGTTTAACACACAGTCATGGATGTTGCCCATTTTAATTACTTCTTTTATGACAGTTATCACCGCTGTCATATCTGACAACATTCATCTATATGTCTAATTAACTTTCTACTTTGTACAAGTAAATTTTCAAAGCATCCTCTACTTGAGATTTCTCATGATACTATATTAGACATATAACTATAACATGAATAGTTATCAATAAAGATGATGACATACCTTTGGTAACATCCCAAATTTAATTCCTATTATAATTGATGATGGGTCAAGCCTAAAGTGAAGGAAGTAATGATATGGAGTTGAAACTAGTGGTTTGAAGGCTTGATTTAGGATTAATAACATAGGATATTAGGAAATTCAAAATAAAAGATTTACAACTCTAAACACAAATTCCACCGTTGGATGTGAAGTAGGATATGTGGGGAAGCATGTGTCAAAATTTGAGGAAGATCCAACGGTTAACGAAGAAGTTATGGCCGTTCAAAGTCGGAGTGCTGAAAATACTGCAACTTAATCGATTAAGCTGCAGCTTAATCGATTAAGACCTGAAGGAGGGGGGAATTTAATCGAGTAATACTCGATTAAACGCTGTAGATGCAGAAAATAATAAAGTGCAGCACACGTTCTTTCTCTTCCAAATTCGAACCTCACTCTTTCTCTCCCCTAGGGTTCCATTCTCCATCATCAAATCCACCAAGAGCAAGTGGGATTTCTTCATTCCGTCAACAAATCTCTTCCTTCTTCACTTCAAGTAAGTGTTTAATGCCATGGATTTCCTCTTTTCTTTCTCTAAATTCGTTTTCCCTTTCTCTCTCCTCCATCCATGGTGGTTTTTGATTTTTAAGTCATGGAAGCTCCACTTTTCTTGAGTTTTGGCATGACTCATTACATGAATGTTAATCTTTTCTTGCTATGGCTATTATATTAGGTTCCTCCCTCTTCCTTTGGACTCTAACTCAATTGGGGGCAAGGCTTTCAAGTGTAGAGCAAGCAAAATCACCTTATCTCCAAGTGTTTGAGGTAAGGGAGTGGATATAGTGAGCTTGCCTTGTTCTAGAGAGTCAGGTCTAGTTAGTATATAATGCTTGTTAGGGTTATGTGTTAGGGGAGAAAATTAGATTATAAATCCCTAGGTTATTGAATATGAAATTCTAATTAATTAAGTATGCATAATGATTGTGTGTTATGACTAGGAAAAGGAAACCCCACAGTATGAGAATGAATTATCTGATAAATGAAATTTGGTTATTAATTAAGTTGAATTAAATGAGGAATTGGGTAATTGATAATGAAGTTGACACAAAAATGGTCTCTGTGATTATTGGTTTTATTTGCAAGGTTGTGAATTAAATGATAATTAATTGTTGTAGCTAATATATGTATGTGTTGGGGAATAAATTGATATAGGAAGAAAGGGAATGGAAACAATTAAATGTGATGAATGTGTGTATTTGTATTTAATTGCTAAATGAGTTTAAATGTTAAGTATTATTAATTGCGAACAAAAGTCAAGGCTTATTAATGGAACTTGTGAATATGGGAAATGGAAGTAAGAGGATTATGTTTAAGAAAAAGTAAGAGATGATTTTAATACGTGGTGTTAAAGCGAAAATGTGAGACGGTGAAATATGTAAATTGAAATGAAGTGTAATATAAATGTTGGACTATGAATGAGAATGCTATTGGATATGATTGTGATAACTGAGAAAGGAAGTGAATGAGGAATTTGCATGAATGATTAGTTGTTGAATGTGTGTGGTTGTGTTTAAATGTGTTGTAATTGTTGATGTGAGAATATGAAAGTATGTTTTGGCCTCTGATGTGAGGTAATGAATATGGTGGTGTGATTAAATGCGTTGGCCTCTGATTTGAGGTGGCAAATAATGGAAAGTGATGAATATGCTGACCTCTGATATGAGGGGCACAATATGAATGGTAAAATGTGTTGACCTCTGACCTGAGGGACACGATATGAATTGGAATGAATGGGTGTTGACCTCTGACCTGAGGGACACCAGATTAAATAATGGGTTGGGTGTTGACCTCTGACCTGAGGGACACCGGATTAAATATGTATTGGAGTGTTGACCTCTGACCTGAGGGACACAAAATGGATTATAATGAATGGGTGTTGACCTCTGACCTGAGGGACACAAAATGGATTATAATGAATGGGTGTTGACCTCTGACCTGAGGGACACATAATTTAAAAAGGGAATAAAATTGGGTAAGGTAAAGGTAATGGAAACGCGATGTATGTAGGCCTTCGATTTGGTGGAGACATACATCGTGGTTGGTGTATGTATGTAGGCCTTCAATTTGGTGGAGACATACATACACCGTAAATAAAAGGAAATGAATAAAGGAAACAGGGAATAAAATTGGACAAGGTATGGTAATGGGAACGCGATGTATGTAGGCCTTCGATTTGGTGGAGACATACATCGTGATTGGTGTATGTATGTAGGCCTTCGATTTGGTGGAGACATACATACACCGTAAAAATAAGGAAAAGGTAAGGGTTTTAAAAAGGGAATTTATTTGGAAACGGGGAAAAATAAATACAAGGAAACAAGTGGTGAAATGAATAATGAGAATGGAAATGTGAAATAAATATTGTAATGAGTATGGTATGCAATTTGTGAATATATGTTTATTTGCTAAATGTGTTTGACCTAGTGAGTTGTTATGTCTAGTTAGAAACTGCTTTCTATTTCATGTGCAATGCTCACTCCCTTACAGTTTCAGGTACAGAGATTGAGCTGGCACAGCCCCCGGCCGAGCAGGAGTACTTTCCCTTACAGGGATAGTAGGGTGTTATGGGTTTAGAGTACATTATAGACCTAAGTCTCCTATGTTCTGTTGAATCTCCTATGTTCTGTTGAAGAAAATGTAATGTATACTTTTGAGTGAGGCTTAGGACACTTTGTTTTGATAAAATATCACGCTTTGGCTTTTGAGGTTCTAACTTGCTATTTTCCGCTGAAAACTCTGAATAGTATGTACTCTGATATATTTGGAGCCCATTGGGCCTTGATATGATTTAGAAAATATAATCTGAAGCCCTGCTGGCTATTAGTTGTTTATTTGAAATTGTTTATCACAGGTTGAATTTTGGATTAGTCCGAAAAACAAACAAAACTCCGTCCGTTTGACGGTTGATTTTAATGTAATAAAAATGAATTTTTAAGTCCGTATTTTATTATAGGGGGAATTAAGGGTAAAAATTATAGGGTGTTACAATTATGGTATCAGAGCAGTTTCTCCTCGGCCATGGAGTTGTACAAACTCCAAATGATTACTCACCTAGCGAGTAATTGATGCTCATAGTAATAGTTTAGGATTATAATAAGATAATTATAGTACTATGTATTTACTTAGTATTTGAGTCTTATTGGTCTGTTCACTCTAGCTAAGCAGTTGATATAGTTGCAGGTAACTAACGTTTGGCAAGTCCATACGAAGTGCTTTTAAATTCGAAGTTGTGAAGTTAGATTGCTCTTCTGTTAGCTAAATATTGAACTAGTAATGTTTTAGGATAGAAGTGTTTAAAACACTTTGGATTTGCCTTTCCAAATACAATCCTGTTCTTATAGAGAACGTATGAAAGACCTTATAAGGAATTCTTCAGTTTGAGAATTCTAGTATCAAGTAACCAATATTATGTTGGGATGTTGTTATTTGATGTAATGTAAGGTTAGAATTGATCACTCTAATCCTTGCATTTGTTAAATGATGACATTACTGATAGAACCCGACAGTGATGTGTTGTTGGTAGACGTGAGGATGGGATTGATCACCTCAATTCTTGCATCTATCAATAAATGTTATCATTGTAACCTTTAAAGTGAAAGTAGACAACCAAAGAAGTGACATTCAAGGAAAATAATTCTTGTAAGTGAAGCCAACCTTACCCCGAAACATTCGTTCAAAAGCTTCATATAGAGTTAGAGAGTAGATAGACAATAGTTCTAAAGAAAAGAAGTCTTGGTATATGCTACTTGTTCCAAAGTAGTATAGCTAAATGCTAATCCCTTGGATGAGTTAAGACAGCTCTCCAGAAGTTATTCTTAACCATCATATCAACTAAACCAATCATTGAGCAATTTGGCAATTGCTTTGAATCTTTTCCCGTTTCTTAGATAACCATTCATAAGAAATAGCCGATTGTGCCAAATTTGTAAAATCCCTGCGTTAAAACCAAACAATCTTGATAATTGACCTAGCCAATGGAAAGTTGTCGTACCCTTCACCTTTGGTAGTTGGGTAAATCTTGGAACTAATGTGGGCTTTTTCCTTCCTATTCTTTTAAATTGATTCATGGAAGAAGTTGATTGTGGAGCATTTAGTAAGGATTGTGCCTGCTCTAATCAACTTAGCCTTTGGTGTGCTTCTTATTCAGGAATGCCTGTGTTTTTGAAAAGCTTTAAATCCTATCGGTGCTAGTCGAATCATTGTGAGAAGACAAAATCTAAGGCGTTCTATCCTACAAAAATCTTCGCATGGCATGATCCCAGGGTATCTATTCTGGGAAAGATTCTAAAACTATTCCGGGAATGTTAAATATTTCGAGTTTTCCCGTATCTAGCTAATGCAACTCCTGTCTTGCATTTGTCCGAAGGACGATCGGAAGCGGATTCACCCGATCCCACATCCTTTAGCATAGCGGTAATTGGGTAAGTCGAAGCCAAGTGGGAAAGCACTTCCTACCCTAATTTAAATTCTGTCTAGGTAAAGACAAATCGAAAGAGTGGTAGAAGAAACCAAAGGGAATTAAAGGTAAGAATTGCAAGTCCTATCACCGGGGTGATTCTTCATTTACTAAACTTAACGGAATTTCGGGGACGAAATTCCAATAAGTGGGGGAGAATTGTAACATCCCAAATTTAATTCCTATTATAATTGATGATGGGTCAAGCCTAAAGTGAAGGAAGTAATGATATGGAGTTGAAACTAGTGGTTTGAAGGCTTGATTTAGGATTAATAACATAGGATATTAGGAAATTCAAAATAAAAGATTTACAACTCTAAACACAAATTCCACCGTTGGATGTGAAGTAGGATATGTGGGGAAGCAAGTGTCAAAATTTGAGGAAGATCCAACGGTTAACGAAGAAGTTATGGTCGTTCAAAGTCGGAGTGCTGAAAATACTGCAACTTAATCGATTAAGCTGCAGCTTAATCGATTAAGACCTGAAGGAGGGGGGAATTTAATCGAGTAATACTCGATTAAACGCTGTAGATGCAGAAAATAATAAAGTGCAGCACACGTTCTTTCTCTTCCAAATTCGAACCTCACTCTTTCTCTCCCCTAGGGTTCCATTCTCCATCATCAAATCCACCAAGAGCAAGTGGGATTTCTTCATTCCGTCAACAAATCTCTTCCTTCTTCACTTCAAGTAAGTGTTTAATGCCATGGATTTCCTCTTTTCTTTCTCTAAATTCGTTTTCCCTTTCTCTCTCCTCCATCCATGGTGGTTTTTGATTTTTAAGTCATGGAAGCTCCACTTTTCTTGAGTTTTGGCATGACTCATTACATGAATGTTAATCTTTTCTTGCTATGGCTATTATATTAGGTTCCTCCCTCTTCCTTTGGACTCTAACTCAATTGGGGGCAAGGCTTTCAAGTGTAGAGCAAGCAAAATCACCTTATCTCCAAGTGTTTGAGGTAAGGGAGTGGATATAGTGAGCTTGCCTTGTTCTAGAGAGTCGGGTCTAGTTAGTATATAATGCTTGTTAGGGTTATGTGTTAGGGGAGAAAATTAGATTATAAATCCCTAGGTTATTGAATATGAAATTCTAATTAATTAAGTATGCATAATGATTGTGTGTTATGACTAGGAAAAGGAAACCCCACAGTATGAGAATGAATTATCTGATAAATGAAATTTGGTTATTAATTAAGTTGAATTAAATGAGGAATTGGGTAATTGATAATGAAGTTGACACAAAAATGGTCTCTGTGATTATTGGTTTTATTTGCAAGGTTGTGAATTAAATGATAATTAATTGTTGTAGCTAACATATGTATGTGTTGGGGAATAAATTGATATAGGAAGAAAGGGAATGGAAACAATTAAATGTGATGAATGTGTGTATTTGTATTTAATTGCTAAATGAGTTTAAATGTTAAGTATTATTAATTGCGAAAAAAAGTCAAGGCTTATTAATGGAACTTGTGAATATGGGAAATGGAAGTAAGAGGATTATGTTTAAGAAAAAGTAAGAGATGATTTTAATACGTGATGTTAAAGCGAAAATGTGAGACGGTGAAATATGTAAATTGAAATGAAGTGTAATATAAATGTTGGACTATGAATGAGAATGCTATTGGATATGATTGTGATAACTGAGAAAGGAAGTGAATGAGGAATTTGCATGAATGATTAGTTGTTGAATGTGTGTGGTTGTGTTTAAATGTGATGTAATTGTTGATGTGAGAATATGAAAGTATGTTTTGGCCTCTGATGTGAGGTAATGAATATGGTGGTGTGATTAAATGCGTTGGCCTCTGATTTGAGGTGGCGAATAATGGAAAGTGATGAATATGCTGACCTCTGATATGAGGGGCACAATATGAATGGTAAAATATGTTGACCTCTGACCTGAGGGACACGATATGAATTGGAATGAATGGGTGTTGACCTCTGACCTGAGGGACACCGGATTAAATAATGGGTTGGGTGTTGACCTCTGACCTGAGGGACACCGGATTAAATATGTATTGGAGTGTTGACCTCTGACCTGAGGGACACAAAATGGATTATAATGAATGGGTGTTGACCTCTGACCTGAGGGACACAAAATGGATTATAATGAATGGGTGTTGACCTCTGACCTGAGGGACACATAATTTAAAAAGGGAATAAAATTGGATAAGGTAAAGGTAATGGAAACGCGATGTATGTAGGCCTTCGATTTGGTGGAGACATACATCGTGGTTGGTGTATGTATGTAGGCCTTCGATTTGGTGGAGACATACATACACCGTAAATAAAAGGAAATGAATAAAGGAAACAGGGAATAAAATTGGACAAGGTATGGTAATGGGAACGCGATGTATGTAGGCCTTCGATTTGGTGGAGACATACATCGTGATTGGTGTATGTATGTAGGCCTTCGATTTGGTGGAGACATACATACACCGTAAAAATAAGGAAAAGGTAAGGGTTTTAAAAAGAGAATTTATTTGGAAACGGGGAAAAATAAATACAAGGAAACAAGTGGTGAAATGAATAATGAGAATGGAAATGTGAAATAAATATTGTAATGAGTATGGTATGCAATTTGTGAATATATGTTTATTTGCTAAATGTGTTTGACCTAGTGAGTTGTTATGTCTAGTTAGAAACTGCTTTCTATTTCATGTGCAATGCTCACTCCCTTACAGTTTCAGGTACAGAGATTGAGCTGGCACAGCCCCCGGCCGAGCAGGAGTACTTTCCCTTACAGGGATAGTAGGGTGTTATGGGTTTAGAGTACATTATAGACCTAAGTCTCCTATGTTCTGTTGAAGAAAATGTAATGTATACTTTTGAGTGAGGCTTAGGACACTTTGTTTTGATAAAATATCACGCTTTGGCTTTTGAGGTTCTAACTTGCTATTTTCCGCTGAAAACTCTGAATAGTATGTACTCTGATATATTTGGAGCCCATTGGGCCTTGATATGATTTAGAAAATATAATCTGAAGCCCTGCTGGCTATTAGTTGTTTATTTGAAATTGTTTATCACAGGTTGAATTTTGGATTAGTCCGAAAAACAAACAAAACTCCGTCCGTTTGACGGTTGATTTTAATGTAATAAAAATGAATTTTTAAGTCCGTATTTTATTATAGGGGGAATTAAGGGTAAAAGTTATAGGGTGTTACACCTTTTCCTTTCTAAAAGAAAGGTAACATTAGAGGTCCACAAGTTTAGACGAACACATTTTCAAGAAGTCGGGTACTTCTTGTGGCTCCTTTCTTTGTGTGTTTTGTTTTCTTTCCTTTAATACAATCTACACAAATAATTAGGTCAATAAAATTCAAATTTGGAAAGACTTTATTCCTTCTAAGGCTTTCCATTCTTTCCTTGGATTTATGACCCAAACACTTATACCACAAATTAGCAAAAAATCATTTAAAATTCAATTTATATAACTATCACAAAGATACAAATAACAATTTGATGATTATACTTAAATAAATTGAAACATCTATAACCAAACATAAAAGAGTATATAGTAACATCAATCCTAGATAATAAACCAAAATTCTAGAAAACTAGGTACCTAAAAGGTCTCCAATGAGTCTAGATGATGCCCAATGTCAAGGATTAAACACTAAGTCTTGACAAGTTTCACTAGATAATCCACTTTATACCCACAATCACGTACTTCACATGTTGATTTATGGTATGGACTAAAGAAAAGTCATTAGGCTAGAAACATGTTCCAATAAAACCAGGATCCATCCACCAAATTTTATGTGGATCTTTGAATAAGTTTGACTCAAACATACATAAGCTTTAAGCTTATCTTTTCTACAATCAAGATTTTCATTTTATGCACTTTTAATGAATTCAACATTTTTGCACAAAATGACAGTTATGATAATGAGGTTCTTTCATATGAATTTTCACATATGCCTCATTAATTCTAAGTGATCTTTTGCTCATATCATGTTTCTTTACAAAATTTATTTCCAGCTCCTTGATGTCCTTAAAGGTTGGACCAAGAGACTTCTTATAATCATAAGTCTAGTTTCCTCTTAAACTAAGATATTGTGCAATTTATTGCACAACTCATTATCTTTCATAGCGTTATAGCTCATTCAAAACAAGTCACACTCAATTGGTAATGAACGAGGATAAACTATAATAAGAAGTTCTCATCCACAACTATTCTCAAGGACTTAAACTTAAGTTTTGCTGTAATAATTGTCGTATTAACGATTCATTCAAAAATATTACACAAATCACCAAACTTTATGGGGTTGGGGTACTCATTAATGTCAGAAAGAGACTCACATAATATTTGGTACTCTCTCACAAATTCTTTTCATTTTTTTAAATTACTTTTAATTTTGGAGATAATTATCTTAATGTTATCTGCAACACTTATCCTCATGAACATAACATAAGTGTTTGTCAAATCTTTCTCAAATATTACTCAAATTTTATAATAAACTTTATCTTTATTGTTGCTAACACCATTAATAGCAACAAACTTTTCTTTAGCTGATATGAAAGACTTGCAAACTCTAGTCAGAAAGTTGAACAAATAACACTGACACATACAAGTCACGAGAATGCAAAAAAAATAAAAACATGTACTACATAAACTTAATGTTTCGAGACATAAGGTACATGTTACTTAAACAATTAATGTACACTAACGCTCTCCTTTGGGTTACACATTAGTACACGACATTCAAATATAATGATGCTAATAAAATTAATAATCAATAATTGGCAATGATATATGCACCAATTAGTATTATCTATTGTCTTTGGATATATAAATAAACCAATAGCACAAACATATTGCCTACAGTCATGTCCATTAATTATAAGAACAACTGATCAAACCATTGGGCGATCCATAAATGCCTTATAACAATGAACTATAATATACCCATAGAACATCAAACCATTATGTTATTCATATAGAATCAAATCTATGAGCAATTGAAAAATCATCATATGATTTGAAATTGATTTATTTACTGATTTGACCACTTTGGTGATTAACAAAATCAACATACAATTAACTTCAAATCAAATTCATTATTATAATAAAAATATACAATCGAAATTAATATCTTTTTGATTTGACAACTTTAATGATGATCTAATCATCATACATTAATATCAAATCAAGCCATGCCAATTCAAAAAATTTATTTTGCAAATAAAAAAAATCATATTAATCTCAAATATATATATATATATATATATATATATATAAACGTAAATTGTCCATGGCATAATGGACTTGTTATATATATTCATTGTTATGCAAAAGGAATATGTAATTATTCATCATTCATTGTGATGTGCTTTTATACAGTAAAACGAATCATAAATAGTGATTAAAGCAATACCTAATGCTTTTCACATATATCAATTAATAGTTTTACCCCAATTAGAAAAAACTTGATGAACTTTAAAAAAATATAATTGAAATACTGGGTATACGTTATACCCAATTGGAAAACAAATTTGGTGGGTAAAACAAATTGATAAACAATCAAGTTTCAAATAATCCTAATATTTGACAAAAATGCGGAAGCGTAAAAGTCTAAATTTCAAAATAAGGATTCATATTGAAACAAAGCCCTAAATTTAGGATTCAATCCAAATCCTAAATCTTAATTGGAAAGTCATGAATTTCTTAACGTGACTCTGATACCACATATAAGTTGTAGTTTATTAATTTATTTGTTACAACTACAATAATAAGGATCTTGAAATTATATGACTTTCACATTATGATAGAGACAATAAGGAATACGATTACTAACCTCTATCCATTGCTAGAGTTGAAAGATAGTTCTCCAAACGCCCTTTGATCAAAAGCCAAGAAACACATTTCTATTCCTTTGCCTCCTATGCTATTCTTTTCTATGTTGTTTGTTTAGTCCTTTTGTGATGGGGAGAGAGAAGAATACCTTATGGCCAGAAACAGGACTTGTTTCCTATAAATAGGTAAAAACCCTAACTATTATACATTAGCGTCCATCAAGCTAATGAGCCTTCTGAAACAACCTCTCTTATATCTAATTATGATTAAGCTCATTAATATTTAATTATTTATTTACTAAACACATGTCAATACATGTCATATGCACATCACATGAGACATACCAAGATACTAAAATCTTACATTTGCATCGAAGGTGTAAAAAACTTACAAGTTTTAAACAAAAAGTATATTAACAGTTTCAGGGATCAAGATCGAATCACTGCCACAATTTACAAAAGAAAACTTGGCAGCTACTCCCTCCATCCCATAAAGTTAGTAAAAAACATAGAAATTTTTTGACCCAAATCAAAGTTAAAATAGTGAATAAAAAAATTTGAAAATGCATTGTATATTCTATGATTGGTTAATTAAGGAAACATGCATTAAATACTTGCTTTGGTAATTGGTTGATTTGGGAGACAATGCATTAATAGCATGTTCCCTTATTTTTGTTGAACTTTCATGGCTTATTTATGGTTTTGGTCCCTAAAAGTTCGGCGTGTTTTGGTTTTAGTCCTTAAAAGTTATTTTAACCAGGACTAGTCCTTAATTTTTCAAACAAAAATGTTTTGGTCCCATTTGTTAGAAAAAATCAATTATTTGTTGACATGATTAACGGAAACCCACACCAACAGCTACGTGGTGTGAGATAACGCCAAATAAGTATTGTGGTGTGACGTGGTGTGACAGGTCCATAAACGCAAAATTCTACGTATGAGACCATTTTGCGTATGAGACTATTTTGTGTCTGTGGATCTATATCATCCACGTCATATCACTTATTTGGCGTCATCTCACACTATGTGACTGCTGATATGGTGTTCCGCTATCCACATCAACAAATAACAGTTTTTTCATAATGGAGTGTATCAAAACCAAAATGTTTGAAAAATTAAGGATCAGTCCCGGTCAAAATAACTTATAGGGACTAAAACAAAACACGCTAAACTTTCAAGGACCAAAAACATAAATAAGCCAATTTTCAAAAATTCACTAACTTTTTGGGATGGAGGGAGTACACTTTTAAAAAACAAAAAAAAAAAAAAAATCATGGCAACTACAATCAAAAGGAATTTGGCCATTCCTATGAAATAATGTTATTCCCTCCAAATTGTAAGTTTGAGATCATAACCGTATTTAAATAAGAAAATAAATTACACTTAACATGACTGCAGCGACTATCATCACCACACTGGTTGTAACGACTATCACCATCACATTTATGGTTGGTAGTTGCTATAATATTCAGTATCACCCTCACCTACCATTGCCACCATCATTGCTATCATGTTGGAGAAATATTTTCACCCAGCTATTTTCCCTTTATTCTTTTTCCTTTATCCCACCATATCGAAGTTTGGAATGAGCTTAATACGTTGAAGGTGAAAGATAATTCTGTTTCAGTCCATTTAATTCTCATACCAAAATAATTCCAATGAAATTAACTACGTAATATTGTGCGAGTGAACGTCTACCTATTCCCATCTATAAAAATCAGGAACTTTTTATGGTAAATAAAAAATTTTACTACCAACTAGCAAAATCAGAAACTTATTTTTGAAAGATATTAACAAATTTTGTATTTTTGAAAATCAGTTAATGAAAATCGGATGCTAAAATAAGTTTGATGACTTCTGCATTTATATATGAGAAAAAAGTTTCTCGTGGTGCGAGTAGAGAAGCTTATATCTCACGAGAAGCTTATATCGTCCCACATCCTCTCTTCTACCTCCATTCTTTGACAATAATGAAGTTTAGCAATTTGGCAATAAATTATTCACAACTTGTGTGCGTCTCTTTAATTTTGATATCTGTACTCAATAAACTCGTGACCATCACACCAGATATGAGAGACTCAATTCATCATTTATGTTTCGTGCTCGATGCCGGTAGAAACAAATTGAGGGCTAAGGCCACCATTGGTGATTTGAATTTGCCGATGAACTTCTATCCTCCTCCGACATTGCATCGTTGTTCTTGGTCCTATTGATTTAGGTGCATCCCTGTGTCTTGTTCGTAACTACGTTAATGACAAAATGGATACTCTATTTTTTTTCCCCTCTTTTTTATATCTAATACAAAATTCAGTTGCGATTGGGAGAGGAAGGGGCACATGATGGCAGTGCTCGCAGTTGGAGTTGATGGTGGTTAGGTGAGTTTGAGAGAGACGCTAGTGAGAAAGGTGACGAAATGCTGTGGGAGAAGGAGAAGATGCCGGGGGGAGGAAGAGGGAGTTGAGTGAGATTTGGAGATTCTGGTGTGAAGGATAATTCCTGTTAACATGGTGGGTAGATAGGGTCATACAGTGATACATGTTTGGAGAGAATGGATTGCCAATTTTATTTTTTTTTTAAAAAAACAATAAAAAAAACAGGTGTCATTATACTAATGGATTACCTCATAACAAGAGAAACTTTAAATTCTCTCTATATAAATGTGCCGAATTAGAGAAAATTGATTCATTAAATAATATAAAAAAAAAAAAAAGAGATATTGACGTGAATCATGTGATCATTAACCATGACACCAGTCACCTAATACACTAGGCAAATCATTATAAAAGAGGGCAAAAACAAGGAAGCTGAACAATGGCTTCTCAGATCCGCACAAAAAATTTCTGGGATTTATTTTTCAGCAATGCTGAGATGGTGTATTGCTCTTGAAAATTGGAATACCGATGGGATCCTGATAATATGATGAGGATCTCATTTTGCATGGAACTTGCTGTTAACCGACTCATAACTGGGGACGTTAAGAACTGCCAATAAAGAAAGAAATGATCTTTAGCTAACCAATGTTCAAGACTATCATGACTTGTGAATAAAAAAATATTTCAAGGGAAAACTGAAAAGTTACCATCCCCATATGATGCCATGGTCAAAGGTGAGGAAATAATCTTCTGAGAAATTTTTGTGATGTCATTCAAAGTAATTTCATCCACAGCCTTCAAGAACAACTCCACGGGCTTCCTGAAATGAGTGGAAAAACATAGTGTTCAGTAGTGGATCATGACACGAGCAGCCAAACTCACAATAGTAGACACAAGCTGAATAAATTGGACTGTACAAATAAAAGCTAAAAAAAACAACGGAATATATGCATACTTAAATACTCAAAAGTCATAGCATAAACACAATCACATCAATCTATGCGAATAATTAACAAGTCAATCACAAAAAGCCAAAAAGCATAATGGAAGAGAAGGATTGTGGTATTGGCGTATTGCATGGATTTAGCGGTTGAGTTGATGATGCCATGTTGGGAAGGCATCATAACATAAGGATGAAGTAAAGAAAAATGACAATTAAAAGAACAAAAAACAGGAGCAGATGATACTTTTGATTGGGGAACAAAGGAGTACAAAAGGATGCCACAGACCTTCGAAGAAGCTCTGACCACCAGAATGTCACAGGGCTTTCCTGAAAATGGGCTTGACAGGAAAAGGAATGGACAGCAAGACAATAAATGATAAGGCTTTCAAGTGCGGAATGAAGAGGACAAAACAGCGGTGAGGTGAAGGGGGCTCAAACAATCGAAGATGGGTTTCTTAACCACATATCTGTTTTGAATTAAAACAGGGACGATACTAAAAATAGTGGGGAACAGCTAAAAAGCGGGGTAAACCGAGGATTTTACCCCACATAACATAGCATCAAAATTGATGCGAACGGCAGCACAGGATTGCACCACTATGACATGCGATTGGTGACCCTGGTGAGAAATTCTTATATTAGAATTTACAAACAAGAATTACACTTCCATTCAATAGTTGAGTAACATCCAAGCAAGCATCCTGCATCCCAACGGCCCATTGCTTTTGAATAGATTATTCGTAACAATTTCTGCACTTGATTATGAGTTGAAAATTCTAATGCAAAAGATTGTTCATTGAAAATTAACTCCCAAGAACCTAGCCTTGTTTCCCAGGGAGATACTCGAGAGAAATGCAATTTGAAAGTTAAACAAAACTGCTTCTCATTGGCCAGTACCGCTTGATGTCATCCCTCTTGGGTCGTTTTTCGGTTCACAAAATATTTTTACATTGCTTGGTATCTTACTTGAAACTGAGACTTGCAAGTATGGTAGAAAAATAGGGAAAAAGTGCTTTGGTAAATGGGAATGAAGAAGCATTCCCGGGCATCTCACTTGTGCTGAAAGGAGAAAACTAGGATTCTCAACTTTTAGGTAAACATTCCTAGGCATCAAAACCCCAAGAATGAGCTCAAAATCATGCCAGCAACCAAACTCTACCCAAGGAAAAACCCCTGGGCTGACCTCTAGCTATCCTATAGAATCCCAGGCATATGGTATAATGACTGTAGCATTGGGATAGCCTATCATTATATAATAACCTTACCCACCAATAAAAGCAACAGAAATGGAAAGAAGAGTTAAAATCTTTTTGGGATTGATGCATGGAATAAGAAATTGATTGTTTACCTTTCTCCATAAGTCAAAATCTGCCTTCCTATATCTTCTGATGCAATCATCTGCAAAAAACAACGATTTTTAATCATATAAGAAAATATAAGATCCATATAACTCATTTCCCCAATCAAGGAAGAGAAAGGAAATCGATAAGAAGATAGAGGCATGCAATTGCAATGTAAAAGGAACTTGGACCAGTGAATGATAATAATTATCATATTGATTTATGAGTAGTTATGTATTTTAGGAGTTCTTGGTCTGTGGGACAGCTAGTTTATTGTACACTTTATAATTTTTGTTTGTAATCTTAATAATATCAATTTTCTATTTGAAGTTCTATCACAATGATACTGTTATTTGTATATAGAAAATTGGGATGATACTATTTACCACATACTTTTAAAAGATTTCGTAGTTCATGTGGGGAAAGAGACAGTGGCGGTGGCAGATCTACACGTCTTTGACCTTGGGGCAGACAGAAGGGGGATTCTATGCAAGACTTATATATTTGAAAATTTGAGAGGGCCAAAACCTCTTTTAAGAAGACACAAGGTGCCACCATTGAAAGGAGGAGTAAATAGAGGAGTCCAAATGACAGAGAATCACAGGCCAAGTCCATTGTATCCTAAACATCACTGTTTATGAGAATATTAAATAGAGAAAGAGAGAGCATACTCTAGATTCCAGATTCATTAGAACTGCGGACTTTGTGGATTTTTTGGCGCGGTCAAGTTGTACCTGTGAAACTGTCATTGCAAGAAGGACAAGATTAACTTGGCAAATATACAGATTTTCACTAATTAATGCAGAAACAAAAGAGAGATGCAAATAAAACCTTGTCCAGGAGATGCGATTGCTATCAGTTCTTTGGCTGCGATATCCACAGCTTTTGCCACAAAATCAGAGCTCTACACCATGAATTAAAAAACGTGTCAAGCTCACAAAAACATATTAAGGAGTTACTACTAAAAGTGAAGTATTCTTTGAATCAAAACAGTTATTTGAGAGGAAAGAGGGAAAACAAAGCTACAAGTAGTCTAAGAAAGTCGGCATTAACAGAAAGAACACATACTGCATAGGGATAAGAAGAAAGAAATGCAGGAAAAAAGAGTTTGACTTACAGTGCTTGCATAAATGCCAAAGAGTCCTGTATTGTTGAAGATACTATTAAATGCAGAAAAAGATTGAATCTGTTGATATTCATTCAACACACGAAGATCTGATTTCAAATTGACAAACATAACAAGTTAAGATATTCGAGATGGTATATTAATATAAGAATAGAAAAGTACAAATTAGACGTCATACAAATAAGTAATAATGTGGCTATTCTCAAATAGGACAACATAATAAGACATAAAGGCAGAGATAAAGCATATTATAACCAAACTGAACTGTAGACAATAAGATTTTGGTTAAACTTACATAGCCGTGAGTGCATCCCTTTCCCGGGGCCCCCTGCAGAGAATGATCCACCTCCTCCCATTAGCATCTGCATGACTCAGAATTATTACTTCCATTCAATCATTTCTTTTTCTTTTTCTTGAGCAACAGAAAAAAGTTGCAAACTCCAAAAGCATAACATATCCTGAAATCAGTGTGACTAGAACAAAATGAGTACCTGCAGAACAGTCAAAACAATAGCATCTTTCTCTCGTTGCCATCCACCAGGCACTTCAAAAGCAATAGCAACATGTGTACCCTGCCCTTGCAACATGTTATAGCATGTGAGTAACAATATATGTTTTTTTCGAAGGGGACAAATACAAATAATTTTAAATAGTATTTTAAAAAATATTTACACGCACCGATGATTCACCGTAACGTCGAAAATCGCCACCAACATAGTTAGATTTTGGTTCTTCAGGACGGGGAACATTTGGTAAATCAGAGAGAAGTGGCTCAGCAACAGATAGAAGTTCTTCATGCTCAACCCCAGATGCTGCAAGTACCATTCTAGGTGCAGTGTAATGCTCCTGATTTTTCACATCCATCAATAATCATCATATTCCCATAATGCAAGAATAAGAGCCAAAATACCAAAGCTAAGTTTTGCATAAATTAATACCAGCTCTATTCATGCAGTATCAGAAGGGATAACAGATCTTACAGCAACAAATTCCTCTAAACTGGGGCCATCCAATCTGTTCAGTGCTGCTTCAGGAGCCAAAAGTGGATAAGCCAATGCACCAGAATAACCGGCCGAGTGAATAGCTTCCAAAAGCAAGCCTTGGGGATTGTTTGAGAGTTCTCCAAGCTCTGCTTTCACCTTACGAAGCTGCACCAGTAGATGGTTCAATAAAACTGGTTTAGATATCAGCGAAAAAATAAAACTTCAGAATAAGTATCAGCAGAAAAGAATGCTATATTGTCAAAATGGGATAGGATGCATTTATCAGAACTCATGTGCTTCTCATTGCACAAAAGAAAAATTGAAAATGGACAATGCATAAATTCAATAAAAAAATATTCAATCTTGCCCTCCCCATATGAACCGGTACCGTTAGAACCTAGAAGAATAAAAAACTGTAATGAAGGAAAAATAAGAAATACCTTTCTCTGCGTTTTATTTACATAGCTGCCAGTTACTAAATAGTTACTCTATACTTAATGAAGCAATATCCGCCAAAAAAAGAGCTGCCGGTTACTAAACCATTGCTCTATATTTAATGAAGAAATATCCAACAATAAAAAGACACTCTTCGTATGTAACTTTCCCACAATTTGTTTACACTATAACACACAAGTCTTACCCCACTGAATTGATCCATAATACAGGGAAAATCCCTGCCTATTTGCTACAGAAAATGATGATTGGGTCATTGAGCTTGCTAACTTACGAAATAAACGGGCAATTGTTAAAATAAATACCTCTTCGTTGACCTCCCAATCCAAAAAGGCCGGGTTCCTGACGCAGTCAACCAGCAATTCAACCATTTGAGGAACATAGGTCTTTAAAGCATCAAATGTATAGCCCATTTGTTCCCGAGAAGCTGATGCTCCTATATTACCACCAATTGCTTCAACTTCCCTCACAATACGAAAGTGACTACGGTTTGTTGTGCTCTTGAAAGCCATTCGCTCTAGCAAGTGTGATGCCCCGCTTGACAATGGTGTCTCATAGATGGAACCACAGTCAAGATATAACCCAATTGAGGCTGCAGGGTTCTAATTAAAAACCAAAATGGAAAGGTAAAAAATCAACAACATAGCTACACACCTCAAAAGAACGATTAAAAATTAAAGTAGCACTGTTATTTGACGTATTAAACAAGAAAAATGCACATACTGGTGAGGTCTCTGATGCTATTTTGAGTCCATTGGAAAGAGTTGTGATCTTGGTCTTGCTTGGTTCAACATGATCTGGTAGTGGATCAGGGAGAGCAATACCTCCAAGTGGCGTATCCAATGGAGGAAGAGAACTCGAACGCTCCCCGGTAAGCCAGCTAAACAAACCACCTGAAGAAGCCTTTGTAGCTACAGCAGCTGAAGTTGCAAACCTTGTGCCTCCCAAGTTGCCTCCATGACCCTAATCACATTGATTCATCCCACAGCATGACACAAACATCAACATTCACCACAAAATTAAACACACACAAATGAATATTCCATTCCAGTATTCTCCACCAATAAAACCTCTTATTTTCAGAAAATAATTGCAACATGAATATGACTATTTCTATCTGGATGATAACAAAAAAATTTGTAAATAGCATTAACCCAATCAATATAATTCCCCATAAAACTTAAAAAACAAATTTTAACCGATATTAATTTATTTTTATTATCTTGGTGGGTTCAATATATATATATATATATATATATATATATATAACTATTAATAAAGGAAGAGCATGTTTGGTGTAATTTATCATCTTAAATAAAAAAAAACTACCCAATATTAAAAAAAATCAAAAATTACTTAACCACCCCAGTTTAAAGACCTCCGGCTCTGAGTGGTTTTTTTTCTTTAAAATTTCAACTTCCAGGGGTGTTTTTTTCTTTAAAAATTCATACATATTTCCTTCTTCTTCTTGATATGATTGACAATGATATTTTACTTCAAATTTTTTTTATCGCAAAATTTTATAAATGAAAAGCATAATTTCGCCATGTTAATAACAACGTATACATAAACATACTCTTTATATTAAAAATACGACAACAGACACGGGAGTGTATATATAAAATAACCTCATCAGTATATTTCCCTAAAAAAATCACTTTCGGGGATCAAAATTGATTTTATTTTAATCTGGGGATGTTGAAAAAAATTAAAAAACACTTATTCCTTATTCTAAAAACTTAAATATTAGAGCTTGGAACAAAAGGAAATATAGATGGATTCGTAAAGAGAATGACCTTGAGATGCTTTAATATCCTGCGAGATGAAGCTGCTGATCTGTACATGATGAAGAGAATGAACGAAACCCTAAATCAAAAAAACCAAGTAAATGTTTTGTTCTGAGAGTGCCAAGCAAATCTGCGTGAGAAGCAGTGCAAGCCGCAAGGCAAAAGAGAGAGTGAGACGAAATTGGAGGAGAGTGGATGCAAAATGCAATCGCACCTTTCGATCGGGCCTGGCACGTGATTTTGAAATGGTCAATTTCACCTGGTTCATGATATTGGGCCTAGCTGGGCCTAAAAGAAGAACAGAAAGATTGAGTAGCCCACTTTTTTAGAAATTTCCAAAGGCTTATTTATGTCTTTGGTTCCTGAATGTTCAACGTGATTTGGTTTTAATTCATAAAGTTTATTTTGACAGGGACTCGTCCTCAATTTTTTAAACATTTTGGTTTTCATCAACCATTAGAAAAAATTCGTTATCTACCGATGTGACTAGGGTAAGATCACATCAGCAGTCACGTGGTGTGACGTGAAGCCAATTAGCTGGTATGACGTGATGATACAAGCTCATGGCTGCAAAATGGTCTCATATGAAAAATTGTCCCATACACAAAATTCTGCGTTCATAGACCTGAATTATCTATGCCATACCTCCTACTTGGCACCGGCTCGCACCATGTGGCTAGTGATGTGATGTTTTGTTAGCCATATCGGCACACAACAAATTTTTTCTAATGGTGTGGACCAAAACCAAAATGTTTGAAAAATTAAGGACTAGTGTAACACATGGGCTGATGAGGGCTGGGAGTGATCGCCGGTGCAAGAGGCACGGATAAGGAGCGGCTCCTGGCAAGGCTTCTAAGGGAGGGGTAGATGAATGAACCGACACACCGGAATGAGAGGGTGATCCTGAGACTGTGTAGGAATGGGACTACACAGTACAGGAAGGCTTAAATGAATTGATTAGCACTACCCATATCAACAAGATGCATCTTCTTTTCGGTAGCCCATCACATAAGAACTCCATGGTTAAGCGTGCTTGACTTGGGGTAATTCTGGGATGGGTGACATCCTGAGAAGTTTTCCCGGGAAGTGTGCGAGTGAGGACAAAGCACGCTGAAAAGAGTCGTGTTGGTATGTGGGGACAGTCAAAGTGTGCGAGTGAGGACAAAGCACGCTGAAAAGAGTCGTGTTGGTATGTGGGGACAGTCACAATCCATTTGCCTGCTAGGGATGTTACAAGTGTGCTGTTCTTGGTGGCTATTGTGTGGTTGTTGCTGTGAGCTCTGTGGCTGTTGTCCTAAAGCGTTTTAGTGTTGTCTAATTTTTCTAAGGTATGAGAGAAAAAGTTCATATTGCTAGGATTATTGATTGTGAGGTTTGACATATGATTTGTGTAGAAGTGTTTAATTAGAACCAAGACATGATTGCTTGACTTGGAGGTTAAGACAATCACTTGGTCACTTGATTTATAATCTGAATAAGGGTTGAAATGAATTGATGAAATTAAGTGAAAGAAACTCATGAGCTTGGTTGAATTTTAATTGGTAAAATGAAGGAATTACCTTTGGTTTGAAGCTAAATCATTCTTTGACTATATGTATGTTTAATTTGGACTTGTTTGAGATTTGAGAACTTGGAATTGAACCTGTTGGATTCATTCTTATCATGCTGAAATTGTGCTTTAAATTAGATTGATTGGATGTTTGTGATTCATGCGGAAATTCTAAAGTGATGATTAAGTTTATGAACATTTAGTTATGAGTATGAGGTTATATATCAAGTGAAATGGAATTGGTAAATGGTGAGAAAACATGTCCTTGATACTGTATGTTCTTGATTATAAGTTAATAGCGAACATTGAACATGTTTGGACATTGAAAATTTGAGGTTTTACTGTCTGCTAATCTAACCAGCTAGCAGGTGATGTAACCGGTTAGAACCTGAGAAGGAAAAGTAATTAATCAAGTTTATAATCATAATCATTTATAACTTGACATTACTCTATGTTGGTTTGAACATGCTGCAAAGGATTTATGATGATACTTTGTTATATTACTGAATTGATTAGTAAGTTAATCATAAATCATGAAGTGTTCTTTGCCTTGATGATACACATCCAAATTGAATTAGATAAGTCTCTGTATAGCTTTCGAAGTAGTGTCACATCCCCGATTTTCCCAAATTATTAGGTGCTTTAATTAATAGAATTTTGACAAGAGAGGTGTTGTTTCCAAGCCTTTGAGTATGTTTAGAATGTAGGAAATAGTAAGAGTAGGTTTGATGAAGTAGAATTGGTTTAGAAGTGAGTTTTAGAAGTGTAGTTATAAGTTAAAGAGCATAGGATCTTAGGAAATTAGGAATTTAATATCCATAGCTCCAAACCCAAATTCCACCATTGGATGTGAAGACAAGTGTCTTAGGAAGTTTGCCTCAAAATTTGAGCAAGATCCGACGGTTAGCGAAGAAGTTAGAGCGATTCGAAGTTCAAGGGATTAAGTGGGCTGAACAGGTTAATCGATTAACCTGTGAGTTAATCGATTAAGTTTATGGCACCATTCAGCCCCTAATCGATTAGGGTATAGGTTAATCGATTAAGTCTTTAGCCACCTTCTAGTACTAATCGATTAATGGCAGCATTAATCGATTAACCATGTTCTATTAACAAGTGTTAATCGATTAACCCCTGTTATATCAGCCAAAAATCACGTGAATTGGGGCATTTGTTTCATTACTTTCTCTCTCTTCCCTCACGATTCTCTCTTCTCTAACACTCTAGGGTTTTTCAATTACAACAAATCCACACCAAATAACATCAAATTAATTCCCCAAATCATCCACATATCTCTTCCCAATCAATTTCCCTCTTTCAATTCTTAATTTCCTCTTCCTTTCATAAAACCCCCAAATCACCCATGGAACCCTAAGTTGTGCATTCTCTTCCATAGGGCTCTCTAGTCATCAAAGGAGCTTAAGGACCTTAAGGAATCGAGGGTCAAGGGTGCTGGGAGCTTGGTTGGAGCTTTGGGCTTGGAGTTCATAGGAGCCTTCAATGTTCTCCTCTTCTCTCCAAGAGGTAAGGGGGAGTGCTTTGGTTTTAATTAGGGAGAGGGCTTCATAATAGTAATAGGGTTATGATTAGATGTATTTTATGTGTGTATGTTTGATTTGTATGGTGATATTGCTATATTTGAAAATCAAAGTGTATAATGAACTTAGGATTATTTAGTAATTGATTAGTAAATTGTTATTGAATTAAGTGATTAAATGAATAATATGATTATGAATATTGTTGTGGTATGATTGGTATGTTCTATATGTTGACTATGAGTATAAGTGTTATGAACTTAGGATTTTGTTAGAAATAATTGTTATAATTGTTATGAAGCTAAATGAATGAATGACATGATTGTGATCCTTATTGTTGTTGAGTGTGATTGTTTCTATATATATATATATATTATGGCCATAAATCCTAAGTTAGAAACCCAACCAATTGGATATAATTATTAAAGGTTCAACTAATGAAAACCACATAAAATGAATTAGAAACACGTGCATCACGGAGTAAGGTGGACCTTAGGTGTACGGGGAAAAACACACGTCGTTTACGATTGATGAGGGCAAGAGTGAATTATGGGATTATCTTGGGGAACTTTGATCCTGCAAAGGATACGGGATCGCTTCCCGTGTTGGGGGTTGGTTCCACGCAAACCGGGATAATTCCATCACTTTGGCTCGTTTTGGCCAGTGAGGGCGATTTCTGCTAAAGCCCGATTTGGGCAAATCAATCCAAATCGCATGAGGGACCTTCCTAAGTGGAGGTGAAGTGTTGTGCAAGCGGGTGAGCGAGGGACCTTCCTAAGTGGAGGTGAAGCACCCAATTATAGGTTGAGAAATGCTTACTCCTGACCGATTTTTCCCCAGAGTGGAGGGTGTATGTGAGGGTTGAAAAGTGTTATTGTTATCGTAAATGAAGAAGTTCATTCATTGTTACATAATAGGTTTAATTCGCTGAATCCAATGAAAGTGTTAAAGTATATAAAGTGTATAAAGTAAGTGCAAGGTGTTACATTGGATTCAGGAGTTAAACCATAAGGTATAAAGTGCATTTCATACTCATATGAGTGAGCATAAAAGCATTGTTATGTGATGAACTGTGTATATATATATATAATGTATAGAGGAATAGAAAGAAAAAGGGTGAAGCCTAGAAGAGTAAAATTGAATAGGATAAATGAACATGAATATATATGCGTGTGGGTATGTCTAATTATGCTGTATTACTGTTATTTTGAGTGTTTTCCTTGATTATTTATCAAATTACTCACCCCTTAAGTTGACCATTTTAGGTACAATTGGAGAAAAACATTCATTGCTTCCGTGCCTAGAAAATACACTCTCCCACAATGAGAGTGTATGAGTGGGTGAGACCTAGGTGGCCTCATTATTATTGTTATTGCAATCATTGTTAGGATAATGTAATGTAAAACATTTTCATTTAATAATGTTGTTTTAAGTGTTAACTTTTTATTGTAAGTTAAGCAAATTTCTATTTTGTAAAAAGGACTTATGAAAGTATTTGTTTTGATAAAATGTATCAACTGTTGTAAAGGATATAAAAATATCCTCTTCTAAATTGTTTCAAGATAAGTCACAACCAATCTCAATGTAACTATAGTTTTATAATTTTTATGAACTGTTCTGGACTGGCAGGTGAGTAATTATCTGGGGGAAAGTCCATATTTTAGAGTAAACTCCGCCAAATTTTTTATAAAACCCCAAGTATTTTAATATTAAATCCTATAAAAAGTAATATATTTTAAAGTATAAAAGTTGAGGATGTTACAAGTAGTGCCTAATAACCCTATGTGTTCTATTTGATATTGGCTTAAGTTGATAATTGGATTTTGAGAAGATTGGGTATAAGTTTGAGTTGCAAGTGTATGTTAAAGAGCTATGTTACATGAAAGGAATCAAGAGATTAAAATGCAAAGGACAATGATTGGGGATTGGAATTTAATGTGATTTTATTCAGGCATGTAAATTAAGAGAAAGAAATGCATTTGGAATTGATTTGAGTTGTAAAGGAAGCATTTTTTGCTCTCATACTGCATAATCTAACCGGTTAGGAGTTCCTGTAACCGGTTAGTGTCTGACAACATGCATTAGTTATTCAGGTTTAATATAGAAATCAACAAGGGTTGGTATGACATAGGCTTGGACTAAAAACCCAATCAATAAAAAGGAGTTTATAAACTAAGGAATGGATGTTTGTTTTGGGACTTGATAAAGAGTGTTGCTTTGATACGTGTTGATAAGATTAGAGTGATTTAGAGTATGTTTAATATGCTTAAGCCTTGTTATAACACTAGGCCTATGTTCTATGTGTTGCAACTGATACTCTGGAATTAGATATTGATACAATAGGAAATGACTAGATGTTTAGCTAGACTTAGTCTTTGATTTGGTTCCAAGGCTTTGACGTTGTCTTCAACTTAGGTTATCAAAGTCCTTGTTCATTGTTAATATAATTCAATCATATCCTAGTAATGTCTTAGGATCTGCTTAAGCACTAGAAAAGTGATTAGTTAGAGGTTTGAAAGGATTTGGAATTAGAGTTAAATTGGTTGCTTTCAGGTCTGCTGTCTCTAACCAGTTAGTAGACTTCTGTAACCGGTTAGGACCTAAAAGAAGAAAACAACTAATTTAGTTTCTTATAATCCTTAAGTTTGGCTTAATATTGAGGATGGTGTTTTGATGTGTTGACTAAGGCAAGTGAGCGTTGACTGTCCGGGAACAGTTAACATTATGGATTGGCTGGGTTAGCTCGAGAGCGAACCCTAATGAGAAATTAACTAATGAGGTATGAATAGTGGAGTGATCATAATGCCTTCATTGGATTAAAAGTGATCATGATTACACCGAGGATATGGAATATGATTAATAATTCATGAACTGAGTTTGACGTTGCTCAAGGGTTTGATAAAGCATGATTGCGTCTACTTAGTAATCAATGTTTTAGAATATAAGAAGATAATGACTTAAAGGAGTAACAATGATAATGCGAGTATGATGATGTTTGCTGATTATGAATATATGATCCAAATATGTTAGGGCTTGTTGCTCCGATTTGGATACGTTAAAGTTGAATAAGTGGAATTGCTCCGATTCACATATGTTGAGGTTAGCTCCTACGTGAATCAATATACTTAATGGGATTCCGTATAGAATGGTGTGATCTCTATACGAAGACATGAGGAACAGTGTGGCCGCCATATGTGTGTTAAGTGTAATGAGATTTCGTATAGTACGGTGTGACCACTATACGAAGACATGTGGAACGGTGCGGCCGCCATATGTATGATAAATTTAAAGGATTCATATAGTATGGTGTGGCCGCTTTATGAAGGCATGTAACGGTGTGGCCGCCATGTGTGTAATGTTGATGATTAATATATTTGATGTGCATCTCATGCATGGTGCTACAGGGAATCGTAAAATGACTGAGGTGCATGCGGATCGGAAACCATGTAGTACTGTGTGGCCGCTACATGAAACGGTTGGAACGGTGTGGCTGTCACCATAGAAATAACAAGGACCTAGAACTATTGGTGGACAATGGTTCAGGGATCATCCCCTTGTTTTATTTTTGGATCGTGGTCGATGGGGTTCCAGTATAGAACGGTGTGGCCGCTATACAGGTTGTGGAAACATCGAGAACACGATTGCCCATCCCAGAGTGTTGTTTTTCTGGAAGAGTTGATTATGGAAGCATTATTTGAGAGACGTGCATGCATAACATAAAAGAATAATGGTTATAGTTAATATAGTTTGATAATACACTTGAGCATGCATTTATTATATTGAAATGATATTTGTGATGCTTGTGTTTGACCAATCATATAATCTGCTTAAGCGATATGACAAGTAATTTACTCCCATCTACCATGTGTGTGGTGGTATGTCCTTTCAAAGGACGAGACTCAAGCCACTCTTGTAAGAATGAAAGTTGACTAGAAGGAACAACCAAGATGATGTCTCGTCATCCGAATCCTTTTGGAGAAAGATCGAGTTGTGAAGACCAATGATCTGAGTGTAAAAAGGGTTTTTTGGGGTCTTGTATTATATATGCTTTACACTCAGACTATTTTGTAAAGGAAATATTACTCTAATGAAAAGTAATTTTGGTTTTCACAATTTTTATGGAAAAAATTTTTGTTAACCCGTATTTTTAATGGACTTAATATTTGGGGCGCCACGCCTTTGACATACAATTATTATTTTTATTTTTTAAAATTATTTAGTCTTTGCATTGTATTTTCTTATTTAAGAAAATTTTTTGACTTCAAATTTATTCAAATACATTAAAACAAATTGTAAAGTCAAAGTTTTTATATATGTTTAATAATGGACTATATCAAATTAATTGTAAATATTAATGCCTTATAATAAATTGTTAAAGATTAATTTTCATTGAATAATACTATATTAGTAAAATGTCATTTTATATTTGACTCTATAGCCACAAAGAAATCTTGAAGGATTGAATATATCAAAAATTTATATTTGGACATGCATTAATAAATTGAATTATTTCTTACTTCATATTAATTATTCCTTATTGAAACATAATGATATATCATCAAATATTTTTTTTAATTTTGTTATATGTCTATATATTATAGACATAAATTTGAAACTTTATCGATTAATAATATAACTATTATTAATGTTGATGATTGGTATTTAATAACAATTTGTTCAATTCATTCTAAAACTACGCAGAAAAAGAGTTATTTTAAACCATAAGAGATGCAAACAAATAACCTAAACACATATTTTTAAGAGAAATGTTCTTTTCTTTTTTTATTTTAACATTTGACAACCAAACCTCTTGGTTCAAAAGGTATCTTATTTTATTGCATTTGGAACAATTTGTATATCGCATATATAGCATCACATGCAATATAATGTTTATCGCGAATTAATTAGCAAAACTTAAAGTCACCTTAATAAAATGAACTATATATTCAATTTTCTATTGATGCAATACCATTAGTGACTAAAGGTTAATAAAAAAGAAATCAAAACACGATGTTGTTGTTACATCTGAACAATGCATAATTTGATTGTACGTATAAACATTTCCCATTATATATTATCTCATTGCTTAATGACTTCGGCATTGGAGATACCCTTGTATTTTTGTAGGACATTGGAAACTCTGGTTCCGGCTAAGAGTTTCTCCACATCTTTTATGTGACACCCTTCATTTACGTGTTAAAATATATTTAAAAATTCCAAATAATATAATTCTTTATGAACTTAGTGAAAAAGCTTAATAAAAATTTTCTTTTAATATTGGTTTGAATTTGTAGTGTCCTTGAACACTATGTTCTTAACCCTCTGAGTGCCCATGATTATGAAACCAGGAGCCCTAAAGAGGATCAAGTGTTAATATGTGACTTTGTGGTGTTTCTGCAGTTCCAGTTGGGAAAAGCAGGGTTTCCCCAGTCAACAAGTGTGTGCAGAGTGTCAACTTAGGGATGAGAGTACATACCTGAAACCCTAGCTGTTATGAGCTATTTATTGGGTTTAGAGGAGGCTGATATGGGCCGTATGGGCCCTGTATCAGGGTTGAGCTGAACCAGGATTCTGTGAGATAATATCGGAGGTTTATGCTCTTAGAATCTGGATAGGATCAGCTCATGATCTCATGTCTAGGCTGTTAGCGAGAATCTAGGAGAGATTCGTGGAGGGGATAAGAAGCTTGAACGAGTCAGAGTCTTTCCACCAGCCGACGGTACGTCTCGATCCTAGAGCCCCGAGCCTGATGAATGGAAAACCGTTTGTAAGGCTAGGCCCCATCAAGTCCGAGCCTGGTCCTTTTGTGTGCTCGGAGCCAACGAGTCCGAGCAAGGGACGTTTGTGCTGAGCAAACCGAGGGGAGGGCCCTTGAAGAGTCCCTTAAATAAGACTTGAGTCCTTATATGGTCGGCAGACCCTACAAGCCCCCCAGCTCGTAAGACTTTATAAAGTCTGTGACGAGGTAGCATGTGTGATGAGCATTTTATTTTCCATTTTTCCTTGCATTATTTTACTCCTATTATTGATACTTGTTTCCTATTTGACATTGTTTAGCTCGATTTAGTGATTTAGAGTTTATTGGACTACTATTCTGAATATTGTTTAATTTGGGATTATTTAGCCTAATTAATTCTATTTCTATTTTCAGGTCATATTTGGCACAAGGGCGTTTTGGACATTTTGGGAATGAAGATTTAATTTTGGAAGAGAAGATATATGATGAAGTGAAGATTGTAATCTATCTTTAGGATTAGTTGAGATTTAGTTATATCTTTTAAGATTTAGATTTTATCTATAAGATATTTTTAGATTTAATTTAGAGATAAGCTTTCCTTAGGATTTGGGCCCATGATTTAGGCCCGTTTTGAGATTTAAAAAGCTAAATTCGTGTAAACCCTAGGAGAGACCTTCCATTCACGTTTTTTTACATTCTCTCTCATAGAGAAGGCTTAGTTTTGCTCTCCAAGCTTGTGGTGGCTGCTAGGGTTTCTCTCTCTTCCCTTTCTACACGTTTTTGGTATTTTTCTTCATGGAAGGCTAAACTCTTAGGTTAAATCCCTTTGGTAATGTATCACATACTCTTGAGGTTTTGTTCTTAATGCTATTTCGTTTTTATTCACTGTTTTCATGCTTATTGATATGTTATGGTTCGCTTAGTTCCATTCTATAGAGATAATTCATGTGTATGAATGCTTAATTTATGCAAACTCGTAAAAACTCCATGCTTTGGCTTTTAATGCTTAATTAGAGGTTTGGGTTTTGGGGTGAGAATTGAATTTTCGCTTAGTATTTAATTCTCACGAGTTGGACAGTGAAGAGGAAAGAAATTGATCTTTTGTGACCGATGATAGAGTTGTGAACGCGAGCCAAAGGGGTTTATCCGCTTTTCCTTATCTGTTTCTTCGTTTTGATTTAATTCTGTTTTGATTTCAATTATTCAATATTCAATACAAAAAAACCCCCCCTGTTTTCTATGCATACTATGTGTTCGACCTTTTGCTTGATAAGATATTCCTTGGGAGACGACCTAGGAGTCACTTCCTAGTACTATACTTAAACTGTTTTTATTTGTATCGGGTACGGCCTCGATCAAATTTGGCGCCGTTGCCGGGGAATATCGGTTCTTGCCAAAGGTCATTAGTAGTTAGTTAGTGTCGTAGTTATTATAGTGTGTCCTTTCTGATTTAGTGTCTAGTAGTCAATTCTGATAACCGGTTGAAGTTGCACTGTTTGCTGTTTTGCTATTTTGTTGCAATTAGTGTATTTGATTGATTCTGTGGTTGCTAGTTCACATAGTTGTGGGTGGAATTTTTGCACGAAAATTTATATCCACACTACTTTTATCATATAAAAAGGTTTTGAGGCACCACGATCACTCAGATCATCACTGGTTGTGAGTTCCAGAAAAATTTTCCAAGTTTTAGCAGCACTTTCTTCAAATCGTCGCAACTTTTGAAAAAGCCGTTTTACTATTTCTTTTTTATTTTACAAGTTTTATTTTCTTAGTTTTTGGTCTCTGATTTAATTGTTTGACTTGGTTCCCTTTTGAATTTTGTCCTCAAACTTTTTGTGGTATGTTTTCATGATTTTAGGGTGCTGAAAAAAATAAAGAAAAATAAAAAATTTTGTTGCCTATTTTGGTCATGTATATTAGTGACAGTTTGCTATGCTTCATGGTGTTCTGTTCAGTACATGACTAGGGGCAACCCAAGCTACTTTCATCCATATAACCCTGAAATTGATAGAACTTATCACAGACTAGTTAGACAAAATAGGAACCAGTCCATAGGTAGTGAGTCTATTGAGTCTTTACATAGTGAGTCTGCTTCTTTTTCTTCTATTCCTATAAATTCTGATTCTTATTCTGATTATTCTGAAAATATGGCTCAACCTCCACCACGTGAGAGGACCTTGAGGGAGCTGGCTGCACCTGATTTCACTATTGAAGATTTGTGCATCCAGTATCCCGATGACCCGTAAGAGCTAAGGTCTGGACTAATTCATTTGTTGCCCAAGTTTAATGGTCTTGCAGGTGAGGATCCTCATAAACATCTCAAGCAGTTCCATATTGTCTGTGCTACTATGAAACCACATGATGTGCAAGAGGATCATGTTTGTCTTAAGGCATTCCCACACTTCCTAGAGGGGCTAGCCAAGGATTGGTTGTACGATATGGCCCCTGGTTCTATCACAGTCTGGGATGACCTGAAGAGGGCATTTTTGGAGAAATTCTTCCCTGCATGCAGAACAACAGCAATCCGAAAGGATATATCAGGCATCAGGCAACAAAGTGGAGAAAGTCTTTATGAGTATTGGGAGAGATTCAAGAGACTGTGTGCGAGCTGCCCCCACCATCAGATCTCAGAGTAGCTGCTTATTCAATATTTCTATGAAGGTCTCAACCTCATGGAGAGAAACATGCTTGATGCTGCAAGTGGTGGTGCCCTAGGAGACATGACACCTTTAGAAGCCAGAGTCAAGATTGAGAAGATGGCTTCCAATTGTCAACAATTCCATGCAAGGGGCAACAGCGATGCAATCATAGTGAGAGGAGTGAATGATGTTGGCACAAGTTCTGATAAGGTTGAGAAGCTTGAACAGAAGATAGATTCACTTACAACTTTGGTCACTCAATTGGCCATCAACCAGAAGAAGTTGTCTCTGCCTGCTAGATTATGTGGCATATGCACATCCGCTGAGCACCCCACAGATGCATGCCCTTCTGTGCATCAGCAGCCCACGACTGGTGCTGACCAACCTGAGGCATATGCCGCCAACATCTTCAACAGTAGAAATCAGCAGCCACAGAACTTTGATCTCTCTACCAATAGATACAACCCTGGTTGGAGGAACCATCCCAACCTGAGATGGTCTGATCAGCAGCAACCTTCACATGTTCAATTTCAGAACAATTCTAGACCACCATATGTACCTCCTCCAGTCCAGCAACAGAGACAACAACAGGCTAATTCTGCACCACCAGCTCCTAGTACTGAGCAGCAGCCTTCATTGGAAGAGCTGATGAAACAGATGACCATGCAAAATCTCCAATTCCAACAGGAAACTAGAGCATCCATTCAAAGACAAGAGGCCTCCATTCAATCTTTGACCAATCAGATGGGACAGATGGCAACAGCAATCAACACTATGCAATCTCAGAATTCTAACAAGTTGCCATCCCAAACAGTGATCAATCCAAACCAGAATGTGAATGCCATTAGTCTAAGGTCAGGGAAGCAGATTGTCACACCCACACCAGAATCTGACCTCAACAAAGATGATCTAGTTTCACCCAACAAGAAGACCCAAATGGTCGAGGAGAGTGAGCACACAAGTACCAGAAAATCCCATCCAACTCAGCCTTCCACAAGCACAACACTTGCTGCTGCCCAACAACCACCCCCCATTCCTCTTCCTTTCCCACCAAGGGGGGTGACTCAAAGCAAGAAAATGGAAGAGATTGACAAAGAGATACTTGACACATTCAGGAAGGTGGAAGTCAACATACCCCTTCTTGATGCAATCAAGCAGATTCCAAGGTATGCAAAGTTCTTGAAGGATCTATGCACGCACAAACGGAAGCTCAAGGGCAATGAGAGGATCAACATGGGAAGAAATGTCTCTGCTCTTATAGGTAAACCCGTCCCTCATATTCCTGAAAAGTGTAAGGATCCTGGAACTTTCTCTGTGACTTGTATCATAGGTAATACTAAATTTGAGAATGCTTTGATAGATTTAGGAGCATCTATTAATGTTATGCCTATGTCTGTTTTCAAGTCTCTTTCACTTGGACCTCTTCAACCTACGGGTGTGGTTATTCATTTGGCAAATAGATCTACTGCCTACCCCGCAGGTTTGATAGAGGATGTCTTGGTTCGGGTTGAAGAGCTTATCTTTCCTGCTGATTTTTATATTCTTGATATGGAAGAGGACACCTCTCGTAGTGCTGTCCCTATCATATTAGGGAGACCATTTTTGAAAACAGCCCGAACCAAGATAGATGTGCATGCAGGTACACTTTCCATGGAATTTGATGACAGTGTGGTTCGATTCAATATTTTTGATGCTATGAAACATTTTTCTGATGACCACTCTGTCTTTCATGTTGACTTGATTGATGATCTGATTGATGAGCATGTTCTAGACTTTTTGCATGATTATGATTTGCCATCTTTCACTAGCTCATTTACTTGTTCTGCATGTTCTGATTCCGAAATGTGCACTGCATGCATTGAAATTGACCAGTTTTTAAATTCTGCTACTGCATCTGTTGATTCATATGATATAGATTCAGATCATGCTAACCCCATTTCTGTTTTGCATGAGTCTAATTCACTTGTTCAGGTGCAGGCGGCAGAATCCAATTCTGCTGCTCCTTTAGTTCCATCTGTGATGCAGGCACCTTTATTGGACCTGAAGCCCCTTCCTCCTCATCTCAAATATGCTTACTTGGAGGCTGAGCAGAAACTTCCAGTGATCATCTCTACCTCCCTTTCTGTTGATCAAGAGAAGAAGTTGCTGGATGTGATTAAAGCAAACAAAAGGGCAATAGGATGGACTTTGGCAGACATACCTGGTATTAGCCCCTCCATGTGCATGCATCGGATTTTATTGGAGGATGGGGCTAAACCAGTGAGACAACCCCAGAGACGGTTGAACCCCCAGATTCTTGATGTGGTGAAGAAAGAGGTCACCAAGCTGCTGCAAGCTGGCATTATCTACCCCATTTCAGACGGCACTTGGGTAAGCCCGGTTCAAGTAGTTCCCAAGAAGTCTGGGGTGACAGTTGTCAAAAATGAGAAGGATGAGCTGATTCTCACTAGAGTGCAGAACAGTTGGAGAGTCTGCATTGACTATAGGAAGCTCAACCAGGCGACCCGCAAGGATCACTTTCCTCTTCCCTTCATTGATCAGATGTTGGAGCGCCTGGCAGGTAAATCTCACTATTACTTCTTAGATGGTTTCTCTGGTTATTTCCAAATCTGTATTGCACCAGAGGACCAACATAAGACTACATTTACCTGTCCTTTTGGTACATTTGCTTATAGGAAGATGCCTTTTGGCCTATGCAATGCTCCTGGCACTTTTCAAAGATGTATGATGAGTATTTTTAATGACTTACTTGAGCATTGCATAGAGGTCTTCATGGATGATTTTAGTGTATATGGTTCCTCTTTTGATGCATGTCTTGATAGTTTGTCTAAGGTGCTTAATAGGTGCATTGAGACTAACCTTGTCTTGAATTTTGAAAAATGTCATTTTATGGTAGAACAAGGCATAGTCTTAGGGCACATTATTTCGCATAAGGGCATAGAGGTTGACCCTGCTAAGCTGCATGTAATATCACATTTGCCTTACCCCTCTTGCGTGCGAGAGGTGCGTTCTTTTCTTGGCCATGCAGGTTTCTATCGCAGGTTTATTCAGAACTTTAGCAAGATAGCCCTTCCACTATCCAACTTGCTTCAAAAGGATACCACATTTGAGTTTGGAGACCAATGCAAGAAGGCATTTGATGAGCTAAAGAGAGCACTCACCACCACTCCCATCATCCAACCACCTGACTGGACTCTCCCATTTGAGCTCATGACCGATGCCTCGAATTATGCTTTGGGAGCAGTTCTCTCCCAAAGGGTTGGTAAGATGTCTCATGTGATTTATTATGCATCTAGGACTTTAGATTCAGCACAAGTTAATTACACCACAACTGAAAAAGAGCTGTTAGCCATTGTCTTTGCACTTGATAAGTTTAGATCATATCTATTAGGTTCTAAGGTTGTGGTGTATACTGATCATGCTGCTCTGAAGTATCTTTTGAAAAAGACAGATTCCAAACCTAGGTTGATTAGATGGATGTTGCTCCTCCAGGAGTTTGATCTTGAGATTCAGGATCGGAGTGGTGCACATAACCTTGTCGCAGACCACTTGAGCAGAATAGAGAGAGAGGAGGATGCATTTCCTATCCGGGATGACTTCCCGGATGAGCAGCTTTTAGTTTTGCATGTTTCACATCCCCCTCCCCTTATTCCTTGGTTTGCTGATATTGTAAATTATATAGTTGCATCTGTTTTTCCACCCTTGGCATCCAAAGCTCAAAGAGACAAATTGAAGAGCGATGCCAAGTATTATGTATGGGATGACCCCTATTTGTGGCGTTTTTGCAGTGATCAGGTCATTCGTGTGACGACCCAACTTTTATTCCAAAACTTAATATTCATTCTTAGAAAATTCGACCATTTTTTTTTTTTTAAAACTAAAAGTCAGTCATCATCCATTATCGAGTCTTTGCGGAAATTATAATTATCATGAAAGAAACTATTCATATTATATTTCATAAAAAGGAAAGTACATTTCCATTACATTAAAACTATCACCACTAGGTTTAACTTAAGTACTCTAGGTCATTACATTATATTACATATCTTACAACAAAATTTATAATAACCTTGAGCAACTGGTTCGGAACTCAAAATATCAAATAGATAAGAGAAACCTGATGAGTAGCACTATCCACACTCCAACATCCCAACTCAACTCAATCATCAGTTCCCCACTGACTACCGGTTGAGTTGTCCATGAAATCATCATTAGCCACCGGGTCAGCATCCTCCACCGGATCCTCATCCTCTATCGGATCCTCCTCCTCCTCCTCCTCTTCATGTGCCGGTTCAGATGGCACATATACCGGAGTCCGAGATCGGGCTCTAGTGGAAGGACGAGAGGGAGCAGGAACCTCCAAAATAATTCTTTCTTCAGAGGGTGATGGACTTGGTGGGAGGGTGCGTCTCGGAAAACGTCTTGGCGGTGGTGGTGGTGTTCCATGCCGAAACACAAAATTGGGCGGAATGTGCATAATGTACATCATTGGGATTCTCGTCCTACGCGGACGCATTCGGGACCATGGGTTCGGGTGACGGAAAATAACTTCCACGTCTCCCTCATAGATGGCCCGATGATCCTCGAAGTTCCACTCCCCATTAGGGAGCGGCCTCATCTCCACGCAAAACATATTCCTGGCCATGACCTACAACAAGGGATTAGGAGTGAGTCATAGCTAAACACAATAACAAATGAGCATAACAGAGGCTAGAAATAACAAGCACAAGTTTCCAGATAGCAATAATAAATGCATATGTATATGCTCAAACTGTCTTTTATAATATTTCATTTAGTTTCGTGATGCATGCCTACTCTCCATTCATGCTACGCGGTTCGGCATCCGAGTATCTCAGGCTCGGGATATTCATAATCCTATGGTTCATCAAACCGGAGCGTATTCACAACCCAGGCGTCACGATTTGATTGGGAATTTGGCCATCATAACATTTTCATGTTACGGAATCCAAATCATCACAGCATCTTCGTGCTATGGCATCACAGCTATCTCAGGGCTGCGGAATACTTCTACCTATACCAGATTCCACAATCAAAATCGGAGCATCTCCATGCATGTCAATGTCACATAATTGTTCATTGTCTTTTTCTCTTTTAATTCATATCTTTGAATATCATGCCTCCAATATAGAGACCCAAAATTCATAATCCTTCTTGCTTATAACCATCTTTTCATTTTTGCATTAACTGGTGCTTGTGCTTTCCAAAAATTCCATCAGCGGCCCAGCCACTTTGTGATGGTTTTATACAATAGGAATTTAATTACGTTGTCATTAATTTGTGCAACGACCCCATCTAGGACTCCCAAAATATCAACCAAGTGGGTAAAAACTTCCACTGGGACGTGGGAATAAAATCAACCAAATGGGTGTACGCACCTCCATTGGGACATCCTGTCCGAATATGTCAACCACTGAATAAAGTTCCAGTAGGACTCATCCAGGATAAAATCAACCAATGGGATTAAATCTATAGATATTAAGAGCAGAAATTAAAATTTAAGCATATAGGAGTTTAGACGAGTTAATCTTTAATTACTTCATAAAGAAGTAAAGATTTTTTGAAAATTATTTTAAATTACTCGAGTAGTTCTTCACATACTCGAGTGTTCATGTAAAATTACTCGAGTTCTTCAAGACATACTCGAGTGTTCTTCCCATTTTCCAGAATACTCGAGTCTTTCTTCAATTACTCGAGTGTTTTAGCAGCAGCAGCACCAGTTTCTGCACTTTATAATGCCAATTCGAGTTCAGAGCCTTTCCTTTCCACTTTTATGCAAAACAGTAACTTAGATACATAAAATAAACATGTTAGAACATGTAATCAATATTGGAACAACATCAAATGCAATAAATCACAAAATCAACATAAACTTAGCAAATAACCATTTGACATATGATTTTCATTTCCTTTTGTTTTTAACTTCGAAAATTGATCCAGTGAGCATCATTAGGTCCATTTAGACATGTTTGGTTTATAAAAACTTGGGTTTATGACCTCTATGTCATATTCCCAATTCAAACTTCACCCCTTGATGAACCATATGAGGTTCCTACATTTCCAGCTTGAAATAACTCATTCTAGTATTTAGATAACTCCTCCCTTACCTTAGAGAAGCTAATCAACAAGTAAAACGACAGAGAAATCGGTTGGATCAAAAATCCAAATTCTGGACTTGGTGAAAAAGAGTTGAACAGGCTGACTTTGGCCACAGATTTCACCACGGATTTGGCATGAAAAGAATGAAACAAGTTAGTTTCAGAAACTAGGATATACTAACTTTAATCAGAAACAAGTTTGACACGAAAAGAATCCATGAATTTACCAAACGATTTCAATGAAGATGAATACTTGAGACTGAATGTTACTCTGTTTTTCTCAGTTTTGAACCTCCAACTTTGTAGGCCTAGAACCTGATCTTCAGAAGGCTATTTGAAGTGATTTCGAGTTCTAATTCAAGAATGGAAATCAGAACTTCAGTTTGTGTTTAGGTTTCAAGGAAAATGGGTGAGGATTGAGAGAGAACAAAGGGATCAAAGTGAACTCTGTAAAACAGGGAAATTTCTGGTCAAATTCGGGTTTTGGAACTTCAGAGGTGTTGATGCTTCACCCAAGCATCAATTTATAGTCTAAGAGTACTTCAACTCGAAGTAAGGTTCAGCTCTATGCTTGTCACGTCAAGAAACCGCGTTTTGGTGCGAAATTAATTATAAAACCAACTTATACATTTAGCCAGACTGCTCGATTTACTCGAGTCTTTTTCTTTCTACTCGAGTATATTTCAAAAACTCAAGAACACTCGAGTCTTTTCTGACATACTCGAGTCTTTTGACTCAAAATTCAAATTTTCAAACAGATAGTGATTATACTCGAGTACCCTCTACAATACTCGAGTAAAATATCTTAATTTCAGAAAAATCATTATTTTATTCAACACATTTATTTATTTTGTTTATAAAAATACAGGACCTTACATCCTCCCCCACTTACATAGAATTTCGTCCCCGAAATTCCGATTTACAAAAATAGATGTGGATATTCATCCCTCATCTTAGACTCTAATTCCCATGTGGAGTCAGACACTCCACCTTGCCCCCAGAGAACTCGTACTAACGGAATCTCTTTCCCTCGCAGCTTCTTAATCCTTCTATCCTCTATTCTCACGGGTCCAAGATCAAACGTGAGATTTTCTTTCAGCGGTATCAAATCTTGTTGCAATTGCACAATCGAAGATGGATCTTGGATAAATTTGCGAAGCTGAGAGACATGGAAAACATTGTGCAGGTTGGACAAAAATGGGGGTAGGGCGATCTGATACGCGACAGGGCCTACTCGTGTCAAAATCTGATAAGGGCCGATGAACTTAGGAGATAGCTTCCTTGGCTTCATTACCCTTCCAATTCCAGTCGTTGGCACAACCCGCAGGAATACATGATCTCCTTCTTGAAATTCGAGCTTGGATCTTCGTTGGTCGGCATAGCTCTTCTGGCGACTTTGAGCGATCTTCATCTTCTCTTGGATAGTCCTTACCTTTTCAGTCATTTCTTGAACTAATTCAGGTCCGATGAGAGCCTTCTCCCCCACTTGGAACCAACATAGCGGGGTTCTACACTTCCTTCCATAGAGGGCTTCGTACGGGGCCATACCGATGCTTGCGTGATAACTATTATTGTAGGTGAATTCCACAAGCGGCAATAACCGATCCCACCCTTCTTGATATTCTAGAACACACGCTCGAAGCAGGTCTTCCAAGGATTGAATCGTCCTTTCCGATTGACCATCGGTTTGAGGGTGATAGGCGGAACTCATCCTCAACTGCGTTCCCAATACCTGATGTAAACTCTGCCAGAACCGGGACACGAAACGGGGATCACGATCCGATACAATACTCGAGGGAATTCCGTGCAATCTAACAATCTCCTTAATGTACAATCTTGCAAGCTTCTCCATCGGATACTGCATGTTGATGGGAATGAAATGTGCAGACTTCGTTAAGCGATCAACCACAACCCAAATTGCATCAAAGCTTTCTCTTGTTCTTGGAAAACCACTTACGAAATCCATAGCTATTCCATCCCACTTCCATTCTGGTATGCTTAAAGGTTGTAGTTCTCCTCCAGGCTTCTTATGCTCGATCTTCGCCTTTTGGCAGACAAGGCAAGACGCTACGTAAGACGCAACATCCCTCTTTAGTCCGGGCCACCAAAACATCCTCTTCAGGTCTTGATACATCTTCGTTGATCCAGGATGCATACTCAGCTTGCTCTTGTGGGCTTCCTCTAATACAACTCTTCTTAATTCTTGATTTGCCGGGATGCAGATCCGATCCCGGAATCTCAAAATACCATCAGATCCTAATTGGAATTCCGGTTCTACTCCTTCCATTCCTAATCTTTTCTTCTCTAGAAGCTCCTCGTCCGCTTGTTGAAGGTTTCGAACTTGACCCTCAAACTCATTTGTGATTTGCAACATCTTCCTACTGAGAGCGTCGGCTACAACATTAGCTTTGCCGGGGTGGTAATGCAATTCGAAGTCATAATCCTTCAGGAATTCCATCCACCTACGTTGCCTCATATTCAGTTCCTTTTGGTCGAAGAGATACTTCAAACTTTTATGGTCGCTGAATACTTGGAACGTATTACCATACAGGTAATGTCTCCAAATCTTCAAAGCAAAGACAATGGCAGCCAATTCCAAGTCGTGAGTAGGATAGTTCCCTTCATGCACCTTCAGCTGACGAGATGCATAAGCAACAACTTTCCCTTCTTGCATCAAGACACAACCCAAACCTTGTCGAGATGCATCACAATAAACATCGAAGCTTTTCCTAGGATCGGGCAAAGTTAACACTGGAGATGATGTTAACTTGTCCTTCAACGTCTGGAAACTAACTTCACACTTCTCATCCCAGACAAAAGGTTGCTCTTTCCGGGTCAAACGAGTCAACGGAAGAGCCAACTTGGAAAAACCTTCGATAAACTTCCGATAATATCCAGCTAACCCCAGAAAACTTCTTATTTCAGTAACCGTCTTTGGTCTTTCCCATTGCAAAACTGCTTCTACTTTGACTGGGTCCACAGCCACACCATCCTTTGAAATTATATGACCCAAGAAATTGACTTTTTCAAGCCAAAATTCACACTTGGCCAGCTTAGCATATAATTTCTTTTCCTTCAAGGTTTCCAAAATAATCTTCAAATGATTAGCGTGCTCTTTCGGATTCTTCGAATAGATGAGAATATCATCGATAAACACCACGACGAAGGAATCCAGGTAGGGTCGGAACACTTTATTCATGTAATCCATGAATATTGCTGGAGCGTTGGTCAACCCAAATGGCATCACTACATACTCGTAGTGTCCATATCGTGACCGAAAAGCAGTCTTCGGTATATCTTCCTCCTTAACTCTGATCTGATGATATCCTGACCTCAGATCAATCTTTGAAAATACCGATGCTCCACTCACTTGATCTATCAAATCGTCGATTCTTGGCAACAGATACTTGTTCTTGATGGTAACCTTGTTGAGTTGCCTATAATCAATGCACATCCTCATTGATCCATCCTTCTTCTTCACGAATAAAACCGGCGCTCCCCAAGGCGACACACTTGGTCTGATGAACTGCTTTTCTAACAAGTCCTCCACTTGCTTCTTTAATTCAGCTAATTCTGCTGGAGCCATACGATAAGGGGCGATAGAGATAGGGCCAGTACCGGGGACTAGGTCAATACTGAATTCTATCTCTCGATGCGGCGGCAAACCGGGCACTTCATCGGGAAACACTTCGGGAAACTCTCGAATAACCGGAATATCTTCGATCTTTGCTTCCTCTTTCTTTTCTTCAGCGATGGTTGAAAATAGGCACACATAACCTCCAGGTTGCTTGGCCGGCGACTTCTCACCAGGAAAGATGATCGTTCGAACCTTGCAGTCGATTACTACATGGTTGGATGCCATCCAATCCATGCCCAAAATGACATCGATATTGGACAACGGCAAACAAATCAGATTTATTCGAGAAATCTGATCTCTTATGCTAACCACACAACCGACACATGCTCTTGATGCAACAACATGAGCATTCGTGGGGGTAGACACACTCAGTTTAAACGGGGTCTCCGAGACAGACAAATTTAAACGCTTGACACATTTCTCCGAGATGAAGGAATGCGTTGCTCCGGAATCAAATAAAAAGCGACAAGGCATGCCATTGAGGAAATGGTTACCTTGCACAAGGTTGTCGGCCTGCTTTGCTTCCTCTCCAAACATCGTGAACACCTTTCCATTGACCCAAGGTTTGCTTCCTTGTCCTTGGTTGCTTTGACGCGGGGGTTGGCGGCACGCACGGGCGATGTGGCCGGTCCCTCCACAATTGAAACAGACTGGTGGCTTGTCCCTCCAGCATTCTTGACTAGGATGAGAGCGTCGACACTTGCTACAAATCTCTGCCGGAGCCGGAAGACTAACTGCTCCAGAAGGTTGTGCTCTTCCCTTTCCTTTGTGCCAATATGGGCCTCCACGATTTCCACGGTTATTCTTATGCTGATTGCGGTGGGGTCCATGGCTTCCTTGACTGACTTCCTTCTTGAAGTTGTTCTTCTCGAAAATGCGACATGCACTAATCAGGATTGGATAGTGACGAATCCTTTGCACGCTTACAGCTAGTTTGATATCTGACCTTAGCCCATTTTCAAACCGGGTGCACTTCGAGTATTCGTCAGGATGATATTGGAAGTACGGGGAGTACTTCATCAGCTCCTCAAACTTTTCAGCATACTGGTCGACAGTCATGCTGCCTTGCTTCAAGTCTAAGAATTCCATCTCCTTTTGGATCCGAACATCATCCGGGAAATACCTCTCCAAGAATTTTTCCGTGAAGACTTCCCAAGAGAGCTCGCGATGATCATACTCCAAGAACTGGCGGGTCTGCTCCCACCAAGTTGCAGCCTCCCCATTCAGCATGTAGGCCGCGAACGTGACCTTCTGAACTTCCGTGAGAGTCAACGTTCGGAAAATCTTATTCATCTCAGCTAACCAAAACTGGGCTTGCTCAGGGCAACGACCACCCGAGAAGCCAGGGGGTTTACATCTACGGAAAGAATCTAGTCCTTGAAATTCAACAGGGGTTACATTGCTGGGAGGACGGGTTTGCTGCAAGTTTTCCAGGACCGCAGCCATACGGGTCAGAGCCTCAGCAATGTTAGCGTTATTACGTCCAGCCATCTATCCTACAGAATCCAAAAGGGAAAACTTAATTAGATTCTGCTATTCTATATCTCAAAATGCAAACATGATTCTAGAGTATGCAATGGTTAGTGTGTAAGGCCACACTCCAAGGCCGAGAGTTGAACCATTGCTCTGATACCACTAAATGTGACGACCCAACTTTTATTCCAAAACTTAATATTCATTCTTAGAAAATTCGACCATTTTTTTTTTTAAAAACTAAAAGTCAGTCATCATCCATTATCGAGTCTTTGCGGAAATTATAATTATCATGAAAGAAACTATTCATATTATATTTCATAAAAAGGAAAGTACATTTCCATTACATTAAAACTATCACCACTAGGTTTAACTTAAGTACTCTAGGTCATTACATTATATTACATATCTTACAACAAAATTTATAATAACCTTGAGCAACTGGTTCGGAACTCAAAATATCAAATAGATAAGAGAAACCTGATGAGTAGCACTATCCACACTCCAACATCCCAACTCAACTCAATCATCAGTTCCCCACTGACTACCGGTTGAGTTGTCCATGAAATCATCATCAGCCACCGGGTCAGCATCCTCCACCGGATCCTCATCCTCTATCGGATCCTCCTCCTCCTCCTCCTCTTCATGTGCCGGTTCAGATGGCACATATACCGGAGTCCGAGATCGGGCTCTAGTGGAAGGACGAGAGGGAGCAGGAACCTCCAAAATAATTCTTTCTTCAGAGGGTGATGGACTTGGTGGGAGGGTGCGTCTCGGAAAACGTCTTGGCGGTGGTGGTGGTGTTCCATGCCGAAACACAAAATTGGGCGGAATGTGCATAATGTACATCATTGGGATTCTCGTCCTACGCGGACGCATTCGGGACCATGGGTTCGGGTGACGGAAAATAACTTCCACGTCTCCCTCATAGATGGCCCGATGATCCTCGAAGTTCCACTCCCCATTAGGGAGCGGCCTCATCTCCACGCAAAACATATTCCTGGCCATGACCTACAACAAGGGATTAGGAGTGAGTCATAGCTAAACACAATAACAAATGAGCATAACAGAGGCTAGAAATAACAAGCACAAGTTTCCAGATAACAATAATAAATGCATATGTATATGCTCAAACTGTCTTTTATAATATTTCATTTAGTTTCGTGATGCATGCCTACTCTCCATTCATGCTACGCGGTTCGGCATCCGAGTATCTCAGGCTCGGGATATTCATAATCCTATGGTTCATCAAACCGGAGCGTATTCACAACCCAGGCGTCACGATTTGATTGGGAATTTGGCCATCATAACATTTTCATGTTATGGAATCCAAATCATCACAGCATCTTCGTGCTATGGCATCACAGCTATCTCAGGGCTGCGGAATACTTCTACCTATACCAGATTCCACAATCAAAATCGGAGCATCTCCATGCATGTCAATGTCACATAATTGTTCATTGTCTTTTTCTCTTTTAATTCATATCTTTGAATATCATGCCTCCAATATAGAGACCCAAAATTCATAATCCTTCTTGCTTATAACCATCTTTTCATTTTTGCATTAACTGGTGCTTGTGCTTTCCAAAAATTCCATCAGCGGCCCAGCCACTTTGTGATGGTTTTATACAATAGGAATTTAATTACGTTGTCATTAATTTGTGCAACGACCCCATCTAGGACTCCCAAAATATCAACCAAGTGGGTAAAAACTTCCACTGGGACGTGGGAATAAAATCAACCAAATGGGTGTACGCACCTCCATTGGGACATCCTGTCCGAATATGTCAACCACTGAATAAAATTCCAGTAGGACTCATCCAGGATAAAATCAACCAATGGGATTAAATCTATAGATATTAAGAGCAGAAATTAAAATTTAAGCATATAGGAGTTTAGACGAGTTAATCTTTAATTACTTCATAAAGAAGTAAAGATTTTCTGAAAATTATTTTAAATTACTCGAGTAGTTCTTCACATACTCGAGTGTTCATGTAAAATTACTCGAGTCCTTCAAGACATACTCGAGTGTTCTTCCCATTTTCCAGAATACTCGAGTCTTTCTTCAATTACTCGAGTGTTTTAGCAGCAGCAGCACCAGTTTCTGCACTTTATAATGCCAATTCGAGTTCAGAGCCTTTCCTTTCCACTTTTATGCAAAACAGTAACTTAGATACATAAAATAAACATGTTAGAACATGTAATCAATATTGGAACAACATCAAATGCAATAAATCACAAAATCAACATAAACTTAGCAAATAACCATTTGACATATGATTTTCATTTCCTTTTGTTTTTAACTTCGAAAATTGATCCAGTGAGCATCATTAGGTCCATTTAGACATGTTTGGTTTATAAAAACTTGGGTTTATGACCTCTATGTCATATTCCCAATTCAAACTTCACCCCTTGATGAACCATATGAGGTTCCTACATTTCCAGCTTGAAATAACTCATTCTAGTATTTAGATAACTCCTCCCTTACCTTAGAGAAGCTAATCAACAAGTAAAACGACAAAGAAATCGGTTGGATCAAAAATCCAAATTCTGGACTTGGTGAAAAAGAGTTGAACAGGCTGACTTTGGCCACAGATTTCACCACGGATTTGGCATGAAAAGAATGAAACAAGTTAGTTTCAGAAACTAGGATATACTAACTTTAATCAGAAACAAGTTTGACACGAAAAGAATCCATGAATTTACCAAACGATTTCAATGAAGATGAATACTTGAGACTGAATGTTACTCTGTTTTTCTCAGTTTTGAACCTCCAACTTTGTAGGCCTAGAACCTGATCTTCAGAAGGCTATTTGAAGTGATTTCGAGTTCTAATTCAAGAATGGAAATCAGAACTTCAGTTTGTGTTTAGGTTTCAAGGAAAATGGGTGAGGATTGAGAGAGAACAAAGGGATCAAAGTGAACTCTGTAAAACAGGGAATTTTCTGGTCAAATTCGGGTTTTGGAACTTCAGAGGTGTTGATGCTTCACCCAAGCATCAATTTATAGTCTAAGAGTACTTCAACTCGAAGTAAGGTTCAGCTCTATGCTTGTCACGTCAAGAAACCGCGTTTTGGTGCGAAATTAATTATAAAACCAACTTATACATTTAGCCAGACTGCTCGATTTACTCGAGTCTTTTTCTTTCTACTCGAGTATATTTCAAAAACTCAAGAACACTCGAGTCTTTTCTGACATACTCGAGTCTTTTGACTCAAAATTCAAATTTTCAAACAGATAGTGATTATACTCGAGTACCCTCTACAATACTCGAGTAAAATATCTTAATTTCAGAAAAATCATTATTTTATTCAACACATTTATTTATTTTGTTTATAAAAATACAGGACCTTACAATTCGCAGGTGCATTCCAGACCAGGAGATCCAATCGGTTCTCCAATTTTGCCATGCTTCACCAGTTGGAGGCCACCTTGGCACTCAAAGGACAGCACGAAAGGTGCTGGATTCTGGATTTTATTGGCCTACCATCTTCAAGGATGCAAGCAAAATCTGCAGCTCATGTGAGCAATGTCAAAGGGCAGGAGGCGCCCTATCTTGGAGGCAATAGATGCCGCAACAACCTATGTTGTTCTGTGAGGTGTTTGATGTCTGGGGTATAGATTTCATGGGCCCCTTTCCTGTTTCTTTTGGTTTTTATTATATCTTACTTGCTGTGGATTATGTATCCAAATGGGTGGAAGCTAAGGCCACCAGGACTAATGATGCTCAGGTTGTTGTAGATTTTGTCAGGTCTAATATCCTCTGCAGGTTTGGCATACCTAGAGCCATAGTCAGTGATCAAGGCACACATTTCTGCAATAGATCCATGCAAGCTTTGCTCAAGAAGTATGGGGTTGTGCACAAAGTTTCTACACCATATCACCCCCAAACCAATGGGCAAGCTGAGATTTCAAACAGAGAGATCAAGCGGATTTTGGAGAAGATGGTGAAGCCTAATAGAAAGGATTGGAGCACACGATTGGAGGATGCTTTATCGGCCCATCGGACTGCTTACAAGGCACCCATAGGGATGTCACCCTATCGGGTTGTCTTTGGTAAGGCGTGCCACCTGCCTGTGGAGATAGAGCACCGTGCATATTGGGCTGTGAAGCAATGTAACTTAGCTCTTGATCAAGCGGGTGAGGAGAGGAAGCTGCAGTTGAGTGATCTAGATGAGATCCGTTTGGAGGCCTATGAGAATTCCAAGTTCTACAAAGAGAAGACCAAGAAGCTCCATGATAGCTCAATTTGTAGAAAGGAGTTCTTGGTTGGTCAAAAAGTGATGCTCTACAACTCTAGGCTTGGACTCATGAGTGGAAAGCTCCGCTCTAAATGGATTGGACCGTTTGTAGTCACCCAGGTGTTTCCTTATGGCACTGTGGAGATCAAGAGTGAGTCCACAGACAAGAGCTTCAAAGTCAATGGCCACCGACTCAAGCCTTTCCTCACTACCCCTTCTTTGGATGATGCACCTGTGGAGGAAGCCTCATTGGTCGACCCCATTTTTGACCCACCATGATTTAGGGAGTCTTCTTTTCTCCTTCTTTACTACTTTTATTCCACTTGTCTATATCTGTCTGATTCTGCTATTTGTTTTACATTGAGGACAATGTGTGATTTAAGTGTGGGGGGGAGAGTAGTTTAGGTTGCATATTTTTGCTTTGATTTTTTTTAGGTTTTGCTAAGTTTTGGGCATTTTCTTGCATGTTTTTACTTCATTTTAGTAGAGTCTTGGTATCTTGTGTCTGAATTCATGCATTTCTGTGTGTAAAGTTGCTTTTGATAATTAAGAGGTGGTAACACTATGATAGAATTGTCCCTTTTGTGAGGATTTGAGCCTTAATTGTGGGTGGATTGCTATATATGCCACCTAATTTTTCTTTCATGTGTGATTGCACTCTGGATTACTTGCACTCTAGAACTTGACTTGACTCTTGTTGATACTTGATATTCCCATGCACATTTTGAAATGATTTAGGCATTGATTTTTCTTGAATAAGCCACTAGCCATATGATCCTACCTTGAATGAATTTATCCTTTGATAGCCCCTTTGAGCCTTTATATCCCTTTTCTTTGTTCTTTAGCTCATTACAAGCCTATGACTGAAAAACCATGATTGTCCTAACCTTAGGGAATGTTGGAGCTTTGGAATTGTTTTGGGAATGGGTATTGAGTAAGCGAGGGTGCTTTGTTCTTCATCTCTTGTGAGTTCTGGGTTTTGCCTCTATGGTCGGTGATGTAATTATGGCTTTATCTCATTATGCCGTTTTTATTGTTTCTTCTTTTCTTTCGTTCATGAAGTTCTGCAATGTAATGCAATTCAAAAAAAAAAATTGAAAAAATGAATGATGAAAAAAAAGAGGAAGAAAAAAAAAGAAGAAAAAAAATAGAATAAAAGGTTGATTGAGGCATAGAGGATTGGAATTAGAGGTTGTTGTTATGTTTATCATTTCATTCTGGGGTGGATTGTGCTTATTTTTTTACTTGTTCCCCATTGCTCCTTTATTTCCTTGGGTTTTAGCTACATTTCCCATATTTTTATCCTACCTTGTCCTTGGCCTCATTACAACCCTGAAAAGACCTTTTGATCTTAATGTGCATGTGTATTGATTGTTGATGTTAGAGGCTTGTCAAGCCTATGGTTGTGTTTGTTTTTCATGATGTGCCTTGAGTGTAAACACTGATTAACCTTAAACACTTGAGTGTAAACACTATTGAGTGATCCTTGTGAGTTTCTATCATCTTTGTGACTACCCTCTTGATGTCATTGGTTTTCTTTGCATATTTGAAATAATTGGATGATGTTCATGGATGCCTTGATTCTTTGGTCCTTATTTTCTTCATGTGCTCGATTTTGCCCATTTCTTTGCATTTCCTAGAATTCATTGTGAAGTATGTAATCTCTTAGGTTTGCATTCATTAGTTGTAGTAATCTTGTTGCATGATTCACTTTGGTGCATATTGATCTTCTCAGTCCTAATTCTTAGTTTTGCCCAGGAGTGCAAAAGGATAAGTGTGGGGGTATTTGATGAGCATTTTATTTCCCATTTTTCCTTGCATTATTTTACTCCTATTATTGATACTTGTTGCCTATTTGACATTGTTTAGCTTGATTTAGTGATTTAGAGTTTATTGGACTACTATTCTGAATATTGTTTAATTTGGGATTATTTAGCCTAATTAATTCTATTTCTATTTTCAGGTCATATTTGGCACAAGGGCGTTTTGGACATTTTGGGAATGAAGATTTAATTTTGGAAGAGAAGATATATGATGAAGTGAAGATTGTAATCTATCTTTAGGATTAGTTGAGATTTAGTTATATCTTTTAAGATTTAGATTTTATCTATAAGATATTTTTAGATTTAATTTAGAGATAAGCTTTCCTTAGGATTTGGGCCCATGATTTAGGCCCGTTTTGAGATTTAAAAAGCTAAATTCGTGTAAACCCTAGGAGAGACCTTCCATTCACGTTTTTTTACATTCTCTCTCATAGAGAAGGCTTAGTTTTGCTCTCCAAGCTTGTGGTGGCTGCTAGGGTTTCTCTCTCTTCCCTTTCTACACGTTTTTGGTATTTTTCTTCATGGAAGGCTAAACTCTTAGGTTAAATCCCTTTGGTAATGTATCACATACTCTTGAGGTTTTGTTCTTAATGCTATTTCGTTTTTATTCACTGTTTTCATGCTTATTGATATGTTATGGTTCGCTTAGTTCCATTCTATAGAGATAATTCATGTGTATGAATGCTTAATTTATGCAAACTCGTAAAAACTCCATGCTTTGGCTTTTAATGCTTAATTAGAGGTTTGGGTTTTGGGGTAAGAATTGAATTTTCGCTTAGTATTTAATTCTCACGAGTTGGACAGTGAAGAGGAAAGAAATTGATCTTTTGTGACCGATGATAGAGTTGTGAACGCGAGCCAAAGGGGTTTATCCGCTTTTCCTTATCTGTTTCTTCGTTTTGATTTAATTCTGTTTTGATTTCAATTATTCAATATTCAATACAAAAAAACCCCCCCTGTTTTCTATGCATACTATGTGTTCGACCTTTTGCTTGATAAGATATTCCTTGGGAGACGACCTAGGAGTCACTTCCTAGTACTATACTTAAACTGTTTTTATTTGTATCGGGTACGGCCTCGATCAATGTGTTTAGGGTTGGACCTTCTACATGTCTTAGTTCGAATGTGTGACAGCTGTCCGAGGTGACGTTTTGGTTTCTCTAGGTACGACGCGTTCTCTTGTAAGTTGTGCCAAATCATTGCAATTTTTGAAATTTGAAAAAGTGTCTGTTGAAACCGCCACGTCTCATTCATCGAGTGGTTGCATGGGTTGATGGGCTTTCGGCCCAAATGCGTATCATGGAGGGAAACTTAAAAGTTTCCTTCAATAGTTCGAATCCTCTTACTACCCACACTCATTTTCCTTCTCACTTCAGAATCTTCTTAAATCATAATCCCCTCATTCTCTCTCCAATCTCCTTTCCACCGTCTCCGCCTTCAAATCCACAACATTCTCCCATCATCCTTTCCAGCAACTGAAAGCAGGTAACTTCCTTTACTCTTCTTATTCCCATTTCTGCGATTTCCTCCTTCTGTGCGATTTCTGCTTTCTGTAAAGGGGTTTTGGTTCTGGGTTTTGCAGGGAGTCTGGACTTTAGGGGATTTCTAGGTTCTGAGTGTTGTTTAGGATTTCTGGGTAACTTGGGATTTCTGGGTAAGTAGTTAGCTAATCATGAGAGGATGGAGAGGTTTGCGGAGAATTTATCGTGAACTTTGCAGGAGATTAGGAGAAGAACCCTCTAGTGATAGTGATTCGAGTTCTTCAAGTTTTTCTGGGAATTCTGGGAATGAGGGAGATTTTGATATCGATGATTCTGCACACCCTTCTATTACTCCCCCAACTAATCAGGGATCCAGCGAGGTAAGACCGTTAGCTATAGAATACCCATCGAATCCCGCAGATGAGAATAAGTGGTTGTTAGCTTACAGATTTGCTGAGCGTCGAGCCCAAGTCAGGCTTAGCCCCGACCCTGACACCAGGGGGAAAGAACCTTTGGAGAGTCCACCGGGGGAGGGGGGAAAAAGTCCAGGGCTCGGCCTCAAGTTAAAAATAAAAACTCGTGCTATAAAAAATCCTAACGCCGAGCCTTTTGCTTTTTCCCCAGATATGGTGGAACGCAGGTGTGTTACCAACCCTGAAGAATATCCTCTGCCGCCTAATCATGCGCAGTATGATGCTGTTTTTGATCGGGAGGTACTGGGGACGAGACCTTCATTGTTGACAACAAATAGTCTTAATCATCTTCGGCCAATGTTAACACCTCCGAGCGCCGATGGAAATACCTCAGAATTCGTATTGAGACCTTTGGGAATCGACGATCGGATATGCTTCCAAGTACCGGAAAATCGTCAATATTTTTATTTCTACCAAGAAATAGAAACTAAAGTCGGTATCCGCTTGCCCTTTTCCACCTTCGAGGTTGAAGTCCTAACTCATCTAGGAATAGCTCCTAGCCAATTGCATCCAAGTGGGTGGGCTTTCGTCCGAGCCTTCCAACAATTCTGCGACGTTGAAAACTTGGTCGCAACAGTACGATCCTTCTTTTGGTTATATGCTCCCCAAGTAAATAAGTTTGGTGATTCCAAGGGTCTTTGGGTGTCCCTAAAGGCTCGGAGGGGGCATGCCCTTTTCGCCAAGGTGACAGATTCTTGGAAATCTTTCAAACCTCTCTTCTTCCAATACGAGTATACTGGGGCCGAAGTATGTTGGTTCATGGAACGAGTTGAAGAAGACGGAGTGATCAAGGTCGTGCCTCGGTTTCCACTGGGTTGGACGACTAACATTTATAACCGAGGATCCTCCTTGTATCAATTCGACTTTAAGGCGGATTTGACAAAAGCCGAAAGGCGATTATGCGACCATGTTTGGGAATACCTTCAAGCAAATGGTCAAATTGATACCAAACGAATTCTGCTGAAAGAGACACGAGAGGAAGTGAAGGCGGAGCTGGGTACTACACATTTTTTTTTGTACTGATCCATTTTTTCTTACAGAAACAATGGGGAAGAAAGCAACTAAGGCTAAGAACAGCGAAGCCCGAGCAGCCAGAGTATCACAATTGGCTGCAATCAGAACTGCCTCTGGCTCCCCAAAGGTGAGTCAATCTTCTGAACTGACCCCTTCCGAAAGTCCGACCATCATCCCCAACACCACTCCGGCTGTGAGGATCAAAGGTATTGAGCCGGTGATCAAAGGGGATCGTGTTGCCGATGCTGTAAACATCGAAGTGGAGGCTCAAACAACTCCTCAAGGTACTCCCGAGCGTCCCCTCAAAAGGTCTCGGCTGGAAAAAGGAAAAGGCCTTGCTGGAGACTGGCTTAATTTGAGTAAGTCTCATAAAGGGGTAGAAATCCCTGAAGGAAAGGAGGAAGCTGCTGTCAAGACAGTGTGGCATCGAAAGATGACTGATACACTTTTTGCTACTGTCTTTCCCCCCGAGAATGCTGAAGTGATTGAGGCCTGGACCCCTGGGACTTGGGAAAATAACTGTCAAACTTTGGTGAAGAGTCTCCTGAGAGGTGCGATCATACTCCATCATCTAGGTCATCATGGAGACGACGCTTATGCTGGGATGGCCCCCGAGGAAAAGAAGAAAAGGACCGAGGCAGCCGAGCACGAGGACTATCTACAACTTCAAGTTGAAGGTCTTAACAAGAAGTTGCAATCCTTGGCAGCTGAAAACGAACGGCTGAAAAAGGTGGCACAAGATGCTGAAGGTGCCAAGGTTAAGGCCGAGGAAACACTCCAGGGGGCCGAAGATAGGATAAAACGTTTGGAAGAGGTCCTGAAAAAGGCCGAGGAAGACTCTGCTGCTCTCTGAGCGGCAATAGAGAAGGCTCAAAAAGCGGAGCAAGCTGCTGCCGTGGCTCAAGAGCGGCATGAGTATGCCAAGGATGAGATTCTGGGGCTCCGAACTTCTTTAGAGAAGATGAAAGCAAAAGCTCTCAGGCACAAGAAAGCAGCCCAGGAGCACCTGTACAACTGGGATCATGGGTTTGAGGATTCCTTCTACAATACTGCCGAGCAACTCCGCGTTCTGAACCCTAGTCTCGTGACCAAGGGTGCTGATCCTAATTTTTCTGTGAAAAATGGTCGAATAGTTGGCCCAACCAGGGCTCCCATAGATATGAACAGCGCCGATCTGCCTGATCATTTGGCTGAGGATTCCGAGGGGGACGATACCGAGGATGCCGAGGGTGAAGAAGAAGAAGATAGATTTGATGCCGATGGCATTGTACTGTCCGATTTAGAGTAGCTTATCATTTTGCTTTCCCTCTTGTAATTGCCTCAGTAAATGGGTTTGAACTTTTATTGTTGTGTTTCGTTCAGAATATTTTATAATATCCGTAATCGTGTTATGCTTCTTTTTATGCTCTCTTGTTAAGAATTCAAGTGTTAAGACCTCGGAACTCCAGCACTTTAGCCGAGGTGGGTTCCTCTATCCGCGATATAAAATGATTTTATGAAATCATGATTTAATCGGGAATCTTATTTAAAGTACTTGGCGAGTTATAAGCCCTTGCTAGAGCTGTTTATAATCGTTCGCGTCATAATCGATGGCTAATCGGTTACGAGGAAAAGTACGTGATACAATGAATTCAATAACGAGAACTTTTATTCATTTGAAGCAAATTACAATGGGCTCGGAGTTTCACCGAGCGTACACCATTAAAAAGAAATAATTCAAAAAGCAAATGTAATGAAACAACTAAAACTATTGAAAATGAGACTGAAGCAATAAAAGACTAACTGTAATAAGCTCGAAGTTTCGCCACGTTCCATGTGTTGTTGATGAGGGCACCCGAGAGAGTTTCGAGCTTGTAGGCTCCTGTTCCTGTTTTGGAGGCAACTCGGTATGGTCCTTCCCAGCTTCGGGCCAGTTTTCCGTCCTTCGCATTTTTGAGACCAATATCAGCTCTCCTCAAGACAAGGTCGCCTACCTCGAACTCTCTGGACACGACCGAGCGATTATACCCTTTTGCTTGCATAATCTTAGCGTGCTTTTCACGTTCGGCCGCTAAATCCCTGACTTCTTCTGATAAAACAAGATCCTCACACAATAAAGTGTTGTTGAGGGGATTCGGTTGTTGCATAGCTCGGAATGAAGGGATGATCTTCTCAATGGGGATGAATGCGTCGCAGCCATAAGTGAGCCGATATGGTGTCTCTCCTGTTGAAGTTTGTATGGTGGTGCGATACGACCAAAGCACTTCGTGCAAGTTTTCCAACCAATTCCCCTTCGCACCTTCAAGTCTTTTCTTGATCCCCTGGATGATAGATCGGTTTACAGATTCTACTTGGCCATTAGTCTGAGGGTGTTCGACCGAGGAAAAGTAGTGTTTTATGCTCAAAGCATTAACCAAGTCTTGGAACGCCTTTGCCGCGAATTGGGTTCCGTTGTCAGTCACTAGCACTTGTGGCACTCTAAACCGAGCCACAACTTGCCTTTCAAAGAACTTCTGCACCTTGGCCGAGGAGATGGTTGCAAGAGGCTCGGCTTCCACCCACTTGGTAAAGTAGTCAATGGCCACTATCACCCACTTTAGCTGTCCTGGGGCGGTGGGGAACTGTCCAATCAAATCCATTCCCCATTGATAGAAGGGATAGGGAGACGAAAGTGAATGGAGTTCCTCAGCCGGTTTCTGATACACATCACCGTGAAATTGACACTTGTCGCACCTCTTCACATGGTTGATCGCATCCTGTTGAAGAGTCGGCCAGTAGTATCCTGCCCTTAAAACCTTTTTAGCCAGTGACTTCCCCCCAACATGATGACTTCCAATGCCCCCGTGGACTTCCTCCAAAGCTTGTTTTGCTTCGGCAGGGTCTAAACATCTAAGCATTGGGCCGCTGACCCCTCGGCGAAACAGGACTCCATCAACTAAGGCAAACTGTGAAGCTTTTCTGACGAGTTTCTTGGCCTCTATTGGATTACTTGGAAGAACTCCTTGTTCCAAATAGCCTGTTATTGGAGCAATCCAGCTTGGATCCAAATAAATAGAGAGGACAACGCTAGGTCCATGCACCATTTCTTGAATCAACATTCTGTTGTTCTCAGGACTCTTTGTCGAAGCAAGTTTCGAGAGAATATCCGCTCGGCTGTTGCTCTCCCTTGGGATGTGCCAGAATTCGACCTTAATAAACTCCGAGGATAGGAACTTCACCTTCTCCAAATACTTTTGAAGGATTGGTTCCTTAGCCTGGTAGTCGCCCTTGACTTGTGAAACTACCAACTGAGAATCGCTGAAAATTTTCACTTCTCGGGCCCCTACTTCTTTTGCCATTCTCAGCCCGGCCAATACGGCTTCATACTCTGCCTGATTGTTCAAAGCTGAAAATCCAAACTTCAAAGAATATTCGAGGGTGATCCCCTCGGAGTTCTCCAATATTATTCCTGCACCAGCCCCTAGTTTGTTACTCGATCCATCAACATAAACATTCCAATCCAAGTTTGAGCTCGTCAATGGCTCAGTAAACTCGGTAAGAAAATCAGCTAAGGCCTGAGATTTCATTGCCTTCCTCGGTTCGAAAGTAATTTCAAACTTGGAAAGCTCAATGGCCCATGTCACCATTCTTCCTGCCAGATCAGGCTTTTGAAGTATTTGGCGGATTGGCTGAGCTGTTCTGACTGTGATATGGTGGCTCTTGAAGTATTGACGTAACCGTCTAGCTGTGATGACCAGACAAAAGGCCAATTTCTCCACTTTCTGATACCTCAACTCCGGTCCCTGAAGAGCTCGGCTGACGAAATAGACGGGGGATTCTTTGCCAGATTCCTCTCGGACCAAAACCGAACTTACTACCGAATCTCCCACTGATAAGTAAAGGAACAGAATTTCTCCATTCATCGGACTAGACAAGATCGGGGGAGACGCCAAGTACTGCTTAAGGTCAGTAAAGGCCTTTTCGCATGCCTCGTCCCATTCAAATGTCTTTTCTTTCTCTTTCCTTAACAATTTGTACCAGGGGAGGGCCTTCCTAGCTGACTGAGACAGGAATCTCGAGAGAGCCGCCACCCGACCTGTCAATTGTTGGACACCCTTGACATCTGACGGACTCTTCATATCAAGAATGGCTCGACACTTTTCTGGATTCGCCTCAATTCCGCGCTCGGTAAGCATGAACCCGAGGAAGGCCCCTGCTGGAACTCCAAACGTGCACTTCTCCGGGTTCAACCTCATGTTGAACTGTCGGACCCTTGCCAAAATTTCCTTCAAATCCTTCGCGTGATCTTCTTCCTTCAAGCTCTTTGCAATCATATCATCTATGTATACCTCCATTCTCGGCCCAATCAAAGGGCCGAATACCTTATTCATCATCCGCTGGTAAGTTGCCCCAGCGTTTTTCAATCCAAATGGCATCACATTGTAACAATACGTGGCCCTTTCTGTGATAAACGAAGTCTTCATCTGATCCGGGGGATACATTGGGATCTGATTGTACCCCGAATAAGCATCCATAAATGAAAGCCTTTGATAACCCGCCGAGCTATCCACAAGCTTATCGATGCAGGGAAGTGGATATTGATCCTTAGGACAAACATTGTTCAAGTCTGTGTAGTCCACGCACATCCTCCATTTCCCATTGGACTTCTTCACTAGCACGGGATTGGCCAACCAGTCAGTATACACCACCTCCTTGATAAATCCTGCTTCTAGTAGCTCGGCTACCTTCTCATCTGTTGCTTGTGCCTTCTCAGCTTCGACTCTTCTCTTCTTCTGACAAACTGGCTTGGCTCCAGGATACACGCTCAACCTATGGCAGATGAAGTTCGGATCGATTCCTGGCATATCCGCCGAGGTCCAGGCAAACAGGTCCTTGTTTTTCACCAGCAATTCAGTCAATTCTTTTTCCAATTTCTCAGAAAGGCCAACCCCCATCTTGACGCAACGAGAAGGATCAGGGCCTAAAATCACCCTTTTGAAGTCCCCTTGAGGGGTCGGCCTAGTTTCATCCTCCTCTCTTACGTCAAGATCTGCCAAGTTGACACTTCCTTTGTTAAGCGGCTCTTGCATGATCTTCTCGTCATCAAGCTTCAACTTGCCCAAGCTGATATTATAACACTTCTGAGCCAACTCTTGTTCGGACCGCACTGTTACTACCTTGTCATCAGATCCTGGGAATTTCATGGCCAAGTGGACTGTCGATACAACAGCACCAAAAGACTGGAGTGCAGTTCGGCCAAAGATGGCGTTATAAGCCGAGGGAGCCTGGACGACTAGCCATTTCACCATTTCAGTCCGAGCAGAAGGTGGTTCCCCCAAAGTCACTGGGAGATGGATGTGGCCTAAGGGAACAATTGAATGTCCTGTGAAGCCAATCAAACTTCCCTCGAATGGGGTGAGATCAGATCTTCTTAACTTCAATTTCTCAAACAGATCCAGAAACATGATGTCTGCCGAACTTCCCTGATCGACAAGAATCCTTCTGACTTCGTAATTGCCGAGCCTGGCTGTAACTACCATTGGGTCATTATGGTCTTGTAATATGTCCTCAAAATCCTCATCACTAAAGCTGATGACTATGTTTTTCTTCCTGGGCTTTTGGATTGGTCGGCTGGCCACCGAAAGAACTTGTCCCACATACTTCTTGCGATCACATTTCTTTTCTCCTCCTCCTGCAAATCCTCCAGCAATAGTGCCAATGAGAAAGCCATTATTTTCCTTCTCGGATGGTTGGGTAGTGGCCCCCCTGCAGGTGGTGAAGGGCTTCTAGTTCTTTTTTGCTCGGTTTTGGGTGGTGATGGACTCTTTCCCCTGGAGCGTTTGCGTAACGCTTCGCCAATATATTGTTGAAGCTTACCATCCCTTACCAACTCCTCGATTAAGTCCTTCAACTGAGTACACTGGTCGGTGGTATGCCCCCATCCACCGTGATGATCGCAGTACTTCGTCCTATCCTTCTGGGCTGCCTTTCTCAAAGCTGGTGGACGAGTGATGTTACGCATCTCTGTATGCATAGTCTCACGAAGGATTTGACTCCTCGGGACTGTCAACTGGGTATATTCATCGTACTTGCCTTTTGGAGGCAGTTTTTCCCCTCTCTCTCTCTTTTGTCTTTCCTTCCCCTCTCTCGAAAACGATCATTTTGACGAACGTCGTTTTGACGAGGAGGTCGTTGCTCATGTCGTCCTTCGCCACCCCTTGCTGCCGTACTGATCCTACGGAATTCCTCTAGATTAACGTATTTCCTGGATCTTTCCCTAAGTTCGGCCATGTTCTTAGGTGGTTCCCCAATCAAACAATCCTTAAAATCTCCATCCTGCAATCCTTGAGTGAGTAAAAGAACCGATACTCCCGATTGTAGGCCTGATATGCCACTGGCCTCTTGCTGGTACCGAGCTAGGTAGTCGCGTAGAGACTCGTCGGGTCTCTGTGCAACTCCAGCTAGTGAATGGTCTGATTTGGGCTGTGACATACTGGCCGTGTACCTGTTTATGAAAGCTTGTCTAAGCTCGGCCCACGATCGGATCGAATTGGCAGGTAGAGAATTGAACCATCTCAAAGGCGCCGAGCCCAGAGTCATCGAAAAAGCTCGGCACTTCATAAAATCCCCTCCTCCATAAAACATCATAGAGGACTCGTAGGCAGCTATGTGGTCCATCGGGTCAGTTGTTCCATTGTACCTAGGAATATTCTGATGACCCACATAAGTCTGCGGGGTTTGGAAAGCCATAATCTCAGGTGTGAAAGGGTGTCCAGGATGAGGTTCCCTAGTGATACGCTCTAGGGTTAAGCTTGGGTTGAGGGGTGGAGGTGGGGGAAGATTGCTCGGATTACCATAGGCCGCGTAAGGGCCTTCCTCGGCGATCCTTGCCATGCTCTGCTGCTGAAGAGCAGCAATGGCTTGGTTTTGCTTCTCAATTAAAGAAGTCTGAGTCCTCAAAATCTCCATAATCGACTCCTCTCTCCTTCGTGCCGAAGAAGTAGTCGTGTAAGATCTGCCTTCCGTTTCAGAACGCTGACCACCTTGAAGCGTTCCGAAACGACCTCTAGTCAAATGAGGTATCTCCCTGTTGGTCCTGTCAGCCCTGGAATGATCACACCGATCAGCCCGTTCAACACGCCGATCCTCATCAGCTCGTGAGCCAGCAGCAGCCCGACGAGACTGAGGTCCAGAATCAGCCGTGTCTCGCCATTCTGAAACGTGGCCATCAGGGATGGTATGAGGGTTAGACTGCCCTCCGTCACCCTCAACGAGAACTTGACCAGCTGGAGGAACCGTGGCTTCTGGCTGATCCGTCGTTGGAACTGTCTGAATGTTAGCCTGATTACCTCCAGGTGGTGCTCCCGGAGCGATTCTGTCCCTCACATTTTTCCCAGTCTTAGGTGGCCTTCCACGGAGGCGACGACGGAGATCTTCTTGATTACCATCGTTGTTGTCGTTTGCCATGAGATCAGCAGGTGGGAATACTGGTTACTCAGTCCCCACAGACGGCGCCAATGTAGTGTCCTTGAACACTATGTTCTTAACCCTCTGAGTGCCCAAGATTATGAAACCAGGAGCCCTTAAGAGGATCAAGTGTTAATATGTGACTTTGTGCTGTTTCTGCAGTTCCAGTTGGGAAAAGCAGGGTTTCCCCAGTCAACAAGTGTGTGCAGAGTGTCAACTTAGGGATGAGAGTACATACCTGAAACCCTAGCTGTTATGAGCTATTTATTGGGTTTAGAGGAGGCTGATATGGGCCGTATGGGCCCTGTATCAAGGTTGAGCTGAACCAGGATTCTGTGAGATAATATCGGAGGTTTATGCTCTTAGAATCTGGATAGGATCAGCTCATGATCTCATGTCTAGGCTGTTAGCGAGAATCTAGGAGAGATTCGTGGAGGGGATAAGAAGCTTGAACGAGTCAGAGTCTTTCCACCAGCCGACGGTACGTCTCGATCCTAGAGCCCCGAGCCTGATGAATGGAAAACCGTTTGTAAGGCTTGGCCCCATCAAGTCCGAGCCTGGTCCTTTTGTGTGCTCGGAGCCAACGAGTCCGAGCGAGGGACGTTTGTGCTGAGCAAACCGAGGGGAGGGCCCTTGAAGAGTCCTTTAAATAAGACTTGAGTCCTTATACGGTCGGCAGACCCTACAGAATTTCTAGAAAACACTTGGACTTGTGTTCAAACTTTAAATCTTCTCATATTAAATTAAATCGAATCCAACATAATAATATTAGAAAATACCAAAATTCAGAAACTCTGCAACGCTTTCTATTTAATTCTTTTATATAATGAGATAAGATCTTTAGAAATAGATTAATTATATATAGACTTGTTATTTTTCTTTCTTATAAAAGCTTGGGGCATAAAAACTTTAAGAGTCTTAACATATTGGATCGTAAAAATTTATCAATGATTGTTAAAAGATACATATAGATAATGGGTAAATTGTTAAAAGTCTCGTTATCTCAATCCACGTTGTAAATACAAAATAGTTTCTTTACGATCCACATCAGAGTAGGCGGAAAATGGAATTTATAGTATTCTTGATCATTTGCATACATAATACATATTTGTATTCATAAGAAAAGTAATTCAAGAGTACAAGATAACAACATAATAAAAGTTGGGTCCAAGACATAAGCCCAAGTACAAGTCCATAAAATATAAAGTAGACCATCAGTCAAAAACTCTCTCTCCCACTATATACAATATATGACAAGTCAAAAATATAGAGAGTTTTGAAGATGGTCCTGTTATCCTCCATATAAGCCAAAAGTCGTCCTCCATCAGTCGGTCAGGTCATAACTCCAGCAGTGGCAAAACATGTCCCTTATCACGTTATCTACCTCATGCATCATCCGGTGGATCCCCAACTCCCCACTAGCTGCCAGTCGAATGCTCGACGGGGTCCTCCTCGACCTCATCCGACCCCTCCTCGGGATCCTCCTCTACCTCGTTCGATGGGGTCCGTGCCCCTCCATTGGGCATTGGGTCAACAGGGAAAGACCCATGCACTGGACTAGTCGAACCAGGGATAGGAGTATCCTCTCTAACCACACTTGAGGCAGCAGGGTGTGTAACACCCTAATTAATATTTACCCTTAATTAATTTTAGGGCTTTGAAAAATTTTGTTGAATAACATAATAGTTCATTTTCATTCATGTCTTTCAAAAATGCCGACCAAAAATACAGGCTTACATGAACCACCGAAGTGCACAACAGTATAGTTCCAAAATATTCTCTTTTACATATTCGAAATAAATACTACATAAGAATTTTTAGCTTTCAAGGAACCGAGGACATGGACCATTGTCTGACTAAATAGACCTACTCTCCCTGTGAGGGAGAGTGAACCTGCTCGGGCAGGGACTGTGCTTGCTCGGACTCAGTACCTGAAAAATGATAAGGAGGTGAGCATTACGCAGAACTTAAGTAAGCAGTTTCTAATATGACATACCGACCTACCAAGACAAACACATTTAGGCAGTTATACACATAATCATATATTCAATCCAAAACATGCATCATACTCAATCATCATTTTGCATGGCCCATAATTATTCTCTCCTATATCTTTACCCTTCATTATTATTCACAAATTTTCGACCTTTCACACTTTCATTCTTTTATCACATCTTACGTTTTCTTTACTCGGTCTTTGTTCCCTTTTGATTCATCTTTTACATGTCTTACACTTTTTATGCTTGGCCGCGCACACCCCGTGTATGTCTTACGCCTTTATTCTCGGTCATTGAGTGTCCATCACTGCGCGCACCCCCGCGTGCGTGATGTGCGTCTTACAGCTGCGCATCTTGTGCGACTTACGCGATCAATGCACACGCCCAGCGCACGTCTTCTATGACCCGAGCAAGTCCAACCGACTTCTTCTATGGAGTTGATGAGTGTCCGTCACTACGCGCACCCTTGCGTATGTGATGCGTGTCTGACAGCTACACATCTCGGTGACTTACGCGATAATGCACACGCCCAGCGTGCGTCTTCTATGACCAGGAGCACATCCTAACCGATTCCATTGCTCGGAACCCTGTGTGAGTCATAACTGCTCACAACCCCGCGTACGTGTTGCGCTTCTTACAGCTGCGCCTCTTGTAACATCCTAAATCTTGACTTTAAGTGAATTAAATACTAAAAACCTTAGAAAAATTTGGAAAAGTGATTTAATGAATTTTGCCAGATATGTGGGTGGTGATTATAGGTCCTAGGAGTTGTATAGGAGGATATATGGCCTTGAGCAGGGTCAAATAAGCGAGATCGGGAGTAAAATCGGCGTTTTAGGTGTTAGAAATCAACCGAAAAGAGAAAATTAGAAATTCATTATAGGAAGCTAAGAAAATGAATTCCACCGTTGGATGTGAAGTTTATGGGGTAAAGAAGCATGTCTAAAAATTTGGACTCGATCCGACGGTCGACGAAAAAGTTACGGCGAATCGAAGGTTGGAAACCCTGAAACTCGCCCAGGTGCATGAGTCACTCGCCCAGGCGAGTCATTGTTCATTTTGGTGCACCATCCAGTGAGATTCCCGCCCAGGCCAGCCCACCATTCGTCCAGGCGAGTGTGGCACGCACCAGCCGCACCATTTCCGTTTTCTGGCGTGCCAATTCCCCTTGTGCTAGCATCTGACCGCATCAGTTACGCACCAACTTGGTTCTGGTGCAGATTTCTCGCCCAGGCGAGGAATTGGCTCTCCCAGGCGAGCAGATGTGCACACCAGCGCACCAGGAATCCGTGTGGCGCGCCAATTTCCCAGCTGACCGTGTGAGCCATGCACCAGTCTGGTGCTGGTGCAGGACGTGCGCCCAGGCGAGCCTGGCATGCGCCCAGGCGCGTGGCGCAGATCTGGATAGATCTGGTCCCTTGAATTTTGGCTTGGTGGCTAAGTTTTGCCCACCAGCCCTTGGATTTCCTGCACCAGCCAAGGCAAAATAAAAGAAATGAAAACAAAAGTCCTCCACCACCATTCAAACCATCATCAACTCATCACCTTCACCCAATTCCTCTCAACATCAATAACACCTCCACCATCAAATCCACCATACACCTTTGATCTTGGGCACCCCAAACCCAAAATCAATCAAGACCACACAACCTTGCACCATGGATTTTGGTTAAAGCTCTTCCCTTCTTTCTTCTTGAGGCTCACGAATTCACCACCTTCCTTTCTCCTTGATCTTTTTCAATTTCCACCATTAATTTGTGGTAAGCAAGCTTATATCATAAGTTATTTTCCTTTTCAATCAAGCTTATCTTAGTTTATGGATTTGTTCTAAAACCCTAGGGGTTCTTGCACCATGATCATGTAGGAATTGAGTTTCATGCCTTCCAACTCCAACCAAGGCAAGGATAAGGATAGTTCTTCTTGTGCTCTTACAAATAGGGTGGTATATCATCATTTCATCATTTCCTTGTTGAGGTGGCAAGCTAGACTTAGAAAGTTCAAGTTCCCAAGATTTTGAGCTAGGGCTCACTAAGGTTCTATTTTCTCTTTACAAATTTAAGGTAAGGAGTGGGTTATAGTGAGTATTGCCTTACTCTGGGGTTTAGTTTACGATATGCATATAGTGGGTACTGAGATTTTTGTGTTAGTTTAGGTTGATATGATATAGAATAATGGTCAAAAGTAGAATTTATGACTTAGGGAAAACTACTTGGTTGAATGTGTGTTTTATGTTGATATTTGATAATGATGATGATATTAGATAAATGCTGAATTGTGCTAATTAAATCATAATAAAATGGTGATGATGAAAATGAATCGTTGATTCGTGCTAATTAAGTTAAGATATGAAATTGTGGTGATTGGAAGGTATAAATGTGAAACGTGGTGATTAATTTTGAATATTGGAAATTGCTAAAGGATTGTTAATGACAAAAGAAGGAAATGAATTATACCCAGGCGCAGCCAGGGGGAAAATACAGAATGAAATATACCCGGGCGCTGTAAGTCGTGATCGCGTAAAGATGCGAACGCAGTAGGTCGTGACCAGGGACAGAATGAAATATACCCGGGCGCTGTAAGTCGTGATCGCGTAAAGATGCGAACGCAGTAGGTCGTGACCAGGGACAGAAAGAAATATACCCGGGCGCTGTAAGTCGTGATCGCGTAAAGATGCGAACGCAGTAGGTCGTGACCAGGGACAGAATGAATTACACCCAGGCTCAGCCAGGGACAAAATGAAAGAAAATAATGTGAATAATATGGAAGAGAATAGAATAAAAGACTTGATTAAAATGTTGAATTAAGAACAAAGTGGAGGCAATTGAATTATGAAACTAATGAACATATTGTGTTGTGTTGGTTTTTATTATGTACGATTAAATTGTTAATTGTGGTTGGCTTGGTATTGCATTATGTCTTATTTGGAAACTGCCTCCCCATTTTTGTGCAATACTCACTCCTTACTATCACCACAGGTACTGAGGAAGAGTTTGCACCTGAGCAGGCCGAGCAGGAGTACTCTCCCTCTCAGGGAGAGTAGGTTACCTTTAGTGATGTAGGACATGGGAATGTCCTGGGCCCGATGATGTGAATCATTTTTGTTGTATATAAATGTAAATAGCTTTTTGGGGGCCCAGGACGACTCCTTTTGGGACAGGGGTCTATTTTGGGGGAAAACTTATTTCCTAAAACTTGTTTATATTCCGCTAACTCTGATGCTGATACTATGATGTCTTAAACCTGTTTTTGATGCGTGCACGAAGATGCGCTAGCTGGTATATATAAGTGAATAGCCCTGCAGGCTTTGTTATGTGAAAATATTATTGTTTATCAGGTTGCAGGAAAACATGAATTTTTGGAAAAGTCCAATAAACAAACGAAACTCCGTCCGTTTGACGGGAGATTTTCATATGAAAGAAAAGTAATAAAGAGTTTTTCCTAATCAATTCTTGAGTCGAAAAAGGAATTTTCAAGTTGCTATTTTTAATTAAGGGTAAATAAGGGTAAATAAACTTAGGTGTTACACCTCTCGGCGTCTTAAGCGATCAATGCATACACCCAGTGCGCGTATTCTATGACCCGTCTCACAGATCCATTTCTCCTTTACATAATCTTTTATCTTTAGTCATTTTCTCCCGGATTCTCTCGGCTCATTGTCCCCATTTACTCTCTTACTTGTCTTCTAATTACAATTACTGTTCTTTAGTTGTTATCCCTCAGTTATCAACTTTTACGCATATCTATGCAGCATCAAGATTCAAACATACATATCTTTCACTTTTTCTTTACTTGATCCTTATTATTAATCTTTGTTCTCCCTAAATATTCTCTATCCGCTATCCTACGAATCAGTACCCTAATCTAACACCCATTCTTAGCACCCACTATGTGCACACTAGAAACCCAAACCTAAGCTAAGGTAACACTCACTCCTTACTTTGAAATAGTGGGAGATAAGGATAGATTGAGAGTTTGAGCTTGATCCCGCATTTGAGCCCTTTAAACCGTGGTCCCTTTAGTTTCCGATGACGCCATGATGGAGCTTCAAAAACGCCAAAGCAAACTTAAGTTTAAGAGGAAACGGAGGGAATGATCTTGGTTCTTGGGAGTGATTGAGGTTTAGTGAATGTTAATAAAGAAAGTAGAGTTTGTAAGTGAGGTGACCCCTTTTCGGTGTTTGCACTCATGTGCGGCATGACCCTTTTTACCACAATAATAGCATAAAATAAGAGGCTTCTTATAGGTGCTAGAAGGTACAAAAATTGTACTTAATTTCTTTTGATGTCTACCAGGTTGATAACCTATACCTGCCCTATTGAAAAAGCATTTTTGTCTCCCTAGCATCAAATTTAAGGTATTTCTTCCTTTTGTAAATTTCGCAAGTATTTCTTTTAAATCTTCATTTTCTTTTACTAAATCCTTGCAAAACTTACAAGAAGATGAACTAGCCTTAATTTTGATTTCATTACTAGAGGTGTTTGAAGAATTTTTCAAAGTAGAATTCAGCTCTTTCTTTTTAATTTTCAAAACTTCGTTTTCTTTAGAAATTTCTTGATTCTTTTGTAAAAGTAAAGCTGGATTTTTTTTCTAAATCAACCAATAAGGATAATCTCATTGATTCCACATGTAATTCTTCAAATGCCTCTTGTAATTCACTATAAGAAGGTTCAATATCAAGTTCATGAATTACCTCTTTTCCATGTGCTATGAGACATAGGTTGGTTGCTTCATTCTGCTCATTCGAGTCATCATCAGAGCTCTCCTAATTGTCCAACCATGCTAGATAGGCTTGTCTCCATTTCCTTGAGCTTGACGCATTTCTTTCAAAATTCTCCTTCTTTTTCTGATATTGAATGCAGTCCGCCCGAATATGCCCCGGTTTGCCGCATTCGTGACAAGTGATAGAAGAACCTCCACTTTTGTGTGCATCTTTATTTAAGGAATTATTGAAGTTGTTTTTATTTTTCAAAAATTTTCCTAATCTTTTCACCATGAGTCCCCATGTACTCATCACTGATAGATTCTTTGTCAGAGTCTCCTTCTGATGTTGGTGCTTCAGCCTTGAACGCAAGACCTTTCACCTTTTTGTTCTCTTCTTTGTGCTGTGCTAACCTTTTGATTTCACTTTAATGTTCCTGAAGCTTTCCAAAGAGAGTCGCCAACATCATTGTTGAGAGATTTCTTGACTCCATATTTGCAGTCACTTTGGGTTGCCATTCTCTTCCTAAGCACCTCATCACTTTGTTGATTAGCTCTTCATTAGTGAATTTCTTCCCCAATGTTATGAGTTGTTAACGATCATTGTATAGTTTTTAGAAAGTTAGGTAATTTAGAATCCTTTGAATGTTTTGATCTGTTTTGGGTTTGTTTCAGGTACATTAAGAGTTTAAATGAAGAAAATAAATATGGAGCATGAAAGAGGATGAAAAGACCTTGAAAATTGCACAAGAACGAAGGGAAACAGAGCCGGAATGAGTCCTACACGCCCAGGCATGGAGCTCCCCACGCCCAGGCGAGTCTGCAGCGAGAAAATACACCAATCAGGTGCCTGGCACGCCCAGGCGTGAGGTTCTTGGCGCCCAGGCACGCATAGTGCGTGAAAGTGATGCTGTTCGGTATTTTGATCATAACTTGAGCTACGCTTATCCGAATGTGGCGATCGTGGTATCATTTTAAAGCTAAGGAAAAGATCTACAACTTTGCCAGAAATAGGATTGCTCAAATTCGTACATCTTTGGGGTCAAAATCAGTGCCAAAGTTGCTATCAGATACGAGAAAACCCAATTGGGCCACTTCCGGATCAGTTTTGCTCCAATTCAATTAGGATTAGTTTTATCTTTTAAATATATGTTATAGAATTAGGTAAAGCAGCCATTAGCAGTCATTAGAGAGAGGGATAGGGAGATTACATAAATTTAGAGAGTTTTAGAAGAGGAGAAGATCAAGGATTGGAAGATCCAAGGCTTTTCCATGGTAATCATGCATTCTTCTATTGCTTTTGTTCTCATTTTCTCAATGTGTAACTAAAACCCTTGTGTTAGGAATTGGTGAATTTGTATGGATTAGTTTATTTAATTTATGAATTGATGTTTTTCCGTTTCTAAATCATGTGTTTGATTGCGTTTTATTTCCAATTCATAAATCTGGCCAATTTATGTCTTGTTTTGGATCTCTAATTCTTCAATTGAGAGATTAGGAATTAGAATAGGTCATGTCTTCAAACAATATAGTTATTCAACAAGTAGGGATACAATTGGTTAATTATATAACATGATTAATTCCCTGTTCTTAATTAAGATTATTCAATAGTTTAATATCTTAAGGAATTAAGGATTATTGAATTGAATAAGAAACGATAATTATACAAGAGGGATCTAATAGTTACCAATTTAGGAATTTGTTCATGATTTAGGGAAAAACAAAGATTCATGATAAATAAACAACGCCTACAATGAAACCATGTTCCTAACATCTTTCTCAAATCGCTCACAACTTTAATTTATTTTCTATTTTTATTTTTATTCAATCTTAATTAATTAGTTAGAAACTTATAGATTTTGCTTTTAACTACTCTTTGGTGAAAATTAATTGAACAATTTTCAATCCCTGAGGGACGATATCTGGTCTTATTGACTATATTACTTTGCGATCTAGTATACTTGCTAGAGAGTGAACAAGTTTTTGGCGCCGTTGCCGGGGATTGAAATTCGTTTCAATTAGTTTTCGGCACTTAGTAGTAGTTTTAGGTGAAATTTTTTTTTTAGTTAGTTTCTTGTCTCAACAGGTGCTGCGTAATTTTTCTTTTGTTTTTGTGCTGTGCAGGAATTTATATCAATTATAGTACAGAAAGGAGAAAAATTCAGCACTAGAAGAGGGGAAAGACCAACATTGAAGATGGCTGGAGGAGGAGGATCTCACGGATCCTCTCCGCCCCCTCCTCCCAGGAAGACTTTGGCGGAGTATGCAACCATGGACCTGGACTTCTGTGCTTCCCGGCCATCAATCACTGCAACTGCATTCGCAATTGATCCACAATACATCCACCTCATCATGCAGGATCAGTTCAGTGGTGCGCCGAATCAAGACCCCAGGGACCATATCGCCAACTTCCTGGGCATGCTCGGCTTCTTCAAGATCGAGGGTGCTGCGGACGAGGCCATCAGAATGAGGATGTTCCCTCTCTCACTGAGGGGCGAGGCGTTAACTTGGGTGAACAACCAGGCACCAGGGAGTTTGTCCAGCTGGAAAGTACTTGTCTCCAAATTCATGGATAAGTTTCTTCCAGCTGGGATGCAAGAGAAGCTGAGGCAAGACGTTCACTCATTCATGCAAGAGGACAACGAGCCGTTGCATGAAGCTTGGCAGCGTTACAACCAGCTACTGAGGAAGTGCCCAATATTTATGCAAGACTGGCAGCAGGTTCAATTGTTCTATAATGGGCTCAACCGATTCAATCAAAGCATGGTTGATGCAGCAGCTGGTGGATCGCTGATGAAGAAGACTATTGAAGAGGCCAAGGAAGTTATTGCAAACATGACATTCAGCAGCAGCCAAGGATTAAGGGCCCAGGTGGAGCAAAGCGTCTTGAAGAGTCATGATCTGGACTCTAGTCAAATCAAGATCTTAATCGAGCAGAACAAGCAAATGCAGCAGCAGATGGCTGCATTGACGATGCAAATAAGCCAGATCACTATGGCTGTTGCATCGAGCACTATGAAGTGCGAATTTTGTGGGGGAGGTCACCGGAATGGTGATTGTGCTTTTGAAGTCAATAAGGGTCCAGCCACCATTGAGGAGCAGGCCAAGTTTGTGGATGATGGAGTACCTAAAAATAACATGTACTCCAATATCCACAATCTGGGGCAAATCAGTCAGTCTCACACCTCAGGGTACAGCCCAGCACCCAATCCATCACCGCCACAGAAGCAAGGTTGGGAGAAGGCACTTGCAGCACTGGCTACCACAACCAATACCTTCATGGCAGAAGCAAGGGCGAATTTCGCCAATCAGGAAGTCAACATTCGCAACCTAGAAGTGCAAGTGGCTCAAATAAACAATCAGATATCAGAGATTGCAACCAACTACAAGGAGCGATGCATGGCGGTCACCCTTCGAAGTGGCAAGTCGTATGAGGAGCCACAGAAGAAGGGTGATGCAATTGAGCTTGAGAAGAAGGATGAGGGGTCAAAGCAACCAAGTGGAAGAGGCTCACATGCAAGGCAACAGACGCAGGATCCACCTACGGATCAAGAGAAAGAGCAAGGCACACCCAAACCAGCACCACTACCTCCGAGGATTCCTTATCCTCAAAGGTTGAAGAATGAGGATGACCAGAAGCAATTCTCCAAGTTCTTGGAGATGTGCTACGGAAGGTGGAGATCAACATCCCGTTTGCAGAGGCTCTCTCACAAATGCCTCTGTATGCGAGATTCATGAAGGAGTTGCTGACAAAGAAGAAGCGGATGCTCACTGACGAGACGTTCTCGATAGCAGAGAAGTGCAGCAGTATCATCAAATCCAACCTTTCACCAAAGCTGAAGGACCCATGTAGCTTTACTCTCCCGATTAGCATAGGCAAGGAGTACTCAGGTAAGGCTCTCTGTGACTTAGGAGCTAGTGTTAATATTATGCCATTGTCTATTTGTGAAGCATTAAACTTAGGATATATTAAGCCTACCCCGGCATTACTTCAGTTAGTTGATAGAACCACCCTCCGCCCATATGGAGTGGTGAAAGATATTCTGGTTAAGGTGAAAGATTTTATCCTGCCCTTAGATTTCATGATCTTAGATGTAGAAGAGGATAAAAATATTCCTCTAATTTTTGGACGGCCATTCTTGGCCACAACAGGGGTAGTGATTGATGTGCCTAGGGGAGAAGTAATTCTTCGAGTAAATGGTGACCAAACTACAATTAAATTTTTTGAAAAACCACCAATCACCACGGAGAACTTTGCTCCTCTCATGTGCATTCAGCATTCGAATGGAGAGAGTGTTGGAAAGAAGTTGAAAAACAAGGTGCCACCCTTGAAGGGATCTTGGCAACCACCCTAACCTCTGAAAAGAGGTGACCCGTCAGGCTCGTGACGTTAAACAAGCGCTAGTTGGGAGGCAACCCAATGTTAAGTAATTCCCTTAGGTTTTATTTTTTTTATTTTTTATTTTTTTAGGGAAGTTTGGTTTTAGGTAGTATTTAAAAAAAAACTGACGTACAGGTCCAGGCGTGGCAGGAGGGTGCAGTATTCAAGTTTGGGGGTATGACCCCATTTGCTCCCATTAGTTCCCCATATGTCACCCCAGACCTTGTACTTCGCAAAAATAATGTCCTATTTTTTCTAGGAAGTTTTAATTTTTATTTTGTAGTTTTAGTTTAGTTTAGTTTGCTTGAGGACAAGTCAACCTCTAAGTTTGGGGAGTGGACAAAATAAAAATTAAATTTTTCAGATCTGAATTGTTCTCCCATTTTTAGTGTTGGTTTGTGTCTTTGGTATGAGTAGATGATTATTCTAGACTTAGGACTGTTTTTCTGATGATAGGTGTAAATACTTAGTTTAGGATTAGACTCATTGATTTTTGATATTGATTTGATTGAGCTTTAAATATTTTTGAGATCTGGTTATTTCGACAAACTTTTTGAGAAGTTGTGATTAGTGAACTGACTATTAGCCTGTGAGATTTTTGAGCCTAAACACTGATGGGGTATATGATTTATTGAATTACTCTGATTTGAGACCCCGATTTCTTTCATGAGTGTGTTCACTTTGACTTTGCATTCTAGAACTTGACCGGTGACCATTTTGAAATTGATAATTGTTTGCATGCATTAAGATGATTAAGGCACTTAGGATGTGTTTTTGTGGCCTTCAGATGATTTGAATTGATAAATATTCCCTTAGTTGCCCATTTTGAGCCTTATGAGATATTATGATTTTTCTTTGGTACCCTGCATTTATTGAAATATTCTTTGTGAGTACCTTGGAAATTTTGAATGAGCAATTGAGAGAATGACTCAAGAAAAGTGAAAGTAATTGGTGAAAAGTGTTATGAGTTCTATTTCTCTTCCAATTGAAAAAAAAATGAAAAAATAAAAAAAATAATAAAGAGAAATTTGGAAGAGAATAGAAGGAAAAAAAGTGAAAAGAAAAGAAGGATGATAATGATTTTGGAGTTGAGTGTGAGTCTTAATTGTATTCATTGCTCATTCATAATTTTTAAGGGATGTTGTTTGATTTCATATATTTAGCCCTTAGTTTTATCCTATCTTTCTTTTATCCCACCTTTCATCTTTAGCCATGGTCTCATTACAACCAAAATTAAGACCTTTTGATTTGTGTATGTATTTAATAATTTCAGTGGAGATATTGGTCTATGGTCAAGCTTATGGTAACACATTGTCATTGTATGAACTTGAGTGAATCACATATATATATATATATAAAATATAACCCTTGATACACATTAGAGATACACACTGTGAGGTTGAGAGTGTTCACTAATCTTGAGTTCTTATTGACTTTGTTTCTCCAACCAGGTTTCAATTGCATAAATTGCTTTTGATAAAAAGTGTCTGAGTCTGTGACTCGAAGTCCTAGATTAAGTTTGTACATTTTGATTTAGGAGGTAGTCTTGTGTTCTAGAATTTTTATTTTACTTTTGCCTGGGACATGCAAAATACTAAGTTTGGGGGAGTGATTTGGGTCTAATATATGATGTTTTGAGCATGATTTAGACTCCCTTTACTATGGATTTGACTTGTTTCTCTTGTAAATTTAGGACTTTTTGTATAGTTTTTAGAAAGTTAGGTAATTTAGAATCCTTTGAACATTTTGATCCGTTTTGGGTTTGTTTCTGGTACTTTCGGAGCTTAAATGAAGAAAATAAATATGGAGCATGAAAGAGGATGAAAAGACCTTGAAAATGGCGCAAAAACGAAGCGAAAAGGAGCCGGAATGAGTCCCACACACCCAGGCGTGGAGCTCCCCACGCCCAGGCGTGTCTGCAGCGAGAAAATACACCAATCAGGTTCCTGACATGCCCAGGCGTGAGGTTCTTGGTGCCTAGGAGCGCATAGTGCGTGAAAGTGACGCTGTTCGGTATTTTTACCATAACTTAAGCTACGCTTATCCAAATGAGGCGATCTTGGTATCATTTTAAAGCTACGGAAAAGAGCTCCAACTTTTCCAGAAATAGCCTTGCTCAAATTCGCCCATATTTGGGGTGAAAATTAGTGCCGAAGTTGCTGTCAGATACGAGAAAGCCCAATTGGGCCACTTCCGGATCAGTTTTGCTCCAATTCAATTAGGATTAGTTTTATCTTTTAAATATATGTTTTAGAATTAAGTTAAGCAGCCATTAGAAGTCATTATAGAGAGAGAGAGAGGGTGGTCCATGATAAGCATAAAATGGGGGTACATGCAGGGTATAGTTAATGGGTATGCGGAACCTACGAGGACGGACACGAGCCAAGGGGTTGGGGTGATAGAGGGTCACCTCTACCTCCCCCTCATAGGTGGCTCGATGGTCCTCGTAGTACCACACTCCACTAGGGAGCGGGCGCAACTCGATGCAGGCTAGATAGCGAGCCATCACCTACAATGAGCATAAGGGGTAAGCAATATAGTTCACATAATCGAATAAGCATAATTTAAAGTAGGTAAACAAGTACATATGCCAAATAGCCAAGAGATATACACAACATGTGAGCAAGACAATTCAGTTACTAATCAAACTAATTAATGATATGTCATGATGCTTGCACACAATCTCTCAAGTCCTGAGATTCTCCAACTAATGCTCTCATGCATGACCATCCAAACAACCCGTATACGTGCCTCAGACGTATAGTGAACCTGCTCGGAATATAATCCATAACGACACTACCAAAGTGTACGCTGCGTCACCTGTAACACCCTATAATTATTTACCCTTAATTCCCCTTATATCAAAAATACGGACTTAAAAATTCATTTTTATTACATTAAAATCAACCGTCAAACGGACGGAGTTTTGTTTGTTTTTCGGACTTTTCTAAGTCTTCAACCTGATAAACACAATTATTTAGTATCAACAGTAGTCAGTAGGGCTCAAATATAGAAATAAGTGCATCACATAGTTGCCCCATGGGCTCAAGTGTAGAACATCAACAATAGTGTGTCAGAGTGCCAGCAACAGTGCAAAGTATGCAAAACAAGAGGCCATATCCGCAATTATGCCCAAAAATAAATCATAAGCAATGCACAAAAGAAACTATCCTAAGCCTCGATTAAAAGCATATACAGCACATATCAAATAATACGGAGGCTTAGGTCAAACTCAAAAGTATCTAATCCCAACCCTACTCTCCCTGTGAGGGAGAGTACTCCTGCTCGGCCTGGTCATGTGTAAACTCTGCCTCGGTACCTGTGGAAATAGTAAGGAGTGAGTATTACACATAAAATGGGGGAAACAGTTTCCAATTATGACATAATGCTATACCAAGCCAAACACATTTAACAATTCGATAACAATATCGTAAAACTCAACACATCATAATTCATGGTCAACATATCCATTGGTTTTATAATTTAATTATTTCCACTTTGTTCTTACTCATCGCTTTCATCAAGTATTTTAGTCTATACTTTTCCAATATAATCACATCTCTTTTTGTTTTGTCCCTGGTCACGACCTACTGCGTCCGTACTCATGCACGGTCACGTCTTACTGCGTCCAGGTATGTTACTTTCATCTTATTCCCCTGGTCACGACCTACTGCACGGTCACGTCTTACTGCATCCAGGTATGTTTTCATTCTCTCCTGGTCACGACCTACAGCGTTCGCACCCATGTACGATCACGTCTTACTGCGTCCAGGTAAATTTTTATTCTCCCTCGGTCACGACCTACTGCGTCCGCGCCCATGCACGGTCACGTCTTACTGCGTCCGAGTGTATTTTCATTCCTTTCCCTGGTCACGACCTACAGCGTTCGCACTCATGTGCGATCACGTCTTACAGCGTCCAGGATCATTCTCATATTCATTTTCCACAATAACATTTTCTCTTATTCATATCAACCATTTCATTACCCCTTACAACCACTTACACTTTTTGACAAGTGAATTACTAACTCAATCACCACAATTCACATTTACATTATCAACTCATCACAATCATATTTTATCGTTAATTAGCACCAATCAACATATTCTTAAATTCATCACCATTATATCTCATAACTTATTTAGCACAACTCAACATTTCATCAATATTGTCATCATTATCATTGATTCATAAGTACTATTTATTAACTACCCTTCCTAAATGATTTCCATTCTTTTCCTTGGTGTCTAATCATAGCATGGCTCACTCATTTAACAAAATAAGCACTTAAATTATAAACATCACCAATTCACAAGCTTGTAAGCCAAATATCAAAAACAAAGCACATCATCATCTAATTCTTTTTCCTATGTCACGTGCTCTAGTTATTTGTTACCCTATAGTATATCAACCTAATCTAACACATAACTCTTAGTACCCATTATATACATATTGTAAACTAAACCCCAGAGTATGGTAATACTCACTAATACCCACTCCTTACCTCAAGCTCCTAGAGATAGAGAGAGAATGAGAGCCTTGGAACAAGCTTGAGCAATAGCCACCAATCAAATGGATAGGGAGGAACCTAAAATCAATACAATAAAGGGACAAATTGTTAAGCATTTACCCCAAAATCATGAGGAAAATTCGTGCCCCATTCAAGGTCCCTCAAGGAGGATGATTAGAGCTTCATGGTGTGAATTCAATGCTCCTAATTATGTGGATTATGTTTTGATGATGACAAAATAATTAACAAATCATGCCTTGAAGATATTGCAACATCAACATCAACAAGAAGTCAAGAAAAGAAGACAAGTGCCCAATCATTCTCAATCAAATATTAATTGTAAATTTCTAATTTATGTTGAGAGTGGTTGAGAGTGGGTAGAAATAGTTAGTCTCTTCTAGGAATAAATTTTTATATGTTTATTAAGTTGAGATTGACCAAAAATTAATACTTGAGAGGAAAAATAAAATTGAAAAATAATTTTTCCCATATCTGATCAAAATACTCGAGTATTTTGATAAAGACTCGAGTATATACTCGAGTATTTATAGAAAAACTCGAGTATTTGTGCCAGGTCAGCAATTATGACCGTTAGTCTTGTTCGTGCACCAATTCACTCGTGACCGACCAAAAAGACTCGAGTATTTACCAAAAGACTCTAGTATTTTTGTCCAGTCAGCAAAAATGAACGTTGGAGAGACTCAAAAACTCAATTGAGGGCATTTGAGTCTCATCCAACCCCAAGAGAGAATTCAGAACCTTATTGTAAAATTTCTCTTTGAATTTGTGCAAGAACAAACAAGACAACAACACATCATTGATTCAAGCTTTCTTAATTTCCTCTTCTCAAGTGTTAATTCCCAAAAAGCTCAATTTCTCACTCATATTGTCATTTTATTCCAAGTTGAGTTTTTAGGCCTCAATTCTTACATTGAGCTGTGCTTATTTGTGCTAATCCATTGTGAGATTAGTAATACACATACAAAAAGCTTGATTATTCAAAGTCTTGGATTGTTCCCAAGCAAACCCTAAGTGGCTTAGGGTGTTGGAAGTCTTGAGAGGTTCTCAAGCACAAGACTAGGAAGTTCCTAGCCCGGTGGAGTTTCTTGAAGGGAGTTCAAGGAAGCTTTGTGAAGAGTTCTTCAATCACCGGAATCAAATTGGGGTAGAAATCAAGAGTTTGGTACACTCTTGAAAGGGTTAGGTTGAGTGAGGCCATTCTCAAGCAATCCTTTGTAATTTCTAACAATTTGATTATTAGTAGAAACTCCTAAGTGATTAGGAGGACTGGATGTAGCTCATTGTTGGAGTGAACTAGGATAAAATTGCTTGAGTGTTGGTTTATTGCTTTTAATCTACTTTCTAGCTCAATAGACTTAAGTCATTTCAATCAATTAGGATTTATACAATTAGGTAGCAAGTTCAAGGAATCTTTGTGTTTAAAAGTTATTTAGATTGCTTGCTATTCTGTTGGATAAGTTCCTGTTTATTATTGAATTGATTTGAGTTAAATTGCTGAATTTTCGTTTCTGGTTTTTCTGCTATGTGATAGGAAAAACTCGAGTATTTCAGAAAAGACTCGAGTTGTTCATCACTTAAAAACTCGAGTATTTCACAAAAGACTCGAGTCTTTTGTGTCTGATTCCAGAAAATTCAGTCTTAGCTCAATTCTTCAATTATCAATCGAAATATTTGGTATTAGTGCTTCAAAATACTATTCACCCCCCCTCTAGTATTTGCTTAGCCCGCTTGTTGGTTTCCAACAAGTGGTATCAGAGCTCGGTCGAAAGATCGAGTGTAACAACTTTTTCGAAAAAGATCCTTTTGGAAACTAAATGGGCTCTAGCAATAACTTTGGTGGAGAAGGAGCTTCAATAAACCGTCCTCCACTATTTAATGGTGAAGGATATGTTTATTGGAAAACTCGCATGAAAGTTTTTATTGAAGCAATTGATATGGATATTTGGGATGCAATTGAAAATGGTCCTTTCATTCCCAAAAAGAAAATAAATGATGAAATTGTTGAAATTCCAAGGAGTAGTTGGAATGATGATGAAAAGAGAAAAGTTTCATTTGATTTAAAAGCTAAAAACATCATCTTTTCGGCTTTATCCCATGATGAATTTTATAGAGTTTCCCAATGTAAATCGGCAAAAGAAATGTGGGATACTTTGCAAGTCACACATGAGGGAACAAGTGAGGTTAGAGATGCAAGATTGAATTCTCTAACTCACGAATATGAATTGTTCCACATGTTGCCAAATGAATCCATTAGTGACTTGCAAAAGCGATTCTCTCACATTGTTAATCATTTGATTTCCTTGGGAAAAGTATTTCGCAATGGTGAAACTACTAACAAAATTCTAAGATGTCTTGATAGGAGTTGGCAACCCAAGGTAACCGCCATCAAGGAATCAAGAGACATAAATAGCATGGACTTAGCCACTTTGTTTGGCAAACTCCAAGAGCATGAGATGGAACTTACAAGACTTGGGATGCATGAGGAATCGGACAAAAAGAAAAAGAGCATAGCACTCAAAGCTTCAACCAAAGCTACAAAAGAAGTTGAAGAATGCTCTACAAGTGGAGATTCCGATGGTGAATCAAATCAAGAAGAATTTGGGATGTTTGTGAAAAGATTCAACAAATTTTTCAAAGGGAAGAAAGGTGGATCTTCATCCAATTTCAAGAGAACCAAAGACTCCAAACAAAGAGAAAAGAGTACCAACGATGGAGTTAAGTGTCATGAATGTGGTGGGGTTGGTCACATAAGAATGGAATGTGCCACATTCTTGAAGAAGAATGACAAGAAGACCCAAGAGACCAAAGGGAAGCGTGCATACATTGTTTGGGATGCACCGGAGAAGAGCAATGAATCATCTTCAAGTAGCTCCGGTGATGAAAATGCAAACCTTTGTCTCATGGCCAAGAACAATCATGAGTCCTCATCAAGAGCTAATCATGGCATGAGTGAAAGTGATGATTAGGTAACCTCTAGCTCTTCTTGTTCATCTTCAAACTCCATTTCATATGATGATTTGCAAGAAGCTTACAATGAAATGTTAATTCAATTTAAAAGGCTTGCTAAAATTAATAAGGAAAAAGGAAAGAAAATTTTGGAGTTGCAACATGAAATTGATGAATTGCAAAAATCTATAAATGAGTTGAAACTTCAAAATGAATCCTTGGAACTTATTAATTCTAGTCATCAAAGTGATTGTGCAAATCATGAGGAAATTATCACTTCATGTGAGAGATGTGATGAACTTGAAAAAGAAGTGAAAGAGTTGAAAAACAAACTCACAATCTCACATAGTGATAGAAACCTCAACCGGTTGTTGAACTCTCAAAGACATAATCACAACAAAACCGGTTTAGGATATGTTCATAAAAAGGACAAAAAGTACAAGGTGGTTGGAACATTTTCTAAGAAAAACTCATCAAAGAGACCAACTTGTACTTATTGTGGAAAAGTTGGACATATCAACATTGAGTGCCACATTAAGAAGTTTGAAATGAAAAAGGGCACTTATATGTGGATTAAGAAGGGAGAAAGTCCCAACACTAACCCTAAGGGACCCAACATTGTTTGGGTACCCAAAGTGAACAAGTGATCTCATTTTGTAGGTGTGTCTTCGAACGGGAAAACAATTATGGTATCTTGATAGTGGATGTTCGAAGCACATGACGGGAGATAAGCGGCACTTCATTGAGCTTACTCCAAAGGAAAAGGGTTATGTCACTTATGGGGACAACAACAAAGGCAAAATCCTTGGTATTGGTAAAATCGAAAACTCTTCAAACTTGATTATTGATAATGTGCTCTATGTTCAAGGATTAGAACATAATCTCTTGAGCATAAGCCAATTATGTGATATTGGCAATCATGTAGTTTTTACCTCTACCCATTGCCTCATTAAAAGTGACAAAGATGAATCAATCAAATTTGTTGGTAGAAGGTCAAATAATACTTACTTAGTTGATTTGAACAAAGTCACTTCTTTGGTCTCTACTTGTTTAGTGAGCAAAGAAAATGACACTTGGTTATGGCATCGTAGGACCGCTCATATAAATGTAAACCAATTGAAGAAAATTCAATCTAAAGATCTAGTAGTTGGTTTACCAAAGCTAAATTTTTCTATTGAAGGTGTTTGTTCCCCTTGCAAGAAATGTAAACAAACTAAAAACACCTTTGGATCAAAAATGGTTATGTCCACATCAAGGCCATTAGAAATGCTTCATATGGACTTGTTTGGACCATCACAAATAAAAAGCTTTGGTGGCAACTATTATGCATTGGTGATTGTTGATGACTTCTCTAGGTTTACTTGGACTTTATTTTTAACTACTAAGAGTGAGACCTACAAATCTTTTAAACATCATGTCAAACTCTTGCAAAACCAAGTAAATCAAAAAGTAATTATTATTCGAACCGATCATGGTGGTGAATTCGAAAACCACAAATTTGATAGATTTTGTGCTAAAAATGGTATTGAGCATCAATTCTCCGCACCAAGGACTCCGGAACAAAACGGAGTGGTAGAGCGGAAAAATAGGGTGCTAGAGGAACTTGCTAGAACCATGTTAAATGATTCTCAAGTACCTCAATATTTTTGGGCCGATGCCGTCAATACGGCTTGTTATGTTTTAAATCGTATTTTGATAAGGCCCTCTTTGGATAAAACCCCCTATGAACTTTACAAGGGAAGAAAGCCAAATATATCTCATTTTCATGTCTTCGGATGCCAAGTTTTTGTTTTAAATAATGGAAAAGAACACCTTGGCAAGTTTGATTCCAAATCCGATGAAGGCATATTTTTAGGCTATTCTTCTCATAGTAAAGCTTATAGAATTTTCAATAAAAGAACTTTAACTATTGAGGAATCAATTCATGTGGTTTTTAATGAGTCTTCAAAAGAAGATAGTGTTTTATGTGATGCTAGTGAAGATGGCATTGTCTTTTCAAAAGAAGAAAAAGAGAGAGAGAATTCAAAAGTTGATGAAGGAGAAGTAAGGGAAGAACTTCCTCCAACTTGGAAATCGGTCAAGGCTCATCCTATAGACAAAGTCATAGGAGATATGTCACAGGGAGTACTTACTCGTAGGTCTATTCAAAACATTTGCCACTATGTCTCATTTGTTTCTCAAATTGAACCCGATTCAATTAAAAAGGCCATTGAGGATGATCATTGGGTTCTTGCTATGCAAGAAGAATTAAACCAATTTGAAAGAAATGAAGTTTGGGATCAAGTCCCTAAACCCGATGATCATACCATAATTGGTACTAAATGGATTTATAGAAACAAACTTGATGAATCCGGGTTGATTATAAGAAACAAAGCTAGACTAGTAGCTCAAGGGTACAACCAAGAGGAAGGTATCGATTATGATGAGACCTTTGCTCCGGTTGCACGTCTTGAAGCAATCCGAATTTTACTTGCTTATGCTTCAATCATGAAATTCACTTTATATCAAATGGATGTTAAAAGTGCTTTCTTGAATGGGTTTATAAATGAACAAGTGTATGTCAAACAACCCCCCGGTTTTGAAAATAGTGAATTTCCAAACCATGTTTATAAATTGAAAAAGGCACTCTATGGATTGAAACAAGCTCCTAGTGCTTGGTATGATCGATTGAGTTCCTTTCTATTAGAAAACAAGTTTCAAAGAGGGAAGGTTGATAATACATTATTTATTTATAAAACCAAGGATGACATTTTGTTAGTACAAATCTATGTTGATGATATCATTTTCGGTGCTACTAACGTGTCTCTTTGTAGAAAGTTTTCAAATTTGATGAAAAAGGAATTTGAAATGTCAATGATGGGAGAACTCAAGTTCTTCCTAGGCTTACAAATAAATCAAGTCAAGGAGGGGATATTTGTGCATCAAGGGAAATATTGCAAAGAGCTCCTTGAAAAATTCGGATTGGACAAGTGCAAGGAAGCCTACACTCCAATGAGCACATCATGCTACCTAGACAAGGATGAACAAGGTACACCAGTTGATGTTAGTAAGTATAGGGGTATGATAGGTAGTCTCCTATATCTCACTGCATCTAGACCGGATATTATGTTTAGTGTATGCATGTGTGCTAGATTTCAAGCTAATCCTAAAGAATCTCACCTATCCGCAGTTAAACATATATTTAAGTATCTAAAAGGAACAATTAACACTGGTTTATGGTATCCTGCTGATGCCAATCTTAGTTGTTAGTTCCATGATGAACATGATGAATGTTTGGATAATGACAAAGTGTTTTTGAACAAGCTACAAGTGTTGATCAAGTTTCAAGCTCAACAAGCAACAACAAACATCAAATGAAGAAGAGAGAAAGCAAGCTCATGAAGACCTAAGTTTGAGTGTATTTGTATTTCTTTTATCTTTTGCCTCTCAAGCTTCATAGGTTTTTTATTTGGGTAGATTATTATAGAGGGTAGTGAATCTCATTCATAAGTCATGATTTAATCATAATTTGAGTTTTCACTTAACCTAGAATCAATAGGTGGCTTAAAGGTTTTAAAGGAAAGGTTGGATTTTGAGAAAACAAGTTTTGAACATGTACAGTACCAACTTAATCGATTAAGTGATAACTTAATCGAGTACTACTCGAGTACAAGACTTGCTTAATCGATTAAGTACTGCTGAACTGATTTTTAAAATACGTTTTTCACTTCTCAAAATCAGTTTTTAAGTGCTACAACTTTTGGGTATTATATATAAACCTTTTCCTATTATTTGTGATGAGTTAGAATCATTTTCATAGAAGTTTTTACAAAGAATCAAGCCACTCTATTCTCTCTCATTTTCAAAGATCAAAGCTTTTATATTTTCATATTCTTTGATCAAGAACCTTTGAATCTCTTATGGTGAATTGTCATAACTCTTGATTGAGATTCATAGGATTATTTTGTGTTTTCTATTGTGTTGTAATCTTTGCAAGAAGGCAAGCCACTACAACAAACAAGAAGTCTTGGTGTGTCGATTTTATCATCAAGCAAGTGCATTCTTATTGAAGAAGAAGAAGAAGTCTTGGTTGTGAATCAAGCAAGTGAAGCCTTGGTGTGTGGATTATCATCAAGCAATTGAAGACTTGTTGTGTCGATTATCAACAAGGGGTAGAGGTTAGATTAGAGAGAAGATCAATAGGATTACAAGGCAAGGGTGTCGGTTATCTCTTGTAGGCTAGCAAGAAGGGAGTCTTGTGAGGCAATCACTTGTAATTTGAGAACTCTAATTCCTCATAGTGAAGAATCTCTCTTGGTTGAAGAGGGGACTGGATGTAGCTTTCAAGTGGATGAAAGTGAACCAGGATAAATCACTGTGTCGTATCTCTAAACTCTTACTCTTTATATTCAAGTCATTTGATTGCGTTCTTGATTGAAAACCTAGAAAGATTGATTTTCATAATTGATTGAATTGAATCTTTGATTGTTCAAATTGATAAAGGGAAAATCATTTTCATAACTAGGTTAATCAATAAGAATATAGGTGTTAATCATTTCCGCTGAATCTCTGATCTTGCATGTGAATTGATTGATTTTCGTATTCGAATGAAAATTGATTTTTCTGTTTTCTGTCATATTTAATCGATTAAGTTCAAGCTTAATCGAGTACTACTCGAGTACACGACTTGCTTAATCGATTAAGTACTGTAGAATTTGTAAAAATCATTTGTTTTGATTGTTTAGATTTGTTTCGTTTGAAAATCTTTCAAGGTAGCTTCAACACCTATTCAACCCCCCCTTCTAGGTGTATTCCTAGGGTTCCTAAGTCTCTCCAACCACCAATTGCGATTTCCTCAATTGGTATCAGAGCTCGGTCGAAAGACACGAGCATAAGAGCTTTTTCGTAAAGATCCTTTAAGAAAATCGCAATGGGTTCTATGAATCCCTTTGGTGGTGAAGGTGCTTCAATAAGTCGTCCTCCATTGTTTGCCGGAGAAGGCTATGCATATTGGAAAGTTAGAATGAAAATCTTTATCCAAGCCATAGATAGTGAAATTTGGAAAGTAGTTGAAAAAGGTCCTCATATCCCCTCTAGTTTAGTTGAAGGTGTAGAACAATTGATCCCCGAGGATAAGTGGAAGGATGATGATAGAAAGAAAGTACAATATGATTATAAAGCAAAGAATATCATTACATCCGCTTTATCCTATGACGAGTTCTTTAGAGTTTCTCAATGTTCTAGTGCTAAGGAAATGTGGGACACTTTACAAGTGACTCATGAAGGAACTAGTGAGGTTAGGAGAGCTAGATTGAATGCTTTAATGCGTGATTATGAATTGTTTCATATGCTTCCAAATGAATCTATAAATGATATGCAAAAGCGTTTTACTCATATTATAAATCATTTACTTGCTCTTGGTAAAACTTTTCTACAAGGTGAACTTTCTAACAAAGTGTTGAGATGTTTAGACAGGAATTGGCAACCAAAAGTAACGGCTATTGTTGAATCTAAAAATTTGGATGCTATGGATCTAGCAACACTTTTCGGAAAGCTTCAAGAACATGAAATGGAGCTTGGACGATTAAGTATCAATGAAGAGTCGGATAAGAACAAATCAAGGAAAGGACTTGCTCTTAGAGTCAAAAGTGCATATAAAAAGAAAGATAGTTCCGATGATGATGATAGTGAAGATTCCGATTCCGATGTTGATGAAAAAGACATGAAACTTTTGTTAAAAGAGTTTGACAAGTTTCTAAGGAGAAAAGGAAGGTTGAACAAGGACAAAAGTAAAGAGAAGGATTCCCCACACTACAAGACCAAGACATCAAAAGAAGGTGTAGTTTGCCATGAATGTGGAAAACCCGGTCATCTCAAGTATTCATGCTCTAGGTATCTCAAGAAGAAGGAGAAAGACAGGAAAAATTCTAAATCTAAAAGAGCATACATAGTTTGGGATAGTGATGAAGATAACAAGAAAAGCACATCGAGTAGTTCATCGGATGATGAAGAAGCCGCTTGTCTCAACTTGATAACTCTAGTAGATGATGAAGAACAAAGTTCAAATGATGAATCAAGTTATCAAAGCGAGGATAGCAATGTAAGTGAATCTAAATCCGAAATTTCTTCTAAATATGAATTGTTACATAATGCTTATGAAGAAATGTATGAACAACTTGAAAAACTAGCTTTGAAAAACATTGAAAGAAAGAAGCTCATTTTGAAACATCAAAAAGAGATTTTAGAACTTCAAAAACAAGTTGATGAGCTTAATCTTGAAAATGAAACTCTTGATCTTATATATGCTAGTTCTTCTTGTGATTGTGCTAGTAGATTGAATATTGTGGTTGATTGTGAGAATTGCAAGTTGCTCAAGGATGAAAATGCTATTTTGAAAAATAAGCATGCAAGTTTCACCATTTGTGATATTAGATTGCGCACATTGTTAAATTTTCAAAGAGAAAATTCAAACAAGTTTGGTTTGGGTTATACTAATGCTAAGAGTAAATCTCATAGAAATGTTGTTGATTTTTCTAAAGTTGATTTTTCAAATCCTCCAACATGTTTCTATTGTGGTACTCATGGACATACTTCAAATGTGTGTTATGTTAAAGTGCATGGTATACCTAAAGGAAATTTTGTTTGGATGAAAAAGGGTGAAAGTCCCTACACTAACAAAAATGGATCCAAAACCATTTGGATACCAAAAAGCAAAGCATGATTGTTTTGTAGGTTTGATTGAAGATGCAAATGAATGACACATGTTCTCAATTGGTCTCAACTATGAATGTCTATATTCACATCTTCAATTGGTATCACACTTGCATCTTAAGTGAATGTCCTACAAAGTGGTAATATTTGATATTGATATATTATCTCAATTGGTATCTTCTCAATTGATATTACTTTTCTAAATGTTTAGTTAATTCAATTTGTATCATTGAGAGATTATTAGTTGATTATCATGCTTTTGTGATTATTGATTCTTCTTTACAATTGATATCTTCTTTGTTAAGTGATATTATGATCTTTTTAGTTCTCAATTGGTATTATATTTCATTGTTATATTCTCTTACCAATTGATATCACATTTCAAAGTATAGCTCTATTGTATTTGTTCAATTGGTATCAATGTTGTGAAGAAATGATCATTGATTTCTTACCTTGGCTTAGATGTTATATTTCAATTGGTATATATTACTTTTTGATAATGCCAAAGGGGGAGAAATATTATGTTTTGAATTGAATGAAATGTTTCTCAAAGAGGGAGAAATGGTATGTTTTTAACAAATGGGAGAAATATGATATTATATTTTTTGGAGAAAGGTTGTTTTGTTGTTTTTATGTAGGTTGAGCTAAGTTGTTGAAGATAGGGGGAGAATCAAGCTTCTATCTCAATTGGATTCAAGTGTTATAGCATTGATTGAGAGGGAGAAAGAGTCTTCTCAAGTGATCAAATGTTTCAAGCATCAACAACTTCAAATGATTTCAAAACATGGATTGTCATTTTCAAAAAGGGGGAGATTGTTAGTTCCATGATGAACATGATGAATGTTTTGATAATGACAAAGTGTTTTTGAACAAGCTACAAGTGTTGATCAAGTTTCAAGCTCAACAAGCAACAACAAACATCAAATGAAGAAGAGAGAAAGCAAGCTCATGAAGACCTAAGTTTGAGTGTATTTGTATTTCTTTTATCTTTTGCCTCTCAAGCTTCATAGGTTTTTTATTTGGGTAGATTATTATAGAGGGTAGTGAATCTCATTCATAAGTCATGATTTAATCATAATTTGAGTTTTCACTTAACCTAGAATCAATAGGTGGCTTAAAGGTTTTAAAGGAAAGGTTGGATTTTGAGAAAACAAGTTTTGAACATGTACAGTACCAACTTAATCGATTAAGTGATAACTTAATCGAGTACTACTCGAGTACAAGACTTGCTTAATCGATTAAGTACTGCTGAACTGATTTTTAAAATACGTTTTTCACTTCTCAAAATCAGTTTTTAAGTGCTACAACTTTTGGGTATTATATATAAACCTTTTCCTATTATTTGTGATGAGTTAGAATCATTTTCATAGAAGTTTTTACAAAGAATCAAGCCACTCTATTCTCTCTCATTTTCAAAGATCAAAGCTTTTATATTTTCATATTCTTTGATCAAGAACCTTTGAATCTCTTATGGTGAATTGTCATAACTCTTGATTGAGATTCATAGGATTATTTTGTGTTTTCTATTGTGTTGTAATCTTTGCAAGAAGGCAAGCCACTACAACAAACAAGAAGTCTTGGTGTGTCGATTTTATCATCAAGCAAGTGCATTCTTATTGAAGAAGAAGAAGAAGTCTTGGTTGTGAATCAAGCAAGTGAAGCCTTGGTGTGTGGATTATCATCAAGCAATTGAAGACTTGTTGTGTCGATTATCAACAAGGGGTAGAGGTTAGATTAGAGAGAAGATCAATAGGATTACAAGGCAAGGGTGTCGGTTATCTCTTGTAGGCTAGCAAGAAGGGAGTCTTGTGAGGCAATCACTTGTAATTTGAGAACTCTAATTCCTCATAGTGAAGAATCTCTCTTGGTTGAAGAGGGGACTGGATGTAGCTTTCAAGTGGATGAAAGTGAACCAGGATAAATCACTGTGTCGTATCTCTAAACTCTTACTCTTTATATTCAAGTCATTTGATTGCGTTCTTGATTGAAAACCTAGAAAGATTGATTTTCATAATTGATTGAATTGAATCTTTGATTGTTCAAATTGATAAAGGGAAAATCATTTTCATAACTAGGTTAATCAATAAGAATATAGGTGTTAATCATTTCCGCTGAATCTCTGATCTTGCATGTGAATTGATTGATTTTCGTATTCGAATGAAAATTGATTTTTCTGTTTTCTGTCATATTTAATCGATTAAGTTCAAGCTTAATCGAGTACTACTCGAGTACACGACTTGCTTAATCGATTAAGTACTGTAGAATTTGTAAAAATCATTTGTTTTGATTGTTTAGATTTGTTTCGTTTGAAAATCTTTCAAGGTAGCTTCAACACCTATTCAACCCCCCCTTCTAGGTGTATTCCTAGGGTTCCTAAGTCTCTCCAACCACCAATTGCGATTTCCTCATTAGTCTAGTTGGTTACTCGGATTCCGACTTCGCCGGATGCAAGCTTGATCGCAAAAGCACCAGTGGTACTTGCCATTTCTTGGGAAGTTCATTGGTGTCATGGTTTTCTAAAAAGCAAGCTTGTGTCGCTCTTTCTACCGCCGAAGCGGAATATATCGCAGCCGGCAGTTGTTGTGCTCAACTGTTATGGATGAAACAACAATTATCGGATTTTGGTTTGAAACTTGAAAATATTCCGATTAGATGCGATAACACGAGTGCAATCAATTTGACTAAGAATCCGGTGTATCACTCAAGAACTAAACACATTGAAATAAGACATCATTTTTTAAGAGATCATGTACAAAAGGGTGATTGCACAATTGAATTTGTTAGTACCACAAATCAATTAGCCGACATTTTTACAAAACCTCTACCAAGGGACACCTTTTATCATATTAGGAGAGAACTTGGTATTTTAGATGAAGCTAATATAGGCTAATTGCATTGTGTGTCATTTTTGGAAAATCACCATATTAGTCTTACTCTAATGTGTTATTGATTCTTAGTTAAATTGTCCTTGATGATATTTGAAATTGTATATGTTAATTGTGTGTGATTCTGTACTGTATTCCAAGTTGGTAGTGAAGCATTTGTGTTTGATTTGTGTTTGGTCTTTTAAAACTGAGTTTTTACTTTCTGTTCTGTCAAAATACTCGAGTTTTTCCAAAAACACTCGAGTATTTTAATTCAAAATTAAATCAGTTTTAAATTGAAATTTTTTTTAATCAGGGTCTGAGAAAAATACTCGAGTGTTTCTCCAAACACTCGAGTCTTTATTAAATTACTCGAGTGTTTTTCAAAACACTCGAGTCTTTCGAAACCCCCAATTTTTGAACTTTCAGACCAAACTCGAGTATTTTCCAAAAACTCGATTATTTTGCCTTTCCCTGAAATTTGAACTTTCGGACCAAACTCGAGTTTTTACGTTTTTACTCGAGTTTTCTGGGGAAATCTGGGCTGAGTCATGAACGACTCGAGTATATTATCAAACACTCGAGTATATTTCAACGAACAACTCGAGTATTGTTGAATATACTCGAGTATTTTGGCGAGTTTATATATACTCCAGCCCCCACAAACTCGAGTTTCACGAACCCCTTTCTCTTCTCTCTCGGTTTTCTCATATCTCTCTCCTCAAAACTCCGTTTTTACTCAAATTTTTGCCAAATCTTACTAGTTTTACATCCTCTAATCACTTTTCTACCATTATTTCAACGAATTTCAACTCTTTTCAACCTCAAATCCGTCACCCCCTTTTCAAACCCTAACTTTCCAAAACTTCAATTTTCATCAATTCCTCTATGGCTTCATCATCTGGCAAAGGAAAGAGAGTAAGGATTGCTGACTCATCTTCCGAGGAGGAAATTTCCGACTACTATCAAGAGGATGAACGCTTGGAATGGTTGGAAGGCTTTGCCACCAGAGAATTCGGAGTAATCACATGGATCAATAGTACTTTCCTTGAGAGTAAGGGTTTCCATTTTGTTACTAACCTTAGATATCAGAAACTGATTCAATTTCTGGAATTTCATGGACCTATATATCCTAGGTTAGTTAGAACATTCTATGCAAACCTTAGGCTAAAGGACAATGTCATAGAAACAATGGTTGAGGGTGTTCGTTTTAAAATTAGCACTAAGGACCTCTTTGTAGCTTTTGGGACAACCCGTCACGGGGACAATTCTCTAAAGGCCGATGCGGACGGCATTTTTCAAAGTTGTTTGCGCCCCGGTCGTGTATGGACCGAAGGAGTTAAGCATTCCTCATACATGACTGTCCAATCTAGGGTGTTGCATTATATTGTTTGTCATCAATTAGTGCCTCAAACCTCACCCAATTATGCCAAACCCACAAACAATGAACTTAGGCTTCTTAGTGCCATCCTGAACAATGAGAAGCTGAACTGGAGTCGCATAATTTTGGATAGAATGCTCCTTGCTGCTAAGTCTAAACACCCAAAAACCCTGCCCTATGCCATGCATGTTTGTTATCTGTTGAGTTACTTCAAGGTGCCTATCCCACGCAATGAAGAGTAAAAGACTCTTCATGTGAACCAGCATTTCCTCAACAAAGGCACCTTGAGTCACCAGGACATGGCATTCCATGAACCCTCTGGTCAATACTTGTACCGATCTGATATTGCTGAGCTAGAGAGGGTTGCAAATGTGGCAGCTCAACAAGGGATGGATGCCCATCAGATGGAAGAGGAAGCTGCTGCATTTGCCCAGGCTGAAGAAGGGGATCCTATTGATCAGATTAACTTTGATGACTTCGCTGGATCTCAATCTGGGTTTGACAACTCGGGCTGGAGAGAGAATGTGATCACACGTCTGGACACTTTAGATGGGAGAATGGACTCCCCTGTGCATGCTTTGGACAGCCAGCGTGATGATTTTGTTAGCTTAGACACTAGGATGAGTGCAGAGTCTGCCATGTTTTATTCTCATTTGGATCAGCACTCGGCCCAGATTAATGCCCGCCTGGACCAGCAGTCAGGGGAGATGCACCGCCGGTTTGATGAGATGATGGCGGCCTTCTCTCGATTTTATCCTCCTCCAGATGATCCAGCTCCTTCGATGTTTTGATGATGTTGACCTTTGCAGTCTATCTTAGTTTTCATTCTGTTTTTATCATATTGGTCTTTGTTACATTTTCTGTATTTTGAGAACTTGGTGTTTTGAGACTTTGGGTTTATTATTGCACCTTTGATTTGGACCTTTTATGATGTTTTTATGTTAATGAATTTGGTTTTCATTATGATGTTTGTGCAAAGCTTCAGGGGGAGCTCTTTATATTTATTATTAAGTCTATTTTTTTGCATAGTTGGTTATGGGGTTTTCCGATTCTGCACCTCTCCTCCCTTGATCTTTTTCTAAATTGTTACATCTTTTTGGCGTATGACAAAAAGGGGGAGAGATATTACAGATATTACACTTGTCTTGTCTTGATATTATTGCACCTAAAATCTCTAATTATGGTATATACTCTGATAATTGTTAAATTCTCTAATACCATAGGTTTGGTGCTAAAATTAAATTGTCATAACATCTTGCTCAAGCTGAATTTTTAGATAGGTGAAAAGTATCATATAGTGAGGGGGAGTTGCATCTCCAAGTGGATCAAGCTTAACAAATGGATCAAGTGTTAATTATTTTGTCATCACCAAAAAGGGGGAGATTGTGAATTCAATGCTCCTAATTATGTGGATTATGTTTTGATGATGACAAAATAATTAACAAATCATGCCTTGAAGATATTGCAACATCAACATCAACAAGAAGTCAAGAAAAGAAGACAAGTGCCCAATCATTCTCAATCAAATATTAATTGTAAATTTCTAATTTATGTTGAGAGTGGTTGAGAGTGGGTAGAAATAGTTAGTCTCTTCTAGGAATAAATTTTTATATGTTTATTAAGTTGAGATTGACCAAAAATTAATACTTGAGAGGAAAAATAAAATTGAAAAATAATTTTTCCCATATCTGATCAAAATACTCGAGTATTTTGATAAAGACTCGAGTATATACTCGAGTATTTATAGAAAAACTCGAGTATTTGTGCCAGGTCAGCAATTATGACCGTTAGTCTTGTTCGTGCACCAATTCACTCGTGACCGACCAAAAAGACTCGAGTATTTACCAAAAGACTCGAGTATTTTTGTCCAGTCAGCAAAAATGAACGTTGGAGAGACTCAAAAACTCAATTGAGGGCATTTGAGTCTCATCCAACCCCAAGAGAGAATTCAGAACCTTATTGTAAAATTTCTCTTTGAATTTGTGCAAGAACAAACAAGACAACAACACATCATTGATTCAAGCTTTCTTAATTTCCTCTTCTCAAGTGTTAATTCCCAAAAAGCTCAACTTCTCACTCATATTGTCATTTTATTCCAAGTTGAGTTTTTAGGCCTCAATTCTTACATTGAGCTGTGCTTATTTGTGCTAATCCATTGTGAGATTAGTAATACACATACAAAAAGCTTGATTATTCAAAGTCTTGGATTGTTCCCAAGCAAACCCTAAGTGGCTTAGGGTGTTGGAAGTCTTGAGAGGTTCTCAAGCACAAGACTAGGAAGTTCCTAGCCCGGTGGAGTTTCTTGAAGGGAGTTCAAGGAAGCTTTGTGAAGAGTTCTTCAATCACCGGAATCAAATTGGGGTAGAAATCAAGAGTTTGGTACACTCTTGAAAGGGTTAGGTTGAGTGAGGCCATTCTCAAGCAATCCTTTGTAATTTCTAACAATTTGATTATTATTAGAAACTCCTAAGTGATTAGGAGGACTGGATGTAGCTCATTGTTGGAGTGAACCAGGATAAAATTGCTTGAGTGTTGGTTTATTGCTTTTAATCTACTTTCTAGCTCAATAGACTTAAGTCATTTCAATCAATTAGGATTTATACAATTAGGTAGCAAGTTCAAGGAATCTTTGTGTTTAAAAGTTATTTAGATTGCTTGCTATTCTGTTGGATAAGTTCCTGTTTATTATTGAATTGATTTGAGTTAAATTGCTGAATTTTCGTTTCTGGTTTTTCTGCTATCTGATAGGAAAAACTCGAGTATTTCATAAAAGACTCGAGTTGTTCATCACTTAAAAACTCGAGTATTTCACAAAAGACTCGAGTCTTTTGTGTCTGATTCCAGAAAATTCAGTCTTAGCTCCATTCTTCAATTATCAATCGAAATATTTGGTATTAGTGCTTCAAAATACTATTCACCCCCCCTCTAGTATTTGCTTAGCCCGCTTGTTGGTTTCCAACACATGGGAGGAAGAGGGAGAAAGAGATTCGAGTTCTAGGGAGAGAGAAATAAAAGAACACAAACGCAAACACTTACTTGAAGCAACAAGGAAGGACTTGGGTGATGAAATTGGAGTGATTCCCTTGGGGATTGATCAATTGGAATGAGTGGTTTAGTGCCCTAGGAGAGAGAGCTTCGATTATGGCCAGAAAGAACGCGTGCTGCACTTTATTATTTTCTGCATCTACAGCATTTAATCGAGTATTACTCGATTAAATCCCCCCCTTCAGGTCTTAATCGATTAAGCTGCAGCTTAATCGATTAAGTTGTAGGATTTTCAGCACCCCGACTTTGAACGGCCACAACTTCTTCGTTAACCGTTGGATCTTCCTCAAATTTTAAGGCAAGCTTCCTTGCATATCCTACTTCACATCCAGCGGTGGAATTTATGTTTTGAGCTACCAATCTTATTATTTTAATTTCCTAAGTTCCTATGTTTTTAACCTAAGATTGCATGCAAATTTGGCTAAGTTTCTCACCTATGCTCTCATTTCTTCTACCCTAAGACCATCACAACATAAATCACAATATAAATAAAGTTTGGAATGTTACAATCCTCTCCCACTTACCCGAATTTCGTCCTCGAAATTCAGTTGTCATCGAACAAGTGTGGATGAGATTGTCTGATCTTGCTTTCCAACTCTCAAGTAGCCTCCTCCACATTGTTCCTGTTCCATATGACTTTCACCAAACTAATCTCCTTGCCTCTTAGCTGTCTCACTTGCCTGTCTTCAATCCTCACTGGTAACACCTCAAAAGTCAAATTCTCCTTCAACGGCAAATCGTCCGGTGTGACCACATGAGTAGGATCATGAATATACTTCCTTAGTTGGGAAACATGGAATACATCATGAAGCCTAGCTAAGTGAGGGGGCATAGCAATCCTGTAAGCTACCGGACCCACCTTCTCCAGAATCTCATAAGGTCCAACAAACCGAGGAGTTAGCTTTTTGGACTTGATTGCTCTACCAATCTCTGTGATCGGGGACACCCTCAGAAACACATGATCCCCAACGTCAAATTCCAAGGGTCTTCTTCGCCTGTCAGCATAATTCTTCTGGCGATCCTGGGAAGTCTTCATCTTGTTCTTGATCATGGTGATCCTCTCCGTTGTTTCCTTCACAATATCAGGACCTATCAACAAATTCTCTCCTATTTGGAACCAACACAGAGGCGTCCTACACTTCCTGCCATAGAGAGCCTCAAATGGTGCCATGCCAATACTGGAGTGGAAGCTGTTATTATAAGTAAACTCCATCAACGGTAGTAACTGCTCCCAACTACCAGTCTGCTCCAGAACACATGCTCTCAACAAGTCCTCCAGTGTCTGGATAGTACGCTCAGATTGTCCGTTTGTCTGCGGATGGTAAGCCATACTAAATTTCAGCTTAGTACCCAATGCCTCCTGAAGACTCTGCCAAAATCTAGACAGAAATCTCGGATCACGATCGGATACAATACTGGTAGGAACACCATGCAACTTGACTATGTCCCTGATATACAACTGAGTCAACTTCTCCAGAGTGTACTTCTTGTGAATCGGAACGAAATGAGCACACTTTGTGAGACGGTCCACAACCACCCAAACTGCATCACATCCTGCAGCCGTCCTAGGTAGACCCGTCACAAAATCCATAGCTATGCTGTCCCATTTCCATTCCGGAATCTCAAGTGATCGCAACGGACCACCCGGCTTTTGATGCTCAATCTTGACTTTCTGGCAGGTAAGGCAATGAGATACATGATCTGCTACATCGGTTTTCAACTTTGGCCACCAATAAATCCTTTTCAGATCTTGGTACATTTTTGTTGCACGAGGATGGAAATTCATTTTGGTCCGATGTGCCTCCCATAGGATATCCCTTCTGATCTCAAAGTCCATGGGAACACATATCCAACCCCTAAATCGGATAATGCCATCTGAACTCTTTACAAAATCGGGCTCTTCATTTCCCGATGCCCCTTCCAACAACTTCTGTAATTCTGCATCATCAGCTTGTCTTTCTCTAATAAGACTCATCAAGTCATTAGTAACCTGCAACATTTCTAGAACAATGCTCTTCTCTTTCACTTGCATGTTCAAATTGAGGTCACTGAACTCTTGGATTAACTGCATCTCCTTCACCATCAAATTGCTGACATGCAAAGTATTGCGACTTAATGCATCAGCCACTACATTTGCTTTGCCTGGATGATATTGGAGATTGAAATCATAATCCTTCAGAAACTCCATCCACCTCCTCTGTCTCATATTCAACTCCTTTTGATCGAAGAGGTAGCGAAGACTTTTATGATCGCTAAAGACTTCAAACTTTGAGCCATATAGATAGTGCCTCCAGATTTTTAGAGCAAAAACTACTGCCGCCAATTCAAGATCATGAGTGGGGTAGTTCTGCTCATGCTGCCTCAATTGTATGGATGCATAGGCTATGACTTGTCCTTCCTGCATCAGCACACAACCCAACCCTTGTTTTGAAGCATCACAATACACTACAAAGGGTTGAGTCGGATCCGGCAAAATTAACATTGGAGAACTAGTCAATCGCCTCTTCAACTCTTGGAAGCTATTTTCACATTCTGGAGTCCATTCAAACAGAACACCTTTTCGTGTAAGAGTGGTCAAAGGAAGGGCTAGTTTAGAGAACCCCTCAATGAACCTCCTATAATACCCAGCCATACCAAGGAAACTTCTAATCTCAGTGATGGACTTGGGTCTCTCCCACTTAAGCACTGCTTCCACCTTAGAAGGGTCGACAGCAACACCCTTTTCAGAAATCACATGCCCCAGAAAATGCACCACGTTCAACCAGAAACTACACTTAGAAAACTTGGCATAAAGATGCTTGTCCTTGAGGACTTGGAGCACCGTTCTCAAATGCTCTTCATGCTCCTTCTGGATCTTGGAATAGATAAGAATGTCATCAATGAACACAATGACAAATGAGTCTAAGTACAGCCTGAAGATCCTGTTCATGTAGTCCATGAAGATGGCAGGTGCATTCGTGAGACCGAAAGGCATCACCACATATTCAAAATGCCCATACCGAGATCTAAAAGCAGTTTTAGGAATGTCCTCCTCTCGGATACGGATTTGATGATATCCAGATCAGAGGTCAATTTTTGAGAAAACTGCGGCTCCCCTAAGCTGATCCAACAAATCATCAATGCGTGGGAGCGGATATTTATTCTTCACCGTCAGTGCATTCAACTGACGGTAATCAGTGCACATGCGAACACTTCTGTCCTTCTTTTTAACAAAGAGGATAGGAGCTCCCCACGGGGAAACACTCGGCCTTATGAAACCCTTCGCCAACAGCTCCTCCAACTGCTTCTTCAACTCTTCCAACTCTGGAGGGGCCATTCTGTAAGGCGCTTTAGATATCGGGCCGGCACCAGGCATAAGATCAATGCCAAATTCTACTTCTCTAGCTGGAGGTAATCCGGGAATGTCAGCTGGAAAAACATCCGGAAACTCACAAACCACTAGGAGCCTACCGATATCTGATGCTTCTTCATCATCTAATGCCGACACCAAAACTTGACAGAAAATTACTGACTTCTGACTACAATCAAGAAGGACACGGTTCTGGGACATCCAGTCCATGCCTAGAATAATATCCAGCTTGGTTAAGGGCAAACATATCAGATTTACTTTGAATTCTCGCTCTAATACTCGAAGAGGGCAATCTAAGCACATCAAAGATGTAACCACAGCTGAATTTGTAGGGGTAGACACAGACAATTTAAACGGCATCTCAATAGCAGATAACTTTAATCTTTTCATGAAATTGATAGAAATGAATGAGTGTGTAGCTCCACAATCAAAGAGAATGCCACATGCAACATCATTTATACGGCCAATACCTCGAATCAGCTCATTTGCCTCTGTAACTTCCTCGCCGTCCAGAGTATACACCTTGCCCTTCTGAGTTACCCGATTGTCACCAGCTTTCTGTACCTTGGCCACATTCACCTCTTTCTTCACTGCATTCCTGGGACAATTCATCATGATGTGACCCGGCTGACCGCACTTGTAACAAACTATCCCACCCTTGCTCTGGTCCAACCTCCAGCAATCTCCCCTATGCTGCTTACCACAATGTGGACAAGTCGGAATAGGATCGTAGGTACCCACTACTGGGCCTGTTCTAGGCTGGGAGTAAGGACCTGGTCGCTGCACCGAAATCTTGCCCCTAATAGGACCTCCAGTCTTCTGCACATTTCTGTTTCTTTTCTCAGCTGCCCGTTGTTTCCTACTCTTTTCATAAGTACTTGTCATGTTGATCAATTGAGACAGGTTAGCGATGTTCTGATACTCAAAAGCCATCTTGATTTCAGAACGAAGTCCGGTCTCGAACTTGATGCACTTGGTCCTTTCATCAGCATCTCTGTAACTCTTTGCATATCGGATCAAGTCCTCAAACCTAGCAGCATACTCCCCGACGCTCATGTTCCCTTGAACGAGCTGCAGAAAGGCTATCTCCTTCTCTCTACGAACATCCTCAGGGAAGTATTTGCTGAGGAAACGGTCCTTGAACAAACCCCAAGTGATCGCCTGGTTGCTCGCCTCCAAACTCCTCCGCATCTGTTGCCACCAGTGTTCTGCTTCACTAGTCAACATGTATTGTGCTAGCAAAACCTTTTGTTCCTCCGGCGGTGCCATGGTACTCAAGATCTTTTCGATCTCTTGCAACCAAAGTTGTGCCCCATCGGGATTGAACCCTCCTTCAAACTTCATCGGATCATTCTTTCTGAACCATGCCAACCAATCGATAGCAACTGGAGCTAGTGGCTGAGGATTCATTGCTGCTGCTGTGGCTGTCGCTGCTGCTGCAGCTGCTGCTGCTATGTTATCCCCCTGATTCTGTTGCAGCTGCACCAGTTGTTCCAGAATAGCGCGAATCCCATCATTGTTAACCCGCCTACCAGCCATTCTGTTTAATCATGCGTAAGGCCGACAGTTAATTCTTAATAACATGATTTGCAGTATAAACATCCTATCAATATATTCTAGACTCTAAACTATAATTATCGATTACTCGCTTGGTGAGTAATCACTGGAGTAGCTCATAACTCCAATGGCCGAGGGAAACTGCTCTGATACCATAAATGTAACACCCTATAATTATTTATCCTTAATTCCCCTTATATCAAAAATACGGACTTAAAAATTCATTTTTATTACATTAAAATCAACCGTCAAACGGACGGAGTTTTGTTTGTTTTTCGGACTTTTCTAAGTCTTCAACCTGATAAACACAATTATTTAGTATCAACAGTAGCCAGCATGGCTCAAATATAGAAATAAGTGCATCACATAGTTGCCCCATGGGCTCAAGTGTAGAACATCAACAATAGTGTGTCAGAGTGCCAGCAACAGTGCAAAGTATGCAAAACAAGAGGCCATATCCGCAACTATGCCCAAAAATAAATCATAAGCAATGCACAAAAGAAACTATCCTAAGCCTCGATCAAAAGCATATACAGCACATATCAAATAATACGGAGGCTTAGGTCAAACTCAAAAGTATCTAATCCCAACCCTACTCTCCCTGTGAGGGAGAGTACTCCTGCTCGGCCTGGTCATGTGTAAACTCTGCCTCGGTACCTGTGGAAATAGTAAGGAGTGAGTATTACACATAAAATGGGGAAAACAGTTTCCAATTATGACATAATGCTATACCAAGCCAAACACATTTAACAATTCGATAACAATATCGTAAAACTCAACACATCATAATTCATGGTCAACATATCCATTGGTTTTACAATTTAATTATTTCCACTTTGTTCTTACTCATCGCTTTCATCAAGTCTTTTAGTCTATACTTTTCCAATATAATCACATCTCTTTTCGTTTTGTCCCTGGTCACGACCTACTGCGTCCGTACTCATGCACGGTCACGTCTTACTACGTCCAGGTATGTTACTTTCATCTTATTCCCCTGGTCACGACCTACTGCGTCCGTACTCATGCACGGTCACGTCTTACTGCGTCCAGGTATGTTTTCATTCTCTCCTGGTCACGACCTACAGCGTTCGCACCCATGTACGATCACGTCTTACTGCGTCCAGGTACATTTTTATTCTCCCTCGGTCACGACCTACTGCGTCCGCGCCCATGCACGGTCACGTCTTACTGCGTCCGAGTGTATTTTCATTCCTTTCCCTGGTCACGACCTACAACATTCGCACTCATGTGCGATCACGTCTTACAGCATCCAGGATCATTCTCATATTCATTTTCCACAATAACATTTTCTCTTATTCATATCAACCATTTCATCACAATCATATTTTATCGTTAATTAGCACCAATCAACATATTCTTAAATTCATCACCATTATATCTCATAACTTATTTAGCACAACTCAACATTTCATCAATATTGTCATCATTATCATTGATTCATAAGTACTATTTATTAACTACCCTTCCTAAATGATTTCCATTCTTTTCCTTGGTGTCTAATCATAGCATGGCTCACTCATTTAACAAAATAAGCACTTAAATTATAAACATCACCAATTCACAAGCTTGTAAGCCAAATATCAAAAACAAAGCACATCATCATCTAATTCTTTTTCCTATGTCACGTGCTCTAGTTATTTGTTACCCTATAGTATATCAACCTAATCTAACACATAACTCTTAGTACCCATTATATACATATTGTAAACTAAACCCCAGAGTATGGTAATACTCACTAATACCCACTCCTTACCTCAAGCTCCTAGAGATAGAGAGAGAATGGGAGCCTTGGAACAAGCTTGAGCAATAGCCACCAATCAAATGGATAGGGAAGAACCTAAAATCAATACAATAAAGGGACAAATTGTTAAGCCTTTACCCCAAAATCATGAGGGAAATTCGTGCCCCATTCAAGGTCCCTCAAGGAGGATGATTAGAGCTTCATGGGAGGAAGAGGGAGAAAGAGATTCGAGTTCTAGGGAGAGAGAAATAGAAGAACACAAACGCAAACACTTACTTGAAGCAACAAGGAAGGACTTGGGTGATGAAATTGGAGTGATTCCCTTGGGGATTGATCAATTGGAATGAGTGGTTTAGTGCCCTAGGAGAGAGAGCTTCGATTATGGCCAGAAAGAACGCGTGCTGCACTTTATTATTTTCTGCATCTACAGCATTTAATCGAGTATTACTCGATTAAATCCCCCCCTTCAGGTCTTAATCGATTAAGCTGCAGCTTAATCGATTAAGTTGCAGGATTTTCAGCACCCCGACTTTGAACGGCCACAACTTCTTCGTTAACCGTTGGATCTTCCTCAAATTTTAAGGCAAGCTTCCTTGCATATCCTACTTCACGTCCAACGGTGGAATTTATGTTTTGAGCTACCAATCTTATTATTTTAATTTCCTAAGTTCCTATGTTTTTAACCTAAGATTGCATGCAAATTTGGCTAAGTTTCTCACCTATGCTCTCATTTCTTCTACCCTAAGACCATCACAACATAAATCACAATATAAATAAAGTTTGGAATGTTACATCACCAAGACGTAACAACATTTCACTATGCTGCCCACATTACCAAAATGTGTCATCGAGAAAGCCACACGACTATGCCTGGAACGTGGTCCATAATACCAATTCAATATCGATGTTCACATCTCGTCACCAAGACGAATATCCAACGTTCACAGCAACCAATGCTGGCCACATTACCAAAATGTGACTACAGGAAAGTCGTAACCAAATTGGTACTCCTAGAGTACCCTCATCATGTTCCTCGAACATGACCAAATGATATGCTATCACCACATCACCATGCATTAATGCACACAAACATCCCATTTAAGGTTATCCATTAATCTCATAATGTGCAACATGCAATATATTCAATAATGCAATTACCAATGTAATTGAACATATCATATCTTCTTTTGGAACATATTTCATTTCTTATAATCATCCTTTCGTTTAATTAAACTTGACGTAGTTGAAAATGGCATTGTATTAGCATTCTGGTCACAAAGACTCGAGTAGTGCTTTAAAAAGACTCGAGTAGAGTTTCACTCTACACAAAGTACTCGAGTGGTTCTTAGTAAGACTCGAGTGGATCTTGGTTTTATGAAAAGTTAAGGTCTCAGATTTTTCTAAAAGTACTCGAGTCGTTCATGGAATACTCAAGTCTTCATCAACCCAGAAGACTCGAGTGGATCATGCAAGACTCGAGTGGTTCATCAGAAAAGTTCATTATTAACATCAGTCAGTACCCGAGTCCTGGATCAGAGACTCGAGTGTTGGTGCCTACCAGATGCACTGGTGCGTCCGGAATACTCGAGTCTCGAGTCAAAGACTCGAGTGTTGTCAGACATATAACACTAAAAATTGAGTTTTAACATACCATTTTCAATTCTAATCAAGTTCAATCAAAACCAATGCTCAAAAGAGCTAACATTATGTAAATTAAACATGTTCCAACACAAGAACAACATCATAATACACTGAATTGAATTTTAGCACCAATTATGCATAAAATCACATTTTCAACAACTTAACATACCAAATTCAATTCTAAACATTTTCAGCATGTAAATAACCTTGATACAGCTTACATGCAACATATAAAACTTGATCCAAACATCTTTTAAACTTAAATAGGCCTCCAAGCCATAAATCTAATTCAAGCTATGCCCATAGAGTCTCATGGTGACTTTACACTTAAAATTCAACAAATTAAACTTATTCTAGTGAACAAATAGCTTCACCCTTACCTCTAAGTCGTGAATCAACAAAGAGATTACAGAGAAATTGACTGGAACACTCTAACCCACAAAACCCTTTGCATGCAGCCATATTTGAACAGGGTCCAAAGATCAGAGATTTTGACATGCAAATACAGTTTAACAATTGGGGAATTTGGTTAGGAACAAATCTCTGCAACATAAACTAAAGGTAGGAATGAATTTGAGGGTTGTAGGACTCATATACTTACCAAAATCCGAGCTCCAAATAAGCTCCAGACTTCAGTTTATGAACTTGACAGCAAACAACACCCAACTTTCGAGCTTCGATTCTTCCTCTACATGAACTCTTAGCTCTCAATTTTTATGTCTTTTTAAAGCTCGTGATGTGAGCTTTAGAATGGTGTATAACACTCGAATCAACACTCAGAAACGAAAGAGAATGAAGGAGACGAAATCAGGAACCCTAGAACTTAAATTCTTGGAGTAATTTGACCAAAATAGGGAAATCTCGTCAACAATCGGTTTTTATACACCAATCGAGCCTTCATGCAAGTCGACACGACATCCAGGAAGCTAACTTGAGTGGGCTTCGTGTCAACGAAAGGGATTCGTTGAGTGATGACTCACCAATTGCACTAACGAGTGCAACACTGACCAAAATACTCGAGTCTTCCCGGAAAGACTCGAGTCTTTTGGTCAAAATTTCAAAAATAAATATTTTAATTCCTTTCCCCCCGAAAACCTTTCTAATATTACTTCTTGGTCCTAATTCAGGGACTAATATGAAAAAACCCTTATATCTACATATTAATAATTATTAAAATATTTCTCATGCATTTCACTTAGCACATGCACCCACATAATCACATAATTAATCTAAATTAATTATAAAAGAAATATTTAAAATTTAAGAAAATAATTTTGAATAACTTGCATGATTATAATTTCATTACATTAGGAAATGAAAATTTGGGGTGTTACAGTGAACCTCTTTTGATTTTCTTGGACTGATTCTCCGTCCTTCATCCTGAAAAATTCACATTCTCCAGTTAGAGTGTTGATTCTCGACCTCTTGACCTCTTTTGTACCTTCATGTGTAACTTCCAAAGCATCCCATATTTCCTGCGTTATCTCACATGTAGATATCCTGAAAAACTCATCATAACTCAAAGCAGATGTTATTATATTTTTCGCTTTCAAGTCTAATTAGACTCTTCGTTCCTCCTCTTCCGTCCACTCACCCATAGGCTTGTTGACGATGATTCCATTTATCACACAGGTAGGAACGTAGGGTTCATTAACAACAATGTCCCAAACTTTTAATCCTACACCTTGAATAAAAATTTTCATTCTCACTTTCCAATAAGCGTACCCCACACCATCAAACATGGGGGGCCTATTAATAGAACTCCCTTCTCCACCAAACGGAGAGTTTGAAGCCATTACTCTTGAGACTGTTAAGTCCTTTAACACAAGAGACTAGCTCTGATGCCAATTAATAGGATCGGCCTCAAACCTCGAGAGGGGGGGGGGGTGAATCGAGTTTTATTAATTTATTGAAAATTGCTCGAATGTTTAAGAAATAGTTTTAGTGGAGAGATTAGTGAAGGCGAATTGATAGAAAATAATTAAATAGAGTTGCACGAAAACGATTTAAAACAATAAAAATAGCGGAAAGTAAAAGAGATAAGGAAGAGGAACACGCAAACCAATTTTTATACTAGTCCAGTCTTTCCAGCGAAAGACCTACGTCCAGTCCCCAAGCGACCCACTTGAGCTTTTTATAAACTTGCAAATTGAGCCGCACCCAATTACAACCAGAGCGCCCCGCACACTACTAGGAACCTCCGTTCGCTAGGGACCTCGAATTCACACAAGGGTTCCTCACCCTACAAACGTGTCACACGTTCAACTAGGAGATACACTCCCTAATCACTATGGTTGAATATGATATGATGTGAGTGATACAATTTTTGATGTGTTCTTGATAACACAGATCAACAATAATGCTCTACTGATAATGAAGGATTTAGATCACAAGAGTTGAGGCCAAAATATTTTCAACAATCAATAGCGTGTTCTTTGGAGAAGAAGAAGAAGAAGAAGAAGAAAGAACGAGTTCATCAGAAAAGAGTTGAAAAACTAGGATTCAAAAAAATTAGTCTTGAATAGATTTTAGAAAACAAATAAATAAAGATTATTTTTGAAATCAACAATAAGTAAAAGATTTCAAAATGAAATAAAATAGATTTCAAATTAATTTTAAAATCAAAACAGAATAAAAAAAGATTTAGAAAATAAATCCAAGATTTGATTCTTAAAACAAATAAGGAATATTTTCAAAAATAAAATCAATTTAGAATTTTGAAAATAAATTAGAATAAATATATAAAAACAAATTAGGAAACATTTAAGATTGATTCTGACACGGATTTCAAGAAAACTTAAAGGTAATCGATTACTTGAAGAAGGTAATCGATTATCTTCATTCTGAGAAAACTTTGAAATATGTTTTTAAGAAAGTAATCGATTGTTAAAACCAAGGTAATCGATTATTGACTTTTTGTGAAAATAGTGAAATTCATTTTTAAGAAAGTAATCGATTATAAAAACAAGTTAATCGATTACCTACTCCCTGTGAGGAAGGTAATCGATTATTTAAAATGAAATCGATTATTTTTTTATTAAAATTCTCAGGTCACAACTCAGAAGCTTGGTAATCGATTATCCAAGGAAACTAATCGATTACTTCTGCTTATTTTCATAAAAAAGATTTTCTAAAGCAGAGTATGTAACCATAGGTTTTCATAAATAATTTTCACTTAAAAACTGAAAAGCAACTTAAAACACTTTTTGTGAAACAGTCTTTTTCTTCTCGTTAGAATTGAATAAGCAATTTCGCCATAAACACTTGTAATAAATTCTTCATTACCTTACAAATTTCCAATAGGCAAGGCTATACTAAATATTGAACATGAGAGCTTGAGCCTTGAACATGAAACTTGTGCTTGAAACTTGATGCTTGAAACTTGGAATTTGTTGTTATCATCAAAACTATCTTCTAGAAATCTTCTAGCATAATTCTTTACGTCCTCTAGGACAAGCTTGATTTCCAACAAACATGAATTTCAACGACTTCAAGTACCAAACTCAAATATATTCAATTTTAACTTGATTTCAACATCATTTAAGTTCACATGCAACATATCAAACTTACTCCAACATGTCTTAGAGTTCAATTTGGCCTCCAAGCCAAAAACCTATTTCAAACTAAGCCCTTCAAGCCTCATGGTGGCTCTCAACACAAATGACTACAATTTATTCTTATTCTAATGAATGTATGGCTTCACCCTTACCTCTAGTTCGTGAAGGGACAAAAACTTGACAAGAAAAAGCTCTAGAACCTCGAATCCCACAAACTCCTCACTGAACAGAGCAGTTTCAGCAGAGCACCCAAACCGAATTGGTTGACATATGAAACAACAATGAAAATTGGGGTAATTAGTTTCTCTAAACTCTCTGCAACACATACTAACTAAAGGAACAAGTTTGAGATGGAATGGTTGCTTGGGCATACAAGAATCGAGCCCTAAAGTAAGCTCCAAGAAATAGAGATTGAAGTTTGGCAGCTTCGACACCTCAAAATGATAAGCCTCGTTCTCGATCCACACTCAATCTTAACTCACAATCTTTATATCTTTGCAAAGCTCAAGATGTAAGCTTTGCAATGGTGTATCACTCTCAGCTTAACTCTTAGAATCAAAGGAGAATCGATAGAGCGAAGTTGGAAACCCTAAATTTGTGTTTCAGAGCCTCTAACATGCAAAATGGAGGCAATTCCATCAACCTAGATGCTTATATAGACAGATTCATGTTGCGTGAAGCTCGACACGCAATCAAAGACGCGTTGCTGGGCTGATTTCGTGTCAATGTTTGGGGTAATTCGGTGGTTGACTCATCAAACACACTATCGTTGAGCAACTTTGTATACAATACTCGAATATTGGGTAGGAATACTCGAATATTTTGACCAAATTTTGAAAAATTAATATTTTATTTACTATTTCTCCAAAATCTTTCTAATATTACTTATAGGTCCTAATATAAGGACTAATGTGCAAAACTTTTATTTTCACACAAAAATATTATCAAATTATTTTCCACATATTTCCTCTCACATAACACATAATTAATCAGAGATTATAATAAAATAATTTGATTGTAAATAAACTTTTATAATTAATTTTATTAATTAGAGGTTAAAAATTTGGGGTGTTACCTTTAGATGTTGCCAAAAGGGGGAGAAGAATTTACTGTTGTATAACTATTTGTATTTGCATCAATTTAAAGGGAGCTATATTGTGAGGTCTACATGGCTGTTATTAAATTCTTAGCTATTATGACTGCCTGCATGATTGTTGCTATTTTCCATGAATGTAATGTGTGAGGGGAGCTACAATATATTCATTTGTTGTAACACCCCAAATTTTCGTCTCCTGATGTAATGTGATTATGATTTATGAAAATATATTTTAAAATTATTTTCTTAATCATAATTATATTTCATTAATCAATTAAGATTATTATGAGTTAGTAAGAGTGTTTGCAAAAGTAGGAAAATATTGGAGCAAGAAAATAATATGTAAAAATAAGACTTTTACATATTAGTCCCTGGAAGAGGACTTAGAAGCAATATTAGGAAGGTTTTGGAGGGAAGGTCATTAAAATAAATATTTTTGAAAAACTGACCAAAATACTCGAGTATTTCTGGAAATACTCGAGTAATCGAGTCAGTGGAGAACTCGTTAGTGCGGTTGATGAGTCAACCCACAACGAATTCCTTTGAGTGACACGAAATCACCATGAGAACACGTCAAGGACCTTCGTGTCGAGCTGCATGATGAAGGGAAACAAGTATTTAAGCCCTGGATTGTTGAAGAAGGAGGATTTGGTTGATTTTTGCTCTGAGAACCTTGGGTTTAGGGTTTCCAATTTCGTGGTTCGATTTCTCGATCGTGTTTGAGAATTGGAACGAGAGTGACACACCATTGTGAAGCTCACGTCTCGAGCTTCACAAAAACATAAAAATCGTGAGTTAAGGCGCTGTGTAGAAGGAGAATCGAAGCTGATAAGCAAGGGTGTTCTTGGTGCCAAAGTTGAAAACTGAAGCTTGGAGCTCATTTTCAACTTGGATTGTGGTAAGCCCTTGGACCCTATGAATCTCAAATTCGTCTATACTTCTAGTGTAAGTTGCAGAGAATCAATTCTAATCGTTTTCCCCAATTTTAAATCGAATTTTGCATGTCAAATCTTCTGACTTTGGTGCTCTGCTCAACTATGACTGCATGCATAGGATTTTGGGGGTTGAGCATCTCTAGCCAATTTCTCTGCAATTTCAGAGTTGGTTCACGAATTTAAGGTAAGGGTGAAGCTTCTAATTCACTAGAATAAGTTTAAATCTTGTGGAATTAGGATATGAGTCATCAAATGGCTCTATGGGCATAGTTGGAAATAGGAATGAGGCTTGGAGGCCTTTCTGGACTTAAATGAATATTTGGACATGTGTATTTGGTCACATGCAAGGTGTACTAATGCTGAAAATGGAATGGATATATGTAAAATTGGATTTGGTATGTTAAGTTGTGGAAATTGCATTTTTATGCATAATTATGGATAATCTGTGGTTCAGTGTTAGATGTTGTTAATTCTGTGTTGGGACATGTTTAAAATGTGTAAAGTGAGCTATGTTGATCTTTGGTTTGGACTGGATTGGACTATAATCGAAATTGGTATGTTAAAACTCATTTTTCTGTGCTGTCTGTCTGCAAACACTCGAGTATTATGGGTAATACTCGAGTATTTGGCCTATTTTGGAAATTGGATTTTCTGGGAAACTCAAGAACACTCGAGTATTCATATAGAACACTCGAGTATTCTGGGAATTTTTAATGAATTTCTGGGAAACCTTAAGAACACTCGAGTTTCATGGAGAACACTCGAGTATTCTAATGAATTTTCAAAGTATTTCTAGAAAATGAATGAACACTCGAGTAATGTGAGGAACACTCGAGTATTTTCATAAAACTGAGGAACACTCGAGTATTGATAGGTTCACTCGAGTATTTTGGACCTGAGACAGAAAAATTAACTTTCTTTTAACATACCCAATAGGACATCGATTAAGATCAATTATGCTCACGGGAAAAGGTTTCATGTTCCAATAAAAGGATTGGGAAAAATATTAACAACAGTCTAACTCACTGAAGGAATAATATTGGATGCACATAATAAGATTATTGGTTAATCTTGTGTATATAATTTTATGTGCATACATGCATGGTGTAAGGTTGGGGATAATTCGGTGGTAGCTGGCTCGATGACACATTTTGGTAATGTGGGCAGCATTTGGGAATGCTGTTACGTCTTGGTGACGTTGTGTGCACACTATCCGAGCAGTTCCACGATACATGTTGGTCATGTATGCGAATTATTGGAATGAACGTTCAATGGACAATGGATTTGGGAGACATGCATCATTACTCATAATTAATGGAAATGTTACAATTGGAAAACACTCATTCATTTACATGTGTACTTGCATTGGATGTTTGCAACGTATATTGTTACATGCTTTATTTATTCTTATTCGATTATGTGAGTTATGTGCTTACCCCTTATTGCCCATGTTAGGTGATGGCACGCTATCTAGCTTGCATCGAGATGCGCCCGCTCCCTAGTGGAGTGTGGTACTACGAGGACCATCGAGCCACCTATGAGGGTGAGGTGGAGGTGACTCTATATCACCCCAGCCCTTTGGCTCGTGTCCGTCCTCGTAGGTTTCGCATCCCTATTATCTATACTTTGCATGTACCCCCTTTCTATACCTATCATGGACCACCCCCGACTCTACCTGCTCGTCGTTTTCATTCCTTTCGTTTTCGAGCTGCTACTAGATCTCACCCTTCTGCTTCTCGAGTGGTTCGAGAGGAGACTCCTATACCTCGTCCGATGAGTCCGGTTCATGGGACTCCCTCAGCTGACCCAGTGCCCAGTGGTGGGGCACCCACTCAGTCAGAGGAGGTAGAGGAGGATCCGGAAGAGGGTGAGAGCGAGGATGAGCCAGTCGAGTACTCCACTGGGAGCCAGTGGGGAGTTGGGGATCCACCAGGTGATGCATAGTATAGATGGTTAGGATGTGGGACGGGTGGAGCAGCTGCTGGAGACTTGGAGATCATGCTATGGAGGAGGATCGCTGGACCACTTCTGGGATTTCATATTTTGCTATATATACATATTGTACATATTTTGAGAGATCTCAGTGAGGTGGTCTTATATTATGGACTTGTATTTTGTATAAACCTGCTATCTCGACTTTGACTCTGATGTTGGTGACTCTTTTTGTGATAATTATGTATATATATGGCTATGTTACGTTTTCTTCACTAGTATTAAAATGTGAGTTATCAAGTCAAGGTCTCTATTTTCCGCTTACTCTGATAAACGTGGTTTTACGCTTTAATAAATAATATTTTCATGAAATGATAAAGGTAAGGTTTTTAATAATTGCAAATAAACACCAAGTATTTTACAAAGGCTTTGAAAAGGATTTTTAATTAAATCTTTACTCAATCAAGTCCATAAACTTTTACCAAAGATAATAAGAGCAATTCTTTTTATCAACATGGATCTATATGAAGGAGTGTTACATTTGTCATAACCCGTGGTTTTGGAGATAAGGGGTTTGTTATCATAAAAAAGAGGGACTCTTATAAAGTAATATATTCTGAAGTTGAAATTTTGATGATAACAAATAAAGATCTAAAGAGGGAAAAGCTCATGCACCAATAACAAGCAGAGATCCTTTGAAGAATCATCCTCATTCATCTAGGAAAACAAATGGAAGGCATAATGTGCACCACTCCATCATTCCTTCCTCTAACCACTTATCCCTCAATACTTTGTTCTTACTTAAAAAAATAAATGAAAGGCATGTACTACGAAATAATATCAATTGTGTCACTGTTACTTGCAATTACTTATAATAAGATCATGTAACACCGTTTTCAAGAAAAAAAGTCTGTAACAATAAAACTATATAATGTTTTACATATTAAATCTAGTGGAAAATAATGGATGGTCTTGGATTAGTAGTCCAAGATATATCTTTGTTGTTAATAGGAGATAATATGAAATGGGTCTATTATAAATCAATAATAAAAATGTAAGATGCAATATTGATCCGAGATATTCGAATAATTTTTCCAAATCTAGGCTATAATTTAGCAGTAGACGACTTTATTAAAACCATGATCTCAGCACTAGGCACCTTAAAAAAAATTACAAGCAAAGGGTCTATCAGTATTACAAAACACCCATAATATCACCTATAAAGAGTTAAGTATGTCTAATGATATCAACCCTGACAGGTAGAGAATTTTGAAGTAGGTAACCAACAATCCTGCTTACTTCCTTGTCAGACGTTATCTTTGCAAATGAAGCCAATTCTACGTTCAGTGACTTCAACCTAATAAAGCGAGGAACTTGTGTTCTTATTGTACGACGAAATAGGAGAACCTACATGATTAGAGTGTATTAGCGACACAATTTAATGAATATTCTGGAAAGGGAAAATTGATTAATGGCAAAAGGTTTGACATTATGATGCATGCATATTTTGGGATACTGAAAATATAGAGGAGTAAGCATACAAAAGTGACTTACATTTAGCATCTCAAGAGTAATTGAAGAGGTTGTCATTGTTGTTGCATCAGAGAAAACTTGAAGCCAGCTAATTAAGATTGAACCTTCCCTTGGGATGTCTCTAAAACGAGAGGTTACATCAAAGTTTACTTCTTTGAGAAAGACAAGGTCACACGTAGAGGATAGTGGGTGAACAAGATGCCCACTAACGTTGAGAGTGCTAAGTCTTGGAGTATAAAGCACAACTTTATGATCATGAGCTTTTTTATTATATGTGTTGGAAATGGTTATGGTCAAATGGGTAAGCTTAGAAGTAGATATGTAGAGGCCATTGTCAAAACAATCTATGATCACCAAAGTATTCAACATCTTACATGTTGAAAAGGGCTCAACATAGTCATTACTACTCACCTCAAAGCAGACATTCTCAATGTGCAAGCTTTCTAATACAGGAAATCCTAGAGATTTCGGAAGTACAAACTTCTTATCCCAAGTTGATGGATTGGAAATTTTAAGAAACTTCAGAGACTGACAGGAAAAGATGCAAGGGGGAAGCTTTGTTAACCTGGTATCAAGTTTCAATTGTTGAATACCATGTGAAACAACATACTCAAAAAAGTGATTTAGGATGTTATGATTCATGTAACCAGGGAATCTCAAATCAACATCAAGCAAGGAGATAGATCCATCACGATAAGACAAAATTGAAGATACAAATTCGCTAAAAGGAACAATCCCTTGGAAGTGCGAAGAATTCAATTTCAGAGTTGTGAGGTTTTTCCAAAGATGCATCCATCTCGTAGACAAGACACAAGTCTGAACAGCGTCTTTTGTTTTTATAAAACCCATTATATGCAGCAAAACAAAATCAGGCAAGTCACTCAACATGTCTTCTGTTTCTACTTCCCTAGGTATTAGTTTCCCCATCTTCAAACCCATTCTGATCAAGATAGAGAGAGATAAATCATATATTAATACCCTCTTTTACAGATTTATAATAAAAAGAATAAGAGAAGAACCTAAGCACTGAATAGAATAACATATTATCTTGACCTTCAATTAATCATTGAAAACACAAACCTAGACAAAAACATACCTTTGTTGATGAGGGGTTCAATCGGATCACAGTTTAAAGCTTCAGGTTAAGTTGAAAACGCCGTCGACTGAGAGATCTTGTTTTCTGTGTTTTGATATGATTGTTTATTCTTATATAATTTACTCGATTCTTTAATAGAATTTAGGGTGTTTTTTTCTTTTATAAAAATATGCCATTTTTTTCTTATTCTTAGGGTTTGGCATATGTAGAAATCAATTAAAGGTAATTTCGTAAATGAACCCATTTCTTCCTATGACACACAATTATTCTTTTTATTTTTTAAAATTATTTAGTCTTTGCATTGTATTTTCTTATTTAAGTAAATTTTTGACTTCAAATTTATTCAAATACATTAAAAAAATTGCAAAGTCAAAGTTTTTAAAGATGTTTAATAATGGACTATATCAAATTAATTGTAAATATTAATGCCATATAATAAAATGTTAAAGAATAATTTTCATTGAATAATACTATATTAATACCATATTAGTAAAATCTCATTTTATATTTGACTCTATAGACACAAAGAAATCTTGAAGGTTTGAATATATCAAAAATGTATATTTGGAGATGCATTAATAAATTGAATTATTTCTTACTTCATATTAATTATTCCTTATTGAAACATACTGATATAATATCAAATATTTTATTTCATTTTTTTATATGTCTATATATTATAGACATAAATTTGAAACTTTATCGATTAATATTATAACTGTTATTAATGTTGATGACTTGTATTTAATAACAATTTATTCAATTCATTCTAAAACTACGCAGAAAAAGAGTTATTTTAAACCATAAGAGATGTAAAAAAATAACCTAAACACATATTTTTAAGAGAAATGTTTTTTTTATTATTTTTGCATTTGACAACAAAACCTCTTGGTTCAAAAGGTATTGTATTTTATTTCATTTGGAACAATTTGTATATCGCATATGTAACACCCCAAATTTTAATCCCTAATTAATGAAAGTTTAATTATGAAATTTATTTATAATTAATTATTTTTATTTTAATCCTCAATTAATTATGTGTTTTGTGTGTGTGCAATTGATGAATGAGAATGCATGAAAGATAATTTGAAAATCATTAATATGTGAAAGTAAGATTTTTGCATATTAGTCCCTGTTTTAGAACCTAGAAGTAATATTAGGAAGGTTTTGGAGGGAAAGGAAATAAAATAATTATTTTTCAAATTCTGGCCAAAAGACTCGAGTCTTTTTGAAAAGACTCGAGTACTCTGGACAGATATGCACGAGTTAGTGCGTTCGGTGAGTCACCCACTCGAATATCCCACGAGTTGACACGAAATCAACCCATAAACGTGTCCCTAATGTCATGTCGAGCCGCATGATTGCTTGGCCTTGTAATATAAGCTCTTGGTTGACGAATCAACCAACCATTTTTGCCATTTTCGTGAAGAATCCGTGTTTAGGGTTCATAACTTTCTCTCTTCGATTCTCTATCGTTTCTAAGAGTTTGTAACACCCCAAAATTTTAATCCCCGATTAATGAAATGTTAATTATAATTTAATTATAATTAATAGTTTCTAAATTAATCCTTGATTAAAATATGTGTTCATGTGACTAGCTTAGATGTGTGAAATTATTTAATAAATAATTTAAATGCATTAAATGAGTATTTTGCATATTAGTCCCTGGGTTGGGACCTAGAAGCAATTATAGGAAAGATTTTGGAGGGAAGGTAAATAAAATAATTATTTTTCAAAAACTGGGTAAAACACTCGAGTATTTTCTGGAACACTCGAGTATTCTGGGTCAAACTGCACGAGTTAGTGCGTTTGGTGAGTCACAGCCAACGATTTCGTGATGGTGACACGAAATCACCACCATGCCAACGCCATGGGCGTCGTGTCGCCCCGCATGAGCTTTCCATTGGCCTATTTAAACGCATCATTGTCCCTTGGTTGAGAATTTTGATCAACTTGTTGAAGGTTAGAAGAGTTAGGGTTTTCGAATTGTGTTCTTCGATTCTTCCTCTGTGAGTTGAGTTAAGTGATAATCTATACACCAATACAAAGCTCACATCACGAGCTTTGTATAGACACCAAAATTGTGAGGTTTGAGCGTGTGGATTGAGAGAATCGAAGTCTTGAAGTGGAGCTGTTCTTGCTTGAGTTGGTGTCTGGAGCTTACTTTGATCATCGATTTCGGTAAGCTCGTGAATCCCTGAGTCTCAAACTTAATTCCTTTAGTTAGTTGATGTTGTATAGAGTCTAGGAATCTAATTTTCCCCAATTCTTATCTCTGTTTTGTGGGTAAACCAATTCGGTTTTGGTGGTGCACTCAAAACTGTCATGCATGTGAAGTTCAAGTTGATTTCTGGTGTTGGAGCTCTTTTCTTGGATTTCTTTCTGTTGATTCACATCTGAGAGGTAAGGGGAAGTAATTATATTCACTAGATAGAGTTTGAAATCCATTAAATGTGTTAGAGAGCCACCAAGAGGCTCTAAGGGCTTAGATTCTATAGGAACTTTGGTTTGGAGACCAATCCATGCTCTAAATCTGTATTGAGCAAGTTTGCTATCATGCATGTGAACCTGAATGAGCTTTGTTTCATGAATATTATGCTTATTGTGTGATTTGAGGTATTGAGTTGTTAAAATGCCTTTTTGTGCATAATCAATGATTTCTCTGTCAATTCTGTGTTTTGAATTGAAATAAGTGTTGTAACATGTTTGATTAATGATATGTTAACTCTGTTGATCCCTGAAATGGACTTAAATTGAGTAGAAATGAAAATGGCATGTTAAAACCAGTTTTCAATACTGTAAGCTGCGAAACACTCGAGTAAATAGCAAAGTACTCGAGTAAATCGTGTTCAAAATAAAGTAAATTTCATAAGAACACTCGAGTATTTTGTCTGTTACTCGAGTATTGGGCATGAACTGAGAATTGTTATAGGTCAAACACTCGAGTCATTCAAAGTCACTCGAGTATTCTGGAAAAGTCCAAGAACACTCGAGTAACTCATGAACTACTCGAGTAAATTGTTGAAATTAAAACCCAAATCCTCAGAAAGACATGAACACTCGAGTAAGCTTAAGAACACTCGAGTAATCTGGAAAATCTCCAGAACACTCGAGTATTCTGAACTTTACTCGAGTAAAATGCCCAGAATCTGAAAACATCATTTTCAATTCTAACTTAATTAATTAAGGAATTATTAAAGATAATTCAAGGGATCAAAGACTTAAAGAAATTGATAAATACAAATAGATCGTTCGGTGATGATCCATTTTGAAAATTAAGCCTAGGTGGCAAGTAATGTATTAATCAATTTCCCCTAAGTCTAAAATGCATTCATTCTGGAGTTTGGATGGTAGGACGTATTTATGTTTCGATAAACATGTGGAGGGCCTCTGGGAGTGCCAATACGCTTGCTTGATGACACGTCGTTGACGTGGTCGGCTTTGTGGATGCCGATATGGATATATCGTTTGGATGACGATCCGTTTGGATGACGGGATATGCTCTGGTGGCATGGATACCAAGCTTGACGTGTACATTCTAGGTGAATGTACGAATTGTTGTATACCTAGGAATACAACGCACTGTGGAGTGCTGGGTTGTCAGGGATGGACGTCAGAGAGTGACTTAGAAAATGTGGAGATAAGTTGAGAGTTAAAGTCATGCATCATGTCATTCACCTAATGCAATTGATATACCTGAATTAAGTGTGAACATCCTATGTGCATCTGATACTTGCTAAATGCTAATTGTGATTGTTATTAATTGATGCATTATTATCTTTCATATGTTGCATGATTTATTCTCTATTGATTATGTGAGTAGAATTGCTTACCCCTATGCCCTTGTAGGTGATGTCTCGCTACATTGCTTGCATCGAGATCCGGCCACTTCCTAGTGGCGTATGGATCTATGAGGACCATCGCGCGGTGTATGAGGGGGAGGTAGAGTTCACATTCTACCACCCTAATCCGCTGATGCGATTCCGTCCTCGTAGGTTTACGATTCCCATCATGTACACTATGCATGTACCCCCGTTTTATACTTATCATGGACCACCTCCCATGCGACCAGCTCGCTCTTACCATAGTTTTCGTTTTCAACCTACCCGCTCTCACCCTTTTACTTCGAGAGTCGTCCGCGAGGAGACTCCCCTATCTGATCCGAGGAGCCCAGTCAGGGTTTCACCGTCACCTGACCCGGTACCCAGTGGTAGGGTACAGTCTCCCTCGGATGAGATCGAGGAGGATCTGGTGGAGGATGAGAGTGGGAGCGAGCTTGTCGTGCATTCTACTGGGAGTGACTGGAGGGACGACGATCCCTAGGTACATGTATACGGTGTATGGTGTGGATCTGAGGATCCGGTGTGTGGAGGAGATTTGCTGTTGCTGCTGTGATGATGATGCTACTACCTTACTCACCTTACTTTTGGGAGACTACTGCTACTACTACTCCATCTGATGCTGCCAGATCTATGTGACTATTCCTAGAGTTATACATTTTGTTATGTATATATATTGTAGATATACTTTTGGAGCACTCTAGAGCTTGTAGTTACACTGTTATATAGATCTGATGATGGACTTGTATATTTTGAAACTTGGAGACTTTACTCATGGGCTATGTACTTATAATTCTCTATATCTATGAAAACCTATGTTTATATTCTATCAGTTGCATAGTCCAGTAATTTCCGCTTACTCTGATTTAATCTGTTTAAGAGCTCGGCTATAAATGGTATCAGTTCTATCGTATAAAGCAAGGGTAGCTTAAACTACTTGATACAAAGATATCTTCTAAAAGATCGAATGTTACTCTATTTGCGAAAAGGTTTTAGAAATCGCCGAACTCGATACAATGATTTTGAGATAATATAGACTTTATTCTCCAAGACTTTCAAGTGACGATTCGTGCACCCGCTTTAAAAGAAAAATTTTATTGACCTATTTTCTTAACACTCACAAGTCCATATATATTATCCAATATAAAAGCATATTTATTAGTTTATATTTGGGTAATAACGAAGGGTGTGACAGAGTTGATACGAAAACCATACACCATTGTAAAGGTCACATCACGAGCTTTACAAAGACACAAAAATCGTGAGTTGAGGCTGAGTGTGGATTGAGAACGAGGTTGATCTTTTGGTGGTGTAGAAGCTGCCTTAGTTTCTTGGAGCTTACTTTGGTCTTCGATTTTGGTAAGCTCAAGCAACCATTCCATTTCAAACTTGTTTCTTTAGTTAGTACATGTTGCACAGAATCTAGAGAAACTAATTTCCCCAATTTTCATTATTGTCTCATGTGTCAACCAATTCGGTTTTGATACTCTGTTGATAATTTCTCTGTTCAGTGAGGAGCTAGTGGAATTAAGTGGTGGTAGTTGTTACGATGCAAGAAGGATAAATATAAAAACAATGCACATGCAACAATAACAACGGAAAATAAAAGAGATAAGGGATAGAGAGATTGCACCATATATTTTATACTGGTTCAGCCTTTCTAGCGACAGACCTACGTTCAGTCCCCAAGCGACCCGCTTGAGCTTTTATCAATTATAATCAAGAACGCAATTACAACCATAGGATGCCACACCCTCTCACTAAGGTAGCCTATCTACTAGGTGCCCCACTGTTTGTTTAGCCACTACCCCAGATACACAACAAAGGTTCCTCAACCTATACAACGCGAACGCCACACGTTCGAACTAGGGAGTTACTCCTTAATAACTAAGGGTCACACACCCCTTTACAAAAATGGTTGAGATATGAACGGTTAGTACAAGAACTATAGTGCACTTTATGTAGTGCAGATACAACAAGGAAGCTTCTAGCAATACTGTGTTCTAAATAACACGGATACAACAATTAAGTTCTAATGGCTATGGTAATCGTTTCACTATAGCATAGGTCACACACTCAGAGAATATGGAGAAGAAGAAGAACAGAACGTGAAAAACGTTTTCTCAAAAAATGTGATCAGAAGAGTTTTTTTTGGAAGAGAGAAAACCTTTCTTAAATAAAAGATTTGGTTTAGAAGATTTGAATTTTGAATTTGAAAAATAAAATCAGAATCAAATCAAAAACGATTTTAAAAATAAATCAAATTCAAAATCAAAATCAAATCAAAAACGATTTTGGAAATAAAATAAAATAAGTTTTTAAAATAAAAAACATATCAAATAGATTTTAAAAATAAATCCAAGATTTGATTCTTAAAACAAATAAGGAAGTATTTCAAAATAATATTTAAATTCGTATTTTTTAAAATAAATCAGAATCAATTATGTAAAAACAAATATGGAAACATTTAAGATTGATTCTTACACGGATTTCAATAAAACTTAAAGGTAATCGATTACATGAAAGAGGTAATGGATTATCTTCTTTCTATGAAAAATAGTGAAATTCATTTTTAAAAAAGTAATCGATTATTTAAAACAAGGTAATCGATTAACATCTTCTTGTGAGAAAGGTAATCAATTATCAAAAACAGTAATCGATTAATTTCAAATAAAATTCCCAGATCACAACTTAGAAACATAATAATCGATTATCCAGGAGAGGTAATTGTAACACCCCAATTTTCGTCTTCTGAATATTAAATAAATTAATTTCAATAGTAATGGTATAATTAATTTATGTTGATTCAAAAGCTTCATTTTTTACATTATGTACTTTAAGATATATAAGAATAGGTAATATATTTTTATATATTAAATTTGTACAAAAATATTAGTTTTGCAATTCAGTCCATAGGGTAGGACCTAATTGCAATATTGAAAAGGTTTTTGGAGGGAAGTTATTTAAAATATAATTTTTTGGAAATTTTCATCGTGGTAATCGATTACCACGACTTGGTAATCGGTTACCAAAGTGCAGAACAGCTAGGGTTGAGTACGTATGGTGAGTCATTTCCCTTGGATCCCAGAATTGACATGAATCAAGCTCCAAGACATGTCCTTGGACTCGTGTCGCACTGCATGAACATCAAATTTATCTATATAAGGCTTATGGTTGAAGGATTTGTGTCTTTTTGCCTAAGTTTGGGGTTGAAACTCTGTTAACGGTTCTTAACTTTGAAACTTTGATTCTCCTTCGATTTTGAGAGTTAGATCATGATTTATACACCTTTGTAATGCTTGAATCACGAGCTTTACATAGCTACCAAATTTGTGAACTGAAAGTGAGTGTAGAGCAAGTTGTGAGCTTGGGAAGTTGGGTGTTCGAATCTGTCAAACCAGATTTCAGAGTTGAGGAGCTGACTTTGAGCTTTGATTATGGTAAGCTCAAGTTTCCTCTTGATCTGAAACCTGTTTGTTTTCAAAGTTTATGTTGCATAGAATGTAATTTAACCTTTTTCCCCAAATGTTATGCATGTTTGATGGATCAATTTCTCTGGTCTTGTGACCTTGCTGAGACTGCTCTGCATGCATGAAGCTGAAAAGAATTTTGTGAAAATTGGAGTTTGACAGTTTCTCTGAGTCAAGCCTCTGTTCAAACACAAACCTAAGGTATGGGGGAAGCTTACCATTTGCTAGAATGAGAATGAAATGCAGTGGGACATAGGATGAGCCACCATGAGGCTTTAAGGGCTTAGTTCGAAATAGGACTTTGGCTTTGAGGCCAATCTGAGCCATAAGACTTGTTTGAATAAGTTTGAATTGATGTATGTTAACTTAATTGATGCTGAAACCTTGTTAAAAATGAGTATATGTGAAATTGATACTTGAAGTTGTTGAATTTCATGTTTTTATGCATAATGAAATGGATTTGGGTAATTTCTTAGAATTGATGTGTTCTCTGTACTTGAGCAAGTTCTATTTGATGCATGCATGCTGTATAAACATCGAATCCATGAATTAATTGAGTATTTTGTGTTTTGATACTATGAGTTGTTGATTTACATGTTTTAATGCATAATTATGCGAATTTATGTAATCTCTGTGGATTAATGTGATTTAAGTACTTGAACATGCTCAAAATGTGTTTTGTCAACTCTGTGAATGTTTGGTTTAAGTTAATTTTGGTTAGAAATGAAAGTGATATGTTAAAACCCATTTTTCAGTGTTATGCTATCATGAATAATCGATTACCACGACCTGGTAATCGATTATCATGCTGAGTTCTGACATATCATATGAAAATAGACGTGATAATCGATTATCAATGCTGAAAATGCTTAAAAATGCCATTTTAATTTCTGAACCATTATTGTTTAACTTAAATTAAATTCCTGGACATGATAAATGACTGAAATACTTCAATACTTCAATGCTTCATTCTTTTCCAATTTCTTCACTTTCTTAAACTTTTCAAAACATGCATCATACTCAATCATCATTTTGCACGGCCCATAATTATTCTCTCCTATATCTTTACCCTTCATTATTATTCACAAATTTTCGACCTTCACACTTTCATTCTTTTATCACATCTTACGTTTTCTTTACTCGGTCTCTGTTCCCTTTTGATTCATCTTTTACATGTCTTACACTTTTTATTCTTGGCCGCGCACACCCCGTGTACGTCTTACGCCTTTATTCTCGGTCATGGAGTATCCATCACTGCACGCACCCCCGCATGCGTGATGCGCGTCTTACGCGATCAATGCACACGCCCAGCGCACGTCTTCTATGACCCGGAGCACGTCCAACCGACTTCTTCTATGGAGTTGATGAGTGTCCATCACTACGCGCACCCTCGCGTATGTGATGCGTGTCTGACAGCTGCACATCTCGGTGACTTACGCGATCAATGCACACGCCCAGCGTGCATCTTCTATGACCAGGAGCACATCCTAACCGATTTCATTGCTCGGAACCCTGTATGAGTCATAACTGCGCGCAACCCCGTGTACGTGTTGCGTGTCTTACAGCTGCGCCTCTCGGTGTCTTAAGCGATCAATGTGTAACGTCCCTCGTTTAATCAAAAGAATTTTTATTTTCTTATAGACTATGTTGGAAAAATCGGAGTATGAAAATTTTTACTTGAATGTGGTACTCAAATTTAAACCATGCATTTGAAAGGGAATTAGGTGGAAGGAATAATTAATTTTCTGAACATCTTAAAAATCATTTGGAGATAACCCTTATAGCACGAAATAGCTTAGTTATAAGGTTATCCTAAGAAATTAACTTTGACAATACTTCCTTCATCACCGAACTCAAATGATAAAATCAGAGTCAGCGGAATATATTAAAATGGTTTATTTATGTTTCCTTAGAGTTCGTAACTCATAAGGAAGGTCATTGATTCATAAAATTAAGTGCAATAACTTTATGAATACCACCAATATAATCAAATGATGAAATATAAGGTTTTCTCTGATACATCTCTCAAATCATAAAGTTACGATTTCTATCAAAAGTTGGAGACGTTCAGAGCTAGTCAATGGTCCTTCGTCCAAACATCCCTTTGGTCGGATCTTCAAGAGTTGTAAAATGAGTCTCTATCCCATGATCACTGATCTTTTGAAGATTTAAGTACCTGGCCAACACCTAATAAGGGCAGGGAGGTAAGCTATACTCATTCGCATAATCAAATGAGAATAAAGCACTAACATGCACAAGTAAGCAATCCATCATGATTCCAATGCACAAACACGTGTACCAAATAGTCCAGTTATATGCACAACTTATGAGCAAGCCAATTTAATGGATAATCAACCCATTAATGATATGTTCAGATGCTTTCTTACTATTTTTCAAGTCATGAGATTCTCCAATCAATGCTCTCATGCATGACCATCCAAACAACCCGTATACGTGCTTCGAACGTATAGTGAATCTGCTCGGACCATAATACATAACGACATTACCAAAGTGTACGTCGCGTCACCAAGACGTAACAACATCTCCTATGCTGCCCACATTATCAAAATGTGTCATCGAGCAAGCCACACGACTTTGCCTGGAACGTGGTCCATAATACCAATATCGATGTGCACATCTCGTCACCAAGACGAATATCCAACGTTGGCAGCAACCAATGCTGTCCACATTATTAAAATGTGGTTACCATAATCCTTTCGTCACCAAGACAAATATCCAACGTTCTCAGCAACCAATGCTGGCCACATTACCAAAATGTGACAACAATAATCCTTTCGTCACCAAGACGAATATCCAACGTTCTCAGCAACCAATGCTGGACACATTACCAAAATGTGACTACAGGCAAGTCGTAACCAAATTGGTACTCCCAGAGTACCCTCCTCATGTTTCTCGAATATGAACAAATGATATGCTACACATCACCATGCATCAATACATACCAACATTCCATTTAAGGTTATTCCTTAATCCGCATATGTGCAACATGCAATAGATTACCAATGTAATGACAAGTTTGGTTCATAAACAAAACGTCCCATTCGGATTGTACGTGCACGTTTTCAAAACGCATTCTCATCGATCTCAACAACATTCTTTGAATGTTGTCCATATTCTCAAAATGTGTTACCAAGCTTGTCATACAACCTTTGGTACTCTTAGAGTACATTTTCACGTTCCCCGAACAAATGACATTAATAATCAAGCTTGGTATCATACGTCCCAATCCGAATGTACGTCCACGTTCCCAGAACGAAATCAACAACATTCCTCGAATATTGCCCACATTCCTAGAATGTGTCATCAAACTCATCGTGTACATTTGGTACTTCCCGAATACCCCCTTCATGTTCTGCGAACATGACAAGTGGTATCCTATCGTTTTATCATTATGTATGAATGCACACAAATTCTCCATTTAAGACTATCCATTAATCTTATAGTGTGCAATATGCGTTATGTTCACTCATGTAATAACAATGTAATTTAACACAATATATCCTTCTTGGAACATGACCCATTTCTTGGTAATTCATCCTTAACTTACTTGAAATTTGACTTAGTTGAAAATGGTATTTTGGGTAACATTTTGATTAACAAGACTCGAGTATAATTAAAAAGACTCGAGTATAATTAAAAAGACTCGAGTATAATTCCCTTGGACTTGAGTGAATCATACTTTTCATTAAAGTACTCGAGTAATTCATGAATACTCGAGTGTTCTTCACTTTTCAGAAATTCATCTTTCAGATTTTACCAAAATACTCGAGTGTTCTTTATGGTTACTCGAGTGTTCCCCAGGTTTTATCAAAATACTCGAGTGTTCTTCATGAGTACTCGAGTGTTCTTTGTTTCCAGAAATTCATTTTCAATTCATTAAAATACTCGAGTGTTCTTCATGAATACTCGAGTGTTCTTTGTTTCCATAAAATTCAATTTTCCCAAAATGGTCGAAACACTCGAGTATCATCCTAAATACTCGAGTATTTGCAGACAGATAACACTGAAAATTGCGTTTTAACATACCATTTCCAATTATAGCCAATTCCAATTAAAACCAAGGGTCAACAGAGCTTGCATTACGCATATTAAACATGTTCCAATACAAAAATTACATTGTATTATAGTGAATCATAACTAAGCATCAATTGTGCATAAAACCATATTTTGAGCAACTTCACATACCAAATTCCATTCTTATCATTTTTGGCATGAAAATAACTTGCAAACATTACACATGCAGCATAATAAACTTGCTCAAACATATATAATGTCTTAGATTGGCCTCCATGCCATTTCTCTAATTCAAGCTATGCCCTTAAGCCTCATGGTGGCTCACCCTAATTTCAAATACATTTTACTCTCATTCTAGCAAATGGTAAGCTTCCCCCATACCTCTAGGTCGTGAATTAACACAAGAATTGCAGAGAAATTGGCTGGAGTGCTCTATCCCACAAAACCTTTTGCATGCAGCCACATTTGACAGGGTACCAAAACCAGAGGATTTGACATGCAAAAACGTTTTAGAAATTAGGGAAAATGATTAGGATTGACTCTCTGCAACTTAAACTAGAAGTATGAACGAATTTGAGGTTTGGAGAGCTCATGAACTTACCAAAATCCGAGCTCCAACTAAGCTCCAGACCTCAGGTTTTCGTACTTGACAGCTAAGGACACCACACTCTCGAGCTTCGATTCTCCTTCCTCAAGCAGCCACTACTCTCAAATCTTATGTCTTTGTAAAGCTCGTGATGTGAGCTTTACAATGGTGTATTACTCTCAATTCAACTCTCAAACACGATCGAATAATCAGAGCCCGAAATCAGGAACCCTAACTTTGAAATTTCAGAGCAAATCCACCAAAATCCTCCACCCTCATCAACCAATCGCTTAAATAGACACCACCATCGCTCATGCAACTCGCCACGATGCCCATTAACGTGTCCTGGGGTGTTTTTGTGTCAACCAGAAAGAATCGTTGTGTGTTGACTCATCAAACACACTAACGAGTTCTCCACTGACTCGATTACTCGAGTGTTTCCAGGAATACTCGAGTGTTTTTGGTCAATTTTCAAAAATATTTATTTTAATACCCTTCCCTCCAAAATCTTCCTAATATTGCTTCTAGGTCCTAATTCAGGGACTAATATGCAAAAACATTATTTTTACATATTATACTTTATTAAAGTACTTTTTCAATCTCATACTGGCATCAATACCAACACATAATTAATCCAAATTAATTATGAATATATATTTATAATTAAGGAAAATAGTTATGAAATAACCTTTCATAATTAAATTTTTCATTACATCAGGGGATGAAAATTTGGGGTGTTACACAATGCATACACCCAGTGCGCGTCTTCTATGACCCGTCTCACACATCCATTTCTCCTTTACATAATCTTTTATCTTTAGTCATTTTCTCTCGGATTCTTTCGGCTCATTGTCCCCATTTACTCTCTTACTTGTCTTCTTATTACAATTACTGTTCTTTAGTTGTTATCCCTCAGTTATCAACTTTTACGCATATCTATGCAGCATCAAGATTCAAACATACATATATTTCACTTTTTATTTAATTGATCTTTATTATTAATCTTTGTTCTCCCTAAATATTCTCTATCCACTATCCTACGGTTTAGTACCCTAATCTAACACCCATTCTTAGCACCCACTATGTGCACACTAGAAACCCAAACCTAAGCTAAGGTAACACTCACTCCTTACTTTGAAATAGTGGGAGATAAGGATAGATTGAGAGTTTGAGCTTGATCCCGCGTTTGAGCCCTTTAAACCGTGGTCCCTTTAGTTTCCGATGACGCCATGATGGAGCTTCAGAAACGCCAAAGCAAACTTAAGTTTAAGAGGAAATGGAGGGAATAATCTTGGTTCTGGGGAGTGATTGAGGTTTAGTGAATGTTAATAAAGAAAGTAGAGCTTGTAAGTGAGGTGACCCCTTTTCGGTGTTTGCACTCATGTGCGGCATGACCCTTTTTACCACAATAATAGCATAAAATAAGAGGCTTCTTATAGGTGCTAGCAGGGACAAAAATGGTACTTAATTTCTTTTGATGTCTACCAGGTTGATAACCTATACCTGCCCTATTGAAAAAGCATTTTTGTCTCCCTAGCATCAAATTTAAGGTATTTCTTCCTTTTGTAAATTTCGCAAGTCTTTCTTTTAAATCTTCATTTTCTTTTACTAAATCCTTGCAAAAATTACAAGAAGATGAACTAGCCTTAATTTTGATTTCATTACTAGAGGTGTTTGAAGAATTTTTCAAAGTAGAATTCAGCTCTTTATTTTTATTTTTCAAAACTTCGTTTTCTTTAGAAATTTCTTGATTCTTTTGTAAAAGTAAAGCTGGATTTTTTTCTAAAGCAACCAATAAGGATAACCTCATTTATTCCTCATGTAATTATTCAAATGCCTCTTGTAATTCACTATAAGAATGTTCAATATCAAGTTCATGAATTACCTCTTTTCCATGTGCTATGAGACATAGGTTGGTCGCTTCATTCTGCTCATCCGAGTCATCATCAGAACTCTCCTCATTGTCCAACCATGCTAGATAGGCTTGTCTCCATTTCCTTGAGCTTGACGCATTTCTTTCAGAATTCTCCTTCTTTTTCTGATATTGAATGCAGTCCGCCCGAATATGCCCTGATTTGCCGCATTCGTGACAAGTGATAGAAGAACCACCACTTTTGTGTGCATCTTTCTTTAAGGAATTATTGAAGTTGTTTTTCTTTTTCAAAAATTTTCCTAATCTTTTCACCATGAGTCCCCATGTACTCATCACTGATAGATTCTTTGTCAGAGTCTCCTTCTGATGTTGGTGCTTCAGCCTTGAACGCAAGACCTTTCACCTTTTTGTTCTCTTCTTTGTGCTGTGCTAACCTTTTTATTTCACTTTCATGTTCCTGAAGCTTTCCAAAGAGAGTCGCCAATGTCATTGTTGAGAGATTTCTTGACTCCATATTTGCAGTCACTTTGGGTTGCCATTCTCTTCCTAAGCACCTCATCACTTTGTTGATTAGCTCTTCATTAGTGAATTTCTTCCCCAATGTTATGAGTTGTTAACGATCATTGTGAATGTCACACCCTCTTAGTTTTACAAAAGAATCTTTAAAACGTTTAATAAAGATGAAAGTTCTCCTTATGGACTTTATATAAAAGGTGGTGAATAAAAGTCTTTTCCAAAAGATATAATTCAATATATTAAAATGATTGCCCATCGAGTAAAAAGATTATGAGTCGAGATTGTATATGGTAATTCACAAAAAAAAATATTTCAATAATAAAGTAGGGTTATCTCGAGCTCACATATATAGCTCAATATGATTACTTAAAAATAACTTTTTCATCAGAGTATGCGGAAGTAAAAATATGAACCTTGAGCTGATAACCATCAAGCTAGTAGTTATATATATATGAGTATATATATATATATATATATATATCAGTGAATATAAAAGTAGCCAAGGTACATCAAGGTCTAAGTCGAGATAGCAAAGGTTTAAAAGGTACAAGTCCATAGAAAATAAAACTAACATAAGAAAAGACAACCTCTCCGAGATCTCTCAAAATATATACAACATAAGTACAAAACAAAATATGAAATCTCAGAGTGGTAGTGATTTGGGTCTAATATATGATGTTTTGAGCATGATTTAGACTCCCTTTTACAATGGATTTGGCTTGTTTCTCTGGTAAATGTAGGACTTTTTGTATAGTTTTTAGAAAGTTAGGTAATTTAGAATCCTTTGAACATTTTGATCCGTTTTGGATTTGTTTCAGGTACTTTCGGAGCTTAAATGAAGAAAATAAATATGGAGCATGAAAGAGAATGAAAAGACCTTGAAAATGGCACAAGAACAAAGCGAAATAGAGCCGGAATGAGTCCCACACGCCCAGGCGTGGAGCTCCCCACGCCCAGGCGTGTCTGCAGCGAGAAAATACACCAATCAGGTGTGTGACATCCCGTATTTTCCCGACTAAGAAAAATAAGTTTTCATTAAAGAAGAATTTTTGAGATATTGTTTTACAAAGGATTTTCAATGAGTATTTAGTGATTTACTTGATTTCTTAATCGAATAGATTTAACCTAATTGATTTAAGAATTGATTAAAGGAGTTTTGATTTCATGATGGATTTCTACACTTTGGAATTTAATCCACTTGTGTCATGATTTCATGTAATTGTTTTTCCAAGGTTTTCAATGAATTATATTACTTAAGGTTTTAATTAAGATTTTATCTTCTTAAATTAATTCATATGGTTTTATGATAACTAAGGTGGAAAATTATTTCTACCCCAAGTTTCAAAAATTAAAGTCCAATCATCTTATCACACCCTTAATCTAGAATCATTTCTAGAAACCCTAATTAGCATCCCTAATCTTTGATTAAACCTTAATCAAGTTCCTGATCCTTGATTAAGTACTTAATCACTCCCTTAAACTCTAAACCCTCAAGGTTAGTAAACTAATCTAGAATTAGTTTTCCCTAAATATACTAGTACGAATTAAGTCCTTGATTAGTGCCTTAATCCTTGATTAAGCCCTAAACTCTAAGGAATAGTGAACTAAACCTAATCTAGTTTTCCTAATCCTACCTTAATTATGATTAGATCCTAATTAGCACCTTAAACCTAGATTAACTAACCTAATCTACCCTTCAAACCCCCCAAACCCGAAATGCACTCTCACATGTGCATTACTTGGCCTCCAAGCTTATTTACTTGGTCTACAAGTTGGTTGCTTAATGGCCAAGCCTATGACATCACCATGGTGACCTAAGCATGACATGGAGGAGAAAAAAGAAAAGAAAAATAAAAGGAAAAAGAAGGAAAACCGTGGGGAGGAGGAAGCCAAAGCCCAAGCCCAAATCCTAGGTGTATACAACCATTGACACACACCCTTTTTACTTGGTTTCTCTTCTTCCTTTCCGTTCATTCTAAAACTAAGAAAGAAAACAAGTGTTGAGAGAGAAAGAAAGAGAGAGAATCCGTGAGGGAGGAAGAGGAGAAGAACAAGATCCCAAACACAACACAAACCTCAAACACAACCTAAGTAAAGAAAATCAAAACCAAAAGAGTGAAGGAGAAAAGGAGGAACCATGGACTTAAGGGAAAGAGAGAGTGAACCGTGAGGAGTAAGAGGAGTAACCAAATAGCAAACCCAAAGATTTGGACTTGATTTTGAAGCTTTTGTTGATGTAAGCATTTTTATTTCATGATCTTAAAGTTCTTAATCTCTTTCCTTTGATTCATTTCCGTTTTCCATGTTTTCATTCCTAAAGCTTTGATTTTTGTTTGAAGAAGTTGATGCATGTTTCTTTTCAAGCTAGATCTAGAGTTTTTACTCACATGCATGATGATTTCTAAACTTGATTTTGAAGTTTTTGCTAAGAAAGTATTTTCTTTCATGATCTTGAGTTATCTCATGAACTCATCCATTTTCTTTTTGATTTCTTAAAGTGTTTTAAGAAAAAGTTTGATTTTAAGTTTTGCATGAAGGATTTTCCAAAAGATCTAGTGTTTTTGTTTGCATGCATGTCAAGATCAAAGCTTAAACTATGATATATTTGATGCTTGTGTTTTGATGAAAAGATCTTTGAAAAAGAATGAATTTTTCTTAGTGATTTCCTTATGGTTCAAATGATTTTGATCTTGGATTTTCAATTTCATGATTGATTATGAGTTGATTTATGGTGTTCCTAAACTATGAGTTGTTGATTTGCACAAATCTTTCCTATTTTTCTTTTGCATGTCACGGTTAAAGTTTGATGTAAGGGAAAATGATTTTTGTTCTCACTTGCATGTAAAGATTTTGGCTTGAAAATGAGAAATTGATTGTGTTTGAAAACATGGTGTACAATTCGGTTTTTAAAGGATTTTGTTTTCTTGTTTGATCCGGTTTTTGTAACTATTTTATGTGAAGCATTTTTATTTCCTTGATGCACTTTGGTTTTTATACATGTACTTGGGAAATGAAATCGATTTTTGAAGTTGTTCCTTGATGCATGTTGTATTTGAGTTAAAGAAAATTGTTTTCATGACCTATTGATTCGGTTTTTGAAGGGAAAATAATTGGTGGATTGATTTTGTGTTGATTTGTGTGTTTAAGTACTATTCGGTTTTATGTGAGAAAATAATTGGGTGTGGAAATTTGTTTGTGCTCTTTGATTTTTGATTAAGTGCACCAAAGTGGATTTGAATGAAAATGGCTAATTGAATTAAAACGGGTTTGACTGTTGGTAAAGAAAGTGAATTAGATAAAGCATGAAAATGATGTTTGTTTAATAAAAAGTTTAAGTTTTTATTCATGCATGTAAATAAATTCGCTCCAAGCATGAAAAATAATTGAATGAGTTTATCTTTAAATATATGTTGATGATTTGTTGAGCTTTATTTTTTTCTGAGTGTATTTTTGATTTTCATGAAAGGAAATGAATGAACTAGTTTATTTGATAAAGTTTTGTGCTGAAATTGTGATATGTACGTTTTTAGCCTTGATAAATGATATTGGTATATGTTCAATAATTTTGAAATTTTGTCACTAATTTAAATATATTAAAATGAGCTTCTCTCAATTTTTGAATGATTTATGGAATTGGTTTCCTATTTCTATGAGAACAAACTTTGTGAGAACAATTTTGAGAAAACAAGTTTTTCGGTTTAAAGTTGGAAGAAATTTTCAAGCTTGTGTTACTCTAAATGACTTGAAATCTTTATGGTAGCTTCCTGAACCTCTCTAGATACTCTCTTTAAAATTTGAAGAGATTTGGAGTTGATTTTGATAATTTTACTAAAGGCAAAACAGTGAACCGTTTGGTTCAGATTTTCCGGACTTAGTGACGAATTTAATTGGAAAAATATGACTTGCACAACTCCAAATAATCTGAAATTTTTATGAGATGGTCTTGATTGTGTAAGGAAGATTTATACCGATTTTCAAGCAATTCGGAGTGGAAACACTATTTTTAATCATGGCATTTTGGCCTCAGGCCAGAAACAGTTCTATCTTGCCTTTCATACGAAATCTGATTTGAAACCTAGCTTAAGGTTGTTCAAATGACTTGAAAATTTTATGTGATGAACTTTGACTTATATGTGTATGTTCTGGAAATTTTGAGAATTAAACAAATTGATTTGGTATAGTTTTAGATTTTATCTTTTGTGTTTTCCCGTAATCAAACAAAAGCTTTATTTAAATGTTTTCGACAAATATGAATTTTGTACTTTACTTTGTGACTTGGATGGACCTGTATGATTATCATAATGTCTTGAAATAAATGAATGATTGATTGCTTGATGATATGTTTAGACTATGCATGAATGAGTTATTTATTAAGTTACGATGTTGTAATTGATCTTTTGAAGTTGATTGATTCTTTTGAAAAGGATTTGGTTATTTGAAAAAGTATTGGGCTTACTGTTTGCTGCTCTATTTTATTTCATGGTGTTATGTTTGAAAATAAATCATTTCAAATGTTCATTTTGACATGGAGTTTTACATAGATTAAAGAACGATTTTTTCGGTGTTTTCGAATCTTGGTTGTGGCTGTCCGGAATGGACCAGCAACCAATTCATTTATTCAAAGTATTTGTATGATTATGATTTGGTTTGTATGTGCCTATAAGTTTAACTACTTTATTTGATTGAGAAATTGTTGATCAAAGCGTTTATTTAATTGTTTTCAAGGTACTTAGTTTGTCTATGGATTTAAATTGATTTTAGACAATGGGAAGTGAATTTGAGATTTAGAATATGATGCTGTCCAGAGTTTTTATAAGTTGTATTTTTTTATTTAAAAATGTTTTCAAAGTGATTTGAAGTTGAGTTTTGATGAGTACTTAATATAGATAAAGTTGGTTTAAAAAGTGCAATTTTACGGTGTTTTCGGATTTTCTAAAGAATGTTTTATGGGCTTGTATCTTTGCTGCCCAGATTTTATTTAAATTGTTTTTCAATCCTACAAAAAAGTGTTTGGTTGGTTTAAAGTTTGAGTTTTAAGTGGTACGTGATTTAAGAAAAGTTGGATTTCAAAAGTGATGTTATCTGATGTTTTCGGGTTCGAGCGAGCTGCTGTCCAAGACGGACCTGCAACCGAACCATTTATTTAAAATGATTTCATTGATTTCTTATAGTGATTTCAAAGTATTTAAAGTACAGTGAAAGTTGGATTTGATTTGAGAAAGTCTTGACGTTTTACGATTTTCCGATAAGAAGTGAAAGGAGTTTTCAAAAACACGTTTTGATTCTGAGTGTGACGATTATTTAGATAGACTAGTAACGTTAGTGTCTCCTATCTAGTACGAGGTGCGTATAAGTCAAGAAGTTGGAGCAGCTGGGAGGACACGCAACGATTTCGGACAAAGTATTTGCTGGAGTTGAGGTGAGAGAGAAGCTTCCCTAAGACACCGTGGTATTTAGGTGAAATATTAGGACGCTCCGTATCATCTCAATGATCGGAGCTTAGTGGTTCGGAGTCAGATACACCTGAATTACCCTTGTGGTGTTCAGTTGGATGATTAAGATAGGGGACGGTAATGACGGTGATTCGTCATAAGCCTTGAGAAGTCTGTCTAGGTGGGAAAAACCATAGGGGCCCTGGCTGAACCGGTCGGAGCTGGTCACTCAGTGGTGTAGACGAAGTACCACATGATCACTAGACAGAGGACTGACACCCCCTTGACTAAATCTTGATCAGTGAGAGGGATGCTCGAACACGGCCGGATGTGTTTATTTTATTTTATTTCCCGGGACATTATATGAATGCATTCACTTTGCCATCCAGTAAAAGCCAGTGTGGTTAGAGATCCTGTACTCCTGATTGCTTCCGAACTAGGTGGATGGATTCCGAGGAGATGTAGACCCAAAACCATAAAGCCTGAACTTCCGATATTATGGACTCGAGAAATATGGACAAAGAGACTTTGATCCCATGAGATGGACCGATTAAGAGATTCCCCTAAGTGAAAGACTCGCAAGAGTTAATCGAGAAAAGCAAGTGAGAAAGAAAGAATGATACGTCGCGAAGAGATTAACGATATTGATAAACGAAAGTATGTTACGTTAATGAATGATTAATTAATAATGATCATGATTATGAATGTGAAGATGTAAATATGTTATTTTGTTGTGTTGTGTTTATATTGCATTGTTGTGCTGTAAATATGTTATGTTGTATGCTTGTATTGTCTTGATATCTTGCCTATTGTAAACCCACACCGTCGACGATACGTCGTTCAGGCGATAGAGTGAGTGGATATGTTGTAAACCCCCCTTCCCTGTGGACTTCTGTGATGATGTCCACAGGCGATAGAGTGAGTGGGTTATCTTGGGAGTCGGTGCTTCAAGTGATGGCCTACGAAGACACGACCGCGATAGAGTCTCGAAGGATAAGAAGGTCAAGCTCGGCTCGAGGACTCGATGGTTGAAGATGCGACCCTTCTGAGGAGTATGTTGGTGGAGGTCTACTGTCATAGTGCCTGTAACACCCTAAACAATAATTACCCTTTAGTACCCCAAAATTAGGATTATAAAATTTCTTTTCCTTAATATGAATATAATATTTGCCAAAATAATAGTTCCTTCCATTAATACCAAAAATACATCAGAGTTAATAAGTGGAAGACTTGAATTCGATTAAAGCATAAAAGTTCAATAACTGGTACACCGAGTTCATATGTCAAAATACAAGTTCAATAAAAGTTTAGCTCGGCCCAACTAGGCAATCCGAGGTTAAAATATACAAAAGTATTTTAGCTCGGCCCAACTAGCCGAGACCCAATACAAAACAATATTTTAGCTCGGCCCAATTGGCCGAGACCCATCCACCTATCTGACTCTACATAACTTACTCTCCCTGTGAGGGAGAGTGATCCTGCTCGGCCGGGGACTGCGTCTGCTCGGGCTTAGTACCTGAAAAATGGTAAGTGTCGTGTCCTTAACCAAGATCAACCTTAAATCTATGAAAGAGCTTTGAAGAATGATCTCAGCCAAGATATTAATGTAGGACTCTTTAGGATTTCTGAATATCCAGTTGGGATAATCAGGATCTCCCTAGTCAACAATGTGTGTGCTAGTGTCAACTTAGGGATGAGAAGACGTACCTTAGCCCCTATAGCCTGGTGGTTCTTATAGGGGATTACCTGTGTATTGTGGGCCATCTTGATAAGGCTTCTAAAGAGGAAGAATTCAACTAGGATTTGTATAGGATACGATAAGATAATATCCATAAACCCTGTAAGTGATAAACTCTATCCAATGCTGTTTTATCTAACCAAGAGTCATGGGAATCTAGGAGTAGTTACGGCTAGATGAGGCTGTAAACGATAAGGATCAGATTGAGAATCCTGTGCTCGGTGGTAACCTCAGCAGTGCGTACCCTACACATAACAACCCAATTTGCTCGGTGTAAGTGTCCGACCGTTTACCCTGTTGCAGTATCATACCAATCGTAGCAATGAGGCTTCGGTCGGTCAACGCTCGGTTTATTTACTACAAGTCCACTACATAAGCCCCCCAAGCTCGGTTGGGTGATTTGAGCCCTGCCGAGCTTCTGAGACGAACGGATCTTTTTCCGACTGAACTTTTGATGATTGAAAGAGAGGTCCGAGCATTTTTGCACCTTGATCAAGGCTGTCGTTTGATTGACCCCAGAGTGACCTTCCGCTTCTCCCTGTGCTTACACGTGTCCTTAACTTTATTGGAAAATGTAACGTTATGATTTCAAATCCATCAGAGGTGCCACGTACTTCATTTTCAACGCTAAACGGGCTTTTTTCGCCTTAGGCCCAAACCTTTTGAGATAGTGGAGGGAAGTTTTAGAAAGAATATCAAAGGGCGGTTTTCTCACTTACTCATTTCTTCAAGCATTTTTTGAACTCTCTTTCTTCTTGTTTCTTCATTTCTCTGAAACCTTTGACAAACAAAGCCAGAAACTTCCAAGGACGTTCTTGTTGCTTTGTTTCTCTTCAGCATACCGAGTGCACTTCCCGGTGTTGACTTGATACTTCTTGGCTAGCAGGTACCGTACTCTCTCTTCTTCTGATTAATTTTATTTTCTGAATGCTGTCTTGCATGTTCTTCTTTCAGTGATGTTTTGCATGTGATTGCTTTTGCTTTCTTACCGTGCTTATGTAGGATTTTGTTTTTCAAGTATTTTTATCGGCCCCTTTTCTTTGATTTTCTGAAAAGATCGTTCTTGGGTTCTTCATTTTTGGGTTGACTCATTTTTCAGGGTTTATTGAGTTTGTCCACTTTTCTGGGTCTTGTGGGTGCTATTTGTTTTTCTGGGTTTTGCGGGATTGTTCTGGGGTTTGTTTTCTGGGTTTAGTGAAAACCCCAAGTCGTTGCTGTTGCTGGTGTTGCTTGCTGGTGTTGCTGTGATCCCCCACTTGCCCTTCGCAATTCTTTATTTGCTTTACCACCTATTGAGTGATTGTTGTAGTATTTCTTAGGCTTGCTTTATACTTTTCTGCACTTAACTTCTTAGGGTTTGTATTGGAGCGTCATTTACCATGAGTGAGGAATCCGTAAACTCTGATGTGCCAAGAACATATAAAGAAGAGAAACCAGAAATTTGTGTTAAACCAATATCCGTGCATTTCCCTCAGACTTTGAGAGAGTTCAGGCAAGGTGTGATTCACTATAGGATCGCCGAGAGAGTAGAACAGCGGAAGTTAAGGAGGCAGCATAGAGGTATTAGACATTTCACCTGGTTTGGGGAAATTCTGCCCAGAAAGGGAGGTGTTTCCCAACCGATCGTAAGTATTTGATCAGACATAATCAAGTTTTTGTAGTTCTGACTCCAAATGTGCCCCCTTTTCCTCAGGTATGAAGAGGAAGTGTGTTACTAATTCGACCTCTACCCACTTCCGACAGATTGGGCTGAGTATGATTGGGTGGATTGAGAGGTTCTTGGTACACAATCTGAGCTTATGACACAACGATCACTCGATCAAACTCGAGCCATAGTTTTGCCATGTCCAGGAGACGATACTGGGAATTTGTATTCCATTACTCCAGTGAGTGAGAATGAGAGAGTTTGTAAAAAAATTCCGGACGGTAGTACAGCTTTCTACTTTTATGAAGAAGTAATTACTCGGCTTGGGATAAGAATGCCTTTTACCGATTTTGAAATGGGCGTTCTGAATTTCTTAAGAGTGGCTCCTTGTCAACTTCATCCAAATGGTTGGGCGTTTGTGAAAGCATTTGAAGAAGTCTGCTCGGCAATGAATTGGAGTTGCAACCTTAATATCTTTTTCCACATTTTTGCTCCTCAGTGTAATTCCTTCGAGAGAGGTTCGGCAAAGAAACCCTGGGTTTCTCTGAAATCTCGTAGGGGATATGCTCTTTTTACAAAATATTTTGAATCTTGGAAGGGCTTTAAACCTTTTTTCTTTAAGTATAATTTTACTGGTAATGGCGTCTGCCGGTTCACTCGGCCGGGGGAAAGACGACCACTTCCTCGATTTCCTCTTCAATGGAGTGCTAGCTTCTTTAACCAATCGATTTCTTCATACTCATCAGACTGGAAAGAACTTGCTGAGTATGAAAAGGATGTGTGTCAGGAGGTTGAAAGGTATTTGCAGAAAGTTGGCATGATAGAGACGAGGGATATTGTGAACATCCCCTCTTCGGACGTTAAGACCGAGCTTGGTATAGTGCTTTATCTTTGCTTTTATATTTGTAATTTGATCAGCTCTAATGTCTCTTTGTTTCCTTTGCAGAAAAAATGGCTGATCGTATGGCAGCTCTTGTTCAAGGCGGCAAGAAGAGGAAGACAACTGCTACTTCCGGATCTTCGAGTCTGAGCACTCCAAGCCTGAGTGTTTCTACCCCTACTCCTTCTGCTTCGGCTCCTGAGGCTTCTCCTTACCAAGCCACAAATGTGGTTGCTGTTGCTTCTACTATTTCAGTGGCCCCCAGTGGTCAAGTTCAAGCTACTTCTCCTCTTCAACCTTTATTATGTCGCTGATGGCTGGATAAAGGGAAAGAGAAAGTTCCGGAGGGTGCCAACCCAAGAGCTGAGGGACCAAGTGTCCGAACTACTGCTACTCCTACTGATGTTGCTCCAACTTCTGCTGCGATCCCTCGGGAAACATCCATATGGGATCAACAGTTTGATGAGAGGTTTTGGAATTATATCTTATCTGAGGCTGACTGTTCTAAGTTTGGAAATTTGAGTGCTGAAGAATGGTCTCGTTGCAATATGACCTTTGAAAAATATTTTATTCGAGGTGCCAATCTCGCCTATTTTTTGGCCAAGAACCCGGAGGGACTCTTTTCTGGTTAAAATGTAGACCAAAAGGAAGCTCGCGAGGTAGCAGCTGCTCAAGAGGCTAGTCTCTCGGATGAGTTGATCCGAGTGAAGAATGAACTGGAGAATTTGAAGGCCGACAAGGGGGAATTGATTAAGGAGAGAGATTCCTTAAAGGTTTCTCAAAAAGAAGCTGAAGTTAAGAAGAAGGAAGCCGAGGAGACTCTGAAGAAAGAACTCCTGGTGCATCAGCAGAAGTTGGATGAACTAAAATCTGAGGTTGAAAAGTCTGCAGCAACTGCTCGGAAGTTGAGGGAGAAAGCACTTTCCCACAAGAAGAAGGCAGCAACTAACTTCTACAATTGGGGAAAAGCAGTGGATGACTCCTTTGTGTCGGCCATCAAACAAGTTCAATTTTTGAACCCTGAAATAGAGTTCAGGGTGGTCGGGGCTCATCCATTTCATGCTTTTCAGGATGGGAAGCTGATCGACCTTGAAACCAGGGCCGAGGTAGATCTGCAGGCAGAAGATCTTTCCAATCCCCTTGAGGAGTTGACTGAGGCGCCAAATTTTGATGATTCAAACGTAGTTTTATCTGATATTGAGGAATGATGAAGAAATTTTTTAATCTTCGCTGTTTTGTTGATCTTCCTTTTGCTTGCTGTTTTCAGAGCATTTTTATCTTGCTAGTGTTGCAACGACTTGTCTTTAATCTTTTGTTACGCTGAACAATTTGCTATGTCTTTCGATTGCTCGTGTTATTCGAGCGTCATTTTGAACAGATTAAATCAACTTGCGATTTATGATAATGACATCTTTATTTGACGTGTTATCATTGCTTTTGGTTTCGTTCGTCACGCTTCCAGTGTTTGCCCAAAGTAAAATAAGTTTTGAGAATTTATAAATATACAATTCATTGTGAGTAGAACTTGGATCGCCAACTTTAGCCGAAGTGGGATCCTCGGACCGCGAAATAAGGAAAGTAGTTTCCTGGATTCGGGTGTTCTACAAGTACGTTGCTGAACTCTTGTTAGGAGTTGTACTTCGATTTGGCTCGGTGGCTAGCCGAAGCAAATGAGTCGCGTGTTACTTCACAATGTTCAAACGAGGATTTTGAAATAAATTGATGCATGTATTGATAAACAAAAAATGAAGTTGCTCATCTGTTAACAAATTCTTATCAATCTAATTCCTAACAATTGTCACTAATCTAAGAAAGATGCTACTCTTCGCTTATTCGACCTAAGCATTACTGAGCAATAAATTTACCTATCTATAAAAAATGAAAACAAAGTATGAGCTTAACTGTAATAAGCTCTGAGTTTGGCAACGTTCCATGTGTTACTGATTTCCAAGCTCGAGAGAGACTCCAACTTATATGCCCCAGATCCAGATTTAGCCTTTACTCGATATGGTCCTTCCCATTTTGGCTGAAGTTTTCCGACTCCAGCACTTCCTTTGCCAATGTCAGCACGACGAAGGACTAAGTCACCAACTTCAAAGCTTCTTGGACGAACCCTTTTGTTGTATTCCCAAGCCTGCCGCTCCTTTATTTTTCTTTCATGGGCTGCTGCATTTTTTCGAACCTCTTCCAATAGAACAAGGTCCTCACTGATCAAATGGTCATTTGTCTCCGAAGGACGTTCAAGTGTCCTGAAGGTAGGAATTCGCTTTTCGATTGGAATGACTGCGTCACAGCCGTATGTCAAACGAAAAGGAGTTTCACCAGTGGACGAGTGTATTGTTGTCCTGTGTGACCAATGGACACTCGAAAGTTTATCTGCCCAAGCGCCGGCAGCTTTTCCGAGCTTCTTTTTGATCCCATCCAAGATGGTTCTGTTGGCCGCTTCGGCTAAACCATTTGTTTGTGGATGTTCAACAGAGCTAAAACAGTGAGTGATGTTTAGGTCGGCTGCTAATTGTTGGAAGTGAGATGCTGCAAACTGTGATCCATTGTCTGTGACTATCGCATGTGGAACTCCGAATCGAGAAATTACTTCTTTGACGAAGAAAGACTGAATCTGAGCTGTTGAGATTGTTGCTAATGGCATTGCTTCGATCCACTTGGTGAAGTAATCAATCGCTACTACCGCAAACTTAAATTGGCCTGGTGCAGTGGGGAATTTTCCGATGATGTCCATGCCCCATTGGTAAAAGGGCCAAGGTGCACCGAGAGAGTGCAACTCTTCAGCAGGTTTTTGATAGATGTCACTATGAAATGGGCACTGAGTACATTTCTTGACATGTTCAATAGCATCTTTCTGCAGAGTAGGCGAAAAATAGCCCGCTCGGATTACTTTTCTTGCCAAGGACTTTCCTCCCATGTGGTGACTGCAAATTCCCCCGTGAATCTCCTCCAATATTTCCTCAGATTGGGATGGGTTGACACATCTGAGCATGGGAGTTCCAAAGCCTCTCTTGTATAGGATTCCATTCAGAACTGTGTACTGAGCGGCCTTTTTAACCAATTTCCGAGCCTCAGACTGATCTTGGGGGATGAACCCATGTTGCAAATAAGAATTGGGTCCATCCATGACTGAGATAATGACACCATTAGAATGACACTAGGTCAGGGAATGGTTTCCTGTATCAGCGTTTTGTTATTTTCCGACCCTTTTGTACTTGCTAATTTGGATAGAATGTCGGCTCTGGAATTTGAATCTCTCGGCACATGTGAAATGTTAAATTCGGAAAAGTTTGAGATGATTCGCTTTACCTCTTCAAGATATTTTTTTAAAATGGGCTCCTTTGCCAAGTACTGACCTTTGATCTGAGAAACTACTAGTTGTGAATCGCTGAAAACTGATACTTGCTCTGCTCCGAACTCATGAACCATCTTGAGGCCTGCAAGAACTGCCTCGTATTCTGCTTGATTGTTCGATGTTTGGAATTCAAATTTCAGTGAGTATTCCATGCACAATCCCTCGGGGTTTTCAATGATGACTCCAGCCCCTACGCCTTTTTTGTTGCTTGATCCGTCCACATAAACTGACCAAAGATTTTGAGAGTTGTCCGAAGGGATATCAGTGAACTCAGTAACAAAATCAGCAAGCACTTGAGATTTCATTGCTTTCCTTGGCTCGTAGGTAATGTCGAATTTAGAAAGTTCGACAGACCATGAGACCATTCTGCCGGCTAGGTCGGGTTTGTGAAGAACTTGCCTGAGAGGTTGAGCGGTTCTTACCAAAATTCTATGTGCCTGAAAATACTGTCTCAATCTCCGAGCCGACGTGACCAAACAATATGCAAGTTTTTCCAGCTTCTGATACCTCAATTTCGATCCTTGAAGGGCTCGGCTAACGAAATATATTGGAGCTTCAGTTCCTGAATTATCTCGTACCAAAACCGAACTAACCGCCGCTTCGGCTATTGACATTTATAGAATGAGGTTCTCGCCGGGAAGAGGACTGTGGAGGACCGGTGGGCTGGAAAGATACTCTTTTAACTGAATAAAAGCTTGCTCACATTGTTCGTCCCAAAGGAAATCCTTGTTTTTTGTAAGGTCCTGTATTTTAATAAATAAATAAATTATTTAAATAAATAAATGTGTTGAATAAAATAATGATTTTTCGAAATTAAGACATTTTACTCGAGTATTGTAGAGGGTACTCGAGTATAATCACTATCTGTTTGAAAATTTGAATTTTGAGCCAAAAGACTCGAGTATGTCAGAAAAGACTCGAGTGTTCTTGAGTTTTTGAAAAATACTCGAGTAGAAAGAAAAAGACTCGAGTAAATCGAGTAGTCTGGCTAAATGTATAAGTCGGTTTTACAATTAATTTCGCACCAAAACGCGGTTTCTTGACATGACAAGCATAGAGCTGAACCTTACTTCGAGTTGAAGTACTCTTAGGCTATAAATTGATGCTTGGTTGAAGCATCAACACCTCTGAAGTTCCAAAACCCGAATTTGACCAGAAATTTCCCTGTTTTACAGAGTTCACTTTGATCCCTTCGTTCTCTCTCAATCCTCACTCATTTTCCTTGAAACCTAAACACAAACTGAAGTTCTGATTCCATTCTTGAATTAGAACTTGAAATCACTTCAAATAGCCTTCTGAAGATCAAGTTCTAGGCCTTCAAAGTTGGAGGTTCAAAACTGAGAAAACAGAGTAACATTCAGTCTCAAGTATTCATCTTCATTGAAATCGTTTGGTAAATTCATGGATTCTTTTCGTGTCAAACTTGTTTCTGATTAAAGTTAGTATATCCTAGTTTCTGAAACTAACTTGTTTCATTCTTTTTCATGCCAAATCCGTGGTGAAATCTGTGGCCAAAGTCAGCCTGTTCAAATCTTTTTCACCAAGTCCAGAATTTGGATTTTTGATCCAACCGATTTCTCTGTCGTTTTACTTGTTGATTAGCTTCTCTAAGGTAAGGGAGGAGTTATCTAAATACTAGAATGAGTTATTTCAAGCTGGAAATGTAGGAACCTCATATGGTTCATCAAGGGGTGAAGTTTGAATTGGGAATATGACATAGAGGTCATAAACCCAAGTTTTTATAAACCAAACATGTCTAAATGGACCTAATGATGCTCACTGGATCAATTTTCGAAGTTAAAAACAAAAGGAAATGAAAATCATATGTTGAAATGGTTATTTGCTAAGTTTATGTTGATTCTGTGATTTATTGCATTTGATGTTGTTTCAATATTGATTACATGTTCTAACATGTTTATTTTATGTATCTAAGTTACTGTTTTGCATAAAAATGGAAAGGAAAGGCTCTGAACTCGAATTGGCATTATAAAGTGCAGAAACTGGTGCTGCTGCTGCTAAAACACTCGAGTAATTGAAGAAAGACTCGAGTATTCTGGAAAATGGGAAGAACACTCGAGTATTTCTTGAAGGACTCGAGTAATTTTACATGAACACTCGAGTAGGTGAAGAACTACTCGAGTAATTTAAATAATTTTCATAAAATCTTTACTTCTTTATGAAGTAATTAAAGATTAACTCGTCTAAACTCCTATATGCTTAAATTTTAATTTCTGCTCTTAATATCTATAGATTTAATCCCATTGGTTGATTTTATCCTGGATGAGTCCTACTGGAATTTTATTCAGTGGTTGACATATTCGGACAGGATGTCCCAATGGAGGTGCGTACACCCATTTGGTTGATTTTATTCCCACGTCCCAGTGGAAGTTTTTACCCACTTGGTTGATATTTTGGGAGTCCTAGATGGGGTCGTTGCACAAATTAATGACAACGTAATTAAATTCCTATTGTATAAAACCATCACAAAGTGGCTGCGCCGCTGATGGAATTTTTGGAAAGCACAAGCACCAGTTAATGCAAAAATGAAAAGATGGTTTATAAGCAAGAAGGATTATGAATTTTGGGTCTCTATATTGGAGGCATGATATTCAAAGATATGAATTAAAAGATAAAAAGACAATGAACAATTATGTGACATTGACATGCATGGAGATGCTCTGATTTTGATTGTGGAATCTGGTATAGGTAGAAGTATTCCGCAGCCCTGAGATAGCTGTGATGCCATAGCACGAAGATGCTGTGATGATTTGGATTCCGTAACATGAAAATGTTATGATGGCCAAATTCCCAATCAAATCGTGACGCCTGGGTTGTGAATACGCTCCGGTTTGATGAACCATAGGATTATGAATATCCCGAGCCTGAGATACTCGGATGCCGAACCGCGTAGCATGAATGAGGAGTAGGCATGCATCACGAAACTAAATGAAATATTATAAAAGACAGTTTGAGAATATACATATGCATTTATTATTGCTATCTGAAAACTTGTGCTTGTTATTTCTAGCCTCTGTTATGCTCATTTGTTATTGTATTTAGCTATGACTCACTCCTAATCCCTTGTTGTAGGTCATGGCCAGGAACATGATTTGCGTGGAGATGAGGCCGCTCCCTAATGGGGAGTGGAACTTTGAGGATCATCGGGCTATCTATGAAGGGGACGTGGAAGTCACTTTCCGTCACCCAAACCCATGGTCCGAATGCGTCCGCGTAGGACGAGAATCCCAATGATGTACATTATGCACATTCCGCCAAATTTTGTGTTTCGACATGGAACACCACCACCACCGCCAAGACGTTTTCCGAGACGCACCCTTCCACCAAGTCCATCACCCTCTGAGGAAAGAATTATTTTGGAGGTTCCTGCTCCCTCTCGTCCTTCCACTAGAGCCCGATCTCGGACTCCGGTATATGTGCCATCTGAACTGGCACATGAAGAGGAGGAGGAGGAGGAGGATCCGATAGAGGATGAGGATCCGGTGGAGGATGCCGATCCGGTGGCTGATGATGATTTCATGGACAACTCAACCGGTAGTCAGTGGGGAACTGATGATTGAGTTGAGTTGGGATGTGGGAATGTGGATAATGCGACTCATCAGGTTTCTCTTATCTATTTTATATTTTGAGTTTCGAACCAGTTGCTCTAGGTTATTATAAATTTTGTTGTAAGATATGTAATATAATGAAATGACCTAGAGTACTTAAGTTAAACCTAGTGTTGATGGTTTTGATGTAATGGAAATGTACTTTCCTTTTTATGAAATATAATATGAATAGTTTCTTTCATGATAATTGATTTTATAATTTTCGCAAAGACTCGATAATGGATGATGACTGACTTTTAGTTTAAAAAAAAATGGTCGAATTTTCTAAAAATGAATATTAAGTTTTGGAATAAAAGTTGGGTCGTCACATTTTTCCTAAGGAGCTGGTACCACGGCAAGGCTTTCCGAGCGGCATGGGACAGGAACCTGGAGAGTGCCGCCACTCAGCCCGTGAGTTGTTGAACTTATTTAAGATTAGCTGGGCTCCTCATGTCCAGGATTGCTTTGCATTTATCAGGATTGGCCTCAATTCCTCTCTCGGTTAACATAAAACCGAGGAAAGAACCAGCTGGGACTCCGAAAACACACTTCTCCGGATTCAACCTCATGGAGTATTTTCTCACTCGGTCAAGTATTATTGTGAGGTCTTTGGTATGATTTTCTTGCTGTCTACTTTTTGCAATGATGTCATCTATGTACACCTCCATGTTCGAGCCGATCATACCTTGAAAAATCTTGTTCATCATCCTCTGATAAGTAGCTCCCGCGTTTTTCAACCCAAAGGGCATAACATTGTAACAGTAAGTTGCCCTATCGGTGATAAATGCAGTTTTGTCCTAGTCGGCAGGGAACATTGGAATCTGGTTGTAGCCAGAGTAAGCATCCATAAATGATAAGAGTTGGTAACCAGCTGAACTGTCGACGAGTTTGTCAATAACAGGGAGTGGGTATTGATCTTTAGGACAGACTTTGTTCAAGTCTGTGTAGTCAACACACATTCTCCACTTTCCATTGGGTTTTTTGACTAAGACGATGTTAGCTAACCAGTCTGTATAGTCAATTTCCCTAATGAAACCCGCTCGGAGTAGTTCAGCGACTTTTTCCTCAATTGCTACGGCCTTTTCCGCACTAACTTTCCTTTTGCGTTGTGCCACTGGTTTCGACCCCGGAATGATGCTTAACTTGTGACAAATAAAATTGGGGTCGATTCCTGGCATATCGGCTGATGTCCAGGCGAACAAATCTTTATTCGCGATTAATAGTGCGGCCAATTCTTTTTTGACGCATGCGGGCAAATCAGAACTGATTTTCACTTGCATGAGGGGGTCGTCAGATAGTGTCAAGAACTCCCATTGTCCCTTTGGGGTCGGTCTATTTCTGTCGGATTGATCTCGCATATCCAAGTCCGCCAGGTTAACATTTCCCTTTCCCAAAGAAACTCTTTCCAGATTGCTCGGATCCTTGCTTTTCACCTTCCCAGGCTGGCATTGTAACATTTCCTTGCTGCATCCTGTTCGGCTTTGACCGTTACCACTCTGTCATCAGTTCCGACGAATTTCATAGCCAAATGAACTGTTGATACAACTGCCCCAAATGCTTGCAAAGAAGTTCTCCCCAGTATTGCATTATATGCTGCTGGACAGTCTACCACCAAAAACTGGACTATCTCGGTTCTAGCCAAAGGTTGTTGTCCGAGAGTTACAGGAAGTTGGATGTAGCCCTTCGGCTCAACGGTGTCTCCGGTAAAACCAATTAGCTCTCCCTCAAAGGGAGTGAGATTACACTCTCTGAGTTTTAAAGCTTTGAACAATGGGAAGAACATTATATCCGCCGAGCTACCTTGATCAATAAAAACTCGTTTTACCTCGTAATTGCCAATCAGAGCAGTTATTACCATGGGGTCGTTATGGCCCGGAAGGATTCCTTCCAAATCTTCGTCGTCAAAAATGATGGGAATGTTTCTTGTTGATCTTTTGGCAATCGGTTTCTGGCTAACTGCCAAGATTTGGTTGATGTACTTCTTCCTGTCAGCTTTCTTCTCTCCTCCTCCGGCAAAACCTCCTGCAATAGTGTTGACCAAGAATTCATTTTTGCTAGCGTTTGTGTCAGGTACTGGAGCGGATTCGGTTTTCTGTCTTCCTGCGTTTCTATCATCTGGTGACCTACTTCTCTGGCGTTTAGATTTTACTGGGGATTGAGATCTGTTTCTGCTTCTTCGGCCAGCTGCATCTCTAATGTATTGCTGTAATTTGCCATCTCTGATCATCTCCTCGATCAGATCTCGCAGCCAGATGCATTCGTCGGTGGTATGGCCATAGCCCCTGTGGAAGTCACAGTATTTCGACCTATCACGTTGGGCGCCCTTTCGTAAAGACGGCGGTCTTTGGGCAGAGCGTAAGTCAGTCTGCATAGTTTCCCTTAAAATCTGACTCCTTGGAACCGTCAGAGGAGTGTAATCTTGGAACTTATTCCTCGGGGGAACCCGTCGGTCCCGATCATTTCTATCTCTGTCTTGTTTTCCACCAAAACGTTCGTCACGTTTTTGTTTGTTCTGTCCTTGGGGATCGGCTCGTTGTCTATCTTCTCTGAACTTCTGTCCCTTGTGAAACTCCTCCAAATTGATGAACTTATTCGACCGTTGTCTCAACTCGGCCATATCCCTTGGAGGTTTACCAATCAGAGATTTTCTGAAATCTCCAGACTGCAAACCTTGTGTGAATAGTAGCACTGCTACTCCTGGCTCTAACCGTGGGACGGAACTTGCTTCCGCGTGGAAGCGCGATAAGTAATCTTTCAGTGGTTCATCCGGCCTTTGTGTAACAGATGCCAAGGTATGATCGGATTTGGGTTGAATGCAACTAGCAGTATATCTGTTAAGAAATACACGCTTCATTTCCTCCCAAGAATTAATGGAGTTAGGAGGGAGGGAAGAATACCACCTTAGAACCGAGGGCTCGAGTGTCATTGAAAACGCTCGGCATTTCATTTGTTCACCGCCCCCATAATAATTCATTGCCCCTTCATAAGACACAATGTGGTCCACTGGGTCAGTTAGACCGTTATAATGTGGCACATTAGAGGGGCCCAAGTATCCTTGAGGGGTATCAAATGCCATTATATATTGAGTGAAAGGATGACCAGGGTGGAAACTGTCCTGATCTTGATTTGTGGAGGGGTTAACAGGAAAATTTGGTGGGGGTAGTTGCATTATTGGGGTTGGTTGTGGGTCCATGGTTGGTTGGTTTTGTGGTGGAATAGAGGTTGATTGATTTTGAGCAAATCTTGCCATAGCTTGTTGCTGAAGGTCGGCAATAGCACGTCCTTGTTGTTCAATTAAAGTGGTCTGCCTATTAAGAATATTGATCATCTCTTGTTCCCAAGCCCGAGCGGAGGCAGTAGTTGCATAGGACCTGCTGATGGAATGGCTATGACGAGAGTTTCCCGGAGCCGATCTACTTGGATTCAGTCTGGTTCTAGGTGTTGTACTTATATGATCAGGGTTATGTGGGATAGGAGGGGTACGTTGGGTGTTTCGCCCATGGTGTGCTCGGGTTCCGGTGGTCCTAGAAGTGTTTCGTGTGGTAGGGGCTGTGCTACTTGAATCACCATGGGTAGAGGGAGGTGGTGTTGGAGGAGGTGGTGGTGGTGGTGGAGGCTGTATGGTACGTAAAACCTGAAGGGGTTGGGGATTGCTCCCAGCCCTAGGATGGGAAGATTGTGGTGTTTGGGTGTGCGGAGCATGAGTTCCACTACGGTTTTGGCTTTGGTTTGGCGGTGGTTGGCCTTGCGAATGGTTTTGTGGATGGGGTTTATTCCCTGGTCCAGAATGAGATCTTCGTGGTGGTTGCCATTATTTCCACGATTATGGTTGAGGACGTCAAGCAGATCGCCCGCAGAATAAGGCTGTGGCTCATTATAATTAGCATTCCTGGGCCTGCCACGGGTGCGTGCGATGCGTTCACGGAGATCACCTACCTGACTTCTGATAGTGACCATGGTGGTGGTGGGAATGATTTGTTATTCAGTCCCCACAGACGGCGCCAATGTCGTGTCCTTAACCAATATCAACCTTAAAGCTATGGAAGAGCTTTGAAGAATGATCTCAGCCAAGATATTAATGTAGGACTCTTTAGGATTTCTGAATATCCAGTTGGGATAACCGGGATCTCCCTAGTCAACAATGTGTGTGCTAGTGTCAACTTAGGGATGAGAAGACGTACCTTAGCCCCTATAGCCTGGTGGTTCTTATAGGGGATTACCTGTGTACTGTGGGCCGTCTTGATAAGGCTTCTAAAGAGGAAGAATTCAACTAGGATTTGTATAGGATAAATAAGATAATATCCATAAACCCTGTAAGTGATAAACTCTATCCAATGCTGTTTTATCTAACCAAGAGTCATGGGAATCTAGGAGTAGTTACGGCTAGATGAGGCTGTAAACGATAAGGATCAGATTGAGAATCCTGTGCTCGGTGGTAACCTCATCAGTGCGTACCCTACACATAACAACCCAGTTTGCTCGGTGTAAGTGTCTGACCGTTTACCCTGTTGCAGTATCATACCAATCGTAGCAATGAGGCTTCGGTCGGTCAACGCTCGGTTTATTTACTACAAGTCCACTACAGTAAGGAGGTGAGCATTACACAGAACTTAAATAAGCAGTTTCTAAAATGTCATACCGAACTACCAAGCCAAACACAAGTAGTCAAATAGCATATAAATAACAAGTAATCAAACCACATGCATACATCATCCTTCAGCTTGGTTCACATCGTACAACATCAATTAGCTCGGCTCACATCCTACCATCTAATATAGCTCGGCTCACCTCATAACCTAGTTTATCCATTACCTATTAGCTATACCTCGGCACATCTCAGTAATTCCCCTTCTACCCTTTCCTTAATTCTTACACTAGGTTTCTCGGCCACTATTCTCTTACCTCGGATTACCATCTCTACCTCGGACTCATTACTCATTATTCCATTTTCACATAGTTTACAATCTTTTACTCTTCTCGGATGCATACACCCAGTGCATGTCTTACACCATTTAAAGTCGGATATCGGAGTGTCCATAACTGCGAGTACCCAGTACCCGTCTTACAGCTGCACATACCCGGTATGCGTCTGACGTGTAACACCGCGATTTGGCAACTTGAAAACTTAAATCAAATATAGTGGAAATTAGGGCCAATTTTTTTTACAAGTGTTATGTACACGTGAGAACTTTTAAACTCATAAAACATAGTTACATTTGAAATTCGTGTTCTCACATTACATAACCTCTCAAGTTCCAAACCGAGATGTCATCGGACACCACGCTTTGAAACCCGTTTTCAAAACATCAATTAAAACAAAGCCCGTTTACTTATTTCAAAACATCAGTACCAAATAAAACAATTGCCGGGGTACAGTATGATAGAGAAAGGCAACCAAGAACTTACAATGGGTTACCTTCCGCCAGGGGAATTCCTAACTTCTAGTCATGCTTCCAAATACTTGTCGTCGAACTTTGGACCTTAATCGATGAAGCCCACCACGCTTCCACTGCGCCATCTACCAGTTGCAACATCAGCAAGTGCCGATACGACAACATGGTAGGAGAGAGTCAGTGTTGCGAACACTAACGGGTTGACCTTGCGGTCTAAGGGTAGGCTTAATATAAAAACAACATACTAAAACAGTAGAACATAAATGCAAGTACATTATCACTAACATATATAGCATGTAATGCACATAACATATACATACCACATAGAACAAAACAATCATAATGTTCTGAACACCTCACCACCATCATTCTTAACCCATTAATACATTCACCACATTCTCAGAATCTTTCTTGCGAACATTCACAACTTTTTCTCAAAACTCCTTCCGTTATCACTTCCATACATATCTCTTATCTCAAGAATTCTTTCTTATATTGTCTTACAAATTTTTGCTCAATGTTTGATATCTTCAATGTACTTCTCTTTGAAACATCTTTGTCTGTTAAGTTTTATTATTTCGATTAGCACCAATGATGAGGGGGACACATCATTGAGCTCACACAAGTCTACATCTCCTCGGTCAACCACCCAACCTAGTCGGAAGCAAACAGGAGTACAGGACCTTTACCACACGGGCACGACAACTGTCACATAAACAAATGGTCCCAAACCAGGAGGACTCAGCCTCAAATCAATTCAATCATATATAAACAGGCACGCTCTCAGCGGCAATCACAAATGCCCCGTTCCAGTCCCTCTCACTGTTCTAGACTTGCATCGAGGGGGCGACAGTATATTTTTAGTCTGTAGTGCGGAACGTGCCACGGCATTAGACCCAGTCCCCACCACGTTAGTGCGCCACATGTGGAGTTGTTCCGCCTAGAAATATACTCTAGACTTCTTGACGTTTCACCGTCATCGTCCTCCCCTCCTGCAATCCCCACCTGAGCATCCGCAGATACCCATAGTATCTTCCTCTCCACTACTTCGATACGACACTCATACCTCACCGCGTTTGTAAATGTCTTTTAAATCTTTTAAAGAGTCAACGTTTTAATTAGCGGCTTAATCCTAACGATCGGCCCGTCCTTGGTGCATCCCTTCAACGAAGCCCGATCACTAAACGTAATCTATTCCCCCTAAATCTCAATGGCCCTCGGCCTCAAATCACTTTCATCTCATATCTCAGCATCATTCTCATTATCTCATTCTCAGCACACTTCTCATCAACATCATCAGTACACTTTCCTCGTCTTTCTCAAAGCATCTTTTCGCAACACTTTTCGAAAACATGATTTCACAAAACTTTTTCAAAAATGATGTTTCCAAAAATTTTCACAAAAATATCGTTTTCACAAAAGTTTTTCAAAAAATCTCTTTTCAAAACCTTTTTCAAAAATCACATTTTTGGGTGAGTGTTAATGGAGGAGCAAGCTCAACTCAACACTAAGCTTCTTCCCAAAAACATGTACGAGGAATCACATTTCCATCCAAACCACATCACACTTCCATAACCACATTCTCTTTCCAACTCAACTCTTTTCAACTCGATCATTGATTTTTCTTTCTTTCATTCTTTATCTCTTTTACATTCCATACACGTTACAATTTATCTCATCCTCAGTCATTCTTATAACTTTTCATCACATATTTCTTCCTCAATTATCTCTTTTATCTCTCATTCACATTTCAATCATCTTATTACTTTCGCGTTTCCCTCATCATCATTTCGCTAATCAGACATAATCAAACAATAACCAAACAAAATAAAATATGCACAACAAGTAAACATCTAATGATGCATAACAAGTAAACATTTATTATGCAAATAAAACAGCTAACTCATATATCTGTGTTGCCTAATTCGCAGTACTCTTGCAATCCGTCGAATCGAATTGCGAGCAACCACGTTACGGGACCACAGCACTCTCACTCACCTGGATGACGACACATCCCGAAACTTTCCAAGATTCCAAGTTGTTAACCTCGCCACATGTCCTTCGCGTCCGACACCCGAACTAGAACATTTTTCCCCGTGCGTTAGAACGATTTCGATAATTTCTTAATTCCGATTTAAAAACTCTTTGAAATAATTCCTTTCATTAATATCCAAAGACTCCAAAACTCAATCAGATTTCAAATAAAAGATTTTCAAGAAAACAATTAAAACGATCTTTTTATCAAGACAACTCCATTCCTTTTAAGTTAAAACACTTTGGTTACAAAAATCATTTTCCTTAAGTTTTAAACGACATCCAGAAATCCAAGAAAATAAAAACACCAAACCCAAACCACACTATTTCATTAAACAAAATTTAGAACTCCAGAAAATAAAACTTCAAAACCATATCAAATTGATTCATTTTAAAATCCTAAACTTTACAACATTACTAAACACTGATCAAAGAAGGTCACACAAAATCTTACATTAATTTAAATTATTTAAATCATACCCTTTTAAATAAAACATTTTCAATTTCTTTAAAATACAAACATGGATTTCACACACATACAAACAATATTCAGAACAATTCCAATTCAGTACAAGACAACACATATATGTTCCATTCACAGACATACTCATAAGGCAAATCACAAATACACACAATACAACTCATATTTTCAATTATTCACAATTATTGATTAGGTTATATCCTTAATAAATTAATTTAATTATACTTAAGAAAATAATTTAATTAATTTTTTTTATTAACTTTAACACAAACCGAATCACACATTCTTAACAATTCCTAATCACCGACAAATTTTAGAGCTTGAAATCATTAAATTAACATGATAAAAATATAATCAGATCAAACCAAAGAATTAAAAGAAACACACATCACATAACATCATGCACCTAAGAATATAACTATTATCATGATCATTTTATGAAAATAATCTTCCTACCATTTAAACACACATTGGCCGAGTAGTACACATACTATTTTGCAAAAATTGAAGACACAAATGAACATATGGAATCATGAAATCATTTTCTTTCTTTTTATTTAAAAACCGAGAGCATGTCATAAGAAGATTAACAATTTTAATTCATTTTTAAAACAAGAATCAAAGTAACCATTTAAATCATAAATCATTCCAAAGATTCACATGTATTTTCTTTTAAATTCAATTACTACATGCATGTACTTTTTAAGTCCTTAGATTCAAAGAATTTCATCATGCATGTACCCTAGATAAGGGACAACTTAGCTACCTATCTAATACCTAGTATGGCCGAAAGTCAACATGCCTTAAAACAAGGATTTTGAATTTACTTTTTAAACATACAAGTCATGCACTTCACAAAATAAAAACATGCAAAACAACACATTACATTCACATCAACCTTCACAAAAGAGACCTCAAATTCATTATTTTATAAAAATTAAAGTTATGCTTCAAGCTTCTAAGAATGACATGCATGCACCTTAAATCATTAGATTTAGTCCTAAAACAAACATGCATTAACTTTTTATAAATTAAGAAAGCATGGATCCTTAAATTAATTAAACATGGCCGAATGGCCTTCTAAAAAAAATAAGCATGTACATAATCAAACACTCAAGAAAATCATGTTTATATTCAAAAATTATTTTAAACTTGCTTCTTAAATTTTTTTTTCTCAAAACCGTGGCATATACACAAAGGAAAATATGATCTTTCCACTTAAATAACATGCACATAATCAAAAACAAGTTTCCACTCAAAAATCATTTTTAAAACTTAGTTTCCTTAATCTTTCTTTAAAACCGAATCAAACACAAAATAAAAACATGATTTTTCTTTTAAAAATTAACATGCAAGCCAAGGATCTTAATTTTTCATACATCAAGCAAAGACAATTACATACACACACTCAAAACAATTAAGATCCACACAAAAAAATTAACATGCAAGACCAAAAACATAATTCTTTTTATAATTGTAGTTTAGATCATGAATTGATTCAACAAATAATTATGGAAATACACATAGATCATGATTTAAACAAAAGATCTAACATGCAAGTCAAGAAATTTCAATAAATAAACAAACTTGGATCATGGGTTTTCATGTCAAATAATTACATAAACACAAATATAGGTCACGGTTTAGAGTAGAAAATTACACATGCAAGAAGGATTTATTTTAGCTTTCACAAAATCTTTAGCCATACTTTAGATCTTTAAGTTTTTTAGTTAGAAAATTATTAGATCTAGCAAAAGCTTTAAACCGAAACAACAAACACAAAGTTTAACATATTACAAATTACTTAGAGTCTTTAAAGTCCATGATTAAAGAAGATCAACATATAAGAACAACATGCAAGAAGAAATAAGAAGTAGATCTTTAACTAAAAGAAAAAGTTGCACTATTACAAGTCTTCTCTTGAATCCTCAAATCCTACCATGAAAGGAATTGGTCTTCTAGCTCCTAAGGCTCTTGATCTACAAGGAAAACTCCTAGGTTTTGGCTTGGATCTCCTTCCTCCTTCTCCTTCAAGTCCCACGGCCTCTCCTTCTTTCTTTCTATTTTGTTTTCTTTTCTTTTCTCTAAGAGTAGAATGAGTCTCTTAGAGTTGTATTTGTGTTTGTGTTGGTGTGGAGAAGAAACGAAGTGGGTGAAGAGAAATGAATTGAGGAAATGAACTAAGGCTCCAAGGATATATAGAAAATTTTATCTTCCCTCTTTGCCCTTGCATGTGGTTCGGCCACAACACAAAGAGAGGGACGTTTTTGGACTTCTAAAAAGTTGCATGGGTGGACTTTATCATATGCAAGGGGGACAAAGTTGCATGGCTAGGCTTTTAGGGGTCAAGCTAGGCTTAAGGACTTGTTAGAATATAGTTAGGGTTTCCACTTGGTTTGGTTACAACACTAACTTAGTTTTCTATTTGGTTTCTACTTTCTTAGTCTTTAAGCTTCTAGAATTCATGCATCCTAGCATACACTCACACACAGTCACGGATATACATACACACATATACATACATACACACTCCACTCGTAGCATACTCACACACATACATACATTTTACATTTTTATTTCTTAATCTTAGTTACTTAAATATCTTAATTATTTATTCCTACAATAATGCAATCAATTCACCATTCACATTCACACAACAAGGCTCATGCATCATACATGCATCATACAGAAAACACATATATTAAATCAAGCACACACATATCACACAAAATTTCAAGTCAAATCAATAAATTCATTTTCTTTAAGACACAATTCCAAAAATTCGTATTCCTTAACTCTGAAAATAAATTTTTATAGATCAACCCAGAAAAATCTGAAAATTACATTTTTAAAATCTACATTCCAAGACGATCGTTTTGGTATAAAGTTCATAAAAATCTGAGTTACGGTTAAAAAGTTACAAATTTTTAAAGTCAACAGATCCAAAAACTTAATTTCAAACAAAAATCACTTTTTAGAAAAATCACAACTCATTTCTTAAAAACCAACTCAACAAAATCATTCACTTTTCTTTTATAAGGACCTTTTATTTATAAAAATCCTTGAAATCAATTCTTTATTTCTTATTCACATAGAATACTTTTCCAAAAATCTTTTATAAATCAGGACTTCGGGGTTTATTTTAACCAAATTCGTTCTCGCACGTATGGGAAAAATGCGGGGTGTTACATGACGCGATCAATGCACACACCCAGTTCGCGTCTTCTATGACCAGGAGCACTACCTCCGATAATTCTATGGAGTTAGGAGTGTCCATAACTGCGAGCACCCAGTACTCGTCTTACAGTGACGCATCTCGGCGACTTACGCGATCAATACACGCACCTAGTACGCGTCTGCTATGACCAGGAACACATCCCACCGATTCCGTGCTCGGAACCTTGTGTGAATCATAACTGCGAGTACCCAGTACCCATCTTACAGCTGCACATACCCAGTATGCGTCTGACGCGATCAATGCACGCACCCGGTACGCGTCTGCTATGACCCGATCACACAACCATTTCTCTTTAATTATCCTTTTTTAATCATGTCTTTTAGTTCGGCCCATCTCGGCTCAACCCTTTAAATTATTCCTCTTTACAGTAATCTCATTATTCTCTTAGCTCGGCCTCTCTCGGCTCACCCTGTTATTCATCCCTTAATTATTCCCATTATCCTCTTAACCATTTCTTAGCTCGGTCTATCTCGGCTAAACCCGGTAACCATTCCCTCTTTCCATTAACCTTTCTCATTATCTGACTTATTACTCTATCTCTCCTACTTTCCATCTCTACCATTTTCTCATACCCATTCCCAACGTAACTCAGCTCGGCCACATACATGAATCATCAATGTCAAAACTCATAAACATTTATACACAAAGTTCATAAACACTTATACCACCACAACAATAAGAATAAATCATTCAACAAATCCATCATGTAAATACCAACATATAGCATAAAACAATATTCTTCCCTACTTCAAACTCATGTTTCTAGTTCATTTATTAGTTCCCTTTACCCTTTTTACCATTTCCTTTCTAACATTAACCTAGATCCATTTCCTAATCTAACACCCACTCTTAGTACCCTTTATGAACACCCTAGAAACCCAAACTCAAGTAGAGGTAACACTCACTCCTTACCTCAAACCGTGTGAGATAAGAGTTGAGAGCTTGAGTGAGGCTTTCCTTGTTGCTTGACCTTGAGCTTACTCCCTTGAATCCTTTTCTCCAAGCTGCCACGAGCTCCTCCAAGCTGCACACTAGCTCCACCAGCCACACACGAACTCCACAGCGGTCCAGGGACTCCGGAACTGTGACACCCTTCCGAATTACCCAAGTTTAATATAGTACTTAAGCTATTATATTGGATAATATATGGACTTGTGAGTATTAAGAAAATATGTAAGTGAAATTTTTTTTCTTTTTAAAGCGGGTGCACAAATCAACACTTGGAATTCTTGGAGAATAAACTCTAAAGCATTTCGAAACAGTTGTATCGAATTCGGCGATTTCTAAAACCTTTTCAAAAGTTGGGTAACATTCGTCTTTTGAAATCGTTTTTATATCATAGAAAATAACTAAAGCTACCCTTGCTTTATTTGATAAAACTGATACCATCGAATAGTTTTCACAGCCGAACTCTCAAATAGATTAAATCAGAGTAAGCGGAAATTATAGGACTATGCAACTAATAGTAATATAACCATAGGTATATACATATATATGAAAAGAGTTATAAGTACATAGTCCCAACATCAAGTCTCCAAGATCCAAAATACAAGTCCACAAACAGATCTACATAGTAGTGCAACCAAAACCCTAGAGTACTCCAAAAGTATATCTACAACATATATACATAACCAAAATATAACTCTAGGGGTGGTCACGTAGATCTGGCAGCATCAGATGTAGTAGTAGTGATAGCAGTAGTCTCCAAGAAGCAAAAGTAGTAAGGTAGTAGCATCATCATCAACACAGCAGCAGCAAGTCTCCTCCTCAGCATCCACACACCGGATCCTCTGATCCACATCATACACCATACGCACATACCTAGGGATCGTCGTCCCTCCAATCACTCCCAGTAGAATGCATGACAGGCTCGTCTCCGCTCGCGTCCTCCACCGGATCCTCCTCGATCTCATCCGAGGAAGAATGTACCCTACCACTGGGTACTGGGTCAGGTGATGGTGAAACCCTGACTGGGCTCCTCGGATCAGAAGGGGGAGTCTCCTCGCGGACGACTCTAGAAGTAAAAGGGTGAGAGCGGGTAGGTCGAAAATGAAAACTATGATAAGAACGAGCTGGTCGTGTGGGAGGTGGTCCATGGTAAGTGTAAAACGGGGGTACGTGCATAGTGTATATGATGGGAATCCTAAACCTACGAGGACGGAATCGCATCAGCGGATTCGGGTGGTAGAAGGTAATCTCTACCTCTCCCTCGAACACCGCGCGATGGTCCTCATAGATCCATATGCCACTAGGAAGTGGACGGATCTCGATGCAAGCAATGTAACGAGACATCACCTACAAGGGCATAGGGGTAAGCATGTCTATACACATAATCAACAGAGAATAAATTGTACAATGTGAATATGTAAATATGCAATCATAAATAACAATCACATTTAGCACTTAGCAAGTATTGAATGCAAGTAGGATGCTCACACTTGTTTCATTTATCACAATTAATGCAAATGACTGGCATGATGCATGAATTTAGCTCTCAAGCCTATCTCCATCATTCTATGTCACTCTCTGACGTCCATCCCTGACAACCCAGAACTCAACAGTGCGTTGTATTCCTAGGTATATAACAATTCGTACATTCACCTAGAATGTACACGACAAGCTTGGAATCCATGCCACCCGAGCATATCCCGTCATCCAAACGGTATAACCATATCGGCATCCACTCAGCCGACCACGTCAACGACGTGTCATCAAGCAAGCGTATTGGCACTCCCAGAGGCCCTCAACATGTTTACCAAAAACATGATATACGACTTATCATCCAAACTCCAGTATGAATGCATTAACTTCACTTAGAAGGAATTGATTGATGTTTTGTCCTTTTATTAATACATTACGTGCCTCCCGAGCAACGTATCATTATTCAAATGAAAACATCATAACGTTAATCAATTTCCTTTAAGTCTGGGATCACTTGGTTTATTGTCCTTTATGTGTTACAAAATGGTTTAGAATTGGAAATGGTATTTTTTAAGTTTCTGACTAAAAATACTCGAGTGTTTTCCATAATACTCGAGTAATTCATCAGTTTCCAGATTTCACTCGAGTAGTTCGTAATTATACTCGAGTCGTTCATGTCCTTTTAGAGATTTAAGTTTTCAGATCTTCATAAATATACTCGAGTAATTCATGAGATACTCGAGTAGTTCTTTACCCAGAATACTCGAGTAGTTCATGTATTACTCGAGTTGTTCATCAATTTTTACTCTTGTTGCATCTGAAATACTCGAGTGCCAAGCCTGACTCTCAAGTTGGTGCGCCAATTTTCACACTGATGCACCACGAAATACTCGAGTGTTAAGCCATATACTCGAGTATTTTCAGGCAGAACAGGCTGAAACTTGGTTTTTACATACCATTTCAATTTCTAAACATTTTTAACCCAAACCAATGATCACAATAGTTCATATACCATATATTGAACATGTTACCATACTCATTTCATATCAAATAACAAATTTGACAGAGAATCAATCATTTATGCATAAAATACACAATTTAGCACTTCAACACCTCAAATTGCAAAATAAACACAATACTCATGAAATAATGTTCATTTAAGCTTGCATGCATGATTTAGAACTTGCTCAACACAGTCATAGATCATGGCTTGTTCTCCAAACCAAAGTTCCTATTCAAGCTAAGCCCTTAGAGCCTCTTGATGGCTCTCTAACACAATTAATGGAATTTAAACTCTATCTAGTGTAAGAAATTACTTCCCCTTACCTCTCAGACATTTTCCAACCAAGAATTGACCAGAAAAAGGCTCCACAACTCTCAGACCAACTTCAAGCACCACATGCAGAGCATTTTGAGTGCAACACCAAAGTGGAATTGGTTTACATATGAAACAGAGAATAAAATTAGGGAAATTAGATTTTCTAAACTCTATGCAACATAATCTAACTAAGGAAACCAAATTTGAGACTCAAGGATTCATGAGCTTACCAGAAATCAAAACCAAAGTAAGCTCCAGAAATAGTTTTGACAGCACAAGCTCCAACTTCCAGCCCTTGAATCTTCCACTACACTCACTCAATTCTCACGATTTTACTTTCTATACAAAGCTCAAGATGTAAGCTTTGTATTCGTGTATCGTTTGTGTTTTGAATCTGAACAGAGAATGAGAATCGAAGAGAATGAATTCGGAACCCTAACTTCAACAACTATAGCAAGATTGAGCAAAATTCTCAACTAAGAGATGTTGATGAGCTTATATAGGAATAGAGAGAGCTCATGCACGTCGACACGCCACCCATGGCGTTGGCAAAACGGTGTTTTCGTGGCAGGAAGAGGAAATCGTTCACGGTGACTCACCAAACGCACTCACTCGTGCAGTTTGACCCAGAATACTCGAGTATTCAGAAAATACTCGAGTATTTTGCCCAATTTTTGAAAAATAATTATTTTATTTTCTTTCCCTCCAAAACCTTTTACTATAATTACCTCTAGGTCCCAATCCAGGGACTAATATGCAAAATATTTATTTTATGCATTATTATATTTATTAAATCAATTCACACACATATACTAACTATATGAACACATATTTTAATCAAGGATTAATATAGAAATAATTAATTATAATTAATTTATAATTAACATTTCATTAATCAGGGATTAAAATTTCGGGGTGTTACACTACTCCCCCACTTACAAGGAATTTCGTCCCCGAAATTCAACTTATACAAACAAGTCAGGATAGTCCTGACGCATCTTATCCTCTAATTCCCACGATGCCTCTATTACATTGCCACAAACCCAGACGACTTTGACCAGACAAATGTCCTTCCCTCTAAGCTGTTTGACTCTTCGGTCTTCAATACGAACTGGCATAGCTTTGAAGGTTAGGTTCTCATGAATTTCTAAGTCATCCGGTTGGATTCTAAGGACAACGGTGGGGTCATGGACATATCTTTTTAATTGAGACACATGGAATACATTATGAAGGTTAGCCAATGACGGGGGGCAGAGCCAATTGATAGGCTACTGGGCCGACTCTTTTAAGAATTTGATAGGGACCAATAAACTTAGGTGATAGTTTCTGGGTTTTCAGGGCTCTACTAACACCTTTGGTTGGTACTATTCTAATGAATACATGGTCTCCTTCGGCGAACTCTAAAGGTTTTCTTCTTTTATCAGCATAGCTTTTCTGCCTACTTTGAGCTGCTCTCATCTTCTCTTGTATCATCTTGATCTTCTCAGTCGTCTCTAGCACAAAATCTGGTCCAACCAGAGAACTCTCCCCCACATGAAACCAGCATAACGGCGTTCGACACTTTCTTCCATACAAAGCTTCAAATGGTGCCATTCCAATACTCGTGTGACAACTGTTGTTGTAAGTGAACTCCACGAGTGGCAACATCTGCTCCCAATTCCCTTGTCCTTCCAAAGCACAGGCTCGTAAGATGTCCTCCAGCGACTGAATAGTCCTCTTCGTCTGACCATCAGTCTGAGGATGGTATGCAGAACTCAACTTCAATCTTGAACCCAAGGCTCTATGAAGATCTTCCCAAAACTTCGATGTAAACCTCGGATCGCGATCTGACACAATGCTTGATGGTACCCCATGCAGACGAACAACTTCCTTGATATACAACTGGGTGAACTTCTCCAAAGAGTAGTGCATGTTAACAGGAATAAAATGCGCCGACTTGGTTAGACAATCCACGATCACCCAAATTGCATCATGACTAGTGGCTGTCCTTGGCAATCCCGACACAAAATCCATCGAGATACTATCCCATTTCCACAACGGAATTTCCAAAGGAAGTAATTCTCCTCCTGGCCTTTGGTGTTCCACCTTGGCCTTCTGACATACCAAACAACATGCCACATACTCAGCCACGTCCTTTTTCAAACCAGGCCACCAGAATATCCTTTTCAGGTCTTGATACATTTTGGTCGCTCCCGGGTGCATACTCATCTTGCTCTTATGTGCTTCATCCAGAATCATCCTTCTTACTTCCGGATCATCAGGCACACATATCCTTGTTCTAAAACGAAGGATTCCGTCCTTCCCCTCTTGAAATTCCAACTCCTTACCTTCTGCCATCAGTTTCTTCTTTTCCATGATTCTCTCATCCTTACATTGCAATTCCCGAATCCTTTGCCGAAACTCATTAGCAATCTGCAGCATCCCCATCTTAATACTTGTCGGCTCCACTTGCATCGTCAGGCTTAAATCCCGGAACTCCTCTATTAACGCAGCTTCTCTGACCATCATTGCACTGATGTGGATTGCCTTTCTACTCAATGCATCCGCCACGACGTTTGCCTTCCCAGGATGGTAATAGAGCTCGAACTCATAATCTTTCAAAAACTCCATCCATCGACGCTGCCTCATATTCAACTCCTTCTGATCGAAGAGGTACTTTAAACTCTTATGGTCACTAAATATCCGGAACATAGTGCCATAGAGGTAGTGCCTCCAAATCTTTAGAGCGAAAACAACCGCTGCCAACTCGAGATCATGAGTTGGATAGTTCATCTCATGAACTTTTAGCTGTCTCGAGGCGTAGGCGACGACTTGCCCTTCTTGCATCAAAACACTCCCAAGACCTTGTTTCGATGCATCACAATACACATCAAAACTCTTCTGTGTATCGGGCAGAACCAATACAGGAGATGATGTCAACCTTTCCTTCAACTCTTGAAAACTCCTTTCACATTTCTCATCCCATAGAAATGGTTGATCTTTCCGAGTCAATTTCGTCAAAGGCAGTGCGATCTTTGAGAATCCTTCAATAAATCTTCTATAGTAGCCAGCCAAACCAAGAAAGCTTCTCACCTCCGTGACCGACTTTGGTTGCTCCCATTGCAAAACCGAACTTACCTTCGTCGGATCAACGGCTATTCCTTTGTCCGAAATCACATTTCCCAAGAACTTAACCTCCTTCAGCCAAAACTCACACTTTGTAAGTTTGGCGTACAACTGCTTCTCCTTTAAGATGCTCAACACTATCCCCAAGTGTTGAGCATGCTCCTCTGGGCTCTTAGAGTAAATAAGGATATCATCAATGAACACAACCACGAATGAATCTAAATAAAGTCTAAAGATCCGATTCGTGTAGTCCATGAAGATAGCTGGTGCATTAGTCAATCTGAATGGCATCACAACATACTCATAATGTCCGTATCGAGATCGGAATGCAGTCTTAGAGATATCCTCTTCTCTAATCCTGATTTGATGGTACCCCGACCTCAAATCAATCTTGGAAAATATTGAAGCCCCACGGACTTGATCCATAAGGTCATCTATCCTCGGCAATGGATACTTGTTCTTGATCGTGACCTTATTCAATTGTCTGTAGTCGATGCACATCCTCATGCTGCCATCCTTCTTCTTGACAAACAAAACCGGAGCACCCCAAGGTGACACGCTTGGTCGAATCATCTGCTTCTGCAACAGATCCTCAATCTGCTTCTTCATTTCAGCCATTTCCGGTGGTGCCATTCTATAAGGAGCAATAGAAATGGGACCAGCTCCCGGAACTAGATCGATACCGAATTTAATCTCTCTTCTTGGTGGCAGACCAGGTATCTCGTCAGCAAATACTTTCGGAAAGTCTCTGACAATAGGGATCTCTTCCATCCTTGGACCATTCTCCTCCACCTCAGAGTTGAACAGGCACACGTAGCCGGAGGGTTTTGAATTTCTATAGGTCACTACTTTTCTATCACAATCAATGATTACTTGGTTTTGACTTAACTAGTCCATTCCCAAGATCACATCTAATTGTGCCAAGGGTAAGCAGATCAAATCCACTTTAGAGGTTTGTCCTAACACTTCTATATAGCAGTTAAGACATGCTCTAGAAACAACTACAGGAGCATTAGTAGGGGTTTCTACTTTGAGGGTACAGGGCATCTCAGACATACTCAAACCCAAACGTTCTACACATTCATATGAAACAAATGAATGCGTTGCACCAGAATCAAACAAAACAAGACAAGGCTGACCATTAAGCAAGTATTTACCTTGCACCAGATCAGAGGATTGGTTTGCATCCACACCACTAAGGGTGAAGACCCTTCCTTGAGCCATAGGTCTATCAGCAGCTCCTCTTGTGTTAGCCTTGACCGGTTCCTTGCAGTCTCTAGCAAAATGTCCCGGCTTCCCACAATTGAAACATCCACTTGTTCCCCAACAAACACGGCCATAGTGGTTGCGCTTGCACTTATCAAAGAATGGAGCATCGCCCCGAAAATTCTTTCCATCCGAACCACCAGCTTTTCCCTTGCCTTTCCCTCGGCGATCATACGGACCTTTGCCTCGATTATTGAAACCTTTACGTCTTTGAGGTCCATAGTTCTGATTGTCCTTCTTTTCTGAGACTTGCACCTCCTCAGCCTTTGTGTCATCTTCATACATCCTACACATGTCCACAAGTGCAGGAAAGCTTTGAATCCGTTGATAACTGAATATCGACTTCAACTTGGGCCTCAAGCCTCCCTCAAACTTAATGCATTTGCTTCTTTCATCTGGATTGTTCTGATAATATGGAGAGTACTTCATAAGCTCCTCAAACTTGGCCGCGTACTCACCCACACTCATATTACCTTGCTTCAGCTGCAAGAATTCTACCTCCTTCTTTCTCCTTAGATCCTCAGGGAAATACTTATGGAGAAACTTCTCCATGAATATACCCCAACTCACTTCCCTTCCTTCATATTGCAGAAGTTGCATCGTGTGATTCCACCAATTCTCAGCTTCATCCTCCAACATGTATGTTGCATACGCCACCTTCTGAGCATCAGAACACTCCAACGTTCTCAGAATCTTATCCATGGTGTGAATCCATTTATTGGCCTCTTCCGGTTTAAATCCTCCTTCAAACTTTGGCGGATTGCAACTCCTGAAATCAGCCAGAGTCTTCGCCTCAGCGTTACCCACATTACACTGGTGAGGCGGGTTAACCGGTTGAGATGGTTGTTGAGATTGTCATTGCATAGCCTCCAACACCGTGGTGATTCGTTCTAACATCGCATTGGTGTGATTTTGGTTTCTAGTTGCCATATTAGACCTGCGCTATGGGCTTATGGTCACATATGCTGAACTAAAGAAACTTCCATTACACCCCTATAGTAAGACTATTGTTTAAACTTTTAAATCTACAATCAATTGTGTCTTGTACTCAAAAGAGACAAGATACAAACAAATCAAGGGTATCTAAAGCTCAACAAGCAAAATAATAACATTCAGAAGAGTATACATGCCCTGGAGATACCTGCTTGATGTTGATGGCTACCTTTCTGAAACTACTTCCACTACTACAGGATCTGGCTTTTGCTCTGATACCACTCAGTGTGACACCCTTCCGAATTACCCATGTTTAATATAGTACTTAAGCTATTATATTGGATAATATATGGACTTGTGAGTATTAAGAAAATATGTAAGTGAAATTTTTTTTTCTTTTTAAAGCGGGTGCACAAATCAACACTTGGAATTCTTGGAGAATAAACTCTAAAGCATTTCGAAACAGTTGTATCGAATTCGGCGATTTCTAAAACCTTTTCAAAAGTTGGGTAAGATTCGTCTTTTGAAATCGTTTTTATATCATAGAAAATAACTAAAGCTACCCTTGCTTTATTTGATAAAACTGATACCATCGAATAGTTTTCACAGCCGAACTCTCAAATAGATTAAATCAGAGTAAGCGGAAATTATAGGACTATGCAACTAATAGTAATATAACCATAGGTATATACATATATATGAAAAGAGTTATAAGTACATAGTCCCAACATCAAGTCTCCAAGATCCAAAATACAATTCCACAAACAGATCTACATAGCAGTGCAACCAAAACCCTAGAGTACTCCAAAAGTATATCTACAACATATATACATAACCAAAATATAACTCTAGGGGTGGTCACATAGATTTGGCAACATCAGATGTAGTGGTAGTGATAGCAGTAGTCTCCAAGAAGCAAAAGTAGTAAGGTAGTAGCATCATCATCAACACAGCAGCAGCAAGTCTCCTCCTCTGCATCCACACACGGGATCCTCTGATCCACATCATACACCATACGCACATACCTAGGGATCGTCGTCCCTCCAATCACTCCCAGTAGAATGCACGACAGGCTCGTCTCCGCTCGCGTCCTCCAACGGATCCTCCTCGATCTCATCCGAGGAAGAATGTACCCTACCACTGGGTACTGGGTCAGGTGATGGTGAAACCCTGACTGGGCTCCTCGGATCAGAAGGGGGAGTCTCCTCGCGGACGACTCTAGAAGTAAAAGGGTGAGAGCGGGTAGGTCGAAAATGAAAACTATGATAAGAACGAGCTGGTCGTGTGGGAGGTGGTCCATGGTAAGTGTAAAACGGGGGTACGTGCATAGTGTATATGATGGGAATCCTAAACCTACGAGGACGGAATCGCATCAGCGGGTTCGGGTGGTAGAAGGTAATCTCTACCTCTCCCTCGAACACCGCGCGATGGTCCTCATAGATCCATATGCCACTAGGAAGTGGACGGATCTCGATGCAAGCAATGTAACGAGACATCACCTACAAGGGCATAGGGGTAAGCATGTCTATACACATAATCAACAGAGAATAAATTGTACAATGTGAATATGTAAATATGCAATCATAAATAACAATCACATTTAGCACTTAGCAAGTATTGAATGCAAGTAGGATGCTCACACTTGTTTCATTTATCACAATTAATGCAAATGACTGGTATGATGCATGAATTTAGCTCTCAAGCCTATCTCCATCATTCTATGTCACTCTCTGACGTCCATCCCTGACCACCCAGCACTCAACAGTGCGTTGTATTCCTAGGTATACAACAATTCGTACATTCACCTAGAATGTACACGACAAGCTTGGAATCCATGCCACCCGAGCATATCCCGTCATCCAAACGGACCGTCATCCAAACGGTATAACCATATCGGCATCCACTCAGCCGACCACGTCAACGACGTGTCATCAAGCAAGCGTATTGGCACTCCCAGAGGCCCTCCACATGTTTACAAAAAACATGATATACGACTTATCATCCAAACTCCAGTATGAATGCATTAACTTCACTTAGAAGGAATTGATTGATGTTTTGTCCTTTTATTAATACATTACGTGCCTCCCGAGCAACGTATCATTATTCAAATGAAAACATCATAACGTTAATCAATTTCCTTTAAGTCTGGGATCACTTGGTTTATTGTCCTTTATGTGTTACAAAATGGTTTAGAATTGGAAATGGTATTTTTTAAGTTTCTGACTAAAAATACTCGAGTGTTTTCCATAATACTCGAGTAATTCATCAGTTTCCAGATTTCACTCGAGTAGTTCGTAATTATACTCGAGTCGTTCATGTCCTTTTAGAGATTTAAGTTTTCAGATCTTCATAAATATACTCGAGTAATTCATGAGATACTCGAGTAGTTCTTTACCAAGAATACTCGAGTAGTTCATGTATTACTCGAGTTGTTCATCAATTTTTACTCTTGTTGCATCTGAAATACTCGAGTGCCAAGCCTGACTCTCAAGTTGGTGCACCAATTTTCACACTGATGCACCACGAAATACTCGAGTGTTAAGCCATATACTCGAGTATTTTCAGACAGAACAGGCTGAAACTTGGTTTTTACATACCATTTCAATTTCTAAACATTTTTAACCCAAACCAATGATCACAATAGTTCATATACCATATATTGAACATGTTACCATACTCATTTCATATCAAATAACAAATTTGACAGAGAATCAATCATTTATGCATAAAATACACAATTTAGCACTTCAACACCTCAAATTGCAAAATAAACACAATACTCATGAAATAATGTTCATTTAAGCTTGCATGCATGATTTAGAACTTGCTCAACACAATCATAGATCATGGATTGGTCTCCAAACCAAAGTTCCTATTCAAGCTAAGCCCTTAGAGCCTCTTGATGGCTCTCTAACACAATTAATGAAATTTAAACTCTATCTAGTGTAACAAATTACTTCCCCTTACCTCTCAGACGTTTTCCAACCAAGAATTGACCAGAAAAATGCTCCACAACTCTCAGACCAACTTCAAGCACCACATGCAGAGCATTTTGAGTGCAACACCAAAGTGGAATTGGTTTACATATGAAACAGAGAATAAAATTGGGGAAATTAGATTTTCTAAACTCTATGCAACATAATCTAACTAAGGAAACAAAATTTGAGACTCAAGGATTCATGAGCTTACCAGAAATCAAACCCAAAGTAAGCTCCAGAAACAGTTTTGACAGCACAAGCTCCAACTTCCAGCCCTTGAATCTTCCACTACACTCACTCAATCCTCACGATTTTACTTTCTATACAAAGCTCAAGATGTAAGCTTTGTATTCGTGTATCGTTTGTGTTTTGAATCTGAACAGAGAATGAGAATCGAAGAGAATGAATTCGGAACCCTAACTTCAACAACTATAGCAAGATTGAGCAAAATTCTCAACTAAGAGATGTTGATGAGCTTATATAGGAATAGAGAGAGCTCATGCACGTCGACACGCCACCCATGGCGTTGGCAAAAAGGTGTTTTCGTGGCAAGAAGAGGAAATCGTTCACGGTGACTCACCAAACGCACTCAATCGTGCAGTTTGACCCAGAATACTCGAGTATTCAGAAAATACTCGAGTATTTTGCCCAATTTTTGAAAAATAATTATTTTATTTTCTTTCCCTCCAAAACCTTTTACTATAATTACCTCTAGGTCCCAATCCAGGGACTAATATGCAAAATATTTATTTTATGCATTATTATATTTATTAAATCAATTCACACACATATACTAACTATATGAACACATATTTTAATCAAGGATTAATATAGAAATAATTAATTATAATTAATTTATAATTAACATTTCATTAATCAGGGATTAAAATTTCGGGGTGTTACACTACTCCCCCACTTACAAGGAATTTCGTCCCCGAAATTCAACTTATACAAACAAGTCAGGATAGTCCTGACGCATCTTATCCTCTAATTCCCACGATGCCTCTATTACATTGCCACAAACCCATACGACTTTGACCAGACAAATGTCCTTCCCTCTAAGCTGTTTGACTCTTCGGTCTTCAATACGAACTGGCATAGCTTTGAAGGTTAGGTTCTCATGAATTTCTAAGTCATCCGGTTGGATTCTAAGGACAACGGTGGGGTCATGGACATATCTTTTTAATTGAGACACATGGAATACATTATGAAGGTTAGCCAATTGATAGGCTACTGGGCTGACTCTTTTGAGAATTTGATAGGGACCAATAAACTTAGGTGATAGTTTCTGGGTTTTCAGGGCTCTACTAACACCTTTGGTTGGTACTATTCTAATGAATACATGGTCTCCTTTGGCGAACTCTAAAGGTTTTCTTCTTTTATCAGCATAGCTTTTGTGCCTTGTTTGAGCTGCTCTCATCTTCTCTTGTATCATCTTGATCTTCTCAGTCGTCTCTTCCACAAAATCTGGTCCAACCAGAGAACTCTCCCCCACTTAAAACCAGCATAACGGCGTTCGACACTTTCTTCCATACAAAGCTTCAAATGGTGCCATTCCAATACTCGTGTGACAACTGTTGTTGTAAGTGAACTCCACGAGTGGCAACATCTGCTCCCAATTCCCTTGTCCTTCCAAAGCACAGGCTCGTAAGATGTCCTCCAGCGACTGAATAGTCCTCTTCGTCTGACCATCAGTCTGAGGATGGTATGCAGAACTCAACTTCAATCTTGAACCCAAGGCTCTATGAAGATCTTCCCAAAACTTTGATGTAAACCTCGGATCGCGATCTGACACAATGCTTGATGGTACCCCATGCAGACGAACAACTTCCTTGATATACAACTGGGTGAACTTCTCCAAAGAGTAGTGCATGTTAACAGGAATAAAATGCGCCGACTTGGTTAGACGATCCACGATCACCCAAATTGCATCATGACCAGTGGCTGTCCTTGGCAATCCCGACACAAAATCCATCGAGATACTATCCCATTTCCACAACGGAATTTTCAAAGGAAGTAATTCTCCTCCTGGCCTTTGGTGTTCCACCTTGGCCTTCTGACATACCAAACAACATGCCACATACTCAGCCACGTCCTTTTTCAAACCAGGCCACCAGAATATCCTTTTCAGGTCTTGATACATTTTGGTCGCTCCCGGGTGCATACTCATCTTGCTCTTATGTGCTTCATTCAGAATCATCCTTCTTACTTCCGGATCATCAGGCACACATATCCTTGTTCTAAAACGAAGGATTCCGTCCTTCCCCTCTTGAAATTCCAACTCCTTACCTTCTGCCATCAGTTTCTTCTTTTCCATGATTCTCTCATCCTTACATTGCAATTCCCGAATCCTTTGCCGAAACTCATTAGCAATCTGCAGCATCCCCATCTTAATACTTGTCGGCTCCACTTTCATCGTCAGGCTTAAATCCCGGAACTCCTCTATTAACGCAGCTTCTCTGACCATCATTGCACAGATGTGGATTGCCTTTCTACTCAATGCATCCGCCACGACGTTTGCCTTCCCAGGATGGTAATAGAGCTCGAACTCATAATCTTTCAAAAACTCCATCCATCGACGCTGCCTCATATTCAACTCCTTCTGATCGAAGAGGTACTTTAAACTCTTATGCTCACTAAATATCCGGAACATAGTGCCATAGAGGTAGTGCCTCCAAATCTTTAGAGCGAAAACAACCGCTGCCAACTCGAGATCATGAGTTGGATAGTTCATTTCATGAACTTTTAGCTGTCTCGAGGCGTAGGCGACGACTTGCCCTTCTTGCATCAAAACACTCCCAAGACCTTGTTTCGATGCGTCACAATACACATCAAAACTCTTCTGTGTATCGGGCAGAACCAATACAGGAGATGATGTCAACCTTTCCTTCAACTCTTGAAAACTCCTTGCACATTTCTCATCCCATAGAAATGGTTGATCTTTCCGAGTCAATTTCGTCAAAGGCAGTGCGATCTTTGAGAATCCTTCAATAAATCTTCTATAGTAGCCAGCCAAACCAAGAAAGCTTCTCACCTCCGTGACCGACTTTGGTTGCTCCCATTGAAAAACCGAACTTACCTTCGTCGGATCAACGGCTATTCCTTAGTCCGAAATCACATTTTCCAAGAACTTAACCTCCTTCAGCCAAAACTCACACTTTGTAAGTTTGGCGTACAACTGCTTCTCCTTTAAGATGCTCAACACTATCCCCAAGTGTTCAGCATGCTCCTCTGGGCTCTTAGAGTAAATAAGGATATCATCAATGAACACAACCACGAATGAATCTAAATAAAGTCTAAAGATCCGATTCGTGTAGTTCATGAAGATAGCTGGTGCATTAGTCAATCCGAATGGCATCACAACATACTCATAATGTCCGTATCGAGATCGGAATGCAGTCTTAGAGATATCCTCTTCTCTAATCCTGATTTGATGGTTCCCCGACCTCAAATCAATCTTGGAAAATATTGAAGCCCCACGGACTTGATCCATAAGGTCATCTATCCTCGACAATGGATACTTGTTCTTGATCGTGACCTTATTCAATTGTCTGTAGTCGATGCACATCCTCATGCTGCCATCCTTCTTCTTGACAAACAAAACCGGAGCACCCCAAGGTGACACGCTTAGTCGAATCATCTGCTTCTGCAACAACTCCTCAATCTGCTTCTTCATTTCAGCCATTTCCGGTGGTGCCATTCTATAAGGAGCAATAAAAATGGGACCAGCTGTAACACCCCGCATTTTCGTGCATACAGGAACGAGTTCGCTGAAAATAAACGTTGAACCCTTTCTCTCTAAAAAGTATTTTCTAAAGAAATGATTTCCTTATGAACTAAAATTTTTGTATACATGAACTTCGGAATTGTGACCTTTTGAATTTCCTGAAACTATTTACAAAATTGTTTTGGACAATCTTGGGAGAACGAATTTTAAGAAAATACGATTTAGAAAATTTGAGATTTCAATTATCTTTTGGGAACTCCTTGTGGTGTAAAAAGTTTGAATTGTGGGGATCATCTATCCATATATTTTTCATGTGTGCGTTATGAGTAGATAATTGTCCTACTTTGAAATAGCCTAAGTTTTCTTTAGAATAAAGTGTGTTCTTATAGGAGAATTAAAATTACCATGACATGAAATTGATTTATGCTATGTGCTCAATATGATATGTGTGTGATATGTGAATGTTGCTTGAAAATAAATATATGTGTGTATATATAATCTTTGAATTCATGATGCATTTTACAAGTAAAGGGATAGGAAATGAAAATGAAATGTCTGATGTGTGTGCATGTGTATAATGCTACGGTCCTATAGGAGTATGTGCATGAGATCCTTAAATTCATGGTTTAATGCATTATATGAGTAAAAGAATGGAAAAAAAAAATAAAAATGAAACTTGCATGGAGTGTGTGTAGGTGTTGCTACGGTGATGAGGTGTGTGTGTGGTTGGGGTAGGTGTTGGATTTTGAGGGAAAGAGAACCCATGGCAAGCCTAGAACCCACCAAGTGTCCCATGCAATTTTGACTCTTACACCCTAAGCCTAATAACCCATTAGAACCTAGGTTTAATTAGTGTAAAGCTTGGTTAATAATTTGATCAACCAATAGGAAGCCAACTTAGTCCTAATCCTACTCCATTTGTTCAATGGCTTGGCTTGAGCCATGCAAGCCTTAATGTTGCCAATTCTACCCTTTTTAGCAACACACTTGACCGAATCTTCTCAAGGGCAAGAAAGGAAATTGTTGGTTGCCTTTTATTGCCTTGAACCGTAGCACATTCACCCCATTTGCCTCACAACTCACTTCCAAAACTAAACACCTTTTTTAAGAGAGACATCAAGCTCTTAGAAAGAAATAGAAGCTTAAGGAGAGAGGGAGAAACCGTGAGGAATACCAAGAAAGAAGAAGGAGATCCAAACCAAGTCCTTGAACCTCCTTTGAAGACTTAGAGCCTTTGAAGTGGAAGACTCAATTTTCTTGGTAGGTTACTCAAAGATCCAAAGGAAACCATGAAAAGTTAGGATTTTCTTTGGTCTTGTACTCTTCTTTCTTTCTTTTCATTGCATGTTCATCTTTAGCTTGAAGGATGAGTGCAACTATGGACTTTTCATTTGGTTTGTAAATATGTGGACATTATGGACTCTATGTGCTTCGGTTATGATTTTGCTAGGAGATCTTAATAATTTTTCTAAACAAATTTCTAATGAAACTAACTAACTATTTGAGGTTTTCATAAAAAACTAAAATGAAACCCCTTGCATGTTGGATTTTCCCTTTTAGACCGTGATCTACAAAATTTTTAGGAAAGAATACATGATGCATGATCTCGGTGTGTTTGTGTTGAAATGAAGATTTCAAGCCTTGCATGTTGAGTTTTGTGCTAAATCCGTGACTTATGAGGATTTCCATGAAAGAATTTGGTGAATAATTCATGATCTAAGTATAGTTTGTGATAAATAGAGGATTTCAAGTCTTGCATGATATATTTTTATACCCAATCCGTGACCTCTATGTGTTCATGTGAGCATTTGATTAGCAATTCCATGATCTAAGATTTCTTGAGAAGGGAATAGAAATTTTTAGCCATGCATGTTGATTGTGATGATTCTTGGTTGATCTTTATAGGTGCATGTTGTAATCCATGTAAGTACTAACTCAAATTAGGATCTTGAGGCTTTGCATGTTAAGTTTTCAAATGAAAAAGACTATGTCCTCTTTTATGTGTGCCTCGGCCTAAGGGAAATAATAGGGTAATGGTATTTAAAATGAATTTCTTTTCATGAGCCTGATTTAATTTAAAGAATTGTGTTATATGTGTTGTGTTGGTGTGGAGGCCATTCGGCCATAGTTGATGAAAGGGTGTTGGTGCTTGATTTTAAGTACAAGCATGCACTAGGAATGGACTTAGTAGGCCTTGAGTTCACGAATGCTATTCTTGTAGGAGATCAAGTTATAAACCATGTCTTACCTAATAAAAATTTATAAGTGATGTTTTAATAAAAAGTCTAAGGAAATCTCTTGATGATCTATGCATGATAATGTAATGTGACCAACTTGTAGTTGTTTTTAATGCATTGAAAAATGAACTAGGTTTCTTGACTTATGCATGATGATATTCGGTCTTGAGAAGAGTGTATGGGAGAGTGTGCCTAATCCTCATTTAGATTTCATATGGACAAAGATTGGTCTTATCTAGGAGCATAAAGCTACATGCATAAGATGTTTGTAATCTTACTTGTTTTCTTGGATTAAACTAAGGAAAATAAAATGGAATTTGTTGCATGATGCTCACGGTTCGGTCTTAAAATAAATGGGATAATTTCCTTGTTTTATGATTTTGGTGTTTTGATATATTTTATAAAATTTTGTTTGAGTGATTCGGTTAGTGCATGTTTTAGATGTTTAAAATGAGTTTCTTTCTTAAAAACTTATGAAAGTGATTTTATTCCATGATTGTGTCTAATGCCATGATGTGTCAATTTCTTTTATTCTTTTCGGTTTAAGGGCTAGGAGTGAGTGAAATTATTTGAATTGACTTTCATAATGATAATTCTATGGTATGCAAGCTTAGGAATAATTAGAGACTAGGACATGATCAATTTGGTCTTGCCATGATTCAATTAAAACATTAAGCCGAATTATTTGAATGTACCTGATTGAGTTTGTGTGTTAATCCTGTAAATTGATTAGCTATTCCCCTTAGCCTCAGAATGTGTTGCCGTGAGTGAGTGATTAATGTTCTTGAATGTGATGAATTGATTTGTGTAACCTTAGGATTTATCTTTTACTCCTTGTATTTTGAAAATATTTTAAGGAATGTATTTTTATAACAATGATGTTTTCAATTAAACTTTATAATAAAAGGAAATTAATTCTAAGTTATTTTTGAAACGCTTTTTCCCAAGAATTGTTTTAAGCATGAGATCTAAACTGAATTTTGAAAGGACTTCAACCATGACCACATGTTCTCCAAAGAGAAATTGTTTTCAAAATAAATCAAAAGAATATATCGAAATCGTTTCTAACGCACGGGAAATGTCTTAGTTCGAGGGACGGACGCGGGGGATATAAAGCAAGGAGAGGCAATCAAAGGATTCGGGAGAGCACTAGGACGTCCATCATCGAGGTGAGAGAGGGGTTACCCTTAAGACGCCGTGGTAATTAGGTAACATATTAAGGTGTCCAATCATCTCAAAGATTGGACATCCAATCTCAATTAGCGTAGTGGTGTATGTGATAACGCATGTTTGATTGATTTAGCTATCCACCCGAACGACTGAGATTGGTTTATGATATGTTTTATAATTGATTATGTTGTGTCATTTAATTATTTATTTTGAGAAATGATTTATTGTTATTTGAGAATATATGTTGGGAACCGTATGCGAAAGCAATAACGACTAAGTTTATAAAGAATTAATTAAAGAAAGAAAAGACGAACCCTATAGATGTGAAAGATGTGATTTAGCCGAGGAAGAGTATGAACTAGAGAAGGTGCTAAGATGGCTATGAAAACGTAAGCGAGCGGAAGCGTGGTGATCAGGAATGAAGATAACAACGTTGCGAGATCGAGCCGACCATAAAATATGTTGACAATGCTGCTGGAATGCTGGTTCACAGCTGACGAAGAGAACGACGATAATATGCTGAGATCCAAGTTGATCCGAAATTGTGCTGCTCATGTTGATGATAGCAAATGTTGTTGTGATTTGAGATAGAGAAAGAGAATGCAATGATGTTGTGATGAGTCACGTGATAGTATGCGAACTTTAGGGGGAATTAGATGCGAACGATTAGCGATCGGATTTCATTGAAGGGATGTACTAAGGATGAACCGATCAGTAGGATTAAGCTGTAATTAACCTTTAAAAGACTATTAAAAGACATTCACTAAAGCGGTGAGGTATGAGAGGCGTGTCGAAGTAGTGGAGAGGAAGGAACGATAGGTATCTGCGGATACCTAGGACGAGATTGCATTAGGGGAGGAAAATGACGGTGACTCGTCAAGAAGTCTAGAGTATTGTTGTAGGCAGAACAAACTCCATAAGTGGTGCACTAACGTGGTGGGGACTGGGTCCAATACCGTGGTAAGTTCTGCGTGCACACTATGACAATACTGTCGCCCCCTAGATTGCAAATCGAGAACAGTGAGAGGGACTGGAACGGGGCAATGTGTTTTGCCACTGCAAGACAGTGAGCCTATTTGTGATATCACATGTGTTTGAGGCTGAGACCTCCTGGCTTGGAGCCATTTGTTGAGACAGCTGTCATGCCCGCGTGGTAAAGGTCCTGTACTCCTGTTTGCTTCCGACTAGGTTGGGTGGTGAACCGAGGAGATGTAGACGTGTGTGAGCACAATGATGTTTCCCCCTCATCATTGATGCTAATCGAACTAATAAGACTTAAATAACCCAGAGGTTCCAAAGAAAAGTATATTGATAATAATGATAATATCAATAATGATGATTTCAGCCTCAAGTGTTGAATAGTATTTATGTACGGTGAAGGATGTGAGTACCCTTGAACATTTGATGAATTGAGGACTAAAAAAAAAAATGGCCCTAAATTTTGCCCAAAAAGATTAAAGCTTTCAAGTTGCCAGAATCGGGGTGTTACAGAAGTGGTATCAGAGCAAGGTTGCTTTAAGAACTCTTGTGTGTGGACTTGCATACTCTACCGTGTGACTCTGAGCATGCGATAGTAGTAAGTTATTAGCAGTAAGAGAGCATAGGAACGCTAGGGATATCTTGACGTATTTTTGGGAGATGTCTTGACTCGTCTGCAACAGCCTTCGGGAGCAGTATCCAGTGTCATTCTGTGAAGTTAGCTGGAAATCTGAACCCTTCTCATCGAATTTCTTTTGATATTGACTTCTTTTTGAAGAACATCTTTGGGCCAATGACCTGAGCTCTTGTCTTGCGACTAGAACTCTTCTTCCATTGGAAATCTCTTTCTTGTAGAAATCCCTAATTTTGTCAAGTTGCTTTGGCAAGATGTTTGAGCTAGCCTAATTTTCCAAGAATACTCGGCCCTTGTGATGTCAAAAGAACTTGATTAGTTGATGAACCTAAATTTTTCTCTTTGATCATGACCCAATGTCTGTTCCTTCCAAAAATCCTGACTAATGATGTTGAACCCTGATATCAGGCATCCGACATACAGGTAATCCAAGAATGGGCAGAGGACGATGGAACAGGGTAAGTTGTGGCCCAAAAGGTGATACATGAAGGTAAGTTTTGCTTAAGTTGGGGAGCAAGTAAAGGTGTGAGATGATGGAGAATAGCTTGAATTAGTTGGAGCAGATAAGGAGAAATATGATTCCCTGGAATAGTAGAAACCTAGCTCAAGGGCGTAACTCTGTCATGTCTGGATGTGACTCGGATATCTTAACCTTCCTTGACCTTATGCCTCTATATAACTCTGTTGTTTATATCCCAGTCTGTTGACTCGCCAGAATACCCTGTAAAATCATTCGCACATGTAATCCGCCTACCGGATCAAACGGACGGTGGATAGGAAGCATCTGATCGAGGATGTTACAACGAAGATTGTAGATTCGGAGTGAAGGAAATATTCACGGGAAGTATGTGCCCTGGGTCCAAACTCGCTCAGTATTTCTCGGGGACGAGAAATTCTTAAGTTGGGGAGGATGTAACACCCCGCATTTTCGTGCATACAGGAACGAGTTCGCTGAAAATAAACGTTGAACCCTTGCTCTCTAAAAAGGATTTTCTAAAGAAATGATTTCCTTATGAACTAAAATTTTTGTATACATGAACTTCGGAATTGTGACCTTTTGAATTTCCTGAAACTATTTACAAAATTGTTTTGGACAATCTTGGGAGAACGAATTTTAAGAAAATACGATTTAGAAAATTTGAGATTTCAATTATCTTTTGGGAACTCCTTGTGGTGTAAAAAGTTTGAATTGTGGGGATCATCTATCCATATATTTTTCATGTGTGCGTTATGAGTAGATAATTGTCCTACTTTGAAATAGCCTAAGTTTTCTTTAGAATAAAGTGTGTTCTTATAGGAGAATTAAAATTACCATGACATGAAATTGATTTATGCTATGTGCTCAATATGATATGTGTGTGATATGTGAGTGTTGCTTGAAAATAAATATATGTGTGTATATATAATCTTTGAATTCATGATGCATTTTACAAGTAAAGGGATAGGAAATGAAAATGAAATGTCTGATGTGTGTGCATGTGTATAATGCTACGGTCCTATAGGAGTATGTGCATGAGATCCTTAAATTCATGGTTTAATGCATTATATGAGTAAAAGAATGGAAAAAAAGATAAAAATGAAACTTGCATGGAGTGTGTGTAGGTGTTGCTACGGTGATGAGGTGTGTGTGTGGTTAGGGTAGGTGTTGGATTTTGAGGGAAAGAGAACCCATGGCATGCCTAGAACCCACCAAGTGTCCCATGCAATTTTGACTCTTACACCCTAAGCCTAATAACCCATTAGCACCTAGGTTTAATTAGTGTAAAGCTTGGTTAATAATTTGATCAACCAATAGGAAGCCAACTTAGTCCTAATCCTACTCCATTTGTTCAATGGCTTGGCTTGAGCCATGCAAGCCTTAATGTTGCCAATTCTACCCTTTTTAGCAACACACTTGACCGAATCTTCTCAAGGGAAAGAAAGGAAATTGTTGGTTGCCTTTTATTGCCTTGAACCGTAGCACATTCACCCCATTTGCCTCACAACTCACTTCCAAAACTAAACACCATTTCTAAGAGAGACATCAAGCTCTTAGAAAGAAATAGAAGCTTAAGGAGAGAGGGAGAAACCGTGAGGAATACCAAGAAAGAAGAAGGAGACCCAAACCAAGTCCGTGAACCTCCTTTGAAGACTTAGAGCCTTTGAAGTGGAAGACTCAATTTTCTTGGTAGGTTACTCGAAGATCTAAAGGAAACCATGAGAAGTTAGGATTTTCTTTGGTCTTGTACTCTTCTTTCTTTCTTTTCATTGCATGTTCATCTTTAGCTTGAAGGATGAGTGCAACTATGGACTTTTCATTTGGTTTGTAAATATGTGGACATTATGGACTCTATGTGCTTCGGTTATGATTTTGCTAGGAGATCTTAATAATTTTTCTAAACAAATTTCTAATGAAACTAACTAACTATTTGAGGTTTTCATAAAAAACTAAAATGAAACCCCTTGCATGTTGGATTTTCCCTTTTAGACTGTGATCTACAACATTTTTAGGAAAGAATACATGATGCATGATCTCGGTGTGTTTGTGTTGAAATGAAGATTTCAAGCCTTGCATGTTGAGTTTTGTGCTAAATCCGTGACTTATGAGGATTTCCATGAAAGAATTTGGTGAATAATTCATGATCTAAGTATAGTTTGTGATAAATAGAGGATTTCAAGTCTTGCATGATATATTTTTATACCCAATCCGTGACCTCTATGTGTTCATGTGAGCATTTGATTAGCAATTCCATGATCTAAGATTTCTTGAGAAGGGAATAGAAATTTTTAGCCATGCATGTTGATTGTGATGATTCTTGGTTGATCTTTATAGGTGCATGTTGTAATCCATGTAAGTACTAACTCAAATTAGGATCTTGAGGGTTTGCATGTTAAGTTTTCAAATGAAAAAGACTATGTCCTCTTTTATGTGTGCCTCGGCCTAAGGGAAATAATAGGGTAATGGTATTTAAAATGAATTTCTTTTCATGAGCCTGATTTAATTTAAAGAATTGTGTTATATGTGTTGTGTTGGTGTGGAGGCCATTCGGCCATAGTTGATGAAAGGGTGTTGGTGCTTGATTTTAAGTACAAGCATGCACTAGGAATGGACTTAGTAGGCCTTGAGTTCACGAATGCAATTCTTGTAGGAGATCAAGTTATAAACCATGTCTTACCTAATAAAAATTTATAAGTGATGTTTTAATAAAAAGTCTAAGGAAATCTCTTGATGATCTATGCATGATAATGTAATGTGACCAAATTGTAGTTGTTTTTAATGCATTGAAAAATGAACTAGGTTTCTTGACCTATGCATGATGATATTCGGTCTTGAGAAGAGTGTATGGGAGAGTGTGCCTAATCCTCATTTAGATTTCATATGGACAAAGATTGGTCTTATCTAGGAGCATAAAGCTACATGCATAAGATGTTTGTAATCTTACTTGTTTTCTTGGATTAAACTAAGGAAAATAAAATGGAATTTGTTGCATGATGCTCACGGTTCGGTCTTAAAATAAATGGGATAATTTCCTTGTTTTATGATTTTGGTGTTTTGATATATTTTATAAAAATTTTTTTGAGTGATTCGGTTAGTGCATGTTTTAGATGTTTAAAATGACTTTCTTTCTTAATAACTTATGAAAGTGATTTTATTCCATGATTGTGTCTAATGCCATGATGTGTCAATTTCTTTTATTCTTTTAGGTTTAAGGGCTAGGAGTGAGTGAAATTATTTGAATTGACTTTCATAATGATAATTCTATGGTATGCAAGCTTAGGAATAATTAGAGACTAGGACATGATCAATTCGGTCTTGCCATGATTCAATTAAAACATTAAGCCGAATTATTTGAATGTACCTTATTGAGTTTGTGTGTGAATCCTGTAAATTGATTAGCTATTCCCCTTAGCCTCAGAATGTGTTGTCATGAGTGAGTGATAAATGTTCTTGAATGTGATGAATTGATTTGTGTAACCTTAGGATTTATCTTTTACTCCTTGTGTTTTGAAAATATTTTAAGGAATGTATTTTTATAACAATGATGTTTTCAATTAAACTTTATAATAAAAAGAAATTAATTCTCTGTTATTTTTCAAACGCTTTTTCCCAAGAATTGTTTTAAGCATGAGATCTAAACTGAATTTTGAAAGGACTTCAACCATGACCACATGTTCTCCAAAGAGAAATTGTTTTCAAAATAAATCAAAATAATATATCGAAATCGTTTCTAACGCACGGGAAATGTCTTAGTTCGAGGGACGGACGCGGGGGATATAAAGCAAGGAGAGGCAATCAAAGGATTCGGGAGAGCACTAGGACGTCCATCATCGAGGTGAGAGAGGGGTTACCCTTAAGACGTCGTGGTAATTAGGTAACATATTAAGGCGTCCAATCATCTCAAAGATTGGACATCCAATCTCAATTAGCGTAGTGGTGTATGTGATAGCGCATGTTTGATTGATTTAGCTATCCACCCGAACGACTGAGATTGGTTTATGATATGTTTTATAATTGATTATGTTGTGTCATTTAATTATTTATTTTGAGAAATGATTTATTGTTATTTGAGAATATATGTTGGGAACCGTATGCGAAAGCAATAACGACTAAGTTTATAAAGAATTAATTAAAGAAAGAAAAGACGAACCCTATAGATGTGAAAGATGTGATTTAGCCGAGGAAGAGTATGAACTAGAGAAGGTGCTAAGATGGCTATGAAAACGTAAGCGAGCGGAAGCGTGGTGATCAGGAATGAAGCTAACAACGTTGCGAGATCGAGCCGACCATAAAATATGTTGACAATGCTGCTGGAATGCTGGTTCACAGCTGACGAAGAGAACGACGATAATATGCTGAGATCCAAGTTGATCCGAAATTGTGCTGCTCATGTTGATGATAGCAAATGTTGTTGTGATTTGAGATAGAGAAAGAGAATGCAATGATGCCGTGATGAGTCACGTGATAGTATGCGAACTTTAGGGGGAATTAGATGCGAACGATTAGCGATCGGGTTTCATTGAAGGGATGTACTAAGGATGAACCGATCAGTAGGATTAAGCCGTTATTAACCTTTAAAAGACTATTAAAAGACATTCACTAAAGCAGTGAGGTATGAGAGGCGTCTCGAAGTAGTGGAGAGGAAGGAACGATAGGTATCTGCGGATACCTAGGACGAGATTGCATTAGGGGAGGACAATGACGGTGACTCATCAAGAAGTCTAGAGTATTGTTGTAGGCAGAACAAACTCCATAAGTGGTGCACTAACGTGGTGGGGACTGGGTCCAATACCGTGGTAAGTTCTGCGTGCACACTATGACAATACTGTCGCCCCCTAGATTGCAAATCGAGAACAGTGAGAGGGACTGGAACGGGGCAATGTGTTTTGCCACTGCAAGACAGTGAGCCTATTTGTGATATCACATGTGTTTGAGGCTGAGACCTCCTGGCTTGGAGCCATTTGTTGAGACAGCTGTCATGCCCGCGTGGTAAAGGTCCTGTACTCCTGTTTGCTTCCGACTAGGTTGGGTGGTGAACCGAGGAGATGTAGACGTGTGTGAGCACAATGATGTTTCCCCCTCATCATTGATGCTAATCGAACTAATAAGACTTAAATAACCCAGAGGTTCCAAAGAAAAGTATATTGATAATAATGATAATATCAATAATGATGATTTCAGCCTCAAGTGTTGAATAGTATTTATGTACGGTGAAGGATGTGAGTACCCTTGAACATTTGATGAATTGAGGACTAAAAAAAAAAATGGCCCTAAATTTTGCCCAAAAAGATTAAAGCTTTCAAGTTGCCAGAATCGGGGTGTTACACCAGCTCCCGGAACTAGATCGATACCGAATTCAATCTCTCTTCTTGGTGGCAGACCAGGTATCTCGTCAGCAAATACTTCCGGAAAGTCTCTGATAATAGGGATCTCTTCCATCCATGGACCATTCTCCTCCACCTCAGAGTTGAACAGGCACACGTAGCCGGAGGGTTTTGAATTTCTATAGGTCACTACTTTTCTATCACAATCAATGATTACTTGGTTTTGACTTAACCAGTCCATTCCCAAGATCACATCTAATTGTGCCAAGGGTAAGCAGATCAAATCCACTTTAGAGGTTTGTCCTAACACTTCTATATAGCAGTTAAGACATGCTCTAGAAACAACTACAGGAGCATTAGTAGGGGTTTCTACTTTGAGGGTACAGGGCATCTCAGACATACTCAAACCCAAACGTTCTACACATTCATATGAAACAAATGAATGTGTTGCACCAGAATCAAATAAAACAAGACAAGGCTGACCATTAAGCAAGTATTTACCTTGCACCAGATCAGAGGATCGGTTTGCATCCACACCACTAAGGGTGAAGACCCTTCCTTGAGCCATAGGTCTATCAACAGCTCCTCTTGTGTTAGCCTTGACCGGTTCCTTGCAGTCTCTAGCAAAATGTCCCGGCTTCCCACAGTTGAAACATCCACTTGTTCCCCAACAAACACGGCCATAGTGGTTGCGCTTGCACTTATCACAGAATGGAGCATCGCCCCGAAAATTCTTTCCATCCGAACCACCAGCTTTTCCCTTGGCGATCATACGGACCTTTGCCTCGATTATTGAAACCTTTACGTCTTTGAGGTCCATAGTTCTGATTGTCCTTCTTTTCTGAGACTTGCACCTCCTCAGCCTTTGTGTCATCTTCATACATCCTACACATGTCCACAAGTGCAGGAAAGCTTTGAATCCGTTGATAACTGAATATCGACTTCAACTTGGGCCTCAAGCCTCCCTCAAACTTAATGCATTTGCTTCTTTCATCCGGATTGTTCTGATAATATGGAGAGTACTTCATAAGCTCCTCAAACTTGGCCGCGTACTCACCCACACTCATATTACCTTGCTTCAGCTGCAAGAATTCTACCTCCTTCTTTCTCCTTAGATCCTCAGGGAAATACTTATGGAGAAACTTCTCCATGAATATACCCCAACTCACTTCCCTTCCTTCATATTGCAGAAGTTGCATCGTGTGATTCCACCAATTCTCAGCTTCATCCTCCAACATGTATGTTGCATACGCCACCTTCTGAGCATCAGAACACTCCAACGTTCTCAGAATCTTATCCATGGTGTGAATCCATTTATTGGCCTCTTCCGGTTTAAATCCTCCTTCAAACTTTGGCGGATTGCAACTCCTGAAATCAGCCAGAGTCTTCGCCTCAGCGTTACCCACATTACACTGGTGAGGCGGGTTAACCGGTTGAGATGGTTGTTGAGATTGTCGTTGCATAGCCTCCAACACCGTGGTGATTCGTTCTAACATCGCATTGGTGTGATTTTGGTTTCTGGTTGCCATATTAGACCTGCGCTATGGGCTTATGGTCACATATGCTGAACTAAAGAAACTTCCATTACACCCCTATAGTAAGACTATTGTTTAAACTTTTAAATCTACAATCAATTGTGTCTTGTACTCAAAAGAGACAAGATACAAACAAATCAAGGGTATCTAAAGCTCAACAAGCAAAATAATAACGTTCAGAAGAGTATACATGCCCTGGAGATACCTGCTTGATGTTGATGGCTACCTTTCTGAAACTACTTCCACTACTACAGGATCTGGCTTTTACTCTGATACCACTCAGTGTGACACCCTTCCGAATTACCCAAGTTTAATATAGTACTTAAGCTATTATATTGGATAATATATGGACTTGTGAGTATTAAGAAAATATGTAAGTGAAATTTTTTTTTTCTTTTTAAAGCGGGTGCACAAATCAACACTTGGAATTTTTGGAGAATAAACTCTAAAGCATTTCGAAACAGTTGTATCGAATTCGGCGATTTCTAAAACCTTTTCAAAAGTTGGGTAACATTCGTCTTTTGAAATCGTTTTTATATCATAGAAAATAACTAAAGCTACCCTTGCTTTATTTGATAAAACTGATACCATCGAATAGTTTTCACAGCCGAACTCTCAAATAGATTAAATCAGAGTAAGCGGAAATTATAGGACTATGCAACTAATAGTAATATAACCATAGGTATATACATATATATGAAAAGAGTTATAAGTACATAGTCCCAACATCAAGTCTCCAAGATCCAAAATACAAGTCCACAAACAGATCTACATAGCAGTGCAACCAAAACCCTAGAGTACTCCAAAAGTATATCTACAACATATATACATAACCAAAATATAACTCTAGGGGTGGTCACGTAGATCTAGCAGCATCAGATGTAGTAGTAGTGATAGCAGTAGTCTCCAAGAAGCAAAAGTAGTAAGGTAGTAGCATCATCATCAACACAGCAGCAGCAAGTCTCCTCCTTAGCATCCACACACTGGATCCTCTGATCCACATCATACACCATACGCACATACCTAGGGATCGTCGTCCCTCCAATCACTCCCAGTAGAATGCATGACAGGCTCGTCTCCGCTCGCGTCCTCCACCGGATCCTCCTCGATCTCATCCGAGGAAGAATGTACCCTACCACTGGGTACTGGGTCAGGTGATGGTGAAACCCTGACTGGGCTCCTCGGATCAGAAGGGGGAGTCTCCTCGCGGATGACTCTAGAAGTAAAAGGGTGAGAGCGGGTAGGTCGAAAATGAAAACTATGATAAGAACGAGCTGGTCGTGTGGGAGGTGGTCCATGGTAAGTGTAAAACGGGGGTACGTGCATAGTGTATATGATGGGAATCCTAAACCTACGAGGACGGAATCGCATCAGCGGGTTCGGGTGGTAGAAGGTAATCTCTACCTCTCCCTCGAACACCGCGCAATGGTCCTCATAGATCCATATGCCACTAGGAAGTGGACGGATCTCGATGCAAGCAATGTAACGAGACATCACCTACAAGGGCATAGGGGTAAGCATGTCTATACACATAATCAACAGAGAATAAATTGTACAATGTGAATATGTAAATATGCAATCATAAATAACAATCACATTTAGCACTTAGAAAGTATTGAATGCAAGTAGGATGCTCACACTTGTTTCATTTATCACAATTAATGCAAATGACTGGTATGATGCATGAATTTAGCTCTCAAGCCTATCTCCATCATTCTATGTCACTCTCTGACGTCCATCCCTGACAACCCAGCACTCAACAGTGCGTTGTATTCCTAGGTATACAACAATTTGTACATTCACCTTGAATGTACACGACAAGCTTGGAATCCATGCCACCCGAGCATATCCCGTCATCCAAACGGACCGTCATCCGAATGGTATAACCATATCGGCATCCACTCAGCCGACCACGTCAACGACGTGTCATCAAGCAAGCGTATTGGCACTCCCAGAGGCCCTCCACATGTTTACAAAAAACATGATATACGACTTATCATCCAAACTCCAGTATGAATGCATTAACTTCACTTAGAAGGAATTGATTGATGTTTTGTCCTTTTATTAATACATTACGTGCCTCCCGAGCAACGTATCATTATTCAAATGAAAACATCATAACGTTAATCAATTTCCTTTAAGTCTGGGATCACTTGGTTTATTGTCCTTTATGTGTTACAAAATGGTTTAGAATTGGAAATGGTATTTTTTAAGTTTCTGACTAAAAATACTCGAGTGTTTTCCATAATACTCGAGTAATTCATCAGTTTCCAGATTTCACTCGAGTAGTTCGTAATTATACTCGAGTCGTTCATGTCCTTTTAGAGATTTAAGTTTTCAGATCTTCATAAATATACTCGAGTAATTCATGAGATACTCGAGTAGTTCTTTACCCAGAATACTCGAGTAGTTCATGTATTACTCGAGTTGTTCATCAATTTTTACTCTTGTTGCATCTGAAATACTCGAGTGCCAAGCCTGACTCTCAAGTTGGTGCGCCAATTTTCACACTGATGCACCACGAAATACTCGAGTGTTAAGCCATATACTCGAGTATTTTCAGACAGAACAGGCTGAAACTTGGTTTTTACATACCATTTCAATTTCTAAACATTTTTAACCCAAACCAATGATCACAATAGTTCATATACCATATATTGAACATGTTACCATACTCATTTCATATCAAATAACAAATTTGACAGAGAATCAATCATTTATGCATAAAATACACAATTTAGCACTTCAACACCTCAAATTGCAAAATAAACACAATACTCATGAAATAATGTTCATTTAAGCTTGCATGCATGATTTAGAACTTGCTCAACACAGTCATAGATCATGGATTGGTCTCCAAACCAAAGTTCCTATTCAAGCTAAGCCCTTAGAGCCTCTTGATGGCTCTCTAACACAATTAATGGAATTTAAACTCTATCTAGTGTAAGAAATTACTTCCCCTTACCTCTCAGACGTTTTCCAACCAAGAATTGACCAGAAAAAGGCTCCACAACTCTCAGACCAACTTCAAGCACCACATGCAGAGCATTTTGAGTGCAACACCAAAGTGGAATTGGTTTACATATGAAACAGAGAATAAAATTGGGGAAATTAGATTTTCTAAACTCTATGCAACATAATCTAACTAAGGAAACCGAATTTGAGACTCAAGGATTCATGAGCTTACCATAAATCAAACTCAAAGTAAGCTCCAGAAACAGTTTTGACAGCACAAGCTCCAACTTCCAGCCCTTGAATCTTCCACTACACTCACTCAATCCTCACGATTTTACTTTCTATACAAAGCTCAAGATGTAAGTTTTGTATTCGTGTATCGTTTGTGTTTTGAATCTGATCATAGAATGAGAATCGAAGAGAATGAATTCGGAACCCTAACTTCAACAACTATAGCAAGATTGAGCAAAATTCTCAACTAAGAGATGTTGATGATGTAACACTCTCACAATAATTTAGTTAATTTAAGATTTATAAAAATATGGACTTGAAAATTACGACGAAAATCCGGCAGAGTTTCCTCTGTTTTTCGGACTTTCCCTAAAAATTTCCTGTTTATACCTGTCAGTCCAGAATTATTTAAAAACATAGTACACAATAGCAAAATAGCCAGATCAAACCTAAAGCCCAAATTAGTACACTTCAGGGCACATAACTATTACATATTCTAAATTATAAAAATAATCGTTCTTCACATAATTAAATTACAGTCCACTCATAAAATAACGGTCGAGCACTCCACGTGGTGGAGTGCCATTCCTGCTCGTCCTGGAACTGTGTTTGCTCAAACTTTGAACCTGTAAAAATGGTCGCAAGGGTGAGCTTTACACATGAAATAGAAAGTAGTTTCTAACTAGACATAATGACCTACCAAGTCAAACACAATTAGCACGTAGCACAAATATTTTCATTTAGTCAAACCAGCATGCTCAAACACGTGAAAATCTTATTTCTTCATCTCTTATTCATTATGTCCATATTAACATTTTTCATATTTTCTCATTAATCTTAACCTCCTATCAACTTTCTAGTGAATAACCCTATCACACATATGCCAGTTATCATCCAAATTACAAATTTCGCCTTTTCTTTCTCTATTATCAAAATCGCACAAAATAGCATTCTCATTCATGGGTAAACATTTACATTACATTTCAATGTGCATATTTCCCTTCTCACATTTTTACTTTAACACCACCAATATTCATTTTCATTTCCATTTTTCTTTATTATTCCATTCCATTTACTTTTCATTCTTTTCACTTTCTCTTTCATTTCATTTTTATTATGTATTTTATCCCCTTGTACTTCACCTCCACAGCGGAAGGTACCTCATACAATGTGGCCTATGGGTACTTCACCTCCACACCGGAAGGTACCTCATACCATTGTACTTCACCTCCACACCGGAAGGTACCTCATACAAATTAGCCAATGGGTACTTCACCTCCACACCGGAAGGTACCTCATACCGTTGTACTTCACCTCCACACCGGAAGGTACCTCATACAATGTGGCCTATGGGTACTTCACCTCCACACCGGAAGGTACCTCATACCATTGTACTTCACCTCCACATCGGAAGGTACCTCATACAAATTAGCCAATGGGTACTTCACCTCCACACCGGAAGGTACCTCATACCGTTGTACTTCACCTCCACATCGGAAGGTACCTCATACAATGTGGCCTATGGGTACTTCACCTCCACACCGGAAGGTACCTCATACCATTGTACTTCACCTCCACACCGGAAGGTACCTCATACAATTTGGCCTGATGATACTTCACCTCCACACAGGAAGGTACCTCATATCATCTCAACATACATTATTCAAACACGTACATCAATCCAAAGGTATGCATCATCACTTAACATGTATACGTACAACTTACACATAATTACAGTTACCTAGGCATAATTATCACAATACTTGCAATTCAATTAGTCATTCCAGCCTTTATAATATTGCTGCTTATCCTTATTGTACAACAACAAACCATCACCTCAAATAACAAATATTCACATGTACACATGTATTGCAATTAGTCAGTCAAACATTTGAAATGTTCACAGTTATCCACATCACACCATAACACATAATTGATTGCACATATTCTATTATAATTCAATTTCCCCTTTTATTTTTAATTAGCATAATTACAATTTACACTTAAAACACATATTTCAAATCACGCTATCCAATTAGATTTTCTTTTGTTTATTTTTATCCTTTACTTTTAATTTCGATTAATTACCCTGAGATTCGATCACCAACAAACCCATATATTCTTAGCAAGTATTATAACTAATTAGAAAGGACTCTCTAGAGCAAGGTAAAACACCCCTTACCTCAAGGGCTCTACCAAAACCTGTTTCGAGGCACGACGGGGCTATCCTGATCCGGCTTACGACACTACGCGGTTTGTTGTTCGCATCACAGCGGTTCCTAAAATCCTTCGTCGTCTAACCATGTCATACGAATTAAATAGTAATCAGTAAAATGTGTTTTACGAAAAAGGACTTTATCTTGAAAACTTGAAACAAGTTAATTTCAAAAACATTTAATTACAATTCATAAATCTTAGTCCAAAGAAATTAGGACTATTGTCCCTTCCATAAAATAGTATAGCTTTTTGTTGAAAACACATTTATTTTCAAGACTAACAGATTTATCGAAAGTACATTAAAATTTAGTAGTTTTAGCTTCAAATCACAAAATCAAATGCATTACTTGACACTATTAATTCCAAAATAAAAGGAAGTGTTCTCAGTTCAAAAATGAGTCCAAGGAAATGTTCAACGTTTTGACTCAAATTAACGTTATGTCGAATGCATCAAGTTTCTAATTAACCGATGTAGTGTTTAGTTCAGGGACAATCCAACCCAACTAAACTTCAACTCGATTACTTAGGAACCTAATACATTTAACAAAATACTTTTAAAACTAATTGTTCGACATAACGAGTAATCCGAAATTATCCCCATCGGAGTAACTAATTAAAATCATGATAAATAACAGTATAATCAAAAATAATACTAAATCACAATGTAACTTATTTTTCCCAAATAATATAACACTAAATCATTATTATCAATACTAATACCATTTGTATTATCATGTTATTAGTAAAACATAACACAAAACAAATAAAAAGGTAATAGGGATTTACCCTCAAATGTGATTTTGGATCGCGGCAACGGTGACGACGATATCGGCGTCGGTTTGGTTTGAAACCAAGACAAGAGCCAACGATCAAGGCGGAGACGGCTTCACACAGTGGCTGTGGCTGTCGCCGGCACAAGGAGGAGGTGGCGACGGCTTTGGGGGCGGCAACAACGAGCGACCAAAAGCGGAGGGAGAAAAAGGTTCGTGAACCGGGTCCTCTCGGTCCAGGGAGGAGCAGCAGCGGCGGCCCTAGGGCACCAAGTCGCAAATCGCGACTGTAGAGGGAGAGCTCGAGTGGCGGCCTGGATTGTGGCTACGGCGGAGAGAGAGTGAAGGGACCGAATGAGGAAGAAAGAAGAACCAAAGGTAGGAGTGGTTGAGAGGGACAGAGAAACGAAAATGAGAGGGGGATAGGGAGAGAGAAAGAGCGGGACTGAGGGAGATAATGCCATGGAAGAGAGGGGGAGCCACTGAAGAAGAAGAAAAAATTGAAGGAGAGTGGCTGGTTGAGGAGGAAACACGAAGGAGAGTGAGAGCCAACAAGGGTGGGGGCGGCGGCACATAGGAAGGAAGGAGAAACATAGGGTTTTCAACCCTCTTAGTTACTAATATACCCTCCTACTTATCAAATTTTTATTTTTAACAACAAAACAAAAACATATTATTCCTATTATGATTATTAATATTGCTTAAAGGAAAAAGCAACACTAAAAATAAATTGCCGTATCAATACATATAGGGTAAATAATAAGGTTAGTAATTTGATATTACTCACAAAATAATTTAATATTGTTATATCTAAATCAAAGCAAAGTATAGAAAATATATTTTTAAAATAGGGTAATTACTTTAATTGAATTTACTTTAAAATATACGAATAAAAATGTACTTTCGCGAATACTATAACGTACTTTATGAAAATACTCGATGCTTTAATTATCTAATTGAAAGAATTAATTACTTTATTCGATAAAAATAAAATTTATAATACTAAAGGAAATCGGGATGTTACAGATGAGCTTATATAGGAATAGAGAGAGCTCATGCACGTCGACACGCCACCCATGGCGTTGGCAAAAAGGTGTTTTCGTGGCAGGAAGAGGAAATCGTTCATGGTGACTCACCAAACGCACTCACTCGTGCAGTTTGACCCAGAATACTCGAGTATTCAGAAAATACTCGAGTATTTTGCCCAATTTTTGAAAAATAATTATTTTATTTTCTTTCCCTCCAAAACCTTTCCTATAATTACCTCTAGGTCCCAATCTAGGGACTAATATGCAAAATATTTATTTGATGCATTATTATATTTATTAAATCAATTCACACACATATACTAACTATATGAACACATATTTTAATCAAGGATTAATATAGAAATAATTAATTTATAATTAACATTTCATTAATCGGGGATTAAAATTTTGGGGTGTTATAGGGACGGGAAGAGAAGACGGAGGAAGGGAGGTCTCCGGTTGGGTGGAAGAGAGCTCGTGAGAAGAGAAGGAAAGAGGGAGTATGTTAGGGTTTTGGTTGCTGGATTTTTCAAAGAGAAAGAGAGAGAGACGTTGGGAGAAAGAGAGTGAGAGAATGCAAAGTGTTGTGTGATGTGTAGGGGCTTTTCTTTTATTCATTTAGGGTGATTAATTGTGTGGTCCTCATTGGAGGCTTCTATGAGAAGCTAGAATATGTGGCTAGGATTCATTGGCTTCTTGAGGAAGCCATGAATAGTACATTGAAAGGGACATAAAGCAATGATAGTGACATAAAGTGAAGGATAGTACCGTACGGACGGTACGAAAACCAAGGGTTAACAACTCCACATGAGCTGGCACGGAGGAGCTAGGACGTCTCGGCTCGGGTACGTCGGCTAGGATACGTCGGCTCGGTTTGTAGGAACAGCGGGAGTCCGAGCTTCCTTCTCGGATGATACTGTGAGGTGCGCTGAGGTCGGCTAATCCGGACTGGACAACAGGTTCCGCCTTTGGTTTCCATCCAGCTCGGTTCATATGCACACAATCTCATCTAGCTCGGCCGGATCGGACCGAGGTCCTATACTTACATCCTAGGTCGGCCTATGCTCATACTACCCTTCTAACCTTGTACAATTTCTAAGGTTTAATCCTATCCTTAAATAAATATTTATATACTAAAATTATATTATTTAATATTAATTTTCAGGATGTTACAGTGCCTATGTTCAAGTGTTGTACCCCCTTACCAGGTACTTAAACATCATTAGCTGCATCCACATGTACACCCGAAAGATGTTTTATAAAGCTGGATAATCAATATTAAGTTTTCTGGTTAACATAAAAGAAATGGGCTTTTAAATGGGATTTGTGAAAGCAAGTTTCAAAGTGCGATGTTTCGTAACATCTCGGTTTGGAACTTGAAGTATAACGTGTGATATGAGAATCAAATTTATGTTGCAAATTATTTTGATAAAAGATTTTGGAACTTAGAGATTCTCATGTCCATGTTATGTTATCAAAAAAAAAAATTGGCCCAAATTTTCACTACATTAAATTAAAGAAATTATATTTTCAAGTTGTCAAATCGGGGTGTTACATTTGTGGTATCAGAGCAATGGTTGTCCTAAGTAGCCTGATATATGGGCTTACATGCTTTGTTGTGTGCATCTATCTGTGTGTTAGTATTAGGATTACGATGAGTGAGGATAGGAGTATGAAGTTACGTGAGCGTTCGTCCTGTCTCTATCGTTCTGTCTCTATCATTCAGTCTCTATCGTTCTATCTCTATCGTTCTACCTCTCTATCTCTAGAACGCATCGAAAATTTGTCTACGGTGTGTACGAAGAACCGAGACTAGTGTCATCGCGAGCCTTGTTCTGTGTGACCTGAACCTTCTCTTGTTTGTTGAAGCCCTCTTTGTTGAGAACCCCTTTTGTTGCAATAACTTTTGAACCCTGACATGAGACCTTGTTTGTTGAAGCTTCTTTCGATACGAATCCTTTTCTTGTGATCATGGCCAACGTCCTTAGCGACCTGGCATGTCTTTCAAAAGTGACCCTGTTCTGTCAAGCAATTTGACAAGACTGTGATTGCTGATGAACCCGAAGTTTCATCTCCTGAGCTTTAACAAAACGTTTGTTTCCTCCAGAACCCTTGTAACAACCTTAGACCTTGACATCTTATGCCAATCAAGTAGATATTTCCCAACTTTGAGGAGGACAATGAGATGTTGTTAAGGAAAAGGTTATGATGGTTGAGGGATAAGTAAGCATGAACAAAGGTGATGTATTAGGAACAAAGTAAGGTAAGAGTATCCCTTAGAGCCATAAGTATGATAGTGGAACGTACAAGCCTGATAGCAGCCTACCCTGAGTAATGGTATGGATAGCGTTAAGGTGGTAGATATCTAAGACCAGTATGAAGGATTTAGAGTTAGAAAGCTCTAGTTGGAGTAGGTGAATGATTGGAGTAGATGTAAACTTATAATAGGACCATGAGATTGAATAGATGAGGTGGTGAAATTAATGGGTGGAACCCTTAAGTGACGTCCAAAATTAGGTTAAATGACTAAGATTTGGTGTTCTAGTAGACATAGATGACTGTAGGTTTTGAATTCAAGGATATTGCTAGAATTAAGGTTGTCAAAACGGGAGGATGAATCCCTGAGTTGGGGAGCTTTTGATGGTTTAGGACCCGAAGATGAGTCATAAAGGGAGAAAATTTGGTTTAGTCAGCAGAATTTAAGGTGATACTCAGATAGGCTTGAACAAAGTGATGGGAAATTTTGTAAGATAAACTAGAATTGGTGAATGTTGGGAAATTTTATGGTTTTAGTACCTGTAAAATGCTATTGGATAGGTATGATGTATAGGAATATGATTTCTCAAAGTTGGGGAGTAAACGGAGATTTTAAGGTTTGTAATAACCCGCCTATGTTTAAGTGGATGAGAAGAGTTAAGTTAAGGGAGAAAGACCATGAGAATAGTAGTACCCTTGTTAGGATTGGCATAAGCATGTTATTCTGTCTAAATGTTATTTTAAACCCTTGAACCCTTAAACTTTTGTTGACAAAACTAAACCGTTAATATTCCATTGTATTTGATAATGTAATGGCCCGAAAGATTACTTTTGAAAGTAATCAATTTGACTTACTCCCAAGGACCTTCAGAGAATGGTACATAATTGGTGACTAGAAGACTACGACTACTAAAGACCGAAAGAATCACTCCAAGGAGCTCGACATTCTTTGATAGTGTAATCCCGCGTAGCATTTCTCGTGGACGAGAAATCTTCAAGTTGGGGAGAGTGTGACATCCCGTATTTTCCTGACTAAGAAAAATAAGTTTTCATTAAAGAAGAATTTTTGAGATATTGTTTTACAAAGGATTTTCAATGAGTATTTAGTGATTTACTTGATTTCTTAATTGAATAGATTTAACCTAATTGATTTAAGAATTGATTAAAGGAGTTTTGATTTCATGATGGATTTCTACACTTTGGAATTTAATCCACTTGTGTCATGATTTCATGTAATTGTTTTTCCAAGGTTTTCAATGAATTATATTACTTAAGGTTTTAATTAAGATTTTATCTTCTTAAATTAAATCATATGGTTTTATGATAACTAAGGTGGAAAATTATTTCTACCCTAAGTTTCAAAAATCAAAGTCCAATCATCTTATCATACCCTTAATCTAGAATCATTTCTAGAAACCCTAATTAGCATCCCTAATCTTTGATTAAACCTTAATCAAGTTCCTGATCCTTGATTAAGTACTTAATCACTCCCTTAAAGTCTAAACCCTCAAGGTTAGTAAACTAATCTAGAATTAGTTTTCCCTAAACCTATACTAGTATGGATTAAGTCCTTGATTAGTTCCTTAATCCTTGATTAAGCCCTAAACTCTAAGGATTAGTGAACTAAACCTAATCTAGTTTTCCTAATCCTACCTTAATTATGATTAGATCCTAATTATCACCTTAAACCTAGATTAACTAACCTAATCTACCCTTAAAACCCCCCAAACCCGAAATGCACTCTCACATGTGCATTACTTGGCCTCCAAGCTTATTTACTTGGTCTCCAAGTTGGTTGCTTAATGGCCAAGCCTATGACATCACCACGGTGACCTAAGCATGACATGGAGGAGGAAAAAGAAAAGAAAAAGAAAAGGAAAAAGAAGGAAAACCGTGGGGAGGAGGAAGCCAAAGCCCAAGCCCAAATCCTAGGTGTATACAACCATTCACACACACCCTTTTTATTTGATTTCTCTTCTTCCTTTCCATTCATTCTAAAACTAAGAAAGAAAACAAGTGTTGAGAGAGAAAGAAAGAGAGAGAATCCGTGAGGGAGGAAGAGGAGAAGAACAAGATCCCAAACACAACACAAACCTCAAACACAACCTAAGTAAAGAAAATCAAAACCAAAAGAGTGAAGGAGAAAAGGAGGAACCATGGACTTAAGGGAAAGAGAGAGTGAACCGTGAGGAGTAAGAGGAGGAACCAAATAGCAAAACCAATGATTTGGACTTGATTTTGAAGCTTTTGTTGATGTAAGCATTTTTATTTCATGATCTTAAAGTTCTTAATCTCTTTCCTTTGATTCATTTTCGTTTTCCATGTTTTCATTTCTTAAGCTTTGATTTTTGTTTGAAGAAGTTGATGCATGTTTGTTTTCAAGCTAGATCTAGAGTTTTTACTCACATGCATGATGATTTCTAAACTTGATTTTGAAGTTTTTGCTAAGAAAGTATTTTCTTTCATGATCTTGAGTTATCTCATGAACTCATCCATTTTCTTTTTGATTTCTTAAAGTGTTTTAAGAAAAAGTTTGATTTTAAGTTTTGCATGAAGGATTTTCCAAAAGATCTAGTGTTTTTGTTTGCATGCATGTCAAGATCAAAGCTTAAACTATGATATATTTGATGCTTGTGTTTTGATGAAAAGATCTTTGAAAAAGAATGAATTTTTCTTAGTGATTTCCTTATGATGGCCACGGTTTTGGCCCATTCTTGGTTCAAATGATTTTGATCTTGGATTTTCAATTTCATGATTGATTATGAGTTGATTTATGGTGTTCCTAAACTATGAGTTGTTGATTTGCACAAATCTTTCCTATTTTTCGTTTGCATGTCACGGTTAAAGTTTGATTTAAGGGAAAATGATTTTTGTTCTCACTTGCATGTAAAGATTTTGGCTTGAAAATGAGAAATTGATTGTGTTTGAAAACATGGTGTACAATTCGGTTTTTAAAGGATTTTGTTTTCTTGTTTGATCCGGTTTTTGTAACTATTTTATGTGAAGGATTTTTATTTCCTTGATGCACTTCGGTTTTTATACATGTACTTGGGAATTGAAATCGATTTTTGAAGTTGTTCCTTGATGCATGTTGTATTTGAGTTAAAGAAAATTGTTTTCATGACCTATTGATTCAGTTTTTGAAGGGAAAATAATTGGTGGATTGATTTTGTGTTGATTTGTGTGTTTAAGTACTATTCGGTTTTATGTGAGAAAATAATTGGGTGTGGAAATTTGTTTGTGCTCTTTGATTTTTGATTAAGTGCACCAAAGTGGATTTGAATGAAAATGGCTAATTGAATTAAAATGGGTTTGACTGTTGGTAAAGAAAGTGAATTAGATAAAGCATGAAAATGATGTTTGTTTAATAAAAAGTTTAAGTTTTTATTCAAGCATGTAAATAAATTCAGTCCAAGCATGAAAAATAATTGAATGAGTTTATCTTTAAATATATGTTGATGATTTGTTGAGCTTTATTATTTTCTTGAGTGTATTTTTGATTTTCATGAAAGGAAATGAATGAACTAGTTTATTTGATAAAGTTTTGTGCTGAAATTGTGATATGTGCGTTTTTAGCCTTGATAAATGATATTGGTATATGTTCAATAATTTTGAAATTTTTTCACTAAGTTAAATATGTTAAAATGAGCTTCTCTGAATTTTGGAATGATTTTTGGAATTGGTTTCCTATTTCTATGAGAACCAACTTTGTGAGGACAATTTTTAGAAAACAAGTTTTTCGGTTTAAAGTTGGAAGAAATTTTCAAGCTTGTGTTGCTCTAAATGACTTGAAATCTTTATGGTAGCTTCCTGAACCTCTCTAGATACTCTCTTTAAAATTTTAAGATATTTGGAGTTGATTTGATAATTTTACTAAAGGCAAAACAGTGAACCGTTTGGTTCAGATTTTCCGGACTTAGTGACGAATTTAATTAGAAAAATATGACTTTCACAACTCTAAATAATCTGAAATTTTTATGAGATGGTCTTTATTGTGTAAGGAAGATTTATACCCATTTTCATGCAATTCGGAGTGGAAACACTATTTTTAATCATGGCATTTTGGCCTCAGGCAAGCAACAGTTCTATCATGCCTTTCATACGAAATCTGATTTGAAACCTAGCTTAAGGTTGTTCAAATGACTTGAAAATTTTATGCGATGAACTTTGACATATATGTGTATGTTCTGGAAATTTTTAGAATTAAACAAATTGATTTGGTATTGTTTTAGATTTTATCTTTTGTGTTTTCCCGTAATCAAACAAAAGCTTTATTTAAATGTTTTCGACAAATATGAATTTTGTACTTTATTTTGTGACTTGGCTGGACCTGTATGATTATCATAATGTCTTGAAATAAATGAATGATTGATTGCTCGATGATATGTTTAGACTATGCATGAATGAGTTATTTATTAAGTTACAATGTTGTAATTGATCTTTTGAAGTTGATTGATTCTTTTGAAAAGGATTTGGTTATTTGAAAAAGTATTGGGCTTACTGGTTGCTGCTCTATTTGATTTCATGGTGTTATGTTTTAAAATAAATCATTTCAAATGTTCATTTTGACATGGAGTTTTAAATAGATTAAAGAACGATTTTTCGGTGTTTTCGAATCTTGGTTGTGGCTGTCCGGAATGGACCAGCAACCAATTCATTTATTCAAAGTATTTGTATGATTATGATTTGGTTTGTATGTGCCTAAAAGTTTAACTACTTTATTTGATTGAGAAATTGTTGATCAAAGTGTTTATTTAATTGTTTTCAAGATACTTAGTTTGTCTATGGATTTAAATTGGTTTTAGACAATGGGAAGTGAACTTGAGATTTAGAATATGATGCTGTCCAGAGTTTTTATAAGTTGTATTTTTTTATTTAAAAATGTTTTCAAAGTGATTTGAAGTTGAGTTTTGATGAGTACTTAATATAAGATAAAGTTGGTTTAAAAAGTGCAATTTTATGGTGTTTTTGGATTTTCTAAAGAATGTTTTATGGGCTTGTATCTTTGCTGCCCAGATTTTATTTAAATTGTTTTTCAATCCTAAAAAAAGTGTTTGGTTGGTTTAAAGTTTGAGTTTTAAGTGGTACGTGATTTAAGAAAAGTTGGATTTCAAAAGTGACGTTATCTGATGTTTTCGGGTTCGAGCGAGCTGCTGTCCAAGACGGACCAGCAACCGAACCATTTATTTAAAATGATTTCATTGATTTCTTATAGTGATTTCAAACTATTTAAAGTACAGTGAAAGTTGGATTTGATTTGAGAAAGTCTTGACGTTTTACGATTTTTCGATAAGAAGTGAAAGGAGTTTTCAAAAACACGTTTTGATTCTGAGTGTGACGATTATTTAGATAGACTAGTAACGTTAGTGTCTCCTATCTAGTACGAGGTGCGTATAAGTCAAGAAGTTGCAGCAGCTGGGAGGACCCGCAACGATTTCGGACAAAGTATTTGCTGGAGTTGAGGTGAGAGAGAAGCTTCCCTAAGACATCGTGGTATTTAGGTGAAATATTAGGACGCTCCGTATCATCTCAAAGATCGGAGCTTAGTGGTTCGGAGTCAGTAGTATAGTGGCAATTGTTTGTGTTGTGTGGCCACTTATACGAAGGAGACGAAGACCACGTATTGTTGTGTGACGAATTTATATGCTGATGATGTGATATAACTACTTATGTTTATCTGCTTAAATGTCTAATTATGCATGATGATATTTGAATTGTTGATTAATATGAATAGTAAAGACATTAGAAACTAAGAGAAATCCCCCAAAGAATAGAACGGTACCCTAATGGATTAAACACGCTATGGAACCGGATGATGCTGATGCGCCAGATTACGTGGATCGAGCTGACGACATGGCTAATGGATTAGTGTCTGGATGACGACGATGCCTTTGGACCCGGACGCAACGATTGCAGAATTTCACAAAGACCGTCCTCATATGGTCGTAGCCATATGTTGGAATGACTCGGGATAGGTCGGAGCCTATCCACCAAAGATTGATTTATGACCCGCATATAGTCGGAGCTATATGCCGAAGGTGATTCTGAATGGGTCGGAGTCCGTCAGAATAATTATTGGTATCCCGCATATAGTCGGAGCTATATGCCGAAAATGATTCAGGATGGGTCGGAGCCCGTCGAACATAGTGGTCGAGTCCCACAGAAGCATTCCGCATATGGTCGGAGCTGTATGACGGAATGACTTAGGATGGGTCGACGTTAGGACAAAAGTGTATAACCTCACGACTTAGAACCCTAACCCGAAGTAGTGGAGAGGAAGATACACTTGAATTACCCTTGTGGTGTTCAGCTGGATGATTAAGATAGGGGACGGTAATGACGGTGATTCGTCATAAGCCTTGAGAAGTCTGTCTAGGTGGGAAAAACCATAGGGGCCTTGGCTGAACCGGTCGAAGCTGGTCACTCAGTGGTGTGGACGAAGTACCACATGATCACTAGACAGAGGACTGACACCCCCTTGACTAAATCTTGATCAGTGAGAGGGATGCTCGAACACGGCCGGATGTGTTTATTTTATTTTATTTCCCGGGACATTATATGAATGCATTCACTTTGCCATCCAGTAAAAGCCGGTGTGGTTAGAGATCCTGTACTCCTGATTGCTTTCGAACTAGGTGGATGGATTCCGAGGAGATGTAGACCCAAAACCATAAAGCCTGAACTTCCGATATTATGGACTCGAGAAATATGGACATAGAGACTTTGATCCCATGAGATGGACCGATTAAGAGATTCCCCTAAGTGAAAGAATCGCAAGAGGTAATCGAGAAAAGCAAGTGAGAAAGAAAGAATGATACGTCGCGAAGAGATTAACGATATTGATAAACGAAAGTATGTTACTTTAATGAATGATTAATTAATAATGATCATGATTATGAATGTGAAGATGTAAATATGTTATTTTGTTGTGTTGTGTTTATATTGCATTGTTGTGCTGTAAATATGTTATGTTGTATGCTTGTATTGTCTTGATATCTTGCCTATCGTAAACCCACACCGTCGACGATACATCGTTCGGAATGCTTACTCTCTCTGTCTTTCCCCTTCCTTGTGGACTTCTGTGATGATGTCCACAGGCGACAGAGTGAGTGGGTTATCTTGGGAGTCAGTGCTTCAAGTGATGGCCTACGAAGACAGGACCGCGACGGAGTCTCGAAGGAGAAGAAGGTCAAGCTCGACTCGAGGACTCGATGGTTGAAGATGCGACCCTTCTGAGGAGTATGTTGGTGGAGGTCTACTGTCATAGTGCCTATGTTCAAGTGTTGTACCCCCTTAGCAGGTACTTAGACATCATTAGCTGCATCCACATGTACACCCGAAAGATGTTTTATAAAGCTGGATAATCAATATTAAGTTTTCTGGTTAACATAAAAGAAATGGGCTTTTAAATGGGATTTGTGAAAGCAAGTTTCAAAGTGCGTTGTTTTGTAACATCTCGGTTTGGAACTTGAAGTATAACGTGTGATATGAGAATCAAATTTATGTTGCAAATTATTTTGATAAAGATTTTGGAACTTAGAGATTGTCATGTCCATGTTATGTTATAAAAAAAAAATTGGCCCAAATTTTCACTACATTAAATTAAAGAAATTATATTTTCAAGTTGTCAAATCGGGGTGTTACAAGGTGCCTGGCACGCCCAGGCGTGAGGTTATTGGCGCCCAGGCGCTCATAGTGCGTGAAAGTGACGCTGTTCGGTATTTTGACCATAACGTGAGCTAAAGTAATCCAAATGAGGCGATATCGGTATCATTTTTAAGCTAAGGAAAAGATCTACAACTTTGCCAGAAATAGCCTTGCTCAAATTTGTCCATCTTTGGGGTCAAAATCAGTGCCAAACTTGCTGTCAGATACGAGAAAGCCCAATTGGGCCACTTCCCGATCATTTTTGCTCCAATTCAATTAGGATTAGTTTTATCTTTTAAATATATGTTTTAGAATTAGGTTAAGCAGCCATTAGCAGTCATTAGAGAGAGAGAGGGAGATTACATAAATTTAGAGAGTTTTAGAAGAGGAGAAGATCAAGGAATGAAAGATCCAAGGTTTTTCCATGGTAATCATGCATTCTTCTATTGCTTTTGTTCTTATTTTCTCAATGTGTAACAAAAACCCTTGTGTTAGGAATTGGTGAATTTGTAAGGATTAGTTTATTTAATATATAAATTGATGTTTTTCCGTTTCTAAATCATGTGTTTGATTGCGTTTTATTTCTAATCATAAATCTGGCCAATTTATGTCTTGTTTTAGATCTCTAATTCTTCAATTGAGAGATTAGGAATTAGAATAGGTCATGCCTTCAAACAATATAGTTATTCAACAAGTAGGGATACAATTGGGTAATTATATAACATGATTAATTCCCTGTTCTTAATTAAGATTATTCAATAGTTTAACCTCTTAAGGAATTAAGGATTATTGAATTGAATAAGAAACGGTAATTATACAAGATGGATCTAATAGTTACCAATTTAGGAATTTGTTCATGATTTAGGGAAAAATAGAGATTCATGATAAATAAACAACGCCTACAATGAAACCATGTTCCTAACATTTTTCTCAAATCGCTCACAACTTTAATTTATTTTCTATTTTTATTTTTATTCAATCTTAATTAATTAGTTAGAAACTTATAGATTTTTCTTTTAACTACTCTTAGGTGAAAATTAATTGAACAATTTTCAATCCCTGAGGGATGATATCTAGTCTTATTGACTATATTACTTTGCGATCTAGTATACTTGCTAGAGAGTGAACATGTTTTTGACGCCGTTGCCGGGGATTGAAATTCGTTTCAATTAGTTTTCGGTACTTAGTAGTAGTTTTAGGTGAAATTTTTTTTTTAAGTTAGTTTCTTGTCTCAACAGGTGCTGCATAATTTTTCTTTTGTTTTTGTGATGTGCAGGAATTTATATCAATTTAAGTGCAAAAAGGAGAAAAATTCAGCACTAGAAGAGGGGAAAGACCAACATTGAAGATGGCTGGAGAAGGAGTATCTCACGGATCCTCTCCGCCCCCTCCTCCCAGGAATACTTTGGCGGAGTATGCAACCATGGACCTGGACTTCTTTGCTTCCAGCATAGTCCGGCCAGCCATCGCTGCAACTGCATTCGCAATTGATCCACAATACATCCACCTCATCATGCAGGATCAGTTCAGTGGTGCGCCGAATCAAGACCCCAGGGACCATATCACCAACTTCTTGGGCATGCTCGGCTTCTTCAAGATCGAGGGTGCTACGGACGAGGCCATCAGAATGAGGATGTTCCCTCTCTCACTGAGGGGCGAGGCGCTAACTTGGGTGAACAACCAGGCACCAGGAAGTTTGTCCATCTGGAAAGTACTTGTCTCCAAATTCATGGATAAGTTTCTTCCAGCTGGGATGCAAGCGAAGCTAAGGCAAGACGTTCACTCATTCATGCAAGAGGACAACGAGCCGTTGCATGAAGCTTGGCAGCGTTACAACCAGCTACTGAGGAAGTGCCCAACATTTATGCAAGACTAGCAGCAGATTCAATTGTTTTATAATGGGCTCAACCGTTTAAATCAAAGCATGGTTGATGCAACAGCTGGTGGATCGCTGATGAAGAAGACTGTTGAAGAGGCCAAGGAAGTTATTGCAAACATGGCATTCAAAAGCAGCCAAGGATTAAGGGCCCAGGTGGAGCAAAGCGTCTTGAAGAGTCATGATCTGGACTGTAGTCAAATCAAGATCTTAATCGAGCAGAACAAGCAAATGCAGCAGCAGATGGCTGCATTGACGATGCAGATAAGCCAGATCACTATGTCAGTTGCATTGAGCACTCTGAAGTGCGACTTTTGTGGGGGAGGTCACCGGAATGGTGATTGTGCTTTTGAAGTCAATAAGGGTCCAATCACCATTGAAGAGCAGGCCAAATTTGTGGGTGATGAAGTACCTAAAAATAACATGTACTCCAATATCCACAATCTGGGGCAAATCAGTCAGTCTCACACCTCAGGGTACAGCCCAGCACCCAATCCATCACCGCCACAAAAGCAAGGCTGGGAGAAGGCACTTGAAGCAATGGCTACCACAACCAATACCTTCATGGCAGAAGCAAGGGCGAATTTCGCCAATCAGGAAGTCAGCATTCGCAACCTAGAAGTGCAAGTGGCTCAAATAAACAATCGGATATCAGAGATTGCAACCAACTACAAGGAGCGATGCATGGCGGTCACCCTTCGAAGTGGCAAGTCATATGAGGAACCACAGAAGAAGGGTGATGCAACTGAGCTTGAAAGAAGGATGAGGGTCCAAAGCAACCAAGTGGAAGAGGCTCAAATGCAAGGCAACAGACGCAGGATCCACCTGCGGATCAAGAGAAAGAGCAAGGCACACCCAAACCAGCACCACTACCTTCGAGGATTCCTTATCCTCAGAGGTTGAAGAAAGAGGATGACCAGAAGCAATTCTCCATGTTCTTGGAGATGCTACGGAAGGTGGAGATCAACATCCCGTTTGCAGAGGCTCTCTCACAAATGCCTCTGTATGCGAGATTCATGAAGGTGTTGCTGACAAAGAAGAAGCGGATGCTCAGTGACGAGACGTTCCCAATAGTAGAGAAGTGCAGCAGTATCATCAAATCCAACCTTCCACCAAAGCTGAAGGACCCAGGTAGCTTTACTCTCCCGATTAGCATAGGCAAGGAGTACTCAGGTATGGCTCTCTGTGACTTAGGAGCTAGTGTTAATATTAAGCCATTATCTATTTTTGAAGCATTAAACTTAGGAGAGATTAAGACTACCCCGGCATTACTTCAGTTAGCTGATAGAACCACCCTCCGCCCATATGGACTGGTGGAAGATATTCTGGTTAAGGTGAAAGATTTTATCCTGCCCTTAGATTTCATGACCTTAGATGTAGAAGAGGATAAAAATATTCCTCTAATTTTTGGACGGCCATTCTTGGCCACAACAGGGGTAGTGATTGATGTGCCTAGGGGAGAAGTAATTCTTCGAGTGAATGGTGACCAAACTACAATTAAAATTTTTGAAAAACCACCAATCACCGCGGAGAACTTAGCTCCTCTCATGTGCATTCAACATTCGAATGGAGAGTGTTGGAAAGAAGTTGAAAAACAAGGTGCCACCCTTGAAGGGATCTTGGCAACCACCCTAACCTCTGAAAAGAGGTGACCCGTCGGGCTCGTGACGTTAAACAAGCGCTAGTTGGGAGGTAACCCAATGTTAAGTAATTCCCTTAGGTTTTATTTTTTTTATTTTTTAATTTTTTTAGGGTAATTTATTTTTAGGTAGTATTTAAAAAAAAACTGACGTACAGGTCCAGGGGTGGCAGGAGGGTGCAGTATTCAAGTTTGGGGGTATGACCCCATTTGCTCCCATTAGTTCACTATATGTCACCCCAGACCTTGTACTTCGCAAAAATAATGTCCTGTTTTTTTCTAGGAAGTTTTAATTTTTATTTTGTAGTTTTAGTTTAGTTTAGTTTGCTTGAGGGCAAGTCAATCTCTAAGTTTGGGGATTGGACAAAATAAAAATTAAATTTTCAGATTTGAATTGTTCTCTCATTTTTAGTGTTGGTTTGCGTCTTTGGTATGGGTAGATGATTATTCTAGACTTAGGACTGTTTTTCAGATGATAGGTGTAAATACTTAGTTTAGGATTAGACTCATTGATTTTTGATATTGATTTGATTGAGCTATAAATATTTTTGAGATATGGTTATTTTGGCAAACTTTTTGAGAAGTTGTGATTAGTGAACTGACTATTAGCCTGTGAGATTTTTGAGCCTAAACACTGATGGGGTATATGATTTATTGAATTACTCTGATTTGAGACCCCGATTTCTTTCATGAGTGTGTTCACTTTGACTTTGTGTTCTAGAACTTGATCGGTGACCATTTTGAAATTGATAATTGTTTGCATGCATTAAGATGATTAAGCCACTTAGGATGTGTTTTTGTGGCCTTCAAATGATTTGAATTGATAAATATTCCCTTAGTTGCCCATTTTGAACCTTATGAGATATTATGATTTTTCTTTGGTACCCTGCATTTATTGAAATATTCTTTGTGAGTACCTTGGAAATTTTGAATGAGCAATTGAGAGAATGACTCAAGAAAAGTGAAAGTAATTGGTGAAAAGTGTTATGAGTTCTATTTCTCTTCCAAATGAAAAAATAAAAAAAATAATAAAGAGAAATTTGGAAGAGAATAGAAGGAAAAAAAAGTGAAAAGAAAAGAAGGATGATAATGATTTTGGAGTTGAGTGTGAGTCTTAATTGTATTCATTGCTCATTCATAATTTTTAAGGGATGTTGTTTGATTTCATATATTTAGCCCTTAGTTTTATCCTATCTTTCTTTTATCCCACCTTTCATCTTTAGCCATGGCCTCATTACAACCAAAATTAAGACCTTTTGATTTGTGTATGTATTCAATAATTTCAGTGGAGATATTGGTCTATGGTCAAGCTTATGGTAACACATTGTCATTGTATGAATTTGAGTGAATCAAATATATATTTATATATATATATATAATATAACCCTTGATACACATGAGAGATACACACTGTGAGATTGAGAGTGTTCACTAATCTTGAGTTCTTATTGACTTTGTTTCTCTAACCAGGTTTCAATTGCATAAATTGCTTTTGATAAAAAGTGTCTGAGTGTGTGAGTCGAAGTCCTTGATTAAGTTTGTACATTTTGATTTAGGAGGTAGTCTTGTGTTCTAGAATTTTTATTTTACTTTTGCCTGGGACATGCAAAATACTAAGTTTGGGGGAGTGATTTGGGTCTAATATATGATGTTTTGAGCATGATTTAGACTCCCTTTCACTATGGATTTGGCTTGTTTCTCTTGTAAATTTAGGACTTTTTGTATAGTTTTTAGAAAGTTAGGTAATTTAGAATCCTTTGAATGTTTTGATCCATTTTGGGTTTGTTTCAGGTACTTTCGGAGCTTAAATGAAGAAAATAAATATGGAGCATGAAAGAGGATGAAAAGACCTTGAAAATGACGCAAGAACGAAGCGAAACAGAGCCAGAATGAGTCCCACATGCCCAGGCGTGGAGCTCCCCACGCCCAGGCATGTCTGCAGCGAAAAAATACACCAATCAGGTGCCTGACACGCCCAGGCGTGAGGTTCTTGGCGCCCAGGCGCGCATAGTGCGTGAAAGTGACGTTGTTCGGTATTTTGACCATAACTTGAGCTACGCTTACGCAAATGAGGCAATATTGGTATCATTTTAAAGATAAGGAAAAGATCTACAACTTTTCCAGAAATAGCCTTGCTCAAATTCGTCCATGTTTGGGGTCAAAATCAGTGCCAAACTTGCTGTCAGATACGAGAAAGCCCAATTGGGCCACTTCCGGATCAGTTTTGCTCCAATTCAATTAGGATTAGTTTTATCTTTTAAATATATGTTTTAGAATTAGGTTAAGCGGCCATTAGCAGTCATTAGAAAGAGAGAGAGTGGGAGATTACATAAATTTAGAGAGTTTTAGAAGAGGAGAAGATCAAGGATTGGAAGATCCAAGGCTTTTCCATGGTAATCATGCATTCTTCTATTGCTTTTGTTCTTATTTTTTCAATGTTTAACTAAAACCATTGTGTTAGGAATTGGTGAATTTGTATGGATTAGTTTATTTAATTTATGAATTGATGTTTTTCCGTTTCTAAATCATGTGTTTGATTGTGTAACATCCTGAAATTTAATTCTAATAATAATTATAATAATAATAAGATTTGGAAGTAAGGATTATCCTAAAAGGGATTTAAAAAGATGGGTTAGGAATTCTCTGAGTGTCATAAAGGAATCAAAAAGTGTTGGCATCGGAAAAGAAATTTAAAGAAGACCAAACGAGTGTTAAAAGTCGGTGTTTTCGGTGTAATAAACACCCTAAACTAGGAAATTCAAAATGAAAGATCTACATCACTAAACATGAATTCCACCGTTGGATAGGGAGATAAGTGTCTTAGGAAGCTTGTCTCCAAATTTGGGCAAGATCCGACGGTTAACGAAGAAGTTATGGTATGGTCAACCCAGAATCAACAGATTCTCGCCCAGGCGCGAGAAACCCTCGCCCAGGCGCGCAGCAGAACAAATCAGCACCTGATCAGTGGGGGACGCGCCCAGGCGAGCGGGAGGCCGCGCCCAGGCGCTTGGCGCTCGTGGCACCCGCACCAGCACCATAAAAGGTGCGCCAATCACCCCCCTCCCTCATTTCTCCGCCCCATCTTCTCCCTCCTCACCCCAAAACCACCCCCAACACCACCAAACACCAATTTTCTCACCTCCAATCTCCTCCCCAAGAAAACCCCCATCTCCCTTGACCCTTTTCCCTCTCTTCCTCCTTTGGAGCTTTCTCTCTCTCTCTCTCTCTCTCTCTCTCTCTCTCTCCTAGGGTCCTCTCTCTCCACCTCTCCTCCTCCTTCTTCTCCGGCCGCCGCCACCGTCGCCGTCGTTCTTCCCCCATCCCCTTTGGTTATCCCTCTCTTTCCTCATTTTCCCTAGCTCTCTCTCTTCTTCTCTCACTTGATTCTCTCTCTCCTCCTTACTCCTCCGTCGGAACGGACGCCGGGGCCACGGGCCGTAGCCACCACCGCCACCATGACCCACCACCACCATCATAAACTCCTTTCTCTCCCTCTCTCCGCAAACTTTTTCTCTTCCTCCCTCTTTGGTGACGATTCACCATTGAGGAGCGACACCGGGGTCGTCATCGTCTCCGTGGCCGACTCTCCCATTGTGCTCGAAGCCGAAGCTTAGAGGAGTCTCGAGTGTGAACCGGATTGGGTGGTGTGACCGCGAGCAAGATCGAGACAAGCCGAAGCAGGATCTCCCAGCCGAGTCGCAAACCAGGTTCTCTTTAAAAACCCGAGGTAAGACGGGTTGCGTTACCTTTACTTAGAGAGTAAATTCTAGGATGCTATAGTGGTAGCTAAGAATTGGGTAATTAAAAAGTATGTTAATGAACCTTAGGGTAGTCCCCGCTGATATAAATGAAGTAATTAAAATTGTTAATTGAAATCACACCTTAGGGAATAAAATGTATGTGCGTAGAATAAGGCCCGGAATGAATGAGCGTGTTTAGGATATTAAAATAGTTAGTATAAAATGAAATGTGGGAAATCATAAAATAAAACCAAGGGGTATAGTTAAAGGAAAACTAATAAAATGAGGAATTAAGATGCGAAGACGATAAGTATGTGCGGAGTGAACATAGTTAAGAGTAGTTGGAAAGTTAGAGAAATAGAAACGAAACAATAAACTAAAATTCAAATATAAATAGGAAACCTATAAAAGAAATTAGGGAAAAGATAATAAAACGAAAAGAGAGGACGTTATTTTGAATGTTAAAATAGAACGGTGTAGTAAAATAGGGAAACTAAGTTGAGTTAATAAGGTAGTTAAATAAAATGGAGTTAATGAAATAGGGATAATAAGTTAAGTAATTGTGACATCCCCTATTTTCCTAATGACGATAAATAAGTTTTCACCAAAGAGGAATTTTGAGATGTTGTTTTACAAGGGATTTTAATGAGTGTTTTATTCGATTACGTAATCGGTTGTCGATTTTATGGTGTTTTGGTAAACAAAGATTTTTATAGAGTTCAAGCAAATGATTTTATTGAGTTTGGAATAATTTTATTATTTGTGATTCCATTTGAGAAATGAATTTCTTTATACATCTCTATGGATTTAACCTGATTGATTTAAGAATCGATTTAAAAGAGTTTCGATTTCATAATGAACCCTTATGTTTTGAAATTTGATATGCTTGTGTTGTGACTTTGTATGCATGAGTGTTTAAGGTTTTGATTGAGACCTTGTTTTATTGATTTATATGATTTCATGGAAAATTATTTTATAAGTTTCAAAGAATCAAGTCCAATCACCTCTAGAAACCCTAATCGATGAGTGAAACCCTAATCGAGCTCTTGATCTCCGATTAAGTGCCTAATCATTCTCTTAAACCCTAAACTCTTTTGATTAGTGAGCTAATCCAAAATTAGTTTTCCTTAATCCCATGATTAAGTTTTTATTAACACCTTAATCCTTGATTAAGCCCTAATCACTAAGGATTAGTGGACTAAACCTAGATTAATTAACCTAATCCTACCCTAATCATGATTAAGCCCTAATTAGCACCTTAAACCTAATTAAACTAACCTAGTCTACCCTAATGCCATATGGCCGAATGTCCAAGTGCATGGCTTGGACACCAAGCTCATTTACTTGGTTAACAAGTGGCATGCCTTAATAGTCAACATGATGACATCACTCTAATGACCTAAGCATGACTTAAGGAAGAAGAAAAAAAATGAAGAGAAGTAAAGGAAGAGGAAGGTGGCCGTGAGGGCCTTTGAGGCTAACTCTCCAAAAGACTTGGCCTCCAAGTTTATGACTTAATCCCTAAGTATTGCAAATGAACCCTCCATGCAAACCCTTCTTGGCAAATAGGAAAAAGTAAGACTAAAGAAAAAGGGACCAAACCGTGAGAGAGGGAGCTCATTTCACTCTTTCATTTCATCTTCACCATTTTTTTCTCTCAACAAACAACAACACCAACACACAACATCAACACCAAACCGTGAGTGAGTGAGTTCTTCATTCATTCATCAAACACATACTTTCTTCCACATATTTTCCTAAACCAAACACTTAACACCAAGAGAATCATCAAACTCTTGGTGAGAAAGTAAAAGAGAGAAAGAGAGACCGAATTGAGGGAGGAGGAGAACCAAACTCCAACACCTTGAAATCTTCATGATCTAAGCTAGATCAAGCTAAGAGAGTGAAAAGGAAAAGAGAAAGATCATGGACTAGGAAAAGGAGGGAGAAACCGTGAGGAAAGAGAGAGGAGAAACCAAGGAAATTGGACTTGAATTCTTAAAATTTTTAATTAAGTAAGAACTTGTCTCATGAACTTAAAAGCTTCAAACCTTTTTCTTTGATTCATTTTCGTTTTTCATGATTTCTTTCTAAAGCTTTGATTTGGTTTGAAAAATGTTAATGCATGTTGGTTTTTAATCTAGATCTAGAGTTTTTACTCACATGCATGTTGATTTTTAAACTTGATCTTGAAGTTTTTGTTAAGAAAGTGTTTTTCTTTTAATCTTGTTAACTCATCCATTTCTCTTTGATTTCTAAAAGTGCTTTTGAAACGAATTTGATTCTTGAGTTTTCACAAAGGGTTTTTCAAGAGATCTAATATTCTTGTTTACATGCATGTTTAGATCTATGCCTAAGCCATGATATGTGTGATTGTTTGAATCATAATGTGAAAAGTCCTTGAAATTGGTGGAACTTTTCCTTAAAGTTGGCCACGGTTTTGTTGTTATTGTGAGTATGAGCTTGTTTTCTTTTGATTGATCCTTTACATGATGTGATCTTGTGATGTAATGATGCTTTAAGTGAATAACATTTATGTGATGTTTGTGATCTTGATGTATTGGTCACGGTTTGTACTTGATCTTTAGGTTAGAAGTTTTGATGTTGGATTTTATTATGTGCATGTGATTATCTTGAGATTCTAAGTATGATTTGGAAGTTTGAATCTTTAAGAAAACTCTTTGTAAGACAACCATGGACAAGTCACGGTTTTGATGATGATGTGGTGCAAAGATTGATTTTCTTTTGTTTGACTTCTTGCATGTCATGATCTTGAGATTTGATGATGCTTTAGATGAATGAATTTATGTGATGTTATGAACTTTATATGCTAGCTACGGTTTTGCATACTTGATTGAAAATATTAGAATTTTCTTAGGTCTAATTGATGAGTATGTGATTTGCATGAACTTATGTTGATCTTAAGTGTTTAATATGAAATAAAAAGGCTTGTGCATGCTCACGGTTTTATGTAGCAAATGCATGCTAGGATTATGTTTTTACTTGCTTGATGAGTCATGTGAAATTGTTGTTGGATTTGGAGTTGTTTTAGAAGTCTTGAATCTTTGAAAATGTTTTTGAAAAACCTAGTTAAGGTCACGGTATTGGACCTTAGCTTTTGAGTTAAATTTTCTTGAATAAATATGTGTTGACTTCATGAAACTATGTGTGTATGAGTGTGTTATTGATTTCCATAAAAATGAACGAATGAACAAACTTGTTAAATGAAATGATGTTGTGCTGAAATGGTGATGTGTGTGTTTCTAACTTTGGTAAATGATATTTATGTGTGTTCAATGATTCTGAAACTTTGTCACCGACTTAAGTATATTAAAATGAACTTCTCTGAATTTTTATATGATTTTTAGAATTGGTTTGTTAATTGAAATGGAGTCATTTTGGTGGAAACGATTTCGGAAAAATAAGTTTTCAAGGAAAAACCTAAACAGAGTTTTCTGGCCTAAACTACTCTGAATTGCTTGAAATTTTTATGGTAGCTCCTTAAACATGTCGTGTGACTCTCTGTAAAATTTGAGATGACTTGGAGTTGGTTTGATATTTTTACTAATTTAAAAACAGTGAACCGTTTGGTTCAGATTTTCCAGACTTAGTGACGAATTTAATTGAAAAAGTAGGACTTTCACAACTCCAAATGATCTGGAAATTTTATGAGATGATCTTGATTGTGTAAGGAATATTTATACCAATTTTCATATAATTCGAAGTTGAAACACTATTTTTAATTATGACATTTTGGCCTCAGGTCAGCAACAGTTCTATCTTGCTTTTCATGAAAAATCCGATTTGAATCCTAGCCTAAGATTATTCAAATGACTTGGAAATTTTATATGGTTAACTTTAACATATGATGGTATGTTCTGGAGATTTTGAGAATTAAATAAGTTGATTGGATATAGTTTTAAATTTTATCTTTTGTTCTTTCCCGTAATTGAACAAAAGCTTTATTTAAATGTTTTTGACAAACATGAATTTTGTGCTTTGTTTTGTGACTTGGCTGGACTTGTATGATGATTATTATGTCTTGAAGTAATTGAATGAATGATTGCTTGATGATATGTTTAGACTATGCATGATTGAGTTTACAAGATTGATTGTTTACTGTGTTTCGGTCTAGGTTATTAGTTTGAAATAATGATTTGAGAATGTGCTATGTGCTATGTGCCAAAATGGTTTGTTTTAGGTGATTTGTTCTAATTGGACTACTTTGTTTAAAGAGTCTTGGAATTATTTATTTGATAAAAGAAGTGAAGGAAAATGAAGTATTTAATAAGTTACGATGATTGATTTTTTTTAAATGAATTTGGTTATTTGAAAAAAAAAATATTGGGCCTATTGTTTCTGCCTCATTTTGTTGCATAATGTTATACTTGGAAATGAATTGTTTTAAGTATTTGAGTTTGAGAAATTGTTAATCAAAGTGTTTATTTGATTGTTTCAAGATACTTGGTTTGTCTATGGATTTAAATTGGTTTTGAATAATGAAAAATGAACTTGGGACTTAGCATATGATGCTGTCCAGAATCTTTATAAGTTGTATTTCTTATTTAAAAATGTTTTCAAAGTGATTTGAGGTTGAGTTTTGATGAGTACTTAATCTAAGATAAAGTTGGTTTTAAGAAAGTGCAATTTTACGGTGTTTTCGGATTTTCTAAAGAGTGTTTTATGGGCTAGCATCTTTTCTGTCCAGTTTTTATTTAAATTGTTTTTCATCCTGAAAATGTGTTTGATTGGTTTTAAAGTTTATGTTTTAAGTGGTACGTGATTTAAGCAAAGTTGGATTTCAAAAATGACATTATTCAATGTTTTCGGGATCGAGCGAGCTGCTGTCCAAGACGGACCAGCAACCGATCCATTTATTTAAAATGATTTCATTGATTTCTTGAAATGATTTCAAAGTATTTAAAGTATAGTGAAAGTTGGATTTTGATTTGAGAAAAACCTTTACGTTTTACGGTTGTCCGACAAGAAGTAAAAGGAGTTTTCGAAAACACGCTTTAAGTTTAAGTATGGCGATTATTTAGATAGACTAGTAACGTTGGTGTCTCCTATCTAGTACGAGGTGCGTATAAGTCAGGAAGCTGGAGCAGCTGACAGTTGAGAGGACCCGCAACGATTTCGGACGAGGTATGTGCTGGAGTTGAGGTGAGAGAGAAGCTTCCCTAAGACACCGTGGTATTTAGGTGATCTATTAGGACACTCCGTACTCTCTCAAAGTCGGAGTAAAGGTCTATCGTAGCTAGTAGTATACCCGATAAATTGTGTGATTGTTTGTATCGCGGTATACGAAGACTCAGACCTATGCTATTACATGGTATTGATTGATTGATATGTTTGTTTATGGTGAGATATATTACTGCTTATGATCATGGCATATGCATAATGCATCATCCCGCGTTATAAGATAAGAATAGAAGAGACATAGAAAACTGTAAGAAATCCCCCGACGATTAGAGCAAGACTCTATGGGATGGAACGCGTGATGAACTGGATGATGCTGATGCGCTGAGTACGTGGATCGAGCTGAGGCTATGATGATGATGATGACGCTTTGGATGTGAACGCAATAACTGCCGATAACTTCCATATGGTCGAAGCCATATGTTGAGATAGTTCCACGTGGTTGTAGCCATGTGTTGAGATAGCCTCCATATGGTCGTAGCCATATGTTGAGTGTGAAGGATTTGGGATAGGTCGGAGCCTACCTGTTGATGATTGATGGATATCCCGCATATGGTCGGAGCCGTATGCTGATAGTGATTCTGAGTGGTTTGTAGCCCCTCAGAAGGATGATTGATATTCCGCATATAGTCGTAGCTATTTGGCGAGGTTGATTCTGAATGGGTCGTAGCCCGTCAGAACGTTGATTGGTATTCCGCATATAGTCGTAGCTATATGGCGAGGTTGATTCTGAATGGGTTGTAGCCCATCAGACAAGTTGTGGATATCCTGCATACTGGTCGGAGCCGTATGCCGAAATGATTCAGGATGGGTCGGAGCCCGTCAGAGACAGTGGTCGAGTCCCACAGAAGCATTCCGCATATAGTCGGAGCTGTATGGCGGAGATGACTTAGGATGGGTCGACATTAGAACGAGCGAGTACAACCTTACGACTTTAAACCCTAACCCGAAGTAGTGGAGAGGAAGATACATCTGGATTACCCTTGTGGTGTTCAGCTGGATGATTAGGATAGGGGACGGCAATGACGGTGACTCGTCAAGAAACCTTGAGAAGTCTGTCTAGGTGGGAAAAACCATAGGGGCCCTGGCTGAACCAGTCGGAGCTGGTCACTCAGTGGTGTGGACGAAGTACCACATGATCACTAGACAAGGCGACTGACACCCCCTTGACTAAATCTTGATCAGTGAGAGGGATGCTCGAACATGGCCGAATGAGGTTGTTTTATTTATTTCCCGGGCTATTATTTTATGAATGCATTTACTTTGCCATCCAGTAAAAGCCGGTGTGGTTAGAGATCCTGTACTCCTGATTGCTTCCGACTAGGTGGATGGATTCCGAGGAGATGTAGACTTGAAACCAAAACAATAAAGCCTGAATTCCGATATTATGGACTCGAGATATGTGAACAGAGAGACTTCGACGTTGCGAGACAAGTGGTTAAAGAGATTCAGCTTTGCGAGATAATTGATTTAGGGATTCCCATAAGCGAGAGATAAAATGTTAGATGATGCGACGATTGCATTGCATCCTCATGCATTCTGCATAATTATCTGTTGTATTGTTGTGCTATGAATGTGTATTGTTGTATGCTTGTATTGTCTTAATATTTTGCCTATCGTAAACCCACACCGTCGACGATGTGTCGTTCGGAATGCTTACTCTCTCTGTCTTCCCCCTTCCCTGTGGACTTCGGTGACGATGTCCACAGGTGACAGAGTAAGTAGATGATCCTGAGAGTCGGTGCCTCAAGTGTTGGTCTACGAAGACACGACCGAGATGGAGTCTCAAAGAAGAAGACGGTCAAGCTCGACTCGAGGACTCGATGGTGGATGATTCGACTTTGCTGAGGAGTATCATATTGACGAAAGTCTGCTGTTATAGTGTCTATGTTCAAGTATTGTACTCCCTTATCAGGTACTTAGACATCATTAACTGTATCCACATGTACACCCGAAAGATGTTTTATAAAGCTGGACAATCAACGTTAAGTTTTCTGGTTAAACATAAAAGATATGGGCTTTTAAATGTGATTTGTGAAAACAAGTTTCAAAATGCGGTGTTCCGTAACATCTCGGTTTGGAGCTTGAAGTATAACATGAGATATGAGAGTCCAATTTATGTTGCAAATTAATTGACGAAAGATTTTGGAACTTGGAGATTCTCATATCCATGTCATGTTTCAAAAAAAAAAAATTGGCCCAAATTTTCACTATATTGAATCTAATGAATTATGTTTTCAAGTTGTCAAATCGGGGTGTTACATTTGTGGTATCAGAGCAATGGTTATCCTAAGTAGCCTGTTATATGGGCTTACATGCTTTGTTTGTGTGCATTTGTTTGTATGTTAGTGTTGGGATTACGAGGAGTGAGAGTAGAAGTACGAAGTAACGCGAGTGTTCACACCATGTCTATCGTCCTGTCCCAATCGTTCTGTTTCTATTATTCTATCTCTATATATCTGAAAGTGCGTCGGGAGTTGCCAACGGTGCATGCAAAGGACCGAGACTAGTGTCATTGTGAGACTTTGTTCTGTGTGACCTGAACTTCCTCTTGATTTTGAAGCCCTCTCTGTTGAGAACCCCTTTTTGTTGAAATAACTTTTGGAATCCTGACCTGAAACCTTGTTTGTTAAAGCTTCATTTGATATGAACCCTTTTCTTGTGATCATGGCCAACGTCCTTGGCGGCCTGGCATGTCTTTCGAAAATGACCCTGTTCTGTCAAACAACTTGACAAGACTATGATTACTGATGAACCCAAAGCTTCATCTCCTGAACTTTGACAAAACAATTTTCTTCTTCAGAGACTTTGTAACAATCTTCGACCCTGACATCTTATGCCTACCAAGTAGATATTTCCCAATTATGTAGTGGGCAGTGAGGTGTTGCTAAGGAAGGATTGTGATGGTTGAGGGATTAGTAAGTGTGAACAAAGATGATGTATTAAGAATAAAGTGAGGTGAGAATACCCCTTAGAGCCATAAGTATGATAGTGGAACGTACAAGCTTGATAGTAGTCTACCCCGAGTGATGACATGAATAGTGTTAAGGTGGTAGATATCTAAGACCAGTCTGAAGGATTTAGAGTTAGAGAAGCTCTAGTTGGAGTAGGTGAACGATTGGAGTGGATGTGAACTTAGGATAGGACCATGAGATTGAGTAAATGAGGTGGTAAAATTAACGGATAGAACCCTTAGGTGACGTCCAAACTTAGGTCAAATGACTAAGATTTGATGTTTTAATGGACATAGATGACTGTAAGTTTTGAATTCAAAGATATTTCTAGGATTCAAGTTGTTAAGATAGGAGGATAAGTCCCCGAGTTGGAGAGATTTTGATGGTTTAGAACCCAGGATGAGCCATAAGGGGGTGAGAAAAGGCTTAGAATGCATACGTTATCTAGGATGAGGAGTAAGATGATGTATATTTCCTCAAAAATTTAGTGGTTGTTAAGGAAAAGGAAGGAATGATAGTTGCCCTAGTCATTCGATGGGGGAGAAAATTTGATTTAGCCCGCAGAATTTTAGGCGATACACAGATAGGCTTGAACGAAGTGATGGGAAGTTTTGTAAGATAAACTAGAATTGGTAAATGTTGGGAAACTTTATAGTTTTAGTCCCTGTCAAATGCTATTGGAAAGGCATGATGTATAGGAATATGATGTATCAAAGTTGGGGAGTAAACGGAGAATTTTTAGGTTTGTAATAACCCGCCTGTGTTTAAATGGATGAGAAGAGTCAAGTTAAGAGAGAAAGACCATGAGAAGAATAATAGTAACCCCGTAGGGATTGGCATAAGCATGTTATTCTTTCTAAATGTTGTTTCAGAATCTTTGAACCTTTAAACTTTGATTGACCAAACTGAACCGTTAATATTCCATTGTATCCGATAATGGAATGACCCAAAGGATTGCTTTTGAAAGTAATCAATTTGACTTACTCCCAAGAACCTCCAGAGAAGGATACATAATTGGCAACTCGAGGACAACGACTATTGCTAAGGGCAAAAGGAATCGTTTGAAAAGACCCGACATCCTTTGATCGTGGAGTTCCGCGTAGCATTTCTCGAGGACGAGAAATCATTAAGTTGGGGAGAGTGTGACATCCCCTATTTTCCTAACGACGATAAATAAGTTTTCACCAAAGAGGAATTTTGAGATGTTGTTTTACAAGGGATTTTAATGAGTGTTTTATTCGATTACGTAATCGGTTGTCGATTTTATGGTGTTTTGGTAAACAAAGATTTTTATAGAGTTCAAGCAAATGATTTTATTGAGTTTGGAATAATTTTATTATTTGTGATTCCATTTGAGAAATGAATTTCTTTATACATCTCTATGGATTTAACCTGATTGATTTAAGAATCGATTTAAAAGAGTTTCGATTTCATAATGAACCCTTATGTTTTGAAATTTGATATGCTTGTGTTGTGACTTTGTATGCATGAGTGTTTAAGGTTTTGATAGAGACCTTGTTTTATTGATTTATATGATTTCATGGAAAATTATTTTATAAGTTTCAAAGAATCAAGTCCAATCACCTCTAGAAACCCTAATCGATGAGTGAAACCCTAATCGAGCTCTTGATCTCCGATTAAGTGCCTAATCATTCTCTTAAACCCTAAACTCTTTTGATTAGTGAGCTAATCCAAAATTAGTTTTCCTTAATCCCATGATTAAGTTTTGATTAACACCTTAATCCTTGATTAAGCCCTAATCACTAAGGATTAGTGGACTAAACCTAGATTAATTAACCTAATCCTACCCTAATCATGATTAAGCCCTAATTAGCACCTTAAACCTAATTAAACTAACCTAGTCTACCCTAATGCCATATGGCCGAATGTCCAAGCGCATGGATTGAACACCAAGCTCATTTACTTGGTTAACAAGTGGCATGCTTTAATAGTCAACATGATGACATCACTCTAATGACCTAAGCATGACTTAAGGAAGAAGAAAAAAAATGAAGAGAAGGAAAGGAAGAGGAAGGTGGCCGTGAGGGCCTTTGAGGCAAAGACTTGGCCTCCAAGTTTATGACTTAATCCCTAAGTATTGCAAATGAACCCCCCATGCAAACCCTTCTTGGCAAATAGGAAAAAGTAAGACTAAAGAAAAAGGGACCAAACCGTGAGAGAGGGAGCTCATTTCACTCTTTCATTTAATCTTCACCATTTCTTTCTCTCAACAAACAACAACACCAACACACAACATCAACACCAAACCGTGAGTGAGTGAGTGAGTTCTTCATTCATTCATCAAACACATACTTTCTTCCACATCTTTTCCTAAACCAAACACTTAACACCAAGAGAATCATCAAACTCTTGGTGAGTAAGTAAAAGAGAGAAAGAGAGACCGAATTGAGGGAGGAGGAGAACCAAACTCCAACACCTTGAAATCTTCGTGATCTAAGCTAGATCAAGCTAAGAGAGTGAAAAGGAAAAGAGAAAGATCATGGACTAGGAAAATGAGGGAGAAACCGTGAGGAAAGAGAGAGGAGAAACCAAGGAAATTGGACTTGAATTCTTAAAATTTTTAATTAAGTAAGAACTTGTCTCATGAACTTAAAAGCTTCAAACCTTTTTCTTTGATTAATTTTCGTTTTTCATGATTTCTTTCTAAAGCTTTGATTTGGTTTGAAAAATGTTAATGCATGTTGGTTTTTAATCTAGATCTAGAGTTTTTACTCACATGCATGTTGATTTTTAAACATGATCTTGAAGTTTTTGTTAAGAAAGTGTTTTTCTTTTAATCTTGTGAACTCATCCATTTCTCTTTGATTTCTAAAAGTGCTTTTGAAAAGAATTTGATTCTTGAGTTTTCACAAAGGGTTTTTCAAGAGATCTAATATTCTTGTTTACATGCATGTTTAGATCTATGCCTAAGCCATGATATGTGTGATTGTTTGAATCTTAATGTGAAAAGTCCTTGAAATTGGTGGAACTTTTCCTTAAAGTTGGCCACGGTTTTGTTGTTATTGTGAGTATGAGCTTGTTTTCTTTTGATTGATCCTTTACATGATGTGATCTTGAGATGTAATGATGCTTTAAGTGAATAACATTTATGTGATGGTTGTGATCTTGATGTATTGGTCACGGTTTGTACGTGATCTTTAGGTTAGAAGTTTTGATGTTGGATTTTATTATGTGCATGTGATTATCTTGAGATTCTAAGTATGACTTGGAAGTTTGAATCTTTAAGAAAACTCTTTTTAAGACAACCATGGACAAGTCACGGTTTTGATGATGATGTGGTGCAAAGCTTGATTTTCTTTTGTTTGACTTCTTGCATGTCATGATCTTGAGATTTGATGATGCTTTAGATGAATGAATTTATGTGATGTTATGATCTTTATATGCTAGCTACGGTTTTGCATACTTGATTGAAAAGATTAGAATTTTCTTAGGTCTAATTGATGAGTATGTGATTTCCATGAACTTATGTTGATCTTAAGTGTTTAATATGAAATAAAAAGGCTTGTGCATGCTCACGGTTTTATGTAGCAAATGCATGCTAGGATTATGTTTTTACTTGCTTGATGAGTCATGTGAAATTGTTGTTGGATTTGGAGTTGTTTTAGAAGTCTTGAATCTTTGAAAATGTTTTTGAAAAACCTAGTTAAGGTCACGGTATTGGACCTTAGCTTTTGAGTTAAATTTTCTTGAATAAATATGTGTTGACTTCATGAAACTATGTGTGTATGAGTGTGTTATTGATTTCCATAAAAATGAATGAATGAACAAACTTGATAAATGAAATGATGTTGTGCTGAAATGGTTATGTGTGTGTTTCTAACTTTGATAAATGATATTTATGTGTGTTCAATGATTCTGAAACTTTGTCACCGACTTAAGTATATTAAAATGAACTTCTCTGAATTTTTATATGATTTTTAGAATTGGTTTGTTAATTGAAATGGAGTCATTTTGGTGGAAACGATTTCGGAAAAATAAGTTTTCAAGGAAAAACCTAAACAGAGTTTTCTGGCCTAAACTACTCTAAATTGCTTGAAATTTTTATGGTAGCTCCTTAAACATGTCGTGTGACTCTCTGTAAAACTTGAGATGATTTGGAGTTAGTTTGATATTTTTACCAATTTAAAAACAGTGAACCGTTTGGTTCAGATTTTCCAGACTTAGTGACGAATTTAATTGAAAAAGTATGACTTTCACAACTCCAAATGATCTGTAAATTTTATGAGATGATCTTGATTGTGTAAGGAATATTTATACCAATTTTCATATAATTCGGAGTTGAAACACTATTTTTAATTATGACATTTTGGCCTCAGGTCAGCAACAGTTCTATCTTGCTTTTCATGAAAAATCTGATTTGAAACCTAGCCTAAGATTATTCAAATGAATTGGAAATTTTATATGGTTAACTTTAACATATGATGGTATGTTCTGGAGATTTTGAGAATTAAATAAGTTGATTGGATATAGTTTTAAATTTTATCTTTTGTGCTTTCCCGTAATTGAACAAAAGCTTTATTTAAATGTTTTTGACAAACATGAATTTTGTGCTTTGTTTTGTGACTTGGATGGACTTGTATGATGATTATTATGTCTTGAAGTAATTGAATGAATAATTGCTTGACGATATGTTTAGACTATGCATGATTGAGTTTACAAGATTGATTGTTTACGGTGTTTCGGTCTAGGTTATTAGTTTGAAATAATGATTTGAGAATGTTCTATGTGCTATGTGCCAAAATGGTTTGTTTTAGGTGATTTGTTCTAATTGGACTACTTTGTTTAAAGATTCTTGGAATTATTTATTTGATAAAAGAAGTGAAGGAAAATGAAGTATTTAATAAGTTACGATGATTGATTTTTTTTAAATGAATTTGGTTATTTGAAAAAAAAAATATTTGGCCTACTGGTTTCTGCCTCCTTTTGTTGCATAATGTTATACTTGGAAATGAATTGTTTTAAGTATTTGAGTTTGAGAAATTGTTAATCAAAGTGTTTATTTGATTGTTTCAAGATACTTGGTTTGTCTATGGATTTAAATTGGTTTTGAATAATGAAAAATGAACTTGGGACTTAGCATATGATGCTGTCCAGAATCTTTATAAGTTGTATTTCTTATTTAAAAATGTTTTCAAAGTGATTTGAGGTTGAGTTTTGATGAGTACTTAATCTAAGATAAAGTTGGTTTTAAGAAAGTGCAATTTTACGGTGTTTTCGGATTTTCTAAAGAGTGTTTTATGGGCTAGCATCTTTGCTGTCCAGTTTTTATTTAAATTGTTTTTCATCCTGAAAATGTGTTTGATTGGTTTTAAAGTTTATGTTTTAAGTGGTACGTGATTTAAGCAAAGTTGGATTTCAAAAATGACATTATTCGATGTTTTCGGGATCGAGCGAGCTGCTGTCCAAGACGGACCAGCAACCTATCCATTTATTTAAAATGATTTCATTGATTTCTTGAAATGATTTCAAAGTATTTAAAGTATAGTGAAAGTTGGATTTTGATTTGAGAAAAACCTTTACGTTTTACGGTTGTCCGACAAGAAGTAAAAGGAGTTTTCGAAAACACGCTTTAAGTTTAAGTATGGCGATTATTTAGATAGACTAGTAACGTTAGTGTCTCCTATCTAGTACGAGGTGAGTATAAGTCAGGAAGGTGGAGCAGCTGACAGTTGAGAGGACCCGCAAGGATTTCGGACGAGGTATGTGCTGGAGTTGAGGTGAGAGAGAAGCTTCCCTAAGACACCGTGGTATTTAGGTGATCTATTAGGACACTCCGTACTCTCTCAAAGTCGGAGTAAAGGTCTATCGTAGCTAGTAGTATACCCGATAAATTGTGTGATTGTTTGTATCGCGGTATACGAAGACTCGGACCTATGCTATTACATGGTATTGATTGATTGATATGTTTGTTTATGGTGAGATATATTACTGCTTATGATCATGGCATATGCATAATGCATCATCCCGCGTTATAAGATAAGAATAGAAGAGACATAGAAAACTGTAAGAAATCCCCCGACCATTAGAGTAAGACTCTAAGGGATGGCACGCGTGATGAACTGGATGATGCTGATGCGTTGAGTACGTGGATCGAGCTGAGGCTATGATGATGATGATGACGCTTTGGATGTGAACGCAATAACTGCCGATAGCTTCCATATGGTCGAAGCCATATGTTGAGATAGTTCCACGTGGTTGTAGCCATGTGTTGAGATAGCCTCCATATGGTCGTAGCCATATGTTGAGTGTGAAGGATTTGGGATAGGTCGGAGCCTACCTGTTGATGATTGATGGATATCCCGCATATGGTCGGAGCCATATGCTGATGGTGATTCTGAGTGGGTCGTAGCCGCTCAGAAGGATGATTGATATTCCACATATAGTCGTAGCTATATGGCAAGGTTGATTCTGAATGGGTCGTAGCCCGTCAGAACGTTGATTGGTATTCCGCATATAGTCGTAGCTATATGGCGAGGTTGATTCTGAATGGGTTGTAGCCCATCAGACAAGTTGTGGATATCCTGCATACTGGTCGGAGCCGTATGCCGAAATGATTCAGGATGGGTCGGAGCCCGTCAGAGACAGTGGTCGAGTCCCCCAGAAGCATTCCGCATATAGTCGGAGCTGTATGGCGGAGATGACTTAGGATGGGTCGATATTAGAACGAGCGAGTACAACCTTACGACTTTAAACCCTAACCCGAAGTAGTGGAGAGGAAGATACATCTGGATTACCCTTGTGGTGTTCAGCTGGATGATTAGGATAGGGGACGGCAATGACGGTGACTCGTCAAGAAGCCTTGAGAAGTCTGTCTAGGTGGGAAAAACCATAGGGGCCCTGGCTGAACCAGTCGGAGCTGGTCACTCAGTGGTGTGGACGAAGAACCACATGATCACTAGACAAGGCGACTGACACCCCCTTGACTAAATCTTGATCAGTGAGAGGGATGCTCGAACACGTCCGGATGAGGTTGTTTTATTTATTTCCCGGGCTATTATTTTATGAATGCATTCACTTTGCCATCCAGTAAAAGCCGGTGTGGTTAGAGATCCTGTACTCCTGATTGCTTCCGACTAGGTGGATGGATTACGAGGAGATGTAGACTTGAAACCAAAACTATAAAGCCTGAATTCCGATATTATGGACTCGAGATATGTGAACAGAGAGACTTCGACGTTGCGAGACAAGTGGTTAAAGAGATTCAGCTTTGCGAGATAATTGATTTAGGGATTCCCATAAGCGAGAGATAAAATGTTAGATGATGCGACGATTGCATTGCATCCTCATGCATTCTGCATAATTATCTGTTGTATTGTTGTGCTATGAATGTGTATTGTTGTATGCTTGTATTGTCTTAATATTTTGCCTATCGTAAACCCACACCGTCGACGATGCGTCGTTCAGAATGCTTACTCTCTCTGTCTTCCCTCTTCCCTGTGGACTTCGGTGATGATGTCCACAGGTGACAGAGTAAGTAGATGATCCTGAGAGTCGGTGCCTCAAGTGTTGGTCTACGAAGACACGACCGAGATGGAGTCTCAAAGAAGAAGACGATCAAGCTCGACTCGAGGAGTCGATGGTGGATGATTCGACTTTGCTGAGGAGTATCATATTGACGAAAGTCTGCTGTTATAGTGTCTATGTTCAAGTATTGTACTCCCTTATCAGGTACTTAGACATCATTAACTGTACCCACATGTACACCCGAAAGATGTTTTATAAAGCTGGACAATCAACGTTAAGTTTTCTGGTTAAACATAAAAGATATGGGCTTTTAAATGTGATTTGTGAAAACAAGTTTCAAAATGCGGTGTTCCGTAACATCTCGGTTTGGAGCTTGAAGTATAACATGAGATATGAGAGTCCAATTTATGTTGCAAATTAATTGACGAAAGATTTTGAAACTTGGAGATTCTCATATCCATGTCATGTTTCAAAAAAAAAATAAAAATTGGCCCAAATTTTCACTATATTGAATCTAATGAATTATGTTTTCAAGTTGTCAAATCGGGGTGTTACAGTAATAATGTGAGCTAATAGAGTAGTTAAATAAACTGGAGTTAATGAAATAAAAATAATAGGTTATGCAATCGTGTGAGATAAAGGAAATAAAGAAATAACTAAGAATTAACAACGAGAACAAAAATATAGAATACATGACCAAATTAAGTAGAGTTGGATAAAAGCGAGGGTAATTAGCAATAAGAAAAAGAATAAAGTAGAAAATGTAGGAAAATGTGATGTGATGAATGAAAATAAGGAATAAAAGATTAAGATAAGCATAAAAGAAATACTTAAATTATAAGAAGAGAAAAGATAAATAATTAAGAAAGAAAAGAGAACGGCTGATGGTCTTTTGGACTCAGTCATAATAAAAGTAAACGGCTGATGGTCTTTTGGACTCAGTCATATAAAGGAAAAACGGCTGATGGTCTTTTGGACTCAGTCATAATAAAGGAAAACGGTTGATGGTCTTTTGGACTCAGTCTTATAAAGGAAAACGGCTGATGGTCTTTTGGACTCAGTCATATAAAGGAAAACGGCTGATGGTCTCAGTCATATAAAGGAAAACGGCTGATGGTCTTTTGGACTCAGTCATATAAAGGAAAACGGCTGATGGTCTTTTGGACTCAGTCATAATAAAGGTAAATGGCTGATGGTCTGTTGGACTCAGTCATAGGGAAAAAGGAAAATAAAAAGAAAAGACAAAGAAAGAGAAAAAGAAAAAGAAAAGGAAGAGAAGAAGAAAAAGAAAGGAAAAGAGAATGTAGAAATGATTAGAGGACTAAGAATGGAAATAAATGAATGAATCAGATAAACTGAATAGCAATTTAAAAATGAAAGGAAATGAATAGTGGACAAAAAGTGGAATGAAATGCGAGAACTGCAAAGGGAATTAAAAATTAAAAGAGTGTGAGATCAAGAGAAGAACTAGAAGAAATTAAATATATGGATATTTATGAGTAATGTATGTTAATAATAATGTAGGCTTAGTTTATTACTATGTCTTCTTTTAGGATTTATCTTTCCAAGTTCTGTGTAATGCTACCCTTCTTGCTATATTTTGCAGGTACAGAAGTGGAGCTTACGTAAGTCATGGCGGAGCAGGATTCCACTTCGTGGAATGTACATTGGTTATGAGAGGACCATATTTTGTAATATATAATAAGTTGTAGTAGTATGGCCCTGGATTTGTACTAATTGGGCGTTAGGCTTGAATTGACTATAGAACTATTATGTTTTATGTTTTTAAATATTTCTGGACTGACAGGTTTAAAGAAGAAAATTTTGGGAAGTCCGAAAAACAGAGGAAACTATGCCCGATTTTCGTAAGATGTTTTTATAAGTAATCAAGTTTAAAAAGGAATTTTCTAGCACCAATTTTAATAAAACTTAAAATTAACTAATAAAAGTGAGGATGTTACATTTATGGTATCAGAGCAGTTTCCCTCGGCCTTGGAGTGTGGACTCACAACTCCTATGGGTTACTCACCAAGCGAGTAATCAAGTGATAATGTCAAGTCATAGAATAGATAAATAGGTACACTTAATTTAAGAGTTTTTAGTTAATTGGGTAATAACGTGATCTTTTTCCAGAACTCAGTCACCATGCCTCGGAGACGTACTCATGACGATAGGATGGCTGCGATACTTGAGAACGTGGTTCAAATGAATCAGAATCAGGCAGAAATCGTAGCAGCAGCAGTGGCCGCACTCCATCAAACACCAAACCCAATCGGCATTGATTGGCTGACACGATTACGACAGAACGATCTGCCCAAGTTTGAAGGTGGCTACAATCCTGACGCAGCCCAGAGGTGGCTCCAAGAGTTGGAGAAGATTTTTCGCACAATGTCACCGCCCGCAGAGCAGGAAGTTACTTTGGCAACGTACATGCTCACTGGAGAAGCTGAATATTGGTGGGAGCGTGTGCGGGGGGAAATGGAGATTGCTAACCAGGAAATCACCTGGGATGTGTTCAAAATCAGGTTCCTAGGGAAATATTTCCCGGAAGATGTCCGTCGAGAGAAAGAATTGGCGTTCCTGACTCTGAAACAAGGGAGTATGAGTGTTGGAGAATATGCTGCACACTTTGAGGATCTCATTCGATATGCCATAAGCTACAGGGATGCTGATGAAAGAACTAAGTGCATTAAGTTCTAGGATGGGCTTCACACCGAGATTAAGATCGCCTTTGAGTATAAGAATGTTGCGAACTTGTCCGACCTGGTAAAAATGGCTAGAACTTATGAAAAAGGATTGAAATGGGAGATGTTGGAGAAGCGAAGCAGGAATAGGCAGGGTGCTGGAAGCTCTACCAGGGGAGAAGGACCGACGCAAGAACCAGACCCATATGCCGATATTGATGCTATGGCAATAGTTCCCATGGTTGCGGACCATAATGTGACTGCCCTAACTGCTAGGCCCTTATGTTCACGCTGTGGGAGATCTCACAAACGTTTGTGTTGGCCTTTGAACCAACTCAGGAAGGAGGGCCTCTGCTTTCACTGCGGACAGTCGGGGCACCGTGCTGCAGACTGTCCTAGGAGCGCGCAGAGCGAAGAATGAATTCATCCGAGGTACTTTTAGTGTTAACAATGTACCAAATATTTGTTTAAGATATTTTGCATAAAGCATACATATTCATTTTAGCTTAAAGAGATATCAATGTTTGTTAGTACATTAGTTAAAGTTCCATCAAACTCACTGATAGTATTGCCACTGGTAGGAGGTAAGATTAGAGCTGATCACTCTAATTTTACACTTGCTAGGGGACGATAACATCAATGAACTTGATGATGATGTCACTGTTGATAGATGTGGGATCGAGACTGATCACCTCGATCTTCGCAACTATTAGTGGTCGATATCATCGACACTTTCTAACTAAAATCAGGACTGACATTTAGGAGCCTTAAGCCAGTGCACCCATTTACTAGTAGTGTAGCCGCGTATAGAGCTCGCGAGAGAATTCAGATGTATATATGAGAATTCGCCAAGCCGTAGGAACCCAGCATAAATCTAAGCCCACTAACAGTTAGCCAACCGCGTACCATTTCCAACCTTCAACAATGGTCGGGGATCTGTGCGCTCGATTCTGAATAGCGAATGAGCATGCTCCCAAGCATGAATATAATCGAGTATGTCTATGCCAAGTGGGGGAGGATTTCAATCCAAGGAATGGGAGATGGAACTTTAATAGTAAGGAAATTGTGAACCCTGTCACGATAGAGGAGATACTTAGCATCCGAGGACAGACACGACAATACTAGGAAGAATGGACCTAAACACACAGAAAGCGGGGAAATAGAACCGACAGGAACCCCATCAGCAGGATGGTTCTCCACTCTACGGAGCAACCCGAATTTCGGGGACGAAATTCAATTAAGGGGGGAGAAATGTAACATCCTGAAATTTAATTCTAATAATAATTATAATAATAAGATTTGGAAGTAAGGATTATCCTAAAAGGGATTTAAAAAGATGCGTTAGGAATTCTCTGAGTGTCATAAAGGAATCAAAAAGTGTTGGCATCGGAAAAGAAATTTAAAGAAGACCAAACGAGTGTTAAAAGTCGGTGTTTTCGGTGTTATAAACACCCTAAACTAGGAAATTCAAAATAAAAGATCTACATCTCTAAACATGAATTCCACCGTTGGATATGGAGATAAGTGTCTTAGGAAGCATGTCTCCAAATTTGGGCAAGATCCGACGATTAACGAAGAAGTTATGGTACAGTCAACCCAGAGTCAATAGACTCTCGCCCAGATGCGAGAAACCTTCGCCCAGGCGCGCAGCGGAACAAATCAGCACCTGATCAGTGGGGGACGCGCCCAGGCGAGCGGGAGGCCGCGCCCGGGCACGCGACGCACGTGGCACCCGCACCAGCACCATAAATGGTGCGCCAATCACCCCCTCCCTCATTTCTCCACCCCATCTTCTCCCTCCTCACCCCAAAACCACCCCCAACACCACCAAACACAAATTTTCTCACCTCCAATCTCCTCCCCATGGAAACCCCCAACTCCCTTGACCCTTTTCCCTCTCTTCCTCCTTTGGAGCTTTCTCTTTCTCTCTCTCTCTCCTAGGGTCCTCTCTCTCCACCTCTCCTCCTCCTTCTTCTCCGGTCGCAGCCACCGCCGTCGTCGTTCTTCCCCCATCCCCTTTGGTTCTCCCTCTCTTTCCTTATTTTCCCTTGTTCTCTCTCTCCTCCTTACTCCTCCGTCGGAACGGACGCCGGGGCCACGGGCCGCAGCCACCACCGCCACCACCGCCACCACGACCCACCACCACCATCATAAACTCCTTTCTCTCCCTCTCTCCGCAAACTTTCTCTCTTCCTCCCTCTTTGGTGACGATTCACCATTAAGGAGCGACACCGGCGCCGTCATCGTCGCCGTGGCCGACTCTCCCATTGTGCTCGAAGCCGAAGCTTAGAGGAGTCTCGAGTGTGAACCGGATTGGGTCGGTGTGACCGCGAGTAAGATCGAGACAAGCCGAAGCAGGATCTCCCAGCCGAGTCGCAAACCAGGTTCTATTTAAAAACCCGAGGTAAGACGGGTTGCATTACCTTTACTTAGAGAGTAAATTCTAGAATGCTATAGTGGTGGCTAAGAATTGGGTAATTAAAAAGTATGTTAATGAACCTTAGGGTAGTCCCCGCTTATATAAATGAAGTAATTGAAATTGTTAATTGAAATCACACCTTAGGGAATAAAATGTATGTGCGTAGAATAAGGCCCGAAATGAATGTGCGTGTTTAGGATATTAAAATAGTTAGTATAAAATGAAATGTGGGAAATCATAAAATAAAACCAAGGGGTATAGTTAAAGGAAAACTAATAAAAAGAGGAATTAAGATGCGAAGACGATGAGTATGTGTGGAGTGAACATAGTTAAGAGTAGTTGGAAAGTTAGAGAAACATAAACGAAACAATAAACTAAAATTCAAATATAAATAGGAAACCGGTAAAAGAAATTAGGGAAAAGATAATAAAACGAAAAGAGAGGACGATATTATGAATGTTAAAATAGAACGGTGTAATAAAATAGGGAAACTAAGTTGAGTTAATAAGGTAGTTAAATAAAATGGAGTTAATGAAATAGGGATAATAAGTTAAGTAATAATGTGAGCTAATAGAGTAGTTAAATAAACTGGAGTTAATGAAATAAAAATAATAGGTTATGTAATAGTGTGAGATATAGGAAACAAAGAAATAACTAAGAATTAACAACGAGAACAAAAATATAGAATACATGACCAAATTAAGTAGAGTTGGATAAAAGCGAGGGTAATTAGCAATAAGAAAAAGAATAAAGTAGAAAATGTAGGAAAATGTGATGTCATGAATGAAAATAAGGAATAAAAGATTAAGATAAGCATAAAAGAAATACTTAAATTATAAGAAGAGAAAAGATAAATAATTAAGAAAGAAAAGAGAATGGCTGATGGTCTTTTGGACTCAGTCATATAAAGGAAAAACGAAAAATGGCTGATGGTCTTTTGGACTCAGTCATAATAACGGAAAACGACTGATGGTCTTTTGGACTCAATCATAATAAAGGTAAATGACTGATTGTCTGTTGGACTCAGTCATAGGGAAGAAGGAAAAGAAAAAGAAAAGACAAAGAAAGAGAAAAAGAAAAAGAAAAGGAAGAGAAGAAGAAAAAGAAAGGAAAAGAGAATGTAGAAATGATTAGAGGACTAAGAATGGAAATAAATGAATGAATCAGATAAACTGAATAGCAATTTAAAAATGAAAGGAAATGAATAGTGGACCAAAAGTGGAATGAAATGCGAGAACTGAAAAGGGAATTAAAAATTAAAAGAGTGTGAGATCAAGAGAAGAACTAAAAGAAATTAAATATATGGATATTTATGAATAATGTATGTTAATAATAATGTAGGCTTAGTTTATTACTATGTCTTCTTTTAGAATTTATCTTTCCAAGTTCTGTGTAATGCTACCCTTCTTGCTATATTTTGCAGGTACAGAAGTGGAGCTTACGTAAGTCATGGCGGAGCAGGATTCCACTTCGTGGAATGTACATTGGTTATGAGAGGACCATATTTTGTAATATATAATAAGTTGTAGTAGTATGGCCCTGGACTTGTACTAATTGGGCGTTAGGCTTGAATTGACTGTAGAACTATTATGTTTTATGTTTTTAAATATTTCTGGACTGACAGGTTTAAAGAAGAAAATTTTGGGAAGTCCGAAAAACAGAGGAAACTCTGCCGGATTTTCGTAAGAAGTATTTATAAGTAATCAAGTTTAAAAAGGAATTTTCTAGCACCAATTTTAATAAAACTTAAAATTAACTAATAAAAGTGAGGATGTTACAGATTGCGTTTTATTTCCAATTCATAAATCTGGCCAATTTATGTCTTGTTTTGGATCTCTAATTCTTCAATTGAGAGATTAGGAATTTAAATAGGCCATGCCTTCAAACAATATAGTTATTCAACAAGTAGGGATACAATTGGGTAATTATATAACATGATTAATTCCCTGTTCTTAATTAAGATTATTCAATAGTTTAATCTCTTAAGGAATTAAGGATTATTGAATTGAATAAGAAACGGTAATTATACAAGAGGGATCTAATAGTTACCAATTTAGGAATTTGTTCATGATTTAGGGAAAAACAGAGATTCATGATAAATAAACAACGCCTACAATGAAACCATGTTCCTAACATCTTTCTCAAATCGCTCACAACTTTAATTTATTTTCTATTTTTATTTTTATTCAATCTTAATTAATTAGTTAGAAACTTATAGATTTTGCTTTTAACTACTCTTTGGTGAAAATTAATTGAACAACTTGCAATCCCTGAGGGACGATATCTGGTCTTATTGACTATATTACTTTGCGATCTAGTATACTTGGTAGAGAGTGAACAGGTAGTCTGATGATCCTCCTCCACAGCATGATCCTCCTCCGTAATTCTCCAACAAAAGCTCCACACGTCCCACATACCAACCATCTATACTATGCATCACCCGATGGATCCCCAACTCCCCAGTGGCTCCCAGTGGAGTGCTTGACTAGCTCCCCCCGCTCTCTGCCTCCTCAGGGTCCTCCTCTACCTCGTCCGACTGAGTCGGTGCCCTACCACTGGGCACTGGGTCAGCTGAAGGAGTCCCATGAACTGGACTCATCGGACTAGCTAAAGGGGTCTCCTCCCGAATCACTCGGGAAGTAGAGGGATGGGATCTAGTAGCTGCTCTAAAACGAAAAGAATGAAATTGACGAGCTGGTCGAGCCGGGGGTGGTCCATGATAAGCATAAAATGGGGGTACATGCAGGGTATAGATAATGGGTATGCGAAACCTACGACGACGGACACAAGCCAAGGAGTTGGGGTGATAGAGGGTCACCTCTACCTCCCCCTCATAGGTGGCTCGATGGTCCTCGTAGTACCACACTCCACTAGGGAGCGGGCGCAACTCGATGCAGGCTAGATAGCGAGCCATCACCTACAATGGGCATAAGGGGTAAGCAATATAGTTCACATAATTGAATAAGCATAATTTAAAGCAGGTAAACAAGTATATATGCCAAATAGCCAAGAGATATACACTACATGTGAGCAAGACAATTCAGTTACTAATCAAACTCATTAATGATATGTCATGATGCTTGCACACAATCTCTCAAGTCCTGAGATTCTCCAACTAATGCTCTCATGCATGACCATCCAAACAACCCATATACGTGCCTCAGACTTATAGTGAACCTGCTCGGAATATAATCCATAACGACACTACCAAAGTGTACGTTGCGTCACCAAGACGTAACAACATTTCACTATGCTACCCACATTACCAAAATGTGTCATCGAGCAAGCCACACGACTATGCCTGGAACGTGGTCCATAATACCAATTCAATATTGATGTTCACATCTCGTCACCAAGACGAATATCCAACGTTCGCAGCAACCAATGCTGGCCACATTACCAAAATGTGACTACAGGCAAGTCGTAACCAAATTGGTACTCCCAGAGTACCCTCCTCATGTTCCTCGAACATGACCAAATGATATGCTATCACCACATCACCATGCATTAATGCACACAAACATCCCATTTAGGGTTATCCATTAATCTCATAATGTGCAACATGCAATATATTCAATAATGCAATTACCAATGTAATTGAACATATCATATCTTCTTTTGGAACATATTTCATTTCTTACAATCATCATTTCGTTTAATTAAACTTGACGTAGTTGAAAATGGCATTGTATTAGCATTCTGGTCACAAAGACTCGAGTAGTGCTTTAAAAAGACTCGAGTAGAGTTTCACTCTGCACAAAGTACTCGAGTGGTTCTTAGTAAGACTCGAGTGGATCTTGGTTTTCTGAAAAGTTAAGGTCTCAGATTTTTCTAAAAGTACTCGAGTCGTTCATGGAATACTCGAGTCTTCATCAACCCAGAAGACTCGAGTGGATCATGCAAGACTCCAGTGGTTCATCAGAAAAGTTCATTATTAACATCAATCAGTACCCGAGTCCTGGATCAGAGACTCGAGTGTTGGTGACTACCAGATGCACTAGTGCGTCTGGAATACTCGAGTCTCGAGTCAAAGACTCGAGTGTTGACAGACAGATAACACTAAAAATTGAGTTTTAACATACCATTTTCAATTCTAATCAAGTTCAATCAAAACCAATGCTCAACAAAGCTAACATTATGTAAATTAAACATGTTCCAACACAAGAACAACATCATAATACACTGAATTGAATTTGAGCACCAATTATGCATAAAATCACATTTTCAACAACTTAACATACCAAATTCAATTCTAAACATTTTCAGCATGTAAATAACCTTGATACAACTTACATGCAACACATAAAACTTGATCCAAACATCTTTTAAACTTAAATAGGCCTCCAAGCCATAAATCTAATTCAAGCTATGCCCATAGAGTCTCATGGTGACTCTACACTTCAAATTCAACAAATTAAACTTATTCTAGTGAACAAATAGCTTCACCCTTCTCTAAGCCGTGAATCAACAAAGAGATTGCAGAGAAATTGACTGGAACACTTTAACCCAAAAAACCCTTTGCATGCAGCCATATTTGAATAGGGTCCAAAGATCAGAGATTTTGACATGCAAATACAGTTTAACAATTGGGGAATTTGGTTAGGAACTAATCTCTGCAACATAAACTAAAGGTTGGAATGAATTTGAGGGTTGTAGGACTCATATACTTACCAAAATCTGAGCTCCAAATAAGCTCCAGACTTCAGTTTCTGAACTTGACAGCAAACAACACCCAACATTCGATCTTCGATTCTTCCTCTACACGAACTCTTAGCTCTCAATTTTTATGTCTTTGTAAAGCTCGTGATGTGAGCTTTACAATGGTGTATAACACTAGAATCAACACTCTGAAACGAAAAAGAATGAAGGAGACGAAATCAGGAACCCTAGAACTTAAATTCTTGGAGTAATTTGACCAAAATAGGGAAATCTCGTCAACAATCGGTTTTTATACACCAATCGAGCCTTCATGCAAGTCGACACGACATCTAGGAAGCTAACTTGATTGGGCTTCGTGTCAACGAAAGGGATTCGTTGAGTGATGACTCATCAAATGCACTAACGAGTGCAACACTGACCAAAATACTCGAGTCTTACAAACCGAATCATAGACATAGGACTACACATATTGAAAATTACTTCTAGTCCATGAATGTCCAAGATCAAGAATGAATAACATATAACTTCATTTTACAAACCATAAAAATAGACATGCAAGAAGAAAAGAAAGGGTTCTACAAACTAAAAATCAAAAGAAACTCTAAACTATTACATTTCTTCTTTCTTGCTCCACGGTTTTCCTACCAAGGGATTGGCTCCTTAGGCTTCTAGTACTTGAATCTTCAAAAGGGAAAGGCTTGGTCTAAAGTGGTTCTTCTCCTTCTTCCTAAGTCTCTCTCTCGGCCACCACTCTCTTTTTCTTTCTCTATTTCCTTTCTATTTTCCTCTAAGGGTTGAATGAGTCCTTAGAGTAGTGTTTGTGTTTGGAGGGTGGAAGTGAAATGAGTTGGAATGAAATGTACCAAGACTTATTTCTATGGGTAGGCAAGCTCACCATTTCCTATTGTGGCCTTGTGAAATTCGGCCCTTGTGTAAGTAAGGAGGGCAAATTGGTCTCTTCAAAAATTTGCATGGCTAAGTCTCCAAAGTCAAGGGGACAAGATGATGTGGGCTAGGTCTTAGGGGTCAACTAAGTTGGATGGGTAATTAGTTCCTGGTTAAGGTTTTGACACTTAGTTTGGTTTGGTTACACTTAGTTGCTTAGGTTTCTTACTCCTTAAGCTAATCACACACACACACGCATGACACATATCACACACACACATTTGACACCTACCCACATGCACACACAACCGTGGCATACCCATACACATACACATGTTCTTTATTTTTATTTTTCCTAAATCATGCATTCATTTCTAATCATCTTTACTTAAAAACTATTAATTCACACCACAAATCAATTAATTCACATAACAAGGCACTTAAACTTAAGAAATCCTATTTGCATGCATCACATATTGGCAATGTGCTTTAAAAAGAAAACGGAATTATTTCAAAGTGTTTTCAAAACGAAATTAAAAATTTATTGAAATTGTTTCTAACGCACGGGAAAAATGTTCTAGTTCGGGTGACGGACGCGAAGGAAACGTGGCAAGGCTAGCGACTGGGAAATCTTGGAAAGCTTTCAGAAGTTTCGTCATTGAGGTGAGAGAGGGGCTCCCCTTAAGACGTCGTGGTATTAGGTAACATATTAAGGCATCCAATCATCTCAAAGATTGGACCCCAATTTCATAAGGCGATGTAGTGGGATAGCAATTGTTTGTTTGTTTGTTGTTTGTTGGGCTATCCATACGAATCGCTAAGATTGATTGTTGTCAATAGTTGATATGTTTTGATGAAAAGGTATGATGTTCTTTTTTTAATAGTTATGCATGAGATACTGATTTTCTTAGTATGTGGAATGATAATAATGAAGTTGTGGAAGTAATGAATTGAAACTAAAAAGAAAAGAGATACGAAAAAGAATTATGAGAAATGATTGAGAAGGAGATAAGTCATGAGATGAAAGAACTATGAAAGAGATAAATAGTGAAAGAAAGAGGATTAATAATTGAGTTTGAGAAAGAACGGAGATGAAAAGATGATTTTTAAGATGGTGATAAGAAATACTCGACGAGGCGAGCGAAAGCGTGGTGATGATGAGGATGATGAGCAACAACTGAGGAGAGAGATGCTGATGGTGCTGTGGAGCAATAATTGAGGAGAGCGATGCTGATGGTGCTGTTGAGCAATAACGGAGAAGAAAGACGTTGATGGTGCTGCTAAGCAACAACTGAGGAGAAAGATGCTGATGATGCTGCTGAGCTATGATGCTGAGAAAGATACTGATGATGCTGATGAGAAATGATGATGAGAATAATGCTGATGAGATGCACGAGAAAGAGATATGAGGCAAAATACTGCTGAGATTCCTTGGGGAACAGATTGCGATTAGTGGTCGGGACTCGTTGGAAGGATGCACCAAGGATGAGCCGACCATTAGGATTAAGCCGATAATTAAAACTCCAAAACTTTAAAAGACATTAAAAGACATTAACGAACGCGGTGAGTTGTGAGTGTCGTATCGAAGTAGTGGAGAGGAAGGAACCATGAGTATCTGCGAATACTCAGGTGGAGATTGCATTAGGGGAGGATGATGACGGTGAAACGTCAAGAAGTTTAGAGTATGTTTCTAGGCGGAACGAACTCCACATGTGGCATACGAACGTGGTAGGGACTGGGTCCAACGCCGTGGTAAGTTCTGCAAGCCAACTAGAAAATACTGTCGCCCCCTAGATTGTAAATCTTGAACAGTGAGAGGGACTGAAACGGGGCATTTGTGATTGCCACTGTACCCGAGTTTTCTACAGTGAGCCTTGATTATATGAAATGAATTGATATGATATAAATTGATTTGAGACTGTACCCGAGTTTTCTACAGTTCTCCTGGCTTGGAGCCAATTGTTGAGACAGCTGTCGTGTCCGAGTGGTAAAGGTCCTGTACTCCTGTTTGCTTCCGACTAGGTTAGGTGGATGACCGAGGAGATGTAGACGTGTGTGTCTTCCTCAGTGATGATTTCCCCACATCAGTGAGTGAAACGGAACGATAAGACTTAAAAGTCTGAAATAATCAGAAGAAAAGTACATTAAAGATATCAAGTGTTGAGTAAGATTTATAAGATAAGTATGAGAAATGATTCTTGGAGTAATCGATGAATCTTGACAGAATGGTTGAAGAAAGGATGGATAAGAGTTGTGAACGTTTTAAGAGAAAGATATTGAGAAGATTATTATAAGAAATTGAGTTTAATATGGTGTTTAAGTACATGTTTATATGATGATCTTGTTTGTTGTTTGTTTGATGCATGTTTATTGTTTTGTCTTAATATTTACCTATTGTAATTCCACATAGTCGACATAGCTGTTTGGGTAGCTCACTCTCTCCTGTATCTCTGCCTTGTATTGGAAAATTTTTGGTATGAGCAATAGATGGAAAATATAGCGAGGTTCCAGCGTATTCGGGAGATAGGAGCATCTCCATTGAATGGGAACAACATAACTATGACTGCCCGTGTCATAGTCTACATAGAGATGAAATGGCGAAGGAAAGAAATCATGGAGAGGCTTCTAGCTCGTGAGAGGGAGGAGGAGAAAGCACAAGACGACGCTATGGAAGAGACTCCTGAGACGGCGGACGAGGAGGACCGAGAGTCGTAGAATGAGTCATAGGGAGTATAACTAGAGGATAGGTAATCCCCTCAGAGCATTGTACTCCATTGTAAGTTCTTAGTTTCCTTAGCTCTATCAAACTGTACCCCGGCTAAAGTTTTATTCAGCACTAATGTTTTGAAACAAGTAAATGGGCTATATCTTTAAATGATGTTTTGTGAATGGGTTTCAAAGTGCGGTGTCTTGTGACATCTCGGTTTGGAACTTGAAAGGTTTTATGCAATGTGAGAACATGAGTTTTCAAATGTAACTATGTTTTAAAAGTCTAAGTGTTCTCACGTCTTTGTTACACTTGTTTTTTTTTTTTTAAAAAAAATGGCCCAAATTTTCACTACATTGAATTTAAGTAATGGAAGTTTTCAAGTTGCCGAATCGGGGTGTTACATAACTCTTAGAATCAAAGGAGAATCGATAGAGCGAAGTTGGAAACCCTAAATTTGTGTTTCAGAGCCTCTAACATGCAAAATGGAGGCAATTCCATCAACCTAGATGCTTATATAGACAGATTCATGTTGCGTGAAGCTCGACACACAATCAAAGACGCGTTGCTGGGCTGATTTCGTGTCAACGTTTGGGGTAATTCGGTGGTTGACTCATCAAACACACTATCGTTGAGCAACTTTGTATACAATACTCGAATATTGGGTAGGAATACTCTAGTATTTTGACCAAATTTTGAAAAATTAATATTTTATTTACTATTTCTCCAAAATCTTTCTAATATTACTTATAGGTCCTAATATAAGGACTAATGTGCAAAATTCCTATTTTCACACAAAAATATTATCAAATTATTTTCCACATATTTCCTCTCACATAACACACATAATTAATCAGAGATTATAAAAAAATAATTTGATTGTAAATAAACTTTTATAATTAATTTTTATTAATTAGAGGTTAAAAATTTGGGGTGTTACCTTTAGATGTTGCCAAAAGGGGGAGAATAATTTACTGTTCTATAACTATTTGTATTTGCATCAATTTAAAGGGAGCTATATTGTGAGGTCTACATGATTGTTATTAAATTATTAGCTATTATGATTGCCTACATGATTGTTGCTATTTTCCATGAATGTAATGTGTGAGGGGAGCTACAATATATTCATTTGTCATAACCCGTGGTTTTGGAGATAAGGGGTTTGCTATCATAAAAACGAGGGACTCTTATAAAGCAATATATTCTGAAGTTGAAATTTTGATGATAACAAATAAAGATCTAAAGAGGGAAAAGCTCATGCACCGATAACAAGTAGAGATCCTTTGAAGAATCATCCTCATTCATCTAGGAAAACAAATGGAAGGCATAACATGCACCACTCCATCATTCCTTCCTCTAACCACTTATCCTTCAATACTTTGTTCTTACTTAAAAAAATAAATGAAAGGCATGTACTATGAAATAATATCAATTGTGTCACTGTTACTTGCAATTACTTATAATAAGATCATGTAACACCGTTTTCAAGAAAAAAAGTCTGTAACAATAAAACTATATAATGTTTTACATATTAAATCTAGTAGAAAATAATGGATGGTCTTGGATTAGTAGTCCAAGATATATCTTTGTCGATAATAGGAGATAATATGAAATGAGTCTATTATAAATCAATAATAAAAATGTAAGATGCAATATTGATCCGAGATATTCGAATAATTTTTCCAAATCTAGGCTAAAATTTAGCAGTAGACGGCTTTATTAACACCATCATCTCAGCACTAGGAACCTTAAAAAAAATTACAAGCAAAGGGTCTATCGGTATTACAAAACACCCATTGTATCACCTATAAAGAGTTAAGTATGTCTAATGATATCAACCCTGACAGGTGGAGAATTTTGAAGTAGGTAACCAACAATCCTGCTTACTTCCTTGTCAGACGTTATCTTTGCAAATGAAGCCAATTCTACGTTCAGTGACTTCAACCTAATAAAGCGAGGAACTTGTGTTCTTATTGAACGACGGAATAGGAGAACCTACACGATTAGAGTGTATTAGCGACACAATTTAATGAATATTCTGGAAAGGGAAAATTGATTAATGGCAAAAGGTTTGACATTATGATGCATGCATATTTTGGGATACTGAAAATATAAAGAGGAGTAAGCATACAAAAGTGACTTACATTAAGCATCTCAAGAGTAATTGAAGAGGTTGTCATTGTTGTTGCATCAGAGAAAACTTGAAGCCAGCTAATTAAGATTGAACCTTCCCTTGGGATGTCTCTAAAACGAGAGGTTACATCAAAGTTTACTTCTTTGAGAAAAACAAGATCGCACGTAGAGGATAGTGGGTGAACAAGATGCCCACTAACATTGAGAGTGCTAAGTCTTGGAGTATAAAGCACAACTTTATGATCATGAGCTTCTTTATTATATGTGTTGGAAATGGTTATGGTCAAATGGGTAAGCTTAGAAGTAGATATGTAGAGACCATTGTCAAAACAATCTATGATCACCAAAGTATTCAACATCTTACATGTTGAAAAGGGCTCAACATAGTCATTACTACTCACCTCAAAGCAGACATTCTCAATATGCAAGCTTTCTAATACAGGAAATCCTAGAGATTTTGGAAGTACAAACTTCTTATCCCAAGTTGACGGATTGGAAATTTTAAGAAACTTCAGAGACTGACAGGAAAAGATGCAAGGGGGAAGCTTTGTTAACCTGGTATCAAGTTTCAATTGTTGAATACCATGTGAAACAACATACTCAAAAAAGTTATTTAGGATGTTATGATTCATTTACCAGGGAATCTCAAATCAACATCAAGCAAGGAGATAGATCCATCACGATAAGACAAAATTGAAGATACAAATTCGCTAAAAGGAACAATCCCTTGGAAGTGCGAAGAATTCAATTTCAGAGTTGTGAGGTTTTTCCAAAGGTCCATCCATCTCGTAGACAAGACACAAGTCTGAACAACATCTTTTGTTTTCATAAAACCCATTATATGCAGCAAAACAAAATCAGGCAAGTCACTCAACATGTCTTCTGTTTCTACTTCCCTAGGTATTAGTTTCCCCATCTTCAAACCCATTCTGATCAAGATAGAGAGATAAATCATATATTAATACCCTCTTTTACAGATTTATAATAAAAAGAAGAAGAGAAGAACCTAAGCACTGGATAGAATAACATATTATCTTGACCTTCAATTAATCATTGAAAACACAAACCTAGACAAAAACATACCTTTGTTGATGAGGGATTCAATCGGATCACAGTTTAAAGCTTCAGGTTAAGTTGAAAACGCCGTCGACTGAGAGATCTTGTTTTCTGTGTTTTGATATGATTTTTTATTCTTATATAATTTACTCGATTCTTTAATAGAATTTCGGGTGTTTTTTTCTTATATAAAAATATGCCATTTTTTTCTTATTCTTAGGGTTTGGCATATGTAGAAATCAATTAAAGGTAATTTCGTAAATGAACCCATTTCTTCCTATGACACACAATTATTCTTTTTATTTTTTAAAATTATTTAGTCTTTGCATTGTATTTTCTTATTTAAGAAAATTTTTGACTTCAAATTTATTCAAATACATTAAAAAAATTGCAAAGTCAAAGTTTTTAAAGATGTTTAATAATGGACTATATCAAATTAATTGTAAATATTAATGCCATATAATAAAATGTTAAAGACTAATTTTCATTGAATAATACTATATTAATACCATATTTGTAAAATGTCATTTTATATTTGACTCTATAGACACAAAGAAATCTTGAAGGATTGAATATATCAAAAATGTATATTTGGAGATGCATTAATAAATTGAATTATTTCTTACTTCATATTAATTTTTCCTTATTGAAACATACTTATATACAATCAAATATTTTATTTCATTTTTTTATATGTCTATATATTATAGACATAAATTTGAAACTTTATCGATTAATATTATAACTGTTATTAATGTTGATGATTTGTATTTAATAATAATTTATTCAATTCATTCTAAACTACGCAGAAAAAGAGTTATTTTAAACCATAAGAGATGTAAACAAATAACCTAAACACATATTTTTAAGAGAAATGTTTTTTTTTTATTATTTTTGCATTTGACAACAAAACCTCTTGGTTCAAAAGGTATTGTATTTTATTTCATTTGGAACAATTTGTATATCGCATATGTAACACCCCAAATTTTATTCCTTAATTAATGAAAGTTTAACTTATTTATAATTAATTATTTTTATTTTAATCCTCAATTAATTATGTGTTTTGTGTGTGTGCAATTGATGAATGAGAATGCATGAAAGCTAATTTGAAAATCATTAATATGTGAAAGTAAGGTTTTTGCATATTAGTCCTTGTTTTAGGACCTAGAAGTAATATTAGGAAGGTTTTGGAGGGAAAGGAAATAAAATAATTATTTTTTAAAATTCTGGCCAAAAGACTCAAGTGTTGGAATAATTGGTGGTATTGGCGAGAATCACCGAAGAGGGGGGGGGGGGGGGGTGAATTGGGTGTTTATAAAACTTTGAAAATCAATCGTAATAAATCGTTCATTGAAAGAATAACAGAGATTAAACGAGCGGAAGACTTAAAGAACGAGTTAAAAACGTTTTTAAGCGTAGAATTGAAATAATATTACTATGTATATTGAAATCATACTATACACGAGATTGATTTAAAAATCAACACAAAGAAATCGCAATTCTCGTGTTAAATAAATTAAAACTTAAAAATAACTTTTATCCGCGAAAATATAATTAACACAAAATAAACATGCGGAAAATAAAGAGATAAGGGATAGGAAAATTTGCACCGGAGATTTTTATCGTGGTTCGGCAAACAACGCCTACATCCAGTCCTCAAGCGACCCACTTGAGCTTTTCACTTAGCCAAGATGCAACGTGTCCCCAAGTACATCCAGAGCGCCCCGCAAGCTACTAGGAATCCCACCGTTCGCCATGGACCTCAAATACAATAGCCTAACTACTAGGAATCCCACCGTTCGTATAGCGCTACCCAATACAACAGGGTTACCTCACCCTATGAACGCGACACACCTTCAATCCTAAGGGAAAACACTCCTTAATACCTAAGGTTGTCACACTCCTTACAATAACAATGGATTTGCATGAAGAAATGTGTGCAACTAACAATAAAGCTCTCTAGATAGAGCAGATACTACAATAGAGTCCTATGACAATATAATATTCTTAAGCAAATACAAAACTATAACAATATGATGATGATGACTTTCTTCTCTAAGGATTTTTCAAAAAAAATGAGAGAAGGAGAAGAAGAAGATTAGAGGAGAAGAGAAGTGTGTGATAAAGTGTATTTTTAAAATGATAGAAGAAGCAGCCAAGAAATGAGAAACAAGATCATCCAGAAAAGGAAATAAATCATCCTGGGAATCAGTTTGATTTCAGCACGTTTTTCAAAAATTTGAATAAAGTAATCGATTACTTTGGTCATATTAATCGATTACTTGCTCTCACGTTTTTCACTAAAATTGCAGCATTAGAATGTAATCGATTAACAGCTTCAAGTAATCGATTACTGTCACCTAAATGACTAGTTCAAGGAAGTAATCCATTACAAGAATCTAATTAATCAATTACTTACTCTCTGGTTACAAGTTGCATCAAGTAATCGATTATTCCAGAAGGGGTAATCGATTACTCCACAATAAAAACAGATTTTCATGAAAAAGTTGTAACCAAAGGTTTTCGCAAAACATTTTTCACAAAGACTTTCCTGGAGCAGTTGTTTAAAAAGGCTTCTTCTATGTTTTTAAGAATAAAACAAATTTCATCATCATAAGGTTATAACTAAGTACTTTTAGAGAATACTATTTGCCTTACAAAGATTACTAAGCCTAAAGACTAGATCTTCAACCTGCATACAATCTTTGCAATCTTCAATGTACCTGAACCTGTTAAGAACATATATAGAAATGTGTTGTGTCATCATCAAAACAACAAAAGGGAAACCATGAGTTTCAACACTCCCCCTTTTTGGTGATGACAAACACTACCTGCAAAACAAAGGTTAGTACGTAATATATAACAATTAAAGCATTCAGCTCTTTAAAGCATAAGAGCACATCATAAGCTCAATTTTCATAACAGAGCTTATCACAATAGCTCATCATAAGCTCACAAGCTGAGCTCCCCCTGAATTCATGAACCTGTTCTTCCTGTTCCTTTATAACCTGTTTTGCACACAGACTTTCTCATGACATCAAGAATCAACATGGCTTATCACGTATTTTTCTCCCCCTTTTGACATCATCAAAAAGGTGGGATAGCCAAAATAATAGGATAAACCAGCACATGACAACAAATATAAATAAAAAATCAGATAGAACATATTGTCATAATGCATCAAACCATAATATCCAAACATGTCAGAGAAAAATCAACCCAAATCCAGAAATAGTCAAACATACTAAACAAAAGATACTAGGGGGTTACGATAGCAAATACTAAAATTATCCAGATAATTAGAGAGTGGAGCCACAAGCTAAATGATCACTGGAACGGTGGTCGATTCTGATGCCTCAAGTGATATATCTCCTGCTGCACTGCCTCCATGTCAACATGCATCTGTTCCATACCGGAGGTGAGCTGAGCAAGCGAAGAATCCACTGAGCGCATATGATCATCAGAACGCCGCATGTATCCTCTAACATCGTCCATGAAGAGCTGCATGTACGGTGGTATGTGAACAGGAGGATAAATAGCTTGTAGCGGAATGAAGTATGAATCCTGAGCTGGTGCACTCTCTTGCTGTTGCTGCTGCTGCTGTTCTTCTTCTTCATCGGGGTTGTAATTGTGATTGGACTTGCGTTCCCGTCGCTGAGTCTTTGGAATCCAACCTATATCTTCCATGTTAACCCATCCCATGTTTCCCAAGAAGTTAGTATCCATACGCATATCGGCGTTGGGAGTAGTTCTAGCTTCACCATTCAAGGGAACTCGGAACCGTCTGAGAATGTTGGTTATAACAGTTGCATATGGAAGCTTAGAAGTCTTAAGCTTCATATCCTTATCAATCGATCGGAGAACCTTCCCAGCAGTCTTAATCATGTGGTTCAGGACAAACCAACCCCAGTTGATGGGTTTGTCGTGAAACCAAGCCCAAAAGATAATATAATCAGAATCCAGCAGCCTGAAATAGTTGCCTTGCCTCGGCATCAGACAACGATTCAAAATGAAATGTAGAACCCGATATTCAAACTTCAAATTTCCCGACGTCAACACCTTTCCAGAAGGAATCCGATCATCTAAGAATTCTTCTTTAGCAGCTTTCTTATCATACTCATTTCCCCATAGGCTATCAGAACTAGAACCAGTATATGTGACTCCATCCATGGGTAAGTGAGTGATGTTTATCCAAGTACCTAAATCAATTTTGATACTCCTTCCCTTAACTACAGAAGATAGAACCTTTTCATCAGAATTCCAAGAGAGATTTGTATAGAATACTCGGACCAGATCTTCATAAAAGTCGCCTCCGATAGTGCTAAATTCAAATAGACCTTTTTCCTTTAGGAGCACTACGGCGGGGAGGTTATAATCTTCGCCATCGAAAGTATCACCATCCAGAAATCTCGGAGAAATCACAGAGCAAGCCTCAAAATATTTCTCATAATCCATAATCTGAGATGGATTAGAAAACCGGCGATTTAAATTCTCCACTGCTATAGTTTGGTGAACTGGAGGAGGTGGAGCAGAAGAACTAGCTTCGTTTCTTCTAGGTCGAGGAGGCCTAGGAGCACGACTGGTCGAGGGTTGAGCCCTACTCTGAACAATTGGAGGAGATGGCTCATCCTCATCAGACTCATCAATAATGGCTCTTCTTTTTGTGCAACGAGTAGTCATGATCACAAACAAACTCAGATAATCTCAAACACAAAATTCTGAACCAACTAAGCCAATCAACTAAATTAAGCACAGACAACCCAGCAAGTAGAAATACTTCAGCACAACACAGAAAAACCAGACTACAATTTAGAATAACAACATCCCAGAACAGCTATATCAACATCAGGACATCATCATAGAGCATCATACCATACTATGAGCACAGAGATGTTGAAGAACACACTGCACTAAACTGAAAAAGAAAGAACCTGAACCGAAGAGTGCATTGAACCGGAGCTGAACCGAAATTGAACCACTGAACCGTAAGTAGGACTGGAAGGTACTGAACCACAACCTTTGCTGAACCAGAAACCTACTGAACCAGACGACCAATACTCTTGCAACTAAACCAGAAGAACTGAAAACTCTAAACCGAACCGGATGAACCAGAAATCTTGCCAAACCAGCGAAACGAGATCCTGAACCACTGAACCAGATTCTTCACAAATCAACACTCTTGAACCGGAGAAGATGAACCGAATCTGAACTTGAAGATCAAGACCAGTGAACCATGAAAACCTTGTGAGAACCGAGTTTGACCAATGGTTTTGGGTAAGGTGGAGGAAAGGTTGAAGGTAATGTTGAGAAGAAGGATAATGGTGGTTTGAGTTGGTTACTATGATGGTAGAGGGTAAAAACCGAATGGGTATGGTGAGAGAGGAGATTACCCAGAGGCTGGTTATGCAGAGAAAGAGGAATTCTGGAATTTTACCCTCTGGGTAATCTCATCAAAGCGTGACTGCTTCTCCTAGATTCCCATGACTCTTGGTTAGATAAAAACAGTATTGGATAAAGTCTATCGCATACAGGATTTACGGATATGATCATATCATAACCTCTACGAATCCTACTTGAGTTCTTCCTCCCAGAAGCCTTATCAGAACAGCCTGCGGCATACAGGTAATCCCCTATAAGAACCACCATGCTATAGGGGCTAAGGTACGTCTTCTCATCCCTAAGTTGACACTAGCACACACGCTGTTGACTAGGGAGAACCTGTTTATCCCAACTGGATATACAGAAATCCTAAAAGTCCTATATTAATCTCTTGATTGGGATCATTCTTCGAGGCTCTTCCATAGCTTCAAGGTTGATCTTGGTTAAGGACACTACATTGGCGCCGTCTGTGGGGATTCAGAATAACATATCATTCCCACCACCACCATGGTCACCACCAGAAGTCAAGTTGGTGATCTTCGTGATCGCATTGGCCGTTCTCGCGACAGACCCAGAAACGCTAATAACATTGATCCACAGCCGCAATCTGTGGGTGATTTGCGTGATGTTCTCAACCAGAATCGCGAAAATAACTTGCAACCGCCACGCACGTCTCATTCTGGAGCCGGAAATAATCCGCAATGGCCAAACAATTCGCAAAGTCAGCCACCCCCAAATCATTGCCAAAACCATAGTGGAAATCACGCCATTCATTCCCAAACTCCACAATCTCCTCACCCTAGAGCCGGGAGCAATCCCCAACCACTTCAGATCCTGCGAAATTTACTTCCCCCACCGCCTCCTCCACCCCCTCCTACACCACCTCCATCCACCCATGGAGATTCAAGCAGCACAGCCCCAACCACCCGAAATACAGCCAGATCTACTGGAACCCAGCCACACCATGGTAGAAATACCCGTCAATCACCGACCCCACCTATTCGACCCAACCCTGACCATATAAGCGCAAACCCCAGAACTAGGTTAAACCCAGGAAGAACTGCCCATGGTAATTCCCGCCATAGCCATTCCACTAGTAGATCCTACGCCACATCTGCATCGGCTCGTGCTCGTGAGCAAGAGATGATTAACATTCTCAACAGACAGACAACCTTAATTGAGCAGCAAGGCCGAGCAATCGCCGACCTTCAACAACAAGCAATGACAAGGATCGCTCAAAACCAACCAGCTACCATACACCCTCATAACCAAATAGCCCAGACTATAGACCCTCAGCCTCTCCCCGTAATGCAACTTCCTCCACCTCAAAATTTTCATACCAACCTAGTTACAAATCACGATCAGGATGATTTTCACCCTGGCCATCCATTTACCCCATATATCATGGACTTTGAAACCCCTCAGGGATATTTAGGCCCGTCAAATGTACCACATTACAACGGCCTGACCGACCCAGTTGACCACATAGTCTCTTACAAAGGGGCCATGAATTATTATGGAGGTGGCGATCAGATGAAATGCCAAGCTTTCTCCATGACCTTTGAGCCCTCGGTATTGCGATGGTATTCCTCTCTCCCTTGAAATTCAATTAATTCTTGGGAAGAGATGAAACGAGTATTTTTAAACAGATACACTGCAAGCTGCATCCAGCCAAAGTCCGACCACACACTGGCAGCAGTTACGCAGAAACAAGATGAGCCATTAAAAGATTACTTGTCACGCTTCCATACAGAAGCTAGTTATGTTCCCCGATTGGAACCAGGTGTGGCGGTACTATTATTTACACAAGGTTTACAGCCGGGGGATTTCATAAAATCACTAATTGGAAAACCTCCAAAGGATATGGCCGAGATGAGACAAAGGTCGAATAAATTCATCAACTTGGAGGAATTCCACAAGGGGCAGAAATTCAGAGACGATAGGCAACGAGCTGACCCTTAAGGTCAGAACAAACAAAAACGTGATGAACGTTTTGGTGGAAGACAGGACAGGAATGATCGGGACCGAAGGATACCTCCGAGGAATAAATACTAGGAATACACTCCTTTGACTGTTCCAAGGAGTCAAATCCTTCGAGAAACAATGCAGACTGACTTACGCTCTGCCCAAAGACCTCCGTCTTTAAGAAAGGGCGCACAGCGTGATAGGTCGAAATATTGTGACTTTCATAAAGGGTATGGGCATACGACCGACGAGTGCATTTGGTTGAGAGATTTAATTGAAGAAATGATCAGAGATGGTAAGCTACAACAGTATATCAGAGATGCAGCGGGGCGGAGAGGTAGGAACAGATCCCATTCACCAGTAAAGTCCAAGCGCCAAAGAAGTAAGTCGCCAGATGATAGAAATGCAGGGAAACAAAGAACCGACCCGGCCCCGGTCACTGATACAAACCCAACGAACAACGAATTTCTAGTTAACACTATTGCCGGAGGGTTTGCCGGGGAAGGAGAGAAAAGATCCGGCACCAGTGGCACAACGCAAAAGAAAGGTTAGTGATGAAAAGGTCGCAGCCATTGAGGAAAAAGTTGCTGAATTACTCCGAGCTGGCTTCATTCGGGAAATCGACTATACAGACTGGTTAGCTAACACCGTCTTGGTCAAAAAGCCCAATGGGAAGTGGAGGATGTGTGTCGATTACACGGACTTGAACAAAGTCTGCCCAAAAGACCAATATCAACTTCCCGTCATTGATAAGCTCGTCGACAATTCGGCTGGATACAAACTCCTTTCGTTCATGGATGCTTACTCTGGTTACAACCAGATACCAAAGTTCCCAGCCGACCAGGACAAAACCGCATTCATCACCGATAAGGCAACATATTGTTACAATGTTATGCCTTTCGGATTGAAGAATGCGGGAGCTACATATCAAAGGATGATGAATAAGGTTTTTCAAGGAATGATCGGCTCAAACATGGAGGTGTATATTGATGACATCATTGCAAAAAGTAGGCAGCAAGAAAGCCATGCCCAGGACCTCAAAACAATACTGGACCGAGTAAGAAAGTACTCCATGAGATTGAATCCTGAAAAGTGTGTGTTCGGAGTCCCTGCCGGATCTTTTCTCGGTTTTATGTTAACCGAGAGGGGTATTGAAGTTAATCCAGATAAATGCAAAGCAATCCTCGGAATGAGAAGTCCAGCTAGTCTCAAAGAAGTCCAACAGCTCACGGGTAGAGTAGCGGCCCTCTCCAGATTCCTGTATCAAGCCGCTCGGAAAGCTTTGCCATGGTACCAGCTCCTTAGGAAAAATAAAGACTTCCTTTAGGATGATCACTGCGAGCAAGCTTTTGCTCAATTGAAGAAGTATCTTTCCAGTCCACCAGTCCTTCATAGCCCTCTTTCTGGTGAAAATCTCATTCTATACATGTCGGTAGCGGATGCAGCGGTCAGTTCAGTTTTGGTACGAGATGATTCGGGACTTGAGGCCCCAATTTATTTTGTTAGCCGAGCTCTCCAGGGATCTGAGCTGAGATATCAAAAGCTGGAGAAACTTGCATACTGTCTGGTCATATCTGCTCGGAGATTAAGACAATACTTCCAAGCACATCGAATCGTGGTGAGGACAGCTCAACCTCTTATACAGGTCCTTCACAAGCCCGACCTAGCTGGCAGAATGGTTTCGTGGTCAGTAGAGCTGTCCGAATTTGACATTATCTATGAACCGAGGAAGGCGATGAAGTCTCAAGTTCTTGCCGATTTTGTCACTGAATTCACCGAGATTCCCTCGGATACTCCTCAGAATTTGTGGGCAGTCTATGTAGATGGATCAAGCAACAGGAAAGGAGCAGGAGTTGGTGTCATCATTGAAAATCCCGAAGGGCTTTTCATGGAATACTCATTGAAGTTTGAATTCCAAACCTCAAACAATCAGGCAGAATACGAGGCAGTCCTTGAAGGCCTCAAGATGGTTCATGAGTTTGGAGCGGAACGGGTGTCAGTATTCAGCGATTCACAATTAGTGGTTTCTCAGATTAAGGGGCAATATTCAGCAAAGGAGCCCATCTTACAGAAGTATCTTGAGGAGGTAAGGCGAATTATCTCCAACTTTTCAGAGTTTGACATCTCCCATGTCCCAAGAGATTCAAATTCCCGAGCCGATATTTTATCCAAATTGGCAAGTACGAAGGGTTCGGAAAACAACAAGACTTTGATACAAGAAACCATTCCCGAACCAAGTGTCATTCTAGCAGTTTTGCTATCCCAATCATGGATGGATCCGATTCTTACCTACTTTCAGCACGGTTTCGTTCCCCAAGATCAAACAGAGGCTCGTAAATTGATTAAGAAAGCAGCTCAATACACAGTTCTTAATGGTGTTCATTATAAGAGAGGTTTCGGTTCACCCATGCCTAGATGCGTCAATACATCTCAAGCTGAGGAAATCCTTGAGGAGATCCACGGCGGAATCTGCAGCCATCATATGGGCGGAAAATCCCTAGCTCGGAAAATAATCCGGGCAGGTTACTTCTGGACTACACTGCAAAAAGAAGCCATGGAGCACGTTAAGAAGTGTGTTCAATGTGACACCCTTCTTGATTATCCAAAAATAATATAGTACTTAAGCTATAATAGTGGATAATATATGGACTTGTGATTATTAAGAAAATGTGAAAATACAATTTTCTTTGAAAAGCGGGTGCACAAACTAAAACTTGGAATTCTTGGAGAAGAAATTCGAAATCATTTTAAACAATTATATCGAGTTCGACAAGTTCTAAAATCTTTTAGTGAATTGGGTAACCTTCGTATCTTGAAATCATATTTATGTAATAGAAAATGAATGAAGCTACCCCTTGCTTTAATTGATAAACGGATACCATCAGATACTTTTCACAGCCGAACTCTTAAATAGGTTAAATCAGAGTAAGCGGAAATTATAGGACTATGCAACTAGTAATAATATCAAACATAGATTTTATATATGAAAAGAGCCATGTCTACATAGTCCCATCATCAGTCTCCAAGAACCATATACAAGTCCATCACAGATCTACATCCTCATATAACCATAGCCTAGAGTACTCAAAAGTATATCTACATAATATATACATAACAAAATATGGACTCTAGGAGTGGTCACGTAGATCCGGCAGCATCAGATGTAGTAGTAGTGATAGCAGTAGTTTCCAAGGAACATAAGTAGTAAGGTAGTAGTAGCATCATCATCAAAGCATCAGTAGCAGCAAAGTATCCTCCACAGCCTCCACACATCGGATCCACTGATCCACATCACATACCATATGCACATACCTAGGGGTCATCGTCCCTCCCATCACTCCCAGTAGAATGCACGACAGGCTCGCCTCCGCTCTCGTCCTCCACCGGATCCTCCTCGATCTCATCCGAGGGAGGGTGTACCCTACCACTGCGTACAGGGTCAGGTGATGGTGAGACCCTGACTGGGCTCCTCGAATCAGAAGGGGGAGTCTCCTCGCGGACGACTCTAAAAGAAAAAGGGTGTGAGCGGGTAGGTTGAAAATAAAAACTGTGATATGAGCGAGCTGGTCGTGTGGGAGGTGGTCCATGGTAAGTATAAAAGAGGGGTACGTGCATAGTGTACATGATGGGAATCCTAAATCTACGAGGATGAAACCGGACCATCGAGTTGGGATGGTAGAAGATAACCTCTACCTCTCCCTCGAAGACCGCTCGGTGATCCTCGTAGATCCATATGCCACTAAAAAGTGGCCGGATCTCGACGCAAGCGATGTAACGTGACATCACCTACAAGGGCATAGGGGTACGCATTTCTATACACATAATCAATAGAGTATAAATTTGCACAATATGAATATGTAAATATGCGACAATGAACAACAATCACATTTAGCACTTAGCAGTTATTGAATGCAATTAGGATACTCATACTTGTTTCATTTATCACACTTAATTCAAATGAGTGGCATGATGCATGAATCTAGCTCTCATGCCTATCTCCATCATTCTATGTCACTCTTTGACGTCCATCCCTGACAACCCAGCACTCACCAGTGCGTTGTATTCCTAGGTATACAACAGTTCGTACATTCACCAAGAATGTACACGACAAGCTTGGAATCAATTCCACCCGAGCAATGTTATAACGTGCCACCCGAGCAACGTACCGTCATCCAAACGGCCCATCATCCAAATGGTATAACCGTATCGGCATCCACTCAGCCGACCACGTCAAAGACGTGTCATCAAGCAAGCGTATTGGCACTCCCAGAGGCCCTCCTCATGTTACCAAAACATGATAAACGACTTACCATCCAAACTCCAAATGAATGCATCATTTTTACGATTGAAGGAAATTGATTAATATATTACATGCCACCTAGGCACATTCCGTCATCCAAACGGACCGTCATCCAAACGGTGTATCCATATTAATCAATTCCTCTTAAGTTCAGATCCCTTGGATTATGGTTATGAAATCCTTAACCAATTGAGTTAGAATTGAAAATGGTGTTTCTCAGGTTCTGGGTAAATTACTCGAGTATAATTCAGCATACTCGAGTGTTTTTCAACTTTTCCAGATTACTCGAGTGTACTTAGGGTTACTCGAGTGTTCATGACTTTCTGAGGATTTGGGTTTCAAATTCAATAAATTACTCGAGTAGTTCATGGGTTACTCGAGTGTTCATCATGATTTCCAGAATACTCGAGTCACCCCTGCATTACTCGAGTGGTTTGCCTTAACATGTCCTCGGGTCTTGCTCGATACTCGAGTACCAGACACAATACTCGAGTGTTCTTGCTCAAATTACATTATTTTACAAACGTTTTACTCGAGTACCTGGTCTAATACTCGAGTGTTTCGCAGCAGAAAACACTGAAATCTTAGTTTCAACATACCATTTTCATTTCTACTCATTTCCAGTCCATTCCAAGGATCAACAGAGTTAACATATCATAATTTGAACATGCGACAACATTCATTTCATATCAAATAACAGATTTGACAGAGAATCAACCATTAATGCATAAAATACTCTATTTGGCAACTCAATACCTCAAATTGCAAAATAAACATCACACTCATGAAACAATGGTCATTTAAGCTTGCATGCATGATTTAGAACTTGCTCAACACAGTTTTAGAGCATGACTTGGTCTCCAAACCAAAGTTCCTATTCAATCTAAGCCCTTAGAGCCTCTTGGTGGCTCTCTAATGCATTTAATGGAATTTAAAATCTATCTAGTGTACGAAACTTACTTCCCCTTACCTCTCAGACGTGTTCCAACCAAGAATTTCCAAGAGAAAGCTCTCCAACCCCAGGAATCACTTTGAGCTTCACATGCATGACAGTTTTGAGTGCAGCACCAAAATTGAATTGGTTCACACATGAAACAGAGATAAAATTTGGGGATTTTAGTTTTCCTAGATTCTATGCAACATAAACTAACTAGAGAAATCGAATTGAGACTCATAGGATTCGTGAGCTTACCAGAAATCGGAATCAAAGTGAGCCCCAAAACCACTTTGACAGATAACAGTCTCAACTTCCAAGCTCCAAATCTTCCACCACACTCACTCAATCCTCACGATTTTAGTGTCTATACAAAGCTCGTGATGTGAGCTTTGTATTGGTGTATAATTTATCACTCAGATCAGCACACAGAGGAAGAATCGAATGAAACGATTCAAGAACCCTAACACACTAACTCTTCTTCAATTTGGAAAAATGGGTTGCTTAATCCGTCAACCACGGCTTAAATACTTGGCCAAAACCTTCATGCAGCTCGACACGAAGGCATTGAAGTGTTGAGGAAGACGATTTCGTGTCAACACACGAGAATCGTTGTTGGTGACTCACCAAACGCACTAACTCGTGCAACTCTGTCCAGAATACTCGAGTATTCCAGAAAATACTCGAGTAGTTTGCCCAGTTTTTGGAAAAATAATTATTTTATTTACTTTCCCTCCAAAATCTTTCCTATATTTGCTTCTAGGTCCCAACCCAGGGACTAATATGCAAAAATACCTTTTTCATGCATAAATATATTTATTAAAATAAATTCTAATAATATAAACACATGTCTTAATCAAAGATTAAAAATAGAAATAATTAATTATAATAAACTTTATAATTAATATTCCATTAATCCAGGATTAAAACTTTGGGGTGTTACATTCAATGTCAGTTTCACAGCGATATTTACCAAAGACCTGCAGAAGAGCTACATTCTCTCGGAGGTCCTTGGCCCTTTTATTAGTGGGGAATGGGCATCATCGGAAAATTTCCTACTGCACCTGTACAGCTAAAATTTGCGGTAGTAGCCATTGATTACTTTACCAAGTGGATTGAAGCGGCGCCATTAGCAACAATCACTACGGCCCGAATTCAATCTTTCTTTGTAAAGGAAATAATCTCTCATTTTGGAGTGCCTCATGCCATAGTTACTGATAATGGGTCCCAGTTTGCAGCCTCTCACTTTCAATAGTTAGCAGCCGACCTGGGAATCACTCACTATTTCAGTTCCGTTGAACACCCGCAAACCAATGGATTAGCCGAGGCCGCAAACAGAACCATTTTGGATGGTATAAAAAAGAAACTTGGTAATGCAGCTGGCACTTGGGCGGATAAACTTCCGAGCGTTCTATGGTCACACAAGACAACCATACATTCTTCAACAGGTGAAACTCCTTTTCGTTTGACATACGGCTGCGACGCAGTCATTCCAATCGAAAAGCGAATCCCCACCTTTAGGATGCTTGAACGTCCTTCAGAAACCAACGACCATATGCTCAGTGAAGAACTCACTTTAATTGAGGAAATTCGAAAGAATGCTGCGGCTCATGAAAGAAAAGTAAAGGAACGACAAGCGCGAGAGTACAACAAGAAGGTTCGACCACGAAATTTTGAAATTGGTGATTTGGTCCTTCGCCGAGCGGATATTGGCAAAGGAAACGCTGGAGTTGGAAAGATGAAGCCAAAATGGGAAGGTCCATACCGAGTGAAGGCTAAATCCGGAACTGGCGCTTACAAGTTGGAAACTCTCTCGGGCACGGAAATCAATAACAGCTGGAACGTGGCCAAGCTCAGAGCCTATTACAGCTAAGCTCTTATTTTATTTTTACCTCTGTTTACAGATAGTTTAGTCTATTGCTCAGATTTGTTTAGGTTGAATAAACGAAGGATAACATCCTTCTTTGTTTATAGATAAATTGTTAGGAAATTAGCAAATGAGCAATTTCTTCTTTGTCTATTGCTCAGATTTGTTTAGGTTGAATAAACGAAGGATAACATCCTTCTTAGTTTATAGATAAATTGTTAGGAAATTAGCAAATGAGCAGTTTCTTCTTTGTATTTTCTTATCAATAAAATACATCCATTTCTTCTTTGAGATTCTCTTATTTATCAACATTGTGAAACAACATACGACTCATTTGGTTCGGCTAGCCACCGAGCGAAGTCGAGATATAGCTCTTTACGAGAGTTCAACGACGTATTCATAGAACGCCCGAATTCAGGAAATTACTTTCCTTGTTTCGCGGTCCGAGGGTCCCGCTTTGGCTAAAGTCAGCGATCCGAGTTCTACTCACAATTAATTATACAAATAAAGTGATTCTTCTCCCGAAGATTACGATAAGTTTTTTCTAAGAATTTTCGCTCGGGAAATATTATTGGACACGTGACGAACGAAACCAAAAACAACGAAAATGCATCAGGCAATGATATGATTTGCATACACAGCAAATTAATTTAAAATCAGTTCTAAAAGGGTTAATGGAACTTGTTCAAAACAACTATGAATAAAACGCTCGAACACAACGAGCAACAAAAAAGGAATCTTACATACGAACAGAAAAACAAATAAAAACTGACTACCAAGCCTATCAAGATCATTCCTCAACATCAGATAAGACAATATCTTTACCATCAAATTCAGGAGCCTCAGTCAGATCAACAAGAGGATTGGGAAGATCCTCTACTTGCAAATCGACTTCAGCCTTGGTTTCAAGGTCAATCAGCTTCCCATTTTCAACGCTATGAAAAGGATGAGCTCCGACCACCCTAAACTCAGTTTCAGGGTTCAGAATTTGAATTTGATTGATTAATGAAACGAAAGAATCATCAACACCCTTGCTCCAATTATAAAAGTTGGTCGCTGCCGTTTTCTTGTGAAGAAGAGCTTTTTCCTTTAATTTCCGAGCAGTAGCGGCAGATTTTTCCACTTCAGATTTCAGCTCATCAACCCTCTGTCGGCTCTCCTGCAGCTCCTTCTTTAGTGTCTCTTCAACTTCCTTCTTCTTATCTTCTGCAGCTTTCTGAGAAACCTTCAAAGAATCTAGCTCCTTGATCAGCTCGGCCTTGTCAGCTCTCAGATTTTCTAGTTCGTTTTTCACTCGAACAAGCTCATCCGACAAGCTGGCTTCTTGAGCGGCTTGCAGCTCACGAGCCTCTTTTTGTTCGATGTTTAGGCCGGTAAACAAATCCCCCGATTGCTTGGCCAAAAAATAAGTCAGAATGGCACTTCGAAGCAAATACTTTGTCAAAGTCATGTTGCAGCGTGACCACTCATCGGCACTAAGATTTCCGAACCGAGGGTAATCAGATTCCGGACAGATGAACTTGGGAAACTTTTCATCTTAATCACGGTCCCAAATTGATACTTCTGGTGGAGTCGCAGTAGAAGTTGGAGCAGTAGCAACCTTGGTACTTGTCCCCTCGACCCTGACATTCGTCCCTTCGGACACTTTTTCTTTTCCTTTGTCCAACCTTCGGCGACGAGTCTGTTGTTGAGGGGGAGGTGAAACTTGGACTTGACCGCTCGGGGTCAGCGAAACTGTAGTAGCTATAGCAACCACATTGGAAGATGGCCGAGGAGACACCTCGACCGGAGAAGCAGAAGGAGCAGAAGTACTTAAACTGGGAATACTCAGGTTTGAAGACCTAGAAGCTACACTTGTTGCAGGAGTTTGTCTTTTCTTGCCCCCTTGGAGCAGAGCAGCCATACGGGATGCCATTTTTTCTGCAAAGGAAACACGTTAGATCTTAATAAATCACAAGTATAATAGCATAAAGAAAACAGTTTACCAAGCTCAACGTTGACATATGATGGAGGGATATCCACTATATCCCTCGTTTATATCATCCCATTAGTGACTAAATAACTTTCAACAGCTCGACACACGTCTTTCTCATATTCGGCGAGCTCTTTCCAATCCGACGCATATGATGCAATCCTCTGATTGAAAAAGCTTGCACTCCATTGAAGAGGAAACCGAGGGATTGGTCGCTCTTCGCCAGTTCGTGTGAACCAGCAGACACCGTTACCAACAAAGTTATATTTAAAAAAGAAAGGCTTGAACCCTTTCCAAGACTCAGAGTACTTAGTAAAAAGAGCGTATCCGTTACGTGACTTCAAAGAAACCCAAGGTCATTTTGGAGACCCTCTTTCAAAAGCGTTGCATTGTGGAGCAAACAGGTAGAAAAAAATAGGAATAGTACAAGACCAATTCATTGCAGAGCAGACTTGTTGAAAGCCTCTAACAAAAGCCCAAGCGTTCGGGTGCAATTGAGAAGGGGCTACTCTCAGTGTATTCAAAACATCTATTTCAAAGTTAGTAAAAGGCATTCTAACCCCTAGGCGAGTAATCACTTCCTCGTAAAAATAAAAGCCAGTGCTACCCTCAGGAATATGAGTGCAGACTCTTTCGTTCGGACCCACGGGACTTATGGAATACAAATTCCCAGCATCATCACCAGGATAGGGCAGAATTATGGCTCTGGTTTGCTCTAAGGATTCCTCCGTTGAGAGCTCGGATTGGGTGCCTACAACCTCTCGGTCAACCTAATCATACTGAGCTGAATCTGGTGGAAGTGGATAAAGTTCAGGATTTGTAACGCACTTTCTCTTCATACCTGAGGAAAAGGAGGCACACGCGGAATCAGAAACAGTTAAACTTGATTATGTCTGATCAAACATTTACGAATATTATCGGTCGGGAACACCTCCCTTATCAGGGCAGAATTTCCCCAAACCAATTGAAATATCGAATACCTCTCTGTTGCCTCCTTAACCTCTTCTGTTCTACCCTCTCGGCAATCCTATAGTGAATCACACCCTGTCTGAACTCTTTCAAAGTCCGAGGAAAATGCATAGCTATCGGTTTAACACAAATAACTTGGTTTTCTTCTTCGTGTGTTCTTGGTACATTAGAGTTTACAGAATCCTCACTCATGTTTAACGCAGCTTCAGTACAAACCCTAGGAAATTAAGTGCAGCAAAACATAAAGAAAACCTAAGAAACACTACGGCGATCGCTCAACAAACGACAAAGAAAGGCAAAGAACTTCAAAAGACAAAGGGGTATACAGTTGAACAGTGTTGGGGTTTTATCGAGCCCTAGATTTCGTGCAAAATCAAGAAAAGAGAGGAGCATGGCCAACGTTAATGATCAATAAAGAAAGCAATAAAGAAAGTTCTAAACACAGTACCCATGGCAGATAACATAAACAACCACATGCAGAAAATCTTAAAAACCTTCATGGAAGAAGTGTTCTTTACCTGTTCGATGATGAATAACCAAGAAATTGAAGAAAATGCGAAGACCACAGAGATGAAAGTAGACTTAATGCAAAGAAGAAGGTTGAAATAGCGGCAAGAACTCCTTTGGTAGTCTCTGACTTTGTTGATCAAACCCCAGAAAAACGATGTAAGAAAGAGAGAGAGAGGAACTTGAGGAGTTTCTAAATTTGATTGTTAAATGAAATAATGTTTCGGAAACCGCTCCCCGAAATTCGTTTTAGAAGTTCCCTCCACTATCTCAAGGACTTGGGCCGAATCAATAAAGGCCCATTTGTGTTGAAACTGAATACGTGGTGCTCTCTGCAAATTTGAAATCATAACGTTTCGTTTCCTGGTAATGGAAAGGACACGTGGAGGTGTAAATAAAATTGAAGGGTCGCTTCTCTGTCAATGAAGCGACAACCCTGTTCAACGCACTTGGGTGATCGGATCTCTCTTCCCATCAACAAAACTCGATCGGCCAACAGTTTGTTAATCTCATTAACTCGGCAGGGCTCAAATCACCCCACCGAGCTTGGGGGGCTTATGTAGTGGACCTGTAGTAGACCGAGTGCTGACCGATCGAAGCCACCTTTGACCGACCATTTAGACATTGAAACAGGGCACACGGTCGGAATGTTACACCGAGCAAACTGGGTTTCTACAGAGAGGTTGCACGCTAACGAGATTAACCCCGAGCAAAGGATTTTCATCCTTATCTTTATCGTTTATAGTCTCATCAAAGCGTGACTGCTTCTCCTAGATTCCCACGACTCTTGGTTAGATAAAAACAGTATTGGATAAAGTCTTTCGCATACAGGATTTACGGATATGATCATATCATAACCTCTACGAATCCTACTTGAGTTCTTCCTCCCAGAAGCCTTATCAAAACGGCTTGTGTCATACAGGTAATCCCCTATAAGAACCACCATGCTATAGGGGCTAAGGTACGTCTTCTAATCCCTAAGTTGACACTAGCACACACGTTGTTGACTAGGGGAGAACCTGTTTATCCCAACTGGATATACAGAAATCCTAAAAGTCCTATATTAATCTCTTGATTGGGATCATTCTTCGAGGCTCTTCCATAGCTTCAAGGTTGATCTTGGTTAAGGACACTACATTACACATGATTTGTTTTTCAAAACTTAATATAACTTGGAATAATCAAAGTATGCTCTTGAATAATCATGGTTACAATAAGAATATGACTTGTTTACCTCAAACTTAGTATGTCATTCGAAAGGCAAAGTATATCAAATATGATTATCCTAACATCACAGGAAAGACAGACATTTAAGGACATTCAGCAGCAAGGAGATTTGCCTAACAATACGTCACGTATCAGCATGTATAAAAAATCATGAGTACAGAATAAGTGACATGTAACGAAATTAAAGAAATTAGGTACTAAAACCACGTGTCAAAAATATTGCATCAGGTAAATGAATATCAACATGCGTACGTAGTAATCACGTAAAATGTCAAGTAAATATGAAAATAATACAGAACGAGAGATCCTTCCCTTATTTAGTGAGGTGAGGAATGCCAGATTGAGGAATGTCAGATTGAAGAATGTTGGATTGAAGTCTTCTGTCATTCCTTTCCAAATGGACTTTGTTGAGCATTGAGGGTCGACCTTCGTTTTCCTTAAATATGACTCCGAGCAAGGGAAACTGACAAGATATCTTTCACACTCGGAATAAAAGACTCCGGTAGGAAACGCGGTGCGAGGTTGGTTCTTGGTTTAGGCCTGTTGAGGCCTGTACTCTTTCTCTTTTTCTTTCTCTTCTTCTTCTTCCTCTTCTTCCTTTTTTTTGTGTTTTTGTTTTTGTTTTTGCTTTTGTTTTTGTTTTTTTTTTGCTTTGATATTGGCGCCGTCTGTGGGGAACGATAAACCGTCATTCCCATCCAAAATGTTAAACACACGTGGAAACACTGGAAACAACTCTCGTGGTGCAAACCACCAGACCGGAAGAAGCCGTCACAGACTATTAGAAGGTAGTGTTGACAACGGAAGATACCTAGAAGGAAGAAACCCACCCCACCTTCCCCCCCAACACATACCTTCAGTTCGACTGGAGATCCCAGCTCGCAGTCACCACATTGTACCAACCCGAACACACAGTGGACCTTATACTATCCATTCCACACAAGCAAACCCCAATACACCCAACCGCCAACACAACCACGGATCTGGACGATCCATTGATGCCCGTGTCTCCGATGAGGAAAGGGGACACTCCCAGGGCCGAAGAGAAACTCAACTTGAAGAGATAATTAAGCAGCAAGCTCAAATGCTGGAACAACAGGGGAAGGCTATAGCCGACCTTCAGCAGATCCACATGCACACGATTGCTGCATGGGCGATGGAAACAGCGCCAGCAACCGTACCAGTTCATGATCTGCAAGGCCCAATCACCTTACCCCCTCCACCACCCGTAAACCCGGCCTTAGCAGCCACCTATGAAACAGAAAGCAGTACTCACCTAGGCCACAACTTCCCCCGCGTATTATGGCCTATGAAACACCCTCTGCTTTCCTTGGCCCCACTAGCGTTGCAAAGTACAACGGGTTAACCGACCCCCTGGAGCACATCTTGTCTTTCGATGGTGCCATGAATTTTTATGATGGGGGAGATTTGATGAAGTGCCGAACCTTTTCGATGACTCTCCAACCACTGGTGCTGAGGTGGTACTTGGCCTTGCCCAGAAATTCCATTAACTCTTGGGCAAAAATGAAAAAGGTTTTCCTTAACAGGTATACTGCTAGCTGCATACAACCAAAATCAGACCATGCACTAGCAGGAGTAATGCAACTTCCAGAAGAACCGTTAAGAGAGTATCTGGCTCAGTTCCACTCGGAGGAAGGTTCCGTACCAAACCTCGAGCCGAGTTTCGCATTTTTTCTTTTTACCCAGGGACTTCGTAACAATGACTTCAAGAACTCGCTGGTGGGGAAGCCACCAAGGGACATGGCGGAACTGAGACACCATTCCACCAAATTTATCAATTTGGAAGAATTTAGCAAGTGGCAGAGACAAAGAGAAAATGGTGACAGAGGGGAGCCTTCTTCTCAAGGAAGGCCGAGGAGAGATGACAGGAGAGACGAGCGGGGGAGAGGACCTAGGGGAGACAGGAGATTTGTCATCCCTAGGGCCATGTTTGATGAATACACCCCCCTCACGGTCCAGAGAAGTCAAATCTTACAGGAAACCATGCAGACCGACCTGAGAATGGTCGAGAGGCCTCCTCCTCAGAAAAGAAGCCAACGTCAGGATCGATCAAAGTTTTGCTAGTATCATGGGGGATACGGCCATACCACAGACGAGTGCACATGGCTAAGAGACATTATTGAGCAGCTTATAAGAGATGGAAAACTGCAGCAATACGTTAGAGAGGCACTCAATCGGCGTACTAGAAGAAGGACCCCTTCCCCGGACAGAAATGTTCACAGAAAAACTCCATCTCCAACTAGACAAACCAATCGTTACCCCAATCAGCAGCAAGCATCGAATCAACAAAGAGAGCTATAGTGGAGATAGCTAACACAGATCAATCCCCACAAAACCTTAGAATCAACACCATTGCTGGGGGATTCGCGGGGGAGGTGAAAAAGTATATCAATCAAGTACTCGCTATCCAGGACCATCCGATTCGCAAGAGAGCTTCTAAAAGTGTCCCGATTTGTTTCACTGACGAAGATCTAGAAGGAATCATTCCGGGCCATAACGACCCGATGGTGATAACTGCTTTGGTAGGCAATTATGAGGTCGCAAGAATATTTGTCGACCAAGGCAGTTCTGCTGATATCATTGTTGGAAACCAACAAGCGGGCTTTAACAATTACTAGAGGGGGGTGAATAATATATTGTGGCAGTGATATAAAATTTTCGTTTGTTATTGAATAGGTTGAAAAATAAAATAACTGAAATAGATAAACCTGAGATTTTTGCTCACTGAGACACGATGATATCGATATCCCAAGACTGAACTTCAGTGAATCAGATTTGCTTTTGCTGAAACAAATGGTTAATGCAAGAAATACAAGGCTGCAGCAATCTATAGATGATACACTTGATAAAACAAAGTAATAACAATTTAAATGCAGCGGAAAAATAAATCCCCAATGCCTATCCTATGGTTCAATTGATGCAACAATGAAAGATGCAAGGAAAGCAATAAAGGGAGATCAACACAAGGAAATTATTATACTGGTTCACTCCTAATGAGCTACGTCCAGTCCTCCTAAGCCACTTAGGAGAGTTTCTATTAATCAATTGACTAGAACAATTACAAGGAATTAATTGAGATCCTCACTCAACCTAACCCCTTTCCAAGAGTGTACCAAACTCTTGAAATTCTACCCCAATTGATTTTGATGGAGAAGATGTACTTCCACAGCTCCTTGAATCCAATTCAAGAGCACCACCAAGCCAAGAACTCTTGGTCTTCTTGCTTGAGAACTCTCAAGACTTCAGTAATCCAAGACACACTTGGATTAGCTTGGCACAGTCCAAGGCTTTTGATTACAAGAGAAAAGGAAATGTGTATGACAAATTCATAGACAAATTCGTGACTATACGCTCAGCCCACAAATGGGTCTCAACTCAATCTGGTCTGAAAATGTTACAGAATGAGTGAAGGATTGAGTTTTGAGGAAAATCACTTGAGAGAGAAAGATTTCAGCTTGTATGTTCAAAGGAAGTTGTGTCTGTCTGTTTTAGGGTTCATGGTGGTTTAGTTTTAAAGCTAAGGACATGAGAAGAACGGTCAGAAACCAGATTTCAGAAAATCCTCCATGAATCCCTTCATTGCCTCTTCCATGATTTCAGGAAAGAGATTTTCAGAAAATCAAATTCTGAGTCGTGCATATCGATATCCACTTGTGCATATCGATATCCAACATCTATGTCACCAAGTGCATATCGATACCCATAACCCAGGTTTGCAAAAATACTTTTCTTTAAAATGATTTTCTTTCTCTCAAGTGTTAATTTAAGTTAATCTCAATCAATCAAGCATAAGTATAACTTAATCAAACTAGATAGAGATTAAACCTACTAAACTACCCACGCTCAACAAGAATAGAAAATTACAATAATTGAATCTTGAGCAAGAGTTGACCAAAGTCTTGATTCTTGAATCTTTGACACTTGAATCTTCAAGACTTTCTTTTAATTACTTTGTCATCATCAAAACATCATCAACAAAATAATTACTTGGAGAATTGAATTAACAATCTACCCCTTTTTGATGATGACAAAATAATTAGCACTTGTTGAGGAGATCTTTGAATCTTGAACCACAATATGATTCTCAAATTGAGGAAACCTCCCCCTCAATTCAAGAACCACTTAAAACCTATCGAAAAACAGCATACACTTTGCAAGAACAGTGGTTATTTAATTTCAATAGCAATTAAAATATTCTCAACAAGATTAGTAATTCAAATAGCAATTAACTTTGAGAAAAAGAGACTCAAAGAGGAGAAAACACAATATAATTAATTTGCAATCACAAGATATATAACAATAGTACAAAAAAGGATTGCATAAACTAAACCATTTTCTCACAAATTACCACATGTGAGAATCATTTATCTTGGTATAAAAACAACCAAGAGACCAAGCATAGCGAAGCTCCCCCTAAAACCTTGAATTTCCACATGGTTAGAGCAAGATACAGAATATAATAGGCTATAATTTCCAATGCACTAACCAGAAACATGAGTAAGGGAGCAAAAATAATCATCAAGACAACATTGAATTAAAACCAGAGATTGATAATGATGCTGAAAACATAACATAAACCAATCCATCATAAAACAAATTTTAACACTTGATCACAAAAGCAAAACCATAAACTAGTTTTATCAAAACTACATCAAAGTAAAACATAAAGACTAGTTTTGGGGAGGAGGAGGTGGAAAACGGTTGAAATGTTCCATCATGGATTGATGGATTGAGTCAAAGCAACTCATTATGTTTTGTTCCAAAAAGTCAAATCGGGCATCCACATAGTTCCTCAATTCTTGAATTGATTGCACCCCTTCTTGACCTTGTGGACCTCCACCATCAGCTGCTTGATATTCAGCCTCCTCAGCCTCCGCATCAGTATTTTCATCCTCTTGTGCAGCATCCCTCAATTGTTGAGCTTCATCCTTGTAAAGCCATATACCACTGTCCGGAGGGTACTCTTCCAAACTTTGCTTGGAGAGAGTAGTTGTTGAAATCAAGTATTGTGTTTCTGTAATTGTTTTGATTGGCTCTGATCTATCAATGGGAACCTCAAAGTGCCTAAGCATCCTAGAAACATGCATTTTGTATGGAAGCCAAGCCGAAGATGAGGACTTTGCAGCATCCTCCATACGAGCAAGAATAATTTGTGGCCAATTGAGAGGAATGGAGTTCTTGAGTGCATTGATGATCTTCAAATCATTATTCACAGCTACCCCATAATTTGATGCAGACCGGGGAATCAGACAATGAGCAATCACAAATTGCAGCAATTTAGTATCTTTCTCAAGCAAGTTTACAGACTTATTCCCCTTATTCCATACTTTTCCAGCCCTAAGAGAATCAGTGAATGCTGTGGCAGCATCACAAGCCAAAATAGCGTCCTCCTCATCCAAAGAATCAGAGTCCTCTTCACCATCATCCTTCCTAGGTAAAATACCATCATCCACCAGTCCAAATAACTCAACCAAATTGATAAGTGTAAATTTTACTTAAGAATATATTACGATTTTGGGCATTTATTTCACTGAATTTTATGATTCTCTACGTAAAACGCTTTTAATTTAGGATATTTATAATTATATCTTCAGGAATGAAATATATAATGAAATTAAAATATATTGATCTTATAATATTCATTTTGCAGGAAACATTAAATATTCTCAAGGAGTAAATATTTTCAAGCCAAAGTGTCCATGGAGGAAATGATTTACTAATCTAATATAATTTTGATCCATGATATGTTTTCCGTGTTTTGGCCCGGTCTTGGGCAGAGATTATCCGATTTCTTCAAAATTGGTATCTATGTAAATCTAAGAGAATTATCTACAACTTTCGTTGAAATAGTCATGTTCAAATTCAGCCTGAAAGATTCTCAAAATCATCTCCTAAATTGATGCATGCTAATGTGTCTTTGACCAGTGACATGTCTCAGTATTTCAGCCATAACATTCGCCTCCAAACTCTAAATGATACAAACTTGGTCTTAATAAAAAGCTAACTGAAATTCCTACACGTTTTGTAGAAATAGTCTTTTTCTAATTCGGACAAAAACTGAGTCAAAACTTGCTATCAATTGGCTGAACCTAACCTCCCTCACATCACAAGCAAAATGCAAGGCATGTGTCACGGTTTTGACCATAATTTTCTCTCTGAATGTCCAAATAAGGAGCTCTTTGTTTCCACAGAAAGCTCAGCGAAAATGCAACAATTTCTACAGTAATAACAATTGCCAAATTCGGCCATCTAAAGGGACATATCTGCGGCTCAAGTTAGAACATCCATGCTGTCCACAAGTTGAAAAGCTAAATTGTCTCCTTCTCTTGGCATAATTCTATAAATTGGCCTCAAACTCAACCAAGAAGAGAGAGGGGGGATCATAATGAAGAATTCCAAGAACATGAGCTAATGTTCTAGAATAGATTTTATCCTTATGAATGCATGATAGAGATATTGAATTCGAATGATTATTTGAATCAATGTTTGTAATCCAAATTCGAACCTTCTAATTCGAATAAAGTCATGAGGAACTAATCTCGATGTGGGAGCAGATGTAATCAACGAAGCTCAATTGTATTCCGGTGATGTATTTTTAATTCAGTTATAATTATATTGGTATTTTCATTACTGTTCTTAATGTCTGAAATTAACTGATCACTAATTTCTTAAACTCGACTCTAATATGTGTCTGGAAAGAACTGTTAGAATCTGATCTGAATGAAATACTCAATACATTATTATGTTAGGAATAGATAATAATGTATTCGATTGCTAGAAAATGCTTAACCTTAATGTTGGGTGATTTATTAACTATGCGAGGAATCGATATTTAAGAAATCATTCTTAGAAATTTATATGTGAGGAATCAATATAAATGACTTGAAGAGCATTGCATCAACATAATTAATTGAATTATAAATCATTGAATCATCGGAATACATAAGAGTTAGTTGGTGAAATCTCTCCCATACTTCCAAATAAAGTTTTAATTAATCCACGTCTAAACCAAAAAAAAATCCACTTAACAAGTTTAAAATTAAGAATCAATAGAACTTTACTTTGTTCCCTGAGGATCGATATTCTACTTTCATTATCTACAAGTTGAGAATTTTGTAATGTATCTAAAATTCCAACAAGTATTTTGGCGCCGTTGCCGGGGAACATAAGCGCTAATTTTTTATAAATTCTGAAATTTTGAGCTTGTTAAGTAGAAAGAATTAATTTTCTTTTCTTAATTAGTTAGTTTATTTTATATGTTGTGTTCTCCCTTGCTTTATGTTTTTCTAGTTTATGCTATTACGTGGTAAAGTTTCTGCAGATCAATTGCAGTTTGATCAGGAGATTGAAAAGATTCTAAGGAGAAAAAGAAGCCAAGCTAGAAGGCAAAAGCAAGAAGAAAAAGAAAATTCATCACAAACTGACGAGATGGCGAATGAAGATGACACTCAAAGAGATAGCAGTACTAATACACCTAAGAGAACACTTGGAGACTATGCTATGCACCAAGGGCCTAGGCACTTTTCAAGCATAGCCATTCCATCATCATTCAAGGCGGTGGAGATCAAGCCAACATATCTCAATCTAATTAGTGCACATCCATTCGCCGGATTGGACTACGAAGATCCATATGCTCATTTGGCAACTTTTTATGAGTTATGTGGGACTATGGGCTTTAAAGAAGAAAACCAAGAAACAACTTACTTAAAATTATTTCCCTTCTCTTTAATTGGTGAAGCTAAAGAATGGTTAAAATCTCACCCTAATCAAAGCTTAACTAATTGGAATAATGTAGAGGAGAAATTCCTAATTCGATTTTTTCCACCTACTAGATATATTAGTGCCAAAGCTGATATCTCTACATTTAGGCAGGGACCAGATGAATCATTTTGTGAGGCATGGGAACGCTTTAAATCTTTGCTTAGGAAGTGTCCTAATCATGGATTCGAAGATGTAGACCAGCTTAATATTTTTTGCAATGGTCTAAGGCCAGATACAAAAATGATCCTTGATGCTGCTGCAGGAGGCACAATAATGAATGTAGACGCTGAAAAAGCTACATCAATCATTAATGCCTTAGCTGCTACCGATCGACAAGCCCAACATAACAGAAGGCCAATACAGAAAAAGGGGATGCTTGATTTAAGCACTTCCGATGCAATACTCGCACAAAATAAAATCTTGACTCAACAAATTGAAGCCCTTACAAAGCAAATGGCCAAGCTTCCACAAAAATTGCATGTGGTAAGCTCTAATCATGGACCGTCACAAAGTTTGAAATGCGATTTTTGTGGAGGTAATCATCCTAACGGCCATTGCTCATATCCTTCGGTTATTCAAGAAGAAGAGGTCAATTACATGGGCAATCAAGGCCGACAAGGTAATTTTAATAACAACTCTTATGGAAATAATTTTCAACAAGGTTGGAGAAGTAATCAAAATCAAAATTTTGGTTTCAAACAAGAAGCAAGCTCCTCAAATAGGCAGCTTCCATTTCAACAACCTCCATATCAACAACAAAATCCTTCAATGCATGACCGAATGTCAAAAATGGAGGATACCTTGGAAAAATTCATACAAGCATCAATGACAAATCATAGAAATACTGAAGCCTCAATTAAGAATTTGGAGACACAAGTGGGTCAGTTAGCCAAGCAGTTAAGCGAACAACACTCAGGCCAATTCTCAGTCAATACTCAAACCAATCCTAAAGAACAATGCAAGTCAATTACAACAAGAAGTGGTAAGGTAATTGAAAAAGGTATAGGTGATAATTTAATTGTTGCAGATTGGGTAAATAAAGAAATTGATGATGAAAATAAAAATAAAGACAAAGTTATAAATAATGAAGAAGAAAAAGAAAAAGAGAGAAAATTGAAAGAAAAAGAGAAACAAAAGGAGAGTGATGCAAAGCAGATACCACAATTAAAAAACCTTCCATATCCACAAGTTCCTTCTAAAAAAGATAAAGAGCGACAATTTGCACGATTTATGGATATATTCAAAAGATTGCAAATTAACATTCCATTTATGGAAGCAATGGAACAGATGCCTACTTATGCTAAGTTCATGAAAGAACTACTAACAAAGAAAAGAAGATTTTCTGAAGAAACTGTGGAACTTGAAGCAGGATGTAGTGCTATAATTCAGAAATCCATGCCTCAAAAATCCAGAGACCCTGGAAGTTTCACAATTCCTGTCACCATTGGTACATTGCCAGTGGGAAAGGCGTTACTGGATCTTGGGTCTAGTATCAACTTGATGCCCTTATCCATGCTTAAAAGAATTGGTGACTTAGAGATTCGCCCAACTAGAATGACATTGCAATTGGCGGACAGGTCATTGAAATTCCCTTACGGTATTGCTGAAGATGTATTAGTAAAAGTAGACAAGTATGTATTTCCTGTAGATTTTGTTGTAATGGACATCGAAGAAGATGCAGAAGTACCACTCATTCTTGGAAGACCTTTCATGAAAACTGCCAAGGTCATCATCGATGTTGACGATGGAAAATTAAAGATGAGAGTTCAAGATGATGAAGTCAACTTTAATGTGTTTGAAGCCATGCAACATCCAAAAGAGAATCAACAGTGTTACCGAATGGATACCATTGATGAAGTTATTCTTTCAACAGGTAAGCAATTATATAAATCAAGTCCTTTAGAAAAAGCTTTAATTAATGCATGTGATAATCTAAATGAAGAGCAAGAGAAAGAAATTAATGAATACCTCAAGGAATTAGATAATACGAAAGAGCTTTCGTCGAAGGAAGCACAAATTGAAAAACTACCACAATAATTGAAAACTGAAAAACAGAAATTAGAGCTGAACATGTTACCACAACATTTAAAATATGTCTTTCTTGATAAAGAAGGTAATAAACCAGTTGTAATTAATAGCTCTTTATCACCTGCGCAAGAAGAAAAACTAATTGCAATATTAAAAGCTAATGAGGGAGCCATAGGTTGGACACTATCTGATCTCAAAGGAATAAGTCCAGCTTATTGCATGCATAAAATTCACATGGAAGAAAATTTTAAACCAGTAGCACAACCTCAAAGGCGGTTGAATCCAACCATGAAAGAAGTAATAAAAAAAGACGTAATAAAACTCTTAGATGTAGGTATGATCTACCCAATCTCTGATAGTGCTTGGGTAAGTCCAGTTCAGGTAGTACATAAGAAAGGAGGCATGACAGTGATCCGTAATGATAAGAATGAATTAATTCCCACTCGAACAGTTACAGGGTGGAGAATGTGCATAGACTATCGGAAGTTAAATCAAGCAACAAGAAAAGATCATTTCCCGTTACCTTTTATGGATCAAATGTTAGAAAGATTATCTGGGCAAGCATTCTATTGTTTCCTGGATGGCTATTCAGGATATAATCAGATAGCTGTGGATCCTGAGGATCAGGAAAAGACAGCTGTCACATGTCCTTTCGGCATTTTTGCTTATAGAAAAATGCCATTTGGGCTATGCAATGCACCGGCCACTTTTCAACGATGCATGTTTGCGATATTCTCAGATCTGGTGGAGAAATGCATTGAAGTTTTCATGGATGATTTTTCTGTATTTGGGAAATCATTCGATGATTGCCTCGAGAACCTCAACATTGTGCTAAGGCGATGTGTCGAATCTAATTTAGTATTGAATTGGGAGAAATGTCACTTTATGGTAACAGAAGGTGTGGTACTAGGCCACAAAATTTCATCAAAAGGCATAGAAGTTGACAAAGCCAAAGTGGAGGTCATTGAGAAACTTCCACCACCAACAAATGTGAAGGGCATTCGAAGTTTCTTGGGACATGCAGGTTTTTATAGACGATTCATTAAAGATTTTTCAAAAGTAGAAAAACCCCTTAGTAACTTATTAATCAAAGATAATCCCTTTAATTTTGATAAAGATTGCTTAAATGCTTTTAATTTATTAAAACAAAAACTTATTACTGCTCCTGTCATTATTGCCCCTAACTGGAATCTTGATTTTGAACTCATGTGTGATGCTAGTGATTATGCTGTAGGGGCAGTTTTAGGACAACGACATTCTAAAATTTTTCATGCGATATATTATGCTAGTAAAGTTCTAAATGAAGCACAAATTAATTATGGAACAACTGAAAAAGAATTGCTAGCGATTGTATATGCATTGGAAAAATTTAGATCATATTTGATAGGTTCAAAAGTAATTATTTATACAGATCACGCTGCCATTAAATATTTGTTAACCAAATCCGATTCAAAACCAAGGCTCATTTTTGTTACAAGAATTCGATTTGGTTATCAAAGATAAGAAGGGCAGCGAAAATTTTGTTGCTGACCATTTGTCAAGATTAAGAAACAGGGATATGACTGAGAAAGAAGCTGAAATTCAAGAGGAATTCCCTGATGAAAAGCTGTTGCTAGTCTAAGAAAGACCATGGTTTGCAGATTTGGCAAACTTTAAAGCAGCAGGTGTCATTCCAGAAAATCTAAACTGGCATCAAAAGAAGAAATTCTTTCAAGATGCAAAGCAATATATTTGGGATGACCCTCATTTGTTTAAAATTGGAGCTGATAGTTTATTAAGAAGATGTGTATCAGCGGAAGAAGCTAAGAGTATTTTGTGGCATTGCCATAATTCACCTTATGGTGGGCATTTTAATGGAGAGAGAACTGCAACGAAGGTTCTCCAATCGGGTTTTTATTGGCCCTCACTTTTCAAAGATGCCCACCTCCATGTACAACAATGCAATAATTGTCAAAGAACTGGAGGAATATCGAGAAGAAATGAAATGCCACTGAATAATATCTTGGAGATTGAAGTTTTCGATTGTTGGGGGATAGATTTTGTGGGGCCGTTGCCCGCCTCATTTTCAAATGAATATATTCTAGTAGCAGTGGACTATGTTTCTAAATGGGTCGAAGCTATTGCAACTCAAAAAGCCGATGCCAAAGTTGTGATAAAATTTTTAAAAAGAAACATTTTTTGTAGGTTTGGCACCCCAAGGATCCTCATTAGTGATGGAGGATCCCATTTTTGCAATAAACAACTTAAAAAGGCCCTAGAACATTATGGTGTCCGACACAAAGTAGCATCACCCTATCATCCGCAGACCAATGGTCAAGCAGAGGTTTCTAATAGAGAAATTAAAAGAATTCTTGAAAAAACCGTTTCATCATCTAGAAAAGACTGGTCGATGAAATTGGGTGATGCACTTTGGGTGGTTCGGACAGCATACAAAGCACCCACAGCTGGTAACAAAAGAAAAGTTCAACTGCATGAGTTGGAAGAAATACGGAGAAATGCATATGAATCTTCAAAGCTTTACAAAGAAAAAGCGAAAGCTTACCATGATAAAAAAATTCTTAAGAAAGAATTCCACCAAGGTCAATCTGTGCTTTTATTTAATTCTAGATTGAGATTATTTCCAGGAAAAATAAAATCAAAATGGCCAGGCCCCTTTATTATCAAAGAAGTCAAACCATATGGGGCAGTGGAATTAGAAGACCCTGGAACAAACAGGAGATGGATAGTCAATGGTCAAAGACTGAAGTCGTATCTAGGTGGTGAAGTTGATAAAATTACTACTATCATCCATCTCAATGATCCCTAAATGAATCAGGCGTCGAGCTAATGACGTTAAACAAGCGCTTCTGGGAGGCACCCCAGCGGTGATATTAATATTTTTTATTTTTGAATATTATTTAATTTCTTTTATTTATTTATTTTATTATTTAACTTATATTTGTGAAAAATTTCTACTATGCATGTGTGATGAGTCGGCTTAAATTCTTTCCTAAGTTTTTCGAATTGTAGGGAAATATAAACAAGGTCGGTCAACAAAAAAAAATATTTTCTCAATTTGTGTGAAAGTTAAAAAAAAAACAAATTATATATTTGTGCGTTTACTTATTTTGGCCTGGGGACAGTCCTATGTTCCTAGGGGGGTAGGAAGACAACTGAGGAACACTGATTTTATGTTTTCATCCTATTATCATGGTTATCATATTGAACATTATGTTTTTATTTTGATGCCTTGATTTTGATAAACTTTTACATTACTAAGAGACTCATTGTTAAGGGTAATATCAGTACAAAAAGCAACTAAACATGTTTATCTTTCTTTAATTAGAGACTGATATAAGTGGCTTAGTTTCAATTTCAAGATTTTGTTTTAAAGAAGAAATTGTAACATTAATGTCTGAATTTGCCCTTTGAACTATTAATTACATGGCAATGATGTTTTGATAGAACTTGATTGAAATTTTAGTTCATCATTACCCAGTGACAAATTTTGGCCACATATATATCATCATCTAGAGTAAGTCACTTTTGATTTCATGTACTTGAATTTGCTTGATTCTTTTCTGATTTTCATAATTTACTTGTTGTGTAAAAATGATAAGGGCATTCTTTTCATTAAACCAATTTAGCCAAATAGCCAACCTAACATAATTATCCTTTGACAACCCCTTTGAGCCTAATATATCCCAAGTTTTTCTGTTTCACCTAATAATGTTTAACCTTAACTTGAAAAACAATTGATTTAACCCAAGCCTTAGAAAATAGTGGAGCATTAATTGATCGATGAAAAAATTGGTTTGAAATAGGTTGGGGGGAAATCATTTGTCAAAATCTCCTTTCTTTCTATCATAAAAAAAATCATATAAAAAAAAGAAAGAAAGAAAGAAAGAAAGAAGAAGAAAAAAAAACAAAAACAAAAAAAACAAATAAGTTACAAAGAGAAATGGTATCAAGAGAAAGCATCAATTCTCAGTAAGAAAAAATTATTGAAGGAAAATCTTCAAATTGAGGAACGTTCGATTAAAATGTAAGCATCAATTTTCATAATTATGCTCTTATATTTTCTTTGGTTTTTAGCCTTACAATGCCAAAATTTAACTCACCCTTTTTACCCTTGACCACGTTACAACCTTTAATAAAGACCCTTTGATTTATGCATACTTGTATATTTTGAGTTTTGGAAGTTAGATGAAAATCAAATTTAAAGTAACATGATTCAATTGTGAAATTGAGCGAAACACATTACCTTATACACTAGAGTGAGAATGTGAAATGTTAAAGAAAAATAGACAAACACTCAATCTAATAGAGACAATGTGTGACATCCTTGAGAGGAGCTACGATTTCATATTGTTCTTTCCAAAACTAATTTGCCATGTTTATTAATTTTCAAGTGTAAAATATAGGCATTTGTTGTATCTTTTCTCCTTTTTAACTGATTTTGATTTGAGCTACTACTTGTAATGTTTCTATGTTTAGAAATATTCACATGTTAAAAATTGCTTTGTTTTGAACATTACCTTGATTATGGATCTTCTTTTGTAATTCTAAACATTTTATCTTATGTGCATAAATTTGTTTCCAGGATTAGTTTCATTACCTTTTTGCTTGAGGACAAGCAAAGTTCTAGGTTGGGGGGAGTTTGATAAGTGTAAATTTTACTTAAGAATATATTACGATTTTGGGCATTTATTTCACTGAATTTTATGATTCTCTACGTAAAACGCTTTTAATTTAGGATATTTATAATTATATCTTCAGGAATGAAATATATAATGAAATTAAAATATATTGATCTTATAATATTCATTTTGCAGGAAACATTAAATATTCTCAAGGAGTAAATATTTGCAAGCCAAAGTGTCCATGGAGGAAATGATTTACTAATCTAATATAATTTTGATCCATGATATGTTTTCCGCGTTTTGGCCCGATCTTGGGCAGCGATTATCCGATTTCTTCAAAATTGGTATCTATGTAAATCTAAGAAAATTATCTACAACTTTCGTTGAAATAGTCATGTTCAAATTCAGCCTGAAAGATTCTCAAAATCATCTCCTAAATTGATGCATGCTAATGTGTCTTTGACCAGTGACATGTCTCAGTATTTCAGCCATCACATTTGCCTCCAAACTCTAAATGATACAAACTTAGTCTTAATAAAAAGCTAACTGAAATTCCTACACGTTTTGTAGAAATAGTCTTTTTCTAATTCGGACAAAAACTGAGTCAAAACTTGCTATCAATTGGCTGAACCTAACCTCCCTCACATCACATCACAAGCAAAATGCAAGGTATGTGTCACGGTTTTGACCATAATTTTCTCTCTGAATGTCCAAATAAGGAGCTCTTTGTTTCCACATAAATCTCAGTGAAAATGCAACAATTTATACAGTAATAACAATTTCCAAATTCGGCCATCTAAAGGGACATATCTGCCGCTCAAGTAAGAACATCCATGCTGTCCACAAGTTGAAAAGCTAAATTGTCTCCTTCTCTTGGCATAATTCTATAAATTGGCCTCAAACTCAACCAAGAAGAGAGAGGGGGATCATAATGAAGAATTCCAAGAACACGAGCTAATGTTCTAGAATAGATTTTATCCTTATGAATGCATGATAGAGATATTGAATTCGAATGATTATTTGAATCAATGTTTGTAATCCAAATTCGAATCTTCTAATTCGAATAAAGTCATGAGGAACTAATCTCGATGTGGGAGCAGATGTAATCAACGAATCTCAATTGTATTCCGGTGATGTATTTTTAATTCAGTTATAATTATATTGGTATTTTCATTACTATTCTTAATGTCTGAAATTAACTGATCACTAATTTCTTAAACTCGACTCTAATATGTGTCTGGAAAGAACTGTTAGAATCTGATCTGAATGAAATACTCAATACATTATTATGTTAGGAATAGATAATAATGTATTCGATTGTTAGAAAATGCTTAACCTTAATGCTGGGTGATTTATTAACTATGCGAGAAATCGATATTTAAGAAATCATTCTTAGAAATTTATATGTGAGGAATCAATATAAATGACTTGAAGAGAATTGCATCAACATAATTAATTGAATTATAAATTATTGAATCATCGGAATACATAAGAGTTAGTTGGTGAAATCTCTCCCATACTTCCAAATAAAGTTTTAATTAATCCACGTCTAAACCAAAAAAAAAATCCACTTAACAAGTTTAAAATTAAGAATCAATAGAAATTTACTTTGTTCCCTGAGGATCGATATTCTACTTTCATTATCTACAAGTTGAGAATTTTGTAATGTATCTAAAATTCCAACACAAATCATCAGCAGAAATAGTAAAATGGACACCATTTACCAAGCTGTGATAAACTTCATTATGCTTCCAGAAATTTGCATAGAATGATTGGACTAACCTAGGGTAGTAAAATTGATGAAATTCAAGAAACTTACCCAGGTGTTGTGTCTCCAACCATTCAACCATCTCAAACCCCTGTTGTTTTAGCCACTCCATATCACAATACTTGATAACACCAAAACCCCTAGAGTTGAATTTCTTAAACCGTTTCTGAACCTTGTCTTCTGAGTAGTAGATAGCAACTTTGGATCTGTTTGCAACTGATTTTGAGCGTGTTCCTCTGGGGTTTGATGAAGAAGCCATGAGACTCGAGCTTTTAGGGTTTCAGAAGGGGAAAACCAGAAATTGAGAAGTAGAGCCCGAATTGATGGTAGAACAGTGGAGGAAAGAGATGTAAACAATGAAAACTGAATGATTTTGCAAGAAATTTGAGTGAAATTGATGAAAAATTGAAGAAATCAGAGAGAAACCAGAGGGGGTTCGAGTTTTTCAGAAAAATAAATGAGAGGGAATGAAGAAAGAACAAGTTCAAAAACACAATTAAAATTGAAGTTATAATCGGGGATATCGATATCCAATGCTGCACATCGATATGCAGCATCGATATCCACTACCACAAGTGGATATCGATATCCTCCTTTCACAAAATGCAGAAAATCAGTTTTAAATAAAAAAAAAAGAGAAACAAGCTATTTTTCAAGAGAATTGACAAAACCTTTAACCTTTGGAGTAAGTTCCACAAATTGCCTCTTATCTCCCAACATGTGCCTTGAGCATCCACTTACCAAAGTATCACAATTCTTTACCCGTACTCAAGCACACCTACAAAACAATTATGTACTTACTTTGGGTACCCAAATTATGTTGGTTCCCTTTGGGTCAGCATTGAAGGTTTCACCCTTCTTAATCCACTTTACAGTGCCTTTGACAATTTCAGAATTCTTAATGCGACATTCCAAGCTAACATGTCCATATTTTCCACAATAATTACAAGTTGGATTTTTGAAAGGTTTATTCTTTGAAAATGAACTAACCACCTTGTACTTACTGTTTCTTTTATGGACATAGCCTAAACCGGTTTTATCTGAAGAACATCTTTGAGAATTTAGTAACCGATTTAGGTCTCTATCACTATTTGAGATTGTGATTTTATTTTTAAAATCTTTAACTTCTTTTTCAAGCAAATCACATTTCTCACAAACAGTGACATTGACTTCTTGATTTGCACACGCACAGGACTTACTAGAATTAGCAAGGTCAAGAGTTTTTACTTGGAGTTTTAATTCATTTAAGGATTTTTCCATATCAACAATTACTTGTTGATACTCCAAGATTTTCCTCCCTTTTTCCTTGTTAATTTTAATAATCCTTTTAAATTGAATTAACAATTCATCATAGGCTTGTTGCAAATTATCTAAGGAATTTGAAGAAGAACAAGAATAGTTAGAATTTACCTCATCGTCGCTTTCAATAATTTCAGTTTGGGCACTTGATGAATCTTCCATGGGGTTTCTTGCCATAAGACATAAGTTTGCTTCTTCATCATCCGAGCTACTTGAAGAAGATGAATTCTCCGGAGTATCCCAAGCAATGTAGGCTTTCCTTCCTTCGCTGTCATGACTTTTCTTGTTCTTATTCTTTTTCAAGAATGTGGCACATTTTGATTTGATATGACCAATCCCCCCACACTCATGACATTTGACTCCTTCACTTTTATTTTTGTTCCTTTGGGTGAAGTCTCTTGTCCTTTTATCTTTTGATCGAGAATTATTTTTGTCTCCTTTGAAGAATCTATTAAATCTTTTTACACACGTACCAAATTCTTCTTGGAGAGCTTCACGATCGGATTCTTCACTTGTAGAGCTTTCTTCTTCCTCTTTTTGAACATTGCTTGAGGCTTTGAGTGCAATGCTCTTCTTCTTTTTATCCGGTTCCTCATGCATCCCAAGTCTTGTAAGCTCCATCTCGTGCTCTTGGAGTTTTCCGAATAAAGTGGCTAGGTCCATTTTGTTTATATCTTTTGCTTCCTTGATGGCGGTTACCTTGGGCTGCCATTGCTTATCTAGACATCTCAGAATTTTGTTAGTAGTTTCACCATTTCTAAAAGTCTTTCCCAAGGAAATTAAATGATTAACAATATGTGAAAAACGTCTTTGCAAATCACTTATGGATTCATTTGGGAGCATGTGAAGTAATTCGTATTCATGTGTTAAAGCATTGAGTCTAGAATCCCTTACTTCACTTGTTCCCTCATGAGTGACTTGCAAAGTGTCCCACATTTCTTTAGAGGTTTTTCATTGTGAAATTCTATAAAATTCATCATGGGACAGCGCTGAAAAGAGAATGTTTTTCTCTTTTAAATCATAAGAAGCTTTCTTCTTCTCATCATCATTCCAGCTTGTCCTTGGAATTTCAACAATTTCATCATTTATTTTCTTTTTGGGAATATATGGACCGTTTTGAATAGCATCCCAAATTTCTATATCGATAGCTTCAATAAACACTTTCATGCGGGTCTTCCAATAAACATACCCTTCACCATTAAACAGTGGAGGACGGTTTATTGAATTTCCCTCACCACCAAAATTATTGCTAGAGCCCATTTGTGTTTCCAAAGGATCTTTTTCGAAAAAGTTTTTAAACTCGATCTTTCGACCGAGCTCTGATACCACTTGTTGGAAACCAACAAGCGGGCTTTAACAATTACTAGAGGGGGGGTGAATAGTATATTGTGGCAGTGATATAAAATTTTCGTTTGTTATTGAATAGGTTGAAAAATAAAATAACTGAAACAGATAAACCGGAGATTTTTGCTCACTAAGACACGATGATATCGATATCCCAAGAAGGATATCGATATGGAGTATCGATATCAGATACTAGATATCGATATGCAAAGACTGAAATTCAGTGAATCAGATTTGCTTTTGCTGCAACAAATGGTTAATGCAAGAAATACAAGGCTGCAGCAATCTAAAGATGATACACTTGATAAAACATAGTAATAACAATTTAAATGCAGCGGAAAAATAAATCCCCAATGCCTATCATATGGTTCAATTGATGCAACAATGGAAGATGGAAGGAAAGCAATAAAGGGAGATCAACACAAGGAAATTATTATACTGGTTCACTCCTAATGAGCTACGTCTAGTCCTCCTAAGCCACTTAGGAGAGTTTCTATTAATCAATTGACTAGAACAATTACAAGGAATTAATTGAGATCCTCACTCAACCTAACCTCTTTCCAAGAGTGTACCAAACTCTTGAAATTCTACCCCAATTGATTTTGATGGAGAAGATGCACTTCCACAGCTCCTTGAATCCAATTCAAGAGCACCACCAAGCCAAGAACTCTTGGTCTTCTTGCTTGAGAACTCTCAAGACTTCAGTAATCCAAGACACACTTGGATTAGCTTGGCATAGTCCAAGGCTTTTGATTACAAGAGAAAAGGAAATGTGTATGACAAATTTACAGACGAATTCGTGACTATACGCTCAGCCCACAATTGGGTCTCAACTCAATCTGGTCTGAAAATGTTACAGTATGAGTGAAGGATTGAGTTTTGAGGAAAATCACTTGAGAGAGAAAGATTTCAGCTTGTATGTTCAAAGGAAGTTATGTCTGTCTGTTTCAGGGTTCATGGAGGTTTAGTTTTAAAGCTAAGGACATGAGAAGAACGGTCAGAAACCAAATTTCAGAAAATCCTCCACGAATCCCTTCATTGCCTCTTCCATGATTTCAGGAAAGAGATTTTCAGAAAATCAAATTCTGAGTTGTGCATATCGATATCCACTTGTGCATATCGATATCCAACATCTATGTCACCAAGTGCATATCGATACCCATAACCCAGGTTTGCAAAAATACTTTTCTTTAAAATGATTTTCTTTCTCTCAAGTGTTAATTTAAGTTAATCTCAATCAATCAAGCATAAGTATAACTTAATCAAACTAGATAGAGATTAAACCTACTAAACTACCCACGCTGAACAAGAATAGAAAATTACAATAATTGAATCTTGAGCAAGAGTTGACCAAAGTCTTGATTCTTGAATCTTTGACACTTGAATCTTCAAGACTTGCTTTTAATTACTTTGTCATCATCAAAACATCATCAACAAAATAATTACTTGGAGAATTGAATTAACAATCTACCCCTTTTTGATGATGACAAAATAATTAGCACTTGTTGAGGAGATCTTTGAATCTTGAACCACAATATGATTCTCAAATTGAGGAAACCTCCCCCTTAATTCAAGAACCACTTAAAACCTATCGAAAAATAGCATACACTTTGCAAGAACAGTGGTTATTTAATTTCAATAGCAATTAAAATATTCTCAACAAGATTAGTAATTTTCTCCCCCTTTTTGTCATTAGCAAAAAAAAGAGTTTAACTTTGAGAAAAAGAGACTCAAAGAGGAGAAAACACGATATAATTAATTTGCAATCACAGGATTTATAACAATAGTACAAAAAAGGATTGCATAAACTAAACCATTTTCTCACAAATTACTGTCACGCTCCTTTTATTGTACTACTTTATTAAAAGGAGTTTTCTTATGTTACTAAAATAGAAAGTATGGACTTGCTCGAGTAGAGATATAATTAAAAATTCTTTCGTAAAGCTCTTATAGAATAACTTGGTGTTTATTTGTGGTTATTAAAAATCTTTCCAGAATCATTTATGAAAACATTTCTTATTATAGCGAAATACTGTAATTATCAGAGTAAGCGGAAAATAGTGACCTTGACTGGATAATTCACATTCATAAACTATTTATAGGAAAAGAGTAGATATATATATATATATATCATCATCATCCATAAAAGTCACATACAACCAAGTCAAAGTCGAGATAGCAGGTGTTACGGAAATACAAGTCCATAGTATAACTAAAGATAAGACCACCTCACTGAGATCTCTCAAAAATATGTACAATATATATATAGAGCAAAATGTGAAATCTCCAATGGTGGTCCAGTGATCCTCCTCCATAGCATGATCTCCAAAGTCTCCAGCAGCTGCTTCACCCGTCCCACATCCTAATCATCTATACTATGCATCACCTGGTGGATCCCCAACTCCCCACTGGTTCCCAGTGGAGTGCTCGACTGGCTCTTCCTCACCATCGCCCTCCTCCGGGTCCTCCTCTACCTCCTCCGACTGAGTGGGTATCCCACCACTGGGCACTGGGTCCGCTGAGGATGTCCCATGAACCGCACTCATCGGACTAGGTATAGGAGTCTCCTCTCGAATCACTCGAGAAGCAGAGGGGTGAGATCTAGTAGCAGCTCGAAAACGGAAAGAGTGGAAGCGACGAGCAGGTCGAGTCGGGGGTGGTCCATGATAAATATAGAAAGGGGGTACATGCAAAGTATAGACAATAGGGATGCGAAACCTACGAGGACGGACACGAGCCAAAGGGTTGGGGTGATACAGAGTCACCTCCACCTCACCCTCAAATGTGGCTCGATGGTCCTCGTAGTACCACAGTCCACTAGGGAGCGGGCGCAACTCGATGCAAGCTAGATAACGTGCCACCACCTAACATGGGCAATAAGGGGTAAGCACATAATTCACATAATCAAATAAGAATAAATAAAACATGTAACAATAGCCAGTTACAAATATCCAATGCAAAGGTAAATGCAGATGAATGTATTCCATTTATATTAATACCATTAATTATGAGTAATGATGCATGTCTCCCAATTCCATTGTCCATTGAACGTTCATTCCAATAATTCGCATACATGACCAACATGTATTGTGGAACTGCTCGGATAGTGTGCACACAACGTCACCAAGACGTAACAGCATTCCCAAATGCTGCCCACATTACCAAAATGTGTCATCGAGCCAGTTACCACCGAATTATCCCCAACCTTACACCATGCATGTATGCACATAAAAATTATACACCAAGATTAACCAATAATCTTATTATGTGCATCCAATATTATCCTTCAGTAGGTTAAATTGTTGTTAATAATTTTTTCCAGTCCTTTTATTGGAACATGACACTTTTTCCCATAAGCATAATTGATCTTAATCGATATCCCATTAGGTATGTTAAAAGTAAAATTGCATTTCTGTCCTGATCCAAAAATACTCGAGTAAACTTCTCCGGACTCGAGTGTTTTCTTGATTTATCAAAGTACTCGAGTGTTCCTCCTGGTACTCGAGTGTTCTTTGTTTCCAGAACTAAATTTTCAAAGATTCAACCATATACTCGAGTGTTCCAGGCAAGACTCGAGTGTTCTTTCATTTCCAGAAATATACTTTAAAAATTTCCAGAATACTCGAGTGTTCTATATGAATACTCGAGTGTTCTTGAGTTTTCCAGAAAATTGATTTCCCAAAACAGGCAAAATACTCGAGTATTACCCATAATACTCGAGTGTTTGCAGACAGACAGCACTAAAATCAAGTTTTAACATACCAATTTCGATTATAGTCCATTCCAGTCCAAACCAAAGATCAATATAGCTTACATTACACATTTTAAACATGTTCCAACACAGAATTAACAACATTTAACACTGAATCACGGATTATCAATAATTATGCATAAAAATGCATTTTTCCACAACTTAACATACCAATTCCAATTCTACATATATCCATTCCATTTTCAGCATTGGTACACCTTGCATGTGACCAAATAAACATGTCCAAACTCTCAGTTAAGTCCAGAAAGGCCTCCAAGCCTCAAACCTATTTCAAACTATGCCCATAGAGTCATTCATTGACTCTCAACCTAATTCCACACAATATACTCTTATTCTAGTGAATCAATAGCTTCACCCTTACCTCAAATTCGTGACTCAACTCTGAAATTGCAGAGAAATTGGCTGGAGATGCTCAAACCCAAAAATCCTTTGCATGCAGCCACAGTTTGAACAGAGCACCAAAACTAGAGAATTTAACATGCAAAATCGTTTTAAAAATTGGGGAAAATGATTAGAATCAATTCTCTGCAACTTAAACTAGAGGTATAAACGAATTTGAGGGTCATAGGGTCCAGGAGCTTACCACAATCCACGCTGGAAGTGAGCTCCAAGCTTCAAGTTTCTGAACTTGGTCACAGAAAACGCCTCACTTTCGAGCTTCGACTCTCCTTCCTCAGGCAACCACAACTCTCAAATCTTAGGTCTTTGTAAAGCTCGTGATGTGAGCTTTACAATGATGTGTATCACTCAACTCAACTCTCAAAATCGGAGGAGAACGTGGAAGACGAAATTGAAAACCCTAACTCAACGTTTTCAGAGAAATCCCCCAAAAATCCTCCAACATCTTCAACTCAGGGCTTAAATAGATGTTGCCCATGATCATGCAGCTCGCCACGACACCCACCATCGTGTACCCCTGGTGTTTTCGTGTCAACCAAGTGAAATCGTCGTGTGTCGACTCATCAAACGCACTAACGAGTCCTTCACTGACTCGATTACTCGAGTATTTCCAGAAATACTCGAGTATTCTGGTCAGTTTTTCAAAAATATTTATTTTAATGCCCCTTCCCTCCAAGACCTTCCTAATATTGCTTCTAGGTCCTTTTTGCAGGGACTAATATGTAAAAACCTTATTTTTACATATTATTCTCTTGTTCCAATATTTTTCTACTTTCGCAATTACAAATACTAACTCATACTAAACTTAATTTATTTAGGAAATATAATTATGATTAAGAAAGAAATTATAAAATAATCTTTCATAAATCACAATTGTATTACATCAGGAAGAGAAAATTTGGGGTGTTACAATTACCACATGTGAGAATCATTTCTCTTGGTATAAAAACAACCAAGAGACCAAACATAGCGAAGCTCCCCCTAAAACCTTGAATTTCCACATGGTTAGAGCAAGATACAGAATATAACAGACTATAATTTCTAATGCACTAACCAAAAACATGAGTAAGGGAGCAAAAATAATCATCAAGACAACATTGAATTAAAACCAGAGATTGATAATGATGCTGAAAACATAACATAAACCAATCCATCATAAAACAAAGTTTAACACTTGATCACAAAAGCAAAACCATAAACTAGTTTTATCAAAACTACATCAAAGTAAAACATAAAGACTAGTTTTGGGGAGGAGGAGGTGGAAAACGGTTGAAATGTTTCATCATGGATTGATGGATTGAGTCAAAGCAACTCATTATGTTTTGTTCCAAAAAGTCAAATCGGGCATCCACATAGTTCCTCAATTCTTGAATTGATTGCACCCCTTCTTGACCTTGTGGACCTCTACCATCAGCTGCTTGATATTCAGCCTCCTCAGCCTCCGCATCAGCATTTTCATCCTCTTGTGCAGCATCCCTCAATAGTTGAGCTTCATCCTTGTAAAGCCATATACCACTGTTCGGAGGGTACTCTTCCAAACTTTGCTTGGAGAGAGTAGTTGCTGAAATCAAGTGTTGTGTTTCTGTAATTGCTTTGATTGGCTCCGATCTATCAATGGGAACCTCAAAGTGCCTAAGCATCCTAGAAACATGCATTTTGTATGGAAGCCAAGCCGGAGGTGAGGACTTTGCAGCATCCTCCATACGAGCAAGAATAATTTGTGGCCAATTGAGAGGAATGGAGTTCTTGAGTGCATTGATGATCTTCAAATCATTATTCACAGCTACCCCATAATTTGATGCAGACCGGGGAATCAGACAATGAGCAATCAAAAATTGCAGCAATTTAGTATCTTCCTCAAGCAAGTTTACAGACTTATTCCCCTTATTCCATACTTTTCCAGCCCTAAGAGAATCAGTGAATACTGTGGCAGCATCACAAGCCAAAATAGCGTCCTCCTCATCCGAAGAATCAGAGTCCTCTTCACCATCATCCTTCCTAGGTAAAATACCATCATCCACCAGTCCAATTAACTCAACCAAACCATCAGCAGAAATAGTAAAATGGACACCATTTACCAAGCTGTGATAAACTTCATTATGCTTCCAGAAATTTGCATAGAATGATTGGACTAACCTAGGGTAGTAAAATTGATGAAATTCCAGAAACTTACCCAGGTGTTGTGTCTCCAACCATTCAACCATCTCAAACCTCTGTTGTTTTAGCCACTCCATATCACAATACTTGATAACACCAAAACCCCTAGAGTTGAATTTCTTAAACCGTTTCTGAACCTTGTCTTCTGAGTAGTAGATAGCAACTTTGGATCTGTTTGCAACTGATTTTGAGCGTGTTCCTCTGGGGTTTGATGAAGAAGCCGTGAGACTCGAGCTTTTAGGGTTTCAGAAGGGGAAAACCAAAAATTGAGAAGTAGAGCCCGAATTGATGGTAGAACAGTGGAGGAAAGAGATGTAAACAATGAAAACTGAATGATTTTGCAAGAAATTTGAGTGAAATTGATGAAAAATTGAAGAAATCAGAGAGAAACCAGAGGAGGGTTCGAGTTTTTCAGAAAAATAAATGAGAGGGAATGAAGAAAGAACAAGTTCAAAAACACACTTAAAATTGAAGTTATAATCGGGGATATCGATATCCAATGCTGCACATCGATGCAAGTGGATATCGATATCCTCCTTTCACATAATGCAGAAAATCAGTTTTAAATCAAAAAAAAATGAGAAATAAGCTATTTTTCAAGAGAATTGACAAAACCTTTAACCTTTGGAGTAAGTTCCACAAATTGCCGCTTATCTCCCAACATGTGCCTTGAGCATCCACTTACCAAAGTATCACAATTCTTTACCCGTACTCAAGCACACCTTCAAAACAATTATGTACTTACTTTGGGTACCCAAATTATGTTGGGTTCCTTTGGGTCAGCATTGAAGGTTTCACCCTTCTTAATCCACTTTACAGTGCCTTTGACAATTTCAAAATTCTTAATGCGACATTCCAAGCTAACATGTCCATATTTTCCATTCCTCATGTATCGCATCTATCGTTTTCGTCTCTCATTTCTTCGATTACTATTCTATAGTCTTAGTATTTATTGTTTACACACGGTTTCTAGCCATAACATATTAAATAACAATTAAACATCTCACCAAATAATTAAATAGCATAACATGAACAATTATAAAACATATCATAGACCAATCTCAGTCATCGGGTGGATAGCTAAACCAATCAAACAAGCGTTGTCACATACACCACTACGCTAAATGAGATTGGGATCCAATCTTTGAGATGATTGGACGCCTTAATATGTTACCTAATTACCACAGTGTCTTAAGGGAATGCCCCTCTCTCACCTTGATGATGAATGTCCTAACACTCTCCGAGATCCTCCGATCATCTCTCCTCGCCTCGTGTCCTCGCATCCTTCGCTCACACTAAGATATTTTCTCGTGCATTAGAAACGATTTCGATGTATTCTTTTGATTTATTTTGAAAATAATTTCTCTTTTGAAAACTTGTTATCATGGTCTAGGGCTTTCAAAATTCAATTTAAATCTCATGATTAAAACAGTTCTTGGGAAAAACGTTTGGAAATAACTTAGAAATAAATTTCCTTTCGTTATTAAAACATAATTTAAAACATTAATGTTAGGAAAACATAATTCTTAAAACATTCACATTAACTAGCTCATAGAAATCCAAATCATTCGTCATCCACCTATTGCAAAACATTCTTAGACTAGAGAAAATAACCATTTAGATTAATACATCATCATACAAATTCAATCATGCACAAGAAGAGAGTTTAAACTTAATTTCTTTATTAGAACATGGCAAAACCGAATTGTACATAGGTAATTGTAGTGGACTTGTAGTAAACCAAGCGTTGACCGACCTAAACCTCATTGGTGCGAGTGGTATGAAACTACAACAGGGTAAACGGTCGGACACTTACACCGAGCAAACTGGGTTGATACGTGTAGGTTACGTACTGATGAGGTTACCACCGAGCACAAGACTCTCAATCTGATCCTTAACGTTTACAGCTTCATCTAACCATAACTACTCCTAGATTCCCATGACTCTTGGTTAGATAAAACAGCATTGGATAGAGTTTATCATTTACAGGACTTATGGATATTATCTTATCACATCCTATACAAATCCTAGTTGAATTCTTCCTCTTTAGAAGCCTTATCAAGACGGCCCACAGTACACAGGTAATCCCCTATAAGAACCACCATGCTATAGGGGCAAAGGTACGTCTTCTCATCCCTAAGTTGACACTAGCACACACATTGTTGACTAGGGAGAACCTGATTATCCCAACTGGATATTCAGAAATCCTAAAGAGTCCTACATTAATATCTTGACTGAGATCATTCTTCAAGGCTCTTCTATAGCTTTAAGGTTGATCTTGGTTTAGGACACGACATTGGCGCCGTCTGTGGGAAACTGAATAACATATCATTCCCACCACCACCATGGTCACTACCAGAAGTCAGGTCGGCAATCTCCGGGAGCGCATCGCCCGCACCCGTGGCAGGCCCAGGAATGCTAATAATAATGAGCCACAGCCTCACTCTGCGGGCGATCTGCGTGACGTCCTCAATCATAATCGTGGAAATAATGGGCAACCACCACGAAGATCTCATTCTGGGCCAGGGAATAACCCCCAACCACGAAACCATTCGCAAGGCCAACCACCGCCAAACCAAAGCCAAAATCGTAGTGGAGTTCATGCTGTACACCCCCAAACACCACAATCTTCCCATCCTTGGGCTAGGAGAAATCCCTAACCCCTTCAGGTTTTACGTACCATACAGCCTCCACCACCACCACCCCCTCCAACACCACCTCCCTCTACCCATGGTGATTCAAGTAGCACGGCTCCTACCACACGAAACACTTCTAGAACCACTGCAACCCGAGCACACCATGGGCGAAACACCCAATGTACCCCTCCTATCCCACATAACCCTGATCATATAAGTACAACACCTAGAACCAGACTGAATCCAAGTAGATCTGCTCCGGGAAACTCTCGTCATAGCCATTCCATCAGCAGATCCTATGCAACTACTGCCTCCGCTCGGGCTCGGGAGCAAGAGATGATCAATATTCTTAATAGGCAGACCACTTTAATCGAACAACAAGGACGTGCTATTGCCGACCTTCAACAACAAGCTATGGCGAGGATTGCTCAAAATCAATCAACCTCTGTTCCACCACAGAACCAACCAACCATGGACCTACAGCCAGCCCCGATAATGCAGCTTCCCCCACCAAATTTTCATGTTAACCCCTCCACAAATAAAGATCAGGCCGGTTTCCACCCTGGTCATCCTTTTACTCCATATATAATGGCATTTGAAACCCCTCAAGGATACTTGGGCCCCTCTAATGTGCCACATTATAATGGTCTAACTGACCCAGTGGACCATATTGTGTCTTATGAAGGGGACATGAATTATTATGGGGGTGGTGAACAAATGAAATGCCGAGCATTTTCTATGACACTCGAACCCTCGGTTATAAGGTGGTATTCTTCCCTCCCTCCTAACTCCATTAATTCCTGGGAGGAGATGAAGCGTGTATTTCTTAACAGATATACTGCTAGCTGCATTCAACCCAAATCCGACCATACTTTGGCATCTGTTACACAAAGGCCGGATGAACCACTGAAAGATTACTTATCACGCTTCCACGCAGAAGCAAGTTTCATTCCACGGTTAGAGCCAGGAGTAGCAGTGCTACTATTCACACAAGGTTTGCAGTCTGGGGATTTCAGAAAATCTCTGATTGGTAAATCCCCAAAGGATATGGCCGAGTTGATACAACGGTCAAATAAGTTCATCAACTTTGAAGAATTTCACAAGGGACAGAAGTTCAGAGAAGATAGACAACGAGCCGATCCTCAAGGACCGAACAAACAAAAACGTGACAAACTTTTTGGTGGGAGACAAGACAGATATAAGAATGATCGGGACCGACGGGTTCCCCCAAGAAATAAGTTTCAAGATTACACTCCTCTAACAGTTCCGAGGAGTCAGATTTTAAGAGAAACTATGCAGACTGACTTACGCTCTGCCCAAAGATCGTCGTCTTTACGAAAGGGCGCACAGCGTGATAGGTCGAAATACTGTGACTTCCACAGGGGCTATGGCCATACCACCGACGAATGCATCTGGCTGCGAGATCTGATCGAAAAGATGATCAGAGATGGCAAGTTACAGCAATACATCAGAGATGCAGCTGGCCGAAGAAGCAGAAACAGATCTCAATCCCCAATAAAATCTAAACGCCAGAGAAGTAGGTCACCAGATGATAGAAACGCAGGAAGACAGAAAACCGAATCTGTTCCAGTACCTGACGCAAACACTAGCAAAAATGAATTCTTGGTCAACACTATTGCAGGATTTTTTGCTGGAGGAGGGGAGAAAAAAGTTGACAGGAAGAAGTACATTAACCAAATCTTGGCAATTAGCCAGAAACCAATTGCCAAAAGATCAACAAAGAACATTCCCATCATTTTTGATGACGAAGATTTGGATGGAATCCTTCCGGCCCATAATGACCCCATGGTGATAACTGCTCTGATTGGCAATTACGAGGTAAAACGAGTTTTTATTGATCAAGGTAGTTCGGCGGATATAATGTTCTTCCCATTATTCAAAGCTTTAAAACTCAGGGAGTGTAATCTCACCCCCTTTGAAGGAGAACTAATTGGTTTTACTGGAGACACCGTTGAGCCAAAGGGCTACATCCAACTTCCTGTAACTCTCGGACAACAACCTTCGGCTAGAACCGAGATAGTCAAGTTTTTGGTGGTTGATTATCCAGCAGCATATAATGCCATACTTGGGAGAATCTCTTTGCAAGAATTTGGGGCAGTTGTATCAACAGTTCATTTGGCTATGAAGTTCGTCGGAACTGATGACAGAGTGGTAACGGTCAAAGCCGAACAGGATGCAGCAAGAAAATGTTACAATGCCAGCCTGGGGAAGGTGAAAAGCAAGGATCCGAGCAATCGGGAGAGAGTTTCTTTGGGTAAGGGAAATGTTAATCTGGCGGACCTGGATATGCGAGACCAATCCGACAGAAATAGACCGACCCTAAAGGGACAATGGGAGTTTTTGACACTATCTGACAACCCCCTCAGGCAAGTGAAAATAGGTTCTGATTTGCCTACATGCGTTAAAAAAGAATTGGTCGCACTATTAATCGCGAATAAAGATTTGTTCGCTTGGACATCAGCTGATATGCCAGGAATTGACCCCAATTTTATTTGTCACAAGTTAAGCATCATTCCGGGGTCGAAACCAGTGGCACAGCGTAAAAGGAAAGTTAGCGCGGAAAAGGCCGTAGCAATTGAGGAAAAAGTCGCTGAACTACTCCGAGCGGGTTTCATTAGGGAGATTGACTATACAGACTGGTTAGCTAACACCGTCTTGGTCAAAAAGCCTAATGGAAAATGGAGAATGTGTGTTGACTACACAGACTTGAACAAGGTCTGCCCTAAAGATCAATACCCACTCCCTGTTATTGACAAACTCGTCGACAGTTCGGCTGGTTACAAACTCTTATCATTTATGGATGCTTACTCTGGTTACAACCAGATTCCAATGTTCCCTGCCGACCAGGACAAAACTGCATTTATCACCGATAGGGCAACTTACTGTTATAACGTTATGCCCTTTGGGTTGAAAAATGCGGGAGCTACTTATCAGAGGATGATGAACAAGATTTTTCAAGGTATGATCGGCTCAAACATGGAGGTGTACATAGATGACATCATCGCAAAAAGTAGACAGCAAGAAAATCATGCCAAGGACCTCACAATAATACTTGACCGAGTGAGAAAATACTCTATGAGGTTGAATCCGGAGAAGTGTGTATTCGGAGTCCCGGCCGGTTCTTTCCTCGGTTTTATGTTAACCGAGAGAGGAATTGAGGCCAATCCTGATAAATGCAAAGCAATCCTTGACATGAGGAGCCCAGCTAGTCTTAAAGAAGTTCAACAACTTACGGGCCGAGTGGCGGCACTCTCTAGGTTCTTGTCCCAAGCCGCTCGGAAAGCCTTGCCGTGGTACCAGCTCCTTAGGAAAAACAAGGATTTCCTCTGGGATGAGCTATGTGAGCAAGCTTTTATTCAGCTAAAAGAGTACCTTTCCTGCCCACCGGTCCTCCACAGTCCTCTTCCTGGTGAGAAACTCATTCTATACATGTCAGTGGCCGAGGCGGCGGTCAGTTCAGTTCTGGTACGTGATAATTCAGGTATTGAAGCCCCAATATATTTCGTTAGCCGAGCACTTCAAGGATCAGAATTGAGATACCAGAAGCTGGAGAAACTTGCATATTGTTTGGTCACATCAGCTCGGAGATTGAGACAGTATTTTCAGGCACATAGAATATTGGTAAGAACCGCTCAACCTCTCAGACAAGTTCTTCACAAACCCGACCTAGCTGGCAGAATGGTCTCATGGTCTGTCGAACTTTCTGAATTCGACATTACCTGCGAACCAAGGAAAGAAATGAAATCTCAAGCGCTTGCTGATTTTGTTACTGAGTTCACAGATATCCCTTCGGACAACTCTCAAAATCTTTGGTCAGTTTATGTGGACGGATCAAGTAATAGAAAAGGCGCAGGGGCTGGAGTCATCATTGAGAACCTCGAGGGATTGTGCATGGAGTACTCATTGAAATTTGAATTTCAAACATCGAACAATCAAGCAGAATACGAGGCAGTTCTTGCAGGCCTCAAGATGGTTCACGAGTTCGGAGCAGAGCAAGTGTCAGTTTTCAGCGATTCACAACTGGTAGTTTCTCAGATCAAAGGTCAGTACTCGGCAAAGGAACCTATTTTACAAAAATATCTTCAAGAGGTAAAGCGAATCATCTCAAACTTTTCCGAATTTAACATTTCACATGTGCCGAGAGATTCGAATTCCAGAGCCGACATTCTATCCAAATTGGCAAGTACAAAAGGGTCGGAAAATAACAAAACACTGATACAAGAAACCATTCCCCGACCCAGTGTCATTCTGACGGTCTCATTATCTCAGTAGTGGATGGACCCAATTCTTACTTATTTGCAACATGGGTTCATCCCCCAAGATTAGTCGGAGGCTCAGAAATTAGTTAAAAAGGTCGCTCAGTACACAGTTCTAAATGGAGTCCTGTACAAGAGAGGCTTTGGATCCCCCATGCTTAGATGCGTCAACCCATCCCAAGCTGAGGAAATATTGGAAGAGATTCACGGTGGAATTTGCAGTCACCATATGGGAGGAAAGTCCTTGGCAAGAAAAGTAATCCGAGCGGACTATTTTTGGCCTACACTGCAGAAAGATGCTATGGAACATGTCAAGAAATGTACTCAGTCCCAATTTCATGGTGACGTCTATCAAAAACCTGCTGAAGAGTTGCACTCTCTCGGTGCACCTTGGCCCTTTTACCAATGGGGCATGGACATCATCAGAAAATTCCCCACCGCACCAGGCCAGTTTAAGTTTGCAGTAGTGGCTATTGATTACTTCACCAAGTGGATCGAAGCAATGCCGTTAGCAACAATGTCAACAGCTCGGATTCAGTCTTTCTTCGTCAAGGAGGTGATTTCTCGATTCGGAGTTCCACATGCCATAGTCACAGACAATGGATCACAGTTCGCAGCATCTCACTTCCAACAATTAGCAGCCGACCTAAACATCATTCACTATTTTAGCTCTGTTGAACATCCACAGACAACTGGTTTAGCCGAGGCAGCCAACAGAGCCATCTTGGATGGGATCAAAAAGAAGCTCAGAAATTCTGCTCGCACTTGGGCAGATAAACTTCCGAGTGTCCTATGGTCACACAGGACAACAATACACTCGTCCACAGGTGAAACTCCTTTTCGTTTGACATACGGCTGTGACGCAGTCATTCCAATCGAAAAGCGAATTCCTACCTTCAGGACACTTGAACGTCCTTCGGAGACAAATGACCATTTGATCAGTGAGGAGCTTGTTTTATTGGAAGAAGTTCGAAAAAATGCGGCAGCCCATGAAAGCAAAATGAAGGAGCGGCAGGCTCGGGAATACAACAAGAGGGTTCGTCCAAGAAGCTTTGAAGTTGGTGACTTAGTCCTTCGTCGAGCTGACATTGGCAAAGGAAATGCTGGAGTTGGAAAACTCCAACCAAAATGGGAAGGACCATATCGAGTGAAGGCTAAATCTGGATCTGGGGCATACAAACTGGAGTCTCTCTCGGGCATGGAAATCGGTAACACATGGAACGTTGCCAAACTCAGAGCTTATTACAGTTAAGCTCATACTTTGTTTTTTTTTATAGTTAGGTAAATTTATTGCTCAGTAATGATTAGGTCGAATAAACGAAGGGTAACATCCTTCTTAGATTAGTGACAACTGTTAGGAATTAGATGGATAGGAATTTGTTAACAGATGAGCAACTTCATTTTTTGCTTTTTCGTTTATCAATAAATGCATCAATTTATTCGTAATCATTGTTTGAACATTGTGAAGTAACATGCGAATCATTTGCTTCGGCTAGCCACCGAGCCAAATCGAAGTACAACTCCCAACAAGAGTTCAGCAACGTACTCATAGAACACCCGAATCCAGGAAACTACTTTCCTTATTTCGCGGTCCGAGGATCTCACTTCGGCTAAAAGTGGCGATCCAAGTTCTACTCACAATGAATTGTATATTTATAAAACTTGTTTTACTACTCGTTAATGAGAAAACACCAGAAGCGTGACGAACGAAACCAAAAGCAATGATAACACGTCATATAAAGATGTTATTATCATAAATCGCAAGATGATTTAAACTGTTCAAAATGACGCTCGAATAACACGAGCAATCGAAAGACATAGAAAATTGTTCAGCGTAACAAAAGGTTAAAGACAGGTTGTTGCAACGTTAGCAAGTTAAAAACGCTCAGAAAACAGCGAGCAAAAGGAAAATCAACAAAACAGCAAAGATTAAAAAAGTTCAACATCACTCCTCAATGTCAGATAAAACTACGTTTGAATCATCAAAGTTTGGTGCATCAGTCAACTCCTCAAGGGGATTGGAAAGATCTTCCGCCTGCAGATCTACCTCGGCCCTGGTCTCAAGGTTGATCAACTTCCCATCCTGAACAGCATGAAATGGATGAGCCCCGACCACCCTGAACTCTAATTCAGGGTCCAAAAATTGAACTTGCTTGATGGCCGAGACAAAGGAGTCATCCACTGCTTTTCCCCAATTGTAAAAGTTAGTTGCTGCCTTTTTCTTGTGGGAAAGTGCTTTCTCCCTCAACTTCCGAGCAATTGCTGCAGACTTTTCAACGTCAGATTTTAGTTCATCCAACTTCTGCTGATGCACCTGGAGTTCCTTCTTCAGAGTGTCCTCGGCTTCCTTCTTCTTAACTTCAGTTGCTTTTTGAGAAACCTTTAAGGAATCTCTCTCCTTAATCAATTCCCCCTTGTCGGCCTTCAGGTTCTCCAGTTCATTCTTCACTCGAATCAACTCATCCGAGAGACTAGCCTCTTGAGCAGCTGCTACCTCACGAGCTTCCTTTTGATCAACATTGTAACCAGAAAAGAGTCCCTCCGGGTGCTTAGCCAAAAAATAGGCGAGATTGGCACCTCGAAGAAAGTATTTTGCAAAGGTCATATTGCAACGAGACCACTCATCAACACTCAAATTTCCAAACTTGGAATAGTCAGCCTCAGATAAGATATATTTCCCAAACCTCTCATCAAACTGCTGATCCCATATAGATGTTTCCCGAGAGATCGCAGCAGAAGTTGGAGCAACATCAGCAGGTGTAGCAGTAGTTCGAACACTTGGTCCTTCAGCTCTCGGGTTGGCACCCTCCGGAACTTTCTCTTTTCCCTTATCCAGTCGTCGGCGAAGAAGTAAAGGTTGGATAGGAGAAGTAGCATGAACTTGACCACTAGGGGCCACTGAAACAGTTGAAGCAACAGCAACCACGTTTGTGGCTTGGTGAGGAGAAGCCTCGGGAGCCGAGGCAGAAGGAGTAGGGGTGGAAACACTCAGGCTTGGAGTGCTCAGACTCGAAGATCCTGAAGTAGCAGATGTCTTCCTCTTCTTGCCACCTTGAACAAGAGCTGCCATACGATCAGCCATTTTTTCTGCAAAGGAAACAAAGAAACATTAGAGCCGTTCAAATCACAGATATAAAAGAACAAAATAAAGCACTATACCAAGCTCGGTTTTAACGTCCGAAGACGGGATGTTCACGATATCCCTCGTCTCTATCATGCCAACTTTCTGCAAATACCTTTCAACCTCCCGACACACATCCTTTTCATACTCAGCAAGTTCTTTCCGCTCTGATGAGTATGAAGCAATTGATCGGTTGAAGAAGTTGGCACTCCATTGGAGAGGAAATCGGGGAAGCGGTCGTCTTTCCCCCGGCCGAGTAAACCAGCAGACACCATTACCAGTAAAATTATACTTAAAGAAAAAAGGTTTAAAGCCCTTCCATGATTCAAAGTATTTTGTGAAAAGAGCGTATCCCCTACGAGATTTCAGCGAAACCCAGGGTTTCTTTGCCGAACCTTTCTCGAAGGAATTACACTGAGGAGCAAAAATGTGAAAAAAGATATTAAGGTTGCAACTCCAATTCATAGCTGAGCAGACTTGTTCAAAGGCTTTTACAAACGCCCAAGCATTCGGATGTAATTGAGAAGGAGCCACTCTTAAGAAATTCAAAACGCCCATCTCAAAATCGGTAAAAGGCATTCTTATCCCAAGCCGAGTAATCACTTCTTCGTAAAAATAGAAAGCAGTACTACCGTCCGGAATTTTGGTACAAACTCTCTCGTTCTCACCCACTGGAGTAATGGAATACAAACTACCAGTATTGTCTCCCGGACACGGCAAAATTATTGCTCGAGTTTGATCTAGTGATTGTTGTGTTGTAAGCTCGGATTGTGTACCAAGGACCTCTCGGTCCACCCATTCATATTCAGCCCAATCCGTCGGAAGTGGGTAGAGATCAGGATTAGTAACGCACTTCCTCTTCATACCTGAGGAAAAGGGGGCACACTTGGAGTCAGAACCACAAAAACTTGATTATGTCTGATCAAATACTTACGGTCGGTTGGGAAACACCTCCCTTTCTGGGCAGAATTTCCCCAAACCAATTGAAATGTCTAATACCTCTATGCTACCTCCTTAACTTCCGTTGTTCTACTCTCTCGGCGATCCTATAGTGAATCACACCCTGTCTGAACTCTCTCAAAGTCCGAGGGAAATGCATGGATAATGGTTCAACACAAATTTCTGGGTTCGCTTCTTTATATGTTCTTGGCACATCAGAGTTTACGGATTCCTCACTCATGGTAAATGACGCTCCAATACCAACCCTAAGAAGTTAGGTGCAGAAAAGTATAAAGCAAACCTAAGAAATACTACAACGATCACTCAATAGGTGGTAAAGCGGATAAAGAATTGCGAAGGGCAAGTGGGGGATCACAGCAACACCAACAACAACAACGATTTGGGGTTTTCACTAAACCCAGAAAGCAAACCCCAGAAAAACAAACAACACCCATAAAACCCAAAAATGGAGAACCCAAGAACGATCTTTTCAAAAAATCAGAGGAGAAGGGCCAGTAAAAATACTTGAAAAACAAAATCCTAAATAAACATAGTAAGAAAGCAAAAGCAATCGCATGCAAGACATCACAGAAAGAAGAACATGCAAGACAGTATTCAGAGAAGAAATTTGATCAGAAAAAGAAAGAGTACGGTACCTATTAGCCAAGAAGTATCAAGCGACAAGAAAAATACGAAATCAACACTGAGAAGTGCACTCGGTATATGGTAGAGAGAATCGAAGTAACAAGAACGTCCTTGGAAGTTTCTGGCTTTGTTGGACAAAGATTTCAGAGAAATGAGGAAACAAGAAGAAAGAGAGTTCGAAAAATGCTTGAAGAAATGAGTAAGTGAAAAAACCGCCCTTTGATATTCTTTCTAAAACTTCCCTCCACTATCTCAAAAGGTTTGGGCCTAAGGCGGAAAAAGCCCATTTAGCGTTGAAAATGGAGTACGTGGCACCTTTGATTTGAAATCATAACGTTACATTTTCCAATAAAGTTAAGGACATGTGTAAGCACAGGGAGAAGCGGAAGGTCACTCTGGGGTCAATCAAACGACAGCCTTGGTCAAAGTGCAAAAATGCTCGGGCCTTTCTTTCAATCATCAAAAGTTCAGTCGGAAAAAGATCCGTTCGTCTCAGAAGCTCGGCAGGGCTCAAATCACCCAACCGAGCTTGGGGGGCTTATGTAGTGGACTTGTAGTAAACCAAGCGTTGACCGACCAAAACCTCATTGCTACGAGTGGTATGAAACTACAACAGGGTAAACGGTCGGACACTTACACCGAGCAAACTGGGTTGATACGTGTAGGTTACGTACTGATGAGGTTACCACCGAGCACAGGACTCTCAATCTGATCCTTAACGTTTACAGCTTCATCTAACCGTAACTACTCCTAGATTCCCATGACTCTTGGTTAGATAAAACAACATTGGATAGAGTTTATCATTTACAGGACTTATGGATATTATCTTATCACATCCTATACAAATCCTAGTTGAATTCTTCCTCTTTAGAAGCCTTATCAAGACGGCCCACAGTACACAGGTAATCCCCTATAAGAACCACCATGCTATAGGGGCAAAGGTACGTCTTCTCATCCCTAAGTTGACACTAGCACACACATTGTTGACTAGGGAGAACCTGATTATCCCAACTGGATATTCAGAAATCCTAAAGAGTCCTACATTAATATCTTGACTGAGATCATTCTTCAAGGCTCTTCTGTAGCTTTAAGGTTGATCTTGGTTTAGGAAACGACATGTAATGTTTCCTATTAGCTAATAATTCTTAAACCATGGAATCACAAAGTCAACATCATAAGAATTAATTCAGTTAATTTCACTTACTACTAGTCCCTAAACCGAAAAGAAACAAGAGAAATTCACACATCATGGCATTGAACATATAGTAGCATAATCATGGAATAAAGTTACTTTCATAAGTCATTTAAGAAGGAAAATCATTCTAAGCATCCAAATATGCACCAACCGAATCACTCAAACAAAATATTATAAAATATATCAAATCACCAAGATCACAAAACAATGAAACTATCCTATTTATTTTAAGACTAAACCGTAAGCATTATGGAATGAGGTAACAAGTTCCATTTCATTTTTCTTAACTCAATTCAAGAAAATAAGTAAGACCACAAAACATCTTATGTATGTAGCTTTATGCTCCTAGATAAGACCAATCCTAGTCTATAGGTATTCTAAATGATGATTAGGCACACTCCCCTAAACACTTATCTCAAGACCGAATATTTACATGCATAGGGCAAGAATCTTAGTTCACTTTTCAATGCATTGATGACAACTAAAGCAAATCAATACCATCATGCATGAATCATCAAGAGATTTCCTTAGACTTTTAGAAAAACTCAAACTTATAATTTTTCTTGAATAGAAATATGGTTTATAGCTTGATCTTCTAAAATAATGGCATGCATGGACTTAAGACCACTAAATCTATCCCTAATACATACATGCACCTAAAAATCATGCACAAAAACAATTTTAGCACTCATGGCCGAATGGCCTTAATACACATAGATAAAATAAATCTCTAAATCAAATCATGTTTGTAAAAGAAAATCATCTTTAAAGGCTATCACCTTATTATTTCTTCTAGACCGTAATACTCATAGAAGGGAAACTTGGTTTCTTTTCTTGAAAATTGACATGCAACCCTCAAAGTTCTAATTTTTGAACATGGATTAAAACATGCACATATATGAAATCAACCAAAAATCATTACAACTCAATATGCAAAGCTCGAAATTCCTATTTTCTTCTCAAGTAATCTTAGATTATCAAATTATTAAACAAACATTCACACAAACACACCTAGGTCACGGATTGGGTACAAGAACTCAACATGCAAGACTTGAAATCTTCAATTTGGCACAAACCATACTTGGATCATGAATTATTTGTCCAATCCTTTCATAAAAACCTTATTGATCACGGATTAGAAGAAGAAATCCAACATGCATGGGGTTTTAAATTTTAGTTTTCACAAAAATCCCCAATATTAGCTTAAATCCTTTGAAGTTTGTTTAGAAAATTATCATGGTCTATCTAATGAGAGCATAACCGAAGCGCATAGAGTCCATATATTACAACCAAAATTAAAAGTCCATAGTTGCACTCAACTCTCAAGCTATAAAAATGAACATGCAATGGAAAGAAAAGAAAGAAAAATTACAAAACCAAAAGAAAATTCTAACTCTCATGATTCTACCCTTTAATCTTTGAAGAAACCTACCAAAAGAGTTGATCTCCTACTTTAAGATCCTTAATCTTCAAAGGAAGTTCTAGTCTTGGCCTAAGTCTCCTTCTTCCTCCTTCTTGTCTCCCACGGCCACTCTCTATTTCTCTCTTTCTATTTCTTCTAAGGGTGTGTTGGTCCCTTAGAAAGTGTTTGAGTTTGTTGGTGAGTGAAATGAAAGAAAGGTGGAGAAAGGAACTAAGGCAATGGGGATTTAAGGGCACCGAATTGGTCTTTTTTTGCCCTTGGGTTGAGGTTCGGCCAAGGCATCACTTAGGAGGGCAAAATTGGGTTTCTCAAAGTTTGCATGGCAAGGGAACAAAATGCATAGTCTAGGGCTTAGGTCTCACCATCATAGTCATGTCAAGGCCACTAATTTCTTCTTGCATGGGACACTTGGTAGCTTCCAAGCTTGCCAAGGATTTTCCTTTCCCATAATTCAAACACCTACCCCAAACACACACACACCTCACCACCGAAGCAACACACATGCACACCCTCATGAATTTCAATTCATTTCTTATTCTTATTTACATAAGTCCTATGGTCATCAATTCATGTAGCATAGGCAAGCACCTCAAAATCATATGCATAAACACACACACACATCCAAGGCTGTAGCACATGCACACATACACATAGGACCTTAGCATTACTCACACACACACATACACATGTATTTATTTTTCAAGCAACATCCACATATTGAATCAAACATAGATCATGTTGAGCATAGATTAATTTTATGTCATGGTAATTTAACTTTCCTACAAGAACATATTATAAATAAAACTTAGGCTATTTCAAAGTAAACCAATTATCTACACATAGCACACGCAAAATTAAAATATATATATAAAATCAAACTTTTTATATAATAAGGAGTTTCCAAAAGACAATTGAAATCTCTTATTTTCAATAAAAATCATATTTCCTTAAAAATCCGTCCTCCCAAGATTTTCCAAAAACAATTAAATAAATTCAGAAAATTTAAGAGATCACAATTTCAAAGTTCATGGATCCAAAATGCAAATTTATTTCAGAAATAAATCATTTCTTTAGAAAATCCTTTTTAGAAAATAGAATTTCAACGTTTATTTTTAGCGAATTCGTTTATGCACGCACGGGAAAATGCAGGGTGTTACAATACCTCTTTCCAAAATACGTATCATATAAATTCTATTAAAAATAGAAATATTATAGAGCTGGTCACTGGTCCTTTGTCCAAACATCCTTCTGGTCGGATCCTCGATATCTGCACAACGGGTTCCCAACCCACATTTTCTACACTCTGCATGCACCTAAGGGACATCTCCCCTTACTGATTCTTGTGCAAGCTAGATGCACGATCAACACCTAATAAGGGCATGGGGGTTAGCTATACATATTCGCATAATTAAATGAGAATAAAACTAACATCCGCAAGTCAACATGTAGCCAATCCTGATGCATAATCATATGAGCACACCCGGTTAATCGTAATAATTCTTTCAATGCAGGTGGCATGATGCATGATTTCCTTCCACACCTGAGGCCTCTAAAGTCCATCTTGGACGTCCATCCAATACACCCTTGTGTTCCCGGAACACCGACATTCGTTCCCAAAATGTAATGCCGAACCATACTTGGATAATACGCATCACTCCCAGAGTGTGCACCACGTTCCCAGATATGTGGCCAGTGTCTGGGACCTGGTTTTTATACGTTCTGGGAACGTATGTTGGTGTTCTAGGAACACATTGATATGCAACCTACTTGATGACACATTATAGATATGTGGCCAGTGTCCGGGACCTGGTTTTTATGCGTTATGGGAACGTATGCGTTCTGGGAACGTGGTGCACACTCTGGGAGTGGTGCTTATTATTCCAAATATGGTTTGCTAAGGAGAAAGTCTTTGCAACCGAAGTGAGCCGAGGAGCATAATTTGGTACTGCCGGAGTACCCTCCTCATATTCCCAGAATATGATAATCGTTCCTACCAACCAAACTTCCATTCTATATGAATGCACAATCATCAAGGTTGGTTTTATCTTTAATTCTATTATTATACTAATGTGTTCCCAGAACACTAACATACGTTCCCAGAACGTATCGCAAACCATACTTGGAATATAATCAAACACCACTCCCGGAGTGTGCATCACGTTCCCAGAACGTATCCAAGAAACCATGTCCCAGACAATGGCCACATTCCCAGAATGTGTCATCAAGTAGGTTGCATCAGTTTGGTACTCCTAGAGTACAGGGTCATGTTCCCATTAATTCCATTATTATGACTTAGAAAACACAACTTCTGAATGATATCTTGAGGTATGGCTTTACTCATAAAATTCCACCTTTGAATTTAAATTTAACATATGCTCATAGACCTGGATTGAGAGAATATAATCATTGGTATTAACAACCCTTATTCAAAAACTTAACTTTTATTTTTATGTTTCAGGTACTAACCGGTTACATCATCACTTAACCGGTTAGAATTACAGACCTGAATATAAAACCACTAATTTTCCAAGAATCTTGTCTTAAATTCTCTTCTCAATCCAACAACAAGGTCTTAGCATAACAGAATACCTCAAGTTGAACACATAATATCATTCAAAAGTTCTAAGTCATAATCCAATTTTCATTTAGGCATAATTTCCTCTTGAAATTATCCTTTGATATTAAGGTATTAACTCATCACCTCCAATCTAAACCAAACAGTGCTCAAACACATAGTTTTAGATTGGTCTTTGTAAGAAATTCTAGCTTAAACTTGAGTACAAATGGTATGGATACTTAGCCAATTTCAGAAATTCATTTTCTTTGAAAATTGACAGTATCTAACCGGTTACAAATTTTGACTAACCGGTTAGATTAGGCAGAACATACACTGAAAAATGAGGTTTTTGCATACCATTTTCTACCATACTCAAACCTAACCAATTTCATTCATAAATAGAGTTTACATACCTTAATACTAGTGTGTTCAACCACATAAACATATTTATCTTGCATGCATTAAATTTAGATACTCAAATTGCACATAATTGCACATATTTCACAACTTAATGCATCAATTCACATAATATCCAATTAAGTCATGAAATCAACATCAACATAACTTGCATGCATCCAGATAACATTGCTCAAAACAACAATTGAGCTCAAATTGGCCTCCAAGCCACTTAACCATTTCAACTTATGCCCTTTGAGTCTCTTGGTGACTCATCCTATATTCTACCACAATTTATTCTCATTCTAGAAAATAGTAAGCTTCCCCCTTACCTTAGGTTTGTGCTTGAACAAGATTCGAGGTAGAACACGAAACACCCAAAGCTCCTCCTCAAACCAGAACCGTTTTGACAGGGTAGATTGATCAAGGAATTTGGAACATGAAATGGACATGGAAATTAGGGAAAATGGTCATTATCAAAACCATGCAACATGAACTTTGAAAGGAAATCAAGTCTAGAACAAGAGAAGGCTTGAGCTTACCAAAATCAAAGCTCAAAGTCAGTTCCAGAAACCCAATACAGAACTGTGACAGTTTTGAATCTCCAACTTCATGAATCGATTTCTCCTAGCTCAGAAACTCTCAACTCACAAACCTTATATCAATACAAAGCCCTTGATGTGAGCTTTGTAACAGTGTATCACTCATGTTCTAACTCTCAGAAACGAAGGAGAATTTCAGAGACGAACTTACAAACCCTAAACAGAGCTTCAACCCTAAATTCAGATAATCAACCCCAAATCCTTCAGCAATCCAGCCTTTTATAGACGAATTGGAGTAACATGCAAGGCGACACGTCTATCTCCACTCAAGGAAGGAAGAAATCGTGGCAAATTTCTAGGTTAATTGGGTGATTACTCATCAAACGCACTAATCCCAATTTCTAAGTTCATCGTGTAACCGATTACAGAGCCCTTCTAACCGGTTACATACTGATAAAATTCAAAAATTAATAATTTAATTATTCTTTCTTCAAAAACTCTTTTAATATTGCAATTAGGTCCTAACCCGAGGACTAAATTACAATATTCACATTTTTGTACAAAATAACCATAAAAATATATCCTATATTTTTATACATAAAAACGCATAATGTACAAAAACTAAAACCTTTAAAACTAATATAAATCAATTATAAATTAATTGTTATAATTAATTTCTCGGTTATTTGGGAGACGAAAATTAGGGGTGTTACACCTGCGGATCAAGAGAAAGAGAAAGGCACACCCAAACCAGAACCACTACCTCCGAGGATTCCTTATCCTATGAGGTTAAAGAAAGAGGATGACCAGAAGTAATTCTCCAAGTTCTTGGAGATGCTACGGAAGGTGGAGATCAACATCCCGTTTGCAGAGGCTCTCTCACAAATGCCTATGTATGCGAGATTTATGAAGGAGTTGCTGACAAAGAATAAGAGGATGCTCACTGACGAGACGTTCCCGATAGCAGAGAAGTGCAGCAGTATCATCAAGTCCAACCTTCCACCAAAGCTGAAGGGCCCAGGTAGCTTTACTCTCCCGATTAGCATAGGCAAGGAGTACTCAGGTAAGGCTCTCTGTGACTTAGGAGCTAGTGTTAATATTATGCCATTGTCTATTTGTGAAGCATTAAACATAGGAGAGATTAAGCCTACCCCGACATTACTTCAGTTAGCTGATAGAACCACCCTCCGCCCATATGGAGTGGTGGAAGATATTCTAGTTAAGGTGAAAGATTTTATCCTGCCCTTAGATTTCATGATCTTAGATGTAGAAGAGGATAAAAATATTCCTCTAATTTTTGGACGGCCATTCTTGGCCACAGCAGGGGTAGTGATTGATGTACCTAGGGGAGAAGTAATTCTTCGAGTGAATGGTGACCAAACTATACAATTAAAATTTTGGAAAAACCACCAATCACCGTGGAGAACTTTGCTCCTCTCATGTGCATTCAGCATTCGAATGGAGAGAGTGTTGGAAAGAAGTTGAAAAACAAGGTGTCACCCTTGAAGGGATCTTGGCAACCACCCTAACCTCTGAAAATAGGTGACTCGTCAGGCTCGTGACGTTAAAAAAGCGCTAGTTGGGAGGCAACCCAATGTTAAGTAATTCCCTTAGGTTTTATTTTTTTTATTTTTTATTTTTTTTAGGGTAGTTTAGTTTTAGGTAGTATTTAAAAAAAACTGACGTACAGGTCCAGGCGTGGCAGGAGGGTGCAGTATTCAAGTTTGGGGGTATGACCCCATTTGCTCCCATTAGTTCCCTATATGTCACCCCAGACCTTGTACTTCGCAAAAATAATGTCCTGTTTTTTTCTAGGAAGTTTTAATTTTTATTTTGCAGTTTTAGTTTAGTTTAGTTTGCTTGAGGACAAGTCAACCTCTAAGTTTGGGGAGTGGACAAAATTAAAATTAAATTTTTCAGATCTGAATTGTTCTCCCATTTTTAGTGTTGGTTTGTGTCTTTGGTATGAGTTGATGATTATTCTAGACTTAGGACTGTTTTTCTGATGATAGGTGTAAATACTTAGTTTAGGATTAGACTCATTGATTTTTGATATTGATTTGATTGAGCTATAAATATTTTTGAGATCTGGTTATTTTGACAAACTTTTTGAGAAGTTGTGATTAGTGAACTGACTACTAGCCTGTGAGATTTTTGAGCCTAAACACTGATGGGGTATATGATTTATTGAATTACTCTGATTTGAGACCCCGATTTCTTTCATGAGTGTGTTCATTTTGACTTTGTGTTCTAGAACTTGACCGGTGACCATTTTGAAATTGATAATTGTTTGCATGCATTAAGATGATTAAGGCACTTAGGATGTGTTTTTGTGACCTTCAGATGATTTGAATTGATAAATATTCCCTTAGTTGCCCATTTTGAGCCTTATGAGATATTATGATTTTTCTTTGGTACCCTGCATTTATTGAAATATTCTTTGTGAGTACCTTGGAAATTTTGAATGAGCAATTGAGAGAATGACTCGAGAAAAGTGAAAGTAATTGGTGAAAAGTGTTATGAGTTCTATTTCTCTTCCAAGTGAAAAAAAATGAAAAAATAAAAAAAAATAATAAAGAGAAATTTGGAAGAGAATAGAAAGAAAAAAAAGTGAAAACAAAAGAAGGATGATAATGATTTTGGAGTTGAGTGTGAGTCTTAATTGTATTCATTGCTCATTCATAATTTTTAAGGGATGTTTTTTGATTTCATATATTTAGCCCTTAGTTTTATCCTATCTTTCTTTTATCCCACCTTTCATTGTAGCCATGGCCTCATTACAACCAAAATTAAGACCTTTTGATTTGTGTATGTATTCAATAATTTCAGTGGAGATATTGGTCTATGGTCAAGCTTATGGTAACACATTGTCATTGTATGAACTTGAGTGAATCACACACACATATATAATATAACCCTTGATACACATGAGAGATACACACTATGAGGTTGAGAGTGTTCACTAATCTTGAGTTCTTATTGACTTTGTTTCTCTAACCAGGTTTCAATTGCATAAATTGATTTTGATAAAAAGTGTCTGAGTCTGTGAGTCGAAGTCCAAGATTAATGATTTGGGTCTAACATATGATGTTTTAGAGCTTAATTTGACTCCCTTTTGCTTAGTTTTGGTTTGTTTCTTAAGTATTTTAGGTAGATTTTGTTTAGTTTTTAATTAGTTAGGTAATTTAGAATCCTTTGAACATTTTGATCCGTTTTGGGTATGTTTCAGGTACTTTTGGAGCTTAAATGAAGAAAATATTATTAGAGTTGAAAAGAGGATGAAAGAACGTGGAAAATGGCACAAGAACGGAGAGAAACGGAGTTGGAAGTATCTTAGCACGCCCAGGCGCGGGAATAGCGCGCCCATGCGCGCAAGCAGCGTTAATTTAAGGCAATCAGAGTTTGCACGCCCAGGCGTGGAGATTAGCGCGCCCAGGCGTGTGTAACATCCCAAACTTTATTTTAAATTAGATTATTAATGAAAACCTTAGAAAAATTGGAAAAATGACTTAATGAATTTTGGTAGATAGGTGAGTGGTGATTATAGGTCCTAGGAGTTGTATAGAAGGCATTTGTGGCTTTGGGCTGAGTCAAATAGGCGAGATCGGGAGTTAAATCGGCGTTTTCGATGTTAGAAACCGACCGAAAAGAGAAAATTAGAAATTTATTATAGGAAGCTAAGAAAATAAATTCCACCGTTGGATGTGAACTTTATGAGGTAGAGAAGCATGTCTAAAAATTTGGACTCGATCCGACGGTCGACGAAAAAGTTACGGCAAATCGAAGGTTGGAAACCCTGAAACTCGCCCAGGCGCATGAGCCACCCGCCCAGGCGAGTTCACTGTTCATTGGTGCACCAGACAGTGAAAAACCCGCCCAGGCGAGGCACCAGCTCGCCCAGGCGAGGCACCAGCTCGCCCAGGCGAGCCAAAATCCGCACCAGCTTGCACTTTGGCGCACCAGAATCCCTCCTGACCGCACCATTTCCCTTCCTGGCGCATCAGCCATGCACTAGCCTGGTGCTGGTGCTGAATCTCCCGCCCAGGCGAGGCACCATCTCGCCCAAGCGCGCCCTACGCGCATCACGCCGCACCATCCCGAGAATTTGGCGCGCCAGACTCACTCCAGCCATGCACCAGACGCTGCACCATGCACCAGCACGAGTTGTGGTGCTGATCGTCCGCCCAGGCGCGTGATTCTGCGCCCAGGCGCGCGCGCTGATCTGCAACAGATCTGGTGCGTCCAGATCAGTCTTGGGGGCCAAGTTGCTGAATCCTGGCCACCCGATTGCCCTCCCCTTTGAAAAGAAAAAAAAAGCTCCAACCTAAGTGAACCTCATATTTACTAAGATCAAGGGTGCTATTCATCATCTCTTACCTCCATCCTCTTGCTCTTCCATTGTGGAACTCCACCATCCACCACATTAAACCCAAGAACCAAGGCGAACACTTGTCATAATTCCTAACCTCATCAAGAACAACCAAGGCCAAAGCCATCACCAACACACAATCTCCTTATTCATTTCTATCATATCCTTCCAACCTCTCTCAAAGGGAAAACCAAGAGCAAACCCCCCATCAATCATCAACCACCCAAGATCAAGCTATAACATCATCACTTTCATCATTTCCACCATGAACCAAGCAAAGATCAAACCAACATAAATCCTCCCCTCCTTCCCCCAAATTCGTGAACCCCATTTTCCTCCACCAAGAAGGCCACCTCTTAATCATCCACAAAGTACCAAGAACCAAGCACCCAATATCATTATCATTATCCCTACCTAAGACCCAACAAGAAATTGGCCATCAAACCTTTTCCCATTCCTTGGCTAATTCGTGGCCTCCTCCCTCCAACCCTTAAGGTTTTTAAGTTCCATAACAAGGAGGAGCTACTCATTCTCAAGCCTTCATCACAAATCTAAGACTTCACATCATAGGAGCTCACTCATCATGGGCATGGGTTTTGATGAGGTCTAGGGATTCAAGAAGCTAAGAATGGGGAATCCAAGCACCAAGGAGCTAAGACTTAGGATTAATGATTGAGATTCAACACCAACCATTTGCAAGGTAAGAGGGGTTTGCGTTACCTTTCCTAAGGATATAGATTCTAGGTTGTTGTAATGATGACTGGGTGTAGTTAATTAAAGGGATAAACCTTAGGATAATTAAAGTGCATGAAATGAACCTTAGGGGTAATTAGTGTGACAATGGTTAATTTAATATTAATTAAATGGTTTTTTTTGTTAAATTCTCTTTTATTAGTGATAAATTAGGAAGTGAAGAACCCTAGGGAGTAGACTTAATTATAGTACTCTGAGACATACCTGAGTATGTCGACTGTTTTGTTTACCAACTGTGGATAGTTATTTGTCGTGGTGGTATGTTCATATTTGCTTGGCTGGATTAGTTGTGAAACAAATGATAGTCTAAGTGTTAATTTGGGCAAGTCTTTTAGAAAGGGATAAGTGAGGAGGAAAGGATGGAAAAATTATGATTAAGTAATTAAGGAATGGACTATGGATAAATAACTGGGAAAAAGGGAATGATGTTTATTAATAAATGAGTCATAAAATAGAGTATGGTGAGTAAGTGACAAGGAACCTTAACAGATGTTGTGCTTGATTCGATTTGTAAGTGCGGATGTGATCATAATGGTGATTTGAGGATATGTATTATTGAGATGATGTTTGTGTTTGAACACTTATGTGAATTGTCGATGTTTATGATTGAGTGTTTATTTTGTTAAATGAATGATATATGATTTTGATTAAAATCCAAGACAAAGAATGGAAGTTGAGTGTGAATTAAATGATAATGGAAAGTGCAGTTGAATTGAGGATTGGTGCATTGGTAGACTAGGTGCCCCTGCCGGGTGTACCAAAGTCCTAAGGGCCAAGTGCTCATCCAGGCTAAAATCCCATTAGGTACAAATTTCCTGTTAGGCATCAATGCACCAAGACTCAATTCACTGCCAAAATAAATGGAATAAAATATGTTGGAAGTATGAATAAGAGATTGAAACCCCATAACTGGAATGTACAGTAGTACGTGGAAATTATGGTCGCATATGAAACCCCATAATTGGAATGTACAGTAGTACGTGGAAATTATGGTAGCATAGCCTAACAGGTGAAGCCTTTTGGGTGTAAAAGTCCTGGTTGAGCGAGAGACCCTTGGGTGTACCAAATGCCTGGCAGGAGCGTTAAAATCCTAGTGATGCAAACCGGTTGTAACCGGGAAGTGTTGTACAGACGTGGTAAGACGTTATCGCGCTGTGGGTGCGAACGCAATAAAGTCGTGACTGGGACACACTTAATGCGAAATGTGAATGTAAAGTGTGAAATGAGAATAAAACACTTTGTGAAAATGAATTGGACCCGAACGTAGTAAAGCGTGACCGGGGAGAGATGATTGAGAATTGTGATTTTAATGAAAGGAAAGAGAATAAAAAGGTTTTATGAAAATAACAATACAGTTTCGGAAGCAATCACTTAATGAGCTGGAATTTGAAATATGAAAATGCTTATGAAACCGGAATCGGAAAGTAACTTAAGGTTGATTGTAGAGCTGCTAGGAAGATAGTGTGACCGTAGAACCTATTCCTTTGAAAATGAACTTATACGTGCTTACCTGAAAAGGAATTCTAGGTTAACAGACAACTTTGACTTCAATAGGGCCTGGTTTGTCAGCTATGCTTCTTAGAAGCTATTATTCTTAGTACTGTGTAATGCTACCCTTCTTGCTATATTTTTACAGGTACCGAAGGAGCATACACGTGTCTCGCCGAGCAGGATTACATTCCACCACGTGGAGTGTGGATAGTACATAGCGACCACCTATTGGTCATGGGTTATTTTGGGGAAATTTATTGTATTTCTTTTGCTTTGTATTTTGAGAAACCAAGAGTTTGAGAAATTATTTGTATTTCCAATGAAGTAATGTAAAGAGTGGACTAAACCATATTTTGGGCCCTGCTGGCCTCTGATGAATTTTAAATGCTATTGTTTATCAGGTTGCAAGTAAAACAGGAATTTTGGGAAAGTCTTAAAAAAAAACAAAGCTCCATCCGTTTGACGGGAGATTTTCATATGAATTAAAAATAACTAAGTGTTTTTCCTAATCAATTCATAAGTTTACAAAGAAATTTTCAATTCACTATTTTATTTAAGGGCATAAAAAGGGTAATTAATTGTAGGTGTTACATTTATGGTATCAGAGCAGTTTTTCCTCGGCCCGAAGGGAGTAACTGATTACTCCTGTAGTTACTCATCAAGCGAGTAACTTGTAGTTAAATGTTAAACTGCCTGGTGGTCTAGTTAGGTGTTATTGTAGTATGATAATAGGCATAGCTGTTGAGTCAAGCGTAGTGAGTACTCTAGATTCTTTTAAGTTGTTGAGTGATTTGAGGAGCGCGATTAGCATCTGACGATTTCTTTCGAAAAGCATGGTAAGCATTGGAAAATCTTTTATAAGTCCACTCAAATCATGTTCAGTTTACCATGCTAAACTTGAAATCTTGTGAGAATGACAAATCATATTTACAGGTGGATGAATGACGAGGCTAAGGAAAGCAATACCCCAACGGGCAAGAGCACAAGGTTGCTACCCCACCGGGAGGAGGTGATCTTTAGTTTCACTCCAAGTAAACCAACTCTAAATGTGACGCACGAAGCAAGATTTCAACGTTTTAAAACTAATAGGCTATGTGTTTCAAATTTAAGTAAGACAAGAATGGTCTTATCATCGACATGATGTATGGTTGAGCCTGATCACCTCAAGTATACACATATTGGAGGATATCATCATCTTGTCCTTAAGTTTCGGCGAGTATTTTGGGAATTTAGTGAGAACCCAAATTCAGGAGGAATAGAGGTCTTGTCATAGGTTTCCGTATGCGTGAATATTTTTGAATCAGAGATCGCGCAACGGAAGTATAGGAAATATTGTCTTGTCTTAAGATAAGAGAAGTAGCTAGTTAGGAATCCTAGATAGCTATGATAGACTGCTAGGATTTAGGTGTTTAGAAATGAACGTAGGAAACCCCAAGATAGTACATAGTGGTTGTTCTAAGTCTAGACGAATGGATGCTTGAAATTTTAGTAAGTGCATAGAATTAGCATAAATGCTTGTGTTGAATTAATAAGATGCTATGCATTGTCTTGTGTTTGCCTACATGATGAATTGTGCATTTTAATGATAATTTTATTTGTCTGAACATGTGCATGATGAAAATTGTTTTGAGCATAGAACCTTTTGCAAATTACTTCATGAAATGGTGTTGCTATCAACAAATTGCTTGGTTCCCAAGCATAATCATTTCAAAACCCGGAACCGTTCGATTTTCAAGAGTGATAGTAACCCCAATGAACTTTTAAGTTTGGAATTGAATTCAAAAGTGAATATCATTGTTTTAACAGAATCGAAAACCATTCTAAATTGAGTGCTAAGTCGTATCACGAAATTTTGAAAAGTTAACTTAATAAACCAAGGATTCCTAAGTAATCAGGCGGCGAACTAATTCATTCTTTAATCAATCCCCACGCTGATTAAATAGGAACCCTTCTATGTGACTTTACTTAATTCGGAATGAAGCTTTGTTGTCAAACTCAAAGTTAAAGGGGAATGTGACTATTTTGATTGTTTGGGAAACATTGAAATAAATTTTCTAGTAAACCACATACTCCCATTCTCATTGAGTTTGCTAATCTTGAAAAAGCATATACACCTTCACCTAAATTTCTTGAAGTTAGATGAAGGAAATCCTTTTAGAAATATATTTATATATACATATATGCTTTTCTTTATAAAGTTTGTTTTTGGAGCTTCACTCAAAGTTATTTGGCACGAACATATCAAAGTTTTAGAGTATGGAATAAATTTTCCTGATTTACTCTTTTCCTAAGAATTTTACGAAAAATAAATCAATATATTTCTTTCATCAAGGAAAGGATCCGATTTTCAAGAATAATGACTCCATCGACACACCACCACATCAATATTTGTTGATGTGCCATTTTTGACTTGTGCATATGTAAGGTCCTTTCTTGCATGATAAGCAAAATTTCTAAACATAGATGAACGCATACATGTTTTCGGCATATCCCTTTGGTTTTATAAATGCATAAATGCACAAATGAATTTCCGAACGCTATTATGATTTTCATAAAGACACTCATGTTTTGAATGTATGGATTTTAATTATTAAACTTTGAAAACCATACAAAGTGATTGGTTTTATCGAAATTTTTAACTTGGCATGCAGACCTTGAATGTGTAAATAAATCATGGGAAACCATGCAAATTTTCAAACTCTTCTTGGATTGCATTTGAAATGTGTGCAGCTTATCTAAGATGTGTGCATGGACTTAGACTTGAGTTCTAGGGTTGATTTAGGCAGATTGTGATTAGAACTCTTGTAATGTTTGACCCACATCGGAGGGAACCTCAAAAACCTTAGAGCATATTGCTTTTAGTCTAACCAAACTAAACCACGGTTTGTATTCTTCATTGGATGCATGAGTTCGGTGGCGTACTTAAGCAAGGTAGTATGCCAATTCAAAGTGGGGGAGTAGAACCTAGTGCAGAATGCATCGTAGTTAGAAAACCCTTTGTTGGGATGATTCTCCATTTGAAGGAATTGAATGGAATTTTGGGGACGAAATTCTAATAAGTGGGGGAGAATTGTAACATCCCAAACTTTATTTTAAATTAGATTATTAATGAAAACCTTAGAAAAATTGGAAAAATGACTTAATGAATTTTGGTAGATAGGTGAGTGGTGATTATAGGTCCTAGGAGTTGTATAGAAGGCATTTGTGGCTTTGGGCTGGGTCAAATAAGCGAGATCGGGAGTTAAATCGGCGTTTTCGATGTTAGAAACCGACCGAAAAGAGAAAATTAGAAATTTATTATAGGAAGCTAAGAAAATAAATTCCACCGTTGGATGTGAAGTTTATGAGGTAGAGAAGCATGTCTAAAAATTTGGACTCGATCCGACGGTCGACGAAAAAGTTACGGCAAATCGAAGGTTGGAAACCCTGAAACTCGCCCAGGCGCATGAGCCACCCGCCCAGGCGAGTTCACTGTTCATTGGTGCACCAGACAGTGAAAAACCCGCCCAGGCGAGGCACCAGCTCGCCCAGGCGAGCCAAAATCCGCACCAGCTTGCACTTTGGCGCACCAGAATCCCTCCTGACCGCACCGTTTCCCTTCCTGGCGCATCAGCCATGCACCAGCCTGGTGCTGGTGCTGAATCTCCCGCCCAGGCGAGGCACCATCTCGCCCAAGCGCGCCCTACGCGCATCACGCCGCACCATCCCAAGAATTTGGCGCGCCAGACTCACTCCAGCCATGCACCAGACGCTGCACCACGCACCAGCACGAGTTGTGGTGCTGATCGTCCGCCCAGGCGCGCGATTCTGCGCCCAGGCGCGCGCGCTGATCTGCAACAGATCTGGTGCGTCCAGATCAGTCTTGGGGGCCAAGTTGCTGAATCCTGGCCACCCGATTGCCCTCCCCTTTGAAAAGAAAAAAAAAGCTCCAACCTAAGTGAACCTCATATTTACTAAGATCAAGGGTGCTATTCATCATCTCTTACCTCCATCCTCTTGCTCTTCCATTGTGGAACTCCACCATCCACCACATTAAACCCAAGAACCAAGCCGAACACTTGTCATAATTCCTAACCTCATCAAGAACAACCAAGGCCAAAGCCATCACCAACACACAATCTCCTTATTCATTTCTATCATATCCTTCCAACCTCTCTCAAAGGGAAAACCAAGAGCAAACCCCCCATCAATCATCAACCACCCAAGATCAAGCTATAACATCATCACTTTCATCATTTCCACCATGAACCAAGCAAAGATCAAACCAACATAAATCCTCCCCTCCTTCCCCCAAATTCGTGAACCCCATTTTCCTCCACCAAGAAGGCCACCTCTTAATCATCCACAAAGTACCAAGAACCAAGCACCCAATATCATTATCATTATCCCTACCTAAGACCCAACAAGAAATTGGCCATCAAACCTTTTCCCATTCCTTGGCTAATTCGTGGCCTCCTCCCTCCAACCCTTAAGGTTTTTAAGTTCCATAACAAGGAGGAGCTACTCATTCTCAAGCCTTCATCACAAATCTAAGACTTCACATCATAGGAGCTCACTCATCATGGGCATGGGTTTTGATGAGGTCTAGGGATTCAAGAAGCTAAGAATGGGGAATCCAAGCACCAAGGAGCTAAGACTTAGGATTAATGATTGAGATTCAACACCAACCATTTGCAAGGTAAGAGGGGTTTGCGTTACCTTTCCTAAGGATATAGATTCTAGGTTGTTGTAATGATGACTGGGTGTAGTTAATTAAAGGGATAAACCTTAGGATAATTAAAGTGCATGAAATGAACCTTAGGAGTAATTAGTGTGACAATGGTTAATTTAATATTAATTAAATGGTTTTTTTGTTAAATTCTCTTTTATTAGTGATAAATTAGGAAGTGAAGAACCCTAGGGAGTAGACTTAATTATAGTACTCTGAGACATACCTGAGTATGTCGACTGTTTTGTTTACCAACTGTGGATAGTTATTTGTCGTGGTGGTATGTTCATATTTGCTTGGCTGGATTAGTTGTGAAACAAATGATAGTCTAAGTGTTAATTTGGGCAAGTCTTTTAGAAAGGGATAAGTGAGGAGGAAAGGATGGAAAAATTATGATTAAGTAATTAAGGAATGGACTATGGATAAATAACTGGGAAAAAGGGAATGATGTTTATTAATAAATGAGTCATAAAATAGAGTATGGTGAGTAAGTGACAAGGAACCTTAACGGATGTTGTGCTTGATTCGATTTGTAAGTGCGGATGTGATCATAATGGTGATTTGAGGATATGTATTATTGAGATGATGTTTGTGTTTGAACACTTATGTGAATTGTCGATGTTTATGATTGAGTGTTTATTTTGTTAAATGAATGATATATGATTTTGATTAAAATCCAAGACAAAGAATGGAAGTTGAGTGTGAATTAAATGATAATGGAAAGTGCAGTTGAATTGAGGATTGGTGCATTGGTAGACTAGGTGCCCCTGCCGGGTGTACCAAATTCCTAAGGGCCAAGTGCTCATCCAGGCTAAAATCCCATTAGGTACAAATTTCCTGTTAGGCATCAATGCACCAAGACTCAATTCACTGCCAAAATAAATGGAATAAAATATGTTGGAAGTATGAATAAGAGATTGAAACCCCATAATTGGAATGTACAGTAGTACGTGGAAATTATGGTCGCATATGAAACCCCATAATTGGAATGTACAGTAGTACGTGGAAATTATGGTAGCATAGCCTAACAGGTGAAGCCTTTTGGGTGTAAAAGTCCTGGTTGAGCGAGAGACCCTTGGGTGTACCAAATGCCTGGCAGGAGCGTTAAAATCCTAGTGATGCAAACCGGTTGTAACCGGGAAGTGTTGTACAGACGTGGTAAGACGTTATCGCGCTGTGGGTGCGAACGCAATAAAGTCGTGACTGGGACACACTTAATGCGAAATGTGAATGTAAAGTGTGAAATGAGAATAAAACACTTTGTGAAAATGAATTGGACCCGAACGTAGTAAAGCGTGACCGGGGAGAGATGATTGAGAATTGTGATTTTAATGAAAGGAAAGAGAATAAAAAGGTTTTATGAAAATAAAAATACAGTTTCGGAAGCAGTCACTTAATGAGCTGGAATTTGAAATATGAAAATGCTTATGAAACCGGAATCGGAAAGTAACTTAAGGTTGATTGTAGAGCTGCTAGGAAGATAGTGTGACCGTAGAACCTATTCCTTTGAAAATGAACTTATACGTGATTACCTGAAAAGGAATTCTAGGTTAACAGACAACTTTGACTTCAATAGGGCCTGGTTTGTCAGCTATGCTTCTTAGAAGCTATTATTCTTAGTACTGTGTAATGCTACCCTTCTTGCTATATTTTTACTGGTACCGAAGGATCATACACGTGTCTCGCCGAGCAGGATTACATTCCACCACGTGGAGTGTGGATAGTACTTAGCGACCACCTATTGGTCATGGGTTATTTTGGGGAAATTTATTGTATTTCTTTTGCTTTGTATTTTGAGAAACCAAGAGTTTGAGAAATTATTTGTATTTCCAATGAAGTAATGTAAAGAGTGGACTAAACCATATTTTGGGCCCTGCTGGCCTCTGATGAATTTTAAATGCTATTGTTTATCAGGTTGCAAGTAAAACAGGAATTTTGGGAAAGTCTTAAAAACAAACAAAGCTCCGTCCGTTTGACGGGATATTTTCATATGAATTAAAAATAACTAAGTGTTTTTCCTAATCAATACATAAGTTTACAAAGAAATTTTCAATTCACTATTTTATTTAAGGGCATAAAAAGGGTAATTAATTGTAGGTGTTACTGCGTGCATGCGGCGAACAATTATGGACTATCAGACCTGGCGCGCCCAGGCGCGCGAACCTCATGAAAGCCCAATTGGGCTGATTTCTGGTGCATTTTTCAGGGGATTAATTAGGATTTCGTTTTATCTTTTAAAATATAGGTTTTAGAACTAGGTTAGGCAGCTTTTAGAGTGGGAGATTACATAATTTTAGAGAGTTTTAAAAGAGGAGAAGATCAAGGATTGGAAGATCCATGGCTTTTCCATGGTAATCATGCATTCTTCTATTTCTCTTGTTCTTATTTTCATGATATGTAACTAAAACCCTTTTTTAGGAATTGGTGAATTTGTATGGATTAGTTTATTGATTTCATGAATTGATGTTTTTCGTATTCTAAATCATGTGTTTGATGGTGTTTTTACTGTTATGCATAGAAGTAATTAATCTATGTTTTGGATCTCTAATTCTTCAATTGAGAGAATAAGAATTAGAATAGGCCATGCCTTCAAACAATATAGTTATTCAACAACTAGCGATACAATTGGGTAATTATATAACATGATTAATTCCCTGTTCTTAATTAAGATTATTCAATGGTTTAATCTCTTAAGGAATTAAGGATTATCGAATTGAATAAGAAACAGTAATTATACAAGAGGGATCTAATAGTTACCAATTTAGGAATTTGTTTTTGATTTAGGGAAAAACAGAGATTCATGATAAATAAACAACGCCTACAATGAAACCATGTTCCGCACAATCTTTCTCAAATTGCTCATAACCTTTTATTATTTTCTGGTTTTAATTTAATTTCAATTTTTATTTCAAATCAATCATAACTAATTAATTAGAAACCAAAAGATTTTACTTTTAACTACTCTTTGGTGAAAATTAGTTGAACAATTTGCAATCCCCGAGTGGAACGATATCTGGTCTTATTGACTATATTACTTTGCGATCTAGTATACTTGCTAGATAGTGATCATGTTTTTGGCGCCGTTGCCGGGGGATTGAAATTCGTTTCAATTAATTTTTGGTACTTAGTAGTAGTTTAAGGTGAAATTTATTATTTTTAGTTAGTTTCTTGTCTCAATAGGTGCTGCGTAATTTTTCTCTTGTTTTTGTTTTGTGCAGGAATTTTTATTAATTTAAGTGCAAAGAGGAGAAAAATTCAGCACTAGAAGAGGGGAAGACCAACATTGAATATGGCTGCAGGAGGAGGATCTCACGGATCCTCTCCGCCTCCTCCTCCCAGGAAGACTTTGGCGGAGTATGGAACAGTGGACCCGGACCTCTTTGCTTCCAGCATAGTCTGGCCAGCCATCACTGCAACTGCATTCGCAATTGATCCACAATATATCCACCTCATCATGAAGGATCAGTTCAGTGGTGCGCCGAATCAAGACCCCAGGGACCATATCGCCAACTTCCTGGGCATGCTCGACTTCTTCAAGATCGAGGGTGCTACGGACGAGGCCATCAGAATGAGGATGTTTCCTCTCTCATTGAGGGGCGAGGCGCTAACTTGGGTGAACAACCAGGCACCAGGGAGTTTGTCCAGCTGGAAAGTACTTGTCTCCAAATTCATGGATAAGTTTCTTCCAGCTGGGAAGCAAGCGAAGCTGAGGCAGGATGTTCATTCTTTCATGCAAGAGGACAACGAGTCATTGCATGAAGTTTGGCAGCGTTACAACCAGCTACTGAGGAGATGTCCAATATATAAGCAAGACTGGCAACAAATTCAACTGTTTTATAATGGGCTCAACCGATTCAATCAGAGTATGGTTGATGCAGCAGCTGGTGGATCGCTAATGAAGAAGACTATTGAAGAGGCCAAGGAAGTTATTGCAAATATGGCATTCAACAGCAGTCAAGGATTGAGGACCCAGGTGGAGCATAGCATCCTGAAGAGCAATGATCTGGATTCAAGTCAAGTCAAGATCTTAATCGAGCAGAACAAGCAAATGCAGCAGCAGATGGCTGCATTGACGAAGCAGATAAGCCAGATCACTATGTCAGCTACAACGAGCACTCCGAAGTGCGACTTTTGTGGAGGAAGTCACCGGAATGGTGATTGTGTATTTGAAGTCAGCAAGGGTCCAGCAACCATTGAGGAACAGGCCAAGTTTGTGGGTGATGGAGTACCTAAAAAAATACGTACCCCAACATCTGCAATCCAAGGCCAACAAATCAGTCTCACACCTCATGGTCCAGCTCAACACCCAATCCATCACAGCCACAGAAGCAAGACTGGGAGAAAGCACTTGAAGCAATGGCTACCACAACAAATACATTCATGGAAGAAGCAAGGGCGAATTCGCCAATCAGGAAGTCAGCATTCGCAACTTAGAAGTGCAATTGACTCAAATAAACAATCAGATATCAAAGATTGCAACTGTAACACCCCAAATTTTCATTCCCTGATGTAATGAAAATTTTAATTACGAAAGGTTATTTCATAATTATTTTCTCTTTAATTATAAATTTTATATTTCATAATTAATTTTGTTTAATTATGTGTTTGTATGTGTGCCCATGATAGGTGGAAAATATTTTGATAAGATATAATATGTAAAAATAATGTTTTTGCATAATAGTCCCTGATTTGGGACCTAGAAGTATTATTAGAAAGATTTTGGAGGGAAAGGGAATTAAAATATTTATTTTTCAAAATTGACCAAAAAGACTCAAGTATCTGGGAAGAACACTCGAGTATTCTGGTCTGTGTTACACTCGTTAGTGCGTTTGATGAGTCAGCACTCAATGATTTTAAATCGTTGACACGAAATCACTCTTAGACTCGATAGTGGGCTTCGTGTCGCCCTGAATGGATGATGATTCATGCAATATAAGCATGGTTGGTGATGAGAATCGACCATTTGGTCGAATTGTTCCAAGAAATTGAAGTTAGGGTTCCCAATTTCGTCCTCCACGTTCTTCATCGTTTCTGAGAGTTGAGTTGAGTGATACACACCATTGTAAAGCTCACATCATGAGCTTTACAAAGACATAAGATTTGAGAGTTGTAGTTGCTGGAGGAAGGAGAATCGAAGCTCGAAAGTGAGGTGTCCTTTGTTGTCAAGTTCAGAAAACTGAGGTCTGGAGCTTACTTGGAGCTCGGATTTTGGTAAGTATATGAGCTCTCCAATCCTTAAATTCCTTTCTAACTCTAGTCCATGTTGCAGAGAATAGTTCCTAACCAAATTCCCCAATTATTAAATTGATTTTGCATGTTAAAATCTCTGGTTTATGGATCCTGTTCAAATGTGGCTACATGCAAAGGGTTTTGTAGGATAGAGCACTCCAGCCAATTTCTCTGCAATCCTTGTGTTAATTCACGGCCTAGAGGTAAGGATGAAGCTATTGATTCACTAGAATAAGTTTAAATTACTTGAATTTAGGTGTAGAGTCTCCAAAAGACTCTAAGGGCATAGTTTGAAATAGGTTTAAGGCTTGGAGCCTCTCTGGGTTCAATTGATGGTTTGTTCAAGTGTGTTATGTTGCATGCAAGCTGTACCAATGTTGTTTTCATGTTAAATGTGTTTAGAATCGAATTTGATATGTGGAGTTGTTGGAAAAGTGGTTTTTATGCATAATTGATGCTCAGTTATGATTCACTGTAATACAATGTAATTTTTGTGTTGGAACATGTTTAACTTACATAATGTGAGCTCTGTTGAGCATTGGTTTGGGTTAGATTTGATTAGAATTGAAAATGGTATGTTAAACTCAATTTTTCAGTGTTATCTGACTGTCAATACTCGAGTATTTGACTCGAGACTCAAGTCTTTTAGACGCACCAGTGCGCCTGGTGGCACCACCGCTCGAGTCTCTGGCTCAGGACTCAAGTATTGACTGGCGCTGAGAATGAACTGTCTTGATGAACAACTCAAGTCTTGCATGATCCACTCAAGTCTTCTGGGTTGAAGGAAAATCGAGTACCTCATGAACGACTCGAGTATTTTACAAGGACCTGAGAATGGAACTTTTCAGAAAAATCAAGAACAACTCGAGTATTTCTAAGAACCACTCGAGTATTTTTGAACAGAGTCAAAATCAACTCGAGTCTTTTAAAATTTACTCGAGTTTTAATAATCAAAATGCTAATACAATACCATTTTCAATTAAGTCAAATTTCAAGTAAGTTAAGGATAAATTACCAAGAATGGGCCATGTTCCAAGGAAGATACATGTTGTGTTAAAATCACATTGTTATTACATGAGTGGACATAATGCATATTGCACATCACGAGATTAATGGATAATCTTAAATGAAAAATATTTGTGCATTCATACATGGAAAAAGGGTAATTAAATATATTGGGACTATCAATTTGGCGGTAACTGGCTCGAGGACACATATTGGTAATGTGGGCAGCATTGTGGGATGCTGGGACGTCTTGGTGACGCAAAGTGCACGCTATTCCGAGTAGTTTCACAATACATGGTGGACATGTATACAAATTGATTGGATGAACGTTCAATAACTAATGGATTGGGAAATCTCTTAGGAATTTAAGAGATTGGGAGCGTGCATCATTATAGATAAATGAGATTATTCATAATGGAAAAGGCTTGCTCATATGTTGATGTACTGGTTTATTTGGTACTTGTGAATGCTACATGTTCATTTATACTTATTCGATTATGTGAATTGTATTGCTTACCCCTTATGCCCAATGTAGGTGATGGCTCGCTATCTAGCTTGCATCGTGTTGCGCCACTGCCTAACGGAGTGTGGTACTACGAGGACCACAGAGCCACTTATGAGGGGGAAGTAGAGGTGACCCTCTATCACCCTAACCCTTTGGCTCGTGTCCGTCCTTGTAGGTTTCGCATCCCTATTATCTATACCTTGCATGTGCCCCCTTTTTATACTTATCACGGACTACCCCCAGCTCGACCACCTCGACGTTTTCACTCTTTTCGTTTTCGAGCAGCTACCCGTTCCCATCCCTCGGCTTCACGAGTGATTAGAGAGGAGACTCCTACTCCTAGTCCGATGAGTCCAGTACATGGGACTTCTTCAGCTGACCCCGTGCCTAGTAATAGGGCACCGACTCAGTCGGACGAGGTGGAGGAGGACCCTGAGGAGGCAGAGAGTGAGGGAGAGCCAGTCGAGCACTCCACTGGGAGTCAGTGGGGAGTTGGGAGTCCACCAGGCCATGCATAGTATAGATGGTTAGGATGTGGGACGTGTGGAGCCGTTGCTGGAGATCTACTGGAGGAGGATTATGCTATGGAGGAGGGTCATCAGACCACTGCTGGGATTTCATATTTTGCTCTATATATATATTGTATATATTTTGAGAGATCTCAGTAAGGCGGTCTTTTCTTTTAGTATTTTATCATGGACTTGTATTTTGTGAACTTCTGCTACCTCGACTTTGACCTTGGTGTAATTTGATACCTTCATGTTATATTATGGTATGGATATATATATATATATATATCTTTATGTATGAAATAGTTTGTGGATTATCAAATCAAAGTCACTATTTTATTCAAATTTCGCTTACTCTGATAATTATGCTAATATATTGGAACTAAAAGATTTTAATGCAAGTTTGGGAAGTTTTAAAATTTATAAATGAAAACCAAACTTATGCTATCACAAGGTTAGCTATATCATATGTATGGTAATAAAGTTTTTCATTATTTTCCCCAAATTCTCCAATAAACGCAAGTCCATATTATTTTAAAATACAGACTCTATTTTGAATATAAAGAGAGTGGGATACCTTTTTATGGTATCAGAGCGTAATGGTCCTGATTCTTGATCCTCTCAAGCCTGATCTGCCAGAAGATGCCACAGCTGAGTAAAGTCTCCTAGCTATTTGATTTACATCATATAACTTGTATTCTATTGATTCTTGGTCTAGGTGGAAATAGATAGCTTTCAATGGGTTAGATAGATCTGTAACCACCTAGGTCCATAGTGCAGGTCCACTATGGCATCGCGTTATAGAAATCATACGAACGATCTGTTGGAAAGGATTACTGCGGTATTGGAAAATATGCAGCAGAATCAGCATCGACAACATCAACCCCAGTCAGTAAATTCACCTTCGGTGAATGTATCAGCTATTGAGGCTAAAACTTTGTCGGATTTTAGGAGTTGCAACCCCTCAAAGTTTGCTGGTGGGTTTAAGCCCGAAGAAGCTAATGGATGGATCTTGGAAATGGATAAGATCTTTAGAACATTGGAATGCTCCGATGCTCAGAAAATAGTTTATGCTGTTTTCATGTTTGAAGGAGAAGCGGAACATTGGTGGAATCATACTGCCCAGTTATTAGCTCATGAAGGAAGAGAGGTAACTTGGGAAGTATTCATGGAGAAATTTCTAAAGAAATATTTTCCTGATGATCTGAGGAGGAAGAAAGAGGTGGAGTTTCTATATCTCAAGCAAGGCAGCATGAGTGTGGGTGAATATGCTGCGAAATATGAGGAATTGATGAAGTACTCTCCTTATTATCAGATGAATCCTGATGAAAGGAGTAAGTGTATTAAGTTTGAAGGAGGACTGAGACCTGAACTAAAGTCAGTGTTCAGTTATCAAAAGATTCAAAGTTTTCCTATGCTGGTTGATATGTGTAGAATGTATGAGGATGATAAGAAGGCGGAGACAATTCAGATTGTGGAAGGAAAGAAGGAACATCAGGGATATGGACCACAGAGGCGGAAAGTGCATGATAACCGTCACAAAGGTCGTTATTCCCATAAGAACCGAGGAAAGGGAAAGATGCCTGGTGACCGAAACAACTCTTACAATAATACTCCTTATTGTGAGAAGTGCAAACGTCATCACTTCAGAAGATTTTGTTGGTCTCATAGTGGATGTTTTAATTGCGGGAAACCTGGTCATTTTTCTCGTGATTGCAAAGAACCACCTAAGAGCACTCAAAGAGGACCTGCAGACAAGCCAGTGATTCAAGGGCGAGTTTTTACTCTTAGTGGTGTTGAAGCTAATCAGACTCCGGAACTCGTGCAAGGTAATTATCAGCTTAATGATCAGGCTTGTAGAATTTTATTCGATTCGGGAGCCACTCATTCATTTATTTCTTTTGAATGTGTGAATCGTTTAAAATTACCTGTGTCTGAATCTCCGTATTGCCTTAGGGTAGTAACCCCTACTAATTCCCCTGTGATTGCATCACGGATATGCCTTAATTGCAAGATTAAGGTATTAGATCGAGTCTCTTGTATAGATTTGATCTGTCTAACTTTATCCCAACTAGATGTTGTTCTGGGCATGGATTGGATGATTAGTAATCACGTGGTCATTGACTGTGAGGAGAAAGCAATTCTGTTTAAGGATTTAACCCCAGAGAAGTATCTCTATTTGTTCTCCGCTGTTGGATCGGAGGAAGATGAAAAGTCTGTAGAAGAAATTCCTGTTGTTCAGGATTTTCCAGATGTATTTCCAGAGGAGATGCCGGGATTACCACCGGAAAGAGAGATTGAATTTGGAATTGAGTTGATTCCCGGAACCGGTCCCATTTCTATTGCTTCATATAGAATGACACCACCCGAAATGGTCGAATTGAAAAAGCAGATAGATGAGTTGTTGCAAAAGCAGCTTATTTAACCAAGTGTATCACCATGGGGAGCTCTAGTTTTGTTTGTAAAAAAGAAGGATAGATGCTTGAGAATGTGTGTTGATTATAGACAGTTGAACAAGGTGACTATTAAGAATAAGTATCCTTTGCAAAGGATTGATGATCTGATGGATCAAGTTAGGGGAGCTTCAGTGTTCTCCAAGATAGACCTGAGGTCTGGGTATCATCAGATCAGAATTAAGGAAGAGGATGTTCCTAAGACTGCATTTCGATCGCGATACGGACATTATGAGTATGTTGTAATGCCGTTCGGATTAACCAATGCACCAGCTGTTTTCATGGATTACATGAACCGCATTTTTAGACCATATTTGGATTCATTCGTTGTGGTATTCATTGATGATATCCTAATATACTCTAAGAATCTGGAAGAACATGCTGAACATCTTCGGATAGTATTGAAGATTCTGAAGGAGAAGCATCTCTATGCCAAACTATCCAAGTGTGAATTTTGGCTAAGAGAAGTGAAGTTTTTGGGGCATGTGATTTCAAAGGAAGGTATAGCGGTCAACCCAACTAAAGTTGATTCAGTCCTCCAGTGGGTACAGCCTAAGTCAGTAACTGAGGTCAGAAGTTTCTTAGGACTGGCCGGCTACTATCGAAGATTTATCGAAGGATTCTTAAAGATCACAGTACCTCTCACAAAGTTGACTCGAAAGGATCAGCCGTTTATATGGGATGAGAAGTGTGAGAAATGCTTCCAGATGCTGAAGGAAAGATTAACATCCTCACCAGTGTTAATCTTACCTGACCCTCACAAGGAGTATAAAGTGTATTGTGATGCATCGAAGCAAGGACTCGAAAGTGTATTGATGCAAGAAGGAAGGGTAGTGGCATATGCATCTCGTCAATTAAAGATTCACGAGGTGAATTATCCCACCCATGATTTGGAACTTGCTGCAATAGTTTTTGCCCTAAAGATATGGAGGCATCATCTCTATGGCACTACATTTGGAGTGTTTAGTGAGCATAAGAGTTTGAAGTATTTGTTCGATTAAAAAGAATTGAATATGAGGCAGCGTCGGTGGATGGAGTTTTTGAAAGATTATGACTTTGAGCTCCGTTATAACCCCGGTAAGGCCAATGTAGTGGCAGACGCTTTGAGTTGGAAAGCAATCCATGTAAGCTCGATGATGATTAAAGAAGCGGCTTTGATTGAAGAATTTCGGGATCTAAGTTTGGGAATGCAGGTAGAACCAAACAGTATTAAGATGGGTATGTTGCAAATCTCTAATGAATTCTTGGCTCGAATTCGTGAACTGCAACGAGAGGATGAAGAATTAAAGGAGAAGAGGGAGTTGATGATGGGAGGAAAGGAGTCTAATTTTTCTGAAGGATCGGATGGGATTCTCCGTTTTAAAAACGAGAATTTGCATACCAAAGGATCGGGAAGTTAGGAGGTTAATCTTGGACGAGGCACACAAGAGTCAGATGAGTATTCATCCAGGATCAACTAAGATGTATCAGGATCTGAAGGGCATCTTTTGGTGGTCAGGACTTAAGAAAGATGTTGCGAAGTATGTGGCGTCATGTTTAACTTGTCAAAAGGTTAAAGTACAACACCAGAAACCTGGAGGAGTGTTGCAACCCTTGGATATTCCACAATGGAAGTGGGATAGTATTTCTATGGATTTTGTGACAGGATTACCAAGGACTGTTGCAAACCATGATGCGATCTGGGTAATTGTGGAACGCCTGACTAAGTCGGCGCATTTCATTCCGGTGAGTATGCGCTATTCTTGGAGAAGCTTACCCGGCTTTACATCCGAGAAGTAGTACGATTGCATGGGGTGTCTTCCAGTATTATTTCTGACCGCGACTCGAGGTTCATGTCAAGGTTTTGGTTGAGTCTACAACAAGCTCTGGGTACGAGGCTAAAAATGAGTTCGGCGTATCATCCACAGACAGATGGGCAGACAGAAAGGACTATTCAAACTTCGGAAGATATACTGCGAGCTTGTGTATTAGAAGAACAAGGAAGTTGGGATCAGATTTTGCCACTCGCGGAATTCACATAAAACAATGGATATCATGCAAGTATCGGTATGGCACCGTTCGAGGCATTGTATGGAAGAAAGTGTCAAACCCCGCTATGTTGGTTCCAAGTGGGCGAGAACTTACATCTTGGTCCGGATGTGGTACAGTAGACGACTGAAAAGATCCGGACGATCCAAGAAAAGATCAAGACTGCTCAAAGTCGTTAGAAAAGCTATGCAGATCAGAGAAGAAGACCTTTAGAGTTTGCAGAAGGCGATCATGTGTTTCTCGGGGTTGTACCGCTGAAGGGAGTGAGTAGGGCGTTGAAAACTCAAAAGCTTTCGCCTAAGTTTATAGGTCCCTACCAAATCCTTAAGCGAGTAGGTCCTGTAGCTTACGAAATAGCTCTACCACCATCCCTGGCCAATTTTCACAATGTTGTTCATGTGTCTCAACTGAAAAAGTACGTGCACAATCCAACTTCAATCCTTCATATTCGCCCTGATGACCTAACCTTACGAGAAAACCTAACCTTTAAGGCTGGCCCAATTAGAATCGAGGACAGGAGAGTAAATCAGCTTAGAGGAAAGGAAATTCCGTTGGTCAAAGTTGTTTGGCAAAGCGGAGATGTGTATGAAATGACTTGGGAACTAGAGGATAGAATACGTAAGGATTATCCTGAGTTATTTATGTAAGTTGAATTTCGGGGACGAAATTCCTGTTAAGTGGGGGAGTAGTGTAACACCCCAAATTTTCATTCCCTGATGTAATGAAAATTTTAATTATGAAAGGTTATTTCATAATTATTTTCTCTTTAATTATAAATTTTATATTTCATCATTAATTTTGTTTAATTATGTGTTTGTATGTGTGCCCATGATAGGTGGAAAATATTTTGATAAGATATAATATGTAAAAATAATGTTTTTGCATAATAGTCCCTGATTTGGGACCTAGAAGTAATATTAGAAAGATTTTGGAGGGAAAGGGAATTAAAATATTTATTTTTCAACACAAAAATTACAATGAAACAGGTTTTTATATGTTGTGTAAGTTAAACATGTTTAACTAAAATAATGTGTTTGTATGCTTGCTCATATGTTGATGTACTCGTTTATTTGGTACTTGTGAATGCTACATGTTCATTTATACTTATTAGATTATGTGAATTGTATTGCTTACCCCTTATGCCCAATGTAGGTGATGGCTCGCTATCTAGCTTGCATCGAGTTGCGCCCACTCCCTAACGGTGTGTGGTACTACGAGGACCACGGAGCCACTTATGAGGAGAAAGTAGAGGTGACCCTCTATCACCCTAACCCTTTGGCTCGTGTCCATCCTTGTAGGTTTCGCATCCTATTATCTAAACCTTGCATGTGCCCCCTTTTTATACTTATCACGAACCACCCCTAGCTCGACTAGCTCGACGTTTTCACTCTTTTCGTTTTCGAGCAGCTACCTGTTCCCATCCCTCTGCTTCACGAGTGATTAGAGAGGAGACTCCTAATCCTGGTCCGATGAGTCCAGTACATGGGACTTCTTCAACTGTCCCCGTGCCTAGTAATAGGGCACCGACTCAGTCGGGCGAGGTGGAGGAGGACCCTGAGGAGGCAGAGAGTGAGGGAGAGCCAGTCGAGCACTCCACTGGGAGTCAGTGGGGAGTTGGGAGTCCACCAGGCCATGCATAGTATAGATGGTTAGGATGTGGGACGTGTGGAGCCGTTGCTGGAGATCTACTGGAGGAGGATTATGCTATGGAGGAGGATCATCAGACCACGGCTGGGATTTCATATTTTGCTCTATATATATATTGTATATATTTTGAGAGATCTCAGTGAGGCGGTCTTTTCTTTTAGTATTTTATCATGGACTTGTATTTTATGAACTTCTGCTACCTCGACTTTGACCTTGGTGTACTTTGATACCTTCATGTTATATTATGGTATGGACAAGCCAAACTCTAAGTTTGGGGGAGTGGACAAAATAAAAATTACATTTTTCAGATTTGAATTGTTCTCCCATTTGTAGTATTGGTTTGTGTCTTAGGTAGAGGTTTTGTAATTATTCTAGACTTAGGATTATTTTTCTAATGATAGGTTTATATACTTAGTTTTGGATTAGACTCATTAATACATGTTATTTATTTGTTGAGCTGTAAATATTTTTGAAATTTGGTTGTTTTGACAAATTTTTTCAGAACTTGAGATTAGTGAACTGACTTTAGCTTAGTGAGATTTTGAGCCTTTTGATGGGGTATGTGATTTTGTTGAAATATTTTGATTTGAGACCCCTATTCTTTCATGAGTGTATTCTCTTTAGTTTTATGTTCTAGAACTTGACCTATGACCATTTTGATATTGATAATTGATTACATGCATATAAATGATCAAGGCATTTAGGATAGTGTTTTTGTAGCCTTCAGAGATTTTTTGGATTTGTTTTCCCTTAGTTGCCCAATTTGAGCTATATTTTTTGTAAAGTGCCTTAGGAATTTTGAATGAGCAATTGAGAGAGAGACATTTCAAAAGTGTGAAAATTGTGAAAGTATTGATTGAGTTACTCTTCTTCCAAAAGAAAAGAGAAAAGAAAATTGAAAAAGTGAAAATTGATGAATGAAAAGAGAGAAGAATTTTGTTTGGAAGAAGTAGTAGAGTAAAATTGAAAAAGAATAAGTTTGAAATTGTTGTGATTTGAGTGTGAGTCCTCATAGTATTCATTGCTCATTCATAATTTTTAGAGGGAAATTTGTTTTGCATTTTAGCCCTTAGTTTCATCCTTTCTTTCTTTTATCCCACCTTGACACTTTTAACCATGGCCACATTACAACCAAATTAAAGACCTTTTGATTTGTGCATGTTTTTAATGATTTCAGTGGAGATTTGGGTCTATGGTCAAGCTTATGGTAACATTTAACTATTGTATGAACTTGAGTGAATTGTACAACCCTTGATACACATGAGAGATATACACTGAGAGGTTGAGAGTGTTCACTAGTTCTGAGTTCTGATAGGTTTTGTTTCTTTAACCAAGTGTTGATATGTGAATAGCTTGTATAAATATGTGGCTGTGTTGATGAGTCGAAGTCTTAAATTAGGTGCTGTACATTTTGATTTGGATGGTAGTCTTTTGTTTTAGAATTTTTATTTTACTTTTGCCTGGGACATGCAAAATGCTAAGTTTGGGGGTGTGATTTGGGTCTAACATATGATGCTTTAGAGCTTAATTTGACTCCCTTTTACTTAGTTTTGGTTTGTTTCTTAAGTATTTTAGGTAGATTTTGTTTAGTTTTTAATTAGTTAGGTAATTTAGAATCCTTTGAACATTTTGATCCATTTTGGGTATGTTTCAGGTACTTTTGGAGCTTAAATGAAGAAAATATTATTGGAGTTGAAAAGAGGATGAAAGAACCTTGAAAATGGCAAAAGAACGGAGATAAACGGAGTTGGAAGTATATCAGCACGCCCAGGCGCACAAGCAGCGTTAATTTAAGGCAATCAGAGTTTGCGCGCACAGGCGTGGAGATTAGCGCGCCCAGGCGCGCATGCGGCTAACAATTATGGACTATCAGACCTAGCACGCCCAGGCTGGAGTCTGGCGCGCCCAGGCACGCGAACCTCATGAAAGCCCAATTGGGCTGATTTCTGATGCGTTTTTCAAGGGATTAATTAGGATTTCGTTTTATCTTTTAAAATATAGGTTTTAGAACTAGGTTAGGCAGCTTTTAGAGAGGGAGATTACATAATTTTAGAGAGTTTTAGAAGAGGAGAAGATCAAGGATTGGAAGATCCAAGGCTTTTCCATGGTAATCATGCATTCTTCTATTTCTCTTGTTCTTATTTTCATGATATGTAACTAAAACCCTTTGTTAGAAATTGGTGAATTTGTATGGATTAGTTTATTGATTTCATGAATTGATGTTTTTCATATTCGAAATCATGTGTTTGATGGTGTTTTTACTGTTATGCATAGAAGTAATTAATCTATGTTTTGGATCTCTAATTCTTCAATTGAGAGATTAAAAATTAGAATAGGCCATGCCTTCAAACAATATAGTTATTCAACAAGTAGGGATACAATTGGGTAATTATATAACATGATTAATTCCCTATTCTTAATTAAGATTATTCAATGGTTTAATCTCTTAAGGAATTAAGGATTATCTAATTGAATAAGAAACAGTAATTATACAAGAGGGATCTAATAGTTACCAATTTAGGAATTTGTTCATGATTTAGGAAAAAACAGAGATTCATGATAAATAAACAACGCCTACAATGAAACCATGTTCCTAACAATCTTTCTCAAATTGCTCATAACTTTTATTTATTTTCTGTTTTTAATTTAATTTCTATTTTTATTTCAAATCAATCATTATTAATTAATTAAAAACCAATAGATTTTGCTTTTAACTACTCTCTGGTGAAAATTAGTTGAACAATTTGCAATCCCCGAGTGGAACGATAACTGGTCTTATTGATTATATTACTCTGCGATCTAGTATACTTGCTAGAGAGTGATCAATTAAGTTTGTACATTTTGATTTAGGAGGTAGTCTTGTGTTCTAGAATTTTTATTTTACTTTTGCCTAGGACATGCAAAATACTAAGTTTGGGGGAGTGATTTGGGTCTAATATATGATGTTTTGAGCATGATTTAGACTCCCTTTTACTATCGATTTGGCTTGTTTCTCTTGTAAATTTAGGACTTTTTGTATAGTTTTTAGAAAGTTAGGTAATTTAGAATCCTTTGAACGCTTTGATCCGTTTTGGGTTTGTTTCAGGTACTTTCGGAGCTTAAATGAAGAAAATAAATATTGAGCATGAAAGAGGATGAAAAGACCTTGAAAATGGCGCAAGAACGAAGCGAAACGGAGCCGGAATGAGTCCCACACGCCCAGGCGTGGAGCTCCCCACGCCCAGGCGTGTCTGCAGCGAGAAAATACACCAATCAGGTGCCTGACACGCCCAGGCGTGAGGTTCTTGGCGCCCAGGCGCGCATAGTGCGCGAAAGTGACGCTGTTCGGTATTTTGACCATAACTTGAGCTACGCTTATCCAAATGAGGCGATCTTGGTATCATTTTAAAGATAAGGAAAAGATATACAACTTTTCCAGAAATAGCTTGCTCAAATTCGTCCATCTTTGGGGTCAAAATCAGTGCCAAAGTTGCTATCAAATACGAGAAAGCCCAATTGGGCCACTTCCGGATCAGTTTTGCTCCAATTCAATTAGGATTAATTTTATATTTTAGATATATGTTTTAGAATTAGGTTAAGCAGCCATTAGCAGTCATTAGAGAGAGAGAGATAGGGAGATTACATAAATTTAGAGAGTTTTAGAAGAGGAGAAGATCAAGGATTGGAAGATCCAAGGATTTTCCATGGTAATCATGCATTCTTCTATTGCTTTTGTTCTTATTTTCTCAATGTGTAACTAAAACCCTTGTGTTAGGAATTGGTGAATTTGTATGGATTAGTTTATTTAATTTATGAATTGATGTTTTTCCATTTCTAAATCATGTGTTTGATTGCGTTTTATTTCCAATTCATAACTCTGGCCAATTTATGTCTTGTTTTGGATCTCTAATTCTTCAATTGAGAGATTAGGAATTAGAATAGGCCATGCCTTGAAACAATATAGTTATTCAACAAGTAGGGATACAATTGGGTAATTATATAACATGATTAATTCTCTGTTCTTAATTAAGATTATTCAATAGTTTTATCTCTTAAGGAATTAAGGATTATTGAATTGAATAAGAAACGGTAATTATACAAGAGAGATCTAATTGTTACCAATTTAGGAATTTGTTCATGATTTAGGGAAAAACAGAGATTCATGATAAATAAACAACGCCTACAATGAAACCATGTTCCTAACATCTTTCTCAAATCGCTCACAACTTTAATTTATTTTCTATTTTTATTTTTATTCAATCTTAATTAATTAGTTAGAAACTTATAGATTTTGCTTTTAACTACTCTTTGGTGAAAATTAATTGAACAATTTGCAATCCCTGAGGGAAGATATTGGGTCTTATTGACTGTATTACTTTGCGATCTAGTATACTTGCTAGAGAGTGAACAGGTAGTCTGATGATCCTCCTGCACAGCATGATCCACCTCCATAATTCTCCAGCAAAAGCTTCACACGTCCCACATACCAACCATCTATTCTATGCATCACCCGGTGGATCCCCAACTCCCCACTAGCTCCCAGTGGAGTGGTTGACTAGCTCCCCCCGCTCTCTGCCTCCTCAGGGTCCTCCTCTATGTCGTCCAACTGAGTCGGTGCCCTACCACTGGGCACTGGGTCAGCTGAAGGAGACCCATGAACTGGACTCATCGGACTAGCTAAAGGGGTCTCCTCCCGAATCACTCGGGAAGTAGAGGGATGGGATCTAGTAGCTGCTCTAAAATGAAAAGAATGAAATCGACGAGCTGGTCGAGCCGGGGGTGGTCCATGATAAGCATAAAATGGGGGTACATGCAGGGTATAGATAATGGGTATGCAGAACCTACGAGGACGGACACGAGCCAAGGGGTTGGGGTGATAGAGGGTCACCTCTACCTCCCCCTCATAGGTGGCTCGATGGTCCTCGTAGTACCACACTCCACTAGGAGCGGGCGCAACTCGATACAGGCAAGATAGCGAGCCATCACCTACAATGGGCATAAGGGGTAAGCAATATAGTTCACATAATCGAATAAGCATAATTTAAAGCAGGTAAACAAGTATATATGCCAAATATCCAAGAGATATACACAACATGTGAGCAAGACAATTCAGTTACTAATCAAACTCATTAATGATATGTCATGATGCTTGCACACAATCTCTCAAGTCCTGAGATTCTCCAACTAATGCTCTCATGCATGACCATCCAAACAACCCGTATACGTGCCTCAGACGTATAGTGAACCTGCTCGGAATATAATCGATAACGACACTACCAAAGTGTACGTTGCGTCACCAAGACGTAACAGCATTTCACTATGCTGCCCACATTACCAAAATGTGTCATCGAGCAAGCCACACGGTTATGCCTGGAACGTGGTCCATAATACCAATTCAATATCGATGTGCACATCTCGTCACCAAGACGAATATCCAACGTTAGCAGCAACCAATGCTGGCCACATTACCAAAATGTGACTACAGGCAAGTCGTAACCAAATTGGTACTCCCAGAGTACCCTCCTCATGTTCCTCGAACATGACCAAATGATATGCTATCACCATATCACCATGCATTAATGCACATAAACATCCCATTTAGGGTTATCCATTAATCTCATAATGTGCAACATGCAATATATTCAATAATGCAATTACCAATGTAATTGAACATATCATATCTTCTTTTGGAACATATTTCATTTCTTACAATAATCCTTTCGTTTAATTAAACTTGACGTAGTTGAAAATGGCATTGTATTAGCATTCTGGTCACAAAGACTCGAGTAGTGCTTTAAAAAGACTCGAGTAGAGTTTCACTCTGCACAAAGTACTCGAGTGGTTCTTAGTAAGACTCGAGTGGATCTTGGTTTTCTGAAAAGTTAAGGTCTCAGATTTTTCTAAAAGTACTCGAGTCGTTCATGGAATACTCGAGCCTTCATCAACCCAGAAGACTCGAGTGGATCATGCAAGACTCGAGTGGTTCATCAGAAAAGTTCAGTATTAACATCAGTCAGTACCCGAGTCCTGGATCAAAGACTCGAGTGTTGACAGACAGATAACACTAAAAATTGAGTTTTAACATACCATTTTCAATTCTAATCAAGTTCAATCAAAACCAATGCTCAATAGAGCTAACATTATGTAAATTAAACATGTTCCAACACAAGAACAACATCATAATACACTGAATTGAATTTGAGCATCGATTATGCATAAAATCACATTTTCAACAACATAACATACCAAATTCAATTCTAAACATTTTCAGCATGTAAATAACCTTGATACAGCTTACATGCAACATATAAAACTTGATCCAAACATCTTTTAAACTTAAATAGGCCTCCAAGCCATTATTCTAATTCAAGCTATTCCAATAGAGTCTCATGGTGACTCTACACTTAAAATTCAACAAATTAAACTTATTCTAGTGAACAAATAGCTTCACCCTTACCTCTAAGCCGTGAATCAACAAAGAGATTGCAGAGAAATTGACTGGAACACTCTAACCCAGAAAACTCTTTGCATGCAGCCATATTTGAACAGGGTCCAAAGATCAGAGATTTTGACATGCAAATACAGTTTAACAATTGGGGAATTTGGTTAGGAACTAATCTCTGCAACATAAACTAAAGGTAGGAATGAATTTGAGGGTTATAGGAGTCATATACTTACCAAAATCCGTGCTCCAAATAAGCTCCAGACTTCAGTTTCTGAACTTGACAGCAAACAACACCCAACTTTCGAGCTTCGATTCTTCTTCTACACGAACTCTTAGCTCTCAATTTTTATGTCTTTATAAAGCTCGTGATGTGAGCTTTACAATGGTGTATAACACTCGAATCAACACTCAGAAACGAAAGAGAATGAAGGAGACGAAATCAGGAACCCCAGAACTTAAATTCTTGGAGTAATTTGACCATAATAGGGAAATCTCGTCAACAATCGGTTTTTATACACCAATCGAGCCTTCATGCAAGTCGACACAACATCCAGGAAGCTAACTTGAGTGGGCTTCGTGTCAACGAAAGGGATTCGTTGAGTGATGACTCATCAAATGCACTAACGAGTGCAACACTGACCAAAATACTCGAGTCTTCCCTGAAACACTCGAGTCTTTTGGTCAAAATTTGAAAAATAAATATTTTAATTCCTTTCCCCCCCCCCCCAAACCTTTCTAATATTACTTCTAGGTCCTAACTCAGGGACTAATATGCAAAACCCTTATTTCTACATATTAATAAGTATTAAAATATTTCTCATGCATTTCACTTAGCACATGCACCCACATAATAACATAATTAATCTAAATTAATTATAAAAGAAATATTTAAAATTTAAGAAAATAATTTTGAATAACTTGCATGATTATAATTTCATTACATCAGGAAATGAAAATTTAGGGTGTTACAGTGAACCTCTTTTGATTTTCTTGGACTGATTCTCCGTCCTTCATCCTGAACAATTCATATTCTCCAGTTAGAGTGTTGATTCTCGACCTCTTGACCTCTTTTGTACCTTCATGTGTGACTTCCAAAGCATCCCATATTTCCTGCGCTATCTCACATGTAGATATCCTGAAAAACTCATCATAACTCAAAGCAGATGTTATTATATTTTTCGCTTTCAAGTCGTATTGGACTCTTCGTTCCTCCTCTTCCGTCCACTCACCCATAGGCTTGTTGATGATGATTCCATTTATCACACAGGTAGGAACGTAATGTTCATTAACAACAGCGTCCCAAACTTTTAATCCTACTCCTTGAATAAAAATTTTCATTCTCGCTTTCCAATAAGCGTACCCCACACCATCAAACATGGGGGGCCTATTAATAGAACTCCCTTCACCACCAAATGGAGAGTTTGAAGCCATTACTCTTGAGACTGTTAAGTCCTTTAACACAAGAGACTAGCTCTGATGCCAATTATTAGGATCGGCCTCAAACCTCGAGAGGGGGGGTGAATCGAGTTTTATTAATTTATTGAAAATTGCTCGAACATTTAAAAAATAGTTTTAGTGGAGAGATTAGTGAAGGTGAATCGATATAAAATAATTAAATAGAGTTGCACAAAAACGATTTAAAACAATAAAAATAGCGGAAAGTAAAAGAGATAGGGAAGGGGGACACGCAAACCAATTTTATACTAGTCCAGTCTTTCTAGCGAAAGACCTACGTCAAGTCCTCAAGAGACCCGCTTAAGCTTTTTATAAACTTGCAAATTGAGCTGCACCCAATTACAACCAGAGCGCCCCGCACACTACTAGGAACCTCCGTTCACTAGGGACCTCGAATTCACACAAGGGTTCCTCACCCTACAAACGTGCCACACGTTCAACTACGAGATACACTTTCTAATCACTATGGTTGAATATGATATGATGTGAGTGATACAATTTTTGATTTGTTCTTGATAACACAGATCAACAATAATGCTCTACTGATAATGAAGGATATAGATCACAAGAGTTGAGGCCAAAATATTTTCATCAATCAATAATGTGTTCTTTGGAGAAGAAGAAGAAGAAGAAAGAACGAGTTGATCAGAAAAGAGTTAAAAAACTAGGATTCAAAAAATTAGTCTTGAATAGATTTTAGAAAACAAATAAATAAAGATTATTTTTGAAATCAACAATAAGTAAAAGATTTCAGAATGAAATAAAATAGATTTCAAATTAATTTTAAAATCAAAACAGAATAAAAAAAGATTTAGAAAATAAATCCAAGATTTGATTCTTAAAACAAATAAGGAATATTTTCAAAAATAAAATCAATTTCGAATTTTGAAAATAAATCAGAATCAATATATAAAAACAAATCTGGAAACATTTAAGATTGATTCTGACACGGATTTCAAGAAAACTTAAAGGTAATCGATTACTTGAAGAAGGTAATCGATTATCTTCATTCTGAGAAAACTTTGAAATTTGTTTTTAAGAAAGTAATCGATTATTAAAACCAAGGTAATCGATTATTGACTTTTTGTGAAAATAGTGAAATTCATTTTTAAGAAAGTAATCGATTATAAAAACCAGTTAATTGATTACCTACTCCCTGTGAGGAAGGTAATCGATTATTTAAAATGTAATCAATTATTTTTTAATTAAAATTCCCATGTCACAACTCAGAAGCTTGGTAATCGATTATCCAAGGAAACTAATCGATTACTTCTGCTTATTTTCATAAAAAAGATTTTCTAAAGCAGAGTATGTAACCATAGGTTTTCATAAATAATTTTCACTTAAAAACTGAAAAGCAACTTAAAACACTTTTTGTGAAAAACTCTTTTTCTTCCCGTTAGAATTGAATAAGCAATTTCGCCATAAACACTTGTAATAAATTCTTCATTACCTTACAAATTTCCAATAGGCAAGGCTATACTAAATATTGAACATGAGAGCTTGAGCCTTGAACATGAAACTTGTGCTTGAAACTTGATGCTTGAAACTTGGAATTTGTTGTTATCATCAAAACTATCTTCTAGAAATCTTCTAGCATAATTCTTTATGTCCTCTAGGGCAAGCTTGATTTCCAACAAACATGAATTTCAACGACTTCAAGTACCAAACTCAAATATATTCAATTTTAACTTGATTTCAGCATCATTTAAGTTGACATGCAACATATCAAACTTACTCCAACATGTCTTAGAGTTCAATTTGGCCTCCAAGCCAAAAACCTATTTCAAACTAAGCCTTTCAAGCCTCATGGTGGCTCTCAACACAAATGACTACAATTTATTCTTATTCTAATGAATGTATAGCTTCACGCTTACCTCTAGTTCGTGAAGGGACAAAAACTTGACAGGAAAAAGCTCTAGAACCTCGAATCCCACAAACTCCTCACTGAACAGAGCAGTTTCAGCAGAGCACCCAAATCGAATTGGTTGACATATGAAACAACAATTAAAATTGGTGTAATTAGTTTCTCTAAACTCTCTGCAACACGTACTAACTAAAGGAACGAGTTTGAGATGGAATGGTTGCTTGAGCATACCAGAATCGAGCCCTAAAGTAAGCTCCAAGAAAAAGAGATTGAAGTTTGGCAGCTTCGACACCTCAAAATGATAAGCCTCGTTCTCGATCCGCACTCAATCTTAACTCACAATCTTTATATCTTTGCAAAGCTCAAGATGTAAGCTTTGCAATGGTGTATCACTCTCAGCTTAACTCTTAGAATCACAGGAGAATCGATAGAGCGAAGTTGGAAACCCTAAATTTGTGTTTCAGAGCCTCTAACATGCAAAATGGAGGCAATTCCATCAACCTAGATGCTTATATAGACAAATTCATGTTGCGTGAAGCTCGACACAAAATCAAAGACGCGTTGCTGGGCTGATTTCGTGTCAACGTTTGGGGTAATTCGGTGGTTGACTCATCAAACACACTATCGTTGAGCAACTTTGTATACAATACTCGAATATTGGGTAGGAATACTCGAGTATTTTGACCATATTTTGAAAAATTAATATTTTATTTACTATTTCTCAAAAATCTTTCTAATATTACTTATAGGTCCTAAAAGAAGGACTAATGTGCAAAACTCCTATTTTCACACAAAAATAATTATCAAATTATTTTCCACATATTTCCTCTCACATAACACACATAATTAATCAGAGATTATAAAAAAAATAATTTGATTGTTAATAAACTTTTATAATAAATTTTTATTAATTAGAGGTTAAAAATTTGGGGTGTTACACTTTAGATGTTGCCAAAAGGCGGAGTAACTCTTTGGGAGTAGGAAAATCCATACTCCGGGGCCGAGGATTGCAACCATTGCTCTGATACAATATTGTAACATCCTACTTTTTATACTTTAAGAAAATACTTTTAAACAACATTTATTAAAGAGAAAGTTCGGGGTTTATAAAAATTTTGACAGAGTTTCCTTTATAAATCGGACTTTTCCCCGAATAAATTTAAACCTGTCAGTCCAGAACAGTTTTCAATCCAGTAAAAATATAACTTTCAGTTCAAAATAAATAATACTATGTCATACTTTAAAACTTAACAAATATAAAGGATATACATATAAATCTACAATTTTACAAAAATGCTTAAACAAAATAAAATCATTAATTACAATTACATTTACAAAAATCTATTTATTACATTATAAACCTATGAATGGTTGCCCTACAAATGGGATCGTGAGGTCACCCTAAACAATATACTCTCCAACAAGAGTATCACTTTCTCGGCCTTGACATTATGTGCCTGTCTCCTTGGTGTACCTAATATGTCCACTGTAAGGGTGAGTACCTTGAAATCTAGATTAAAGAAAACGTTTAAAAACAGTAATAAACCATAAAGAGGCATATTCATACACAGACAATAACAATTATACAATTCACAATTCAATAACAAGTAAGGTACCATAAGGTTCAGTTTAATAACTATAAATATAGAGGGTATAATACTTTAATATAATACTATAATGCACAATCACATGGTTATGCCCTGCTAACGTCGCACTTAGGTGATTTAATCCTCGAATCCGATATTAAACATTTTATTTCACTTTAATAACTTTAACACTTTGGATCGGATTCCATGAATTAAAAAATCTAACACTTTCACACTTTAACAATAACATTTAACACTTTTACACTTTTTAACAATCGGGTACATTGTGCTTCACATTCTCCCCGAAGGAGGGTTCCTCACACAATGTACCTATAACACTTTTCCCTTTTCAATAACAATATACAACCCTCACATACACCCTCCACTCTGGGGAAAAACCGACCAGGAGTAAGTATTTCTCAACCGAAGTGCTTCACCCTTATAGGGTTCGTCATGCTTGCTTGCTCAGTACTTCACCCCTCTAGGGTTCGTCATACAATTTGGATTGATTCGCCCAAATTGGCTTTAGCAGAAATCATCCTCGACTAGCCAAAACGAGCCAAAGTAATGGAATTACTATGGTTTGCGTAGAACCAATCCCCAATACGGGAAGCAAACCCGTATCCTTTGCAGGATCAAAGTTCTCCATAATAATTCCAGTAATTTACTCTTGCCCTAATCAATCGCAAAGCGACGTGTGTTTTTCCCCTACTCCTAACGTCCACCTTTACACCATGCATGATACAATGATTCAAGTGTTTCTCAATTGAATTTTAAACCCTCTTTGTGTTGGAACCTACAATCGGTGGGTGAAACAACTAGGAAACACTAGGAGAACACCTAGAAGGGGGATTGAATAGGTGTTTAAGAAACCTTGAAAGATTTTCGCAAGAAACAAATCAAAACGATTAAAACAAATGATTTTCACAAAAATTCTTTAGCCTTAATCGATTAATGACATGAACTAATCGATTAATGCCTCTGTACATTGAAAAATCACTTTTCAATCAAATACGAAAATCAATCAATTCACAAGTATAACCAGAGATTCAGCGGAAACAATTAACACCTATATTCTTATTGATTAACCTAGGTTATGAAAATGATTTTCCCCAAACCAATTTGCACAATTAAGATTCAATTCAATCAATTATGAAAAATCACTTTTTCTAGGTTTTCAACCAAGAACACAATTAATAACAAGAATTTAAAGAGTTAAGAGTTTAGAGATACGACACAGTGATTTATCCTGGTTCACTTTCATCCACTTGAAAGCTACTCCAGTCCCCTCTTCAACCAAGAGAGATTCTTCACTATGAGGAATTAGAGTTTCTCAAATTACAAGTAAATGCCTCACAAGACTCCCTTCTTGCTAGCCTACAAGAGATACCACACCCTTGCCTTGTAACCCTATTGATATCTAATCTAACCTCTTCTCTTTTGCTTGCCGATACCCCACAACAAGACTTCCAATTGCTTGTTAACACAACAAGGCTTCCAAGTTCTTGATGAAATGCCACACCAAGGCTTCCAAATAACTTTGCTTGATTCACAACCAAGACTTCCAATTGCTGTAGATAGCTTGCCTCTTGCAAAGATTACAACTCAAATGAAAAAAAAATAACAATCCTATGAATCTCTTTCAAAAGTTATGAAATATCAACATGAGAGATTCAAGGTTCTTGATCAAAGAATGTAAAAATGAAAACTTTGATCTTGAGAAAGTGAGAGAGAATAGAGTGGCTTTGATTCTTTGTAAAATGATTATCAAAATGATGTATTATGATTACAAAGGTTAGGAATAGGTTTATATAGAATACCCAAAAGTTAGGAATGGTTAGAAGTGCTTTTGAGAAGTGAAAAACTCATTTAAAAACAGTTACAGCTCGTGTTACTCGAGTAACAAAGTTACTACTCGAGTAATCAGTGTAAAACTTGGTCACTAATCGAGTAATCTAAGTTACTACTCGAGTATTTACGCAAGGCTTCAAAATTCTACACGAGTAATCAGCCCCTTAATCGAGTATTTGCGCAAGACTGCAAAAGTCTACTCGAGTAATCAAGTGGCTAATTGAGTAGTCAGTTCAAAAAACACTTAAAAACTTGTTTTCTCAAAAACTAAACCTTTTCTTTCAAACCTTTAAGCCACCTATTTATTTTAGGCAAAGTGAATACTCAAAATATGATAAAATCATGCAATCAAAAGAGATTCACTACCCTCTAAGAACTCTACCCAAACTCATAAACTAAAAGACTTGTGAGGCAAAAGATAAAACATAAAGCATAAACTACCAAACTAAGTCTTCATGAGTTGGCTCTCTCTTCATCACTTGATGTTTGTTGTTGCTTGTTGAGCTTGAAACTTGATCAACACATTTAAGCTTGTTCAAAACCTTTTGGCATTTATCAAAACATTCTTCATGGATCTTACACTTTGTTCTTTAGAAAAGTGTCATTTAATTGGTTTAAACTCAATTGAGAAATACTTGCCCCTATTTGATGCATAACTATATGAATGTTACCTTTTATTTTATAAACATACATTTAGCACTTTTTCAATGATAATCATAAAACAATATTAATTCCCAAACAATCAGTATAAACATACATAATTAACATGTCAATAAAACTTAGGGTTTTCTAACTAAACTCTACCCTCTTACCCATCAACCTAACCAATCACTCAATACACCCAATTATAATTCTATTACTATAATTAAACCCATTCTCTAATACTAAACCCAAAGTACACCCCTTACCTCTTGAAGAGAAGAGGAGAAGGATGAGAATTTGAGGGAGCACCGGCACCGACTCTAATCCAAGCTTCCCAAGTGCTTCCTCTCTTGATTCCTATGGCTCCTCAAGATCCTTGAACCAATTGGAGGCACCACATGGTCAATTGCACACTTTGGGGTTTAGGGTTCAATTTGGGGGGTTTTGTGAGAAAGAGAGGGAATTGAAAATTGAGAGAGGGGAAATGCTTGGGAAGGGATAGGGAGTTAATTTGTGGGTTTAATTTGTTGATTATGGGTGATGGCTTTGAGAAATCAAAAGCCCTAGGGGAGGAGAAGAAGAGAGAGTCGTGAGAGAAGAGAGAGGAGACTTTGAGAAAAATGAGTTCAAAACACGTGTTCTTTGGCTGATATATCAGTGGTTAATCGATTAACACTTGACAATTACAAAGGATTAATCGATTAGTCTTGACCTTAATCGATTAGTGCCAGAATGTGGCCAAAAACTTAATCGATCAAGCTACTCATTAATCGAGTAGCGGCTGAATGTTGCTTAAAATCTAATCAATTAATGCTTCAGCTAATCGATTAACTCAATGAAAATTGCCTTTCTTCCATACTTATAAGAGTCATAACTTTTCCGTAACCGTCGGATCTTGCTCAAATTTGAGAGCAAGTTTCCTAATGAGTCCAACTTCATATCCAACGTGGAATTTGGGTTTAAAGCTGTCACACCCTTCGTTATTAGCCAAATATAAACTAATAAATATGCTTTTATATTGGATAATATATATGGACTTGTGAGTGTTAAGAAAATAGGTCAATAAAATTTTTCTTTTAAAGCGGGTGCACGAATCGTCACTTGAAAGTCTTGGAGAATAAAGTCTATATTATCTCAAAATCATTGTATCGAGTTCGGCGATTTCTAAAACCTTTTTGCAAATAGAGTAACATTCGATCTTTTAGAAGATATCTTTGTATCAAGTAGTTTAAGCTACCCTTGCTTTATACGATAGAACTGATACCATTTATAGCCGAGCTCTTAAACAGATTAAATCAGAGTAAGCGGAAATTACTGGACTATGCAACTGATAGAATATAAACATAGGTTTTCATAGATATAGAAAATCATAAGTACATAGCCCATGAGTAAAGTCTCCAAGTTTCAAAATATACAAGTCCATCATCAGATCTATATAACAGTGTAACTACAAGCTCTAGAGTGCTCCAAAAGTATATCTACAATATATATACATAACAAAATGTATAACTCTAGGAATAGTCACATAGATCTGGCAGCATCAGATGGAGTAGTAGTAGTAGTAGTCTCCCAAAAGTAAAGTGAGTAAGGTAGTAGCATCATCATCACAGCAGCAGCAGCAAATCTCCTCCACACACCGGATCCTCAGATCCACACCATACACCATATACATGTACCTAGGGATCGTCGTCCCTCCAGTCACTCCCAGTAGAATGCACGACAGGCTCGCTCCCACTCTCGTCCTCCACCGGATCCTCCTCGATCTCATCCGAGGGAGAGTGTACCCTACCACTGGGTACCGGGTCAGGTGATGGTGAAACCCTGACTGGGCTCCTCGGATCAGATAGGGGAGTCTCCTCGCGGACGACTCTCGAAGTAAAAGGGTGAGAGCGGGTAGGTTGAAAACGAAAACTATGGTAAGAGCGAGCTGGTCGCATGGGAGGTGGTCCATGATAAGTATAAAACGGGGGTACATGCATAGTGTATATGATGGGAATCCTAAACCTACGAGGACGGAATCGCATCAGCGGATTAGGGTGGTAGAATGTGAACTCTACCTCCCCCTCATACACCGCGTGATGGTCCTCATAGATCCATACGCCACTAGGAAATGGCCGGATCTCGATGCAAGCAATGTAGCGAGACATCACCTACAAGGGCATAGGGGTAAGCAATTCTACTCACATAATCAATAGAGAATAAATCATGCAACATATGAAAGATAATAATGCATCAATTAATAACAATCACAATTAGCATTTAGCAAGTATCAGATGCACATAGGATGTTCACACTTAATTCAGGTATATCAATTGCATTAGGTGAATGACATGATGCATGACTTTAACTCTCAACTTATCTCCACATTTTCTAAGTCACTCTCTGACGTCCATCCCTGACAACCCAGCACTCCACAGTGCGTTGTATTCCTAGGTATACAACAATTCGTACATTCACCTAGAATGTACACGTCAAGCTTGGTATCCATGCCACCCGAGCATATCCCGTCATCCAAACGGATCGTCATCCAAACGATATATCCATATCGGCATCCACAAAGCCGACCACGTCAACGACGTCTCATCAAGCAAGCGTATTGGCACTCCCAGAGGCCCTCCACATGTTTATCGAAACATGAATACGTCCTACCATCCAAACTCCAGAATGAATGCATTTTAGACTTAGGGGAAATTGATTAATACATTACTTGCCACCTAGGCTTAATTTTCAAAATGGATCGTCACCGAACGATCTATTTGTATTTATCAATTTCTCTAAGTCTTTGATCCCTTGAATTATCCTTAATAATTCCTTAATTAATTAAGTTAGAATTGAAAATGATGTTTTCAGATTCTGGGCATTTTACTCGAGTAAAGTTCAGAATACTCGAGTGTTCTGGAGATTTTCCAGATTACTCGAGTGTTCTTAAGCTTACTCGAGTGTTCATGTCTTTCTGAGGTTTTGGGTTTTAATTTCAACAATTTACTCGAGTAGTTCATGAGTTACTCGAGTGTTCTTGGACTTTTCCAGAATACTCTAGTGACTTTGAATGACTCGAGTGTTTGACCTATAACAATTCTCAGTTCATGCCCGATACTCGAGTAACAGACAAAATACTCGAGTGTTCTTATGAAATTTACTTTATTTTGAACACGATTTACTCGAGTACTTTGCCATTTACTCGAGTGTTTCGCAGCTGACAGTATTGAAAACTGGTTTTAACATGCCATTTTCATTTCTACTCAATTTAAGTCCATTTCAGGGATCAACAGAGTTAACATATCATTAATCAAACATGTTACAACACTTATTTCAATTCAAAACACAGAATTGACAGAGAAATCATTGATTATGCATAAAAAGGCATTTTAACAACTCCATACCTCAAATCACCCAATAAGCATAATATTCATGAAACAAAGCTCATTCAGGTTCACATGCATGATAACAAACTTGCACAATACAGATTTAGAGCATGGATTGGTCTCCAAACCAAAGTTCCTATAGAATCTAAGCCCTTAGAGCCTCTTGGTGGCTCTCTAACACATTTAATGGATTTCAAACTCTATCTAGTGAATATAATTACTTCCCCTTACCTCTCAGATGTGAATCAACAGAAAGAAATCCAAGAAAAGAGCTCCAACACCAGAAATCAACTTGAACTTCACATGCATGACAGTTTTGAGTGCACCACCAAAACCGAATTAGTTTACCCACAAAACAGAGATAAGAATTGGGGAAAATTAGATTCCTAGACTCTATACAACATCAACTAACTAAAGGAATTGAGTTTGAGACTCAAGAACTCAAGAGCTTACCAGAATTGATGATCACAGTGAGCTCCCAGACCAAGGCTTGACAGAAACAGCTTCACTTCCACTCCTTGAACCTTCCACCAGACTCACTCAATCTTCACGATTTTGGTGTTTATACAAAGCTCGAGATGTGAGCTTTGTATTCGTGTATCACTCAAGTCCTAATACTCAGAACTGAAAGAGAATCGAAGGCAACAAATCTGAAACCCTAACTTCATCAACAAACCCCAAACTTAGCAAAATTCTTCACAAATTCGATGTTGCTGAGCTTTTATAGACATGGAGAAGGCCCATGCAGGACGACACGACGCCTTCGAGCTGTTGATGATGGAGTATTCGTGTCAAGGAGAGGGAATCGTTCATGGTGACTCATCAAACGCACTAACTCGTGCAGTTTGACCCAGAATACTCGAGTGTTCCAGAAAATACTCGAGTGTTTTACCCAGTTTTTGAAAAATAATTATTTTATTTACTTTCCCTCCAAAACCTTTCCTATAATTGCTTCTAGGTCCCTACCCAGGGACTAATATGCAAAACTCCTATTTTATACATTATTATATTTATTAAATAATTTCACACACCTAAGCTAGTCACATGAACACATATTTTAATCAAGGATTAACATAGAAACCATTAATTATAATTAAATTATAATTAACATTTCATTAATCGGGGATTAAAATTTTGGGGTGTTACAAAAGCTATAGATCTTCTATTTCTAACTTTCTAAAGTCCTATGCTCTTAACCCTTAAATAACCTTTCTAAATCAAAATGTTAACCTAACATATTCCTTCCTCTACACTCCAAACCTATTCTAACCTATTTTGATTTCATATAACCCCACTCTTAGCTAAATACTACACTCTAAACACTTAAGCTTATACTAATTCTAATACCAATTAACGTTTTCTAACGAAATTGACACTTGAGAATACTACGACATTCATCGAAATCCTACTCACAAATGCACCTAGCCACTTAGTAAATTTGGGGATGTTACAATTCTCCCCCATTTATAGGAATTTCGTCCCCGAAATTCGACTCACTTCAAAGAAAAAGGAGGATATAGAGCTATATGCTCGATTGAAGGAGAGGTCTTAACCTAATTCAGGATAGACACAATCTTGGGGATTTACTCACCCACTTGGGATGCAACTCCGGTTAGGTTTCTTTACTAGGCCTTCTGGATTGCTATTGAGACTTTCACCAAAAAGTCCCACTTAGTTTCTTAAGGTTCCAAACGTAAAGTTCGAAGCCTAGGGGCAATAACTGTCAAAACAGACCTACTTCGTCCTATGTCCAACACTACCTAACACTATTTAACAAAAATCTAGGCATCCAAACTTTCACAACACCTATCCATACACAATACAGATAAAGATAATCAAAATACAAAACATTCATCATTTAAGAAAAACCAATGTCACAAAATTATAATTCAATCATAAGTTAAAGGGAAAACCAAATACAGAAACAAAGCATCAAAGTATTATGATATATATATATATATATATAAAGATTTTCATTTTAAAATTAAGTATAAGTTAAGTAAAAGAATATCATTTAAATTTTATCAAAGAGTGTATTTCTTAAAAAGAAAAAAAATAGAACAACAACTCAACACAAACATGTAAAAACAATCCATACACGCCAAAAGGAGTTTTGCATTGAATTGAATGAAAAGGTTTACAAAATTTGTCAATGATAAGACTCCTTTGGAATTTAAAGAAATTATAATTGGTGCATGGACGCAACAAGGTTTTGAAAAGGGGAAGTTAAATACATCGGCCATCCAAAACAAACGCAAACATTCATTGAGAAATTTAAGTAGTTGAACACTATATATATGCATCCATAGTAAAATTGAAAATATATTTAAGGCATGTCATAGAAAATACATTTAAATTTCCGTAGGAATTAGTTCATATATAAAAGAGAGGAATTGGAATGTCCAAACATTCCGAGTGTCGAATATAAAAAGAATACCTTATGAAAGTTAAGTTTGGAAAGCAACTTAGATGCGGATAGGGTTAAAACATAAAGGTGATTATGAAAAATAGACACAGAGGTTGGTAAAATAGATTGAAGATATTACATAACTATATATATATATATACTTCAATCGGATGTATATATAAAATAAATTGTCGTTTCCATTATAAGTTTGTCACTTGTAAGGTTTTCTCTAGAAAAGGTTACTTTGAAAAATAAAGATATACTAGGGAAAGATAGAAATTCTAAATCACCATGCGAGGAAACACGGGGCAATTAACTTTGAAAAATTTATTTGGTAATTAATTAATAGAAGTTAATATAGTATTCTTTTTAAAAATCATTTTCAATAGAAGGTAGAAGATAATTTTAGTCAAAAATCGATTTAAAATAATACATATATATATAGTACTTGAAAGAATTTGAAATTTGGGGATTACCCAAAGTCATAAGAAAAGGTTCATAAAAACAATTGGACTTATCATATAGTCCTAATAAGTTTAAAAATCGTAAATACATATATATATATATATATATAAATTCCAGCGTTCGAAAACATTTTAAAACTCGCTTCCTATATGCACATCTATATGCCTACTCACCTATGCCTAAAACTCTAGGACTCAAACGAATCAAACCTAGCTTCCATCGCCCAATCTATGAATGAAAACTATTGAGGTTCTACACTCAATCAAAAAGAAACTCTACAATGCAAGACTTCAACTAATACTACGCTCACTAATCTTCACAAGGTTTAAGGTTTCCTATTTGGTTCCTTAGGTTTAAAGATCGCACAACTATGATTTACCCTCAAATCCTAGTTGAGACTTCCCTATTACTAACTAGACTTTGGTGCTACAACTTTTATAATGGATGTTAGGACTAGAACTTTAACATCACAAACTACATTCCACGGAAGAGTTAATAATGGTTTGAAAATAGTTTGCACTTTCGGAATACAGTTTGGTCAATGAATACAGCAAGTTCCTTGGAGTTCTATATGGACTTGAAGGAAGAAGGAATAACATCCATTACTATGGTTTGGTTTCTAGGCTAGACTTTGGCTCTAGTGTAGCTACATTACCTTTAACTTACCTCACTACCTTCGATTCACATTTTCCACTTCCACATTACAATAGAAACAATAAAGCACCAACTTCTGTGAAAAAGGTTTGGTACTTGGTGATAAAAGAATTTTCAAGAATTTGTATTTTCTTTAAAATAAGGAAAAACGCTTTATACTTTTGTAAATTCTGTTCATTTAAAACTTAAACAAAATCTTTGTTTAGGAAAAGACATGTCAAGCACTTACAAGTTCAAATCATTCATATAGGTTTTCAAAATCATTTCACATCCATTTGAAATTGATTCTGAAGCTTGAGGATTCCTTTAACGAAGAAAGTAATAACCCTCTATAATTGTCAAACCCAAATAAAAGGAACAGACTCTTCGGTCGAAAGTTTAATGTCATTCACCTTTTCAAATTTTAGTGAATGCCCTTCCTTTCATTTTAGTTTGGAAGTTCAAATTGACTTATGTCGCCTCAATTAAATTCCTATTAATTGATAATTGGTGTAACTTAAGGGTAAATTACACTATTATTCAATCAATAATAAATTCACATTGTGAGTAAAACTTTCTTGAAAATCTGTGTTGCGACATTCAATCAATTATCGGAGTTTGAATCAATTCCATAATTTTAAAAATATCAAAACATTACTGTACTTGACATTCATTTCAAATCGTAGTATTAATACTTTTAGAAAATAAAGTCTTAGAAAATTTGTTGCAAAACACTTTCATATCATAAATCAGAGTACGTTTATCGCCAAATTATAATGTCGAAATGTAGAAGGCAATTAGGTCTTACTAAGATAACACTTAGTAATCACAGTTAAAAGCAATTACAAAAAAATTAACTCCTATTCACTTCCGCTGCGCACTCTGATAAAGAATGCCCGGAGTGTATAAACTAGACGACCTTTAGTACCGATCCTATACTTAGACATAGAAAATAATTCCAACAATTATTTGATTAGATTCAAGGACTTAACGATATCATCTACCAATGAATATAAAATACGAGGGATCCTTCTCGATTCTACATTGCATTGGAGATAAAATCATTTCCGTGCTACTTGAGTTCCAATCAAATAAAGAATGACTCATCTTCGATTCAAAAGAAGGCTTTGAAATTTTTTCTTAGAGTGAAAATCTCAATTTCTTGTCATATTCGAAATCGACATGATTTATTCAAAACTAAGAGTAAGTCCTTCCCGGTGGGGTAGCAATTCCATGCTCTGTCCCGTTGGGAGTTTTCCTTTCCCTTAGTCTCTACTTTCTGTCCATTTCTAAATACAACAAAGTTATACTTTGAAAAATTTGGTTAGCCCACTTTAGATTGAAGATACACTTCTATGACTACTGAACTATGACTCACCCTAATGAACTATACCCATTGCCACTAATGATACATGCATGAAACACTAAAGTGCACTGCTTAATCAACTACCTATTAGTTACTCTCATGTGGAGTAACTCTTTGGGAGTAGGAAAATCCATACTCCGGGGCCGAGGATTGCAACCATTGCTCTGATACCATATTGTAACATCCTACATTTTATACTTTAAGAAAATACTTTTAAACAACATTTATTAAAGAGAAAGTTCGGGGTTTATAAAAATTTTGACAGAGTTTCCTGTATAAATCGGACTTTTCCCCGAATAAATTTAAACCTGTCAGTCCAGAACAGTTTTCAATCCAGTAAAAATATAACTTTCAATTCAAAGTAAATAATACTAAGTCATACTTTAAAACTTAACAAAAATAAAGGATATACATATAAATCTACAATTTTACAAAAATGCTTAAACAAAATAAAATCATTAATTACAATTACATTTACAAAAATCTATTTATTACAATATAAACCTATGAATGGTTGCCCTACAAATGGGACCGTGAGGTCACCCTAAACAATATACTCTCCAACAAGAGCATCACTTTCTTGGCCTTGACATTATGTGTCTGTCTCCTTGGTGTACCTAATATGTCCACTGGAAGGGTGAGTACCTTGAAATCTAGATTAAAGAAAACGCTTAAAAACAGTAATAAACCATAAAGAGGCATATTCATACACAGACAATAACAATTATACAATTCACAATTCAATAACAAGTAAGGCACCACAAGGTTCGGTTTAATAACTATAAATATAGAGGGTATAATACTTTAATATAATACTATAATGCACAATCACATGGTGATGCCCTGCTAACGTCGCACTTAGGTGATTTAATCCTCGAATCCGATATTAAACATTTTATTTCACTTTAATAACTTTAACACTTTGGATCGGATTCGATGAATTAAAACATCTAAACAATGCATTCACACCTTCCCTTTCACTTTCACACTTTAGCAATAACATTTAACACTTTTACACTTTTTAACAATCGGGTACATTGTGCTTCACACTCTCCCCGAAGGAGGGTTCCTCACACAATGTACCTATAACACTTTTCCCTTTTCAATAACAATATACAACCCTCACATACACCCTCCACTCTGGGGAAAAACCGACCAGGAGTAAGTATTTCTCAACCGAAGTGCTTCACCCCTATAGGGTTCGTCACACCGCACTTCACCCCTCTAGGGTTCGTCATGCTTGCTTGCTCAGTACTTCACCCCTCTAGGGTTCGTCATTCAAATTTGGATTGATTCGCCCAAATTGGCTTTAGCAGAAATCACCCTCGACTAGCCAAAACGAGCCAAAGTAATGGAATTACTATGGTTTGCGTAGAACCAATCCCCAATACGGGAAGCAAACCCGTATCCTTTGCAGGATCAAAGTTCTCCATAATAATTCCAGTAATTTACTCTTGCCCTCATCAATCGCAAAGCGACATGTGTTTTTACCCTACTCCTAACGTCCACCTTTACACCATACATGATACATGATACAATGATTCAAGTGTTTCTCAATTGAATTTTAAACCATCTTCGTTCTTTAGAAAAGTGTCATTTAATTGGTTTAAACTCAATTGAGAAATACTTGCCCCTATTTGATGCATAACTATATGAATGTCACCTTTTATTTTATAAACATACATTTAGCACTTTTTAAATGATAATCATAAAACAATATTAATACCCAGACAATCAGTATATACATACATAATTAACATGTCAATAAAACTTAGGGTTTTCTAACTAAACTCTACCCTCTTACCCATCAACCTAAGCAATCACTAAATACACCCAATTATAATTCTATTATTATAATTAAACCCATTCTCTAATACTAAACCCAAAGTACACCCCTTACCTCTTGAAGAGAAGAGGAGAAGGATGAGAATTTGAGGGAGCACCGGTACCGACTCTAATCCAAGCTTCCCAAGTGCTTCCTCTCTTGATTTCTATGGCTCCTCAAGCTCCTTGAACCAATTGGAGGCACCACATGGTCAATTGCACACTTTGGGGTTTAGGGTTCAATTTGGGGGTTTTGTGAGAAAGAGAGGAAATTGAAAATTGAGAGAGGGGAAATGCTTGGGAAGGGATAGGGAGTTAATTTGTGGGTTTAATTTGTTGATTATGGGTGGTGGCTTTGAGAAATCAAAAGTCCTAGGGGAGGAGAAGAAGAGAGAGTTGTTAGAGAAGAGAGAGGAGACTTTGAGAAAAATGACTTCAAAACACGTGTTCTTTGGCTGATATATCAGTGGTTAATCGATTAACCACTTTGGTTAATCGATTAACACTTGACAATTACAAAGGATTAATCGATTAGTCTTGACCTTAATCGATTAGTGCTAGAATGTGGCCAAAAACTTAATCGATTAAGCTACTCATTAATCGAGTAGCGGCTGAATGTTGCTTAAAGTCTTATCGATTAATGCTTCTGCTAATCGATTAACTCAATGAAAATTGCCTTTCTTCCATACTTCTAAGAGTCATAACTTTTCCGTTAACCGTCGGATCTTGCTCAAATTTGAGAGCAAGTTTCCTAATAAGTCCAACTTCATATCCAACGGTGGAATTTTGGTTTAAAGCTATAGATCTTTTATTTCTAACTTTCTAAAGTCCTATTCTCTTAACCCTTAAATAACCTTTCTAAGTCAAAATCTTAACCGAACATATTCCTTCCTCTACACTCCAAACCTATTCTAACCTATTTCGATTTCATACAACCCCACTCTTAGCTAAATACTACACTCTAAACACTTAAGCTTATACTAATTCTAATACCAATTAACGTTTTCTAACGAAATCGACACTTGAGAATACTATGACATTCATCGAAATCCTACTCAGTAATGCACCTAGCCACTTAGTAAATTTGGGGATGTTACATTACAATTTAGATGTTGCCAAAAGGGGGAGAAAAATTTACTGTTCTATAACTATTTGTATTTCCATCAATTTAAAGGGAGCTGTATTGTGAGGTCTACATGACTGTTATTAAATTCTTAGCTATTATGACTGCCTGCATGATTGTTGCTATTTTCCATGAATGTAATGTGTGAGGGAAGCTACAGTATATTCATTTGTCATAACCCGTGGTTTTGGAGATAAGGGGTTTGTTATCATAAAAATGAGGGACTCTTATAAAGCAATATATTTTGAAGTTGAAATTTTGATGATAACAAATAAAGATCTAAAGAGGGAAAAGCTCATGCACCGATAACAAGTAGAGATCCTTTGAAGAATCATCCTCATTCATCTAGGAAAACAAATGGAAGGCATAATGTGCACCACTCCATCATTCCTTCCTCTAACCACTTATCCCTCAATACTTTGTTCTTACGTAAAAAAATAAATGAAAGGCATGTACTACGAAATAAGATCATGTAACACCGTTTCAAAGAAAAAAAAGTCTGTAACAATAAAACTATATAATGTTTTACATATTAAATCTAGTGGAAAATAATGGATGGTCTTGGATTAGTAGTCCAAGATATATCTTTGTCGTTAATAGGAGATAATATGAAATGAGTCTATTATAAATCAATAATAAAAATGTAAGATGCAATATTGATCTGAGATATTCGAATAATTTTTCCAAATCTAGGCTATAATTTAGCAGTAGACGGCTTTATTAACACCATGATCTCAGCACTAGGCACCTTAAAAAATATTACAAGCAAAGGGTCTATCAGTATTACAAAACACCCATAGTATCACCTATAAAGAGTTAAGTATGTCTAATGATATCAACCCTGACAGGTGGAGAATTTTGAAGTAGGTAACCAACAATCCTGCTTACTTCCTTGTCAGACGTTATCTTTGCAAATGAAGCCAATTCTACGTTCAGTGACTTCAACCTAATAAAGCGAGGAACTTGTGTTCTTATTGTACGACGAAATAGGAGAACCTACACGATTAGAGTGTATTAGCGACAGAATTTAATGAATATTCTGGAAAGGGAAAATTGATTAATGGCAAAAGGTTTGACATTATGATGCATGCATATTTTGGGATACTGAAAATATAAAGAGGAGTAAGCATAAAAAAGTGACTTACATTTAGCATCTCAAGAGTAATTGAAGAGGTTGTCATTGTTGTTGCATCAGAGAAAACTTGAAGCCAACTAATTAAGATTGAACCTTCCCTTGGGATGTCTCTAAAACGAGAAGTTACATCAAAGTTTACTTCTTTGAGAAAGACAAGATCACACGTAGAGGATAGTGGGTGAACAAGATGCCCACTAACGTTGAGAGTGCTAAGTCTTGGAGTATAAAGCACAACTTTATGATCATGAGCTTTTTTATTATGTGTTGGAAATGGTTATGGTCAAATGGGTAAGCTTAGAAGTAGATATGTAGAGGCCATTGTCAAAACAATCTATGATCACCAAAGTATTCAACATCTTACATGTTGAAAAGGGCTCACAATAGTCATTACTACTCACCTCAAAGCAGACATTCTCAATATGCAAGCTTTCTAATACAGGAAATCCTAGAGATTTCGGAAGTACAAACTTCTTATCCCAAGTTGATGGATTAGAAATTTTAAGAAACTTCAGAGACTGACAGGAAAAGATGCAAGGGGGAAGCTTTGTTAACCTGGTATCAAGTTTCAATTGTTGAATACCACGTGAAACAACATACTCAAAAAAGTTATTTAGGATGTCATGATTCATGTAACCAGGGAATCTCAAATCAACATCAAGCAAGGAGATAGATCCATCACGATAAGACAAAATTGAAGATACAAATTCGCTAAAAGGAACAATCCCTTGGAAGTGCGAAGAATTCAATTTCAGAGTTGTGAGGTTTTTCCAAAGGTGCATCCATCTCGTAGACAAGACACAAGTCTGAACAGCATCTTTTGTTTTCATAAAACCCATTATATGCAGCAAAACAAAATCAGGCAAGTCACTCAACATGTCTTCTGTTTCTACTTCCCTAGGTATTAGTTTCCCCATCTTCAAACCCATTCTGATCAAGATAGAGGGAGAGATAAATCATATATTAATACCCTCTTTTACAAATTTATAATAAAAAGAAGAAAAGAAGAACCTAAGCACTGAATAGAATAACATATTATCTTGACCTTCAATTAATCATTGAAAACACAAACCTAGACAAAAACATACCTTTGTTGATGAGGGATTCAATCGGATCACAGTTTAAAGCTTCAGGTTAAGTTTAAAATGTCGTCGACTGAGAGATCTTGTTTTCTGTGTTTTGATATGATTGTTTATTCTTATATAATTTACTCGATTCTTTAATAGAATTTCGGGTGTTTTTTTCTTATATAAAAATATGCCATTTTTTCTTATTCTCAGGGTTTGGCATATGTAGAAATCAATTAAAGGTAATTTCGTAAATGAACCCATTTCTTCCTATGACACACAATTATTCTTTTTATTTTTTAAAATTATTTAGTCTTTGCATTGTATTTTCTTATTTAAGAAAATTTTTGACTTCAAATTTATTCAAATACATTAAAAAAATTGCAAGTCAAAGTTTTTAAAGATGTTTAATAATGGACTATATCAAATTAATTGTAAATATTAATGCCATATAATAAAATGTTAAAGACTAATTTTCATTGAATAATACTATATTAATACCATATTAGTAAAATGTCATTTTATATTTGACTCTATAGACACAAAGAAATCTTGAAGGATTGAATATATCAAAAATGTATATTTGGAGATGCATTAATAAATTGAATTATTTCTTACTTCATATTAATTATTCTTTATTGAAACATACTGATATACTATCAAATATTTTATTTCATTTTTTTATATGTCTATATATTATACACATAAATTTGAAACTTTATCGATTAATATTATAACTGTTATTAATGTTGATGATTTGTATTTAATAACAATTTATTCAATTCATTCTAAAACTACGCTGAAAAAGAGTTATTTTAAACCATAAGAGATGTAAACAAATAACCTAAACACATATTTTTAAGAGAAATGTTTTTTTTATTATTTTTGTATTTGACAACAAAACCTCTTGGTTCAAAAGGTATTGTATTTTATTTCATTTGGAACAATTTGTATATGGCATATGTAACACCCCAAATTTTAATCCCTAATTAATGAATGTTTAATTAATAAATTTATTTATAATTAATTACTTTTATTTTAATCCTCAATTAATTATGTGTTTTGTGTGTGTGCAATTGATGAATGAGAATGCATGAAAGATAATTTGAAAATCATTAATATGTGAAAGTAAGGTTTTTGCATATTAGTCCCTGTTTTAGGACCTAGAAGTAATATTAGGAAGGTTTTGGAGGGAAAGGAAATAAAATAACTATTTTTCAAATTCTGGCCAAAAGACTCGAGTCTTTTCGAAAAGACTCGAGTATTCTGGACAGATATGCACGAGTTAGTGCGTTTGGTGAGTCACCCACTCGAATATCCCACGAGTTGACACAAAATCAACCCATAAAGGTGACCCTAATGTCGTGTCGAGCCGCATGATTGCTTGGCCTTGCTATATAAGCTCTTGGTTGACGAATCAACCAACCATTTTTGCCATTTTCGTGAAGAATCCGTGTTTACGGTTCATAACTTTCTCTCTTCGATTCTCTATCGTTTCTAACAGTTGATACGAAAACCATACACCATTGTAAAGGTCACATCATGAGCTTTACAAAGACACAAAAATCGTGAGTTGAGGCTGAGTGTGGATTGAGAATGAGGTTGATCTTTTGGTGGTGTAGAAGCTGCCTTAGTTTCTTGGAGCTTACTTTGGTCTTCAATTTTGGTAATCTCAAGCAACCATTCCATTTCAAACTTGTTTCTTTAGTTAGTACATGTTGCACAGAATCTAGAGAAACTAATTTCCCCAATTTTCATTATTGTCTCAGGTGTCAATCGATTCGGTTTTGATACTCTGTTGATAATTTCTCTGTTCAGTGAGGAGCTAGTGGAATTAAGTGGTGGTAGTTGTTACAATGCAAGAAGGATAAATATAAAAACAACGCACATGCAACAATAACAACGGAAAATAAAGAGATAAGGGATAGAGAGATTGCACCAGATATTTTATACTGGTTCAGCCTTTCTAGCGACTGACCTACGTTCAGTCCCCAAGCAACCCGCTTGAGCTTTTATCAATTATAATCAAGAACGCAATTACAACCAGAGGATGCCACACCCTCACACTAAGGTAGCCTATCTACTAGGTGCCTCACTGTTTGTCTAGCCACTACCCCAGATACACAACAAAGGTTCCTCAACCTATACAATGCCAACGCCACACGTTCGAACTAGGGAGTTACTCCTTAATAACTAAGGGATCACACACCCCTTTACAAAAATGGTTGAGATATGAACGGTTAGTACAAGAACTATAGTGCACTCTATGTAGTGCAGATACAACAAGGAAGCTTCTAGCAATATTGTGTTCTAAATAACACGGATACAACAATTAAGTTCTAATGGCTATGGTAATTGTTTCACTATAGCATAGGTCACACACTCAGAGAATATGGAGAAGAAGAAGAATAGAGCGTGAAAAACGTTTTCTCAAAAAATGTGATCAAAAGAGTTTTTTTTGGAAGAGAGAAAACCTTTCTTAAAGAAAAGATTTGGTTTAGAAGATTTGAATTTTGAATTTGAAAAATAAAATCAGAATCAAATCAAAAATGATTTTGGAAATAAATCAAATTCAAAATCAAAATCAAATCAAAAACGATTTTGGAAATAAAATAAAATTAGTTTTAAAATAAAAAACATATCAAAGAGATTTAAAAAATAAATCCAAGATTTGATTCTTAAAACAAATAAGGAAGTATTTCCAAATAATATTTAAATTCGTATTTTTTAAAATAAATCAGAATCAATTATGTAAAAACAAATATGGAAACATTTAAGATTGATTCTTACACGGATTTCAATAAAACTTAAAGGTAATCGATTACATGAAAGAGGTAATGGATTATCTTCTTTCTGTGAAAAATAGTGAAATTAATTTTTAAAAAAGTAATCGATTATTTAAAACAAGGTAATCGATTAACATCTTCTTGTGAGAAAGGTAATCGATAATCGATTAATTTCAAATAAAATTCCTAGATCACAACTTAGAAACATAATAATCGATTATCCAGGAGAGGTAATTGTAACACCCGAATTTTCGTCTTCTGAATATTAAATAAATTAATTTCAATAGTAATGATATAATTAATTTATGTTGATTCAAAAGCTTCATTTTTTACATTATGTACTTTAAGATATATAAGAATAGGTAATATATTTTTATATATTAAATTTGTACAAAAATATTAGTTTTGCAATTCAGTCCATAGGGTAGGACCTAATTGCAATATTGAAAAGGTTTTTGGAGGGAAGTTATTTAAAATATAAATTTTTGGAAATTTTCATCGTGCTAATCGATTACCACGACTTGGTAATCGGTTACCAAAGTGCAGAACAGCTAGGGTTGAGTACGTATGGTGAGTCATTTCCCTTGGATCCCAAAATTGACACGAATCAAGCTCCAAGATACGTCCTTGGACTCGTGTCGCACTGCATGAACATCAAATTTATCTATATAAGGCTTATGGTTGAAGGATTTGTGTCGTTTTTGCTAAGTTTGGGGTTGAATCTCTGTTAACGTTTCTTAACTTTGAACCTTCGATTCTCCTTCGATTTTGAGAGTTAGATCATGAGTTATACACCTTTGTAACGCTTGAATCATGAGCTTTACATAGCTACCAAATTTGTGAACTGAAAGTGAGTGTAGAGCAAGTTGTGAGCTTGGGAAGTTGGGTGTTCGAATATGTCAAACCAGATTTCCGAGTTGAGGAGCTGACTTTGAGCTTTGATTATGGTAAGCTCAAGTTTCCTCTTGATCTGAAACCTGTTTGATTTCAAAGTTTATGTTGCATAGAATGTAATTTAACCTTTTTCCCCAAATGTTATGCATGTTTGATGGATCAATTTCTCTGGTCTTGTGACCTTGCTGAGACTGCTCTGCATGCATGAAGCTGAAAAGGATTTTGTTAAAATTGGAGTTTGACAGTTTCTCTGAGTCAAGCCTCTGTTCAAACACAAACCTAAGGTATGGGGGAAGCTTACCATTTGCTAGAATGAGAATGAAATGCAGTGGGACATAGGATGAGCCACCATGAGGCTTTAAGGGCTTAGTTCGAAATAGGACTTTGGCTTTGAGGCCAATCTGAGCCATAAGACTTGTTTGAATAAGTTTGAATTGATGCATGTGAACTTAATTGATGTTGAAACCTTGTTAAAAATGAGTATATGTGAAATTGATACTTGAAGTTGTTGAATTTCATGTTTTTATGCATAATGAAATGGATTTGGGTAATTTCTGAGAATTGATGTGTTCTCTGTACTTAAGCAAGTTCTATTTGATGCATGCATGCTGTATAAACATTGAATCCATGAATTAATTGAGTATTTTGTGTTTTGACACTATGAGTTGTTGATTTACATGTTTTAATGCATAATTATGCGAATTTATGTAATCTCTGTGGATTAATGTGATTTCAGTACTTGAACATGCTCAAAATGTGTTTTGTCAACTCTGTGAATGTTTGGTTTAAGTTAATTTTGGTTAGAAATGAAAATGGTATGTTAAAACCCATTTTTCAGTGTTATGCTATCATGAATAATCGATTACCACGACCTGGTAATCGATTATCATGCTGAGTTCTGACATATCATGTGAAAATAGACGTGATAATCTATTATCAATGCTGAAAATGCTTAAAAATGCCATTTTAATTTCTGAACCATTATTGTTTAACTTAAATTAAATTCTTGGACATGATAAATGACTGAAATACTTCAATGCTTCATTCTTTTCCAATTTCTTCACTTTCTTAAACTTCTCAAAACATGCATCATACTCAATCATCATTTTGCACGACCCATAATTATTCTCTCCTATATTTTTACCCTTCATTATTATTCACAAATTTTCGACCTTTCACACTTTCATTCTTTTATCACATCTTACGTTTTCTTTACTCGGTCTCTGTCCCCTTTTGATTCATCTTTTACATGTCTTACACTTTTTATGCTTGGCCGCGCACACCCCGTGTACGTCTTACGCCTTTATTCTCGGTCATGGAGTGTCCATCGCTGCGCGCACCCCCGCGTGCGTGATGCGCATCTTACAGCTGCGCATCTCGTGCGACTTACGCGATCAATGCACACGCCCAGCGCACGTCTTCTATGACCCGGAGCACGTCCAACCGACTTCTTCTATGGAGTTGATGAGTGTCCATCACTACACACACCCTCGCGTATGTGATGCGTGTCTGACAGCTGCACATCTCGGTGTCTTACGCGATCAATGCACACGCCCAGCATGCGTCTTCTATGACCAGGAGCACATCCTAACCGATTCCATTGCTCGGAACCCTGTGTGAGTCATAACTGCCCGCAACCCCGCATACGTGTTGTGCGTCTTACAGCTGCGCCTCTCGGCGTCTTAAGCGATCAATGCATACACCCAGTGCGCGTCTTCTATGACCCGTCTCACACATCCATTTCTCCTTTACATAATCTTTTATCTTTAGTCATTTTCTCCTGGATTCTCTCGGCTCATTGTCCCCATTTACTCTCTTACTTGTCTTCTTATTACAATTACTGTTCTTTAGATGTTATCCCTCAGTTATCAACTTTTACGCATGTGACGCTCTCTTTTTAACTTGAAAATAATTAATATTTCCAATTAATTGAATACTTGCTATCAAACTTTGGACTAGAAAATTTTTCCTTTTAAAACTAGTATTTGCTCGTTCATAAATCCTTTTTAACATAAACCATTTTTGAATTCGGCGTAGTAATATCTTAGATTCGAAAAGGGCTCTCGAGATGACATTTCCTTAATTATAGAAAATATTGTTCGTAGTGAATATTAAAACATACCATTTGTCTCTCGAGTTGAATTTGAATATAATAAGCATAAACTTATCGCCGAATCCTTTCTTAATAGAAATCAGAGTTCGCGGAAGTAAAAGTAATACTTATGGGGCACTACTGAGGTAAAGAAACATCATATATATATAAGTCATAATATAAACCCCATCAGTACAGTCAGTAGCAAGTGATAAAAAGTCGAGATAGCAAGTTTTGATGAAACATATACAGACCAGCTGCATAAAATAAAAGCTCACTCTAAGACCTCTCAGATATATACAATATATATAACAAAACCCAAATAGAAGTCCCAGAGAAAGTCATCCGTGTCCTCAGCAGCTCCTCAGATCCTCCACAGCTCTATCCCTAGGATCTAGGATCCAAAACATCTACGCTATGCAAGCTCCTATGAACCAGCGGGTCCACCTCTAGCAGAAACAGTCGGCTCAACATGCACCTCCTCCTCGCTCTCATCCTCCACAGGGTCCTCCTCGACCTCGCCCGACTGTGTAGAGACCCCACCACTGGGTCTAAGGTCTGCAGAAGCAGTCCTATCCAAGTCAGTCGGACCAGGAGAAGGAGTCTCCTCAGTGACAACTCTATGGGAGGAAGGATGGGAACGAGTGGCAGCTCTAAAATGAAACCTATGAAAACGATGCATAGGTCGAGCCGGGGGTGGTCCTCTATATGTATAAAAAGGTGTAACATGCATAGTGTAGACTAAGGGAATCCTAAATCGACGAGGTCGCACTCGCACCAGAGGGTTAGGGTGGTAGAGAGTGATCTCATCCTCCCCCTCAAAAGTGGCACGGTGCTCCTCATACATCCATATGCCACTAGGGATAGGGCGTATCTCGATGCAAGCTAGGTATCTGGCCATCACCTAAACAGGGCACAGGGAGTAAGTATACACATATACATAATTGATAAAGACTAAAATTACAATCACAAATATATCATGGACAGATCATAATGCAAATACATATGAGCACACTAGTTTTCAACATTATAACTCTTATAATGCAAGTGGCATGATGTATGATTTTCTATCCACAACTGAGGCCTCTAAAAGTCCATCTTGGACGTCCATCCAATACACTCTTGTGTTCCCGAAACACCGACATTTGTTCCCAGAACATAATGCCGAACCATACTTGGATAATAAGCATCACTCCCGGAGTGTGCACCACATTCCCAGAACGCATAAAAACCAGGTCCCGGACACTGGCCACATATCTATAATGTGTCATCAAGTAGGTTATAATTTGGTACTCCCGGAGTACCCTCCTCATATTCCCAGAATTTGATAAACGTTCCTACCAACCAGACTTCCAGTCTATATGGATGCACAAATATCAGGGTTGGTTTTATCTTTACATTAATTAATGTGATTTAGAAATATTCCAATTTCCCTTTTGAATGATTTATTTGAGGCATACACTTTGGCATAAAATTCTCCTTTGAATTTTCTCAAAACATGCCCTGAAACTTAGATTGGGTAAAACAAATCAATGGTATTCAAAAACTTAACTTTTTATTTTTCATATTCAGGTACTAACCGGTTACAGTTTCAGGCTAACCGGTTATAATTACAGACCTGAACTGTTTACCATTGCAATTCAGAAAAACCCTTTTTCTTGAATTCCCTACCCAATCCATAAACAAGTTAAACATTGTTTTGAGCCTGAAAAATCACAGTTTTCATCATTCAAAAGTTCCGATCACATTCTGTGTCCAATAAAGTATAATTTCCTCTTGAAATTATTCCATTAATTTAAGGTATTAACCCTTTACCTTAAAATCTGAAACAAAAAAGTATTGTTACCTCATTTTCAGATTCTTTCCAGTGAAATTAAGGTATAGATTTGAGTAAAATTAGTGAAACTTCAGGACTGTTTCATAAACTAATTTTCTTTTGAAATTCTGCAGTGTCTAACCGGTTACGAATATCGAGTAACCGGTTAGATTATGCAGTCAGTCCTTCAAAATAAGGGTTTTAACACATCATTTTCTTTAATTCTCAAATCTAACCATTATTCATCATTCAACAGGGTTCATATACCTTAAACAAACATGTTTCATCACAGAAACCAAATTCAAAGTGCATGCATCAAGCTTTTTGCATCAAATTGCATAAAAATTCACATAAACACAATTTAATACAACAAAACTTATCATAAGCATTTAAATCCAGAATTCAGTATCAATATACTTTGCATGCATCAACATAAAGTTGCTCAAAACAACATTGAGCAAGAATTTGGCCTCCAAGCCTTTGTGCCATATTGCACATAATGCCCTTTTTGAGTTTTGTTAACTCAAATCCTAAATCACTTGAATTTTAGTCTAAGTCTAGTATAAGGTAGACTTCTCCCATACCTCTAAGTTGATTTTGATGAGAATTACCACTGTACTTGAAGAATAATCCACAGATTTCCCACAACTCACAGCTTTGCTCTCAGCCACGAATTTCACCAACAAGGTCAAAAGACCAGAAGTTTTGACATAGCAAATGGCCAAAGAAATTGGGGAAAACAGTTAAGACTCAAAATAGGTAACATGCACTAGAGAATCAAAGAGATTTGAGGCTAAATGGTGGACTGTACTTACCAAACTCAAAGCTGGAATTCAGCTTCCAGAACAGGGAATGACAGAGAACTCAGTTTCCAACTGCTAGATTCCAAACTTGATTTCTCCTTCCACACGAACACTCAGCTCTCAAATCTTATATCAATGGAAACCCTTGAATCAAGCTTTCCAGAAGTGTGTTTTTTGCTCTCTAACACTCAAGAACCAAAACGAATTGAACAGGGCGATTATGAAACCCTAAAACACAGCCTCCCCCAAAATCAGAGCATCAACAACCCCATTCTTCAGCAATTCCTCTATATATAGACTAATAACGATTACATGCACACTGACGCGTGGTTTTCCACTTGATTCAAGCTGTAATCGTGGCGAATTCGGGATTAATCAAGTGATTACTCATCAAAATCCACTAACCCAGTTTCTGGGTTCATCGTCTAACCGGTTACAGGGCATTACTAACCGGTTAGATTAGTACAAAATTTAAAAATTAATATTTTTAAATCTTTCTGTAACATCCCAAATTTATTTAATACAAAATACTTAACAAAATATGAGTTTATTCTTACAAAAAAATTTGAAAATTATGGGGATTTTACAAATTGATATTCAGAACGACATAATATAGTTCTCCCTTCTTGCCTGCTCTGCTGCGGAATCCGTTGTCTCCATGTTACCTAAAATGTTAAACCATGAGGAGTGAGACATTTTAAAATTATTTAAGCAAAAGGACTAGAAGAGAGCATAATGAAAATCAGAGAAGGCAGAAAGTCAATTATACATTTATCATTAAAATTCAGTTCCTTATCATAATAGCATTACACCAAGTCCATGGTTGTATAGTTCATGAATAAGCATTATAAAATTATCTAATTAGAAATCGGATATCAAACAAACATTCTATAGTTTTAAGTATTTTATGATCAAATCAATTAAAGTCATATTAGCACACTTCACCCCTTCCAAATAAATAATACAATTGGCATAATCAATATCACCAAGCAAATAATGTTCCCTAATAGTCAAACGAGCATAACTACCGCCCACAAGTAATCGAACTAGTAAAACAAACACACACAATTAATCAACACACTCAAGTGTGTCTCAGTTTTACATAAAGTAAATCAACTCCCTAGGGTTCTTCACTTCCTACCCTTACGTTAAAAAAAACGAATAGTAATATAATTCTTCATTAGATATTTTATTAATTATACTCTAATATCAAATAGAAATTATGAATTGATTTTAACTTATTACCTTTCCCCAATTCCATTATAAACCCAATAATCCCTGTGCTTAAATAATAGAAATGACTCCTCCTTACCTCTAGGGTTCCATTAGAACCTGATTTAAGGCACAACAAGGAGGTTTTGATCCGGCACATGACGATCCGGTTTACCCCGAACCAAACCACAGTTGCACCGATTTGGCTCGGTTCGACCCAAAACAAAATACCCGCTCTGAACCCACACTCGAACCAGTTCTGAACACATCTATACAGCAGCAACAACAACGGCTGCAACTACGGCTCCACAGAGACGACGACGGCGGCGTCACTTCCATGATCGGCGGTAACGACGACTGTGACCTCAACGACCGGCGGTGACAACAACACACGAACCAGGGCACGAACCGGGGAGGAAGGCGGTGTTCACGAGCTCCTTCATGGTGGCAACACTAACCACGAGCGACGGCGACACGCGATTCGCGGCTGCGCCGGTCCGATCTGCAGAGGGAGGGAGTCGCGATTCGCGACGCGACTGGATTGGAGGGCCTTCGAGCTTGAGACGGCGGCAGTGACAGCGGTTAACGAGCGACGCCGGTGAATCAAGGAGAGAGAAAGAGCGATACGGAGAGAGAGAGATCGGAACGGAGAGAGAGAGACCGAGTGAAGGAGAGTGGGAGGGGGTGGCGGCGGAGCTCCCTCTCCGTCCAGCAAGAAGATAGGGTTTTCCACCCCTTCTCTTCTCATTTCTATCCTATTATTATGATTATTATTATTTCTTTATTATTTGTTTATTTATTTACTTTAAGTAAAAAAAAATACTAATGGTAATAATAATTAAGCATCATCCTAAATTCATTTAGGAAAACTACAAGGTTAGAGCTTAGTTAAATAATAGGAAATATTAAATAACAAATTTTCATATTATCTTGAATATATCGAAAACAAGGTAAAATATAAACAGTGTATTTTTCAGATAGGGTAATTATTTTAAAGAGTTTCAACAAATAAAATTTAACCATCAATTAAAGTATTAATTACATATATGTAAGAAGACCATAGCGTCACTAATTTGAAAGTACTGAACATAATTATTTTATTGAGTATATCAAAAGCTATGTAAATTATATAAAGTATATACATTTATTTGAATATGTTAAATTTCTTTAAATGAATTTACATTACAATATACCATTAAAACATTCTAATATAAAACATATAAGATACTTCAAGAAATTATTCCAAGACGCTCTAATAATTATTAACAAGGCTTTATCATTTAATTTGATTAAAAAAAAATAATTCAAAATTTATAATAGTAAAAATCATGGTGTTACAATTCTTCCCTCCAAAAAAAGAAATTTCGTCCTCGAAATTTGATTTGGGTAAGTCATGAAAGTTAAAATTCAAGAATCCTTGATTGTCAGTTCAAGTAAAATCATACAAACATAAACGTAAATAAACAAACAAAACATTCAACACGAAGATCTTTGACTAATTTATTAGATAAAACAAATACTTCTTGCTTTATTGGAGATCACTTATATAATAAGAAAACTCAAACCTTAGTGGTAACAAAATTTCGATATTAGCAAAAGGAACACTGATAAAAAAAAAAAGAAAGATTTCTTAAATACAATCAGAGAGGAAAAACCATATTCCATGACTATGTCAAGTAAAGGAAATCAGCACTTATGAATGAATAGCAGTCTCATTTAAACAAGTCATAAAACAAAATTATTTATGTTCTTAAAACTGAAAGAAAAGGATTTTAACACTTATCAGATGATAGTTTTTGTAAAAATTGTTCTGACTTTCTGTCATAACTGTAAAACGAATTCAATTTTAAAGTGACAACATAAAATATGATGCAAAGTAGGATATTTAAAAATCGAGTTTATCTAAAAAAAAATCAGTACTATACATTTGTTTTAAGTTTGCATAGCGCATTCAGCATTTAAAATGATAAAATATCTCAAAAGCTTACTAAGAACTATTCTTTTTACGAAGAATATAACAAGAAATAAAACATGTTGAAAAATCTAGGCAAAATTAAGATTCCGAAAGGTGGGAACGAATAATTATGATTCAATCAATAAGGTGAAATTAAATTAAATGAATTTCAAATCCCAAAGGAAAACTTAAACTTGAAAAGAAATTAAAAAAAAAATGATTTCAAAATAGCCTTCAAACATTTTCCTTACCATAATAGATTTGGGAAGCAACTTGAAGTCAAGTAATACAATAGATTGGCATTGATACAACATTAAACAAATTATGGGTAATGTGCTGAACAAATGAAAAAGCTGATTGTTGAACTTTACTTGAGAAAATTTCCTTCGGAACAACATTAACCAATGGCTCAATAAAAAAAATTATCGCTTTTAGGTACAGGCAGTCATGTGATATCAAAGAACAAGTTGGTTTTTTTTTTATATAAGGATTACAGATTTAAAAATAAATAGTCAATAAACCATGTTCACATTTTACACCATTTTTTATATAAAGATCATAAAATTAAGATCAAAAAGAAAGAGTTTAAAAAAAAACCGATACATGAAAACTAACTATATAAGCATGTAAGGAAAAACTCATTCACAATTAGAATGAATTATCACAACAACAACAAACATATATATAAGCATTTTTCATTGACACTAAATTCCCGACAACTCTTATGCATTTTGAGGGATAAAAAGCTAACATGATATTTAAAACCTCGATAAATTTGAAAAATTTTGTCAGAGTTTCCTATGTATTTTCAATATATCCATTTTATAAATTGGGTACCTGTCCAATCCAGAATTTCAGATATTTTATTTCTCACATACGAGCACGCGCACACACACACACACACATATATATATATATATATATATATATATATATATATATATCTATAATACTTATTTTTAGCAAAACTTTAAACTTGAAATAGTTATCATATATTCCAAATAGGTCTATACAAGCTTATAATAGTCAAATACTAAAAGCATGAAAGTTGCAAGAGTATTCAAATCGGCCGGAGATTTTTAAAACAATTGATTCAGGAGGTAAACTGTTTCAATCAATTTCATTTAAAGGATCCACCACAGCATTTCACACAATCAAATATAGAATTCCTGACCAACAACCACTAGTTATGACTTAAACTTGGTTTATAGTCCAGCACATAAACAACAAAATCATAAGGGTGAATAACTCAGAGGCTAGAAACTATGTAATGAATGAACTATAATCCCCTTCCACAAAAAAAATGTCCTCTTCTAAGAAAATTCAGTTATAAAAAAAAATTCAGCAATTTATTGTCTATCTCAACAATGCAATAGTGAAGAACTGCTCTTCAAAAGAAATGATGTATCAAATAGAAGAACCAATATCGCATCCCATACCCAAAAGAGGGATTTTTCATATTATTGGATTAGGGACTTGACTTCCGAGGCAGATAGTTCAAAATAACATAAGTCATATTCACCAACTACCAAACGGTGCCTTAATAGAAAATAAAAGGTTTATGCAAGTTCTGATAGTACAGTATTGTTTACGAGATACACATTTAGTGAAAAATGTATCAATATCGAGAAAATATCGTAAAGATATCACCCAAAACATGCAACCTAACCAACCACATATAATAAAGTACTCATTTGGATGCCATAAAATATTGGCTTCAAGACTTATCACACATGTAAAATAAATCCCATTACAAACATAAATAACTCGATTCTTTTCTTATTGACTACTGAGAAACCTAGATAATGATGTTCCGTGAATCAAATTCTAAAATCAAGAATCTCACTTATTTCATTACGAGGTGCACCAACTCCAGGATTTCAATGTTATTTCCTCTCAACAATGCAATTATCGGGATGGCCAGTCCCAACACTGCATTTATTGATGGTCATAGTCATTGCCATCCTAAACTTTTGCACTTCGTCTCAAAATCATAACATCCTTCAAATTTGATTTCTTTAGCTAGCCCAATACTAAGGGTTTCCGTTTTGTAGTCCTCTTCTTTTCAATTTCGCAAACTCTTTCAGGTATACCACCGAGACATCTCTTTGCAATTGCTAAGCATTTCATTAGTTTTTTTTTCTTTCGGGCTTTTCCCCAACTAATTTAAAATGCTCGGCATTTGCAACTAATTTGCTCTAATCTCTTTTTTTTTTTGCCCCACTCTTGGGCTTTCATTTCTTTCTCCTGCCCCTCTTGGGCTTTCTTTTCTTTCTTCTGCCCCTCTTGGGCTTTCTTTTTCATTTCTCTTTTCACTTTTCACTTTTTCGAGCATATTGTTAGTATAAGACAGATACACAGTAATACACAGTGTCGCATCCGTGGGATGTGCGCACCCAGCAGGCATTTCTGCCCATTAGGCCTATTTTCACCCATTAGGCCATTTTCACCCATTAGGCATTTTCTACCCGTTAGGAGACCTTCATAACGATTCGTGGGGAATTTTCACCTACTGGGGCATTTGCACCTAATGGGAATTTTCACCTAATGGGACTTCCACCCTCACGAATTTTCACCTACTGGGGCATTAACGATTATATTCTCTCAATCCAGGTCTATGAGCATATGTTAAATTTAAATTCAAAGGTGAATTTTATGAGTAAAGCCATACCTCAAGATGTCATTCAGAAGTTGTGTTTTTCTAAGTCATAATAATGGAATTAATGGGAACATGACCCTGTACTCTAGGAGTACCAAATTAATGCAACCTACTTGATGACACATTCCGGGAATGTGGCCATTGTCTGGGTCCCAACTCAGGGACTAATATGCAAAATGTTTACTTTATGCATAATTATACTTGCTAAATAAATACACACACATTCTCTAATACATAAACACAGATTTTAATCAAAGATTAAAATAGAAATAACTAATTATATTAAATTTTATAATTAACATTTCATTAATCAGGGATTAAAATTTTGGGGTGTTACAATTAGAGTGTATTAGCGACACAATTTAATGAATATTCTGGAAAGGGAAAATTGATTAATGGCAAAAGGTTTGACATTATGATGCATGCATATTTTGGGATACTGAAAATATAAAGAGGAGTAAGCATACAAAAGTGACTTACATTTAGCATCTCAAGAGTAATTGAAGAGGTTGTCATTGTTGTTGCATTAGAGAAAACATGAAGCCAGCTAATTAAGATTGAACCTTCCCTTGGGATGTCTCTAAAACAAGAGGTTACATCAAAGTTTACTTCTTTGAGAAAGACAAGATCGCACGTAGAGGATAGTGGGTGAACAAGATGCCCACTAACGTTGAGAGTGCTAAGTCTTGGAGTATAAAGCACAACTTTATGATCATGAGCTTTTTTATTATATGTGTTGGAAATGGTTATGGTCAAATGGGTAAGCTTAGAAGTAGATATGTAGAGGCCATTGTCAAAACAATCTATGATCACCAAAGTATTCAACATCTTTTATGTTGAAAAGGGCTCAACATAGTCATTACTACTCACCTCAAAGCAGACTTCTCAATATGCAAGCTTTATAATACAGAAAATCCTAGAGATTTCGGAAGTAAAAACTTCTTATCCCATGTTGATGGAGTGGAAATTTTAAGAAACTTCAGAGACTGACAGGAAAAGATGCAAGGGGGAAGCTTTGTTAACCTGGTATCAAGTTTCAATTGTTGAATACCATGTGAAAGAACATACTCAAAAAAGTTATTTAGGATGTTATGATTCATGAAACCAGGGAATCTCAAATCAACATCAAGCAAGGAGATAGGTCCATCACGATAAGACAAAATTGAAGATACAAATTCGCTAAAAGGAACAATCCCTTGGAAGTGTGAAGAATTCAATTTCAAAGTTGTGAGGTTTTTCCAAAGGTGCATCCATCTCGTAGACAAGACACAAGTCTGAACAACATCTTTTGTTTTCATAAAACCCATTATATGCAGCAAAACACAATCAGGCAAGTCACTCAACATGTCTTCTGTTTCTACTTCCCTAGGTATTAGTTTCCCCATCTTCAAACCCATTCTGATCAAGATAGAGAGAGATAAATCATATATTAATACCCTCTTTTACAGATTTATAATAAAAAGAAGAAGAGAAGAACCTAAGAACTGAATAGAATAACATATTATCTTGACCTTCAATTAATTAATTAAAACACAAACCTAGACAAAAACATACCTTTGTTGATGAGGGATTCAATCGGATCACAGTTTAAAGCTTCAGGTTAAGTTGAAAACGCCGTCGACTGAGAGATCTTCTTTTCTGTATTTTGATATGATTGTTTATTCTTATATAATTTACTCGATTCTTTAATAGAATGTCAGGTGTTTTTTTCTTATATAAAAATATGCCATTTTTTTCTTATTCTCAGGGTTTGGCATATGTAGAAATCAATTAAAGGTAATTTCGTAAATGAACCCATTTCTTCCTATGACACACAATTATTCTTTTTATTTTTTAAAATTATTTAGTCTTTGCATTGTATTTTCTTATTTAAGAAAATTTTTGACTTCAAAATTATTCAAATACATTAAAAAAATTGCAAAGTCAACATTTTTAAAGATGTTTAATAATGGACTATATCAAATTAATTGTAAATATTAATGCCATATAATAAAATGTTAAAGACTAATTTTCATTGAATAATACTATATTAATACCATATTAGTAAAATGTCATTTTATATTTGACTTTATAGACACAAAGAAATATTGAAGGATTGAATATATCAAAAATGTATATTTGGAGATGCATTAATAAATTGAATTATGTCTTACTTCATATTGATTATTCCTTATTGAAACATATTGATATACTATCAAATATTTTATTTCATTTTTTTATATGTCTATATATTATAGACATAAATTTGAAACTTTATCGATTAATATTATAACTGTTATTAATGCTGATGATTTGTATTTAATAACAATTTATTCAATTCATTCTAAAACTACGCAGAAAAAGAGTTATTTTAAACCATAAGAGATGTAAACAAATAACCTAAACACATATTTTTAAGAGAAATGTTTTTTTTTTATTATTTTTGTATTTGACAACAAAACCTCTTGGTTCAAAAGGTATTGTATTTTATTTCATTTGGAACAATTTGTATATCGCATATGTAACACCCCAAATTTTAATCCTTAATTAATGAAAGTTTAATTATGAAATTAATTTATAATTAATTATTTTTATTTTAATCCTGAATTAATTATGTGTTTTGTGTGTGTGCAATTGATCAATGAGAATGCATGAAAGATAATTTGAAAATCATTAATATGTGAAAGTAAGGTTTTTGCATATTAGTCCCTATTTTAGGACCTAGAAGTAATATTAGGAAAGTTTTGGAGGGAAAGGAAATAAAATAATTATTTTTCAAATTCTGGCCAAAAGACTCGAGTCTTTTTGAAAAGACTCGAGTATTCTGGACAGATATGCACGAGTTAGTGCGCTTGGTGAGTCACCCACTCGAATATCCCACGAGTTGACACGAAATCAACCCATAAACGTGTCCCTAATGTCGTGTCGAGCCGCATGATTGCTTGGCCTTGCTATATAAGCACTTGGTTGATGAATCAACCAACCATTTTTGCCATTATCGTGAAGAATCCGTGTTTAGGGTTCATAACTTTCTCTCTTCGATTCTCTACCGTTTCTAAGAGTTGATACGAAAACCATACACCATTGTAAAGGTCACATCACGAGCTTTACAAAGACACAAAAATCGTGAGTTGAGGCTGAGTGTGGATTGAGAACAAGGTTGATCTTTTGGTGGTGTAGAAGCTGCCTTAGTTTCTTGGAGCTTACTTTGGTCTTCGATTTTTGTAAGCTCAAGCAACCATTCCATTTCAAACTTGTTTATTTAGTTAGTACATGTTGCACAGAATCTAGAGAAACTAATTTCCCCCATTTTCATTATTGTCTCATGTGTCAACCAATTCGATTTTGATACTTTGTTGATAATTTCTCTGTACAGTGAGGAGCTTGTGGAATTAAGTGGTGGTAGTTGTTACGATGCAAGAAGGATAAATATAAAAACAACGCACATGCAACAATAACAACGGAAAATAAAAGAGATAAGGGATAGAGAGATTGCACCAGATATTTTATACTGGTTCAGCTTTTCTGTAACACTCTCACTTTTATTATTTAAATTAGGATTTTATAAAAATGGTAATTGAAATTTTCTTTTTAAATTAAAATACTTAAAAATATTTTCCGGAAAAACAGACAGAGTTTTCCCTGTTTTTCGGACTTCCCAAAAATTTTCTTCTTTAAACCTGTCAGTCCAGAAATATTTAAAACATAACACACAAAAATAAAATATTCAGATCAGATCCTAGTGCCCATGTAGTACAAGTTCATGGCGTACAACTATTACATATTTTAAATTACCAACTAGTTATCCACTCAAAATAATATACACTACAAGAAAGTCAGCCAATTGCAACGACAAAAGTCGTTGCTAAAAAGGAAAAGTCGTTGCGAAAAACATTTTTCGCAACGACAGAGCGTAGCGAAAAAGTATTGCAACGACAAAATAACTATCGCAACGACAAACCTTTGTTGCGATTCACATCTCTTTTGCAACGACATCTATCGTTGCCAAGCATTTGTCGTTGCCAAAAATATGCCAACAAGGTGACGTGGCTTACCCGTTAGGTAACGACATTTGTCGTTGCCAATTTCATTTGCAACGAGAAATGTCGTTGTCAAAGATTCCTTGTGCTGACGTGGTTTTCCATTTAGATGTCGTTACCAATTTCATTTGCAACGAGAAGTGTCGTTGCCAAAGATTCTGTTTTGTTGACGTGGTTTATCATTTAGGTAACGACATTTGTCGTTGCGAATGGCTTAGTATCATTAGCAACGATGCAATTGTCGTTGCCAATGATATTGTACTGCTGCCACAGCTTCCCATTTAGGTAACGACATTTGTCGTTGCTAAAGGCCCGGTATCATTCGCAACGGGAAATTGTCGTTGCTAATTAAACAATTTACTTAAATGCCCCTCTTCATATGTAATTACCAATGTCATTGCAAATCCTGTACATCATAAGCCTACTTTTATTTTTTGAGTCTCTAATTATATTTTTTAACTCAAGTACTTGAGTTATCAATATCTAAGACTAAAATAATGGTGAATACATGAAAATTATCAAATATATATAATGTCGATACATTTGATAGATACTTTAGCATAATTGTTTTCAACATCCAAAAGCAATAATCCCACATATAAGGCAAGAAATTACAATTCTCCAAAATTCAAAATAACCAAAAAAGAGAAAATAAGTTTAATACATATGCAAAAAGCCCTTTGATATCTATCCCATATGCTCCATAAAACTTCAGCCTCCTTTCAAAACATAAACATCGATCCAATGCAACCTGTAACTGCAAAACAAAATATAGCAATGTTTAATTGATGTTCTAATGCAAAAAGTTATATAATGACAAGTTTATCCATCAAAATCATTGACATTATTATAAAACATAAACATAACTATAAAAATATTCTCATCAACAATACAAGTGCCTAACAAATATAACCTCATTCAGAATTCTTTATTTTAAACAAATATATCAATATAATAGAGACAAATTCAGAGTTATGATTCATAACAAAAGTTATTAGTAAGTGACATGATCATGCGTTAAACATTTGATGTAGTAGAATTAATGATGTTACCTCACTCAACTCGTCGGGCAAACATCTCCATCATTTGTTGTTTGAAAACATCCATGGCAAGTTTTTGTTGCTCGAGCATCTCTTTTTTGTCTTGTACTCGGATCATCTCTAGCTCCTTTTTATCTTGTTCACGCTTCTCCTCAAACTCCTTTTTGTCTTGTTCACGCATCTCCTCTAACTCTTTTATCCTTTGTTCTTGTTCTTGTATAATTTGTTGCTGATTTTGCATTTCTTTTTGTTGTAAAATTTGATGTTGTCCTTTGGTAAAGCCACGCAGTGCTGTCCCTTTTCCACGAAAGTATCCCGACCTAGGCTTTAAGACTTCCAACAGCACCTCTTCTTGTGTCATAGTAGCACCATTTGTGGAGATCACTTCTTTTAATTCATCCTATATCATTATATATTATAACATTCGAAAATATAAGTTTGTCTAATAATATACAACCAGTAATTACATATGCTTTATATATGAACCAGTAAGACCAAATCAAAGAAAACTAAAGAGTAGGAACCATATTAATGCCAAAGAATCAAATGGAAGCAGCATCTAATCAGAACCAGAACATAAAATAAAAAAACGAAATAATAAATTGTTGTTTACGTTACTTGTACCGAAGTCAACATACATGTATTTTTTTTTAACGTACAGTATCAACCCACTTCAACTCCCCATCAGCATTCTCATGAGTATGCTCGGCAAGCCAAATAGCATCAGCATGAGGCTTCACACCTTTGTTTAGCTTAACCTAACATTTTTACAATTCCAAACATGTTAAGTCTAAGATAAATAAAGTAAAAAAAGTAATTATACAAAAACCAATATCACTTACCATTTTATCCTCAAATTCAGCAAAAGACAAATTTCCAGTAGTGTGAGTACATCTCTTTTCAGAAAGGCGATTTTTGGAATTCCTCTCACTTATTTTCTACATAAAAATTGAAAAAAAAAATATGAGTGGAGAAACATGGATTGGAAAATAATAACTAAATGAGTTGTATAAAGAAATGACCTTGAATTCTTCAGACCCAAAACGTTTTACACAATACTCCCACTGATCTTGAGGTAAATCTGGAGGAGGATTTTTCAAACGTTCTTCATCGAAATCATGCTCTTATAATAATAGTGCAAGCGAGTTTTCCATATTCTATACAGCCGTTGCATAGTATCAACAACAAAGGCGTACATCTTTTCATAAGAACCACCTTCCACAATGGTAATTTTTTTCTAAAAGAATGAAAGAGTAATTAGAAAGTCTTAGATTTGCACAAAACTAACATTGATTGGGATAAATATATTCAATGTCATATTATTACCTCAATCTCTTTCACATAATATCACCTGCAGTAGAAAATGCCTCTTGCCAATTTCTAACATTCAATGGAGCTTTTGTCCTCACTACACGACCACATTCGTTCACCAAGTGCCGAGCATTCTCACCAATTGCTCGGTCAATGTCTTGGGGAATGACGATATTCAATTTTGATCATTTCCCTTTGATTTTCATATCAACTACAAAGCTCTTGTATTTTCCCCTTTGACCTTGGCTCTTTATTTGACTCAAAGCTAATATCAAGTTAAAATGTATCATCAAACTTGAATAAGATTAGTGGCATAACAAAGAGTTAATGAATAAGATACAATGTCAATATAAAATAAGTGCTGAACAATATCCAACATTACAATTCTTTTACCTTCAGCATTACTTTCATTAATGGCCGAGTGTGCAGAACCATGACCACTTGCTCTTGGGTCCTCATTTTGGTACTCATGTTCATCATTAATTGTAGTGTTCACATGTTCTTTTGTTGGATGTTTGATGATAGCTTCATTAGCTTTTAATGCCATAGCAACTTTCCCCTCTAGCTTGCTCAATCTTTTCCTTTTATGAACCATATCTATTATATTGACCAATAAAAAAAGATGAGAAATAAACAAAGAGATATATGTTTTATAATCAAATATAAACTCGTTATCCACTATGTACCCTCACTGCATTGTGGAATATCTTTAATTGAATTTGAGGACTTTGCACTTCTTCCACCATTCCAAGTTTCTCTCATACCACTATTTTCAACATGGTGAAGATCAACTCTAGGAGATTGGAGATTACCTCCATATGGAATGCCTACTTAAGATTATAAAATAAGAAAGATTAATAAAATAGAAAGGAAAATGATAAAGACAAAATAAAGAAAAATGTTTACCTTTGTCCAGCGGCATATGTTCACCTTCACCAAGGTGAGTATCAATTCTAGAATTCCTAGTCACTTTAGAAATACCTCCATTTATCCCTAATTGAGATGCAATAAGATTAGTTACATATAAAGGAGTAAAGACATAGCAAAAAAAAAAAAAACAAAGTTACCTTTGTTCACTTCCATATGATCACCTACACTACCATGATGAGGAGTTCTAGATGATCGAAGATAATCTTGAATCTTTGAGGAACTTATATAATTCCTAGTCACATTGGGATTTCTTCTATTTCCTATGCGTAATTGTGATGCAATAACATGATAAATGACACATGAAGCAAAGAAGCAAAGACATAGGAAAACAGAAATTGAGGATAACAAAATCATAAAATCATGCAAACCTTTGTCCACTCTAATCTGATCACCTTCACCAACAAGGGGATCAATTCCACATGATCGAAGGTAATCTTGAACCATCTTAGAAACATTAGGACTACCTTCAATTCCTTTGCCTATGTGAGATTAAACAAGAAGAATAAAACAGAACACATGAAAGAAATTAAAGCATAGACATTGGAAAATGGAAATTGAATATGACAATATCTTAAAAACCATGTTACCTTTGTCCACCGGTACATGATCACCTTTACCATGATGGGGATCCATTTTAGATGATCTTAAAAACCATGTTACCTTTTCTAATATGTCAAGGTCTAGTCGTTATTTCTCAATTCGATGTCATTTTGGAGAAGGTTTTGTTTTATCTCTAGTTTAACCCTCATTTGATTCTCCGCGGAGTGTTTGGAATTATCTGTTTAGTAGTCCAATGGCTTACGGCGTGATTACTAGTTATTATCGTTCGGATAGGATCCAATTTGAGTCGTCAAGTCTCCCCCACTTATTATCAACATACCTGAGTAAGTCGAAGACAGGGAGGAAATTGAGTTGATTCCAGGAATTGATGAGCTGGGTGCTTAATTGGTTGGCGAGGTGGTGCATGGAATTAAGTTGACCGCTAATCGGTCTTATCGGTGTGGTTTCAAATTTTCTATGATATGATGACTCTTCTTTCCACGCATACGGCTAAGTTCTCATACAAGTTAGAGAGGTGGTTCGATCACTGAGTTGAATGTTCTCGGTGGAAATATAGAATAAGAGTGTCTTGAATGGGGTTGGTTTGTGAATCACTGTTCATGAGTCTTGGTAAAGATTCTATAGGATTAAAGTTCAATCGGGCTTTCGACAGAGATAGGATTCCTAGATGGTTTATTCGGATCTCAACTAGATGATTGCAATAATATAACATGTCAATAAACGCGAAGACCGAGGTGGTCAGTCCCAATCTCACATTTATCGACCGAACATCACTGCGTTATTGAATGATAGCATTATCTTTTAACAGGTGCAAGAGAAAGGATGACCAATCCTGACCTTACACTCTATTAGAGGACGACACTATCACAAGGTTTTTGGTTAGATTTCTTGTTACGGCCTTATAACTAAGTAAGGTTTTAACACCTATCGACTCCTTCTAGATTACACTACTTACACCTACTCTAGGCAAAGATGCTAAAGTAACCAGTTGATGCATCATTAACATGAAACGTACCTTGGCTAGTTTATTCGCTCCCTTCTCCGATACATCCAGGACAGTTCGCCCCAATGTGTCCCGGTTGTCCGCATATATAGCAGAGGCCCTTGTTCTTGTGCTGCTTCAACAACAAACATAGACGCCTGTGAGGCTTCCCACATAGCGAACATGGTTGCCTAACTCCTGGGGTATCCCCATACGGGGTCACATCTCTTGGCACTACTGCTCTAATGCCCATGTCGGTGTATGGATCTCCTTCCTGAGCCGGTTCCCTGCCTCGGCTGGAACCTTCTGACCCATGCGTTATTTTGTTCCGCTTCTCAGCTAATTCTTGCTTGAGTGACTTCTCGTAGGCGCTTGTCATGCTCACCAATTGAGAAAAGTTGGCAATATTCTGGTAAACAAACATAGTCCTGATTTCTGCATGAAGACCGGATTCGAACTTGATGCATTTGGTGCGCTCATCCGCATCCCGATAGCTGCCCGAGTAGCGAATCAAATATTCAAACTGTGCCGCATACTCGCCAACACTCATGTCCCCTTGTTCTAAGTTCAGGAAGGCTAACTCTTTCTCCATACGTACATCCTCGGGGAAGTACTTGCCCAGAAATGCCTCCTTGAACTTGTCCCAAGTGACCTCCTGATTGGCTAGCTCCATGCCCCTTCGCACATGCTCCCACCAATATTCTGCTTCTCCGCTGAGCATGTAAGTTACCAAGGGGACTTTCTGTTCAACAGGTGGCGACATAGTACGGAAAATTTTCTCCAATTCTTGAATCCATCCCTGAGCTCCATCCGGATTATAACCTCCTTCAAACCTCGGCGGTCCATTTTTCCTAAACCGTGCCAGCTAATCAATTTCGGCTAGGGCTGGACGTGACTGGGCAAATTGATTTACTGCTGCAACCGCTGCTGCAGCTGCATTTGCAGCAGCAGTAACTGCTTCTGCCTGATTCTGGTTCTGCTGGACTAGATTTTCCAGAATCTGGGCAATCCTGTCATTATCAGCACGCCTCCGTGCCATGAGGTATGATTCTTAAAATAAAACAAGTTTAGGAACATATATATATATATATATATATATATAGGAATGAGTTCATACTCAACTAAGCGGACTTACCTATATGCATCTATATTTATCCATCTAGTTAGTTAACATAAGACTTGACTCTATCTATTGGTTACTCGCTTGCTGAGTAAACCACAGGAGTTACGAGTTCAAACTCCAAAGGCCGAGGAAAAACTGCTCTGATACCAAAATGTAACACTCTCACCTTTATTATTTAAATTAGGATTTTATAAAAATGGTAATTGAAATTTTCTTTTTAAATTAAAATACTTAAAAATATTTTCCGGATAAACGGACAGAGCTTCCCCTGTTTTTCGGACTTCCCCAAAATTTTCTTATTAAAACCTGTCAGTCCAGAAATATTTAAAACATAACAGACAAAAATAAAATATTCAGATCAGATCCTAGTGCCCATGTAGTAGAAGTTCAGGGCGTACAACTATTACATATTTTAAATTATCAACTAGTTATCCACTCAAAATAATATATATATATATATATATATATATATAATCACTACACGAAGTGGAGTGAAATTCCTGCTCGGCCATGTCCTATGTAAGCTCCACTTCAGTACCTGCAAAAATATAGCAAGAAGGGTAGCATTACACAGAACTTAAAAAGATAAATCCTAAAAGAGGCATAGTAATAAACCAAGCCTACACAATTCTTAGCATATGTTATTCATTTAACTAATCTCTTATAGTTCTTTGCTTAATCCCATATTCATTAAATTTCCAGTTCTATTATCATTCTCTCATTTCCATTCTTTATTCATTTCCCATTGGCCCCTTATACTTAGCATTTCTATAATTATTCTCCCTAGGTATTTCCTCTAATTTCTATATAATTTCCATTGTCCATTTTCTTATTTCATTTTCCATTGTCCATTCTGTAACACCCCGCATTTTTCCCGTCTGTGCGTAAACGATTTTAACAAAAGAAACCTTGAAATGATAATTTTCAGAAAAATATTTTTCATAAGAAAGAAATAAAGTGTTAATTTCTATGGATTTTTACAAACACAAATATTTTATAGAAGAAAAATGAATGAATTTGTTGAAGATGGAAAATGATTTACTAAATTGTGGTTTTTATTAAAAAGTGATTTTGTTTAAAATGAAATTTTGGGGTCGGTTATTTTTGGAAATTTATTTTCAAAACTTAAGAAAAATGTATTTTGTCTTTGATCTAAAATGTGTGTATGTGTTACGGTTTGTGCATATAAATGTATTTTTGTAGGTGCATGATATGAGTGTGTATTAAGTGATAAATTTCTATATGCTTGAATTATGTGTGATGTGTGCTTAATTGAATGTGTGTATTTGATTCTATGTGTGTGATACGTAATGCATATAATTGATGGTGAAACTATGATTTCCCAAAAATTCATTGAATTATAGTATGAATTAATAATTTTAATTGAATATGATTAGAAATAAATTAATGATTTAGAAGATAAAAATTGGCAAGCTATGTGTAGGTGTGTGAGAGTGCCACGGTTGTGTGTGCATGTGGGTAGGTGTCAAATGTGTGTGTGTGCTAAGTATGTATGCCGTGTGTGTGTGCTTAGTGAGTAAGAAACTAAGTAACTAAAGTAGAAACCAAGCCAACTAGATGGAAGAATTAAGCTAACTAAACCCTAACTATCCATTCAACCTAATTGACCCCTAAGACCTAGGCCACTCTTCTTTGTCTCCTTGACTTGTTGACCCTTAGCCATGCAAATTTTATGAGGACAAAACCGCCCCTCCCTACATGTGTGTTGGCCGAAGTGAACTAAGGGCCAAAGGGGGAGAATTCGTGAATTATATATGCATAAGGCCTTAGTTCATTTCACTTCCAACCATTCTCCTTTCCATCTCTTCCAAACACAATACACTACTCTAAAGGACTTATCAAACCTTTAGAGAGAAATAAGAAAAGAAATAGAGAAAGAGAGAAAGAGAGTGTTGGTCGTGAGCCTTAGGAGGAAGAAAGAGGAAAATCCAACCTTAGATCAAGCCATTCCTCTTGAAGATCTAAGCCTTAGGAACTTGAAGAACCACCTTTCTTATTAGGAAATTCTAAGATCAAGAAGAAAAATGTAATAGCTTAGTTTCCCTCCTAGTTGTAGATCCCTTCTAGTTTCTTCTTGCATGTTTATTTTCATGATTTGTAAAGTAAATTTTTGTGTTATTCTTTCTTGATTTTTGGACTTTCATGGACCTAAAGTAAGTTGTAATATGTGTAGTTCTATGTTGTGATTCGGTTGATGTCTTCTTGCCTTGATCTTCGTGTTTTCTTCACAAACAACTTAAAGATCTAGAATTTTTCTTAAGATCTTGTGAAGCTTAGTATATGTCATTCTTGCATGTATATTTTCTTGTTTTAAATCATAATGCTATGTGCGTTTATGTGTTTATTTGATTAAGTTAATTCATGATCTAAGTTTAATGAATGGTAAAATAAATTATTTGGCTTTGCATGTTTAATTTCTTTGCTAAACCGTGAGTTATTGTATTTTGAGAAAAGATTTGATAAATAAATTTATGCTTGAACTGGATCTAAGATCTTTAGTGTTGCATGCCAAATTCTCTTAATTAAAATGGTGATCTATGTTGTGTTTGTGTAATTTCTACATGGATAAATAAATAATAATTTGAGCTTGCTTGAAAATAAAGTGGAAATCTTTTATTTTTCATGATCACTTGATGATGACTTGTTGATTTATATGCCTATATTTTATGATCCAAGTTTCTAAAGCATGCATGTTGTTTTAAGTAGAAAAATCCTATTTTGATTAAGTGCATGTCACGGTTCTTCAAAGAGAAAATTAAGAAAACAAGTTTGAAAATAATTTAAAGTGAAAACATGGTTTAGTTCAAAGTATTTGGGTTTTTATGTGAACCATATTTGGTAAGAGGCCATTCGGCCATATTGAATAAAAATAAAACCTCATGCTTTTATTATGTGAAAAGTGAATGCATATGTGTTATAGGGCTAGAGCTAATAATTCTAAGTGCATGCATGTTGTTTATAAGTTTAAAACGTACTCTTGACTTTTATTGAGATTAAGTGATGAACTTGAATTACTTGTATGTTATGATGCTTTAAAAAGTTTGTTTTGAATTCCTACATGTTTTGAGTTGATTTTGTGACTTGTGTATATTAAAAATTGAATCAAAAATCTTGTCTGCTTGCATGATAGTGTTCGGCCAAAAGGAAAAGAAATAGGAAATCATATTTGATCCTTGTTTAAGTTGTATATATATATATATATACTGAAAATTAATTTAATTTAGAGGCGTAGAAGGTGGATGCATGAATTAATTGCCAATATAGGTGTGACTTTAAAATGATTGTGATTTAACTTGTTATTTGATTGATGTTAAGAAAATAAATTAAGATTATTAAGTTTTCTTTTAAATACTCTCGGTTTTTAGTCTAAAAAAAAAAGAGCGGAAAATGATTTCAATTGCTTTGTGTTTTATTTATGTATTAATCTTTGTAAAAATTTCATTCATATGATTCGGCCTAGGTATGCTAATGTAGCTAGAAAATTATTTACATGGAATGATCTTTGTGAATGACTATGTGTTGTGTGTATGTGTGTGATGTCTTAATTGTTTTGGTCTTTTCGGTCTTGTTAAGAATAAAATGAATAAATTGATTTAACAAATAATGTTTGAAGATTTTTAATATGATTAGTATTATGTGAAGTTGTAAATGTTTCAAAGATGTGTTGTTTGAATGTGTTTGGATTTCTAACTGATTGAAAAATGTTTTAATGGAAAATACGATTTGAAAATGGTTTTGGAACTTTATTTTCTTAAGTCTGAATTTTGTTAATAACTAAGAAACACGATTTTTACAACATGATCATGAACTCTGTTTTGATAAGAAAATTATTTTAAAGTTATCTTAAAGTTTTCTTGAAAACATTTTCTTTGATTCGGATTTGAAAGACTTTTTGAATATAAACAATGTGTTTTCTAAAATAAAGTAATGATTTCGTTAAGACGTTTCTAACGCACGGGAAAAAATGCTATAGTTCGGACGACCAACGCAAAGGAAACGAGACGGGATTAACGATCAAGAAATTTCATAAAGCTTTCGGAACCGTCGGTATTGAGGTGAGAGAGGGGCTTCCCTTAAGACGCCGTGGTAGTAGGTAACTTATTAAGAGGTCCAATCATCTCAAAGGTTGGACTCCAATCTCATTTAGCGTAGTGGTGTATGTGATAGCAATTGTTTGATTGTGTGTTTGGCTATCCACCCGAACGGCTGAGATTGATTTATTTATGATGTTTCTGATTGATTTTGTTTGAATTATTTCTCATGCTTTGCAAAGGATTTATTGGTTATGTTATGATTGAGATACATTGGTGTGCTGAATAATGCGTGATAAAGATTAAAGTGTAAACGTAAGAAAATATGTTCAAAAGAAGGGAGAAGTGATGATAAGAGTAATGTATTGGTAAAGAGATAAAAATATGAGACTGAGAAAGAGTTGTGAATGTGAGACGAGTTATGGAAGAGAGTTGAATTATGGAGTTGAGATGTGATGTGGCTCTTGTTGTTTTGTTTTTGGTTTTAGTCTGGGACTAGTGTTGAGTTGAGCTTGCTCCTCCATTAGCGCCCAGCAAGCTTGTATTTTTGGGAAGAAGCTTAATGTTGAGTTGAGCTTGCTCCTCCATTAACACTTACCCAAAAATATGATTTTTGGAAAATGGTTTTGAAAAGAGATTTTTGGAAAGAGTTGTGAAAGGAAATTCTTGGAAAAGGTTTCGAAAAAGTATTTTGAAGAGGTGAAACAATATTTTCAAGGGAGTTTTATGAAACAATTTCTTTTCGAAAAAGGTTTTGTGAAAAGATATATTTTTGGGAAAAGTTTATGGAGTCAATCTTTAATAAAGTTTTGAAATGATATTTTCGAAAATCCTTTTGAACCACACTTTCGAGATAGTTTTATGAAATGACATTTTGAGGAAAAAGTTTGTGAAAACCAGATTTTGTGAAAGGAGTTTTGTGAAAGTTTTTGGAGATAGTATTCTTACGAAAGTTTTGTGAAAAGATATTTTTGAGAAAGTTTGCGATAAGCCATCTTTGAAAAAGTTTTGAGAAAGGAAGTTATGTGAAAGTATATTTTAAAAAAGTTTATGAAAAGAGCTTTTGAGAAAGAAAAGAAATGAGCCTTGAGGAAGTTGATGGAATGAGTTTTGAGAAAGTGATGAGATGAGATGAGCAAGAGTGTGATATGAGATGCTAGATGTTATGTGATGTGATTGGGGAACAGTTTGAGCGATTAGTGGTCGGGCTTCGTTGAAGGGATGCACCAAGGACGAGTCGACCGTTAGGATCAAGCCAATACTAAAACTTTAAAATCCTCAAAACTTTAAAAAGATTATTAAAAGACATGAATAGCGCGGTGCGGTATGAGTGTACTGTCGAAGTAGTGGAGAGGAAGGTACCCCGGATATCTGGGATATTCGGGTTGATGAATGCATTAGGGTAGGCTCGGACGGCAAAACGTCACGTTGCCTTGAGTACTATTCTGGGCAGAACGAACTCCACATGTGGTGCACTAACGTGGTGGGGACTGGGTCTAATACCGTGGTAAGTTCTGCACCCGGGACCAGAATAGTGCTGTCACCCCTATGGCAGTTCAGGAACAGTGAGAGTGACTGGAGTGGGGCAATTGTTTGCCACTGCGAGGCAGTGTGCCATGTTATTATGTATTGAGGCTGGGCCTCCTGGTCTAGGACCATTGGTAATTGACAGCTGTCGTGCCCGCACGGTAAAGGTCTTGTACTCCTGTTTGCTTCCGAATAGGTTTGGATGGATGACCGAGGAGATGTAGACGTGAGTAACGTTTTCCTCAATGATGGTTCCCCAAGTCATTGAGTGAGCTACGATGATAAAACTTAATAAACCCAAAGATTAATAAGGGAAAAGAGTGATATTGGTATGGAATGGTATTTGAGAAGTGAGAATGAGATGTTGTTATATGATGATGATGATTATGTTTGTTTATTTGGTTTGTTGTTGCTTACTGCTTTATCTTAATAATTGCCTATTGTAAATCCACATAGTCGACATTACATGTTTTGGGTAGCTCACTCTCTCCTTTATGTCTGTTTGGTACCGGAAAATCCTGTATGGTCCTTAGAGAGGAAACATGGAGAAACTGTTAGCTCGTTATGAAGAGGAGAAGGAAACACGAGAAGCTGCTATGGAAGGTATCTCCGAGGTGACTAAAGAGGATGATTCAACTGACGATCCGAGGATTTGACTGACCAATAATCAGAGTAGCGCGGCGGAAGCGTGAGTGGCGATGACTAGAAGTTAGGTAATTCCCTTTTAGAGTTTTGTACTTCCATTGCAAGTTACTTAAAGTCCTGGCTCGATAGTGCTGTAACCCCAACTAAGATTTATTTTAGTATTAATGTTTTGAAATGAGTAAACGGGCCGTGTTTTAAACATTGATTTTGAAAACGAGTTTCAAAGTGCGGTGTCTTGTGACATCTCGGTTTGGAACTTGAAAGGGTTATGCAATATGAGAGCACGGGTTTCAAATCGTAATGGTGTTTTGAAGATATGCCTGTTCTCATCTTGCATAACACTTGTTTTTTAAAAAAAAAAAATTTGCCCTAATTTTCACAATAAACAGTTGTAATTTCAATTTGCCAAATCGGGATGTTACACATTCTATTATCCATTTTTCCTTTCCTTTACCATTTTTAGTACCTTTTCCATCTTTATTCCCTATCGTGTGTAACCCCAAACAGAGATCTACACACCGTGTTTGCAACCACAAACAGTGATCTGCAAACACTGTGTATGCAACCACAAATAGTGATCTGTATACACCCATCTCGTTTATGTAACCTCAAACAGAGATCTACATAAACTTCCCTTAGTATAATGACAGGGTCTACCGACCTCCCACCCTTATACCATTTATTATGATAGGGTCTACCGACCTCCCGCCATTATACCTTTCATTATTATGACAGGGTCTGCCGACCTCCCACCATTTTACTTTCCATTATGGTGACAGGGTCTAACGACCTCCTGCCGTTTTACTTTTATTTAGTGTGACAGGGTCTACCGACCTCCCGCCACTTTACCTTTTATTATTATGACAGGGTCTACCGACCACCCGCCATTTTACCTTTTATTGTGGTGACAGGGTCTACCGACCTCCTGTCATTTTATTCCTTTTCTATTCTTTCCATTCTCTTTTATTTTTAAGTATATTCCCTTCACTAATGATTTTCATTTTCTTTAACTAACTCCGTTTAATTAAGCCATATACGTCATATTTTAATTCTCGTCACTAACTCTTAATTAATTCCATTTCCCTTTCTTTTCTTTTTCTTCTTCTCTTCTCTTCCTTTTCCTTTTTCCTTATTCTTTTATTTAATTATTCTAGCTTTCATCTAACTCCATTCTATTTAATTACCATAATCACATACTCTCTATTTGTCTTATCACCCCGTTCGCTAAATTCTTTTACCTGTTACCCTCTTGTACTTGGAATTTATTTTATCCTTTTCGTTTCGACTTCATTACTACCCGACCATTCTTAACTAGGTTTACTCCGTGCTTTCTTATTCCTTTCGTGCTCTAATTCCTCTTTTTCCTCACCTTTAGTTTTAACTCATTATACACCCTTTGCCTATTACAAACACTCTATACTCTTTTACTCTCATGCTTCGCTAATTTCCTTTAACTAATTTCCCTTGGTTTTATTTTGTGTTTTTCTACACTTTAATTCCTTATTAACTCTTTTAATACCCTATCACATTCATTCACTCCGGAACTCGTTCTATGCCTATTCAACTTATTCTATTATCAATTTAAGTGAATCATTTATTTTTGTGGGAACTACCCTAAGGCTCATTAACTTATTCCTTAATACCCTATTCTTAGTCACCATTACAAACTCCTAGAATTTACTTTTTAAATAGAGGTAATACGACCCTTCTTACCTCGGGCTTTTCTTTTTAAAAGAACCTGGGTTGTGGCTCGGTGTCGATGACGGCGTCAGTGTTGCTCCTCGTTAGTGAGAATGATCGCGGCTGAATCGAGGCCAAAGCTCCAAGCCACGGAGTACCCAACACGAGCCCGGTGCGATTACGGTCGATAACGACGCCGGTGTGATCCGTAGAGAGAGAGAAAGCCCTAGAGGAGAGAGAAACATCAAGGGAGGAGGAAGAGAGAAAGGGAACTCAAATCAATAGGGAAAGAGAGGGGAAGGGGTGTTCATAGTTGTGGTGGTGGGTGGTGGTTCGTGCTGGTGGTCACGGTGGTGGTATGGTAGTGGAGAGAGAAATGGGGTTCCAAGAAGAGAGAGAAAGAGAGTAGGGAGAGAGAAAGGGCCACAAGAGAGAGAGAGATCAAGAGGGGAAGGGAGAGAGGGAGGCACTCATGGTGGCTCTTGGGGTGGTGGCTGGAGGTGTTGGGGCGGTTTGGGGGAGGAGGAAGAAGAATGGTGCGGAGGGAATGGGGTTTTGGGGGGCTGGCGCGTCAATTTATGGACCTGGTGGGGATCTGATCGCGCCCGCGCGCCTGGTGTAACACCCCTAATTTTCGTCTCCCAAATAACCAAGAAATTAATTATAACAATTATTTTATAATTGATTTATATTAATTTTGAAGGTTTTAGTTTTTGTACATTATTTGTTTTTATATATAAAAATATGAAATATATTTTTATAGGGATATTTTGTACAAAAATGTGAATATTGTAATTTAGTCCTTGGGTTGGGACCTAATTGCAATATTAAAAAGGTTTTTGAAGAAAGAGTAATTAAATTATTAATTTTTGAATTTTATCAGCATGTTACCGGTTAGAAGGGCTTTGTAACCGGTTACACGATGAACTAAGAAAACTGGGTTAGTGCGTTTGATGAGTAATCACGCGTTTTAACCCAGAATTCGCCACGAAATCATCTTAATCTTAGTGGGGAAAGACGTGTCAACATGCATGGAGCTCTGATTTTGCTATATATAGCCTTGTGTTGATGTATTGAAACCCATTTTGCTCCTGAATTGCTGAAGCTCTGTTTTAGGGTTCTTGATTCGTCTGGTGCGATTCTCCTTCATTTCTGAGAGTTTGAACATGAATGATACACGGTTACAAAGCTCACATCAAGGGCTTTGTATTGATATAAAGTTTGTGAGTTGAGAGTTCCTGGAGTTTGAGAACGAAGCTTGCCAAGTTGAGGTGTTGATGCTGTCAAACCTCAGCTTCTGGTTTCTGGAGCTGACTTTGAAGCTCGATTTTGGTAAGCACACGAACCCTTTTGGTTTCAAATTTGTTCCTACCTCTAGTGCATGTTGCAGAGAATTCAATTTGACCATTTTCCCCAATTCTTAATTTGGTTTTGCATGTCAATTTCCCTGGTTTTGGTACCCTGTCCAACTCTATCAGCATGGAGTGGATTTAATGGAAATCTGTGTTGGAGCCTTTCTCTCTGCAATGTTTTGGATCAAGCACAATTTAGAGGTAAGGGGGAAGCTTACTATTTGCTAGAATGAGAATAAATTGTGGTAGAATATAGGATGAGTCACCAAGAGACTCAAACGGCATAAGTTGAAATGGTTAAGTGGCTTGGAGGCCAATCTGAGCTCCATTATTGTTATGAGCAATGTTATCTAGATGCATGCAAGCTATATTGATGTCGGATTCATGACTTATTTAGGTATTCTGTGAGTTGATGCATTAAGTTGTGAAATATGTGTAATTATGTGCAATTTGAGTATCTAAATTGAATGCATGCAAGATAGATATGTTTATGTGGTTGAACACACTAATATTAAGGTATGTAAACTCTATTTATGAATGAAATTGGTTAGATTTGAGTATGGTAGAAAATGGTATGCAAAACCTCATTTTTCAGTGTATGTTCTGCCTAATCTAACCGGTTAGTCGAAATTTGTAACCGGTTAGATACTGTCAATTTTCAAAGAAAATGAATTTCTGAAATTGGCTAAGTATCCATACCATTTGTACTCAAGTTTAAGCTAGAATTTCATACAAAGACCAATCTAAAACTATGTGTTTGAGCACTTTTTGGTTTAGATTGGAGGTGATGAGTTAATACCTGAATATCAAAGGATAATTTCAAGAGGAAATTATGCATAAATGAAATTGGATTATGACTTAGATCTTTTGAATGATATTATGTGTTGAACTTGAGGTATTCTGTTATGCTAAGACCTTGTTATTGGATTGAGTAGAGAATTCAAGAAAAGATTCTTTGAAAATCAGTGGTTTTGTATTCAGGTCTGTAATTCTAACCAGTTAGGTGATTGTAACCAATTAGTACCTGAAGCTTAAAAATAAAAGTTAAGTTTTTGAATAAGGATTTGTTAACAACAATGATTATATTCTCTCAATCCAGGTCTATGAGCATATGGTAAATTTAAATTCAAAGGTGAATTTTATGAGTAAAGCCATACCTCAAGATATCATTCGGAAGTCGTGTTTTCTAGGTCATAATAATGGAATTAATGGGAACATGACCCTGTACTCTAGGAGTACCAAACTGATGCAACCTACTTGATGACACATTCTGGGAATGTGGCCATTGTCTGGGACATGGTTTCTTGGACACGTTCTGGAAACGTGATGCACACTCTGGGAGTGGTGCTTGATTATATTCCAAGTATGGTTTGCGATACGTTCTGGGAACGTATGTTAGTGTTCTAAGAACACATTGGTATAATAATGGAATTAAAGATAAAACCAACCTTGATGATTGTGCATTCATATAGAATGGAAGTTTGGTTGGTAGGAACGTTTATCATATTCTAGGAATATGAGGAGGGTACTCCGGGAGTAGCAAATTTATAACCTACTTGATGACACATTATAGATATGTGGCCAGTGTCTGGGACCTGGTTATATACGTTCTGGGAACGTATGTTAGTGTTCTGGGAACACATTGATATGCAACTTACTTGATGACACATTCTGGGAATGTGGCCAGTGTCCGGGGCCTGGTTTTTTATGCGTTCTGGGAACGTATGCGTTCTGGGAATGTGGTGCACACTCTGGGAGTGATGCGTATTTATCCAAGTATGGTTTGCTACACATTCTGGGAACGTGGTGCACACTCTGGGAGTGATGCGTATTTATCCAAGTATGGTTGGCATTACGTTCTGGGAACGAATGTCAGTGTTCCGGGAACACAACGGTGTATCGGATGGACGTCCAAGATGGACTTTTAGAGGCCTCAGTTGTGGAAGGAAATCATGCATCATGCCACCTGCATTGAAATAATTATTATGATTAACCGGGTGTGCTCATATGATTACGCATCATGATTTGCTACATGTTGACTTGTGGATATTAGTTTTATTCTCATTTGATTATGCGAATATGTATAGCTAACCCCCATGCCCTTATTAGGTGTTGATCGTGCATCTAGCTTGCACAAGAATCAGTAAAAGGGAGATGTCCCTTGGGTGCATGCAGAGTATAGAAAGTGTGGGTTGGGAACCCGTTGTGCAGATATCGAGGATCCGACCAGAAGGATGTTTGGACAAAGGACCAGTGACCAGCTCTATAACATTTCTATTTTTAATAGAATTTATATGATACATATTTTGGAAAAAGGTATCATAAGAGGAATTCAGTTTCATAATTATACTTATTTGGTATTAATGGACTTGTTACACCTAATATATTTTGGGGGTATAATATGATGATTTTACTATGTTTCCGCAAACTCTGATTTTGTTAGTCAAGTGTTTGTGAAAAGGAATTTTCAAGGTAAGGAAAAATTCTTATTTTCAGATCTTTTTCCAACGATAACAAGTCCAAGTATTCATAAACTTATTACTTTTCTTATAAAGTAAGATGATATACAAGGAGTGTTACATTTTTATGGTATAGCAATAGTCCTGACTCTTGGTCCTTGGGTGTGTGGTCCAATACGTTGGTCATCGATATCTGCAATGATTCCTGGGAAGTATGCTTTCATATACTTCCAAACTAGAGCTAAGGTTATGGGTAATGGCTCTAGATACGTAGCTTATTCTGTTAGTAAGAAGTGTTCTATGTAGTCTAAGTAGAAGTATGATAGTTGTATACTTCTCTTTAGACATGTTGTATACCCAAAACCATAGTGTTGGTTTAATACGTTTTCATAGAACCAGAGATGAGGAAATCTTAAGGACTTTTAGTTAAGTCCTTGACCCTAGAGAAGAGTATTTACCCTCACCTGTGTTAAAGTTAATCAACTTCTCAGACCGAGTGCAAGGCAGTCATCTCCTTAAAGATCAACCTTGTTGAGTCTGTTAAACTTTGAAGCTATCCTTTCTTTTGCCCCTTATGGATAAGGGTATTGATCGAAGTTGCTCAATGCCTTACCCAATCTGCTATCTCAAGTGGAGACTCCTACAAATCTTTTGTAGTTGTTTCCAAGGTATGTCGGAATCGTTCTATTAAGGTATTAGACTTTGTCTATCTACCTGTGTCATGATTTCATTTGATCTTAAGCACGGTTTGGGGGCCGAAGGATCAATTGATCATGATTAATGACGATAGAACAACTCTGTACTGGGATTCCCAAGTTTCGAATCTGGAATCCAATGAACCCAGGTGTTGCTTCTGGACAGCAGTGAAGGAGAAAGGGGGTTAAAGAAATCTTGGTTGTAAGAAATGATGTTAGGTTCACCATTGAGCAAAGAGATAGAGTTTGGAATCTAGTTAATTCTTGAAGCTGATTCTCTCTCTACTACCCTTACAATATGGTATCATCGGGAATGGTCAAATGGGAGAAACACGTAGAGAAGTTGCTAAAAGGATTGGTTGGACCAGGTTAAAGGAGTCTAAGTGTTTTCTAAGATTGATTGGCGACTGGATTAACCCAAATCAGGATTCGGGGCAGGGATACACTTAAGACTACATTTTGATCTCGATACGGACATTATGAGTAGAAAATAATGCCGTTCGGATTGACTAATGCACCTGTTCTTTTATGGATTATAAGAACGGGACCTTTAGATTATATTTGGATTCGTTTGTGGTTTCTTCTAAGAATCCGGAGGGACATGAAAAACATCTCGGGATTGTGTTGAGAATCCTACAAGAGGAGTAGTAGTGTGTTAAGCTCGCCAAAGATGAGTTTTGGTTGAGCGAAGTTACGTTCGCAAGGCATGTGATCTTTAAAGAAGAAATTGCGATGGATCCAGCAAAGGTAAGTTTAGTGTTGAAATGGGAACAGCCTAAGACTGTGACCGAGGAGAGAAGTTTCTTAGGGCTGGCTAGACATTATCGCCGGATTATTGAGGGATTTTCTACAATCGCATGGCCTTTGGCCAAGTTGACTTGGAAAGATCAACTGATTGTAATGAAATGATTGGATGTTGTTTAATTATGGTGGGGTAGTGATGGATTATACCCCAATATAATATGATTAGTCTAAGAGGAATTATGGAAATTGTGAGTAGACTATGATTTAAATCATTTCAGTGATGAATTCAGTTGGAATCAAGGTATTAGATTATGATTAAATCCTATTTTGAGTTGGATTGGACGATGTAAAGAAAATGGTTTTTGAAAGTTCTTTGGTTTTATTTCTAAAACTATACTTCATAACCGGTTAGAGTTTCTTGTAACCGGTTAAAAACTGAAAGTTTAAAATAAAAATTTAAGTCAATTGTGAAGTAACTTTTGGCATCAATAAACATCTTCCTCCAATCCAAACTCAATGTCAATTACCTAAGTAAAATTTAAGGAAGGATTTAATGTGATAAAATAACTTAATGCCTTGATTCATCATTGAAATTGATTTAAGAGGATTGAATTATAATACTTATGGATTAATCGAGAGTTGAAATTAAGGAGCTACTCCAATTAGAGAAGGTAGAGAATTGAGCTGGATGATGCAAAAAGAAACAATAGGTGTTAAGATGAGAAGGTTGTGATTCATGAACAAGTTTGGAGTTCGAAAGTATGGATGACAATAAGAAGAGGAAGAGTTGAATGTAAAATAAAAGCGATGGACGGAGTTTCTTAAAGATTATGGCTTTGATCCATTATCATCCTGGCATAGCAAACGTAGTTGCAGACGATTTGAGCTGAAAGGCTATTTATGTAAGCTTAATGGTGGTCAAGGAGGCTATTCTGATTGAGGAATTTAGAGACCTAAGTCTGGTAACCCAAGAGGAACCCTCTAGTATTAGATTGGGAATGTTGCCAAGCACCAACAAATTCTTGAATCGGATCGTGAATTTCAACCAGGAAATGAGGAGTTAGATTTCTATGAAGAAATGAATGAGATTTAATCTTTAGAATTAAAGTCTGAGATTATGGATATTAGAAAGTATATTATGGAAGTAAGGGATTTAGGAAGTGTTTTTTGGTACAACCTAGATGAGAAATCCAAAGGCATGAATTTCAGGAATAGATTATGTTCGAACCCAAGTAGCTATCAACTATCAAGGAATAAGGAATTTCTCGATGTTGGTAAGCACGTATGAGGACTATGGGAAAGTACATGAATTTCATGCGAGAAATGTCTGAGTTCAGAATAAGAGAAAGAATGATGAAATACAGGCCCAACTGGAGAAATAGGAAAAGTAAATAGGAGAATATCAACCACGGAAATATCAAGGTTAAGGAATCCTCGATTGAAGAAAAGTGTCTGAGGAGGAAATCGGGAAGGGAACATTTGTCCATCTCAAGGTGAAAACTGTGAGGCACATCACTTTGAGTTTAGTTGTGATGTACCTAAGGGAATAGTCAATTCCGATTGTAGGAAGCTGGAGTATTATTCACCGAATTGTCTTGAAGGAAAAGGTGAGAAAGGAATGGACGAATCTAGCACGAGAAGAATTCACCGGCTGAGATGAGAGTTGAGAGTAATCCTGACGTACACAACCCAAGCCTATCTCTTCCTTTGATCCGAGTTAACGTAGTTAAATGTTTTCGATTACGTTAATCTAATCGTTTGAGAATATCAATATCCTGTTGGAAGTTCAACTCCAACCTTTCTGTGATCAAAACCCTTATCACAGTTGGATGTGATAATATCTGTGGACACTACAGAAGTAGAAAGATCAGTTATGGCTAGAGAGATTAACAACCACCGGGATAGGACAAATCTTTGTCTCCCCAACGGAAATGTCTCTAGAACCTGACTATCTAACTAAGTCTGATAGTGATAATTACCCTATCTTTAAGTTCATCTAACTTAAAGACATGTCGTATGGTCTTTCTTACGAAAGATTATATCTGAAAGGGATGATTTTGTTATTAATGGTTTGAATATTAGGACTGATCACCCTAACGTCTCAAACTATTAAGGAATAAAGTCATACAAATGTTTCTTTGATCGTGCTCGAGAGATCAGAGTGCGCAGCCCAAAAAGTTTTTCCAAAAAGTTGATTGAAAAGTGTTTTATTTGAAGAATGTTTATGTGAAGTGTATTATTCAAAAGAGTATTTCTTTTAAAAGAAATTCTTTCACATAAGAGTTTTATAAGAAGAATCCTTATGGTTTAGTTTGGAAAGTTTTTCCTGAAGGGTTTTATTTGAAATGTTTCAAAATACAAGGATTATATCGAAACTCTTTTAAGTGGGGCAGTACCCTAAAGAACAAATTTTTGGGGGTTGGATGAAGTTTTCTAGTATAAAAACATTTTGGAAAAGTGGAAAATTTCAGAAGATGAATTTCGGGGACAAAATTCCTTTTAAGTGGGGGAGTAGTGTAACACCCCTAATTTTCGTCTCCCAAATAACCAAGAAATTAATTATAACAATTATTTTATAATTGATTTATATTAGTTTTGAAGGTTTTAGTTTTTGTACATTATGTGTTTTTATATATAAAAATATGAAATATATTTTTATAGGGATATTTTGTACAAAAATTTGAATATTGTAATTTAGTCCTTGGGTTGGGACCTAATTGCAATATTAAAAAGGTTTTTGAAGAAAGAGTAATTAAATTATTAATTTTTAAATTTTATCAGCATGTAACCGGTTAGAAGGGCTTTGTAACTGGTTACACGATGAACTAAGAAAACTGGGTTAGCGCGTTTGATGAGTAATCACGCGTTTTAACCCAGAATTCGCCACGAAATCATCTTAATCTTAGTGGGGAAAGATGTGTCAACATGCATGGAGCTCTGATTTTGCTATATATAGCCTTGTGTTGATGAATTGAAACCCATTTTACTCCTGAATTGCTGAAGCTCTGTTTTAGGGTTCTTGGTTCGTCTGGTGCGATTCTCCTTCGTTTCTGAGAGTTAGAACATGAGTGATACACGGTTACAAAGCTCACATCAAGGGCTTTGTATTAATATAAAGTTTGTGAGTTGAGAGTTCCTGGAGTTTGAGAACGAAGCTTGCCAAGTTGAGGTGTTGATGCTGTCAAACCTCAGCTTCTGGTTTCTGGAGCTGCAATGTTTTGGATCAAGCACAATTTAGAGGTAAGGGGGAAGCTTACTATTTGCTAGAATGAGAATAAATTGTGGTAGAATATAAGATGAGTCACCAAGAGACTCAAAGGGAATAAGTTGAAATGGTTAAGTGGCTTGGAGGCCAATCTGAGCTCAATTATTGTTATGAGCAATGTTATCTGTAACACCCCAATTTGGACTTAGAATTTTCACTAAAAATTTGCGCCATTTTTTTTTATAACATTATCAAAATCAATTCCGTTTAATTCTTCTACCAAAAGATTTTCATAAATACAATTTGATTCATTTGGTTTACAAAAAATGTTTGGTACTTAGACTCACGTCATAAAATTCTATTTCCAAAAAGAGATGTTATCATCCAACATATTTCCAAAAACTCATTTTATCAATGTCATATTTATTCGATGGTTAACTTGCGAAAAAACATTTAATTAATTAACTTCATGAATATAATATATATAACAAAAGAAACTTCTTTTATTTCATTTCAAATAATCATTTATTACAACTGGGGTTACATTCGGGATAGATTAATCATGTCCTAATCACCTTAAGATAGGATACAAAGCAAAGACTATCCTATCTTATACTATAAGTCTTCATTGCTATCTCCCATCACAAGCGCATAGAAGATTCCTCGATTGTTGCTTCCGCTTCCTCCTGGTACGGGCGTCATCTCATGATCCTCTTCCAACTTGAGCAACTACTACTCGAACTACTACTTGATCTGTCATCTGTGAACATTGTTCCCCAATGTCCACAGGAAAGGGAAACAGAGAGAGTAAGCACTTCCGAACGATATTATCGTCGACGGCGTGGGCTTACCGTAGGGGAATATTAAGACCACACAAACATGTACATCATTATTATCATTATCGATCTTATTGCATTTGTTACCATAAAATCTTTTCCCACTAAATGTTATACCTCTTAAAAACTATAGCCGTTATATTATCTTTAGTCTCTAAGTTTCATACCATCGGTAAATCAAAAGGGGGTACCATTACCGAGGTTCGAGGTATGGATATCACACACGTTACATCTCCTCCATAAGTCCAACCATATCCTAGTTCAGAAAGCAGATGGGACGCACAGGAACCCTAGCCACACTGGCATCAAAGTCGGTAAACGAAAAGGCTATACCATCGCCAGTGGTAAGTAAGATATAAAAATTCATGTGACCAACACCGGCAGTCGACAAGATTCATTTCATAAAGGTTTCCAAAAACCCAACCCTTACCGAACTTCTAGCCCCGTTCAGGTTCCCTCTCACCATCTATGATTTGCTCAAGGGGGCAACAGCACTATCTCCAGATGGCCTGCAGTCCTCGCTACGACGAAAGCCCAGACTCCTGCATGAACCTTGTCATTGTAGTCCCGTCCCGCCTAAAGAAGTACTCGAGGCTTCTTGACGTTTCACCGTCCTTGCCCTCCCCTATTGCAATCATCACTTGAAGAACTCCTATCTCCAAGCATACCTGAGTATCCGTAGATAAACAGGGTGTCTTTCCTCTCCACTACTTCACTCTCAACGCAAGGTTTAAAATAAAGGGTTCCTATGTCTTTTAAGTTATCGGAGAGTTTTTACAAAGTTTAACATTCCTAGTTGTGGTCGACCATTCTAAACCTTGCTTCTAACGGGCCTCGACCTCTAAGGGATTAGCTTCTCATGGATACTTCCAGATCACAGGGAATTCAACACTTAAAGATCAAGCATGTCATCATGACAATACGATCCGGGGTAGTATTATAACTTTCCTACACCATTGTAAAGGTTCCATAATAATTCCTTAAACCATAAAGCCTTTAATCAATTCCCAAAAATTATACACCATGACATCTTATGAATCCATTATTTTTCCAATAATAGGTTGATATATCATATTCGCCAGACATGTTATCATTAATAATTTAATATTATGATAGATTCAACATCATAATAAAACAAGATATACAACACATACAATTATATCTGAGGGATCGTGTTTTCGTATGAACGGCGGGATATACACACACAATTGCCGTTCTACTACTCACTCGATAGATCCCTAGTTCCGACCTTTGAGATGATACGGAACGTCCTTATATTACACTATATGCCACTATGTCTTAAGAAGGCTTCTCTCTCACCTGAGCTCCACGCTTACTCTGTTTTCAACCCTTTTGCGTCTACAACTCCAGCAGCTCGTTCACTTTTGATTCCTTTATTCTTGAATGATGAACGACATACAATTAATATCTAATTGAGTACCTTATACTACCTTTACGTAAAGACTAACCCAAAGTCCCTTAAAATAGAAATCCTCTTTAAAACATAAATCCTTTTTAAGACATCAGATATTCTTAAAATAATTCCTTTTTAAAATTCAAGAAATCCTCTTTACAAAACATAATTTAAAACTCACTTCAATATTTGAAAACCTTTAAGAATACATTTTTATTTTCATAAAAACCACACTACATTGCTTATATAACAACTACCATGTTCAAACTAGCATGATTTTAAGGTACTTTTTCTTTTGATGCAAGTCTTAATCAGATCAAGCAGTAAACCAGTTTTGCAACAAACCATGTTATAAGCATATATACTAAATAAGAAAGTAAATTCAAGCATTCAAGGTTTAAAATACTTTTTCTATCATAAATTAGATTAAGTTACAGACCACAATCAGATTATAGAAAATTCACTCTCAAACATCAGTACATTAAAAATAACCTTTACGGATATTCACATCAACTTAACAGTAATTAACCAAATATATACTCTTTGAAAACATTAATTCCTCAAAGTCCTTGAAGTTTTGGGATCATGTAAATACCTAAAAAAAATCAATCATTCTTTACATTTTATACAAGTACAAACAATATTTCATTTAACACATACACCACCTTAATTATAATTATTCTAAATTTACTTTTAAAAATTCATTTTCTAATCCTTTGCACTTATACTTCAAATTTAACATGAAATCTACATATCTAATCATTCAAGAACAAGTCATAACATAAATACTACACATTTCTCATTTTTGGACAGCATGCATACACAAACTTAAAAATTCAATTTCTCTTAAACAGAACATCAAAAACACATGCCGATTCTTCCTAAATTCTTATTACAACTTCTACTATAATAAAATAACTAAAACTAAACAAAATAAAATAGTTGCATCTGCTGTACAGCCACAGAAAAGTTGCATCAATTCAAAAAGTTCAAGTAACAATCCAAAACAATTTAGATACAATTCCTACTTATGCCAAAGACTTATAAATACAATTATTTCTAATAAAATATAACTTTTTCATTAATTCTAAATTCTGGACAGCAGCTTAATATTTTTAATTTAATTTATCCTAATAACTCAAAATACTTATTTCTATTGATTTCTATATCACATTTGCACATATAAACAAGGTATCACTAACATTCTAAAAATAGTCATTTGGGATCTTAAATAAATAAATTTTTTCAGATTTAAAAATAAATTTCCAGAATAAAAATGAAACTTTCAAAATTAATCTTTTCCATATAAACATGTAATATATTCCATAAACATACTAAAGCAATCATCAAATAAAATAGAAAAACTCAATAAATTTAATTTCTTTTTCTCCTAAAATTCGACTAACATATAGACAAATTAGAAAAATATTTTCAATTCCTAAAGCATCTATATAATATAATTATATCATTTTGTATATTAAAAATAAGAGGTTTAATCATTAACAAAATATAAAATAAATCTCTTTTAGAAAATAATTCACTTTTTCCAGCAACTAACATTCACAAACATATCAACCACATGCTCATACAATTAATCAAAAATACATGTTCTTAAAGGTTTATAACAACTACCATTTGTTCCTATTTCTTGTAAACAATTAACTATAATACACATCAAACAATCAAACAAATTACAAAAATAATTTCAAACAACACAATAGACCTCACGGTCTATTCGGTCTATTCTTCTTATTTTTCCAGAAATTTAATTTTTGTTCTTATTTTAACTTAAATCAGACAAGAAGAAATAAAATCAAATAATAACAATTAAACCAAATTCTTATAAACTACAATTTCCTACACTTCAAGAACATCAAAATTTTCCAGAATTCATTTTATTTTCAAAAATCATTTTTTTGTTCCTTTAAATCATTTTCATTTCATTTCTACTTTAAAGAAAATACTTATTTGTTTTCATTCTTAACTATAACTCAAATACCCATGAAATAACAACAATTATCATACAATATATATATATATATATGTACATACACGTCCAGAAAAGAAAAGAAAATAAAAACCAAAATAAAAATCCATTTTAATCTTTTATTCATTTCTATTTTCTTTTCTTTAATTTTTCGACGTACGGTTGAAAAGATATGAATTTCTAAAGATAGGATACTTTAATCCATCAAAAGACAATTCATCTTCTAAAATCATTTAAATCAAATACCTTACCTTAAAATATTTTATTTAAATAGGCTAGGGAAAACATTGGTATATAATATATATACCTATATATGTCATGTATATATATATATAGGTATATATATATATTTATTCATATATATATTAAATCCAGGCATCAAAATCAAGCATAATTTCCTAATTTCAATTATAAAGTCACAAATAATTTGGGTAAAATTGTGGGTCTCACATTATCTAGATGCATGCAAGCTATATTGATGTCGGATTCTTGACTTATTTGAGTATTCTGTGAGTTGATGCATTAAGTTGTGAAATATGTGCAATTATGTGCAATTTGAGTATCTAAATTGAATGCATGCAAGATAGATATGTTTATGTGGTTGAACACACTAATATTAAGGTATGTAAACTCTATTTATGAATGAAATTGGTTAGATTTGAGTACGGTAGAAAATGGTATGCAAAACCTCATTTTTCAGTGTATGTTCTGCCTAATCTAACCGGTTAGTCGAAATTTGTAACCGGTTAGATACTGTCAATTTTCAAAGAAAATGAATTTCTGAAATTGGCTAAGTATCCATACCATTTGTACTCAAGTTTAAGCTAGAATTTCATACAAAGACCAATCTAAAACTATGTGTTTGAGCACTGTTTGGTTTAGATTGGAGGTGATGAGTTAATACCTTAATATCAAAGGATAATTTCAAGAGGAAATTATGCATAAATGAAATTGGATTATGACTTAGATCTTTTGAATGATATTATGTGTTGAACTTGAGGTATTCTGTTATGCTAAGACCTTGTTATTGGATTGAGTAGAGAATTCAAGAAAAGATTCTTTGAAAATCAGTGGTTTTGTATTCAGGTCTGTAATTCTAACCGGTTAGGTGATGATGTAACCGGTTAGTACCTAAAGCTTAAAAATAAAAGTTAAGTTTTTGAATAAGGATTTGTTAACACCAATGATTATATTCTCTCAATCCAGGTCTATGAGCATATGGTAAATTTAAATTCAAAGGTGAATTTTATGAGTAAAGCCATACCTCAAGATATCATTCAGAAGTCGTGTTTTCTAGGTCATAATAATGGAATTAATGGGAACATGACCCTGTACTCTAGGAGTACCAAACTGATGCAACCTACTTGATGACACATTCTGGGAATGTGGCCATTGTCTGGGACATGGTTTCTTGGACACGTTCTGGGAACGTGATGCACACTCTGGGAGTGGTGCTTGATTATATTCCAAGTATGGTTTGCGATACGTTCTGGAAACATATGTTAGTGTTCTGGGAACACATTGGTATAATAATGGAATTAAAGATAAAACCAACCTTGATGATTGTGCATTCATATAGAATGAAAGTTTGGTTGGTAGGAACGTTTATCATATTCTGGGAATATGAGGAGGGTACTCCGGGAGTAGCAAATTTGTAACCTACTTGATGACACATTATAGATATGTGGCCAGTGTCTGAGACCTGGTTATATACGTTCTGGGAACGTATGTTAGTGTTCTGGGAACACATTGATATGCAACTTACTTGATGACACATTCTGGGAATGTGGCCAGTGTCCGGGGCCTGGTTTTTTATGCGTTCTGGGAACGTATGCGTTCTGGGAATGTGGTGCACACTCTGGGAGTGATGCGTATTTATCCAAGTATGGTTTGCTACACATTCTAGGAACGTGGTGCACACTCTGGGAGTGATGCGTATTTATCCAAGTATGGTTGGCATTACGTTCTGGGAACGAATGTCAGTGTTCCGGGAACACAACGGTGTATCGGATGGACGTCCAAGATGGACTTTTAGAGGCCTCAGTTGTGGAAGGAAATCATGCATCATGCCACCTGCATTGAAATAATTATTATGATTAACCGGGTGTGCTCATATGATTACGCATCATGATTTGCTACATGTTGACTTGTGGATATTAGTTTTATTCTCATTTGATTATGCGAATATGTATAGCTAACCCCCATGCCCTTATTAGGTGTTGATCGTGCATCTAGCTTGCACAAGAATCAGTAAAAGGGAGATGTCCCTTGGGTGCGTGCAGAGTATAGAAAGTGTGGGCTGGGAACCCGTTGTGCAGATATCGAGGATCCGACCAGAAGGATGTTTGGACAAAGGACCTGTGACCAGCTCTATAACATTTCTATTTTTAATAGAATTTATATGATAAATATTTTGGAAAAAGGTATCATAAGAGGAATTCAGTTTCATAATTATACTTATTTGGTATTAATGGACTTGTTACACCTGATATATTTTGGGGGTATAATATGATGATTTTACTATGTTTCCGCAAACTCTGATTTTGTTAGTCAACCTCATTATTAATCAAGTGTTTGTGAAAAGGAATTTTCAAGGTAAGGAAAAAATCTTATTTTCAAATCTTTTTCCAACGATAACAAGTCCAAGTATTCATAAACTTATTACTTTTCTTATAAAGTAAGATGATATACAAGGAGTGTTACACCTGGGCGCGGGGTTAGGCGCGCCTGCGCGCAGTTCCGTCTGGCTGGTGCATCTGATGCACCTTGCGCGCCTGGGGCATGGCTTCGCGCGCCTGGGGCGCGAGCTAGTTGACCCTGGGTTGACCATGCCATAACTCCTTCGTTAACCGTCGGATCTTGCTCAAATTTGGAGACAAGCTTCCTAAGGCCCTTATCTTCATATCCAACGGTGGAATTCGTGTTTAGAGCTATGGATATTTTATTCCTAATTTTATTTCACCAGACGAGTTCTAACCCTTAAGACACCGATTTAACTCCCGATTTCGCTTAGATAATTTTGCCCCTTGCGACCAATGTCTCCTACACAACCCCTAAGACTTATAATTACTACACATCTTGCTCCTAAAATTCTTTAAGCAATTAATCTACCCATTCCTTACACTTTAAGCCTATTACTTCGCTAAATATACTTGGAATTAAATTAGGGATGTTACATTTTCTAGCGACAGACCTACGTTTAGTCCCCAAGCGACCCACTTGAGCTTTTATCATTTATAATCAAGAACGCCTCACGTCCCAATTACAACAAGACGATGCCACACCCTCACACTAAGGTAGCCTATCTACTAGGTGCCCCACTGTTTGTCTAGCCACTACCCCAGATACACAACAAAGATTCGTCAACCTATACAACGCGAACGCCACACGTTCGAACCAGGGAGTTACTCCCTAATAACTAAGGGTCACACACCCCTTTACAAAAATGGTTGAGATATGAATGGTTAGTACAAGAACTACAGTGCACTCTATGTAGTGCAGATACAACAAGGAAGCTTCTAGCAATACTGTGTTCTAAATAACACGGATACAACAATTAAGTTCTAATGGCTATGGTAATCGTTTCACTATAGCATAGGTCACACACTCAGAGAATATGGAGAAGAAGAAGAACAGAGCGTGAAAAACGTTTTCTCAAAAAATGTGATCAAAAGAGTTTTTTTTTGGAAGAGAGAAAACCTTTCTTAAATAAAAGATTTGGTTTAGAAGATTTGAATTTTGAATTTGAAAAATAAAATCAGAATCAAATCAAAAACGATTTTAGAAATAAATCAAATTCAAAATCAAAATCAAATCAAAAACGATTTTGGAAATAAAATAAAATAAGTTTTAAAATAAAAAACATATCAAAGAGATTTAAAAAATAAATCCAAGATTTGATTCTTAAAACAAATAAGGAAGTATTTCAAAATAATATTTAAATTAGTATTTTTTAAAATAACTCAGAATCAATTATGTAAAAACAAAAATTTAAACATTTAAGATTGATTCTTACACGGATTTCAATAAAACTTAAAGGTAATCGATTACATGAAAGAGGTAATGGATTATCTTCTTTCTGTGAAAAATAGTGAAATTCATTTTTAAAAAAGTAATCGATTATTTAAAACAAGGTAATCAATTAACATCTTCTTGTGAGAAAGGTAATCGATTATCAAAAACAGTAATCGATTAATTTCAAATAAAATTCCCAGATCACAACTTAGAAACATAATAATCGATTATCCAGGAGAGGTAATTGTAACTGTAACAGCCCGATTTTCGTAAACCAAAATAATTGACTTTTGTTCATTAATGTTGCAAAAATGAGGCCAGATTTTTTTTTTGTAAAACATTGTTGAAGGGTTTTGAAAATGTTATTGACATCCTTCAACCTTCTCTTTCGAAAACCGAGTTGTTACTTAAAACCCAAAACTCATTCACCTTGTTTTTCGAAAACATCTTATTAAGAAAACAGTTTAGTTCCACTTTAAGCAAATTTCGTTCCTCTACTCAAAGGACTTCAACATGTTTCATAAAAGAGTATTCTTACAATCCTTAAAAATTGGACATGCTTCATAGCAACTTAAGTTACATTAATGGTTCATCACTTAGGTAATCCTTGACACAAACACTCACTACAATCTAATCTAACCATACTATCCTCAAACTGCCCTATTGAAGGCAATCGGGTGGAGGTCCTCCTTCTTCATGGGTCCTCTTTTTGCTTTCGAAGATGAAGCCGTCCATGTAGTTGTCTCTGTAATGTCGTTGGGCTCCAACTTCACTCCTTCTCCGGTGGTAGACTTCCACTGTTCCTCATATTGCACCTTCTCCTTATATTTCGATATCCTCGCACAGTGACTTGTCCCAAGCGCGGCCCCAAGTTAGCTCCGCTCAGTTGATGCTCCGGGTCGGGGATGACAATCTGAGTATGGCCGGTCCATACCCAGCCGCTTGGAGTACGCTTCCAACCTCTTCCATACTTACTCCATGTGGTGATGTCCATGCAGTACTCCATATGCCCGTTGAAATACCAGCAACACCGATATGCCAACTGTAACACCCTAAGAATAATTACCCTTAATTACACCATTATGAAAATAACGACTTAAAATTTCTTTTTAAAACTACTTGACTTATAAAATTCTTTTGTCCAATCGGACAGAGTTTCCTTTGTTTATTGGACATTCCAAAAACTTAGTTTTCCTGTAACCTGTGCAAATCGAATATATTCATTTCATCCAGAGCCAACAGGGCCAAAATAACCATTGTGTGACATTCAACTACATCATAAGCATAATGACATCAGAGATAGCAGCAATGAACAAGTTGTGGAACTGTAAAAGTTTTCCCAAAAAAAATAATATACTTCCTACCCATAGGAAGTGTCCTGGATGACCCAAGAAAATAAAGCTTTACAATCCACTTTCAAAAACAACTATACCATATGCCAAAAATAACCAGGACTATACAAAAACCCCAAAAAAAGAACCCACTACTATCTAGTCTCCCTGGGAGGGAGAGTGCACCTGCTCGGCCGGGGGCTGTGCAAGCTCAATTTCTGTACCTGTAAAGATAGTAAGGGAGTGAGCATTGCACATGAAATAGGAAAGCAGTTTCTCATTAGACATAATTACCCACTAAGCCAAGCACAATTATCAATTAGATCATATAACACAATTTATCCACCGACACACATCATGCATTCACATTTTAGCAATCCATTTCAGATTTCATTTATATTTCTCATTACTTATCATTTTGTTTCACTTGTCATCTCTTTCATTCCTGACATCTGTTCATCTTTTCAACATTTTCATCTCTTTATCACTTTCGTCTTTCACATCACTTTCATCTTTTTATTTCCCTTTTCATAACCTTCACTTACTCATATTATCAGTTTTCAACTCATAACCATAAATCATACACTTTTTCGAAATCATACACCGTATGTCACCTCACAATTAGAGGCTCACATACCCAAATAACATCGTATGTCTCCTCACGGTCAGAGGACAACACACACACATCTCATCATCTTTTAAATCATTTTATCTTTTCTTTACCATTAGGGATTAGCGCACCTGTTAGGCATTTCACACCCACTAGGACTTTCACCCAATCTAGGTAACTTTCCACCTATTAGGCCACGGTTGACACCCATTAGGACTAAAAACAACATCTCAACTCTTTTACCATCACATTCACATTTTCTATTTTCAAAACTTTTATTATTGTGCAGCATGATTGATCCATTGGATACCCCCGCCTAACGGGCATTTACGGGACCTAATAGGTAACTTGCACCTGGATTGGGTAACTTGTGCCTAATGGGTAACTTGTCACCTAACAGGGCACCTAATGGGTCGGTGTATCACAAGGATCAATCATAGCTGCAACTTCAATCATTTTTATAATTCCATTTATTTATATTCAAAACAATTATCACACTTAGAATCATTGGCAACATTACTTGCATTATCACATAAAAGTAACATCCACATATATTCCAAATAACTCATAAATTAGATCAATTGCTCACATTAATAGATATTCACCAATTCAATCAACGTTTAATATATATAGAGCATTTAGCATTAATACATACCAATTTCTATGCATTCTCAAAGTTTACTTTTTATTTCTTTAATTAAATCAAACTACTCTATTCCTTCAAAATCCTAGGGATTTAATAACACCAAAATAACATATAAATCCTAGCAAGCTCTTATGAACTAATTTGAACCTATTCCCTAGAACAAACCAATGCTCACTATATCCACTCCCTTACCTTAACCAAGGAGAGGGAGAGTGGGAAAATCCAAGCCTTAGCTCCAAGCACTCCCAAAACCAAGAGCTCCAAAGGCAAGAAGATAAAGAGAGCGATGATGATCTTCCCTAAGTCGAAGGAATGGAATGATGATGAGATTATTGCCCAATTTCAAGAGAAAATTCGAATTTCCCAAAGAGGGGAAAGAGAGAGAGAGAAAATCCAAATTAAAGAGAGAGAAGAACTCAAGAACATGAATACGTACTTGGAGCAACGAAGAGGGACTTGATGATGGATTTTGGAGTGATTCCCTTGAGGCTTGATGGATTTGGAATGAGAGATTGTGTGCCCTAGAGAGAGAAAATTCGAGTTTTTGGCAAGAATTCACGTGTGGATCGCCTTTATTTTTTTCCACTGCAACAGCCCTTAATCGATTAATAATCGATTTAAATGCAGCTTAATCGATTAAGAGGCGATAAAGAGGCGATTAAGCTGCACAATTTTGCAATATCTAGACTTTGAAAGGCCATAACTTCTTCGTTACCCGTTGGATTTTCCTCAAATTTTAAAGCAAGCTCCTACTTCACATCCAACGGTGGAATTTGTGTTTAGAGTTGTAAATCTTTTATTTTGAATTTCCTAATATAGGGTGTTTATAACACCAAAACATCGCTTCTAACGCTCTTTTGTTCATCTTTCCACCTCCTTTCTGATGCCAATGCTTCTTGATTCCTTTATGGCATTCAAAGAACTCCTAATCCATCATTTTAAATCCTTTTTAGAATAATCCCCACTTCCAAATCTTAACATTATTCTAATTACTCTTAGAATTAAAATTCGGGATGTTACAATTCTCCCCCACTTATTAGAATTTCGTCCCCTAAATTCCGTTGAGTTCCGTAATTGGAGAACCATCCCATTGGTAAAGCTTCTGACTACGCTTTTCACTTCCCTTCGGTCTTTATTCCCCGCACCGAGTGCGGTTAGGGTCAAGCCTATTTCAATGCTTCTCCTCGAATACAATGTATCATCTCTACCTAGATAGGATCATAAGTTTTCTTATTATTAAAGTTCCATCTCCCATTCCTTGGATTGAAATCCTCCCCCACTTGGCATTGACATACTTGATTATATCCATGCTAGGGGGTATGCTCAGTCGTTGCTCAGAATAAAGTACACTGGTTCCCGACCGGTATCCAAGGCTGAAAAGAGGGCACGTGGGTGACTACCTATCCGTAGGCATAGAACTATGCAGGGTTTCTACGACTTGGCGAATTCCCACATACACATTTAAGATGCTTGAAACTTGAAGAGAGCGAAGATGAAAAGAAGAAACATGAAGCACTCCAGAGTGAGTCTCATGGTTTTTGCAAGACGACCCAGGATGTACTGGGTACATGTCCAGCAATAAGAGAATGGAGGTTACCCCCAAAGTGTGCATTTTCAGCAGAAAGCCATCGAAGGATGCGTTTTTTATGGATCTGCGGCTGATTGATTGGTCTCGGTCAAGGTCTAGTTGTTATTTCTCAATTCGGTGTTATTTTGGGAAGGTCTTGCTTTTTCCCCTAGTTTCACTCTTATTCGATTCTCCGCGAAGCGTTTGGACTTATCTGTTTAGCAGTCCTATGGCTTATGGTATGATTACTAGTTACTGTCGCTCGGATATGATCCGAATTGAGTCATCAAGTCTCCCCCACTTAGTATCAACATACCTGAGTAAGTCGAAGGCAGGGAGGAAGCTGGGTTGATTCCAAGAATTAATTAGCTAAGTTCTTAATTGGTTGGTGAGGTGGTTCATGGGATTAAGTTCACTACTAATCGGTCTTATTGTTGTGGTTTCGAATTTTCTATGACATGATGGCTCTCCATGCCTACGCATACGGCTAAGTTCTCATACAAGTTAGAGGGGTGGTTCGATCATTTAGTTGAATGTTCTCGGTGGAAGTATAGAATAAGAGTATCTTAAATGGGGTTGGTTTGCGAATCACTGTTTATGAGCCTTAGTAAAGATCCGATAGGATTAAAGTTCAATCGGGCTTTCGACAGAGATAGAATTCCTAGATGGTTTATTCGGATCTCAACTAGATGATTGAAATAATATAGCATGTCAATAAACGCGAAGACCGAGGTGGTCAGTCCCAATCTCACATTTATCAACTGTACATCACTGCGTGGTTGAATGATAGCATTATCTTTTAACAGATGCAAGAGAAAGGATGACCAATCCTAACCTTACACTCTATTAGAGGATGACACTATCACCAGGTTTTTGGTTAGGTCTCTTGTTACGGTCTTATAACTAAGTAAGGTTTTTCCTACGTGTTCCTTTAGATGGTACTCAAGATTGGATTGAAGATGAGTCTTTCTTAGGTTTCACAACATCTAGAAATACAGGATTAGGAATTTAAAATTCCAAGAGAATTGATTTAGGATATTCTACACTGAAACTTAATAGAGATGCAGATTGAAAATACCTAAAATGTTTATCTAAGTTTTTGAATCGTCTCGTACCTTTTGTTAGTTTGGCCCTGACCTCCTTAAGTAGTTGTACTGCAAACCTCAAGGGTGTGGACCCAGAAACTGATATTGTCTGAATGTAAGGTTGAGACGTCCAGGACGAAGTCCTGTGTCTTTAAGTAATCCATCTGGAGCGGTGTCGGGTATGATCACTAACACTCCATGAAAGATGTGACGAGACTCACCACCGAATATTAATACATCACCTGACCCCAAGGGGATTCTTTCTGCTCTCCTTGGATCTCTCTGGTCTCCATAGAGAAACTCAGCGGAGTCACCAATGCAGAATGATACTACCGGTATACCTCTTTGCAGGCTACCAACACTTTCATCACGGTCCTGATGAAGACCAAGCCTTCCATTTTTTTCATAGAAATTGACAATGCAGACATCAGGGGACATGGAAGGGAGTATGTCCTCCACTTCACTTACACCGCATTCCTTCTCAATCAAAGATTGTGCTTCCTGCATCACTCCCATAGCCAGCTGAATGAAATGATCAGGAATATTGGGTGGTTCGCTTCCATCAATTACTCTTTTGTGTTCATATACTCGAGTTTGAGGATTCCAGTCTAAGCCGAGGCACATCATTTTCTGTCGGAGCCTGGCTCAACTTGTAAAGCCTGGTTGATAAAAACCTCCAGGGCCTAAGCCCATCTCACTACAGTTCTTTACTACGCCCACCTGTTCTTCATGAGCGAAGTGTTGCTTCAGGAGAACCATTCCCGGTCTCACAATTATACTCTTCTTCTCACCAACTTGTACCCCCACATGTTGCTCCTTGTCTTCAATAGTCGATCTAAGCTTACCACTTGTAGAAGTTTGCCCTTCTTGAAGACAGATGTCATATGGCCTGGGTTTCAAAGAATCAGCTGGGGAATTGATCTTACGATCAGTAGCCGAACTGCTAGCAGGAGATTGGAGAAGCTGATTTTTCATGTTGCTACAGTGTGGCAACAAAGGATTCTATTGATGCGGGCATATACATAATTTAGTACATATCTACATAGGGTTCTATAACTATAAACCTAAGTAACTACTATAGAACTTGACACTATTTCCTAGTTACTCTCTTGGTGAGTAACCATTGGAGATGCGAATCCACACTCCAAAGGCCGAGGGAAACTTCTCTGATAGCATAAATGTAACACCCTAAGAATAATTACCCTTAATTTCCCCATTATGAAAATAACGACTTAAAATTTCTTTTTAAAACTACTTGAGTTATAAAATTCTTCTGTCCAATCGGACAGAGTTTCCTTTGTTTATTGGACATTCCAAAAACTTAGTTTTCCTGTAACCTGAGCAAATCGAATATATTCATTTCATCCAGAGCCAACAGGGCCAAAATAACCATTGTGTGACATTCAACTACATCATAAGCATAATGACATCAGAGATAGCAGCAATGAACAAGTTGTGGAACTGTAAAAGTTTTCCCAAAAAAAATAATATACTTCCTACCCATAGGAAGTGTCCTGGATGACCCAAGAAAATAAAGCTTTACAATCCACTTTCAAAAACAACTATACCATATGCCAAAAATAACCAGGACTATACAAAAACCCCAAAAAAAGAACCCACTACTATCTAGTCTCCCTGGGAGGGAGAGTGCACCTGCTCGGCCGGGGGCTGTGCAAGCTCAATTTCTGTACCTGTAAAGATAGTAAGGGAGTGAGCATTGCACATGAAATAGGAAAGCAGTTTCTCATTAGACATAATTACCCACTAAGCCAAGCACAATTATCAATTAGATCATATAGCACAATTTATCCACCGGCACACATCATGCATTCACATTTTAGCAATCCATTTCAGATTTCATTTATATTTCTCATTACTTATCATTTTGTTTCACTTGTCATCTCTTTCATTCCTGACATCTGTTCATCTTTTCAACATTTTCATCTCTTTATCACTTTCGTCTTTCACATCACTTTCATCTTTTTATTTCCCTTTTCATAACCTTCACTTACTCATATTATCAGTTTTCAACTCATAACCATAAATCATACACTTTTTCGAAATCATACACCGTATGTCACCTCACAATAAGAGGCTCACATACCCAAATAACATCGTATGTCTCCTCACGGTCAGAGGACAACACACACACATCTCATCATCTTTTCTTTACCATTAGGGATTAGCGCACCTGTTAGGCACTTCACACCCACTAGGACTTTCACCCAATCCAGGTAACTTTCCACCTATTAGGCCACGGTTGACACCCATTAGGACTAAAAACAACATCTCAACTCTTTTACCATCACATTCACATTTTCTATTTTCAAAACTTTTATTATTGTGCAGCATGATTGATCCATTGGATACCCCCGCCTAACGGGCATTTACGGGACCTAATAGGTAACTTGCACCAGGGTTGGGTAACTTGTGCCTAATGGGTAACTTGTCACCTAACAGGGCACCTAATGGGTCGGTGTATCACAAGGATCAATCATAGCTGCAACTTCAATCATTTTTATAATTCCATTTATTTATATTCAAAACAATTATCACACATAGAATCATTGGCAACATTACTTGCATTATCACATAAAAGTAACATCCACATATATTCCAAATAACTCACAAATTAGATCAATTGCTCACATTAACAGATATTCACCAATTCAATCAACGTTTAATATATAGAGCATATAGCATTAACACATACCAATTTCTATGCATTCTCAAAGTTTACTTTTTATTTCTTGAATTAAATCAAACTACTCTATTCCTTCATAATCCTAGGGATTTAATAACACCAAAATAACATATAAATCCTAGCAAGCTCTTATGAACTAATTTGAACCTATTCCCTAGAACAAATCAATTCTCACTATATCCACTCCCTTACCTTAACCAAGGAGAGGGAGAGTGGGAAAATCCAAGCCTTAGCTCCAAGCACTCCCAAAACCTAGAGCTCCAAAGGCAAGAAGATAAAGAGAGCGATGATGATCTTCCCTAAGTCGAAGGAATGGAATGATGATGAGATTATTGCCCAATTTCAAGAGAAAATTCGAATTTCCCAAAGAGGGGAAAGAGAGAGAGAGAGAAAATCCAAATTAAAGAGAGAGAAGAACTCAAGAACATGAATACTTACTTGGAGCAACGAAGAGGGACTTGATGATGGATTTTGGAGTGATTCCCTTGAGGCTTGATGGATTTGGAATGAGAGATTGTGTGCCCTAGAGAGAGAAAATTCGAGTTTTTGGCAAGAATTCACGTGTGGATCGCCTTTATTTTTTTCCACTGCAACAACCCTTAATCGATTAATAATCGATTAAAATGCAGCTTAATCGATTAAGAGGCGATTAAGCTGCACAATTTTGCAATATCCAGACTTTGAAAGGCAATAACTTCTTCGTTACCCGTTGGATCTTCCTCAAATTTTAAAGCAAACTTCCTCACCTATCCTACTTCACATCCAACGGTGGAATTTGTGTTTAGAGTTGTAAATATATTATTTTGAATTTCCTAATATAGGGTGTTTATAACACCAGAAACATCGCTTCTAACGCTCTTTTGTTCATTTTTCCACCTCCTTTCTGATGCCAATGCTTCTTGATTCCTTTATGGCATTCAAAGAACTCCTAATCCATCATTTTAAATCCTTTTTAGAATAATCCCCACTTCCAAATCTTATCATTATTCTAATTACTCATAGAATTAAAATTCGGGATGTTACACCAACGAACAGGAGAGAGTAAGCGTTCCGAACGACGCATCGTCGACGGTGTGGGATTACGATAGGCAAGATAATAGGACCCAAACAATATAACATACAAGCACACAACAATCAAGAGTAATATTATTATTATCTTGTATTATTATTATTATCACCATCCTTGTTATCATTTTTTTTCTTTCTCTTATCAACTTACTTTCTCATTTCCTTCTGTTCTCATACTCTTGATTTCTTCTTATTCATTCTTATCAGTTCACACCTTTCCCTTGATTTGGGGAATTACAAATATCATCATAACATTCCTTCCGTTCTCGGCTATCACTCACGTCTACATTTCCTCGGTCATCCACCCAACCTAGTCGGAAGCAAACCGGAGTACAGGGCCTTTACCGTGCGGGCACGTCAGCTGTCTCAAACTCAAATGGTCCCAGACCAGGAGGTCTCAGCCTCAAATCATAATCATATCAATTCATATACATGGCACACTGTCTCACAGCGGAAAACAAGATGCCCCACTCCAGTCCCTCTCACTGTTCTAGATTTGCAATCTAGGGGGAGACAGTATCTTTCTAGTGGGCCCGCAGAACTTACCACGACATTAGACCCAGTCCCTACCACATTAGTACGCCACATGTGGAGTTTGTTCTGCCTAGAAACATACTCTAGACTTCTTGACGTTTCACCGTCATCGTCCTCCCCTAATGCAATCTCCTCCTAAGTATCCGCAGATACTTATGGTATCTTCCTCTCCACTACTTCGCACTCTCATACCTCACCACGTATGTCTTTTAAGTCTTTTATCTTTTACTTAACCTAAGGTCGGCCCATACTTCGTGCAACCCTTCAATGAGTCCCGACCACTAACTTGGCACAATCTTTCTCTCATCATTTCTCACATAGCACAGAGCTGGGATCACCTCAACAAGCTCGCATCACAATCTTTCTCATCTCATTTCTCAAACTTTCTCAGCATTCTCACCCTTTTCCAAAAAGAAAAATCTTACTTCCCTCAAACACATTTTCAATAACTAATTGGAAAATCTCATATCATAAGCTTTCATAAAATATCCTTTCGAAAACTTTCACATAAAATCTTTTCACCACCGTTCACCAAAATATTGGTTTCAGAAACTTTTCTTTCAAAAGTGTCATTACAAAAGACCTTCTCGAAGTTTCTAAAAATCTCTTTTCAAAAACTCTCATAAAATCTATTTCCAAAACTTTTCTGAAAATACTATTTATAAGGAATCTCTTTTCAAAAAAGATGTTTATTAAAAACCAGGTTTCACAAACATTTTCTTTTTCAAAGATAAGGTTTCATAAAATCCTTTCAAAAATGATGTTTCATGTAAAGTAACATTTCACAAATCTTTTCCAAAAATCTCTTTTCACAACCTCTTAAAAAATACACTTTCACAAATCTTGTCAAAAATCTCTTTTCGAAAACATTTTTCAAAAATCCATTTTTGCTGAGCGCTAATGGAGGAGCAAGCTCAACTCAACACTAGTCTCAGTCTAAAACAAAAACAAAGGAGCCCAGCTCCGCTCAATTCAAATCATTCTCCCCCAGCTCTGGTTCGATCTCAACATTATCATTCATTCTTTTCCTAGTCTCAACTCTTTCTTTCTTTCTTTTCCATCTTTCAACTTTATTTTCATTCTTTTATCCTCATCATTTACTTCCACCATTTCATTATTTCAATTTATTTTCAGGACGTAACAGACGTCCATCAGCATATTACTCATTTTCATTAACAGCAATAAATAACATAAGGCATAATTAAATAAATATATAAAAGCATGCTATCATTCACACAGACATCACACAACCATGTGGTCTTCGTCACCTTCGTATAAGTGGCCACACAATCAAACAATTGCCACTTATACTACTGACTCTAACCACTTAGTTCCGATCTTTGAGATGATACAGAACGTCCTACTAAATCACCTAACTACCACGGTGTCTTAGGAAAGCTTCTCACTCACCTGAGGTCCAGCTATTTATCGCGTACCGTCACCTCGGATCCTATGTGCTGCTGACTGCCTCAATCCCTCGCCTTTCAAATTCCTCGTACTAAATAAAATACGGTCGCGTTATTAACTTGTATTAAGAAAATCTTTCTTAGTTTTCAAAACATTTTTCGTTCCTCGTCGGAAAACTTAAAACATAATCGTTTCCTCTCAAATCATCCTAACATTCTCTAATGCCTTAAGTACTCTTCAAAATCGTTTGGAAAACATTTAGTAATATAATTTAAACCAATTTATTTGGTTGCTGGTCCGTTTTGGACAGCACCTTAATTACATTTGAAAACACCGAGAAATGCACCGTTTTTTATCCGGCTTTTTCTTAAATCAAATATTACTTGAAAACTTTACTTTAAATTACATGAAAACATTTTAAAAATTAAGAAACAATTTTAAATAACCCGGGACAGCGAAGGATTACTTTACAAAATCATTTTAATCAAAACCCGACTTCAATTAATTTCAAAACCAATCGTTCAACTTAGTTGGAAATTAAACATTCAGTTTCAAACAGACACTTTCACAAATAAACATTTGAAATCAACCAAGGCAACTTAATATATCATGATGCTATTTCATTTTCAAATAATTTCTTTAGCTTAAAATTAACACTTTATTAATCAATTAGAAGCATATAATCAACTTAGTTAGCATCCAAGCGATCATACCACTCACAAATTCATTTTCACAAAACAAAACACTTAGGCATGCATGGGTTCACAACCAAATTGAATCAAGATTTAAACCAATCATATTTATATTTATTTTCTTACTTCAAACAACTTAAATCCTTTTTTTAAGAATCATTATATAAATTTATTTTCATGTAACTGAATTTCTTAGGCTCATCTATACTACATGGCCGAATAGAATTAATGAAAAACAAGTTAAGAATTACAAATCTAAACACACACAAATCAACTTGGTTTATTTTGAGCATTTAGATTCTATTTTCTTTTTCATGCAACAAAATCGTTTACTCTTTCTTTTACTCTTACCCGAATGCACATACCCACACATATATTCATTGAAACACAAAACTTTTCCAAAATCATTTAATTCATTTATTTCCTTTTATTTTAAATAAGGAACCAATTAGAAAATAAATATTTACAACATGATTTTAAACACATTAATTTGACAATAATTTTCAAGACACACTCATTACGCTAAGTCAATTCATAAGAAAAAGGATCCTAGTCTACTTATCAACCTAGGCTGAATATCATCATGGTTGAAACAAGGTTTTTGAGTTCATTTTCCTACATGCAAAACACAAGGTTCTTAAATCAAATGAATTAACATGCATGTGACCCCTTTTATGGAGACAAAACATGATTTCCTAATCCTAGGTTTTTGACCGAATGCACATCATCATGAATCAAGTTTTTATTTTCAAATCTTTCACATGCATGCACATAGAACATGGATCAAGACAAAAATCACTTTTCAAAACTCATTTCTTTTGGTTCTTTCACAAAACCGTGATGAATGTTGAAGAGAATTAAGTCTTTTGGTTCAAAACATCATGCATGGCTTTATAGCAAAACTCTTTAAAGATTGAAGCAAGGATCAAGACATTTTTCAAGGGTCAAAGTGAAAATCAAAGCTTCGTCAACATCAAGTCAAATCAAAATACTCCAACAACTCAAATCAACTTGTTAAGGTATAGAGCTAACATGCAAAGACTTAGATCAAATTGGAAAAGCACCAAGACCTAGCTTTTACTCATGGCCGAATGATAAAGTCCATGGTTTAAGGTTCTACAAATTTATGTGGCTCTTTAAAACTCAAGATCAAGGCTAAACAATGACATACAAACATGGATCTACAAGAAAATTAGACATGCAACAACAAAGGAACCTTACAAGACTTGGAAAATGAAAACTACTTATAACCCTCTATGATCTTCGAATAAACAAAGAAAAGAGAAGATCTTCAACCACCTTCACTTGATCTTCAAGGAATGCTAAGGCTTTTGGGTTTGATCTCCTTCTTCTCCTCTCCTCCAAGCTCTCGGGTTCTCTCTCTCTCTCTATCTTTCTCTAAGAGTTTGATGACACTCTTAGGAATTGTGTTTAGGTTGGAATGAAAATGAATGAAAGAGTTGGAAATGAACTATGGTCTTGGGCATAAATAGGCACACGAGTAATTCCCTTCTTGCCCTTGAAATAATTCGGCCAAGAGTGTTGCTTAAAGGGTAAAATTGGCTTCATAAAAGCTTGCATGGCTCAAAGCCAAGCCATGAGACAAATAGAGTAAAATTAGGCTTAATCCTTCATCCTATTGGTTGGTCAATCTCCTAACTATGCTTTACACTAAACTAAACCTATATACTACTAGTCTACTAGCTTAGGGTGCAAGAAAGTCAAAACTCTATCATGCATGCACATACACACATACACGGCCGAACACACATGCACACACACATACACATGAAAATCATTTTATTTTCTTTCTTATAAAATCATCATTTCTTTAAAATATCAAATATCAAATTCTTAATTATTTCAATCCAAAATTCAATTCAAAACTCATAAGATTTCCTCATAAAAATCATTTTCTTGAAAATCATTTATCACTTGAAACCATGAGAGAAATTCAATTTAAGAAATATCCTTTTAAAACACTCTTTTTAAAACACTTTTCTCAAAATAAATCTCTTTAATAATTTAAATTAATATGAGGAATTTGCGGGGTGTTACAGTAACACCCCAATTTTCGTCTTCTGAATATTAAATAAATTAATTTCAATAGTTATGATATAATTATTTTATGTTGATTCAAAAGCTTCATTTTTTACATTATGTACTTTAAGATATATAAGAATAGGCAATATATTTTTATATATTAAATTTGTACAAAAATATTAGTTTTGCAATTCAGTCCATAGGGTAGGACCTAATTGCAATATTGAAAAGGTTTTTGGAGGGAAGTTATTTAAAATATAAATTTTTGGAAATTTTCATCGTGGTAATCGATTACCACGACTTGGTAATCGGTTACCAAAGTGCAGAACAGCTAGGGTTGAGTACGTATGGTGAGTCATTTCCCTTGGATCCTAGAATTGACACGAATCAAGCTCCAAGACACGTCCTTGGACTCGTGTCACACTGCATGAACATCAAATTTATCTATATAAGGCTTATGGTTGAAGGATTTGTGTCTTTTTGCCTATGTTTGGGGTTGAAACTCTGTTAACGGTTCTTAACTTTGAACCTTTTATTCTCCTTTGATTTTGAGAGTTAGATAATGAGTTATACAGCTTTGTAATGTATGAATCATGAGCTTTACATAGCTACCAAATTTGTGAACTTAAAGTGAGTGTAGAGCAAGTTGTGAGCTTGGGAAGTTGGGTGTTCGAATCTGTCAAACCAGATTTCAGAGTTGAGGAGATGACTTTGAGCTTTGATTATGGTAAGCTCAAGTTTCCTCTTGATCTGAAACCTGTCTGATTTCAAAGTTTATGTTGCATAGAATGTAATTTAGCCTTTTTCCCCAAATGTTATGCATGTTTGATGGATCAATTTCTCTGGTCTTGTGACCTTGCTAAGACTGCTCTGCATGCATGAAGCTGAAAAGGATTTTGTGAAAATTGGAGTTTGACAGTTTCTCTGAGTGAAGCCTTTGTTCAAACACAAACCTAAGGTATGGGGAAGCTTACCATTTGCTAGAATGAGAATGAAATGAAGTGGGACATAGGATGAGCCACCATGAGGCTTTAAGGGCTTAGTTCGAAATAGGACTTTGGCTTTGAGGCCAATCTGAGCCATAAGACTTGTTTGAATAAGTTTGAATTGATGCATGTGAACTTAATTGATGCTGAAACCTTGTTAAAAATGAGTATATGTGAAATTGATACTTGAAGTTGTTGAATTTCATGTTTTTATGCATAATGAAATGGATTTGGGTAATTTCTGAGAATTGATGTGTTCTCTGTACTTGAGCAAGTTCTATTTGATGCATGCATGCTGTATAAACATTGAATCCATGAATTAATTGAGTATTTTGTGTTTTGACACTATGAGTTGTTGATTTACATGTTTTAATGCATAATTATGCGAATTTATGTAATCTCTGTGGTTAATGTGATTTCAGTACTTGAACATGCTCAAAATGTGTTTTGTCAACTCTGTGAATGTTTGGTTTAAGTTAATTTTGGTTAGAAATGAAAATGGTATGTTAAAACCCATTTTTTCAGTGTTATGCTATCATGAATAATCGTTTACCACGACCTGGTAATCGATTATCATGCTGAGTTCTGACATATCATGTGAAAATAGACGTGATAATCGATTATGAATGCTGAAAATGCTTAAAAATGCCATTTTAATTTCTGAACCATTATTGTTTAACTTAAATTAAATTCCTGGACATGATAAATGACTGAAATACTTTAATACTTCAATACTTCATTCTTTTCCAATTTATTCACTTTCTTAAACTTTTTAAAACATGCATCATACTCAATCACCATTTTGCACGGCCCATAATTATTCTCTCCCATATCTTTACCCTTCATTATTATTCACAAATTTTCGACCTTTCACACTTTCATTCTTTTATCACATCTTACATTTTCTTTACTCGGTATCTGTTCCCTTTTGATTCATCTTTTACATGTCTTACACTTTTTATGCTTGGCCGCGCACACCCCGTGTACGTCTTACGCCTTTATTCTCAGTCATGGAGTGTCCATCACTACGTGCACCCCCGCGTGCGTGATGCGCGTCTTACAGCTGCGCATCTCGTGCAACTTACGCGATCAATGCACACGCCCAGCGCACGTCTTCTATGACCCGGAGCAAGTCAAATGTAACGACCAAAGCTTTCTCTATAATAAATAAATAATGATAATTATGTATTTATTTAATTTATGAATTGATGTTTTTTCGTTTCTAAATCATGTGTTTGATTGCGTTTTATTTCCAATTCATAAATCTGGCCAATTTATGTCTTGTTTTGGATCTCTAATTCTTCAATTGAGAGATTAGGAATTAGAATAGGTCATGCCTTCAAACAATATAGTTATTCAACAAGTAGGGATACAATTGGGTAATTATATAACATGATTAATTCCCTGTTCTTAATTAAGATTATTCAATAGTTTAATCTCTTAAGGAATTAAGGATTATTGAATTGAATAAGAAACGGTAATTATAAAAGAGGGATCTAATAGTTACCAATTTAGAAATTTGTTCATTATTTAGGGAAAAACAGAGATTCATGATAAATAAACAACGCCTACAATGAAACCATGTTCCTAACATCTTTCTCAAATCGCTCACAACTTTAATTTATTTTCTATTTTTATTTTTATTCAATCTTAATTAATTAGTTAGAAACTTCTAGATTTTGTTTTTAACTACTCTTTGGTGAAAATTAATTGAACAATTTTCAATCCCTGAGGGACGATATCTGGTCTTATTGACTATATTTCTTTGCGATCTAGTATACTTGCTAGAGAGTGAACAAGTTTTTGGCGCCGTTGCCGGGGATTGAAATTCGTTTTAATTAGTTTTCGGTACTTAGTAGTAGTTTTAGGTGAAATTTATTTATTTTTTAGTTAGTTTCTTGTCCCAACAGGTGCTGCGTAATTTTTCTTTTGTTTTTGTGTTGTGCATGAATTTATATCAATTTAAGTGCAAAAAGGAGAAAAATTCTGCACTAGAAGAGGGGAAAGACCAACATTGAAGATGGTTGGAGGAAGAGGATCTCACGGATCCTCTCCGCCCCCTCATCCCAGGAAGACTTTGGCGGAGTATGCAACCATGGACCTGGACTTCTATGCTTCCAGCATAGTCCGGCCAGCCATCACTGCAACTGCATTCGCAATTGATCCACAATACATCCACCTCATCATGCAGGATCAGTTCAGTGGTGCGCCGAATCAAGACCCCAGGGACCATATCGCCAACTTCCTGGGCATGCTCGGCTTCTTCAAGATCGAGGGTGCTACGGATGAGGCCATCAGAATGAGGATGTACCCTCTCTCACTGTGGGGCGAGGCGCTAACTTGGGTGAACAACCAGGCACCAGGGAGTTTGTCCAGCTGGAAAGTACTTGTCTCCAAATTCATGGATAAGTTTCTTCCAGCTGGGATGCAAGCGAAGCTGAGGCAAGACGTTCACTCATTCATGCAAGAGGACAACGAGCCGTTGCATGAAGCTTGGCAGCGTTACAACCAGCTACTGAGGAAGTGCCCAACATTTATGCAAGACTAGCAGCAGATTCAATTGTTCTATAATGGGCTCAACCGATTCAATCAAAGCATGGTTGATGCAGCAGCTGGTGGATCGCTGATGAAGAAGACTGTTGAAGAGGCCAAGGAAGTTATTTCAAACATGGCATTCAGCAGCAGCCAAGGATTAAGGGCCCAGGTAGAGCAAAGCGTCTTGAAGAGTCATGATCTGGGCTCTAGTCAAATCAAGATATTAATCGAGCAGAACAAGCAAATGCAGCAGCAGATGGCTGCATTGATGATGCAGATAAGCCATATCACTATGTCAGTTGCATCGAGCACTCTGAAGTGCGACTTTTGTGGGGGAGGTCACCGGAATGGTGATTGTGCTTTTGAAGTAAATAAGGGTCCAGCCACCATTGAGGAGAAGGCCAAGTTTGTGGGTGATGGAGTACCTAAAAATAACATGTACTCCAATATCCACAATCCGGGGCAAATCAGTCAGTCTCACACCTCAGGGTACAGCCCAGCACCCAATCCATCACCGCCACAGAAGCAAGGCTGGGAGAAGGCACTTGAAGCAATGGCTACCACAACCAATACCTTCATGGCAGAAGCAAGGGCGAATTTCGCCAATCAGGAAGTCAGCATTCGCAACCTAGAAGGGAAAGTGGCTCAAATAAACAATTGGATATCAGAGATTGCAACCAACTACAAGGAGCGATGCATGGCGGTCACCCTTCGAAGTGGCAAGTCGTATGAGGAGCCACAGAAGAAGGGTGATGCAACTGAGCTTGAGAAGAAGGATGAGGGGCGAAAGCAACCAAGTGGAAGAGGCTCAAATGTAAGGCAACTGACGCAGGATCCACCTGCGGATCAAGAGAAAGAGCAAGGCACACCCAAACCAGCACCACTACCTCCGAGGATTCCTTATCCTCTGAGGTTAAAGAAAGAGGATGACCAGAAGCAATTCTCCAAGTTCTTGGAGATGCTACGGAAGGTGGAGATCAACATCCCGTTTGCAGAGGCTCTCTCACAAATGCCTATGTATGCGAGATTTATGAAGGAGTTGCTGACAAAGAAGAAGAGGATGCTCACTGACGAGACGTTCCCGATAGCAGAGAAGTGCAGCAGTATCATCAAACCCAACCTTCCACCAAAGCCGAAGGGCCCAGGTAGCTTTACTCTCCCGATTAGCATAGGCAAGGAGTACTCAGGTAAGGCTCTCTGTGACTTAGGAGCTAGTGTTAATATTATGCCATTGTCTATTTGTGAAGCATTAAACTTAGGAGAGATTAAGCCTACCCCGGCATTACTTTAGTTAGCTGATAGAACCACCCTCCGCCCATATGGAGTGGTGGAAGATATTCTAGTTAAGGTGAAAGATTTTATCCTGCCCTTAGATTTCATGATCTTAGATGTAGAAGAGGATAAAAATATTCCTCTAATTTTTGGATGGCCATTCTTGGCCACAACAGGGGTAGTGATTGATGTACCTAGGGGAGAAGTAATTCTTCGAGTGAATGGTGACCAAACTATACAATTAAAATTTAGGAAAAACCACCAATCACCGCGGAGAACTTTGCTCCTCTCATGTGCATTCAGCATTCGAATGGAGAGAGTGTTGGAAAGAAGTTGAACCACCCTCCGCCCATATGGAGTGGTGGAAGATATTCTGGTTAAGGTGAAAGATTTTATCCTGCCCTTAGATTTCATGTGCATTCACCCTTGAAGAGATCTTGACAACCACCCTAACCTCTGAAAATAGGTGACTCGTCAGGCTCGTGACGTTAAAAAAGCGCTAGTTGGGAGGCAACCCAATGTTAAATAATTCCCTTAGGTTTTATTTTTTTTATTTTTTTTTAGGGTAGTTTAGTTTTAGGTAGTATTTTAAAAAAACTGACGTATAGGTCCAGGCATGGCAGGAGGGTGCAGTATTCAAGTTTGGGGGTATGACCCCATTTGCTCCCATTAGTTCCCTATATGTCACCCCAGACCTTGTACTTCGCAAAAATAATGTCCAATTTTTTCTAGGAAGTTTTAATTTTTATTTTGTTGTTTTAGTTTAGTTTAGTTTGCTTGAGGACAAGTCAACCTCTAAGTTTGGGGAGTGGACAAAATAAAAATTAAATTTTTCAGATCTGAATTGTTCTCCCATTTTTAGTGTTGGTTTGTGTCTTTGGTATGAGTAGATAATTATTCTAGACTTAGGACTGTTTTTCTGATGATAGGTGTAAATACTTAGTTTAGGATTAGACTCATTGATTTTTGATATTGATTTGATTGAGCTGTAAATATTTTTGAGATCTGGTTATTTTGACAAACTTTTTGAGAAGTTGTGAGTAGTGAACTAGCCTGTGAGATTTTTGAGCCTAAACACTGATGGGGTATATGATTTATTGAATTACTCTGATTTGAGACCCCGATTTCTTTCATGAGTGTGTTCACTTTGACTTTGTGTTCTAGAACTTGACCGGTTACCATTTTGAAATTGATAATTGTTTGCATGCATTAAGATGATTAAGGCACTTAGGATGTGTTTTTGTGGCCTTCAGATGATTTGAATTGATAAATATTTCCTTAGTTGCCCATTTTGAGCCTTATGAGATGTAACACCCCTAATTTTCGTCTCCCAAATAACCAAGAAATTAATTATAACAATTATTTTATAATTGATTTTGAAGGTTTTAGTTTTTGTACATTATGTGTTTTTATTATATAAAAATATGAGATATATTTTTATATGGTTATTTTGTACAAAAATGTGAATATTGTAATTTAGTCCTTGGGTTGGGACCTAATTGCAATATTAAAAAGGTTTTATAAGAAAGAGTAATTAAATTATTAATTTTTGAATTTTACCAGTATGTAACCGGTTAGAAGGGCTTTGTAACCGGTTACACGATGAACTCATAAAACTGGGTTAGTGCGTTTGATGAGTAATCACACGTTTTAACCCAGAATTCGCCACGAATCCCACTCGATTCAAAGTGGGAGACGCGTGTCGCCATGCATGAGAGGCCAATTTCGCTATAAAAGCTGGAATTCAGATTAAAATCAAGGTTTTGGTGAGTGTTAGTTGGGAAATCCTCTGTTCTAGGGTTCTTGATTCGTCTGGCTTGATTCTTCTTCTGTGTGAGGAGTGGGACTTTGAGTGATACACGAACACGAAGCTTACATCCAGAGCTTCGTGTTGATATAAAATTTGTAAGCTAAAAGTGTGTGTGGAAGAAGAAATCAATCCCTGAAGTTGAAGTTTGAAAACTGGTTCAGTGTTATTCTTGTTTCTGGAAGCTAGGTTTGAGCTCTGATTTTGGTAAGCTCCTGCTATTCCTTGGTCTCAAATCTTTCCTAATCTCTTTAGCATGTTGCAGAGATTAAGTCCTAACTATTTTCCCCAATTTTGATGCATGTTTTCTATGTCAAATTCTCTGATTTTGGGAACCCACCGAAACTGTGTTGCATGTCCAGCAGAGAAGGGGAATTAGTGGATTTTGGTGTTCAAACTCATTTCTCTGTGAAGTCTTTGTTCTCAATCGATCTAGAGGTAAGGGGGAAGCTTACTATTTGCTAGAATGAGAATAAATTGTGGTAGAACATAGGATGAGTCACCAAGAGACTCAAAGGGCATAAGTTGAAATGGTTATGTGGCTTGGAGGCCAATCTGAGCTCAATGGTTGTTATGAGCAATGTTATCTAGATGCATGCAAGCTATATTGATGTTAGATTCATGACTTATTTGGATATTATGTGAATTGATGCATTAAGTTGTGAAATATGTGCAATTATGTGCAAATTGAATATCTAAATTGAATGCATGCAAGATAGATGTGTTTTTGTGGTTAAACATGCTTACTTAAGGTATAAGAACTCTTTGAAATGATTGAAAATTGGTTAGATTTGAGTAGTAAAAAGAATGGTTTGTTAAACCTCATGTTTTAGTGTCTGATTGCATAATCTAACCGGTTACTCGATATTCGTAACCGATTAGACACTGTAAAAATTCAAAAGAAAATAAGTTTATAAAATCAGTCTTGTGGTCTTATTGATGCTACTCAAGTCTAGGCCTTAATTTCATTGGGAAACAATCTGAAGATAAGTTGATTATACTGTTATGGCTCAGATTGAAGTTAAAGAGTTAATACCTTAGTGTAATGAGATAATTTCAAGAGGAAATTATACATGAATGAAATTAGATTATGACTTAGATCTTTTGAATGATATTATGTGTTGAAATTGAGGTATTCTGTTATGCTAAGACCTTATTATTGGATTGAGTAGAGAATTTAAGAAAAGATTCTTGGAAAATCGGTGGTTTTATATTCGGGTCTATAGTTCTAACCGGTTAGGTGATGATGTAACCGGTTAGTACCTGAAACTTAAAAATAAAAGTTAAGTTTTTGAATAAGGGTTGTTAATACCAACGATTATATTCTCTCAATCCAGGTCTATGAGCATATGTTAAATTTAAATTCAAAGGTGAATTTTATGAGTAAAGCCATACCTCAAGATGTCATTCAGAAGTTGTGTTTTTCTAAGTCATAATAATGAAATTAATGGGAACATGACCCTGTACTCTAGGAGTACCAAATTGATGCAACCTACTTGATGACACATTCCGGGAATGTGGCCATTGTCTGGGACATAGTTTCTTGGAGACGTTCTGGGAACGTGAAGCAAACTCTGGAGTGGTGCTTGATTCTATTCCGAGTATGGTTTGCGATACGTTCTGGGAACGTGTGCTAGTGTTCGGGGAACACATTGGTATAATAATGGAATTAAAGATAAAACCAACCTTGATGATTGTGCATTCATATAGAATGGAAGTTTGGTTGGTAGGAACGTTTATCATATTTTGGGAATATGAGGAGGGACTCCGGGAGTACCAAATTATAACCTACTTGATGACACATTATAGATATGTGGCCAGTGTCTGGGACCTGGTTTTATACCTTCTGGGAATGTATGTTAGTGTTCTGGGAACACATTGAGATGCAACCTACTTGATGACACATTATAGATATGTGGCCAGTGTCCGGGACCTGGTTTTTATGCGTTCTGGGAACGTGGTGCACACTCTGGGAGTGATGCTTATTAATCCAAGTTTTAAGTTCCATTGAGAATGTTTTGATAATGACAAAAGGTTTTGAACAAGCTACTAAGGTGTTGATCAAGTTTCAAGCTCAACAAGCAACAACAAACATCAAGTGAAGAAGAGAGAACAAGCTCATGAAGACTTGAAGATCTAGTTTGAGTTTTGTTATTTTTTTTATCTTTTGCCTCTCTAGACTTAGTCTTTTATTTGATGAGTTTGGGTAGAGTTCTATAGAGGGTAGTGAATCTCTATCATAGTCATGATTATATCATAATTTGAGTTTTCACTTTACCTAAAATCAATAGGTGGCTTAAAGGTTTGAAAGGAAAGGTTTAGTTTTGAGAAAACAAGTTTCTAACAAGTTTCTACAGGGCTTAATCGATTAAGAACAAATCTAATCGATTACTAATCGATTATGTGAAGATCTAATCGATTAAACACTGCTGTACTGGTTTTTTAAAATACGATTTTCACTTCTCAAAATCAGTTTTTAGTGCATACAACTTTTGGGTATTCTATATAAATCTTTTCCTAACCTTTGTGATCATTAACCATCATTTTGAAATTCATTTTACAAGAAATCAAGCCACTCTATTCTCTCTCAATTTCAAAGATCAAAAGCTTTCTATTTTCATATTCTTTGATCAAGAACTCTAGAATCTCTCATGTTGATTTTGTCATAGCTATTGGAAGAGATTCATAGGAGTGTCATTGTGTTTTCTATTGTGTTGTAATCTTTGCAAGAGGCAAGCCATCTACAACAAACAAGAAGACTTGGTGTGTCGATTATCATCAAGCAAATTTCTCATTGAAGAAGAAGAAGTCTTGGTTGTGAATCAAGCAAAGTGAAGCCTTGGTGTGTGGATTATCATCAAGCAAGTGAAGACTTGTTGTGTGGATTATCAACAAGGGGTAGAGATTAGATTAGAGAGAAGATCAATAGGATTACAAGGCAAGGGTGTGGAGTATCTCTTGTAGGCTAGCAAGAAGGGAGTCTTGTGAGGCATTTACTTGTAATTTGAGAACTCTAATTCCTCATAGTGAAGAATCTCTCTTGGTTGAAGAGGGGACTGGATGTAGCTTTCAAGTGGATGAAAGTGAACCAGGATAAATCACTGTGTCGTATCTCTAAACCCTTACTCTTTACATTCTTGTTATTCATTGTGTTCTTGGTTGAAAACCTAGAGAAAGATTGATTTTCATAATTGATTGAATTAAATCTTAATTGTTCAAATTAACTTGAAGAAAATCATTTTCATAACCTAGGTAATCAATAAGAATATAGGTGTTAATCTTTTCCGCTGAATCTCTGATCTTACGTGTTGATTGATTGATTTTCGTATTCGATTGAAAAGTGATTTTTCAGTTTTTAACTGTCATAATCGATTATTAATCGATTAAGTGAAATTGTGCTTTCTGATCCTAATCGATTAAATTGTAGGTTAAAAGATTAAATCTCAGTTTAATCGATTAAGTGCTGAAGAATTTGCAAAAATCATTTGTTTTAATTGTTTCGATTTGTTTCGTTCGAAAATCTTTCAAGGTTTCTTAAACACCTATTCAACCCCCCCTTCTAGGTGTGTTCCTAGGGTTCCTTAGTTGTTTCAACCACCAATTGCGGTTTCCTCAATTGGTATCAGAGCTCGGTCGAAAGACACGAGCATAAGAGCTTTTTCGTAAAGATCCTTTAAGAAAATCGCAATGGGTTCCATGAATCCCTTTGGTGGTGAAGGTTCTTCGATAAGTCGTCCTCCACTATTTAATGGTGAGGGATACGCTTATTGGAAAGTTAGAATGAAAATCTTTATCGAAGCCATAGATAGTGAAATTTGGAAAGTAGTTGAAAAAGGTCCTCATATCCCCTCTAGTTTAGTTGAAGGCGTAGTACATTTAATCCCCGAGGATAAGTGGAAGGATGATGATAGAAAGAAAGTTCAATATGATTATAAAGCAAAGAATATCATTACCTCCGCTTTATCCTATGATGAGTTCTTTAGAGTTTCTCAATGTACTAGTGCTAAGGAAATGTGGGACACTTTACAAGTGACTCATGAAGGAACTAGTGAGGTTAGGAGAGCTAGATTGAATGCTTTAATGTGTGATTATGAATTGTTTCAAATGCTTCCAAATGAATCTATTAATGATATGCAAAAGCGTTTTACTCATATTATTAACCATTTACTTGCTCTTGGTAAGACTTTCTTACAAGGTGAACTTTCTAACAAAGTGTTGAGATGTTTAGACAGGAATTGGCAACCAAAAGTAACGGCTATTGTTGAATCTAAGAATTTGGATGCTATGGATCTAGAAACACTTTTCGGAAAGCTTCAAGAACATGAAATGGAGCTTGGACGTTTAAGTATCAATGAAGAGTCGGATAAGAACAATGGAAGAAAGGGACTTGCTCTTAAAGTCAATAGATCATACAATAAGAAAGAGAGTTCCAATGATGATGATAGTGAAGATTCCGATTCAGATGTTGATGAAAAAGAAATGAAACTTTTACTAAGGAAGTTTGACAAGTTTCTAAGGAGAAAAGGAAGGTTGAATAAAGACAAACGTAAAGAGAAGGATTCCCCACACTACAAGACCAAGACATCAAAAGAAGGTGTAGTTTGCCATGAATGTGGAAAAGCTGGTCATCTCAAGTACTCATGCTCTAGGTATCTCAAGAAGAAGGAGAAAGAAAAGAAAAATTCAAAATCTAAAAGAGCATACATGGTTTGGGATAGTGATGTAGAAGAGAAGAAAAGCACATCAAATAGTTCGTCGGATGATGAAGAAGTTGCTAATCTCAACTTGCTTGTTCAAGTCAATGAAGAGGAAAGTTCAAATGATGAATCAAGTGAACAAAGCGAGGATAGCAATGTAAGTCATACTAAATCCGAAATTTCTTCTAAATATGAATTGTTATATAATGCTTATGAAGAAATGCATGAACAACTTGAAAAACTAGTTTTGAAAAACATTGAAAGAAAGAAGCTCATTTTGAAACATCAAAAAGAGATTTTAGAACTTCAAAAACAAGTTGATGAGCTTAATCTTCAAAATGAAACTCTTGATCTTATATATGCTAGTTCTTCTTGTGATTGTGCTAGTAGATTGAATATTGTGGTTGATTGTGAGGATTGCAAGTTGCTTAAGGATGAAAATGCTATTTTGAAAAATAAGCTTGCAAGTTTCACAAGTGGTGATATTAGATTGCGCACATTGTTAAATTTTCAAAAAGAAAATTCAAACAAGTTTGGTTTGGGTTATACTAATGCTAAGAGTAATTCTCATAGAAATGTTGTTGATTTTTCTAAAGTTGATTTCTCAAATGCACCAACATGTTTCTATTGTGGTACTCATGGACATACTTCAAATGTGTGTTATATTAAAGTGCATGGTATACCTAAAGGAAAGTTTGTTTGGATTAAGAAGGGTGAGATTCCCTTAACTAACAAAAATGGATCCAAAACCATTTGGATACCAAAAAGCAAAGCATGATTGTTTTGTAGGTATGATTGAAGAGGAAAGGGCTTACAAGTGTTATTCATACATTTGCATCTTCAATTGGTATTAAATTTGCATCTCAAGTGAATGACCTACAAAGTGGTAAAAATTTGGTACAAGTGATATTGTTGAATATTCTTATTTGGTATCAATTATAGTTTTTCCTCAATTGGTATCAGAGAAATCAAGCCACTCTATTCTCTCTAGTCTTCTCAATTGGTATAATTGAATTGTCCTCAATTGGTATTACTTTTTCTAGAGTTCAATTGGTATCATTGAGTGATGATTAGATGATTATCATGCTTTTGTGATATTTTTGTCAATTAGTGACAATTAGTTTTTCAATTGGTATCATTGATTATTTTTTGGTTCTTATCTTTCAATTGGTATCAATGTTGAAAAGGAATGATTGGTGATTTCTCTTATTTTGGCTAAGTATTTTATATTTCAATTGGTATATATTACTTTTTGATAATGCCATAGGGGGAGAAATAGTTTGTTTTGGGAGAATGGTTGTTTTTGTTTTTTTTTATGTAGGTTGAGCAAAGTTGTTGAAGATAGGGGGAGAATCAAGCTTCTATCAATTGGATTTCAAATGTAAATTGCATTGATTAATGGGGAGTAAGAGTCTCACCAAGTGATCAAATATTTAAAGCGTCAACAACTTCAAACAACTTCAAAACATGTTTGTCATTTTCAAAATGGGGGAGATTGTAAGTTCCATTGAGAATGTTTTGATAATGACAAAAGGTTTTGAACAAGCTAATAAGGTGTTGATCAAGTTTCAAGCTCAACAAGCAACAACAAACATCAAGTGAAGAAGAGAGAACAAGCTCATGAAGACTTGAAGATCTAGTTTGAGTTTTGTTATTGTTTTATCTTTTGCCTCTCTAGACTTAGTCTTTTATTTGATGAGTTTGGGTAGAGTTCTATAGAGGGTAGTGAATCTCTATCATAGTCATGATTATATCATAATTTGAGTTTTCACTTTACCTAAAATCAATAGGTGGCTTAAAGGTTTGAAAGGAAAGGTTTAGTTTTGAGAAAACAAGTTTCTAACAAGTTTCTACAGGGCTTAATCGATTAAGAACAAACCTAATCGATTACTAATCGATTAAGTGAAGATCTAATTGATTAAACACTGCTGTACTGGTTTTTTAAAATACGATTTTCACTTCTCAAAATCAGTTTTTAGTGCATACAACTTTTGGTTATTCTATATAAATCTTTTCCTAACCTTTGTGATCATTAACCATCATTTTGATATTCATTTTACTAGAAATCAAGCCACTCTATTCTCTCTCAAATTCAAAGATCAAAAGTTTTCTATTTTCATATTCTTTGATCAAGAACTCTAGAATCTCTCATGTTGATTTTGTCATAGCTATTGGAAGAGATTCATAGGAGTGTCATTGTGTTTTCTATTGTGTTGTAATCTTTGCAAGAGGCAAGCCATCTACAACAAACAAGAAGACTTGGTGTGTCGATTATCATCAAGCAAATTTCTCATTGAAGAAGAAGAAGTCTTGGTTGTGAATCAAGCAAAGTGAAGCCTTGGTGTGTGGATTATCATCAAGCAAGTGAAGACTTGTTGTGTGGATTATCAACAAGGGGTAGAGGTTAGATTAGAGAGAAGATAAATAGGATTACAAGGCAAGGGTGTGGAGTATCTCTTGTAGGCAAGCAAGAAGGGAGTCTTGTGAGGCATTTACTTGTAATTTGAGAACTCTAATTCCTCATAGTGAAGAATCTCTCTTGGTTGAAGAGGGGACTGGATGTAGCTTTCAAGTGGATGAAAGTGAACCAGGATAAATCACTGTGTCGTATCTCTAAACCCTTACTCTTTACATTCTTGTTATTCATTGTGTTCTTGGTTGAAAACCTAGAGAAAGATTGATTTTCATAATTGATTGAATTGAATCTTAATTGATCAAATTAACTTGAAGAAAATCATTTTCATAACCTAGGTAATCAATAGGAATATAGGTGTTAATCTTTTCCGCTGAATCTCTGATCTTACGTGTTGATTGATTGATTTTCGTATTCGATTGAAAAGTGATTTTTCAGTTTTTAACTGTCATAATCGATTAAGTGAAATTGTGCTTTCTGATCCTAATCGATTAAATTGCAGGTTAATCGATTAAATCTCAGTTTAATCGATTAAGTGCTGAAGAATTTGCAAAAATCATTTGTTTTAATTGTTTCGATTTGTTTCATTCGAAAATCTTTCAAGGTTTCTTAAACACCTATTCAACCCCGCCTTCTAGGTGTGTTCCTAGGGTTCCTTAGTTGTTTCAACCACCAATTGCGGTTTCCTCACAAGTATGGTTCGGCATTACGTTCTGGGAACGAATGTCGGTGTTCCGGGAACACAAGGATGTATTGGATGGACGTCCAAGATGGACTTTAGAGGCCTCAGTTGTGGAATGAAATCATGCATCATGCCACCTGCATTGAAAGAATTATTAAGATTAATCGGGTGTGCTCATATGATTATGCATCATGATTTGCTACATGTTGACTTGTGGATGTTAGTTTTATTCTCATTTTATTATGCGAATATGTATAGCTAACCCCCATTCCCTTATTAGGTGTTGATCGTGCATCTAACTTGCACAAAAGTCAGTGAAGGGAGATATCCCTTAGGTGCATGCAGAGTATAGAAAGTGTGGGTTGGGAACCCGTTGTGCAGATATCGAGGATCCGACCAGAAGGATGTTTGGACAGAGGACCAGTGACCACCTCTATAACATCTCTATTTTTAATAATATTTATGTGATACACATTTTGAAAGAGGAATCATAAGATGAATTCGGTTTCATAATAATAATTATTTGATATCCATGGACTTGTTACACTTGATATATTTTGGGGGCATAATATGATTACTTTACTATGTTTCCGCAAACTCTGATTTTGTTAGTCAACTTCATTATTAACCAAGTGTTTGTAAAAAGGAATTTTCAAGGGAAAGGAAAATTCTTATTTTTCAGATCTTTTCCAACGATAACAAGTCCAAGTATTCATAAACTTATTACTTTTCTTATAAAGTAAGATGATATACAGGGAGTGTTACATGAGATATTATGATTTTTCTTTGGTACCCTGCATTTATTCAAATATTCTTTGTGAGTACCTTGGAAATTTTGAATGAGCAATTGAGAGAATGACTTAAGAAAAGTGAAAGTAATTGGTGAAAAGTGTTATGAGTTCAATTTCTCTTCCAAGTGAAAAAAAAATGAAAAAATAAAAAAAATAATAAAGAGAGATTTGGAAGAGAATAAAAGGAAAAAAAGTGAAAACAAAAGAAGGATGATAATGATTTTGGAGTTGAGTGTGAGTCTTAATTGTATTCATTGCTCATTCATAATTTTTAAGGGATGTTGTTGGATTTCATATATTTAGCCCTTAGTTTTATCCTATCTTTCTTTTATCCCACCTTTCATTTTAGCCTCATTACAACAAAAATTATGACCTTTTGATTTGTGTATGTATTCAATAAGTTCAGTGGAGATATTGGTGTAAGGTCCTATATTTTAATATATGAAATAAAAGTAGTTTATCAATATTAATATCATTAAAATAGTTAATTTTTCCTATTTTAGCAAAAACACTCGAGTATTTTAGGTAAGACTCGAGTATTATAAGTAGTTGTTTGGAAATTTGAATTTTTAAATAAACACTCGAGTATATTTGAAAAAACTCGAGTATTTCGTACAGACCTGAAAGTGTATAAGTCGGTTTTCATTTAATTTTCGCACCAAAATGCGGTTTCTCGAATCTTCAAGCATAGAGCTGGACTTTACTTCGACTTGAAGCATTCCTAGGCTATAAATGAGTGCTTAGTTGAAGCATTCAACACCTGAATCATGCCAAAACCCGGATTTCAGTTTCAAACTTTCAGTTTTTCAGAGCACTCTTTGATCTCTGATTTCTCCTTCGTTTCTCAATCAAATCCTTCGAAACCAAAACACAACTCAAAGTTCTAGTTCCATCTTTGAATTAGAATCAAGAATCACTTCAAATAAGCCCCTGTAGTTCGATTCCAGACCTTCAAAGTTTGAGGTTCAAAGCTGAGAAAATAGAGTAGTTTTCAGCATCAAGTATTCATCTTCATTGAGTTCGTTTGGTAATTTCAGAAACCCTTTTTGTGTCAAACTTGTTCCTGATTGGAGTTAGTATATCCTAGTTTGTTAAACTAACTTGTTTCACTCTTTTTCATGCCAAATCCGTGGTGAAATCTGTGGCCAAAGTCAGCCTGTTCAACCCTTTTTCACAAATCCAGAATTCGAATTTTCGATACAGCCAATTTCCTTGTTTTTTAATCTGTTGTTTAGCTTCTCTGAGGTAAGGGAGGAGTTATCTAATTTCTAGAATGAGTAATCTCAAGCTAGAAATGTAGGAACCTCACAAGGTTCATCAAGGGATGAAGTTGGAATTAGGAATATGACTTGGAGGTCATAAACCCAAGGTTTTTTCGATTTAAACAAGCTTAAATGGACTTAATAATGCTCACTGGATTGATTTTCGAAATTAAAACCAAGAGGAAATGAATTTCATATGTTGAAATGGTTATGTTCTAAGTTTGTATTGATTCTGTGATTTGATGTTGATTTATGTTGTTATGTACTTGTTTATTTGTTCTAACATGTTAAGTATATGTGTTTATGCCTCTGTTTTGCCTAAGAATGGAAATACAATGCAAGGAATTCGAATTGACATTGAAAGGTGCAGAAACTGGTGTTGTTGCAGTAAAAACACTCGAGTAAATTAAGGAGGACTCGAGTATTCTGGAAAAATTGAAGAACACTCGAGTATTTCTTGAAGACTTGAGTAAATTCATAAGAACACTCGAGTAGGCAAGAACTACTCGAGTAATTCAAACAATTTTCAGAAAAATCTTACTTTTTATAATTTCATTAAAGATTAACTCGTCTAATCTCCTATATTATTAAATTCTAATTATTTCCTTTTATCCCGTTGGTTAATTATTATCCTGAAAGAGTCCTACTGGAATTTTATTCAGTGGTTGATATATTCGGACAGGAGTCCCAACGGATAAATGTATAAGTTTATTTGATTCCCATTGGTAGATTTTTATCCTGGATGAGTCCTACTGGAATTTTATTCAGTGGTTGATGTATTCGGACAGGATGTCCCAATGGAAGTGCGTACACCCATTTGGTTGATTATTTTTCCCACGTCCCAGTGGAAGTCTTTACCCACTTGGTTGATATTTTGGGAGTCCTAAATGGGGTCGTTGCATTAACTAATAATAAAACTCCTATCTTATAAAACCATCACAAAGTGGCTGGGCCGCTGATGGAATTTTCAGAAAAGCACTAGCAACAGTTAATGCCAAAAGAAAAGATGAATTTGAGATTGAGAAGGATTATGAACTTTGGGTCTCTATATTGGAGACATGATGTTGAAGGATATGATTAAAGAATAAAAGAAAGTAAAGAATTAAAGAGAAAAGATTGTGTGGCATTATCATGCATGGAGAAGGAGTTGCTCCGATCTAGATTCGGAACTTCGGTAAGGTTAAATCAGAATATCCCTGGCACAAGGATGCTAGGAAGACCGAGTTCCCATCGATCGTGATGCTTGAATATGAATCGCTCCGGTTTGATGAACCATAGGATTGAGAATATCCCGAGCCTGAGATACTCGGATGCCAAACCGTGTAGCATGAATGAGGAGTAGGCATGCATCACGACACTAATCGAGATATTATAAAAGACAGTTTGAGCATATACATATGCATTTATTATTGCTACACGATAACTTGTGTTTGTTATTTCTAGCCACTGTTATACTCATTTGTTATTGCTTTTAGCTATGACTCACTCCCAGTCCCTTGTGTAGGTGATGACGAGGAACAAGTTCTGCGTGGAGATGAGGCCGCTCCCTAATGGGGAGTGGAATTTTGAGGACCATAGGGCTACATATGAGGGGGATGTGGAAGTTATCTTCCGCCATCCTAACCCATATTCCCGTATGCGTCCGCTTAGATCGAGAATTCCAATGGTTTACATCATGCACATTCCGCCAAATTTTGTTATGCGAAATGGAACCCCTCCACCACCACCAAGACGTTTTCCGAGACGCACTATCCCACCGAGTCCAACACTCTCCTCAGAAAGAATCATTTTAGAGGTCCCTGCTCGTCCTAGCCCTTCTCCTCGAGTTCGATCCCGAACTCCGATATACGTGACCGATGATTCGGCACAAGAGGAGGAAGAAGAGGAAGAGGAGGACCCAATCTAGGATGAGGATCCGGTGGATAATGCGAATCAGATGGTGGATGACTTTATGGACAACTCAACTGGAAGTCAGTGGGGAACTGACGACTGGGTTAAGTTGTGGGGTGGAATGTGAATGATATGATCCATCAGGTTTTCTCTTATCTATACTATTTTATATTTTGAGTCATGAACCATATGCTCTAGGTTATTATGAATTTTGTTGTAATATATGTAATGGCCTAGAGTGTTAAATCAAGTAATTATGTATTTTGTTGAAATGAAGAATGTGGTATGTCACCTTTTTAATATGAATGAAATATGATGTTACTTCCCTTGTCTTCATGACTCGATGTTTATATAATTCCGCAAGATTTGATAATGGATGATGACTGACTTTTAGTTTCAAAGGAAAAAAAAATAAAATATGGTCTTATTTTCTAAATATAAATATTTTACTTTGGAATAAAATTTGGGTCGTCGAATTTAGTGGTATCAGAGCAATGGTTCGACTCTCGGCCTTGGAGTGTGGCCTTACACACTAACCATTGCATATCATGACATGATGTTTGTAGTATAAAACTAGAATTCGCAGAATCTAATTAAGTTTCCCCTTTGGATTCTGTAGGACTAGATGGCCGGAAGAAATAACGCTAACATTGCGGAGGCTTTGACCCGTATGGCTGCAGTTCTAGAGAATATGCAGCACAACCATCCTCCAAGCAATGGAACCCCAGCGGAGTTTCAAGGCTTAGATTCCTTTAGAAAGTGCAAACCCCCTAGCTTCTCGGGTGGTCGTTGTCCCGAGCAAGCTCAGTTCTGGCTTGATGAGATGAATAAAATCTTTAGAACACTGACTCTGTCGGAATCGCAAAAGGTCACGTTTGCTGCTTACGTGCTTACTGGTGAAGCTGCTACGTGGTGGAACCAAACTCGTCAATTCCTGGAGTTTGATCAAGTAGAGTTTACTTGGGGAATCTTCACAGAAAAGTTTCTCGAGAAGTATTTCCCGGATGACATCAGGCTGCAGAAGGAAATGGAGTTCCTCGATTTAAAGCAATGAAATCTGTCAGTGGACCAGTATGCTGAAAAATTTGAAGAGCTGATGAAGTACTCGCCATACTTCTAGTATCACCCCGATGAACATTCCAAGTGCACAGATTCGAGAATGGTCTGAGACCCGATATCAAATTAGCTGTAAGTGTTCAAAGGATCCGACACTATCCGACGCTGGTTAGTACTTGCTGCATTTTTGAAAGGAATAGTATCAAGAAGGACATTGGACAAGGAAGCTTTGGCCCACATCGCAATCAGCATAGGTATGGTAACAAGAACCGGAGAGGTCCTTATCCACAGAAAGGAAAAGGAAGCGCATCATCTTCTGGAGTACCCAGTCTCCCAGCCCCTGGTGCAGTGTGCAACAAATGTCAAAGATTCCATCCTGGAAGGGAGTGTTGGAGAGACAAACCACCGGTTTGCTACAACTGTGGAAGGACTGGTCACATCGCTCGTCTCTGTCATCAACCCCAGCGTCAGAACAATCAAGGTCCGGGAAGCAAGCCATGGGTTAATGGGAAGGTTTTTACCATGTCCGAATCAGAAGCGGAGCAGGCAGACAATCTCGTGCAAGGTAACCATCTTCTCAATGGCATGCCTTGTCGCTTTTTATTCGATTCTGGTGCTACGCATTCTTTCATCTCTGAGGAATGCGTTAAGCGTTTGTGTTTACCCGTTTCGGAGACACCGTTTAGACTTAAGGTGTGTACTCCTTCGAATGTGCCGGTGACTACGTCAAGAGCATGTTTTGGATGTTCCTTCGATATAGGAAGTTTGTCCTCTAGAGTAGATTTAATCTGTCTACCGTTATCCCAGCTCGACGTTATTTTGGGGATGGATTGGCTAGCAACTAACCAAGTGGTGATCGATTGCAAGACCCGAACGATTGTTTTTCCCGGTAAAAAGTCGCCTGAGGTGCAACCTGAAGGGTACGTTTTTGTGTTTTCTGCGGTAGTAGAAGAAAAGAAAGATGAGCCAAAGATAGAGAAAATCCCGATTATCCGAGATTTTCCCGAAGTGTTTCCTGATGAAGTGCCTGGTCTGCCGCCACGTCGAGAGATAGAATTCAGTATCGATCTAGTTCCTGGTACTGGTCCTATTTCTATCGCTCCTTATCGTATGGCTCCAACTGAATTAGCTGAACTGAAGAAGCAAGTGGAAGATTTGTTAGAGAAGCAGTTCATCAGACCAAGTGTGTCGCCTTGGGGAGCGCCAGTTTTGTTCCTAAAGAAGAAGGATGGATCCATGAGGATGTGCATTGATTACAGACAACTCAATAAGGTTACAATCAAGAACAAATACCCATTGCCAAGGATCGACGATTTGATGGATCAAGTGAGAGGAGCATCGGTGTTTTCAAAGATCAATTTGAGATCAGGTTATCATCAGATCATGGTTAAGGAGGAAGATATCCCGAAGACTGCTTTTCGGTCACGATATGGACACTACGAGTATGTGGTGATGCCATTCGGTTTAACCAATGCTCCTGCCATATTCATGGATTACATGAATAGAGTGTTCCGACCTTATCTGGATTCCTTTGTTGTGGTGTTTATAGATGATATACTCATCTATTCAAAGACCCTAGAGGAGCATGCCAATCATTTGAAGATTGTTTTAGAGACTTTGAAGGAAAAGAAATTATATGCCAAGTTAGCCAAGTGTGAATTTTGGCTTGAAAAAGTCAATTTCTTAGGGCATGTAATTTCAAGGGATGGTGTTGCTTTAGACCCAGCTAAAGTAGAAACGGTGTTGAAATGGGAGAGGCCAAAGTCTGTTACTGAAGTTAGAAGTTTTCTTGGTTTAGCCAGTTACTATCGGAAATTCATCGTAGGATTTTCTAAGTTGTCTCTTCCTTTAACCCGCCTGACTAGGAAGGAGCAACCTTTTGTTTGGAATGAGAAGTGTGAAGTTAGTTTCCAAATTTTAAAGGACAAGTTAACATCGTCTCCAGTGTTAACTCTGCCCGATCCCCAGAAAAATTTTGATGTTTACTGTGATGCATCAAAACAAGGTCTAGGTTGTGTTTTGATGCAAGAAGGAAGAGTTATTGCTTATGCGTCGCGACAGTTGAAGGTGCATGAGGAGAATTATCCTACTCGTGATTTGGAGTTGGGTTCTATTGTCTTTGCTTTGAAAATGTGGAGACATTACCTGTATGGTAATACGTTCCAAGTATTCAGTGACCATAAAAGTCTAAAGTATCTTTTTGACCAAAAGGAGTTGAATATGAGGCAACGTAGGTGGATGGAATTCTTAAAGGATTACGACTTTGAATTACATTACCACCCCGGCAAAGCCAATATCGTAGCTGATGCGTTGAGTAGAAAGACTTTGTATATGAGATCGATGATGGTGAAAGAAGCTGAATTAATTGAAGAATTCCGAAACTTGAATTTGGCGGTTCAGTTCAAACCAAATTGCATCAAGTTAGGAATATTACAAATCACAAATGAGTTTGTGGGTCAAGTCTGAAACCTACAACAAGTGGATAAGAGCTTCTAGAGAAGAAAAGACTAGGGATAGAAGGAGTGGAACCAGATTTCCAATTAGGATCGGATGGCATTTTGAGATTCAAGGATCGAATCTGCATTCTGGCGAATCAAGAACTAAGGAGAGCTGTACTAGAAGAAGCCCACAAAAACAAGCTGAGTATGCATCCTGGATCAACGAAGATGTATCAAGACCTGAAGAAGATGTTTTGGTGGTCGGATTGAAGAAAGACGCTGCGTCTTATGTTGCGTCTTGCCTTGTTTGCCAAAAGGCGAAGATTGAACATAAGAAGCCCGGAGGAGAATTGCAACCTTTGAGCATACCAGAATGGAAATGGGATGGAATAGCCATGGATTTTGTAAGTGGTTTTCCGAGAACAAGAGAAGGTTTCGATGTGATTTGGGTAGTAGTTGATCGTTTAATGAAGTTAGCTCATAGATTGCACGGTATTCCCTCGAGTATTGTATCGGATCGTGATCCTCGTTTCGTATCTCGCTTCTGGCAGAGTTTGCATCGAGCGTTAGGAACGCAGCTAAGAATGAGTTCGGCTTATCACCCGCAAACGGATGGTCAATCGGAGAGAACGATTCAATCTCTGGAAGATTTGCTCCGTGCTTGCGTTTTAGAGTACCAAGAAAGTTGGGATCGTTTGTTGCCGCTGGTGGAGTTCACCTACAACAATAGTTACCACACAAGCATTGATATGGCTCCATACGAAGCCCTCTATGGAAGGAAGTGTAGAACCCCTCTATGTTCGTTCCAAGTTGGGGAGAACACTCTCATCGGACCTGAGTTAGTACAGGAAACGACCGAGAAAATCAAGGTTATCCAAGAAAAGATGAAGATTGCACAGAGTCGTCAGAAGAGCTATGTCGATCAGCGTAGAACCAAGCTCGAATTTCAAGAAGGAGATCATGTATTTCTGTGATTAGTGCCAACAACGGGTATAGGGAGAGTGATGAAGCCGAGGAAGCTGACACCGAAGTTTATTGGTCCTTATCAAATCCTAAAGCGAGTCGGTCCCGTCGCTTATCAGATCGCGTTACCGCCTTCTTTAGCTAATCTCCATGATGTATTCCACGTCTCTCAGCTTCACAAATTTATTCAAGATTCGTCTTCAATTATCCAGTTACAGCCAGATGAAATACCTTTAAAGGAGAATCTGACATTTGAAGTCGGACCAGTGCGAATTGAAGATTGTCAAATCAGAAAGCTACGAGGAAAGGAGATTCCTTTAGTGCGAGTTCTTTGGAATCAAAAAGGAGTGTCAGAATCAACATGGGAATTAGAATCTAAGATGAGAGAAGAGTATCCACATTTGTTTATTTAGTCGGAATTTCGGGGACGAAATTCTGTTTAAGTGGGGGAGGATGTAAGGTCCTATATTTTAATATATGAAATAAAAGTAGTTTATCAATATTAATATCATTAAAATAGTTAATTTTTCCTATTTTAGCAAAAACACTCGAGTATTTTAGGTAAGACTCGAGTATTATAAGTAGCTGTTTGGAAATTTGAATTTTTAAATAAACACTCGAGTATATTTGAAAACACTCGAGTATTTCGTACATCTTTGAATTAAATCCTTCGTTTCTCAATCAAATCCTTCGAAACCAAAACATAACTCAAGGTTCTAGTTCCATCTTTGAATTAGAATCAAGAATCACTTCAAATAAGCCCCTGTAGTTCGAGTTCCAGACCTTCAAAGTTTGAGGTTCAAAGCTGAGAAAACAGAGTAGTTTTCAGCATCATGTTTTCATCTTCATTGAGTTCGTTTGGTAATTTCAGAAACCCTTTTTGTGTCAAACTTGTTCCTGATTGGAGTTAGTATATCCTAGTTTGTTAAACTAACTTGTTTCACTCTTTTTCATGCCAAATCCGTGGTGAAATCTGTGGCCAAAGTCAGCCTGTTCAACACTTTTTCACAAGTCCAGAATTCGAATTTTCGATACAGCCAATTTCCTTGTTGTTTAATCTGTTGTTTAGCTTCTCTGAGGTAAGGGAGGAGTTATCTAATTGCTAGAATGAGTAATCTCAAGCTAGAAATGTAGGAAGCTCACAAGGTTCATCAAGGGATGAAGTTGGAATTGGGAATATGACTTGGAGGTCATAAACCCAAGGTTTTTTCGATTTAAACAAGCTTAAATGGACTTAATAATGCTCACTGGATTGATTTTCGAAATTAAAACCAAGATGAAATGAATTTCATATGTTGAAATGGTTATGTTCTAAGTTTGTATTGGTTCTGTGATTTGATGTTGATTTATGTTGTTATGTACTTGTTTATGTGTTCTAACATGTTCAGTATATGTGTTTATGCCTCTGTTTTGCCTAAGAATGGAAATACAATGCAAGGAATTCGAATTGACATTGAAAGGTGCAGAAACTGGTGCTGTTGCAGTAAAAACACTCGAGTAAATTAAGGAGGACTCGAGTATTCTGGAAAAATTGAAGAACACTCGAGTATTTCTTGAAGACTCGAGTAAATTCATAAGAACACTCGAGTAGGCAAGAACTACTCGAGTAATTCAAAGAATTTTCAGAAAAATCTTACTTTTTATAATTTCATTAAAGATTAACTCGTCTAATCTCCTATATTATTAAATTCTAATTATTTCCTTTTATCCCGTTGGTTGATTATTATCCTGAAAGAGTCCTACTGGAATTTTATTCAGTGGTTGATATATTTGGACAGGAGTCCCAACGGATAAATGTATAAGTTTATTTGATTCCCATTGGTAAATTTTTATCCTGGATGAGTCCTACTAGAATTTTATTCAGTGGTTGATGTATTCGGACAGGATGTCCCAATGGAAGTGCGTACACCCATTTGGTTGATTATTTTTCCCACGTCCCAGTGGAAGTCTTTACCCACTTGGTTGATATTTTGGGAGTCCTAAATGGGGTCGTTGCATTAACTAATAATAAAACTCCTATCTTATAAAACCATCACAAAGTGGCTGGGCCGCTGATGGAATTTTCAGAAAAGCACTAGCACCAGTTAATGCCAAAAGAAAAGATGAATTTGAGATTGAGAAGGATTATGAACTTTGGGTCTCTATATTGGAGACATGATGTTCAAGGATATGATTAAAGAATAAAGGCAAAACTATTAGATTGGTCCTGTAAGTTATTTTTTGGTTGCGATTTCGTCCCTTAACTTTTTTTCATTTCAAATAAATCCAGAAGTTTGTAACTTGTTTCAAATAAATCCTTCCGTCCAATTATGTTTTAACACCGTTAATGGGAGCCTCCTATGTGACAACCAATGATCTTACAAGGCTAAAAATCAACGTTACACCCCAAAACGATGTCGTATGAGATCAAAATAGAAGCTTATTGGGCCATCCCTAACTATTTTGGTTTTCTCTTTTGGCCTCATATGACATCATTTTGGGGGTGTAACGTTGAGTTTTAGCCACGTAAGACCAATGGTTTCCACATAGGAGGCTCCCATTAACGGTGTTAAGACAAAATTGGATGGAAGGATTTATTTGAAACAAGTTACAAACTTAGGGATTTATTTGAAACGAAAAAAAGTTAAGGGACGAAATCGCAACCAAAAAATAACTTACAGGACCAATCTAGTAGTTTTGCCAAGAATAAAAGAAAGTAAAGAATTAAATAGAAAAGATTGTGTGGCATTATCATGCATGGAGAAGGAGTTGCTCCGATCTAGATTCGGAACTTCGGTAAGGTTAAATCAGAATATCCCTGGCACAAGGATGCTAGGAAGACCGAGTTCCCATCGATCGTGATGCTTGAATATGAATCGCTCCGGTTTGATGAACCATAGGATTGAGAATATCCCGAGCCTGAGATACTCGGATGCCAAACCGTGTAGCATGAATGAGGAGTAGGCATGCATCACGACACTAATCGAGATATTGTAAAAGACAGTTTGAGCATATACATATGCATTTATTATTGCTACATGATAACTTGTGTTTGTTATTTCTAGCCACTGTTATACTCATTTGTTATTGCTTTTAGCTATGACTCACTCCCAGTCCCTTGTGTAGGTGATGACGAGGAACATGTTCTGCGTGGAGATGAGGCCGCTCCCTAATGGGGAGTGGAATTTTGAGGACCATAGGGCTACATATGAGGGGGATGTGGAAGTTATCTTCCGCCATCCTAACCCATATTCCCGTATGCGTCCGCTTAGATCGAGAATTCCAATGGTTTACATCATGCACATTCCGCCAAATTTTGTTATGCGAAATGGAACCCCTCCACCACCACCAAGACGTTTTCCGAGACACACTATCCCACCGAGTCCAACACTCTCCTCAGAAAGAATCATTTTAGAGGTCCCTGCTCGTCCTAGCCCTTCTCCTCGAGTTCGATCCCGAACTCCGATATACGTGACCGATGATTCGGCACAAGAGGAGGAAGAAGAGGAAGAGGAGGACCCAATCGAGGATGAGGATCCGGTAGATAATGCGAATCAGATGGTGGATGACTTTATGGACAACTCAACTGGAAGTCAGTGGAGAACTGACGACTGGGTTAAGTTGTGGGGTGGAAGGTGAATGATATGATCCATCAGGTTTTCTCTTATCTATACTATTTTATATTTTGAGTCATGAACCATATGCTCTAGGTTATTATGAATTTTGTTGTAATATATGTAATGGCCTAGAGTGTTAAATCAAGTAATTATGTATTTTGTTGAAATGAAGAATGTGGTATGTCACCTTTTTAATAGAGTTATTAGTCAGTTAGGTCCCTGAAAGATACCCGTGGCATCAGATAGGTCCTCGAAAGATATGTGACATCTCTTATACCCCTGAAAGATCACTTTGGCGTCCCGTTAGTCCCGGTGTCTAACACCGTCAGTTTGTGTTTAACGGAAGCTGACGTGGCATCAGATAGGTCCCTGAAAGATACCCGTGGCATCAGATAGGTCCGTGAAATTTTATTTTTGAAAAGTGTCATAAATTTTATTTTTTATCTTTACTCATATATAATAAAATTTTATTTACTTAAGTAGTTGGAAAAATTAATAATTATAGAGGGTAAAAAATAATAATAAAAAAACATAATTAATATATTAAAAGTCTAAACAATAATTACATTTCTTAAAAAATTGTATTTTATTTAAAATAGAACATATAAATAAAAATGGATGAAGTAATAATAAAAAAAACCTCAATAAAACAATACATATAAAACCTTGAGAATAAAGTCTTATATACAAGATCAAAAATAAATTCTGAATTAAAAATAAAGTCTTTACATGTAGGATCTTATATATAAGAGGATCATAGTGGGAGTATATCTTAAAAGTGTTTATAGAAAAAATATAACATGGGAATCACTTTGACTTCAAAGATTTTATGCATCGTTGTATTGGTTTCTATGCTTCCAATTTATGAAAATTATCGTTGAAGATCTTTCTAATTAACTCGAGTGATTGAACCCACTGCAATGGTGCAGATAACTACTCAAGTTAAAATCTCGTGATATAAGTGCAACTTTCTTCTTAAGGTTCTCTGTTTTATTTTCCAATGTCTTAGAGTAACGTTTAGCAAGTTTTTACTCATTGTGGTTTGAAATATAAATATAAATAGTACACGAATTAATATATATATATATATATATATATAAATAAATATAATCTCCTAAAATAGCTCTATTTTTTATATATTTAATAAAATCAAATACAATTAACTAACCTCATTAATAAGCTTAAATTTTTTTTTGTTATAATTCGAATAGAAGGGAGTATTTTATTCAATTTTTGTTTCATTTTCAATACTATTTTCCTAAAATACCTTTTTTCTTAAATATGAACTAATTTTCTTCATAAGTGTGAAATTAATTTTTAATTATATATATATATATATACTCCCTCCGTTTCTATTTATCTGTCATATTTCAAACAAAACACGTCCATTAAGAAATCCAATCATTACTCAAATTTCCAATGCATTAATTATGTTTTTTCCTACTATACCCTTTCTCTTTCTATAATCATTAATTTTTCTCCACTACTTACATAAACCAAGACATATTAAATAGGGGCAAACATGGAAAATAACATTTATTACACTCTTGAAATCCTCAATACGACAGATAAAAAGAAATAAAAAATCTCTTAAAAAAACGACAGATAAAAAGGAACGGAGGGAGTATATATATAAGACTTTATATATTTTAAAGGAGAAAGTTGCACTTATATCACGAGATTTTAACTTCAGTAGTTATCTGCACCATTGCAGTGGGTTCAATCACTCGAGTTAATTAGAAAGATCTTCAACGATAATTTTCATAAATTGGAAGCATAAAAACCAATACAACGATGCAGATAATCTTTGAAGTCAAAGTGATTCCCATGTTATATTTTTTCTATAAACACTTTTAATACATACTCTCACTATGATCGTCTTATATATAAGATCTTACATGTAAAGACTTTATTTTTAATTCGGAATTTATTTTTGATCTTGTATATAAGACTTTATTCTAAAGGTTTTATATGTATTGTTTTATTGAGTTTTTTTTTATTATTACTTCATCCATTTTTATTTATATGTTCTATTTTAAATAAAATAAATTTTTTTAAGAATTGTAATTATTATTTAGACTTTTAATATATTAATTATGTATTTTTTTTATTATTTTTTACTCTTTATAATTATTAATTTTTCCAACTACTTAAGTAAATAAAAATTTATTATATATGAGTAAAGATAAAAAAATAAAATTTATGACACTTTTAAAAAATAAAATTTCAAGGACCTATCTGACGCCACGGGTATCTTTCAGGGACCTATCTGATGTCACGTCAGCTTCCGTTAAACACAAACTGACGGTGTTAGACGGCGGGACTAACGGGACGCCAAAGTGATCTTTCAGGGGTATAAGAGATGCCACATACCTTTCGAGGACCTATCTGATGCCACGGGTATCTTTCAGGGACCTAACTGACTAATAACTCTTTTTAATATGAATGAAATATGATGTTACTTCCCTTGTCTTCATGACTCGATGTTTATATAATTCCGCAAGATTTGATAATGGATGATGACTGACTTTTAGTTTCAAAGGAAAAAAAAAAGAAAATATGGTCTTATTTTCTAAATATAAATATTTTACTTTGGAATAAAAGTTGGGTCGTCGCAATTGGTCTATGGTCAAGCTTATGGTAACACATTGTCATTGTATGAACTTGAGTGAATCACATATATATATATATAACCCTTGATACACATGAGAGATACACACTGTGAGGTTGAGAGTGTTCACTAATCTTGAGTTCTTATTGACTTTGTTTCTCTAACCAGGTTTCAATTGCATAAATTGCTTTTGATAAAAAGTGTCTGAGTCTGTGACTCGACGTCCTAGATTAATGATTTGGGTCTAACATATGATGTTTTAGAGCTTAATTTGACTCCCTTTTGCTTAGTTTTGGTTTGTTTCTTAAGTATTTTAGGTAGATTTTGTTTAGTTTTTAATTAGTTAGGTAATTTAGAATCCTTTGAACGTTTTGGTCTGTTTTAGGTATGTTTCAGGTACTTTTGGAGCTTAAATGAAGAAAATATTATTGGAGTTGAAAAGAGGATGAAAAAACCTTGAAAATGGCACAAGAACGGAGAGAAACGGAGTTGGAAGTATCTCAGCACGCCTAGGCGTGGGAATAGCGTGCCCAGGCGCGCAAGCAGCGTTAATTTAAGGCAATCAGAGTTTGCGCGCCCAGGCGTGGAGATTAGCGCGCCCAGGCGCGCATGCGGCGAACAATTATGGACTATCATACCTGGCGCACCCAGGCGTGGAGTCTAGCGTGCCCAGGCGCGCGAACCTCATGAAGGCCCAATTGGGCTGATTTCTGATGCGTTTTTCACGGGCTTAATTAGGATTTCGTTTTATCTTTTAAAATATAGGTTTTAAAACTAGGTTAGGCAGCTTTTAGAGTGGGAGATTACATAATTTTAGAGAGTTTTAGAATAGGAGAAGATTAAGGATTGGAAGATCCAAGGCTTTTCCATGGTAATCATGCATTCTTCCATTTCTCTTGTTCTTATTTTCATGATATGTAACTAAAACCCTTTGTTAGGAATTGGTGAATTTGTATGGATTAGTTTATTGATTTCATGAATTGATGTTTTTCATATTCTAAATCATGTGTTTGATGGTGTTTTTACTGTTATGCATAGAAGTAATTAATCTATGTTTTGGATCTCTAATTCTTCAATTGAGAGATTAAGAATTAGAATAGGCCATGCCTTCAAACAATATAGTTATTCAACAAGTAGGGATACAATTGGGTAATTATATAACATGATTAATTCCTTGTTCTTAATTAAGATTATTCAATGGTTTAATCTCTTAAGAAATTAAGGATTATCGAATTGAATAAGAAACAATAATTATACAAGAGGGATCTAATAGTTACCAATTTAGGAATTTGTTCATGATTTAGGGAAAAACAGAGATTCATGATAAATAAACAGCGGCTACAATGAAACCATGTTCCTAACAATCTTTCTCAAATTGCTCATAACTTTTTATTATTTTCTGTTTTTAATTTAATTTCTATTTTTATTTCAAATCAATCATAATTAATTAATTAGAAACCAATAGATTTTGCTTTTAACTACTCTTTGGTGAAAATTAGTTGAACAATTTGCAATCCCCGAGTGGAATGATATCAGGTCTTATTGACTATATTACTTTGCGATCTAGTATACTTGCTAGAGAGTGATCAAGTTTTTGGCGCCGTTGTCGAGGGATTGACATTCGTTTCAATTAATTTTCGGTACTTAGTAGTAGTTTTAGGTGAAATTTATTATTTTTAGTTAGTTTCTTGTCTCAACATGTGCTGCATATTTTTTCTCTTGTTTTTGTTTTGTGCAGGAATTTTTATTAATTTAAGTTGAAAGAGGAGAAAAATTCAGCACTAGAAGAGGGGAAAGACCAACATTGAAGATGGCTGGAGGAGGAGGATCTCACGGATCCTCTCCGCCTCCTCCTCCCAGGAAGATTTTTGCGGAGTATGGAACAGTGGACCCGGACCTCTTTGCTTCCAGCATAGTCCGGCCAGCCATCACTGCAACTATATTCGCAATTGATCCACAATATATCCACCTCATCATGAAGGATCAGTTCGGTGATGCGCCGAATCAAGACCCCAGGGACCATATCGCCAACTTCCTGGGCATGCTCGACTTCTTCAAGATCGAGGGTGCTACGGACGAGGCCATCAGAATGAGGATGTTCCCTCTCTCACTGAGGGGCGAGGCGCTAACTTGGGTGAACAACCAGGCACCAGGGAGTTTGTCCAGCTAGAAAGTACTTGTCTCCAAATTCATGGATAAGTTTCTTCCAGCTGGGAAGCAAGCAAAGCTGAGGCAGGATGTTCATTCTTTCATGCAAGAGGATAACGAGCTATTGCATGAACCTTGACAGTGTTACAACCAGCTACTGAGGAGATGCCCAATATATATGCAAGACTGGCAGCAAATTCAACTGTTTTATAATGGGCTCAACCGATTCAATCAGAGTATGGTTGATGCAGCAGCTGGTGGATCGCTAATGAAGAAGACTGTTGAAGAGGCCAAGGAAGTTATTGCAAATATGGCATTCAGTAGTAGTCAAGGATTGAGGACCCAGGTGGAGCAGAGCGTCCTGAAGAGAAATGATCTGGATTCAAGTCAAGTCAAGATCTTAATCGAGCAGAACAAGCAAATGCAGCAGTAGATGGTTGCATTGACGAAGCAGATAAGTCAAATCACTATGTCAGCTGCAACGAGCACTCTGAAGTGCAACTTTTGTGGAGGAAGTCACCGGAATGGTGATTGTGTATTTGAAGTCAGCAAGGGTCCAGCAACCATTGAGGAACAGGCGAAGTTTGTGGGTGATGGAGTACCTAAAAAAAATACGGACCCCAACATCTGCAATCCAAGGCCAACAAATCAGTCTCACACCTCATGGTCCAGCTCAACACCCAATCCATCACAGCCACAGAAGCAAGACTGGGAGAAAGCACTTGAAGCAATGGCTACCACAACAAATACATTCATGGAAGAAGCAAGGGTGAATTTCGCCAATCAGGAAGTCAGCATTCGCAACTTGGAAGTGCAATTGACTCAAAAAAAAATCAGATATCAAAGATTGCAACCAACTACAAGGAGCGATGCATAGCGGTCACCCTTCGAAGTGGCAAGTCGTATGAGGAGCCACAGAAGAAGGGTGATGCAACTGAGCTTGAAAACAAGGATGAGGGGCCAAAGCAACCAAGTGGAAGAGGCTCAACTGCAAGGCAACAGACGCAGGATCCACCTGCGGATCAAGAGAAAGGCACACCCAAACTAGCACCACTACCTCCGAGGATTCCTTATCCTCAGAGGTTGAAGAAAGAGGACAACCAGAAGCAATTCTCCAAGTTCTTAGAGATGCTACGGAAGGTGGAGATCAACATCCCGTTTGCAGAGGCTCTCTCACAAATGCCTATGTATGCGAGATTTATGAAGGAGTTGCTGACAAAGAAGAAGAGGATGCTCACTGACGAGACGTTCACGATAGCAGAAAAGTGCAGCAACATCATCAAATCCAACCTTCCACCAAAGCGGAAGGACCCATGTAGCTTCACTCTTCCAATTAGCATAGGCAAGGAGTACTCAGGTAAGGCTCTATGTGACTTAGGAGCTAGTGTTAACATTATGCCTTTGTCTATTTGTGAATCATTGAACTTAGGAGAGATTAAGCCTACCCCGGCAGTACTTCAGTTAGCTGATAGAACCACCCTCCGCTCATATGGATTGGTGGAAGATATTCTGGTTAAGGTGAAAGATTTTATCCTGCCCTTAGATTTCATGGTTTTAGATATAGAATAGGATGAAAATATTCCTCTAATTTTTGGAAGGCCATTCTTGGCCACAGCTAGGGCAGTGATTGATGTGCCTAGGGGAGAAGTAATTCTTCGAGTGAATGGTGACCAAACTATAATTAAAATTTTTGAAAAACCACCAATCACCGCGGAGAACTTTTCTCCTCTCATGTGCATTCAGCACTCGAATGGAGAGAGTGTTGGAAAGAAGTTTAAAAGCAAGGTGCCACCCTTGAAGGGATCTTGGCAACCACCCTAACCTCTGAAAGGAGGTGACCCGTCAAGCTCGTGACGTTAAACAAGCACTAGTTTGGAGGTAACCCAATGTTTAGGTAGCATTCACTTAGTTTAGTAGTTTTTAGGAAATTAGTTTAGCTTATTTTTTTTATTTTATTTTATTTAAAAAAAAAGGGACTTCAGGTATAGACCTGGTGCACCTGGGTGTAACATCCCGAATTTAATTCTAATAATAATTAGAATAATATTAAGATTTGGAAGTAAGGACTATCCTAAAAGGGATATAAAATGATGGAATAGGAGTTCTTTGAGTGCCATAAAGGAGTCAAGGAGCATTGGCATCGAAAAGCGAATTCAAAGAAGACCAAACGAGGGTTAAAAGCAGTGTTTTCGGTGTTTTAAATTCGCTAACTTGGGAAATTAAAAATAAAAGATTTAAGACTCAAAACACAATTCCCACCATTGGATATGAAGGTATGATTTTTAGGAAGTTGCTCGTCAAATTTGAGCAAGATCCGACAGTGAACGAAGTAAGTTATGGCTATTTGAAGTTGGGAGAAAATAGCTGAAAAATAGAAAAATGAAGTAGCAGTATCTGTGATTTTCGCTTAAGCGAAATTACTCCAGTGACAACACGAATTGGGTTCGCTTAAGCGACCAAATTTCGCTTAAGCGAAATTACTTCGATCCGCAACATTAAAAACGCGTTTTGGGGCTGAAAACCCCCATTCCAACCCCACTTTCTCTCTCCCTCCGACCTCTCTCCCTCCTCCACCTTCCACCGGACCACCGCTGCCCCTCAACCACCCAAAACCGCCTCCCAACCACCACCCATCATCACCTTCCTCCTCCATATCTCCCTCTCTTCCCTCACTTCCCATTGCTCTCTCTCTCTCTCCACCACCACTAACCACTACCGCCGCCGTCCATAGCCTCCACCGCCACCACCTCCACGGTCACCACCTTCACAAACCCCATCCCTCTCTCTCCCTTGACCCTTTCTCTCTTTCTCTCTCCTCTCTCTTTTGTCTCTCTCTCCTCCCTCTTTCCGATCGGAGCCGCCACCGTGGCCGCCGATCGAACCACCACGGGCCACAACCCCCATAGCTCTTCCTCATTCATTGCTCTCACACCCACGAGCCTTATCTCCCTCCACGGATCTCACCGGTTCCGTTATCGACCCGTGATCGTGCCGGGCTCGTGTCGGGAACCTCGAAGCTCACAGCTCTTGCCTCGGTCCAGTCACGATTGTTCCCGCCAACAAGGAGCAACATCGACGCCGTCATCGTCGCCGAGCTAAAATCCAGGTTTTATTTAAAAAGCCCGAGGTAAGAGGGTTTGCGTTACCTTTACTTAAGAAGTAAATTCTAGGATGCTATAGTGGTAGCTAAGAATAGGGTAATTAAAAGTATGTTAATGAACCTTAGGGTACCTGATGAGCATTTTATTTCCCATTTTTCCTTGCATTATTTTACTCCTATTATTGATACTTGTTGCCTATTCGACATTGTTTAGCTTGATTTAGTGATTTAGAGTTTATTGGACTACTATTCTGAATATTGTTTAATTTGGGATTATTTATCCTAATTAATTCTATTTCTATTTTCAGGTCATATTTGGCACAAGGGCTTTTTGGACATTTTGGGAATGAAGATTTAATGTTGGAAGAGAAGATATATGATGAAGTGAAGATTGTAATCTATCTTTAGGATTAGTTGAGATTTAGTTATATCTTTTAAGATTTAGATTTTATCTATAAGATATTTTTAGATTTAATTTGGAGATAAACTTTCCTTAGGATTTGGGCCCATGATTTAGGCCTGTTTTGTGATTTAAAAAGCTAAATTCGTGTAAACCCTAGGAGCCATTTATCATTCCACGTTTTTTACATTCTCTCTCATAGAGAAGGCTTAGTTTTGCTCTCCAAGCTTGTGGTGGCTGCTAGGGTTTCTCTCTCTTCCCTTTTCTAAACGTTTTTGGTATTTTTCTTCATGGAAGGCTAAACTCTTAGGTTAAATCCCTTTGGTAATGTATCACATACTCTTGAGGTTTTATTCTTAATGCTATTTCGTTTTTATTCACTGTTTTCATGCTTATTGATATGTTATGGTTCGCTTAGTTCCATTCTATAGAGATAATCCATGTGTATGAATGCTTAATTTATGCAAACTCGTAAAAACTCCATGCTTTGGCTTTTAATGCTTAATTAGAGGTTTGGGTTTTGGGGTGAGAATTGAATTTTCGCTTAGTATTTAATTCTCACGAGTTGGACAGTGAAGAGGAAAGAAATTGATCTTTTGTGACCGATGATAGAGTTGTGAACGCGAGCCAAAGGGGTTTATCCGCTTTTCCTTATCTGTTTCTTCGTTTTGATTTAATTCTGTTTTGATTTCAATTATTCAATATTCAATACAAAAAAAAACCCCCCTGTTTTCTATGCATACTATGTGTTCGACCTTTTGCTTGATAAGATATTCCTTGGGAGACGACCTAGGAGTCACTTCCTAGTACTATACTTAAACTGTTTTTATTTGTATCGGGTACGGCCTCGATCAAATTTGGCGCCGTTGCCGGGGATTATCGGTTCTTGCCAAAGGTCATTAGTAGTTAGTTAGTGTCGTAGTTAGTATAGTTATTATAGTGTGTCGTGTCTGATTTAGGGTCTAGTAGTCAATTCTGATAACCGGTTGAAGTTGCACTGTTTGCTGTTTTGCTATTTTGTTGCAATTAGTGTATTTGATTGATTCTGTGGTTGCTAGTTCACATAGTTGTGGGTGGAATTTTTGCACGAAAATTTATATCCACACTACTTTTATCATATAAAAAGGTTTTGAGGCACCACGATCACTCAGATCATCACTGGTTGTGAGTTCCAGAAAAATTTTCCAAGTTTTAGCAGCACTTTCTTCAAATCGTCGCAACTTTTTACCCGTAACTCGGAATTTGACAAATTTTATATCAAATCGAAGGGAATTTTCTGAATAATCTGATTTTTATCACTTCGTCAGAAAACTCCTTCGTCTGGATCCTGAAAAAGTCGTTTTACTATTTCTTTTTTATTTTACAAGTTTTATTTTCTTAGTTTTTGGTCTCTGATTTAATTGTTTGACTTGGTTCCCTTTTGAATTTTGTCCTCAAACTTTTTGTGGTATGTTTTCATGATTTTAGGGTGCTGAAAAAAATAAAGAAAAAAATTTTAAAAAATAAAAAAAAATTTTGTTGCCTATTTTGGTCATGTATATTAGTGACAGTTTGCTATGCTACATGGTGTTCTGTTCAGTACATGACTAGGGGCAACCCAAGCTACTTGCATCCATATAACCCTGAAATTGATAGAACTTATCACAGACAAGTTAGACAAAATAGGAACCAGTCCATAGGTAGTGAGTCTATTGAGTCTTTACATAGTGAGTCTGCTTCTTTTTCTTCTATTCCTATAAATTCTGATTCATATTCTGATTATTCTGAAAATATGGCTCAACCTCCACCACGTGAGAGGACATTGAGGGAGCTGGCTGCACCTGATTTCACTATTGAAGATTTGTGCATCCAGTATCCCGATGACCCGTATGAGCTAAGGTCTGGACTAATTCATTTGTTGCCCAAGTTTAATGGTCTTGCAGGTGAGGATCCTCATAAACATCTCAAGCAGTTCCATATTGTCTGTGCTACTATGAAACCACATGATGTGCAAGAGGATCAAGTTTGTCTTAAGGCATTCCCACACTCCCTAGAGGGGCCAGCCAAGGATTGGTTGTACGATCTGGCCCCTGGTTCTATCACAGTCTAGGATGACCTGAAGAGGGCATTTTTGGAGAAATTCTTCCCTGCATGCAGAACAACAGCAATCCGAAAGGATATATCAGGCATCAGGCAACAAAGTGGAGAAAGTCTCTATGAGTATTGGGAGAGATTCAAGAGACTGTGTGCGAGCTGCCCCCACCATCAGATCTCAGAGCAGCTGCTTATTCAATATTTCTATGAAGGTCTCAACCTCATGGAGAGAAACATGCTTGATGCTGCAAGTGGTGGTGCCCTAGGAGACATGACACCTTTAGAAGCCAGAGTCAAGATTGAGAAGATGGCTTCCAATTGTCAACAATTCCATGCAAGGGGCAACAGCGATGCAATCATAGTGAGAGGAGTGAATGATGTTGGCACAAGTTCTATTAAGGTTGAGAAGCTTGAACAGAAGATAGATTCACTTACAACTTTAGTCACTCAATTGGCCATCAACCAGAAGAAGTTGTCTCTGCCTGCTAGATTATGTGGCATATGCACATCCGCTGAGCACCCCACAGATGTATGCCCTTCTGTGCAGCAGCAACCCACGACTGGTGCTGACCAACCTGAGGCATATGCCGCCAACATCTTCAACAGTAGAAACCAGCAGCCACAGAACTTTGATCTCTCTACCAATAGATACAACCCTGGTTGGAGGAACCATCCCAACCTGAGATGGTCTGATCAGCAGCAACCTTCACAGGTTCAATTTCAGAACAATTCTAGACCACCATATGTACCTCCTCCATTCCAGCAACAGAGACAACAACAACAGGCTAATTCTGCACCACCAGCTCCTACTACTGAGCAGCAGCCTTCATTGGAAGAGCTGATGAAACAGATGACCATGCAAAATCTCCAATTCCAACAGGAAACTAGAGCATCCATTCAAAGACAAAAGGCCTTCATTCAATCTTTGACCAATCAGATGGGACAGATGGCAACAGCAATCAACACTATGCAATCTCAGAATTCTAACAAGTTGCCATCCCAAACAGTGATCAATCCAAACCAGAATGTGAATGCCATTAGTCTAAGGTCAGGGAAGCAGATTGTCACACCCACACCAGAATCTGACCTCAACAAAGATGATCTAGTTTCAACCAACAAGAAGAGCCAAATGGTCGAGGAGAGTGAGCACACAAGTACCAGAAAATCCCATCCAGCTCGGCCTTCCACAAGCACAACACCTGCTGCTGCCCAACAACCACCCCCCATTCCTCTTCCTTTCCCACCAAGGGGGGTGACTCAAAGCAAGAAAATGGAAGAGATTGACAAAGAGATACTTGACACATTCAGGAAGGTGGAAGTCAACATACCCCTTCTTGATGCAATCAAGCAGATTCCAAGGTATGCAAAGTTCTTGAAGGATCTATGCACACACAAACGGAAGCTCAAGGGCAATGAGAGGATCAACATGGGAAGAAATGTCTCTGCTCTTATAGGTAAACCCGTCCCTCATATTCCTGAAAAGTGTAAGGATCCTGGAACTTTCTCTGTGCCTTGTATCATAGGTAATACTAAATTTGAGAATGCTTTGCTAGATTTAGGAGCATCTATTAATGTTATGCCTATGTCTGTTTTCAAGTCTCTTTCACTTGGACCCCTTCAACCTACGGGTGTGGTTATTCACTTGGCAAATAGATCTACTGCCTACCCCGCAGGTTTGATAGAGGATGTCCTGGTTCGGGTTGAAGAGCTTATCTTTCCTGCTGATTTTTATATTCTTGATATGGAAGAGGACACCTCTCGTAGTGCTGTCCCTATCATATTAGGGAGACCATTTTTGAAAACAGCCCGAACCAAGATAGATGTGCATGCAGGTACACTTTCCATGGAATTTGATGACAGTGTGGTTCGATTCAATATTTTTGATGCTATGAAACATTTTTCTGATGACCACTCTATTTTTCATGTTGACTTGATTGATGATCTGATTGATGAGCATGTTCTAGACTTTTTGCATGATTATGATTTGCCATCTTTCACTAGCTCATTTACTTGTTCTGCATGTTCTGATTCCGAAATGTGCACTGCATGCATTGAAATTTACCAGTTTTTAAATTCTGCTACTGCATCTGTTGATTCATATGATATAGATTCAGATCATGCTAACCCCATTTCTGTTTTTCATGAGTCTAATTCACTTGTTCAGGTGCAGGCGGCAGAATCCAATTCTGCTGCTCCTTTAGTTCCATCTGTGATGCAGGAACCTTTATTGGACCTGAAGCCCCTTCCTCCTCATCTCAAATATGCTTACTTGGAGGCTGAGCAGAAACTTCCAGTGATCATCTCTACCTCCCTTTCTGTTGATCAAGAGAAGCAACTGCTGGATGTGATTAGAGCAAACAAAAAGGCAATAGGATGGACTTTGGCAGACATACCTGGTATTAGCCCCTCCATGTGCATGCATCGGATTTTATTGGAGGATGGGGCTAAACCAGTGAGACAACCCCAGAGACGGTTGAACCCCCAGATTCTTGATGTGGTGAAGAAAGAGGTCACCAAGCTGCTGCAAGCTGGCATTATCTACCCCATTTCAGACAGCACTTGGGTAAGCCCGGTTCAAGTAGTTCCCAAGAAGTCTGGGGTGACAGTTGTCAAAAATGAGAAGGATGAGCTGATTCCCACTAGAGTGCAGAACAGTTGAAGAGTCTGCATTGATTATAGGAAGCTCAACCAGGCGACCCGCAAGGATCACTTTCCTCTTCCCTTCATTGATCAGATGTTGGAGCGCCTGGCAGGTAAATCTCACTATTGCTTCTTAGATGGTTTCTCTGGTTATTTCCAAATCTGTATTGCACCAGAGGACCAACATAAGACCACATTTACCTGTCCTTTTGGTACATTTGCTTATAGGAAGATGCCTTTTGGCCTATGCAATGCTCCTGGCACTTTTCAAAGATGTATGATGAGTATTTTTAATGACTTACTTGAGCATTGCATAGAGGTCTTCATGGATGATTTTAGTGTATATGGTTCCTCTTTTGATGCATGTCTTGATAGTTTGTCTAAGGTGCTTAATAGGTGCATTGAGACTAACCTTGTCTTGAATTTTGAAAAATGTCATTTTATGGTAGAACAAGGCATAGTCTTAGGGCACATTATTTCGCATAAGGGCATAGAGGTTGACCCTGCTAAGCTGCATGTAATATCACATTTGCCTTACCCCTCTTGCGTGCGAGAGGTGCGTTCTTTTCTTGGCCATGCAGGTTTCTATCGCAGGTTTATTCAGAACTTTAGCAAGATAGCCCTTCCACTATCCAACTTGCTTCAAAAGGATACCACATTTGAGTTTGGAGACCAATGCAAGAAGGCATTTGATGAGATAAAGAGAGCACTCACCACCACTCCCATCATCCAACCACCTGACTGGACTCTCCCATTTGAGCTCATGACCGATGCCTCGAATTATGCTTTGGGAGCAGTTCTCTCCCAAAGGGTTGGTAAGATGTCTCATGTGATTTATTATGCATCTAGGACTTTAGATTCAGCACAAGTTAATTACACCACAACTGAAAAAGAGCTGTTAGCCATTGTCTTTGCACTTGATAAGTTTAGATCATATCTATTAGGTTCTAAGGTTGTGGTGTATACTGATCATGCTGCTCTGAAGTATCTTTTGAAAAAGACAGATTCCAAACCTAGGTTGATTAGATGGACGTTGCTCCTCTAGGAGTTTGATCTTGAGATTCAGGATCGGAGTGATGCGCATAACCTTGTCGCAGACCACCTGAGCAGAATAGAGAGAGAGGAGGATGCATTTCCTATCCGGGATGACTTCCCGGATGAGCAGCTTTTAGTTTTGCATGTTTCACATCCCCCTCCCCTTATTCCTTGGTTTGCTGATATTGTAAATTATATAGTTGCATCTGTTTTTCCACCCTTGGCATCCAAAGCTCAAAGAGACAAATTGAAGAGCGATGGCAAGTATTATGTATGGGATGACCCCTATTTGTGGCGTTTTTGCAGTGATCAGGTCATTCGCAGGTGCATTCCAGACCAGGAGATCCAATCGGTTCTCCAATTTTGCCATGCTTCACCAGTTGGAGGCCACCTTGGCACTCAAAGGACAGCACGAAAGGTGCTGGATTCTGGATTTTATTGGCCTACCATCTTCAAGGATGCAAGCAAAATCTGCAGCTCATGTGAGCAATGTCAAAGGGCAGGAGGCACCCTATCTTGGAGGCAACAGATGTCGCAACAACCTATGTTGTTCTGTGAGGTGTTTGATGTCTGGGGTATAGATTTCATGGGTCCCTTTCCTGTTTCTTTTGGTTTTTATTATATCTTACTTGCTGTGGATTATGTATCCAAATGGGTGGAAGCTAAGGCCACCAGGACTAATGATGCTCAGGTTGTTGTAGATTTTGTCAGGTCTAATATCCTCTGCAGGTTTGGCATACCTAGAGCCATAGTCAGTGATCAAGGCACACACTTCTGCAATAGATCCATGCAAGATTTGCTCAAGAAGTATGGGGTTGTGCACAAAGTTTCTACACCATATCACCCCCAAACCAATGGGCAAGCTGAGATTTCAAACAGAGAGATCAAGTGGATTTTGGAGAAGATGGTGAAGCCTAATAGAAAGGATTGGAGCACACGATTGGAGGATGCTCTATGGGCCCATCGGACTGCGTACAAGGCACCCATAGGGATGTCACCTTATCGGGTTGTTTTTGGTAAGGCATGCCACCTGCCTGTGGAGATAGAGCACCGTGCATATTGGGCTGTGAAGCAATGTAACTTAGCTCTTGATCAAGCGGGTGAGGAGAGGAAGCTGCAGTTGAGTGAGCTAGATGAGATCCGTTTGGAGGCCTATGAGAATTCCATGTTCTACAAAGAGAAGACCAAGAAGCTCCATGATAGCTCAATTTGCAGAAAGGAGTTCTTGGTTGGTCAAAAAGTGTTGCTCTACAACTCTAGGCTTGGAATCATGAGTGGAAAGCTCCGCTCTAAATGGATTGGTCCGTTTGTAGTCACCCAGGTGTTTCCTTATGGCACCGTGGAGATCAAGAGTGAGTCCACAGACAAGAGCTTCAAAGTCAATGGCCACCGACTCAAGCCTTTCCTTACCTCTCCTACTTTGGATGATGCACCTGTGGAGGAGGCCTCATTGGTCGACCCCATTTTTGACCCACCATGATTTCGGGAGTCTTCTTTTCTCCTTCCTTACTCTTTTTATTGCACTTGTCTATATCTGTCTGATTCTGCTATTTGTGTTCCATTGAGGACAATGTGTGATTTAAGTGTGGGGGGAGAGTAGTTTAGGTTGCATATTTTTGCTTTGATTTTTTAGGTTTTGCTAAGTTTTGGGCATTTTCTTGCATGTTTTTGCTTCATTTTAGTAGAGTCTTGGTATCTTGTGTCTGAATTCATGCATTTCTGTGTGTAAAGTTGCTTTTGATAATTAAGAGGTGGTAACACTATGATAGAATTGTCCCTTTTGTGAGGATTTGAGCCTTAATTGTGGGTGGATTGCTATATATGCCACCTAATTTTTATTTCATGTGTGATTGCACTCTGGATTACTTGCACTCTAGAACTTGACTTGACTCTTGTTGATACTTGATATTCCCATGCACATTTTGAAATGATTTAGGCATTGTTTTTTTCTTGAATAAGCCACTAGCCATATGAGCCTACCTTGAATGAATTTATCCTTTGATAGCCCCTTTGAGCCTTTATATCCCTTTTCTTTGTTCTTTAGCTCATTACAAGCCTATGACTGAAAAACCATGATTGTCCTAACCTTAGGGAATGTTGGAGCTTTGGAATTGTTTTGGGAATGGGTATTAAGTAAGCGAGGGTGCTTTGTTCTTCATCTCTTGTGAGTTCTGGGTTTTGCCTCTATGGTCGGTGATGTAATTATGGCTTTATCTCATTATGCCATTTTTGTTGTTTCTTCTTTTCTTTCGTTCATGAAGTTCTGCAATGTAATGCAATTCAAAAAAAAAAAAGAAGAAGAAGAAGAAAAAAAAATAAAAAAAAAATGGAATAAAAGGTTGATTGAGGCATGGAGGATTGGAATTAGAGGTTGTTGTTATGTTTACCATTTCATTCTGGGGTGGATTGTGCTTATTTTTTTTTACTTGTTCCCCATTGCTCCTCTATTCCCTGGGTTTTAGCTACATTTCCCATATTTTTATCCTACCTTGTCCTTGGCCCCATTACAACCCTGAAAAGACCTTTTGATCTTAATGTGCATGTGTGTTGATTGTTGATGTTAGAGGCTTGTCAAGCCTATGGTTGTGTTTGTTTTTCATGATGTGCCTTGAGTGTAAACACTGATTAACCTTAAACACTTGAGTGTAAACACTGATTAACCTTAAACACTTGAGTGTAAACACTATTGAGTGATCCTTGTGAGTTTCTATCATCTTTGTGACTACCCTCTTGATGTCATTGGTTTTCTTTGCATATTTGAAATAATTGGATGATGTTCATGAATGCCTTGATTCTTTGGTCCTTATTTTCTTCGTGTGCTCGATTTTGCCCATTTCTTTGCATTTCCTAGAATTCATTGTGAAGTATGTAATCTCTTAGGTTTGCATTCATTAGTTTTAGTAATCTTGTTACATGATTCACTTTGGTGCATATTGATTTTCTCAGTCCTAATTCTTAGTTTTGCCCAGGAGTGCAAAAGGATAAGTGTGGGGGTATTTGATGAGCATTTTATTTCCCATTTTTCCTTGCATTATTTTACTCCTATTATTGATACTTGTTGCCTATTGGACATTGTTTAGCTTGATTTAGTGATTTAGAGTTTATTGGACTACTATTCTGAATATTGTTTAATTTGGGATTATTTAGCCTAATTAATTCTATTTCTATTTTCAGGTCATATTTGACACAAGGGCTTTTTGGACATTTTGGGAATGAAGATTTAATGTTGGAAGAGAAGATATATGATGAAGTGAAGATTGTAATCTATCTTTAGGATTAGTTGAGATTTAGTTATATCTTTTAAGATTTAGATTTTATCTATAAGATATTTTTAGATTTAATTTAGAGATAAGCTTTCCTTAGGATTTGGGCCCATGATTTAGGCCCGTTTTGTGATTTAAAAAGCTAAATTCGTGTAAACCCTAGGAGCCATCTATCATTCCACGTTTTTTACATTCTCTCTCATAGAGAAGGCTTAGTTTTGCTCTCCAAGCTTGTGGTGGCTGCTAGGGTTTCTCTCTCTTCCCTTTTCTACACGTTTTTGGTATTTTTCTTCATGGAAGGCTAAACTCTTATATTAAATCCCTTTGGTAATGTATCACATACTCTTGAGGTTTTATTCTTAATGCTATTTTGTTTTTATTCACTGTTTTCATGCTTATTGATATGTTATGGTTCGCTTAGTTCCATTCTATAGAGATAATCCATGTGTATGAATGCTTAATTTATGCAAACTCGTAAAAACTCCATGCTTTGGCTTTTAATGCTTAATTAGAGGTTTGGGTTTTGGGGTGAGAATTGAATTTTCGCTTAGTATTTAATTCTCACGAGTTGGACAGTGAAGAGGAAAGAAATTGATCTTTTGTGACCGATGATAGAGTTGTGAACGCGAGCCAAAGGGGTTTATCCGCTTTTCCTTATCTGTTTCTTCGTTTTGATTTAATTCTGTTTTTATTTCAATTATTCAATATTCAATACAAAAAAAAACCCCCCTGTTTTCTATGCATACTATGTGTTCGACCTTTTGCTTGATAAGATATTCCTTGGGAGACGACCTAGGAGTCACTTCCTAGTACTATACTTAAATTGTTTTTATTTGTATCGGGTACGGCCTCGATCAGTACCCCCGTTGATACAGATAAAATAAATAAAATTGTGACGAGAAACCACACCCAAGGGAATAGAATGTATGTGCGTAGAATAAAGTTTGGAATGAGTGAGTGTATTTAGAATACTAAAAGAGTTAATAGAGAATGAAAATGTAGAAAAGTATAAAATAAAACCAAGGAGAATTGTTAGAGAGAACCAACAAAACGTGAGAGTAAAAGGATATAGGGTAATTGTGATAGGCGGGGAGAGAAAGGTTATCAAAATTAAATGTAAGGTAAAAGAGGAGTTAAAATACGAAAACCATAAGGAAGCGCGGAGTGGACTTAGTTAAGAGTTTTCGGGTAATAATGGAATAGGAATAAAAGACTAAACTAAATTTTAAATATAAGAAGGTAATAAGTAAAGAATTAAATGAAAAGATAATAATACAAGAAGATGGAGTGTAATAGCGGTAGATAAATAGAGTAGAGTATTATTTAAGGGAAAATTAGTGAATAAGTAAATAATAGTGTATGAGAGAGGAATCATAGAACTAATTAAGAATTTGCAAACGAGAATTAAAATATATTGACTATACTAAAGCTAAGTAGAGTTAGATAGACATTAGGATAATTAATAGTAGGAAAAGGGAAAGAAAGAGAAATACTGAAATAGAGGTAAAATAAACAATATGATGATAAGCCACAAAGTAAAGCTGGATAAGAGCGAGAGTAATTAGTAAAAAGAAAGAGATTAAAGTAGAAAACGTAGGAAAATGTGGTAAGTCATAAACGAAAATAAAGAGTAAAAGATTGAGATAAGCATAAAAGAGTTACTTAAATTATAATAAGAGAAAAGATAAATAATTAAGAAAGAAAAGAGAACGGCTGATGGTCTGTTGGACTCAGTCATAAGGAAAAAGGAAAAGATAAAGAAGAGGAAAAAGTAAAAGAAAAGGAAGAGAAGAAGAAAAAGAAAAAGAAAAAAAAATGAATAATGAATAAGGGAACTCCTAGCGCTCAGTAGCGTACGGCTGGCTGGGGCTGGACTACCTAATGAAAAATGGAAAAAGAATAAAGAATGGGAAAGAAAGAATGAAAAGAGAATCAATAATTAAAAGAATGTGAGAATAAGTGAAGAACTAAAAGAGATTCATTATGTGAATAACTATGAATAAAATGTATTAATAATTATGTAGGCTTAGTTATTTGCTATGTCTTCTTTTAGGATTTATCTTTTTAAGTTCTGTGTAATGCTACCTTTCTTGATATAATTTTATAGGTACGGAAGCAGAGCTTACACTGTTGCGGGCCGAACTGGAAACTCTCCACTACGTGGAGTGAAATTGTGATACCCTGAGCGGATTTTATTTTAATTATATTAAAAACTGTTATTTTTGTAATTTAAGATGCGTAGTAATTGTATGCCCTGAATTTGTACTAATCGGGCATTAGGATCTGAACTGAATTTAATACTGTTGTGTTTTATGTTTTTAAATAATTCTGGACTGACAGGTTTTAAGAAGAGAATTTTTGGGAAGTCCGAAAAACAGAGGAAACTCTGCCGGATTTTCGAAAAAAACCTTTTAAAAGAAATCAAATTCTAAAATGAATTTCAAGCTCTGATTTTATTAAAATTTAAAATTAACTAATTAAAGTGAGGATGTTACACTGGGCGCGCAACTCTGCACGCCTGGGCGTGCACTGGGCGGAAGAACCCAGTAAAGTGGGGGATTTCCTGTTTATTGATATATTTTGTGTCTTTTTCCCCCATCAACCAGTTCCTGTACCTGTGCAACAAAAATATGTATTTGCTTTCTAGGATTTTTTTTTAGTTTTATTACTTGGTTATTTATTTGGATTATTTGTTATTTGCATCAAGCTATATATTTGGTAACAAATATAAGTTAATATTTTCCCCATTAGAGGTGCTATTTGTGGGCACTTGTTTTTCATGACTCATTAAGTTTGGGGGAATGTTTTCTTATTTTTGTTAATGCTGATTTTTCAGATGCAAGTAATAAGTGTTCCAAATTTATTCCATGCAATTTTTTATTTTGTAGTTAGGTATGTTTAGTTTAGTTTGCTTGAGGACAAGCCAACCTCTAAGTTTGGGGGAGTGGACAAAATAAAAATTACATTTTTCAGATTTGAATTGTTCTCCCATTTGTAGTATTGGTTTGTGTCTTAGGTAGAGGTTTTGTAATTATTATAGACTTAGGATTATTTTTCTAATGATAGGTGTATATACTTAGTTTAGGATTAGACTCATTAATACATGTTATTTGTTTGTTGAGCTGTAAATATTTTTGAAATTTGGTTGTTTTGACAAAGTTTTTCAGAACTTGAGATTAGTGAACTGACTTTAGCTTAGTGAGATTTTGATCCTTTTGATGGAGTATGTGATTTGTTGAAATATTTTGATTTGAGACCCCTATTCTTTAATGAGTGTGTTCTCTTTAGTTTTATTTTCTAGAACTTGACCTGTGACCATTTTGAGATTGATAATTGATTACATGAATAAAAATGATTAAGGCATTTAGGATGGTGTTTTTGTAGCCTTCAGAGATTTTTTGGATTTGTTTTACCTTAGTTGCCCATTTTGAGCCTTATGACATAAAAATGATTTTTCTTTGGTACCCTGCATTTATTGTATATTTTTTGTGAAGTACCTTAGGAATTTTGAATGAGCAATTGAGAGAGAGACATTTCAAAAGTGTGAAAATTGTGAAAATATTGATTGAGTTACTCTTCTTCCAAAAGAAAAGAGAAAAGAAAATTGAAACAGTGAAAATTGATAAATGAAAAGAGAGAAGAGTTTTGTTTGGAAGAAGTAGTAGAGTAAAATTGAAAAAAAAGTTTGAAATAGTTGTGATTTAAGTGTGAGTCCTCGTAGTATTCATTGCTCATTCATAATTTTTAGAGGGAAATTTGTTTTGCATTTTAGCCCTTAGTTTCATCCTTTCTTTCTTTTATCCCACCTTGACACTTTTAACCATGGCCACATTACAACCAAAATAAAGACCTTTTGATTTGTGCATGTTTTTAATGATTTCAGTGGAGATTTGGGTCTATGGTCAAGCTTATGGTAACATTTAACTATTGTATGAACTTGAGTGAATTGTACAACCCTTGATACACATGAGAGATATACACTGAGAGGTTGAGAGTGTTCACTAGTTCTGAGTTCTGATTGGTTTTGTTTCTTTAACCAAGTGTTGATATGTGAATAGCTTGTATAAATATGTGGCTGTGTTGATGAGTCGAAGTCTTAAATTAGGTGTTGTACATTTTGATTTGGATGGTAGTCTTTTGTTTTAGAATTTTTATTTTACTTTTGCCTGGGACATGCAAAATGCTAAGTTTGGGGGTGTGATTTGAGTCTAACATATGATGTTTTAGAGCTTAATTTGACTCCCTTTTGCTTAGTTTTGGTTTGTTTCTTAAGTATTTTAGGTAGATTTTGTTTAGTTTTTAATTAGTTAGGTAATTTAGAATCCTTTGAACATTTTGATCCGTTTTGGGTATGTTTCGGGTACTTTTGGAGCTTAAATGAAGAAAATATTATTGGAGTTGAAAAGAGGATGAAAGAACCTTGAAAATGGCACAAGAACGGAGAGAAACGGATTCGGAAGTATCTCAGCATGCCCAGGCGCGGGCGCCCAGGCGCGCAAGCAGCTTTAATATAAGGCAATCAGAGTTTGCGCGCCCAGGCGTGGACATTAGCGTGCCCAGGCGCGCATGCGGCGAACAATCATGGACTATCAGACCTGGCGCGCCCAGGCGTGGAGTCACGAACCTCATGAAAGCTCAATTGGGCTGATTTCTGATGTGTTTTTCAGGGGATTAATTAGGATTTCATTTTATCTTTTAAAATATAGGTTTTAGAACTAGGATAGGCAACTTTTAGAGAGAGAGATTACATAATTTTAGAGAGTTTTAGAAGAGGAGAAGATCAAGGATTGGAAGATCCAAGGCTTTTCCATGGTAATCATGCATTCTTTTATTTCTCTTGTTCTTATTTTCATGATATGTAACTAAAACCCTTTGTTAGGAATTGGTGAAATTGTATGGATTAGTTTATTGATTTCATGAATTGATGTTTTTCATATTCTAAATCATGTGTTTGATGGTGATTTTACTGTTATGCATAGAAGTAATTAATCTATGTTTTGGATCTCTAATTCTTCAATTGAGAGATTAAGAATTAGAATAGGCCATGCCTTCAAACAATATAATTATTCAACAAGTAGGGATACAATTGGGTAATTATATAACATGATTAATTCCCTGTTCTTAATTAAGATTATTCAATGGTTTAATCTCTTAAGGAATTAAGGATTATCGAATTGAATAAGAAACGGTAATTATACAAGAGGGATCTAATAGTTACCAATTTAGGAATTTGTTCACGATTTAGGGAAAAACAGAGATTCATGATAAATGTAGAATGCCTACAATGAAACCATGTTCCTAACATCTTTCTCAAATCGCTCACAACTTTAATTTATTTTCTATTTGTAATTTAATTCAATCTTAATTAATTAGTTAGAAACTTATAGATTTTGCTTTTAACAACTCTTTGGTGAAAATTAATTGAACAATTTTGCAATCCCTGAGGGACGATATCTAGTCTTATTGACTATATTACTTTGCGATCTAGTATACTTGCTAGAGAGTGAACAGGTAGTCTGATGATCCTCCTGCACAGCATGATCCTCCTCCATAATTCTCCAACAAAAGCTCTACACATCCCACATACCAACCATCTATTCTATGCATCACCCGGTGGATCCCCATCTCCCCACTGGCTCCCAGTGGAGTGCTTGACTGGCTCCCCCCGCTCTCTGCATCCTCAGGGTCCTCCTCTACCTCGTTCGACTGAGTCGGTGCCCTACCACTAGGCACTGGGTCAGCTGAAGGAGTCCCATGAACTGGACTCATCGGACAAGTTAAAGGGGTCTCCTCCCGAATCACTCGGGAAGTAGAGGGATGGGATCTAGTAGCTGCTCTAAAACGAAAAGAATGAAATCGACGAGCTGGTCCATGATAAGCATAAAATGGGGGTACATGCAGGGTATAGATAATGGGTATGCGGAACCTACGAGGACGCACACGAGCCAAGGGGTTGGGGTGATAGAGGGTCACCTCTACCTCCCCCTCATAGGTGGCTTGATGGTCCTCGTAGTACCACACTCCACTAGGGAGCGGGCGCAACTCGATGCAGGCTAGATAGCGAGCCATCACCTACAATGGGCATAAGGGGTAAGCAATATAGTTCACATAATCGAATAAGCATAATTTAAAGCAGGTAAACAAGTATATTTGCCAAATAGCCAAGAGATATACACAACATGTGAGAAAGACAATTCAATTACTAATCAAACTCATTAATGATATGTCATGATGTTTTCACACAATCTCTCAAGTCCTGAGATTCTCCAACTAATGCTCTCATGCATGACCATCCAAACAACCCGTATACGTGCCTTAGATGTATAGTGAACCTGCTCGGAATATAATCGATAACGACACTACCAAAGTGTACGTTGCGTCACCAAGACGTAACAGCATTTCACTATGCTGCCCACATTACCAAAATGTGTCATCAAGCAAGCCACACGACTATGCCTGGAACGTGGTCCATAATACCAATTCAATATCGATGTGCACATCTCGTCACCAAAACGAATATCCAACGTTCGCAGCAACCAATGCTGGCCACATTACCAAAATGTGACTACAGGCAAGTCGTAACCAAATTGGTACTCCCAGAGTACCCTCCTTATGTTCCTCGAACATGACCAAATAATATGCTATCACCACATCGCCATGCATTAATGTACACAAACATCCCATTTAGGGTTATCCATTAATCTCATAATGTGCAACATGCAATATATTCAATAATGCAATTACCAATGTAATTGAACATATCATATCTTCTTTTGGAACATATTTCATTTCTTACAATAATCCTTTTGTTTAATTAAACTTGACGTAGTTGAAAATGGCATTGTATTAGCATTCTGGTCACAAAGACTCGAGTAGTGCTTTAAAAAGACTCGAGTAGAGTTCCACTCTGCACAAAGTACTCGAGTGGTTCTTAGTAAGACTCGAGTGGATCTTAGTTTTCTGAAAAGTTAAGGTCTCAGATTTTTCTAAAAGTACTCGAGTCGTTCATGGAATACTCGAGTCTTCATTAACCCAGAAGATTCGAGTGGATCATGCAAGACTCGAGTGGTTCATCAGAAAAGTTCATTATTAACATCAGTCAGTACCCGAGTCCTGGATCAGAGACTCGAGTGTTGGTTCCTACCAGATGCACTGGTGCGTCCGGAATACTCGAGTCTCGAGTCAAAGACTCGAGTGTTGACAGACAGATAACACTAAAAATTGAGTTTTAACATACCATTTTCAATTCTAATCAAGTTCAATCAAAACCAATGCTCAACAGAGCCAACATTATGTAAATTAAACATGTTCCAACACAAGAACAACATCATAATACACTGAATTGAATTTGAGCACCAATTATGCATAAAATCACTTTTTCAACAACATAACATACCAAATTCAATTCTAAACATTTTTAGCATGTAAATAACCTTGATACAGCTTTCATGCAACATATAAAACTAGATCCAAACATCTTTTAAACTTAAATAGGCCTCCAAGCCATAAATCTAATTCAAGCTATGCCCATAGAGTCTCATGGTGACTCTACACTTAAAATTCAACAAATTAAACTTATTCTAGTGAACAAATAGCTTCACCCTTACCTCTAAGCCGTGAATCAACAAAGAGATAGCAGAGAAATTGACTGGAACACTCTAACCCACAAAACCCTTTCCATGCAGCCATATTTGAACAGGGTCCAAAGATCAGAGATTTTGACATGCAAATACAGTTTAACAATTGGGGAATTTGGTTAGTAACTAATCTCGGCAACATAAACTAAAGGTAGGTGATCGAGGCCGTACCCGATCAAAATAAAAGGTGTTTATTCTGTAGTACTAGGAAGGTGATCCTAGGTCGTTTCCCAGCGAATATCGGTCTAGGCAAAGTATCAAACACGTAGTGTGCAGTAAAATGGGGGGGTTTTTGTGTGTGACAAATGTGAAGAACAAAACACAAACAGAATATAAAAACTAAGAAAATCAGAAACAAAAGCGGGAAAACCCCTTTGGTTACGTACACTACTCAATCCTAGCTCACTAAAGATCGATTCCTCTCCTCTCCTCTGTCCAACTCGTGATAACCAAATACTAAGCGAAAATTCAGTTATCACTCCAAACCCTAACTTCTAATTAAGCATCAGAAACCAGAATTGGAGTTTTTACGAGTTAATACAAATTAAGCATTTATATTCATGTATTATCTCTACGAAATGGAATTAAGCAAACCACTACACATCGATAAACATGAAAACAGAGAAGAGAAAACGAAATTGCATTAATAACAAGAGCTCAAGAGTAGATAATACAATACCAAAGGGATTAACCCTTGAAGTCTAGCCTTCCATGGCCATAAATGAAGAAAAACGAGTAGAAATGGGGAAGAACAAAACCCTAGCAGCCACCACCACTTGGGAGAGCCAAGAGAGAAGTTCTAACCTAGAGAGAGAGTGAGAAATCTGAAATGGGACTGTGTTTTGGGGGTTACACGAATTTCCCCTCTTTAGTCATGAAAATGGGCCTAAAACATGGGCCCAAGTCCTAAGAAACACTATTCTAAAAATTACAATTAAAAAGGGACCTAAATGCAAATTACAATCTTCACTTCAATGCTTCAATCTTCATTTCCAAACATCCCAAAGTGTCCTTGTGCCAAATATTACCTAAAAATAGAAATAGAATTAATTAGGCTAAATAATCCCAAATTAAACAATATTCGGAATATTAGTCCAATAAACTCAAAATCACTAAATCAAGCTAATCAATGTCAAATGGGCAACAAGTATCAATAATAGGAGTAAAATAATGCAAGGAATAATGGGAAATAAAATGCTCATCAAATACCCCCACACTTATCCTTTTGCACTCCTGGGCAAAACCAAAAGATAGGACTATGAAGATCAATATGCACCAAAGTGAATAATGCAACAAGATGACTACAACTAAGAAATGCTAACCTAAGAGATTACATACTTCACAATGAATTCTAGGAAATGCAAAGAAATGGGCAAACTCAAGCACACAAAATGGTTAAGGATCAAAGAGTCAAAGCATCCGCGAACATCATCCAATTACTTCAAGTATGCAAAGAAACCAATGACATCAAGAGGATAGTCACAAAGATGATAGAAACTCACAAGGATCACTCAAAAGTGTTTACACTCAAGTGTTTGGGGTTAATCATTATTTACACTCAAGGCACATCATGAAAAACAAACACAACCATAAGCTTGACAAGCCTCTAACATCAACCATCAACACACATGCACAAAATGATCAAAAGGTCTTTTAAGGGTTGTAATGGGGCCAAGGACAAGGTAGGATAAAAATATGGGAATGTAGCTAAAACCAAGGGAATAGAGGAGCAATGGGGAATAAGTAAAAAGTAAGCAAAATCCACCCCAAAATCAACAACCACTAATTCCAATCCTCTTTGCCTCAACAACCTTTTATTCACTTTTTTTTTTTCTTTTTTTTTTTTCTTCTTTTTTTTTTCTTTTTATTTTTGCATTTTTTTTTATTTTTTTTGTTTTTGAGAGATATACAAAAAGAAAAGAAGAAACAACACAAATGGCATGAAGATGAAGCCATAACTATAACAACCAATGAGGCAAAACCAAGAACTCAACCAATTAAAGCATAAAGCATACTTCTTACCTAATACCCATTCCCAAAACAATTCCAAAGCTCCAAAATTCCCTAAGGTTAGGACAATCATGGTTTTTCAGTCATAGGCTTGTAATGAGCTAAAGAACAAGGAAAGGGATAAAAAGGCTCAAAGGGGCTAGCAAAGGATACATTCATTCAAGGTAGGCTCATATGGCTAGTAGCTTATTCAAGAAAGAAAGTGCCTAAATCATTTCAAAATGTGCATGAGCAATCAAGTATCAACAAGAGTCAAGTCAAGTTCTAGAGTGCAAGTAATCCAGAGTGCAATCACACATGACAGAAAATTAGGTGGCATATATAGCAATCCACCCACAATTAAGGCTCAAATCCTCACAAAAGGGACAATTCTATCACAGTGTTACCACCTCTTAATTATCAAAAGCAACTTTACACACAGAAATGCATGAATTCAGACACGAGATACCAAAACTCTACTAAAATGAAGCAAAAACATGCAAGAAAATGCCCAAAACTAAGCAAAACCTAAAAAAAATCAAAGCAAAATATGCAACCTAAACTACTCTCCCCCCACACTTAAATCACACATTGTCCTCAATGGAACACAAATAGCAGAATCAGACAGATATAGACAAGTGTAATAAAAAGAGTAAGGAAGGAGAAAAGGAGACTCCCTAAGTCATGGTTGTTCAAAAGTGGGGTCGACCAATGAGGCCTCCTCCACAGGTGCATCATCCAAAGAAGGGGTGGTTAGGAAAGGCTTGAGTCGGTGGCCATTGACTTTGAAGCTCTTGTTCGTGGACTCACTCTTGATCTCCACAGTGCCATAAGGAAACACTTGGGTGACTACAAACGGTCCAATCCATTTAGAGCGGAGCTTTCCACTCATGAGTCCAAGCCTAGAGTTGTAGAGCAAAACTTTTTGACCAACCAAGAACTCCTTTCTGGAAATGGAGTTATCATGAAGCTTCTTGGTCTTCTCTTTGTAGAATTTGGAGTTCTCATAGGCCTCTAAGCGGATCTCATCTAGCTCACTCAACTGCAGCTTCCTCTCCTCACCCGCTTGATCAAGAGCTAAGTTACATTGCTTCACAGCCCAATATGCACGGTGCTCTATCTCCACAGGCAGGTGGCACGCCTTACCAAAGACAACCCGATAGGGTGACATCCCTATGGGTGCCTTGTAAGCGGTCCGATGGGCCCACAGAGCATCCTCCAATCGTGTGCTCCAATCCTTTCTATTAGGCTTCACCATCTTCTCCAAAATCCGCTTGATCTCTCTATTTGAAATCTCCGCTTGCCTGTTGGTTTGGGGGTGATAGGGTGTAGAGACTTTGTGCACAACCCCATACTTCTTGAGCAAAGCTTGCATGGATCTATTGCAGAAGTGTGTGCCTTGGTCACTGACTATGGCTCTAGGTATGCCAAACCTGCAAAGGATATTAGACCTGACAAAATCTACAACAACCTGAGCATCATTAGTCCTGGTGGCCTTAGCTTCCACCCATTTGGATACGTAATCCACAGCAAGTAAGATATAATAAAAACCAAAAGAAACAGGAAAGGGGCCCATGAAATCTATACCCCAGACGTCAAACACCTCACAAAACAACATAGGTTGTTGCGGCATCTGTTGCCTCCAAGATAGGGCGCCTCCTGCTCTTTGACACTGCTCACACGAGCTGCAGATGTTGCTCGCATCCTTGAAAATGGTAGGCCAATAAAATCCAGAATCCAGCACCTTTCGTGCTGTCCTTTGAGTACCAAGGTGGCCTCCCACTGGTGAAGCATGGCAAAATTGGAGAACCGATTGGATCTCCTGGTCTGGAATGCACCTGCGAATGACCTGATCACTGCAAAAACGCCATAAATAGGGGTCATCCCATACATAATGCTTGGCATCGCTCTTTAATTTGTCTCTTTGAGCTTTGGATGCCAAGGCAGGAAAAACAGAAGCAACGAGATAATTAACAATGTCTGCAAACCAAGGAGTTTGGGGAAGGGGATGGGAAACATGTAAAGATAAAAGCTGCTCATCCGGGAAGTCATCCCGGATAGGAAATGCATCCTCCTCTCTCTCTATCCTGCTCAAGTGGTCTGCGACAAGGTTATGCGCACCACTCCGATCCTGAATCTCAAGATCAAACTCCTGGAGGAGCAACATCCACCTAATCAACCTAGGTTTGGAATCTGTCTTTTTCAAAAGATACTTCAGAGCAGCATGATCAGTGTACACTACAACCTTAGAACCAAGCAAATATGATCTAAACTTGTCAAGTGCAAAAACAATAGCCAAAAGTTCTTTTTCAGTTGTTGTATAATTAACCTGTGCTGCATCTAAAGTCCTAGAAGCATAATAAATCACATGCGACAGCTTACCAACCCTTTGGGAGAGAACTGCTCCCAAAGCATAATTTGAAGCATCAGTCATGAGCTCAAATGGGAGGGTCCAATCAGGTGGTTGGATGATGGGAGTGGTGGTCAGTGCTTTCTTCAATTCATCAAATGCCCTCTTGCATTGGTCTCCAAATTCCCATGGGGCATCCTTTTGAAGCAACTTGGAAAGAGGAAGGGCAATGTTGCTAAAGTTCTGAATAAACCTGCGATAGAAACCTGCATGACCAAGAAAAGAACGCACCTCTCGCACGCAAGAGGGGTAAGGCAAATGTGATATTACATGCAGCTTAGCAGGGTCAACTTCTATGCCCTTGTGCGAAACAATGTGCCCTAAGACTATGCCTTGTTCTACCATGAAGTGGCATTTTTCAAAATTCAAGACAAGATTAGTCTCAATGCACCTGTTAAGCACCTTAGTCAAATTATCAAGACATGCATCAAATGAGGAGCCATAAACACTAAAATCATCCATGAAGACCTCTATGCAATGCTCGAGCAAGTCAGCGAAAATACTCATCATACATCTTTGAAATGTGGCAGGAGCATTGCATAGGCCAAAAGGCATCTTTCTATATGCAAATGTGCCAAAAGGACAGGTAAATGTGGTCTTATGTTGGTCCTCTGGTGCAATGCAAATTTGAAAATAACCAGAGAATCCATCTAAGAAGCAATAATGAGATTTACCTGCCAGGCGCTCCAACATCTGATCAATGAAGGGGAGAGGGAAATGATCCTTGCGAGTCGCCTGGTTGAGCTTTCTGTAATCAATGCAGACTCTCCAACTGTTCTGCACTCTAGTGGGAATCAGCTCATCCTTCTCATTTTTTACAACTGTGACACCAGACTTCTTGGGGACAACTTGCACCGGGCTCACCCAAGTGCTATCTGAAATTGGGTAGATGATACCCGCTTGGAGCAGCTTGGTGACCTCTTTCTTTACCACATCAAGAATCTGGGGGTTCAATCGTCTTTGGGGTTGTCTCACTGGTTTAGCCCCATCCTCCAACAAAATGCGGTGCATGCACATGGAGGGGCTAATTCCAGGAATATCCGCTAAAGTCCATCCAATTGCCCTCTTGTTCTTTCTTATCACATCCAGCAGTTTCTCCTCTTGATCAACAGAAAGTGAGGTAGAGATGATCACTGGGAGTTTCTGCTCATCCTCCAAGTAAGCATATTTGAGATGAGGAGGGAGGGGCTTCAGGTCCAATGAGGGTGCCTGCATAATAGATGGAACTAAAGGGACAGCAGAAATGGATTCTGCTGCCTGCACCTGAACAAGTAAATCAGACTCATGCATAACAGATATGGGGTTAGGGTTAGCATAATCTGAATCTATAACATATGAATCATCAGATGCAGTAGCAGAGTCTAAAAACTGGGCTATTTCAGTGCATGCGGTGCACCATCCAGAGTTAGTGCATGATGGACAAGTAAATGAATCAGTGAAAGATGGCAATTCAAAATCATGATGCAAAAAGTCAAGCATATGCTCATCTATCAAATCATCGAGCAAGTCCATATGGAAAACAGAGTGATCCTCAGGAAAATGTTTCATAGCATGGAAAATGTCAAATCGGATCACACTACCATCAAACTCCATGGAAAGTGAACCTGAATGCACATCGATCTTGGTTCGGGCTGTTTTCAAAAATGGCCTCCCCAAAATAATAGGAACAGCATTACGGGGAGAGTCATCTTCCATATCAAGTATGTAAAAATCAGCAGGGAAGATCAACTCTTCAACCCGAACCAAGACATCCTCTATCAAACCTGCGGGGTGGGCAGTACTTCTATTTGCCAATTGAATCACCACACCCGTAGGTTGAAGAGGTCCAAGAGAAAGAGACTTAAAAACAGACATAGGCATGACATTTATTGATGCTCCTAAATCTAGCATAGCATTTTCAAACTTAACATTGCCTATGATGCAAGGTATAGAGAAAGTTCCAGGATCCTTACATTTTTCAGGAATGTGAGGGATAGGTTTACCTATGAGAGCGGAGACATTCCTTCCCATGCTTATCCTCTCATTGCCCTTGAGTCTTCTCTTATGAGTGCACAACTCCTTAAGGAACTTCGCATACCTTGGAATCTGTTTTATTGCATCAAGAAGGGGTATGTTGACTTCCACCTTCCTGAATGTGTCAAGAATGTCCTTGTCCACCTCTTCCACCCTTTTGTTTTGAGGCACTCTTGGTGGGAATGGAAGAGGAACAGGAGGAGGTTGTAGGACAACAGCAGGGCTTGTGGTTGAAGTCGAGGAGGGTTGAGTTGGATGATTCTCTTTGGTGCTAGCATGCTCACCTTCATCTACCACTTGGCTCTTCCCTTTAGAGGAAGCTAGAGCATCATTGTTGAGGTGAGGTTGTGGTGTGGGTGTGAGAATCTGCTTTCCCGACCTCAGGTTGATGGCACTCACATTCTGATTCTGAGGGTTGATCACAGTTTGGGATGGCAACTTGTCAGAATTTTGAGATTGCAAGTTGTTGAGAGAAGTTGCCATTTGACCCATCTGATTTGTCAAAGTCTGAATGGATGCCTCTTGTCTCTGAATGGATGCTCTAGTCTCTTGTTGAAATTGGAGGTTTTGCATGGTCATTTGCCTCACCAACTCCTCCAAGGTAGGTTGGTTGGATGGAGGGGCTGATGGTGCAGGATGAACCACTTGCTGCTGTTGTTGGTGCCTTTGCTGCTGGATTGGAGGAGGTACATATGGTGGTCTACTCGGTCCAGCGGTGTTCTGAAATGGAACATTAGGAGGAGGTTGTTGTTGTTGATCAGACCACTTCAGATTGGGATGGTTCCTCCATCCAGGGTTGTATCTATTGGAAGAGAGGTCATGATTGTGTTGTTGTGGGCCTCTATTGTTGTATATGTTTGCTGCATAGGCCTCGGGTTGGTCACCACTTGTCATCGGCTGTTGCTGCTGAAGGGAAGGGCATGCATCTGTGTGGTGCTCAATGGATGTGCATATGCCACACACTCTAGCAGGAAGTATCATCTTTTTCTGATTGACAGCCAATTGTGTGACCAATGTTGTGAGAGAATCAATTTTCTGCTCAAGCTTCTCAACCTTGCCCGAGTCTGCACCAACATCATTTACATCCCTCACAACTATTGCATCACTGTTGCTTCTTGCATGGAATTGTTGACAATTGGAAGCCATCTTCTCAATTTTGCTCCTGGCTTGTAAGGGTGTCATATCTCCCAATGTACCACCACTTGCAGCATCTACCATGTTTCTTTCCATGAAGTTGAGACCTTCATAAAAGTACTGGATGAGAAGCTGCTCTGAGATCTGATGGTGAGGGCAGGAAGCACACAACCTCTTGAATCTCTCCCAATAATCATAGAGACTCTCTCCATGTTGTTGCCTGATACCAGAAATTTCCTTTCTGATTGCAGTGGTCCTATTTGCAGGGAAGAATTTTTCCAGAAATGCCCTCTTCAAGTCATCCCAGCTTGTGATGGAACCAGGGGCCAAGTCAGATAACCAATCTTGTGCTAGACCCTCTAAGGAATGTGGAAATGCTCTGAGACAGACATGATCCTCTTGCACATCATGTGGTTTCATTGTGGTGCACACTATATGGAATTTCTTGAGATGCTTATGAGGATCCTCACCTGCAAGACCATGAAACTTGGGCAACAAATGGATTAGTCCTGTTCTAAGCTCAAAAGGAACATCCTCATCAGGATACCAGATACACGAGTCTTCAATAGTGAAGTCAGGTGCAGCCAGCTCCCTAAGTGTCCTTTCCCTTGGTGGGGGTTGAGCCATGTTATCACAATGTATAGAATCAGATTGAATAAAAGTAGAAGGAATAGAAGAAATAGAATCAGAATTAGATGGACTATAAGATGACTCTGACTCACTACCTAATGACTGATTCCTATTTTGTCTAACTAATCTGTGATAAGTTCTATCAATTTCAGGGTTGTAAGGATGCAAATAACTTGGGTTGCCCCTAGTCATGTACTGAACAGAACAGCATCAACCATAGCATACTGTAACAGATATGCATGACCAAAATCGGCAACAAAATTTATTATTTTTTAAAATTTTTTTTTCTTTATTTTTTTCAGCACCCTAAAATCATGAAAACATATCACAGAAAGTTTGAGGACAAAATTCAAAAGGGAACCAAGTCAAAGAATTAAAACAGTGACCAAAAACTAAGAAAATAGAACTTGTAAAATAAAAAAGAAATAGTAAACAAGCTTTTTCAGGATCCAAACGAAGGGGTTTTCTGACGAAGTGAGAAAAATCAGATTATTCAGAAAATTCCCTTCGATTTGATATAAAATTCGTCAAATTCCGAGTTACTGATCAAAAGTTATGCCTATTTATAGTAAGTGCTGCTGAAACTTGGAAAATTTTTCTGGAACTCACAACCAGTGCATATCTGAGTGTCTGTGATGCATCAAAACACTAATATATGATGAAACAAGTGTGGATACCAATTTTCGTGCAAAAATTCCACCCGCAGCTATGTTGAATGGCACTCACAGAATCACTAGAATAGCATCAGTTGTGCAGAACAGCAAATCAACAAACATGGCAACTTTCAATCAGTTATCAGAATGCTTATTCACACACTAACTACACTAACTAATCTAATTAACTACTATATGATCTTTGGCAAGAACCGATAGTCCCCGGCAACGGCGCCAAATTTTGATCGAGGCCGTACCCGATCAAAATAAAAGGTGTTTATTCTGTAGTACTAGGAAGGTGATCCTAGGTCGTTTCCCAGCGAATATCGGTCTAGGCAAAGTATCAAACACGTAGTGTGCAGTAAAATGGGGGGGTTTTTGTGTGTGACAAATGTGAAGAACAAAACACAAACAGAATATAAAAACTAAGAAAATCAGAAACAAAAGCGGGCAAACCCCTTTGGTTACGTACACTACTCAATCCTAGCTCACTAAAGATCGATTCCTCTCCTCTCCTCTGTCCAACTCGTGATAACCAAATACTAAGCGAAAATTCAGTTATCACTCCAAACCCTAACTTCTAATTAAGCATCAGAAACCAGAATTGGAGTTTTTACGAGTTAATACAAATTAAGCATTTATATTCATGTATTATCTCTACGAAATGGAATTAAGCAAACCACTACACATCGATAAACATGAAAACAGAGAAGAGAAAACGAAATTGCATTAATAACAAGAGCTCAAGAGTAGATAATACAATACCAAAGGGATTAACCCTTGAAGTCTAGCCTTCCATGGCCATAAATGAAGAAAAACGAGTAGAAATGGGGAAGAACAAAACCCTAGCAGCCACCACCACTTGGGAGAGCCAAGAGAGAAGTTCTAACCTAGAGAGAGAGTGAGAAATCTGAAATGGGACTGTGTTTTGGGGGTTACACGAATTTCCCCTCTTTAGTCATGAAAATGGGCCTAAAACATGGGCCCAAGTCCTAAGAAACACTATTCTAAAAATTACAATTAAAAAGGGACCTAAATGCAAATTACAATCTTCACTTCAATGCTTCAATCTTCATTTCCAAACATCCCAAAGTGTCCTTGTGCCAAATATTACCTAAAAATAGAAATAGAATTAATTAGGCTAAATAATCCCAAATTAAACAATATTCGGAATATTAGTCCAATAAACTCAAAATCACTAAATCAAGCTAATCAATGTCAAATGGGCAACAAGTATCAATAATAGGAGTAAAATAATGCAAGGAATAATGGGAAATAAAATGCTCATCAGTAGGAATGAATTTGAGGGTTGTAGGACTCATATACTTACCAAAATTCGTGCTCCAAATAAGCTCCAGACTTCAGTTTCTGAACATGACAGGAAACAACACCCAACCTTCGAGCTTCGATTCTTCCCCTACACAAACTCTTAGCTCTCAATTTTCATGTCTTTGTAAAGCTCGTGATGTGAGCTTTACAATGGTGTATAACACTCGAATCAACACTCAGAAACGAAAGAGAATGAAGGAGACAAAATCAGAAACCCTAGAACTTAAATTCTTGGAGTAATTTGACCAAAATAGGGAAATCTCGTCAACAATCGATTTTTATACACCAATCGAGCCTTCATGCAAGTCGACACGACATCCAGGAAGCTAACTTGAGTGGGCTTCGTGTCAACGAAAGGGATTCATTGAGTGATGACTCATCAAATGCACTAACGAGTGCAACACTGACCAAAATACTCGAGTCTTCCCTAAAAGACTCGAGTATTTTGGTCAAAATTTGAAAAATAAATATTTTAATTCCTTTCCCCCCCAAAACCTTTCTAATATTACTTCTAGGTCCTAACTCAGGGACTAATATGCAAAAACCCTTATTTCTACATATTAAAAATTATTAAAATATTTCTCATGCATTTCACTTAGCACATGCACCCACATAATCACATAATTAATCTAAATTAATTATAAAAGAAATATTTAAAATTTAAGAAAATAATTTTGAATAACTTGCATGATTATAATTTCATTACATCAGGAAATGAAAATTTGGGGTGTTACAGTGAACCTCTTTTGATTTTCTTGGACTGATTCTCTGTCCTTCATCCTGAACAATTCATATTCTCCAGTTAGAGTGTTGATTCTCGACCTCTTGACCTCTTTTGTACCATCATGTGTTACTTCCAAAGCATCCCATATTTCCTGCGCTATCTCACATGTAGATATCCTGAAAAACTCATCATAACTCAAAGCAGATGTTATTATATTTTTCGCTTTCAAGTCGTATTGGACTCTTCGTTCCTCCTCTTCCGTCCACCCACCCATAGGCTTGTTGACGATGATTCTATTTATCACACAGGCAGGAACGTAGGGTTCATTAACAACAGCATCCCAAACTTTTAATCCTACTCCTTGAATAAAAATTTTCATTCTCGCTTTCCAATAAGCGTACCCCAAACCATCAAACATGGGGGGCCTATTAATAGAACTCCCTTCAGCACCAAACGGAGAGTTTGAAGCCATTACTCTTGAGACTGTTAAGCCCTTTAACACAAGAGACTAGCTCTGATGCCAATTGTTAGGATCGGCCTCAAACCTTGAGAGGGGGGGGGGTGAATCGAGTTTTATTAATTTATTGAAAATTGCTCGAACGTTTAAAAAATAGTTTTAATGGAGAGATTAGTGAAGGCGAATCGATAGAAAATAATTAAATAGAGTTGCACGGAAACGATTTAAAACAATAAAAATAGCGGAAAGTAAAAGAGATAGGGAAGGGGAACACGCAAACCAATTTTTATACTAGTCCAGTCTTTCCAGCGAAAGACCTACGTCCAAAGGAACGAGTTTCAGCAGAGCAGTTTCAGCAGAGCACCCAAACCGAATTGGTTGACAAATGAAACAACAATTAAAATTGGGGTAATTAGTTTCTCTAAACTCTCTGCAACACGTACTAACTAAAGGAACGAGTTTGAGATGGAATGGTTGCTTGAGCATACCAGAATCGAGCCCTAAAGTAAGCTCCAAGAAACAGAGATTGAAGTTTGGCAGCTTCAACACCTCAAAATGATAAGCCTCGTTCTCGATCCACACTCAATCTTAACTCACAATATTTATATCTTTGCAAAGCTCAAGATGTAAGCTTTGCAATGGTGTATCACTCTCAGCTTAACTCTTTGAATCAAAGGAGAAGCGATAGAGCGAAGTTGGAAACCCTAAATTTGTGTTTCAGAGCCTCTAACATGCAAAATGGAGGCAATTCCATCAACCTAGATGCTTATATAGACAGATTCATGTTGCATGAAGCTCGACACACAATCAAAGACGCGTTGCTGGGCTGATTTTGTGTCAACGTTTGGGTTAATTCGGTGGTTGACTCATCAAACACACTATCGTTGAGCAACTTTGTATACAATACTCGAATATTGGGCAGGAATACTCGAGTATTTTGACCAAATTTTGAAAAATTAATATTTTATTTACTATTTCTCCAAAATCTTTCTAATATTACTTATAGGTCCTAAAATAAGGACTAATGTGCAAAACTCCTATTTTCACACAAAAATAATTATCAAATTATTTTCCACATATTTCCTCTCACATAACACACATAATTAATCAGAGATTATAAAAAAATAATTTGATTTTTAATAAACTTTTATAATTAATTTTTATTAATTAGAGGTTAAAAATTTGGGGTGTTACACTTTAGATGTTGCGAAAAGGGGGAGAAGAATTTATTGTTCTATAACTATTTCTATTTCCATCAATTTAAAGGGAGCTATATTGTGAGGTCTACATGACTGTTATTAAATTCTTAGCTATTATGACTGCCTGCATGATTGTTGCTATTTTCCATGAATGTAATGTGTGAGGGGAGCTACAGTATATTCATTTGTCATAACCCGTGGTTTTGGAGATAAGGGGTTTGTTATCATAAAAAAGAGGGACTCTTATAAAGCAATATATTCTGAAGTTGAAATTTTGATGATAACAAATAAAGATCTAAAGAGGGAAAAGCTCATGCACCGATAACAAGCAGAGATCCTTTGAAGAATCATCCTCATTCATCTAGGAAAACAAATGGAAGGCATAATGTGCACCACTCCTGTAAGAACTACAATCGGTGGGTGAAATAACTAGGAGACACTAGGAGAACACCTAGAAGGGGGGGTTGAATAGGTTTTAGAGAAACCTTGAAAGATTTTCGAAAGAAACGAATCGAAACGATTAAAACAAAAGATTTTTACAAAAACCTCAGCACTTAATCGATTAACAAAGCTTATTAATCGATTAACCCTTTCAAAACCACTTAGTTAATCGATTAATCAAACAGGTTAATCGATTATTTACGAAAGCTTGATTTTGGTTAATCGATTAACACTTTTAGTTAATTGATTAATCACTATTAAAACTGAAAAATCACTTTTCACTCAAATACGAAAATCAATCAATTAACACATATGATCAGAGATAAAGCAGAATTGATTAACACCAATATTCTTATTGATTACCTAGGTTATGAAAATGATTTTCCCCAAATCAATTTGCACAATTAAGATTCAATTCAATCAATTATGAAAATCAATCTTTTCTAGGTTTTCAACCAAGAACAAATGAAATGACTTGAATGTAAAGAGTTAAGAGTTTAGAGATACGACACAGAGATTTATCCTGGTTCACTTTCATCCACTTGAAAGCTACATCCAGTCCCCTCTTCAACCAAGAGAGATTCTTCACTATGAGGAATTAGAGTTCTCAAATTACAAGCAAATGCCTCTCAAGACTCACTTCTTGATAGCCTCCAGGAGATACCACACTCTTGTCTTGCAACCCTATTGAATCTAATCTAACCTCTTCCCTTGCTTGCCGATATCCCCACAACAAGTCTTCCAATTGCTTTGAGATGGTTCAAAGACTTCCACTTGCTTGATGATGCCTCACACCAAGACTTCCAATTGCTTGTTAACACAACAAGACTTCCAAGATAACTTTGCTTGATGAACAACCACCAAGGCTTCCAATGTTGTAGAATGTTTGCCTCCTTTGCAATGATTACAACTCAATGAAAACAATGACAATCCTATGAATCTCTTTCAAGAACTATGAAAATATCAACATAAGAGATTCAAAGATGGCAAACAATGACAACAATGAAAACTCAATGAAAACAATGACAAACGAATCGAAACGATTAAAACAAAAGATTTTTACAAAAACCTCAGCACTTAATCGATTAACAAAGCTTATTAATCGATTAACCCTTTCAAAACCACTTAGTTAATCGATTAATCAAACAGGTTAATCGATTATTTACGAAAGCTTGATTTTGGTTAATCGATTAACACTTTTAGTTAATTGATTAATCACTATTAAAACTGAAAAATCACTTTCCACTCAAATACGAAAATCAATCAATTAACACATATGATCAGAGATAAAGCAGAATTGATTAACACCAATATTCTTATTGATTACCTAGGTTATGAAAATGATTTTCCCCAAATCAATTTGCACAATTAAGATTCAATTCAATCAATTATGAAAATCAATCTTTTCTAGGTTTTCAACCAAGAACAAATGAAATGACTTGAATGTAAAGAGTTAAGAGTTTAGAGATACGACACAGAGATTTATCCTGGTTCACTTTCATCCACTTGAAAGCTACATCCAGTCCCCTCTTCAACCAAGAGAGATTCTTCACTATGAGGAATTAGAGTTCTCAAATTACAAGCAAATGCCTCTCAAGACTCACTTCTTGATAGCCTCCAGGAGATACCACACTCTTGTCTTGCAACCCTATTGAATCTAATCTAACCTCTTCCCTTGCTTGCCGATATCCCCACAACAAGTCTTCCAATTGCTTTGAGATGATTCAAAGACTTCCACTTGCTTGATGATGCCTCACACCAAGACTTCCAATTGCTTATTAACACAACAAGACTTCCAAGATAACTTTTCTTGATGAACAACCACCAAGGCTTCCAATGTTGTAGAATGTTTGCCTCCTTTGCAATGATTACAACTCAATGAAAACAATGACAATCCTATGAATCTCTTTCAAGAACTATGAAAATATCAACATAAGAGATTCAAAGATTCTTGATCAAAGAATGTAAAAATAGAAAGCTTTGATCTATGAAAGTGAGAGAGAATAGTGTGGCTTGATCTTTGTAAAAATGATATGAAAGTTGTTCTAATGTGTTCTAATTATTCACAAAGGTTAGGAAAAGATTTATATAGAATACCCAAAAGTTAGTAAGATTAAAAACTGATTTTGAGAAGTGAAAAACGTATTTTAAAAACTAGTACTGCAGGTGTTAATCGATTAACACATGGCCTTAATCGATTAACCACTGTAACATGTGGTTAATCGATTAACCAAATCCATTAATCGATTAACCACTGTACAAATCAATTAAAAACTTGTTTTCTCAAAACTAAACCTTTCAAACCTTTAAGCCACCTATTGATTTTAGGTTAAGTGAAAACTCAAATTATGATATAATCATGACCTTGATAGAGATTCACTACCCTCTAAAGACTCTACCCAAACTCATTAAAATAAAAGACTCAAATTAAAGATATTACAATTAAATACAAATTGAATCTTCATGAGCTTGCTATCTCTTCATCATTTGTTGTTTGTTGTTGATTGATGAACTCCTTCATACTTGAGCTTGATCACAAACACTTGTAGCTTGTTCAAAACCTTTGTCATTATCAAAACATTCTCACTGGATCTAACAATCTCCCCCTTTTTGAAAATGACAAACATGTTTTGAATTTGTTTGAAGTTGTTGATGCTTGAACCATTTGATCACTTGGTGAGACTCTTGCTCCCCCTCAATAAATGCTTTTGACATTTGAAATCCAATTGAGTTAAGCTTGATTCTCCCCCTATCTTCAACAACTTTGCTCAACCTATATAAAAAAAAACAACAAAACAACCCTTTCTCCCCCTTTTGGCATTATCAAAAAGTAATATATACCAATTGTAATATAAAATGCTAAGCCAAAATAGAGAAATTATAACATTCATTTCTTCACAACGTTGATACCAACTAATCAATCATACCAAATGTAAAACTAATGAACTATACTTTGAAATGTGATACCAATTGGCAAGAAATATGACAATGAAATATAATACCAATTGTAACTAAAAGGTCATAATATCACTTAACAAAGTAAGATATCAATTGTAAAGAAATATCACAATAATCACAATAGCATAATAAACATCTAACAATCACACAATGATACCAATTATGAATTTTGTAGAAGTAATATCAATTGTCAAAGACTAATAGCAAGATTAGAATATACCAATTGTAAGTCCAATTGTGAATGCTTGCTATCTCTTGTAAGAAATTCACTTGATACCAATTGTGAATATCCAACAATATCAATTGTACCAAAATGTAGGAGTTTCACTTGATATTTGAAGAAGCAAATAATGAATAACACTTGTAAGCCTTTTTCTCTTCAATCACACCTACAAAACAATCATGCTTTGCTTTTTTGTATCCAAATAGTTTTGGATCCATTTTTGTTAGTTAAGGGACTCTCACCCTTCTTAACCCAAACAAAATTTCCTTTAGGTATACCATGCACTTTAATATAACACACATTTGAAGTATGTCCATGAGTGCCACAATAGAAACATGTTGGTGCATTTGAAAAATCAACTTTAGAAAAATCAACAACATTTCTATGAGACTTACTCTTAGCATTAGTATAACCCAAACCAAACTTGTTTGAATTTTCTCTTTGAAAATTTAACAATGTGCGCAATTTAATATCACCACTTGTGAAACTTGCAAGCTTATTTTTCAAAATAGCATTTTCATCTTTAAGCAACTTGCAATTTTCACAATCAACCACAATATTCAATCTACTAGCACAATCACAAGAAGAACTAGCATAGATAAGATCAAGAGTTTCATTTTGAAGATTAAGCTCATCAACTTGTTTTTGAAGTTCTAAAATCTCTTGTTGATGTTTCAAAATGAGCTTCTTCCTTTCCATGTTTTTCAAAGCTAGTTTCTTAAGATGTTCATGCATTTCTTCATAAGCATTATATAAAATTTCATATTTGGAAGAAATTTCGGATTTAGTTTCACTTACATCGCTTTGGTCGCTTTGTTCACTTGATTCATCATTTGAACTTTCCTCTTCATCTACTAGAGCTATCAAGTTGAGACAAGCGGCTTCTTCATCATCCGAAGAACTACTAGTTGTGCTTTTCTTGTCTTCTTCATCATCACTATTCCAAACTATGTATGCCCTTTTGTGCTTTGCATTTTTCTTCTATTTCTCCTTCTTCTTGAGATACTTAGAGCACGAATACTTGAGATGACCGGGCTTTCCACATTCATGGCAAACTACTCCTTCTTTTGTTGTCTTGGTCTTGTAGTGTGGGGAATTCTTCTCTTTACTTTTGTCTTTGTTCAACCTTCCTTTTCTCCTTAGAAGCTTGCTAAAATTTCTTAGTAAAAGTTTCATCTCTTCTTCATCAATGTCCGAATCGGAATCTTCATTATCATTACTATCGGAACTCTCTTCCTTTTTATATGAACTTTTGGCTTTGAGAGCAGTTCCTTTTCTTTCCTTGAACTTATCCGATTCTTCATGCATATGCAAACGTCCAAGCTCCATTTCATGTTCTTGAAGCTTTCCGAAAAGTGAAGCTAAGTCCATGGTGTCCAAGTCCTTTGATTCAACAATTGCGGTAACCTTAGGTTGCTATTCCCTACTTAGACATCTTAAAACTTTGTTAACAAGTTCACAATTCATGAAAGTTTTTCCAACAGCAATGAGATGATTAATAATATGAGTAAAACATTTTTGCATAATACATATAGATTCATTAGGCAACATACGAAACAATTCATATTCATGCATCAAAGAACTTAATCTAGCACGCCTAACTTCACTAGTGCCTTCATGTGTGACTTGCAAGGTGTCCCACATTTGTTTGGCATTATGACATTGGGAGACTCTAAAGAACTCATCATAAGATAGAGCGGAGGTGATGATATTCTTTGCTTTTAAATCATATTGAATTTTCCTTTTATCATCATCGGTCCACTTATCTTTGGGGGTAAGTTGAGATACACCTTCTACTTGTTTTGAGGGAATATGAGGACCATTCTCAATGGCTTCCCAAATGTTCATGTCTATGGCTTCTACAAAAATTCTCATTCTAACTTTCCAATAAGCATAACCCTCTCCACGAAACATAGGAGGGTGGCTAATTGAAGCACCTTCACCACCAAAGGGATTCGTAGAACCCATTGTAGTTTCCTCAAGGATCTTAACGAAAAAGCTCTATGCTCGTGTCTTTCGACCGAGCTCTGATACCAATTGTAAGAACTACAATCGGTGGGTGAAATAACTAGGAGACACTAGGAGAACACCTAGAAGGGGGGGTTGAATAGGTGTTAGAGAAACCTTGAAAGATTTTCGAAAGAAACGAATCGAAACTATTAAAACAAATGATTTTTACAAAAACCTCAGCACTTAATCGATTAACAAAGCTTATTAATCGATTAACCCTTTAAAAAACACTTAGTTAATCGATTAATCAAACAGGTTAATCGATTATTTATGTAACATCCCTGAATTTTAGTTCCCAAATAATTCGTGCTTTAATGTTTTGCCTTAGCTTGATGTGTTAGAGCTTAATCTTGTTTAGATAGCTAATCGTGATTAGGGCTAGCTTAACCCTAATTAATTAAGCTTAGACTTGTGTGGTTTTAAGTTGATTTGGTTTAGTTAGCTAATAGTTAGTCTTGAGTTAGATTAGCTTGGTTAATGAATGGCTTAAGAGTTAAGTGGTCTAGATTAAGCCTAAGTGAACGAAATGGGCCTTGTGAGTGATGTTGGGCCATGATTGTGTGATGGGCCTTTTGTGTGCAGGTGTGGTCGTGGTATGTGTGAGTGTGTGAAGTGAATTTGTGTGATGCATGGAGAAAGTGAGGTGTCAAGCCTATATTTCATGCATGTGGTCAAAGTAATAGGTGTCAACACCATGTTCTATTTCCTTGCATGAAGAGTTGAGGTGTCCACACCTTAACACACCACTTAGCCACCTTAACACCTCACCCTTTGACCATAAGTTTTATAAAAGTGACTATGTGTTGATGAGCCTCATTTTTGGCTTCCTTTCTTCGGAGCATCATCACCACACCACTTTCTTCTTTCTTCTTCTTCTTCTTCTTTGAAGAGGCTCACGGCCACCCTCCCTAAACACCACCATCCAACCATTTTCTTCCATTAAAACCAAGAAATCCTTACATACTCTAAGCCTAGATCATGAATACACAACATACGTGAGTGATTGAAGCTTAGAAATGTTCAAATCCAACCCTTCCTTTTCTTGAGGAGCTCACGGCCTCATCCACCACCACCCTTGTTCAAGCCCAAACTTTTACCAAACACAAGAAACCTTGGTATATTCATACCCTAGATCATGAATATGCCACTTGCTTGAAGATTGTGTTGAAGAAATTTCAACCCAAGACCTTAGCAACCTCACGGCCAAACCCCCATCAAAGCTTTAAAATCTTTAGCTTGGTAGATCAAGTGGAGTCTTAGAAGTTTAGAAGCTTGGAAGTAAAATTTCAAGTGTCCAAGGAGGGAGTGTTGCTCACGGTTTTGGTGAGAAAAAGAGACCCAAAGGTTCTAAGTTTTTCTTTAGTGTCTTCAAGAGGTAAGAGAGAAGCTTACACAATTACTAGAATAAGTTTTAAGGTTAGAAATTTAGGGTGAGTCACCATGAGACTCAAGGGCACTAGTTAGACTTTGATTTTGGGCTTGGAGGCCGAATTTGGATGAATGATGACTTGTTATTGTTGAATGTGCAATGCTGAATTTTATGATTATGTTTTGTGTTGATGATTATATTACTTGTGTTATGTTGTTAATGAAATGTTCTATGCTGAATTTTGTGATTATGCTTTGTGTTGGTGAATAATTCCATAGGTTATGTTGTTAAGGGAATGCTTAGATCCTTGAATGAACTAGGCTTAAGTGTGACCCCAAAGATTTGAGTTAATTAGGCTCTAATTGTGAATTAGATAAGGCAATTAGGGTGTTGATCAATTCAGTTTTAGGTTTCTAAGCCTTGATTAGGAAGATGACTCAATAACTAAGAATGGTTTAGCTAACTAAGTGTTAATAAAACCTAGTTTTAGAAAACTAAGTAGCACTTAGACCAAATTAAGTCTCCCTCAACCGTGATTAGTCAACTAATCCATGATTAGTTGGACTTAATCCTAGATTAGTAACCTTAATCCATGATTAGTCAACTAACCCAAGATTAGTTGGACTTAATCCTAGATTAGTAACCTTAATCCCTGATTAGTCAACTAACCCAAGATTAGTTGGACTTAATCCTAGATTAGTAACCTTAATCCTTGATTAGTCAACTAATCCATGATTTGTTGGACTTAATTCTAGATTAGTAACCTTAATCCCTAATTAGTCAACTAATCCAAGATTAGTTAGACTTAATCCTTGATTAGTAACCTTAATCATGATTAGTCAACTAATCCATGATTAGTTGGACTTAATCCTTGATTAGTGACCTTAACCATGATTAGTCAACTAATTTAAGATTAGTTGGACCTAATCCTCGATTAGTGGCTTTAAACCTGATTAGTCAACTAATCCAAGATTAGTTGGACTTAATCCTCGATTAGTAACCCTAATCCCCTGATTAGTCAACTAATCCACGATTAGTTGGACCTAATCCATGATTAGTCGGATTTAATCCGAGATTAGTCAATTAAGCTAGACTTAATTCATGATTAGTGAGACTAAACTCCTGATTAGTGAGATTTAGTCCAAGATTAATGGACTTAGTCCATGATTAGTCAACCGAAGTCAGTTAAACCTAGTCTTAAGTGATTAGGACTCACTTAACCAAAGTCTTAAGTAGTTAAGACTTGCTTATCCCAAGTTTTAGTCACTTGAGGTGACTTAGGTCAAGGAATGATGGGACCTTGACCGAACACTCAGACATAGACGTAATCTAGAACTAATACGACTCTGCTATGTCATCTGTATGCTTAGATACTTATGGATACATGTTGGATGCCTATGGCTATGTATGTATCCATGCTGAACTGATGTCAAATGATTATGACATAGTTGGACTAATAATAAACTTGGAACTTGAACATGTGCATGATAACCTAGGACTGCAAGAGTTGCATTGATATCATACATGACATGAGCTAGGTTATCAGACCAGTCCCAATCTGAGGAACACCTACGCAGGTGGAAACACCGTAAGGCGTGCCTTTCCTACGCCGGTGAACTTGTGAACTGTTTTGTAACTGAACTCGATATTTTATGAAATCCTGCACAGGGTTCATCGTAAGTCGTGCCGTTTACGTAGGTGGAAACACTGTAAGTCGTGCCGTTTACGCTGGTGGACGCAGTGTAAGTCGTGTCTTTTACGCTGGTGGAAACACTATAAGTCGTGCCGTTTACGCTGGTGGAAACACTGTAAGTCGTGCCCTTTACGCTGGTGGAAACACTGTAAGTCATGTCGTTTACGCTGGTGGAAACACTGTAAGTCGTGTCTTTTATGCTGGTAGAAATACTGTAAGTCGTGCCGTTTACGCTGGTGGAAACACTGTAAGTCGTGCCGTTTACGCTGGTGGAAACACTGTAAGTCGTGCCGTTTACGCTGGTGTAAACACTGTAAGTCGTGCCGTTTACGCTGGCAGACGTGCCCTAAGCCGTGCCGCATCTGGGACGCACCGTTCCTCAGATCTGGACCCGGTGGACATAGAGGCCTCAGAGTCAGAGTTGGAGAACATGTACATGCATCATGCCACCTAACTTGAAGATAATAACTAAACTGGTGTTTGCTCATATGTATATGCATTATTGCACTGGTGATTGCTGCTGTTTATCTGGATGTGATTGTTAGGGCTTAGGCTTATTCGACAATGCGACTGTGTTAGGCTTACTCTCTTGCCCTTGTAGGTGATGGCCGAATGCCTGCCTTGCATCGAGATTCGCCCGCTCCTTGATGGTGCTTGGGAGTATCGGGATCACTGGGCTGTTTTGAGGGTGAAGTAGAGATCACTCTCTACCATCCCAATCCCGTAGTTCGCTTTCGTCCTCATAGGTTTCGTGGGACGAAACCGGTGATCTCTGTCTATGGAATAGCTGCAGTGGACCGACGACTAGCTCTGATGATACCCTTTCTTTTTGAGTTTTACCTTTTGTAAATTTTGCTTTTGGTGAGGTATTGTCAGAGTGTTTTATTTCCAATGGACTTGTAACTATTTTGTATCAGACCTTTTACGACCTATTATCTACAACTATGGTTCACTTTACGCATTTCAATATTCCGCTTGCTTTTAATAATTTTTGAAATCCGATATTGATCAGTTTTATTTTAAAAGCACTCGCAATCGAGGGACTAAAGGTTTCATTTATGAAAATAATATTTATTGTGAAAACCCCTCGACTGCCTTCCAACTTCTTTTAACTTTCCAGATTTCAACTCTTTGATTTTACTTTCCAATCAAGTGTTTTAAAAAGAAAAATTTTTCCACCCTAATTTTTGGAAAACCTTACAAGTACAAATTCAATCAAACCTTTTCGGATAAATCAAATGAGCGTCACAACATTTTGTGGTATCAGAGCTGAAGGTCCTGCACCTGGTCCGTAGTTAGTCCCATAAAGATTAGAATAGTTATAGGATTAAGATAGTTCTAGGGCTTCAGTTCCCTTAGGTCTATTGTGATACTTAGCCTTTAGTGCAGGTTCACAATGGCAGCTAGGAATCAACGTAACTTAGCTGAGGTTTTAGATAGGATCACTACGGTGATCGAGAACATGCAACAACAAGCTAACCAACCACCCCCAGACCAAGCGGGACAAGTCGAGTTCCGTAGTCTGTCCGAATTCCGAAACTGTAACCCTCCTAGGTTTGAGGGAGGTTTCAAACCCGACGAGGCTAACAAGTGGATAAGCGAACTGGACAAAATCTTCCAAACCTTAGGATGTACGGACGCTCAGCGGGTGACCTACGCCACGTACATGTTGTTTGGGGAAGCTGAAAACTGGTGGAAGCACGCTGTTCAACTCTTGGTTCATGAAGGTCGGGAAGTCACATGGCAAGTGTTCACGGAAAAGTTTCTGGATAAGTACTTTCCCGAGGATCTGAGGCGGAATAAGGAGGTAGAGTTTCTGCAACTGCAGCAAGGCGACATGAGTGTGGGCGAATACACGGCTAAGTTCGAGGAATTGCTTAAGTATTCTCCTTACTTTCAGCAACACCCTGACGAGCGAAGCAAGTGCATCAAGTTTGAGAATGGGCTAAGGCCGGATCTAAAGGCAGCTTTCAGTTACCAGAAGATTCAGAACTTCTCAACTTTGGTCGACATGTGCCGGGTTTATGAAGATGATAAGAGGGCTGAGGAGCTATACCTGCGAAGTAAGAGGAATAAGCAGAGTTTTGGGTCGCAGAAGCGCAAGGAGTCAAACTTTAGAGGCCAAAGGCCGCACTTCAAGCACAAGGGTAAACTGTTTAAACTGTTTGGTCGAGGTACTAGGCCGCGTCTCGAGTGTAGACCTAGTCTGTTTACCTTTATCACAGTTAGATGTCATTCTGGGTATGGACTGGATGATGAGGAACCAAGTGATCATCGACTGTGATAAGAGGATAGTCTTGTACAAAGACCTTCAACCCTCGAAGCCCGAACCCAAAGGCTTCATGTTTTTGTTCTCTGTAACGAGGGAAGAAGAGGAGAAAGGGATAGAAGGAATACCAGTGGTAGAGGAGTTTCTGGAGGTGTTCACGGATGATGTACCGGGGTTACCGCCGAATCGAGAAATCGAGTTTGGTATCGATCTAATCCCAGGATCTAGCCCAATCTCCATAGCACCATATAGGATGGCGCTGCCGGAGATGGCTGAGTTGAAGAAACAAGTAGAGGAGTTGCTACAGAAGCAATTGATCAGACCAAGTGTGTCTCCCTGGGGTGCACCAGTGCTGTTTGTGAGAAAGAAGGACGGAAGTTTGCGTATGTGTGTGGACTACCGGCAGTTGAACAAGGTGACCATCAAGAACAAATACCCACTGCCAAGGATAGACGATCTTATGGATCAAGTTCGTGGAGCTTCTGTTTTCTCAAAGATAGATCTAAGATCTGGGTACCATCAGATAAGGATTCGGGAACAGGACATTCCCAAGACGGCGTTTCGGTCTCGTTATGGGCACTATGAGTATGTGGTAATGCCGTTCGGTGTGACGAATGCTCCTGCTGTCTTTATGGACTACATGAACAGAGTCTTCAGACCGTTCTTGAACTTGTTTGTAGTGGTCTTTATAGATGATATTCTGGTCTACTCAAAGAGTCCCGAGGAACACGCAGAACACTTAAGGATCGTGTTGAGAGTTTTAAAGGAGAAACAGTTGTACGCAAAACTCTCGAAGTGCGAGTTTTGGCTGGAGGAGGTTATGTTTTTGGGACACGTGATCTCGAACGGAGGAATAGCTGTCGATCCAACAAAGGTTGAATTAGTTCTTCGATGGGAACAACCTAAGACGGTGACGGAGATCCGGAGTTTCTTAGGACTCGCCGTGTACTATCGAATGTTTATAGAAGGATTTTCGAAGATCTCTCAACCTTTGACTAAGTTGACCAAGAAGGATCAACCTTTTGTCTGGGACTCGAAGTGCGAAGAGAGTTTCCAAAAGCTGAAGGAAAAGCTGACCACTTCACCGGTGTTAATCCTACCTGACCCACAGAAGAGTTTTGATGTGTACTGCGACGCTTCAGGGAAAGGCCTCGGATGTGTGTTGATGCAAGAAGGCAAGGTTGTGGCATACGCATCAAGGCAGCTGAAAGTGCATGAGGTGAACTATCCGACGCACGACTTGGAGCTGGCCGCAATAGTTTTTGCTTTTAAGATCTGGAGGCACTATCTCTATGGCACTGTGTTCCGAGTATTCAGTGACCATAAGAGCTTAAAGTATCTCTTTGACCAGAAAGAACTGAACATGAGACAACGTCGGTGGACGGAGTTTCTCAAGGATTATGACTTCGAACTCCACTATCATCCTGGAAAGGCGAATAAGGTTGTCGATGCCCTAAGCAGAAAGACATTGCATGCGAGTGCTATGATGATCAAGGAGGTTGCGTTACTAGAGAAGTTTTGGGATATGAGTTTAGTAATGGAAGTCGAGCCAACAAGCTTAAAGTTAGGAATGCTGCAGATCACGAATGAGTTTATGACTCTGATCCGCGAGCGACAACCAGAAGATGGTGAGCTTAAGGAAAATAAAAGATTGGCATCTGAAGGGAAAGAACTGAACTTTCAGGAGGGAAAGGATGGACTTCTTCATTTCAAAACGAGGATATGCGTTCCAAAGGACGCAGAACATAGAAGAATGATATTGGAGGAAGCGCACAAGAGTCGGATGAGTATGCATCCGGGAACAACTAAGATGTATCAGGATTTGAAAAAGTTGTTCTGGTGGTCTGGATTAAAGAAAGATGTGGCTGAGTATGTAGCATCGTGTCTGATTTTTCAGAAGACAAAGGCCGAGCATAAGAAGCCAGGAGGAGAATTACAATGTTTGGAGGTCCCTCAGTGGAAATGGGACAGCATATCGATGGATTTTGTGACAAGTTTACCAAGGACGGACCGGAATTTTGATGCCATATGGGTTGTGGTAGATCGGTTAACTAAATCAGCGCATTTTATCCCCGTGAATATGCATTATTCGATGGAAAGGCTTGCTCAACTTTATGTTGATGAGGTGGTACGAATGCATGGTATACCCTCCAGTATACTGTCTGACCGTGATCCAAGGTTTACGTCTCGGTTTTGGAACAGTCTGCATCAAGCTCTAGGAACCAAGTTAAAGATGGGATCTACTTATCATCCTCAAACTGACGGACAAACAGAGCGAACCATTCAGACGTTGGAAGATATGTTAAGAGCGTGTGCCTTGGAGGAACAAAGAAGTTGGGATAAGGTGTTACCGTTGGTGGAGTTTACCTAAAATAATAGTTATCATGCGAGTATTGGGATGGCACCGTTTGAAGCGTTGTATGGTAGAAAGTGTCAGACCCCACTATGTTGGTTTCAAGTGGGAGAGAATGCTTTAATCGGTCTAGAACTGGTGCAAGAAACAACTGAGAAGATCAAGATGGTACAAGAGAAGATGAGGACCGCTCAAGGAAGGCAAAATAGTTATGCGGACAAGAGGAGAAGACCTCTTGAGTTTGCAGAAGGAGAGCATGTGTTTATCAAGGTATCCCCGATGAAAGGTGTAGGCCGAGCGTTGAGAACCAAGAAACTTTCACCCAGGTTCATTGGTCCGTACCAAATCCTTAGGAAGATTGGCCCAGTCGCGTACCAGATAGCCTTACCACCATCCTTGTCTAGTCTGCACAATGTCTTTCATGTTTCACAACTTCGAAAGTTTGTGCACGACCCCAACTCTATCCGAGATATCCGACCCGATGACCTGTCTGTGCGAGAAAACCTAACTCTAGAAGCTGGCTCGATTTTTATAGCAGACCGCCGAATCAAGCAACTTAGGGGAAAAGAAATACCCTTGGTTAGAGTTGTTTGGGAACACAATGGTGTTCAAGAGTCAAGTTGGGAACCCGAAGCCACGATGCGTAGAGAATATCCGGAGTTGTTCCAGTAAAACCGAATTTCGGGGACGAAATTCCTGTAAGTGGGGGAGAGTGTAACATCCCTGAATTTTAGTTCCCAAATAATTCGTGCTTTAATGTTTTGCCTTAGCTTGATGAGTTAGAGCTTAATCTTGTTTAGATAGCTAATCGTGATTAGGGCTAGCTTAACCCTAATTAATTAAGCTTAGACTTGTGTGGTTTTAAGTTGATTTGGTTTAGTTAGCTAATAGTTAGTCTTGAGTTAGATTAGCTTGGTTAATGAATGGCTTAAGAGTTAAGTGGTCTAGATTAAGCCTAAGTGAACCAAATGGGCCTTGTGAGTGATGTTGGGCCATGATTGTGTGATGGGCCTTGTGTGTGCATGTGTGGCCGTGGTATGTGTGAGTGTGTGAAGTGAATTTGTGTGATGCATGGAGAAAGTGAGGTGTCAAGCCTATATTTCATGCATGTGGTCAAAGTAATAGGTGTCAACACCATATTCTATTTCCTTGCATGAAGAGTTGAGGTGTCCACACCTTAGCACACCACTTAGCCACCTTAACACCTCACCCTTTGACCATAAGTTTTATAAAAATGACTATGTGTTGATGAGCCTCATTTTTGGCTTCCTTTCTTCGTAGCATCATCACCACACCACTTTCTTCTTTCTTCTTCTTCTTCTTCTTTGAAGAGGCTCACGGCCACCCTCCCTAAACACCACCATCCAACCATTTTCTTCCATTAAAACCAAGAAATCCTTACATACTCTAAGCCTAGATCATGAATACACAACATACGTGAGTGATTGAAGCTTAGAAATGTTCAAATCCAACCCTTCCTTTTCTTGAGGAGCTCACGGCCTCATCCACCACCACCCTTGTTCAAGCCCAAACTTTTACCAAACACAAGAAACCTTGGTATATTCATACCCTAGATCATGAATATGCCACTTGCTTGAAGATTGTGTTGAAGAAATTTCAACCCAAGACCTTAGCAACCTCACGGCCAAACCCCCATCAAAGCTTTAAAATCTTTAGCTTGGTAGATCAAGTGGAGTCTTAGAAGTTTAGAAGCATGGAAGTCAAAATTCAATTGTCCAAGGAGGGAGTGTTGCTCACGGTTTTGGTGAGAAAAAGAGACCCAAAGGTTCTAAGTTTTTCTTTAGTGTCTTCAAGAGGTAAGAGAGAAGCTTACACAATTGCTAGAATAAGTTTTAAGCTTAGAAATTTAGGGTGAGTCACCATGAGACTCAAGGGCACTAGTTAGACTTTGATTTTGGGCTTGGAGGTCGAATTTGGATGAATGATGACTTGTTATTGTTGAATGTGCAATGCTGAATTTTATGATTATGTTTTGTGTTGATGATTATATTACTTGTGTTATGTTGTTAATGAAATGTTCTATGCTGAATTTTGTGATTATGCTTTGTGTTGGTGATTAATTCCATAGGTTATGTTGTTAAGGGAATGCTTAGATCCTTGAATGAACTAGGCTTAAGTGTGACACTAAAGATTTGAGTTAATTAGGCTCTAATTGTGAATTAGATAAGGCAATTAGGGTGTTGATCAATTCGGTTTTAGGTTTCTAAGCCTTGATTAGGAAGATGACTCAATAACTAAGAATGGTTTAGCTAACTAAGTGCTAATAAAACCTAGTTTTAAACAACTAAGTAGCACTTAGACCAAATTAAGTCTCCCTCAACCGTGATTAGTCAACTAATCCATGATTAGTTGGACTTAATCCTAGATTAGTAACCTTAATCAATGATTAGTCAACTAACCCAAGATTAGTTGGACTTAATCCTAGATTAGTAACCTTAATCCCTTATTAGTCTACTAATCCATGATTAGTTGTACTTAATCCTAGATTAGTAACCTTAATCCCTGATTAGTCAACTAACCCAAGATTAGTTGGACTTAATCCTAGACTAGTAACCTTAATCCCTGATTAGTCAACTAATCCATGATTAGATGGACTTAATCCTAGATTAGTAACCTTAATCCCGTATTAGTCAACTAATCCAAGATTAGTTAGACTTAATCCTAGATTAGTAACCTTAATCCCTAATTAGTCAACTAATCCAAGATTAGTTAGACATAATCCTTGATTAGTAACCTTAATCATGATTAGTTGGACTTAATCCTTGATTAGTCAACTAATTTAAGATTAGTTGGACCTAATCCTCGATTAGTGGCTTTAAACCTGATTAGTCAACTAATCCAAGATTAGTTGGACTTAATCCTCGATTAGTACCCTAATCCCCTGATTAGTCAACTAATCCACGATTAGTTGGACCTAATCCATGATTAGTCGGATTTAATCCGAGATTAGTCAATTAAGCTAGACTTAATTCATGATTAGTGAGACTAAACTCCTGATTAGTGAGATTTAGTCCAAGATTAATGGACTTAGTCCATGATTAGTCAACCGAAGTCAGTTAAACCTAGTCTTAAGTGATTAGGACTCACTTAACCAAAGTCTTAAGTAGTTAAGACTTGCTTATCCCAAGTTTTAGTCACTTGAGGTGACTTAGGTCAAGGAATGATGGGACCTTGACCGAACACTCAGCCATAGACGTAATCTAGAACTAATACGACTCTGCTATGTCATCTGTATGCTTAGATACTTATGGATACATGTTGGATGCCTATTGCTATGTATGTATCCATGTTGAACTGATGTCAAATGATTATGACATAGTTGGACTAATAATAAACCTGGAACATGAACATGTGCATGATAACCTAGGACTGCAAGAGTTGCATTGATATCACACATGACATGAGCTAGGTTATCAGACCAGTCCCAATCTGAGGAACACCTACGCAGGTGGAAACACCGTAAGGCGTGCCTTTCCTACGCCGGTGAACCTGTGAACTGTTTTGTAACTGAACTTGATATTTTATGAAAGCCTGCACAGGGTTCACCGTAAGTCGTGTCGTTTACGCAGGTGGATACACTGTAAGTCATGCCGTTTACGCTGGTGGACGCAGTGTAAGTCGTGTCTTTTACGCTGGTGGAAACACTGTAAGTCGTGCCGTTTACGCTGGTGGAAACACTGTAAGTCGTGCCATTTACGTTGGTGGAAACACTGTAAGTCGTGTCGTTTACGCTGGTGGAAACACTGTAAGTCGTGTCTTTTATGCTGGTAGAAATACTGTAAGTCGTGCCGTTTACGCTGGTGGAAACACTGTAAGTCGTGCCGTTTACGCTGGTGGAAACACTGTAAGTCATGTCGTTTAGGCTGGCAGACGTGCCGTAAGCCGTGCCGCGTCTGGGACGCACCGTTCCTCAGATCTGGACCCGGTGGACATAGAGGCCTCAGAGTCCGAGTTGGAGAACATGTACATGCATCATGCCACCTAACTTGAAGATAATAACTAAACTGGTGTTTGCTCATATGTATATGCATTATTGCACTGGTGATTGCTGCTGTTTATCTGGATGTGATTGTTAGGGCTTAGGCTTATTCGACAATGCGACTGTGTTAGGCTTACTCTCCTGCCCTTGTAGGTGATGGCCGAATGCCTGCCTTGCATCGAGATTCGCCCGCTCCTTGTTGGTGCTTGGGAGTATCGGGATCACCGGGCTGTTTTGAGGGTGAAGTAGAGATCACTCTCTACCATCCCAATCCCGTAGTTCGCTTTCGTCCTCGTAGGTTTCGTGGGACGAAACCGGTGATCTCTGTCTATGGAATAGCTGCAGTGGACCGACGACCAGCTCTGATGATACCCTTTCTTTTTGAGTTTTACCTTTTGTAAATTTTGCTTTTGGTGAGGTATTGTCAGAGTGTTTTATTTCCAATGGACTTGTAACTATTTTGTATCAGACCTTTTACGACCTATTATCTACAACTATGGTTCACTTTATGCATTTCAATATTCCGCTTGCTTTTAATAATTTTTGAAATCCGGTATTGATCAGTTTTATTTTAAAAGCACTCGCAATCGAGGGACTAAAGGTTTCATTTATGAAAATAATATTTATTGCGAAAACCCCTCGACTGCCTTCCAACTTCTTTTAACTTTCCGGATTTCAACTCTTTGATTTTACTTTCCAATCAAGTGTTTTAAAAAGAAAAATTTTTCCACCCTAATTTTTGGAAAACCTTACAAGTCCAAATTCAATCAAACCTTTTTGGATAAATCAAATGAGTGTCACAATTTACGAAAGCTTGATTTTGGTTAATCGATTAACACTTTTAGTTAATCGATTAATCACTGTTAAAATTGAAAAATTACTTTTCACTCAAATACGAAAATCAATCAATTAACACATATGATCAGAGATAAAGCGGAATTGATTAACACCAATATTCTTATTGATTACCTTGGTTATGAAAATGATTTTCCCCAAATCAATTTGCACAATTAAGATTCAATTCAATCAATTATGAAAATCAATCTTTTCTAGGTTTTCAACCAAGAACAAATGAAATGACTTGAATGTAAAGAGTTAAGAGTTTAGAGATACGACACAGAGATTTATCCTGGTTCACTTTCATCCACTTGAAAGCTACATCCAGTCCCCTCTTCAACCAAGAGAGATTCTTCACTATGAGGAATTAGAGTTCTCAAATTACAAGCAAATGCCTCTCAAGACTCACTTCTTGATAGCCTCCAAGAGATACCACACTCTTGTCTTGCAACCCTATTGAATCTAATCTAACCTCTTCCCTTGCTTGTCGATATCCCCACAACAAGTCTTCCAATTGCTTTGAGATGCTTCAAAGACTTCCACATGCTTGATGATGCCTCACACCAAGACATCCAATTGCTTGTTAACACAACAAGATTTCCAAGATAACTTTGCTTGATGAACAACCACCAAGGCTTCCAATGTTGTAGAATGTTTGCCTCCTTTGCAATGATTACAACTCAATGAAAACAATGACAATCCTATGAATCTCTTTCAAGAACTATGAAAATATCAACATAAGAGATTCAAAGATTCTTGATCAAAGAATGTAAAAAAAGAAAGCTTTGATCTATGAAAGTGAGAGAGAATAGTGTGGCTTGATCTTTGTAAAAATGATATGAAAGTTGTTCTAATGTGTTTTAATTATTCACAAAGGTTAGGAAAAGATTTATATAGAATACCCAAAAGTTAGTAACATTAAAAACTGATTTTGAGAAGTGAAAAACATATTTTAAAAACTAGTACTGCAGGTGTTAATGATTAGCACATGGCCTTAATCGATTAACCACTGTAACATGTGTGTTAATCGATTAACCAAATCCATTAATCGATTAACCACTGTTCAAATCAATTAAAAACTTGTTTTATCAAAACTAAACATTTCCTTTCAAACCTTTAAGCCACCTATTGATTTTAGGTTAAGTGAAAACTCAAATTATGATATAATCATGACCTTGATAGAGATTCACTACCCTCTAAAGACTCTACCCAAACTCATTAAAATAAAAGACTCAAATTAAAGATATTACAATTAAACACAAATTGAATCTTCATGAGCTTGCTCTCTCTTCATCATTTGTTGTTTGTTGTTGATTGATGAACTCCTTCATACTTGAGCTTGATCACAAACACTTGTAGCTTGTTCAAAACCTTTGTCATTATCAAAACATTCTCACTGGATCTAACAACTCCATCATTCCTTCCTCTAACCACTTATCCCTCAATACTTTGTTCTTACTTAAAAAAATAAATGAAAGCCATGTACTACGAAATAATATCAATTGTGTCACTGTTACTTGCAATTACTTATGATAAGATCATGTAACACCATTTTCAAGAAAAAAAGTCTGTAACAATAAAACTATATAATTTTTTACATATTAAATCTAGTGGAAAATAATGGATGGTCTTGGATTAGTAGTCCAAGATATATCTTTGTCGTTAATAGGAGATAATATGAAATGAGTCTATTATAAATCAATAATAAAAATGTAAGATGCAATATTGATCCGAGATATTCGAATAATTTTTCCAAATCTAGGCTATAATTTAGCAGTAGACGGCTTTATTAGCACCATGATCTCAACACTAGGCACCTTAAAAAAAATTACAAGCAAAGGGTCTATCAGTATTACAAAACACCCATAGTATCACCTATAATGAGTTAAGTATGTCTAATGATATCAACCCTGACAGGTGGAGAATTTTGAAGTAGGTAACCAACAATCCTGCTTACTTCCTTGTCAGACGTTATCTTTGCAAATGAAGCCAATTCTACGTTCAGTGACTTCAACCTAATAAAGCGAGGAACTTGTGTTCTTATTGTACGACGAAATAGGAGAACCTACACGCGCGATTAGAGTGTATTAGCGACACAATTTAATGAATATTCTGGAAAGGGAAAATTGATTAATGGCAAAAGGTTTGACATTATGATGCATGCATATTTTGGAATACTGAAAATATAAAGAGGAGTAAGCATACAAAAGTGACTTACATTTAGCATCTCAAGAGTAATTGAAGAGGTTGTCATTGTTGTTGCATCAGAGAAAACTTGAAGCCAGCTAATTAAGATTGAACCTTCCCTTGGGATGTCTCTAAAACGAGAGGTTACATCAAAGTTTACTTCTTTGAGAAAGAGAAGATCGCACGTAGAGGATAGTGGGTGAACAAGATGCCCACTAACGTTGAGAGTGCTAAGTCTTGGAGTATAAAGCACAACTTTATGATCATGAGCTTTTTTATTATATGTGTTGAAAATGGTTATGGTCAAATGGGTAAGCTTAGAAGTAGATATGTAGAGGCCATTGTCAAAACAATCTATGATCACCAAAGTATTCAACATCTTACATGTTGAAAAGGGCTCAACATAGTCATTACTACTCACCTCAAAGCAGACATTCTCAATATGCAAGCTTTCTAATACAGGAAATCCTAGAGATTTCGGAATTACAAACTTCTTATCCCAAGTTGATGGATTGGAAATTTTAAGAAACTTCAGAGACTGACAGGAAAAGATGCAAGAGGGAAGCTTTGTTAACCTGGTATCAAGTTTCAATTGTTGAATACCATGTGAAACAACATACTCAAAAAAGTTATTTAGGATGTCATGATTCATGTAACCAGGGAATCTCAAATCAACATTAAGCAAGGAGATAGATCCATCACGATAAGACAAAATTGAAGATACAAATTCGCTAAAAGGAACAATCCCTTGGAAGTGCGAAGAATTCAATTTCAGAGTTGTGAGGTTTTTCCAAAGGTGCATCCATCTCGTAGACAAGACACAAGTCTGAACAGCATCTTTTGTTTTCATAAAACCCATTATATGCAGCAAAACAAAATCAGGCAAGTCACTCAACATGTCTTCTGTTTCTACTTCCCTAGGTATCAGTTTCCCCATCATCAAACTCATTCTGATCAAGATAGAGAGAGATAAATCATATATTAATACCCTCTTTTACAGATATATAATAAAAAGAAGAAAAGAAGAACCTAAGCACTGAATAGAATAACATATTATCTTGACCTTCAATTAATCATTGAAAACACAAACCTAGACAAAAACATACCTTTGTTGATGAGGGATTCAATCAGATCACAGTTTAAAGCTTCAAGTTAAGTTGAAAACGTCGTCCACTGAGAGATCTTGTTTTCTGTGTTTTGATATGATTGTTTATTCTTATATAATTTACTCGATTCTTTAATAGAATTTCGGGTGTTTTTTCTTATATAAAAATATGCCATTTTTTTCTTATTCTCAGGGTTTGGCATATGTAGAAATCAATTAAACGTAATTTCGTAAATGAACCCATTTCTTCTTATGACACACAATTATTCTTTTTATTTTTTAAAATTATTTAGTCTTTGCATTGTATTTTCTTATTTAAGAAAATTTTTGACTTCAAATTTATTCTAATACATTAAAAAAATTGGAAAGTCAAAGTTTTTAAAGATGTTTAATAATGGACTATATCAAATTAATTGTAAATATTAATGCCATATAATAAAATGTTAAAGACTAATTTTCATTGAATAATACTATATTAATACCATATTAGTAAAATGTCATTTTATATTTGACTCTATAGATACAAAGAAATCTTGAAGGATTGAATATATCAAAAATGTATATTTGGAGATGCATTAATAAATTGAATTATTCCTTACTTCATATTAATTATTCCTTATTGAAACATACTGATATACTATCAAATATTTTATTTCATTTTTTATATGTCTATATATTATAGACATAAATTTGAAATTTTATCGATTAATATTATAACTGTTATTAATGTTGATGATTTGTATTTAATAACAATTTATTCAATTCATTCTAAAACTACGCAGAAAAAGAGTTATTTTAAACCATAAGAGATGTAAACAAATAACCTAAACACATATTTTTAAGAGAAATGTTTTTATTTTATTATTTTTGCATTTGACAACAAAACCTCTTGGTTCAAAAGGTATTGTATTTTATTTCATTTGGAACAATTTGTATATCGCATATGTAACACCCCAAATTTTAATCCCTAATTAATGAAAGTTTAATTATGAAATTTATTTATAATTAATTATTTTTATTTTTTTCCTCAATTAATTATGTGTTTTGTGTGTGTGCAATTGATGAATGAGAATGCATGAAAGATAATTTGAAAATCATTAATATGTGAAAGTAAGGTTTTTGCATATTAGTCTCTGTTTTAGGACCTAGAAGTAATATTAGGAAGGTTTTGGAGGGAAAGGAAATAAAATAATTATTTTTCAAATTCTGGCCAAAAGACTCGAGTCTTTTTGAAAAGACTCGAGTATTCTGGACAGATATGCACGAGTTAGTGCGTTTGATGAGTCACCCACTCGAATATCCCACGAGTTGACACGAAATCAACCCATAAACGTGTCCCTAATGTCGTGTCGAGCCGCATGATTGCTTGGCCTTGCTATATAAGCTCTTAGTTGACGAATCAACCAACCATTTTTTCCATTTTCGTGAAGAATCCGTGTTTAGGGTTCATGACTTTCTCTCTTCGATTCTCTATCGTTTCTAAGAGTTGATACGAAAACCATACACCATTGTAAAGGTCACATCATGAGCTTTACAAAGACACAAAAATCGTGAGTTGAGGCTGAGTGTGGATTGAGAACGAGGTTGATCTTTTGGTGGTGTAGAAGCTGCCTTAGTTTCTTGGAGCTTACTTTGGTCTTCGATTTTGGTAAGCTCAAGCAACCATTCCATTTCAAACTTGTTTCTTTAGTTAGTACATGTTGCACAGAATCTAGAGAAACTAATTTCCCCAATTTTAATTATTGTCTCATGTGTCAACCGATTCGGTTTTGATACTCTGTTGATAATTTCTCTGTTCAGTGAGGAGCTAGTGGAATTAAGTGGTGGTAGTTGTTACGATGCAAGAAGAATATAAATATACAAACAACGCACATGCAACAATAACAACGGAAAATAAAGAGATAAGGGATAGAGAGATTGCACCAGATATTTTATACTGGTTCAGCCTTTCTAGCGACAGACCTACGTTCAGTCCCCAAGCAACCCGCTTGAGCTTTTATCAATTATAATAAAGAACGCAATTACAACCAGAGGATGCCACACCCTCACACTAAGGTAGCCTATCTACTAGGTGCCCCACTATTTGTCTAGCCACTACCCCAGATACACAACAAAGGTTCCTCAACCTATACAACGCGAACGCCACACGTTCGAACTAGGGAGTTACTCCTTAATAACTAAGGGTCACACACCCCTTTACAAAAATGGTTGAGATATGAACGGTTAGTACAAGAACTATAGTGCACTCTATGTAGTGCAGATACAACAAGGAAGCTTCTAGCAATACCGTGTTCTAAATAACACGGATACAACAATTAAGTTCTAATGGCTATGGTAATTGTAACACCTAAGATTATTAACCCTTCTATACCCTTAAATAAAATACTGAACTTAAAATTTTCTTTTTAAACTTATAAAATCTCCCGTCAAAAAGCTATTTACATTATATACATCAAAAATGAATCACATCACATCACCGGGCCCAAGACATTCCCATGTCCTACATAACTATAAGTGACCTACTCTCCCTGTGAGGGAGAGTACTCCTGCCCGGCTTGGTCAAGTGCAAACTCTTCCTCAGTACCTGTGGAGATAGTAAGGAGTGAGTATTACACATAAAATGGGGAAGCAGTTTCCAAATACGACATAATGCTATACTAAGTCATACACATTTAGCAATTCATTCACAATATCATAAAGCTTCACATATCGCAATTCATTACCAAAATGTTTCATTGGTTACTCAAGTCAATCTTGCATATTCACTCTTATTCATCATTTTCTTAAAGTCTTTTGTTCCATACACTTTATCCATATTCATAATTCTTTTCAATCTGTCCCTGGTCATGACCTACTGCGTCTGCACTCCTGTGCACTCACGACTTACTGCGCCCGGGTATGTTTCTCAATCCCCTGGTCACGACCTACTGCGTCTGCACTCCTGTGCACTCACGACTTACTGCGCCCGGGTATGTTTCTCAATCCCCTGGTCACGACCTACTACGTCTGCACTCCTGTGCACTCACGACTTACTGCGTCCGGGTATGTTTCTCAATCCCCTGGTCACGACCTACTGCGTCTGCACTCCTGTGCACTCACGACTTACTGCGCCCGGGTATGTTTCTCAATCCCCTGGTCACGACCTACTGCGTTCGCACCACCGCGCGATAACGACTTACTGCGCCCGGGTGTGTTTCACTCTCCCCTGGTCACGACCTACTGCGTTCGCACCCCCGTGCGATCACGACTTACTGCGCCCGGGTATAATTCATTTCATTCTTTTAACATTATCACTGTTTAACAATTCCATTACTCAAGTTAATTACAACCGTACACATTTACACTATCCAATCATCACACTTAAATCTCATAACTTAATTAGCACAAATTAACATTTCATTAATATCATCAACATCACCAAATATCAAAAGGAAGCACATAATCAACCAAATATTTTCCCTCTGTCATAAGTTCTATTTTAATAATTATTCTATAATATAACAACCTAAACTAACACATAACTCTTAGTACCCATTATATGCATATTGTAAACTAAACCCCAGAGTAAGGTAATACTCACTATAACCCACTCCTTACCTCAATATAGCAAGAAGTAAATAGAACCTTAGTGAGCCATAGCTCAAAACCTTGGGAACTTGAATTTCCTAAGCTTAGCTTGCCACCTCAACAAGGAAATGATGAAATGATGATACACAATCCTATTTGAGAGAATACAAGATGAGTGATCCTTGTTTTTGCCTTGGTTTTGGTTGGAAGGCATGAAATAAAATCCCTACATAACCATGAGTGCAAGAACCCTAAGGTTTTAAACATAATTTCTATGAACTAAGGAAAGTTGGAATGGAAAGGAAATCAATATATGGCATGAAGCTTAACTTACCCCAACAATGGTGGAAATTGAAAAACCAAGAAGAAGGAAGGAGGGAGCCACACGTGTGATCAAGGGAGGAGAGAAATGAAGCTTCAACCAAAATCCATGGTGCAAGGCTTGATGGGTGTGTTTGATTTTGGGTTGAGGTGCCCAAGAATCATGTTTTTATGGTGGGATGATGATGAGAGTGTTCTTGGGGTTGAGAGAGTTTGATGAAGATGGTGGGTTTGTGTTGGAGTTGAAAAGTGGTGAAGTGTTATGTTTTTGGTGCTTTATTTTTCTGCCTTGGCCTGGGAAAATCGTGTGGCTGGTGTGGCAAACTTAGCCACCAAGCCAGAATCGACGCACCAGATTCAATCTGGTCTGCGCCACGCGCCTGGGCGCATGCTAGGCTCGCCTGAGCGGGAGATCAGCATCAGCACCAAGCTGGTGCATGGCTGATGCGCCAGATGCATGGTTGGGGAGGAATTTGGCGCGCCAGAAAGAAAATGATGCGTGGCTGGTGCATCACGGGCGCGCCTGGGCGAATTGGTGCCTCGCCTGGGCGAGTTTTTCACTGTCTGGTGCACCAATGAACAGTGCACCCGCCTGGGCGGATGGCTGGTGCGCCTGGGCGAGAAACAGGGTCTTCAACCTTCGATTCGCTGTAACTTTTTCATTAACCGTCGGATCGGGTCCAAATTTTTAGATAAGCTTCTTCACCCCATAAACTTCATATCCAACGGTGGAATTGATTTTCTTAATATCCTATAATAAATTTCTAATTTTCTCTTTTCGGTCGATTTCTAACATCTAAAACGCCGATTTAACTCCCGATTTCGCTTATATGACTTTGCCCGAAGCCACAACTGCCTTCTATACAACCCCTAGGACTTATAATCACCACTCACCTATCTACCAAATTTCATTAAGTCATTATTCCAATTTTTCTTAGGTTTTTATTTAATAATTTCATTTAAAATAAAGTTTAGGATGTTACAGTAATCTTTTCACTATAGCATAGGTCACACACTCAGAGAATATGGAGAAGAAGAAGAACAGAGCGTGAAAAACGTTTTCTCAAAAAATGTGATCAGAAGAGTTTTTTTTGGAAGAGAGAAAACCTTTCTTAAATAAAAGATTTGGTTTAGAAGATTTGAATTTTGAATTTGAAAAATAAAATCAGAATCAAATCAAAAACTATTTTGGAAATAAATCAAATTCAAAATCAAAATCAAATCAAAAACGATTTTGGAAATAAAATAAAATAAGTTTTTAAAATAAAAAACATATCAAAGAGATTTAAAAAATAAATCCATAATTTGATTCTTAAAACAAATAAAGAAGTATTTCAAAATAATATTTAAATTCGTATTTTTTAAAATAAATCAGAATCAATTATGTAAAAACAAATATGGAAACATTTAAGATTGATTCTTACACGGATTTCAATAAAACTTAAAGGTAATCGATTACATGAAAGAGGTAATGGATTATCTTCTTTCTGTGAAAAATAGTGAAATTCATTTTTAAAAAAGTAATCGATTATTTAAAACAAGGTAATCGATTAACATCTTCTTGTGAGAAAGGTAATCGATTATCAAAAACAGTAATCGATTAATTTCAAATAAAATTCCCAGATCACAACTTAGAAACATAATAATCGATTATCCAGGAGAGGTAATTATAACACCCCAATTTTCGTCTTCTGAATGTTAAATAAATTAATTTCAATAGTAATGATATAATTAATTTATGTTGATTCAAAATCTTCATTTTTTACATTATGTACTTTAAGATATATTAAATTTGTACAAAAATATTAGTTTTGCAATTCAGTCCATAGGGTAGGACCTAATTGCAATAATTAAAAGGTTTTTGGAGGGAAGTTATTTAAAATATAAATTTTTGGAAATTTTCATTGTGGTAATCGATTACCACGACTTGGTAATCGGTTACCAAAGTGCAGAACAGCTAGGGTTGAGTACGTACGGTGAGTCATTTCCCTTGGATCCCAGAATTGACACAAATCAAGATCCAAGACACGTCCTTGGACTCGTGTCGCACTGCATGAACATCAAATTTATCTATATAAGGCTTATGGTTGAAGGATTTGTGTCTTTTTGCCTAAGTTTGGGGTTGAAACTCTGTTAATGTAACATCCTACTTTTTATACTTTAAGAAAATACTTTAATTTAATATTTATTTACGAAAATAATCGGGGTTTATAAAAATTTTGACAGAGCTTCCTTTATAAATCGGACTTTTCCCCGAAATGAATTTAAACCTGTCAGTCCAGAACAATTTTCAATCCAATAAAAATAAAACTTTCAATTCAAAATATTCAACGAATGGCCATACTTCAAAACTTATCAAAATAAGAATCTACATGTAACGCATTAAATATACAAAACGCTTAAACAAAATTAAATCATTAATTACAATTATATTTACAAAAATCTATGTATTACAAAATAGGACCTATGAATGGTTGCTCGAACCTCGTGACCCTTGGGTCACTTATACCAATATATTCTCTACTATGAGTATACCTTTCTCGGCCTTGACCTTCTGTGCCTGGATCCTTGGTGTACCTAATATGTCCACTGTAATGGTGAGTACTTTGAAATCTAGATCAAAGAAAACGTTTAAAAACAGTAATAAATCATAAATAAGTATATTCATGCAAAAACAATATCCATAATACAAATCAATTAAAAATTTACAATTATAACATTCTATCCTTATTCAATATATAACTATGCAACTTAAAGTATAATACTATAATGCGCAATCACATGGTTATGCCCTGCTAACGTCACACTTAGGTGATTTAATTCTCGAATTCGTTATTAAATATTTCATTTTATTTTAAACACTTTAACACTTTGGTCGGATTCAACGAATTAAAACACCTATACAATGCATTCACACTTTCCCTTTCACTTTCACACTTTTCACTTTAACTTTGAACACTTTTACACTTTTAACAATTGGGTACATTGTGCTTCACATTCTCCCCGCAGGAGGGTTCCTCACACAATGTACCTATACACTTTTCCCTTTTTCAATAACAATATACATCCTCACATACACCCTCCACTCTAGGGAAAAACCAACCAGGAGTAAGCATTTCTCAACCGAAGTACTTCACCCCTATAGGGTTCGTCATACTGCACTTCACCCCTCTAGGGTTCGTCATGCTTGCTTGCACAGTGCTTCACCCCTCTAGGGTTCGTCACACAATTTGGATTGATTAGCCCAAATTGGCTTTAGCAGAAATCACCCTCGACTGGCCTAAACGAGCCAAAGTATTAGAATTATTATGGTTTGCGTAGAACCAACCCCCAACACGGGAAGCAAACCTGTGTCCTTTTCAGAATCAAAGTTCTCCACAATAATTCCAGTATATACTCTTGCCCTCATCAATCGTAAAACGACGTGTGTTTTTCCCCTACTCCTAACGTCCACCTTTACACCATGCATGATCCAATATCTCAAGTGTTTCTCAGTTGAATTTAAGACCCTGTTTGTTCTTTAAAAAAATGTCATTTAATTGGTTTAAACTCAATTGAGAAATACTTGGTCCTATTTGATGCATAACTATATGAATGTCACCATTTTTATTTTATAAACATACACTTTACACTTATAACAATGGTAACCATAAAAACAATATCAATCAACAAATCAGAAATCAACCAGTCAATCAGCCGACATACTCAAGTATGTCTCAGGGACTGTAATTTAAGTCATCTCCCTAGGGTTCTTCACTTCCTACTTTAACAATTCACAAAATCAGTTAATATAACATACATAAATAACATATCATTAGAAATTAGGGTTTTCTAGCTAAACTCTACCCTCCTAAACATCAACCTAACCAATCAACAATTAAACCTATTTATAACTCTATTACTATAATTAAACCCTTCCTCTAACACTAGACCAAAGTACACCCCTTACCTCTTGAAGAGAAGAGGAGAAGAGTGAGAATTTGAGGGAGCACCGGTGCCAACTGCAATCCATGCTCCTAAGTGCTTCCTCTCTTGATTCCTATGGCTCCTCAAGCTCCTCGAACCAATTTGAGGCACCACTTGATCAATTGCACAATCTAGGGTTTGGGGTTCAATTTGGGGGTTTTGTGATAAAGGGAAGAAATTGGGAATTGAGAGAGGGAAATGCATGAGGGAGTGTTAGGGAGATGATTTGGGGGTTTAATTTGTTTTGTCTTTTGGGTGGAGGCTTGAGAAATCAAAAGCCCTAGGAGAAGGAGAAGAGAGAATTCATGTGGAAGATAGAGGAAAATTTGTGAAAAATGGCTCAAAAACGAGTTTATTAGGCTGATTCAACAGTGGTTAATCGATTAACTGGGTGGTTATTAGAGATACGACACAGTGATTTATCCTGGTTCACTTTCATCCACTTGAAAGCTACATCTAGTCCCCTCTTCAACCAAGAGAGATTCTTCACTATGAGGAATTAGAGTTCTCAAATTACAAGTAAATGCCTCTCAAGACTCCCTTCTTGATAGCCTACAAAGGAAACACCACACCCTTGCCTTGTAATCCTATTGATCTTCTCTCTAATCTAACCTCTACCCCTTGTTGATAATCTACACAACAAGTCTTCACGTTGCTCGTTGATACCTCACAACAAGACTTCACTTTGCTTGATTCACAACCAATACTTCTTCTTTGAATGAACTTTGCTTGATGATAATCGACACACCAAGTCTTCTTGTTTGTTGTAGATGGCTTGCCTCTAGCAAAGATTACAACACAATAGAAAACAAAATGACACTCCTATGAATCTCTTCCAATAGTTACGACAAAATCAATATAAGAGATTCAAGAGTTCTTGATCAAAGAATGTGAAAATAGAAAGTTTTGATCTATGAAATTGAGAGAGAATAGAGTGGCTTGATTCTTTGTAAAATTGATGTAAAAATGATTCTAGATGATCACAATAATTGGGAAAAGATTTATATAGAATACCCAAAAGTTAAGAAACAATAGAAATTGATTTTGCCTTGAAAAGCTTATTTTAAAAACTGATTCTGCACGTGTTAATCGATTAGCAAAATGCCTTAATCGATTAAATAACTTGTTAATCGATTAACAGATTCATTTAATCGATTAACCACTGCTAAAATCAATTAAAAACTTATTTTCTCAAAACTAAACCTTTTCTTTCAAACCTTTAAGCCACCTATTGATTTTAGGTTAAGTGAAAACTCAAATTATGATATAATCATGCAATCCAAAGAGATTAACAACCCTCTATAGGACTCTACCCAAACTCATCAAATCAAAGACTTGAGAGGCTAAAGATATTACAATAAAACACAAACTAAGTCTTCATGAGCTTGCTCTCTCTTCATCATTTGATGTTTGTTGTTACTTGTTGATTTGGGTCCAATATATAGTGTTTTGAGCATTGATTTGACTCCCTTTTACTATGTGTTTAGCTTGTTTCTCAAGTATTTTGTAGGACTTTTTGTTAATTCTTAGAAATAGTTCTTAGTTTTGAACCCTTAGAACGTTTTGATCCTTTTTGGGTATGTTTCAGGTACTTATGGAGCTTAAATGCAAAATATAATGATGGATTTGGATAGAGGATGAAAAGAGCTTCGAAACGGTCCAAGAACGGAGTAAAACGGAGTCGGGAGCAGTCCGTAGCGCCCAAAACAGTCCGGGGCACGCGTGCTGAAATTGTGCAGTACCCGTGCGCGCCCCGGGCGTGAGGACGGATGCGCCCCAGGCGCGCAAACTGCGTGAAAGTGACGCTGCTTGGTATTTTGGCCATAACTTGAGCTACGCTTATCCAAATAAGGCGATCTTGCTATCATTTTAAAGCTAAGGAAAAGATCTACAACTTTTCCAGAAATAGCCTTGCTTAAATTCGTCCATCTTCAGGGTCAAAATCAGGGCCGAAGTTGAGTGTCAGACATGAGAAAGCCCAATTGGGCCACTTCCGGATCAGTTTTGCTCCAATTCAAATAGGATTAGTTTTATCTTATAAATTAGTGATTTAGAATTAGGTTAGGCAGCCAACAAGAGGAGAAAACAGAATTTAGATTTGAAGAGGGAGATTGCATTGATTTGGAGCATTTGAAGATTGAAGGATTTGGGGTAATTTGTCTATGAATTTCCCTATTATGTCTTTTCTTCTTCTTATTTCTATGTGTAACTAAAACCCTCGCGTTAGGAACAAGGTGAATTTGTATGGCGTAGCTTATTTCAATTTATGATTTAGGATTTTGCTGTTTTCAATTCATGCATTAATTGTGTTTTTATTGTATACATAAACCCGCGCAATTTATGTTTTGGATTTCTTAATTCGCAACGAGAGTTGGGATTTTGAATAGGCCATGCAATTAATGGTATAATCAGTTTAGTTATAGAGATATGATTAAATGATTATATGACTTTATAATTCCCTTGTGCTGAAATTGATATTTTCTTATATTGTAATTTGTTGAGAGATCAAGGATTAAGTATTTAGAAAATAAGGGTAATGTTAGAGAGATCTTACTATTGCTATTTGAGAGGAATGGTCCATGAATTGAAGGATAATTAAAGGAAAATCTGAATTACAATTGAATAAGTGAAACCTACAATGCAACCAACGTTCCTAACCACTTTTCTCCCATTGCTCTCTAGTTTTAATTTAATTTTAGCAATTTAGTAGTTTAGTTAATTATAGTTTTTAAATCTGAATTATTAATTTAAACACTTTTTAGTTTATAGGATTTATTTTTAATTACATTAAGGTGAAAATATACTAAAAACACAACTCCCTGTGGGACGATATTCGGTCTTCCAGACTATATTACTCGTTGACCCAGTCCACTTGCTGGCAAATTATCAACAAGTTTTTGGCGCCGTTGCCGGGGATTGAAATTCGATTCTAATTTCTTTTCGGTACTTTTTGTAATTATTTGTGTAATTTGTACTTTCTCATGTATAATTATAGTTGTAATAGTGATTCAGATTGTGATAGATTTATTCCTTATCCTTATCCTCCATACTATGTTGCACAAAATATAACTCCTAGGAAGGCCCGATGGGAAATACCTCTAGAGAAATTGGCTCAAGCCACTGAGGATTTTGTTAAAGATTGCAAAAATAATTTTAGATCCCCTCGTGTTGAACCAATTCCTCCCCCTGTGAAGAAAGAGTCATGGGAAATTAACCAAGATAAATTAGCTCAAAAAATTAGTAGTAATGTTCCAGAAATTAATTTTATAGAAAAAGAGAACAGAAAAAGTTTTGAGAAGATAGAAATAGCACTTGAGCAAATTCCAAAACATTTATCTGAGGAGTTACAAGCATTATCAACAATTTTTTACTCTCCTAAAAAAGAGGAGGAAGTTGTGGTGATGGATGTGACCAATGATCAAATCCTTTTGGAGGAGCAAAAATCTGAAAAAGAAATTGTGCATGATAGGTTTGAGGAAGAGGATCGAAAAATAAAAATCAAAGGTTTAAAAATTGTAGAAAAAATTGAACCACCCTTGCATGAGGAATTTGTTGCTATAAAGAATTTTATTAAATCTAGTTCATGCTTGGGTGATTCAAAATTTTTCTATTATATTCAGCCTAAGTACTTTTATGAAAAATATCTAGAACAATCTGAATCATTATTAGGAAATAGGAAGCATGAGAAAGTAATCTTCTTGACTAATGGAGTTAACAACTTCATGATGGATGATGGAAGAAAAGAAAATTTTGGTGAATCCCCATGGGATGTGGGCATAACTCACTATTGTTTCATCACATGGGATTTGACCCATAGAATTTGGGATCCTGGTGGATTTGTTTTGTACATAAGCAGTAGTGTAGGTTTCAATTCTTAGGTAGTTTTTGTGAAAAAATAAATAAATAAAAAAAAATGAGGAACAGACCTCGTGCGCCCCAAGCGCACGCGGTCGCGCGCCCAGGCGCGCCGGGCTGTTTGGGAAATTTCACTCCTATTTGGGGTGCAAAAGTTCAGTTTTGGGGTCAAATTCTGATTCTACCATTTTATCTCTTAGGATTAGATTTATTTTTATGTTTATCTTATTTTTTTAGGAACAAATTAATTTTTTATCTTTTTAGGAGTTTGTTTTATCTTTTAGGATTAGATTAGTTTTATATCTTTTAGGAATTTGTTTTATCTTTTTAGGATTAGATTTATCTTTTTAGCATTATTTTTTAGAATAGATTTTTTTTATTTTTTTTTTATTTTCGTTTTTTTTTATTTTCTATTTTTCAGGGATAGATTTTTTTAGGATTATATTTGTATTTTTAGGATTTGGACCCCATTAGCCCCAATTTTTTTCAATATTGCGCCCCAGACCCTGTACCTCACCAAAAATATTGTCCTGCTTTCTTAGGTAGTTTTTTTTTAATTTTTATTTTGTAGTTTTAGGGTAGATTAGTTTGTTTGGGGGAGTATATACAAAATTAAAATTAAAATTTTTCAGATCTGAATTTTTCTCCCATATTGGTATTGGTTTGTGTCCTTAGCAAGAGTAATTAATTATTCTAGATTTAGGACTTTTTCTCTGATGATGCATGTACATACTTAGTTTAGGACTTAGACTCATTGGTATTCGACTCTATTTGATTGAGCTGTAAATATGATTATGGTAACTGGTTATTTCGATAAATGCTTTCAGAACTTGTGATTAGTGAACTGACTTTAGCCCTGTGAGATTTTGAGCCTTATATTGATGGGGCATGAATTTTATTCTGATATTGAGACCCCTATTTTTTCATGAGTGTGTTCACTTTGATATTGTCTTCTAGAACTTGACCTGTGACCATTTCAAAATTGATAATTGATTGCATGCATGAAAATGATTAAGGCACCTAGGATGTGTTTTTGTGGCCTTCAGATGTTTTGCATTGATACTTTTTCCCTTAGTTGCCCACTTTGAGCCTAATGGTATTATATGATTTTTCTTTGGTACCCTGTAATTATTGCATTGATTTTATTGTGAGTACCTTGGGAATTGTGGATGAGCAATTAAGTGGAATGTGATGCAAAAGAAAGAAAAAAAAAGAAAAAATTTGGAAAAGAAAGGAAGAATAAAATGTCCTGATGTGAGTGTGAGTCTTTATTGTATTCATTGCTCATTCATGGTTTTTGAGGGAAACTTGTTTTTGTAAATATTTTTGCGAGTTAACCTTTGTTTTATCCCTTCTTTCTTTTATCCCACTTGACACTTTTAGCCATGGCCCCATTACAACCGAAAATAAGACCTTTTGATTTTTGCATACTTTCAATAATTTCAGTGGAGATGTTGGTCTATGGTCAAGCCTATGGTAACACATTATCATTGTTGAACTTGAGTGAATTGAAAATATGACCCTTATACACTTTTGAGAGAAACAATTGAGAGGTTGAGAGTGTTCATTAGTTCTGAGTTCTGAATGGGATTGTTATGTTAACTAGTATGTAATTGTGTATATAGTTTGTGATAATATGTGTCGAAGTGATGAGTCGTAGTCTTAGATTAGGTGTGTTCATGTTGATTTAGGGAGTTTGTCTTTTATTTAGAATTTTTATTTTACTTTTGCCGGGGACATGCAAAATGCTAAGTTTGGGAGAGTGATTTGGGTCCAATATATAGTGTTTTGAGCATTGATTTGACTCCCTTTTACTATGTGTTTAGCTTGTTTCTCAAGTATTTTGTAGGACTTTTTGTTAATTCTTAGAAATAGTTCTTAGTTTTGAACCTTAGAACGTTTTGATCCTTTTTGGGTATGTTTCAGGTACTTATGGAGCTTAAATGCAAAATATAATGATGGATTTGGATAGAGGATGAAAAGAGCTTCGAAACGGTCCAAGAAAGGAGTAAAACAGAGTCCGGAGCAGTCCGTAGCGCCCAAAACAGTCCGGGGCGCGCGTGCTGAAATTGTGCAGTACCCGTGCACGCCCCGGGCGTCAGGACGGATGCGCCTCAGGCGCGCAAACTGCGTGAAAGTGACGCTGCTTGGTATTTTAGCCATAACTTGAGCTACGCTTATCCAAATAAGGCGATCTTGGTATCATTTTAAAGCTAAGGAAAAGATCTACAATTTTTCCAGAAATAGCTTTGCTTAAATTCGTCCATCTTCAGGGTCAAAATCAGGGCCGAAGTTGAGTGTCAGACATGAGAAAGCCCAATTGGGCCACTTCCGGATCAGTTTTGCTCCAATTCAAATAGGATTAGTTTTATCTTATAAATTAGTGATTTAGAATTAGGTTAGGCAGCCAACAAGAGGAGAAAACAGAATTTAGATTTGAAGAGGGAGATTGCATTGATTTGGAGCATTTGAAGATTGAAGGATTTGGGGTAATTTGTCTATGAATTTCCCTATTATGTCTTTTCTTCTTCTTATTTCTATGTGTAACTAAAACCCTCGCGTTAGGAACAAGGTGAATTTGTATGGCGTAGCTTATTTCAATTTATGATTTAGGATTTTGCTGTTTTCAATTCATGCATTAATTGTGTTTTTATTGTATACATAAACCCGCGCAATTTATGTTTTGGATTTCTTAATTCGCAACGAGAGTTGGGATTTTGAATAGGCCATGCAATTAATGGTATAATCAGTTTAGTTATAGAGATATGATTAAATGATTATATGACTTTATAATTCCCTTGTGCTGAAATTGATATTTTCTTATATTGTAATTTGTTGAGAGATCAAGGATTAAGTATTTAGAAAATAAGGGTAATGTTAGAGAGATCTTACTATTGCTATTTGAGAGGAATGGTCCATGAATTGAAGGATAATTAAAGGAAAATCTGAATTACAATTGAATAAGTGAAACCTACAATGCAACCAACGTTCCTAACCACTTTTCTCCCATTGTTCTCTAGTTTTAATTTAATTTCAGCAATTTAGTAGTTTAGTTAATTATAGTTTTTAAATCTGAATTATTAATTTAAACACTTTTTAGTTTATAGGATTTATTTTTAGGCTTAAATATGAAAATGGTCCCTGTAAATATTAACTTCTTTGAAATTGGTCCTTGTAAAATTTTTCTTTTGGTTTTGGTCCCTGCACTTACAAAACGTTTTGGTTTTGGTCCTTCATATTAAATTTTGGTCCCCATAATTATGATGGTAGTTTGTTTTGGTCCCTCTATTATTTAGATTCAATTGGTTTTGGTCCCTCTAATATTATGGTTTTTGAACTGGTTTTCTTATTTAATATAAGTTGTCTGTGTACCCTTGAGAATTAATGCAAGAATATCATCCTTAATAGGTCATAGAATATAATATATTACATTTTCGGCATTTTCCATCCACATATAACATGAGGGACCAAAACCAAAATATTTTATAAATGTAGTGACCAAAACCAAAAGAAAAATTTTACAGGGACCAATTTCAAAAAAGTCAATATTTATAGGGACCATTTTCATATTTAAGCCTTATTTTTAATTACATTAAGGTGAAAATATACTAAAAACACAACTCCCTATGGGACGATATTCGGTCTTCCAGACTATATTACTCGTTGACCCAGTCCACTTGCTGGCAAATCATCAACACTTGTTGAGCTTGAACTTGATCAACATCTTTGTAGCTTGTTCAAAACCTTTTGTCATTATCAAAACATTCTCAATGAAACTTACAATCTCCCCCTTTTTGAAAATGACAAACATGTTTTGAAGTTGTGAATGCTTGAACCATTTGATCACTTGGTGAGACTCTTGCTCCCCCTCAATTAATGCTTTTGACATTTGAAATCCAATTGATAGAAGCTTGATTCTCCCCCTATCTTCAACAACTTTGCTCAACCTATACAAAAACAACAAAACAACCCTTTCTCCAAAACAACCATTTCTCCCCCTTTGGCATTATCAAAAAGTAATATATACCAATTGAAATATAAAATGCTAAGCCAAAGAAGAGACATCAATGATCATTTCTTCACAATATTGATACCAATTGAAAAATACAAGAACTATACTTTGAAATGTGATACCAATTGGCAAGAAAATATAACAATGAATTATGATACCAATTGAAAGAATAAGAAATCATAATATCACTTAACAAAGTAAGATATCAATTGTAAAGAAATATCACAATATCAACAATAGCATGATAATCATCTAATAATCAATCAATGATACCAATTGAACTTTTAGAAAAGTAATACCAATTGAGAAGATTTGAGGATATTCAACAATATCAAATTTTACCACTTTGTAGGACATTCTCTTGAAATTTGAAGAATGTATATAGACCTTCATTTGCATCTTCAATCATACCTACAAAACAATCATGCTTTGCCTTTTGGTATCCAAATTGTCTTGGATCCATTTTTGTTAGTTAAGGGACTCTCACCCTTCTTAACCCAAACAAAGTTTCCTTTAGGTATACCATGCACTTTAATATAACACACATTTGAAGTATGTCCATGAGTGCCACAATAGAAACATGTTGGTGCATTTGAAAAATCACCTTTAGAAAAATCAACAACATTTCTATGAGAATTACTCTTAGCATTAGCATAACACAAACCAAACTTGTTTGAATTTCCTCTTTGAAAATTTAACAATGTGCGCAATCTAATATCACCATTTGTGAAACTTGCAAGCTTATTTTTCAAAATAACATTTTCATCTTTAAGCAACTTGCAATTCTCACAATCAACCACAATATTCAATCTACTAGCACAATCACAAGAAGAACTAACATAGATGAGATCAAGGGTTTCATTTTCAAGATTAAGCTCATCAACTTGTTTTTGAAGTTCTAAAATCTCTTGTTGATGTTTCAAAATGAGCTTCTTTCTTTCAATGTTTTTCAAAGCTAGTTTCTTATGTTCTTCATGCATTTCTTCATAAGCATTATATAACATTTCATATTTAGAAGAAATTTCGGATTTAGTATCACTTACATCACTATCCTCGCTTTGTTCACTTGATTCATCATTTGAACTTTCCTCTTCATCTACTTGAACTAGCAAGTTGAGATTAGCGACTTCTTCATCATCCGAAGAACTACTTGATGTGCTTTTCTTCTCATCTACATCACTATCCCAAACTATGTATGCTCTTTTGTGTTTAGAATTTTTCTTTTCATTCTCCTTCTTCTTGAGATACTTAGAGCATGAATACTTGAGATGACCGGGCTTTCCACATTCATGGCAAACTACTTCATCTTTTGTAGTCTTGGTCTTGTAGTGTGGAGAATTCTTCTCTTTACTTTTGTCTTTGTTCAACCTTCCTTTTCTCCTTAGAAACTTGTCAAATTTCCTTAGTAAGAGTTTTATCTCTTTTTCATCAACATCCGAATCAGAATCTTCACTATCATCATCATCATCGGAACTCTCTTTCTTTTTGTAAGATCTATTTGCTTTAAGAGCAAGTCCCTTTCTACCTTTGTTCTTATCCGACTCTTCATTCATGTTTAAACGTCCAAGCTCCATTTCATGTTCTTGAAGCTTTCCGAAAAGTGTTGCAAGATCCATAGCATCCAAATTCTTAGATTCAACAATAGCCGTTACTTTTGGTTGCCAATTCCTGTCTAAACATCTCAACACTTTGTTAGAAAGTTCACCTTGAAGAAAAGTTTTACCAAGAGCAAGCAAATGATTAATAATATGAGTAAATCGCATTTGCATATCATTAATAGATTCATTTGGAAGCATTTGAAACAATTCATATTCACGCATCAAAACATTTAATCTAGCTCTCCTAACCTCACTAGTTCCTTCATGAGTCACTTGTAAAGTGTCCCACATTTCCTTAGCACTAGCACATTGAGAAACTCTAAAGAACTCATCATAAGATAAAGCGAAGGTAATGATATTCTTTGCTTTATAATTGTCGTGTCGGGGACACGGTGTTTCAGAGATTCCCCTAGCTCAAAGGTATAGAGAGACCCAAGAACTAGCGGGTGGTCTGAAGTTAGTGTATGATTGTTTAGGTATGCTAGAGATCCAGTTGGGACAACTAGGGTTTCCCTAATCACCGTGTGTGCAGATGTGCAATTAGGGAGAGAGAGAACGTACCTGAGCCCCTAGCTGGAGACATCTATTTATAGGGGGAGCGGTGTTGTACCCTATGGGCCCGTACGGAGGCTCAGTAGGGCTGACGTGTCCCTTTTTAGGATAAAGGATGAAACATTCATCCTTATCCTGTAGTGGCTGATCTTATGAGGCTAGCGAGTTAGGACCACGCGCCCTAGGCTCGGACTCCTTAAGGGACGAGCTCCCTGTGCTCGGTCCAGAGGTGCTAGGGTGGGTCCTATGACATGCGCTCGGCCCGAGGAGATGTGACCTGGCAGAATGAGTATTTTGGTCGGCCAAGGGTGTTTTAGGGTAGACCGAGGGTCAGTCTATCACATAAGCCCCCTAGCTCGGTAAGACTTTTTGAGTCTTGAGCCGAGCTGAGAGTTCTTCGTTGGTGACCTTCAAGGTGCCGAGGGTTAGGCTCGGCAGGGGATAATGAGTTCAGGATAGCTCACACTGCCTGGCTGTCCCATCTGACTGAAAGGACGTTTGGATGTCCTTTGCCTGACACGTGCTGCCTTGTGTCAGAGGAATCATAATTGTGCATGCTGCCTTTTGGGTTTTTGAAATGTTCCTTTCCACTAATTGCGCGCCACGTGGCTTCTTCGTGGCTCGATGCAGGCTTTTGGGCTTTTGTAATCAGGCCCAAATTTTCAAACGTGGGGGAAGTTACCCTCTTGAACTTCAACTGCTCCTTTTTATTTTCTTTTTCATACTTTCTTCCAAAACATGGACTTCTGGTATTCCTCTTCTTTCTGCAATTCGTCTCCTTGGCTCTTGAACTTCATTTTTACTCCATCGTTCTCTGCCAGTTTGTCTTGAAGCTTTTTGGCTTCTGTCTTGATTCTTCAGTTCGTTCGTGCCAGTTCTCATCCTTAAACCTCAGGTGTTTTGCTTTCTAGTTTTGGTTTTGCTTCTGTCCTCTTTTTTCTTTTTCTATTGAACTGTTGATTCCTTAGGTTCCGGGTTTTTGATTGTTTTTGTGTTTGCTAATTTTCTGGGTTGGTTTTTGGGTAAGTTAGGTTTCATTATGAGTATCAACTGGTTTCAGTATGAGGAGTGGTCTAGAATTCTGGGTTTGAGTGATATTGAGGATTCTTCCTCTTCATCTTCTTCTTCCGATCTGGAAGTGCTGGAATCCTTGCCCCCACCATTCCGCCATCGCATGGCAGACCCGATGGCGGAGGTACCAATATCAATAGATTACCCTCGGAATTCCGAGGAGGAGGAAAGTAGGAAACTGCAGTATCATGCGGCGGAAGAGCGGGCCCAAGTATCCCGTCGCCCTTCGAACCGTTCCTGGGAGAAACCCTTCTGGGGAAAAGCCGTTAGGGTTAGGGGAAGGTGTAGTAGGCTCGGCTATAGGACTAATAAACCTAGGGTTAGGTTATTTAAGAATTTTGATTTTATAGACTCTGACGCCGAGTACTCCCTTTCCCCAGGTATGGTTCGATGGTTTTCTCACATTCTCACGAGTTCCCCGCGCCTCCGAACTCTGGAGATTATGACTGGGTTGACTTGGAGGTGCTCGGTACCCCGTCGGCTTTAGTCAACAGCAATCTAAGCCATATCCGAGCTCACATACTCCCCTGCCCCACGAATGAAGCAGGGACGTCTTATGCCATTAGCTCTCCAGCGGGCGACGACCGAGTGTGCACGGCTATTGCTGCGGATCGCAAGGAATTCTTCATGTACGAGGAGGTTATCATACGGCTGGGTGTTAAAATGCCGTTTTCCGACCTAGAGATGGCTCTGCTCCAGAGGCTGCGCCTGGCTCCCACCCAACTACACCCTAGCGGTTGGGCGTTCGTCCAAGCGTTTCAAAAATTTTGTGAGGCTCGCCGATTGACATGCTCGCTCCGAGCCTTCCTCTGGTTATACATACCACAAGTAAACATTTTTGAGAAAGGGTCAACCAAAAGACTATGGGTATCGTTGAAAGCACGCAACGACCATGCTCTCTTTGCCAAGTGCACTGATTCATGGAAAACCTTTAAACCTTTGTTTTTCAAGTACCAATTTGTTGGAAGGGGAGATTGCTGGTTTATGGAGGGTGATCGTCCTCGGTTTCCTCTATCCTGGTCACCTGACTTTTTCGACAGACACCCAAAACTTTACCAATTTCACTATGAAACTGAACTGTCGGCCGACGAGAGGCATACATGTGATACCTTCTTCAGCTATCTTAAAGAAAATGGCCAAGTTGATATTAGGAACATTATTATTTTTCCACAAGAGCTTGTAAAAGCCGAGCTTGGTACATGCACTTTTTTTTTAACTCCTTGCTTATTTGATTTGCAGTTAAGATGGCTAGGGAGAACAAGGCTGCCAAACGTATAAAGGAACTTGCTCAGTCGAGAAAAGTCGAAGCGGTCGGATCTTCTGGCGGAACTGTGTCCTCGGAAGCGACCCGATCCGTCACGGTGGCCGTGGCGTCGCCTGGGGTTGAAGTGGTACAAGATGTCCGACCACCATCTATTCGAGTGGCGGAGGTGGTTACTGGGAAGTGTATCACTCGGGTGGATGAGGAAGAGGAGGAGGACCGAGTGCCTTTGTCCAAAAGGGCTAAGATAGATAAGGGTAAAGGCAAAGTTGTTGAGGTATTGAAACCACTATAAAGAGGTAATTTGTGGTTTGACGTTCCGAATCCTGAGGAGGAGACTGTTTGGGCTCAGAAGCTGAAGGACAAATTTGTTGACTTGGTTTACACTCCTAATGATGTTAAGAGATTGTCGGACCAGACGGCTGCCGCTCTGAAATGTCACTGTGATTTATTCGGCAAGAATATGCTGAGGGCTGCTAGCTACATGTTCCACCTTAGCAAGCATGCCGAGGATATCAGCGCAACACTTTCGGTTACTGAAAAGGAGAAAAGGAAGTCTGCTGCCCAACAAGCAAAAAATCTGTTAACTCAGATTAAGGAGAATGAAGCAAATCTTCAGTCTCTGACCGAGGCCAACACCGATCTGCAGAAAAAATTTGACGTATCTGAAAGAGCTCGGGAGACTGCTCAAAAGGCCTTGGAGGATGCTAGTGGAAGGGAGGCTGAGAAAGGAAGGCTGCTGCAAATTGCGCAAGAGAAATTGGCTGAAGCTCAGCAGAAGGTTGCCGAGCTGGAGGGTGTGCAGGGTCGGTTGACGAATTCTGAGAACGAGGTGGCTCGGTTGCAGGGGGAGTTGACAAGGGCTCGTCGGAAAGCTTTGAAACATAAGGTTACTTCCAAGCGGAACCACTTCAATTGGGATCATGCAGTGAATGACTCTTTTGTAAATGCTGTTAAACAATTGTCCCTTATGAATCCGGGGATCCGAGTGTTAGGTGCAAGTCCCAATTTTGGTGTTGATGGTAACCGTATCATTGATTATATCCAGGAGGATAGAGAGGTGGACTTAGCTGTGCCGAACCTCCCGAACCCCTTGGACTTGGAGGATGAAGACGAAGCTGATTTCGATGGGTCGGCCATCGCACTTTCCGAGGATGAAGACTAGATCTTTTTTCCGTTTGCTATTATTGTATTTTTAATCGTTGTTTTGTAATTTGAATCTATTTTGAATTTCTTTCAAGTATGGAATGATCGGCTAGATCTAAACCTTTCCTTTTGTAAAATTGTGCTGTATGAAGTGATTCTCATTCTGTTTTCATGATCTGATATTGTATTTTATCTCGTTATAGACTGTTGTTTAGATTTCGAATCTCCAACCTTTGGCCAAGGTGGGATCCTCGGTCCTCGGCTTGTGGAAACTGTAACGAGTTTTTAGCCGGGCATCTATTAAAGTACTTGCGATTGTTAGTTCGTATGTCCTTGTTAGAAGGTCATGTATAAACACCCAAGTTCGCCTCGGTGGCGAGCCGAGGGGAAATGGTTAGTACGTTAACAGTAAGAAGGTACGAGAGATAATTGAAACGAAAAAACTTCATTAAATTTCCTTGATCCGTTTGTAAACAGGAGTCAAATACAAAAGATAACTAAGATCAAATTTAAGATAAATGACAGGAATTTTAAATGACAGAATTTCAAATAACAGATTTTCAAATAACAGAATTTTGAAACCAGGGTTGCAGCTTTACAGAAAGTGTTGTGATTCCTACTTAGCTATAATAGGGCTTAAGCTTGGTGGCATTCCAAGAGTTGTTCAACTGTTGCTCGGTTAGTGTTTCCAGTCTGTAGGCCCCCGAGCCTGTCTTTGAGATGACTCGGTAGGGACCTTCCCAGTTCCTTGCCAGCTTCCCTTCTCTTGAATTTTTCAGTCCAATGTCGGCTCGTCTAAGGACCAGGTCCCCCACAGCAAAGCTCCTCGGAACCACCCATTTGTTGTATTCTCGGGACTGCCTTTCCTTAGCTTTTTTTCTCGGTCCGAGGCTAGAGATCGGATTTCCTCGCTGAGGGTTAGCTCTTCCTTTAGCAAATCTTCGTTTACCTCTATTGGTCGCTCGGATATACGAAAGGTAGGGATCTGAGTTTCAATAGGTAGCAAGGCCTCACAACCGTAGGTAAGTCGGAATGGGGTTTCTCCTGTTGAGGTGTGTATGGTCGTTCTGATTGACCATAATACCTTGGGAAGGAGGTTAGCCCATGAACCCTCGGCGTCCAACAATCTTTTCTTCAAACCATCAATGATGGTTTTATTCGCAACTTCAGCCTGCCCGTTGGTTTGTGGGTGCTCGACTGATGAGAAGTGGTGGGTGATATGGAAGTGGTCGACAAGTTCCTGGAAAACCTTAGTAGTGAATTGAGTACCGTTGTCGGTGACCAGGGTGTGTGGGACACCGAAACGAGTGATGATTTGTCTGAGAAAGAACTTCTGAATCTTGGCGGAGGAGATTGTAGCCAAAGCCTCGGCCTCAATCCACTTTGTGAAATAATCAACAGCAACTACTACAAACTTCAGTTGCCCTGGAGCTGTTTTGAATTTCCCAATGATGTCCATACCCAACTGATAGAAGGGCCATGGTGCGATCATTGAGTGAAGCTCCGTCGGGGGACGTTGGAACACCTTTCCGTGGAGCTGGCAGGACTCGCATTTTTTAACATGTTCCGAGGCGTCGCTGAGAAGTGTAGGCCAATAATAGCCCGCTCGGAGCACTTTGCGAGCCAATGCTTTTGCACCTACATGGTGGCTCGAGATTCCCTCATGAACCTCGGCCAGTACCAGATCAGCTTCTGCTCGGTCTAGACACCTTAGCATTGGGGAGTCCATTCCCCGTTTGTACAAAATGTCGCCGACCATGGTGTATTGAGCCGCTTGCCTGACTATCTTCTTTCCTTGAGAGGGGTCGGTTGGTAGGATTTGGAATTGGAGATACTGCTTGATGGGGTCCATCCAGCTGGTGGTCAAAGATATAGCTAAGATAACACTCGGCTGATGGACAGTTTCTTGGACTAGGGTTTTGTTGTTCTCTGGCCCTTTATGAGGAAATCGCAATTGGTGGTTGGAGAGACTTAGGAACCCTAGGAAAACACCTAGAAGGGGGGGTTGAATAGGTGTTGAAGCTACCTTGAAAGATTTTCTAACGAAACAAATCTAAACAATCAAAACAAATGATTTTTGCAAATTCTACAGCACTTAATCGATTAACCTGCAATTTACTCGAGTAGTACTCGATTAAACTTGAACTTAATCGATTAAATATGACAGAAAACAGAAAAATCAATTTTTCATTCGAATACGAAAATCAATCAATTCACATGCAAGATCAGAGATTCAGCGGAAATGATTAACACCTATATTCTTATTGATTAACCTAGTTATGAAAATGATTTTCCCTTTATCAATTTGAACAATCAAAGATTCAATTCAATCAATTATGAAAATCAATCTTTCTAGGTTTTCAACCAAGAACGCAATCAAATGACTTGAATATAAAGAGTAAGGGTTTAGAGATACGACACAGTGATTTATCCTGGTTCACTTTCATCCACTTGAAAGCTACATCCAGTCCCCTCTTCAACCAAGAGAGATTCTTCACTATGAGGAATTAGAGTTCTCAAATTACAAGTGATTGCCTCACAAGACTCCCTTCTTGCTAGCTTACAAGAGATAACCGACACCCTTGCCTTGTAATCCTATTGATCTTCTCTCTAATCTAACCTCTACCCCTTGTTGATAATCGACACAACAAGTCTTCAATTGCTTGATGATAAACCACACACCAAGGCTTCACTTGCTTGATTCACAACCAAGACTTCTTCTTCTTCTTCAATAAGAATGCACTTGCTTGATGATTAAATCGACACACCAAGACTTCTTGTTTGTTGTAGTGGCTTGCCTTCTTGCAAAGATTACAACACAATAGAAAACACAAAACAATCCTATGAATCTCAATCAAGAGTTATGACAATTCACCATAAGAGATTCAAAGGTTCTTGATCAAAGAATATGAAAATATGAGAACTTTGATCTTTATAAAATGAGAGAGAATAGAGTGGCTTGATTCTTTGTAAAACTTGTATGAAAATGATTCTCACTAATCACAAATAATAGGAAAAGGTTTATATAGAATACCCAAAAGTTGTAGCACTTGAAAACTGATTTTGAGAAGTGAAAAACGTATTTTAAAAATCAGTTCAGCAGTACTTAATCGATTAAGCAAGTCGTGTACTCGAGTAGTACTCGATTAAGTTATCACTTAATCGATTAAGTTGGTACTGTACATGTTCAAAACTTGTTTTCTCAAAATCCAACCTTTCCTTTAAAACCTTTAAGCCACCTATTGATTCTAGGTTAAGTGAAAACTCAAATTATGATTAAATCATGACTTATGAATGAGATTCACTACCCTCTATAATAATCTACCCAAATAAAAAACCTATGAAGCTTGAGAGGCAAAAGATAAAAGAAATACAAATACACTCAAACTTAGGTCTTCATGAGCTTGCTTTCTCTCTTCTTCATTTGATGTTTGTTGTTGCTTGTTGAGCTTGAAACTTGATCAACACTTGTAGCTTGTTCAAAAACACTTTGTCATTATCAAAACATTCATCATGTTCATCATGGAACTAACACTTTAGTACTTGCGAGCTTTGACAGGATATCTGCTCGGCCGTTATAAGACCTAGGGATGTGGGAGATAGAGAATTGGGGGAAGAGATCTGTGAGGGTTTTGACTTGTTCTAGATATTTATGGAGGATTGGTTCTTTGGCTTGGAACTCACCTTTAACTTGGGATACTACTAGCTGGGAATCATTGAAAACTTCAATTTCTGACGCCCCCATTTGATGGGCCATTCGCAAGCCGGCTATCACCGCCTCGTACTCTGCTTGGTTGTTCGAGGTGGGGAAGTCGAACTTGAGGGAATACTCCACACAAATGCCTGCTGCGTTTTCAAGGATTATTCCTGCTCCTGCCCCCTTATTGTGGCTGGAGCCATCAACATAAATCTTCCATGGTTGGGAGAGGTTGGAATAAGTAGAATCTGATAGTTCTGAAACAAAATCTGCCAAAATTTGGGACTTGAGAGTTTTCCTTGGCTCGTAGGTGATGTCGAACTCTGATAGTTCAACAGACCAAGAGACCATCCTTCCTGCCAAGTCAGTTCGGTGGAGAACCTGCCTGATCGGCTGAGTTGTTCTGAGTACTATGGGGTGGTTCTGAAAGTATTGCGGAGCCTCCTAGCAGCAACTACCAAAGCAAAGGCGAGCTTTTCAATCTTGGAATATCTTATATCAGGCCCTTGGAGGGCCTTGCTGACAAAGTAGGTGGGACGCTCGGTTCCTGAGTCGTCTTTGACAAAGATCGAGCTAACAGATGTTTCACTCACGGACAAGTACAAACACAGAGTTTCCCCTTCCCGAGGACTGGTGAGGACGGGAGGGGCCGAGAGGTATTGCTTGAGTTCTGCAAACGCTTGTTCGCAAGAGTCATTCCAATGAAAATTCTTGTTTTTTCTGAGCAGTTGGTACCATGGTAAATCTTTCTTGGCTACTTGAGGGAGAAATCTGGAGAGGGCTGCCATCCGACCAGTTAGCCTCTGAACTTCTTTGACATTAGATGGGCTGTGCATGTTCAAAATAGCTTGACATTTCTCTGGGTTGGCCTTGATACCCCTCTCCGTGAGCATGAAACCTAAGAAGGCCCCGGCTGGGACCCCGAAGGTGCACTTATCAGGATTCAGGCGCATGTTGAATTTTCTGATTCTGTCCAAAATAGCTGTGAGGTCCCGAGGATGGTCCTCCTTCTTCTTGCTCTTGGCTATCATATCATCAATGTACACCTCGAGAGTAGGTCCGATCAAACCCGAGAAGACCTTGTTCATCATACGCTGGTAGGTTGCGCCAGCGTTTTTCAATCCGAAAGGCATTACCGTGTAGCAGTAAGTTGCCCTTTCAGTGATGAAGGCCGTTTTCTCCTGATCAGGAGGGTACATCGGGATTTGATTGTATCCCGAGTATGCATCCATAAAAGAGAGGAGTTGATAGCCAGATGAGTTGTCCACTAGTTTATCGATGATGGGAAGGGGGTATTGGTCCTTTGGGCACGCTTTGTTCAAGTCGGTATAGTCGACGCACATGCGCCACTTCCCATTTGATTTTTTGACCAGAACGGTGTTGGAGAGCCACTCCGAGTAGCTAACCTCCCTGATGAACCCGGCGGAAAGGAGCTCGGATACCTTCTCCTCTATTACTGCCGCCTTTTCGGTGCCAACCTTTCTCTTCTTTTGGGCGACTGGCTTGGCGGTCGGATGAACACTGAGCTGATGACATATCAAGTTCGGATCAATCCCCGGCATGTCTGCCGAGGTCCAAGTGAAAAGATCTTTGTTCTTCTTTAAAAGCTCGAGCATTTCTGCTCGTACTTCTTCTGGAAGGTTGGTTCCTAGTTTCACTTTTCTGTCTGGTAGCTTCTCATCCAACACAATGAACTCCCACTCTCCTTGACGGGTCGGTCTTGAATCATCCAAATCGGACCTGACATCTAGGTCCGCCAAGAGTACACTTCCTTTGTTCAAACTTAACTTTGGCTGAATTTCTTCTGGAATCTTGATCTTTGCCAAACTGGCGTTGTAGCACATTCGAGCCTTCTCCTGATCGGCTCGGATGGTAACTACAGTTCTGTCGGAGCCTTCAAACTTCATAGCCAGATGGACAGTTGAGACGACCGCGCCGAAGGCCTGCAAGCATGTCCTGCCAAGGATGGCGTTATATGCCGATGGGCAATCAACGACGAGGAACTTGATGATCTCGGTTCTCGCCGAGGGGTGGTTCCCAAGGGTCACTGGCAGTTGGATGTGTCCTTTGGGAACCACTGCATCTCCAGTAAAGCTGATCAGCTTCCCCTCGAAAGGGGTCAAGTCTGAAGTTTTTAACTTCAGTGCTTCGAAAAGGATCAGGAACATGATATCTGCCGAGCTACCCTGATCGACAAATATCCTGGCAACCTCATAGTTGCCGATCAATGCAGTGATGACCATAGGGTCGTTATGACCCGGGATCACCCCTTCAAGATCATCATCAGAAAAGCAAATGGGAATACTTTTTGTGGCTCTCTTTCGAATTGGATGGTTGTCGACGGCAAGCACTTGATTGATGTATTTCTTTCTGTCGGATCGTTTTTCTCCTCCTCCCGCAAAACCTCCAGCAATGGTGTTGACTCGCAGGTTTTGTGGGGATTGATCCGTCGTGGCCACTTCTACCATGGCCACTCTCTGCTGACTGGGTGGTTGTTGTTGGTTGGTGTTTTGATCGGCCTGCCTGGTTAAGGATCGGCCATTCCTGTCTGGGGATGGAGTTCTTCTCCGAGCATGTCGATTGAGTGCTTCCCTGACATACTGCTGTAACTTGTCGTCCCTGATCAACTGCTCGATCACATCCCTGAGCCAAGTGCATTCATCTGTGGTGTGCCCATACCCACCATGATACGAGTAAAATTTGGAGCGATCCTGGCGTTGACTTCTCTTCAAGGGGGGTGGTCTTTCTATTGCTCGGAGGTCAGTCTGCATTGTCTCCTGCAGAATTTGGCTTCTTGGAACTGTGAGAGGGGTGTATTGCTCGAATTTCCCTCGGGGAGGTCCAAATCTCCTATCCCCTCGGGGTCCTCTCCTTTGATCTTCTCTTTGGTCATCCCTTCTGTCATCTCTTCTCTCGTCTTTTCTTTGTTTTCCCTGGGAGGATGGCTCTCCTCGCTCGCCTCTGTCTCTGTTTCTTTACCATTTGCTGAATTCTTCTAAGTTTATGAACTTAGTAGAACGATGTCTCAGCTCCGCCATATCCCTCGGTGGTTTGCCCACTAGCGAGTTTTTGAAATCTCCGTTTCGGAGACCCTGAGTGAAGAGAAAAACTGCAAAGCTTGGTTCCAAGTTAGGAACGGTCCCTGCCTCCGAATGGAAGCGTGAAAGGTATTCTCGCAAAGGCTCTTCAGGTTGCTGCATAACGCCTACTAGTGGGTGGTCGGACTTCGGCTGGACGCAACTAGCAGTGTATCTGTTCAGAAAAACTTTCTTCATTTCTGCCTAGGAGTTGACAGAGTTCCTGGGCAAAGCTGAGTACCATCTTAAGACGGGTGGTTGCAGAGTCATGGAAAAAGCTCTGCATTTCATCAGGTCTCCTCCACCGTAAAAGTTCATAGCTCCTTCAAAAGACAAGATATGCTCCAGGGGGTCTGTTAACCCGTTATACTTGGAAACACTCGTTGGGCCGAGAAAGGCTGAGGGTGTCTCGTATGCCATGATTCGCGGAGTGAAGGGATGGCCAGGGTGAGCAGTGTGGTCGGTTTCATATGTGGCCTCTAGGGTTGGGTTTATGGGAGGTGGAGGAGGTAGAGTGGTGGTAGGGTGGGGGATCAGCTGAGTTGCAGGGGTTGTTGCTAACGCCCTTTCAGCCACCGCCTGCATATGGAGCTGTTGGAGGTCGGCGATGGCCTTTCCCTGCTGCTCCAGAATATGAGCTTGTTGCTTAATGATTTCTTCCAACTGGCTTTCTCTTTGGCCACGGGAGTAGTCCCTATCCCCTCCAGAAACACGAGCGTCGATGGATCGGCCCGATCCATGGTTTTGTGTATGATTGGGGTTAACAGGGTTTGGATTTACAGGGTTTGGGTTAACAGGGTTTGTTTGCCTGGAATGAACGGTGTAAGGGCCACTATGCGTGTGGGCTGGAATGGAGTGGTGGCTCCGGGCTGGAATTTGTCTTACTGATGGCATGCTGGGATGGGGAGGGTTTCTTTCTTCGAGATCTCTGCCGTTGTCACCGCTGCCTTCCTCCAACCTCTGACGGTTTCGCCCTGCTTGGCGGTTTGCGCCACGTGATGCGGCGTTTCCTCGCGTGTCTACCATTTTGGGGTGGGAATAGCAGTTTATGGATTCCCACAGACGGCGCCAATGTCGTGTCTGGGACACGGTGTTTCAGGATTCCCCTAGCTCAAAGGTATAGAGAGACCCAAGAACTAGCGGGTGGTCTGAAGTTAGTTTATGATTGTTTAGGTATGCTAGAGATCCAGTTGGGACAACTAGGGTTTCCCTAATCACTGTGTGTGCAGATGTGCAATTAGGGAGAGAGAGAACGTACCTGAGCCCCTAGCTGGAGACAGCTATTTATAGGGGGAGCGGTGTTGTACCCTATGGGCCCGTACGGAGGCTCAGTAGGGCTGACGTGTCCCTCTTTAGGATAAGGGATGAAACATTCATCCTTATCCTGTAGTGGCTGATCTTATGAGGCTAGCGAGTTAGGACCACGCGCCCTAGGCTCGGACTCCTTAAGGGACGAGCTCCCTGTGCTCGGTCCAGAGGTGCTAGGGTGGGTCCTATGACATGCGCTCGGCCCGAGGAGATGTGACCTGGCAGAATGAGTATTCTGGTCGGCCAAGGGTGTTTTAGGGTAGACCGAGGGTCGGTCTATCACAATAATCATATTGAACTTTCTTTCTATCATCATCCTTCCACTTATCCTCGGGGATTAAATGTACTACGCCTTCAACTAAACTAGAGGGGATATGAGGACCTTTTTCAACTACTTTCCAAATTTCACTATCTATGGCTTGGATAAAGATTTTCATTCTAACTTTCCAATAAGCATATCCCTCACCATGAAAGAGTGGAGGACGACTTATCGAGGAGCCTTCACCACCAAAGGGATTCATGGAACCCATTGCGGTTACTTAACTAGGATCTTTACGAAAAAGCTCTTATGCTCGTGTCTTTCGACCGAGCTCTGATACCAATTGAGGAAACCGTAATTGGTGGTTGAAACAACTAAGGAACCCTAGGAGAACACCTAGAAGGGGGGGTTGAATAGGTGTAAAAGAAACCTTGAAAGATTTTCGAACGAAACCAATTGAAACAATCAAAACAAATGATTTTTGCAAATTCTACAGCATTTAATCGATTAACAAAATCCTTTAATCGATTAAACTGCAATTTAATCAATTAACATCAGAAAACACAATTTCACTTAATCGATTATTAATCGATTATGACAGTTAAAAACTGAAAAATCACTTTTCAATCGAATACGAAAATCAATCAATCAACACGTAAGATCAGAGATTCAGTGGAAAGGATTAACACCTACATTCTTATTGATTACCTATGTTATGAAAATGATTTTCCCTTAATCAATTTGCACAATAAAGATTCAATTCAATCAATTATGAAAATCAATCTTTTCTAGGTTTTCAATCAAGAACACAATGAATAACAAGAATGTAAAGAGTTAAGGGTTTAGAGATACGACACAGTGATTTATCCTGGTTCACTTTCATCCACTTGAAAGCTACATCCAGTCCCCTCTTCAAACAAGAGAGATTCTTCACTATGAGGAATTAGAGTTCTCAAATTACAAGTAAATGCCTCTCAAGACTCCCTTCTTGATAGCCTACAAAGGAAACGCCACACCCTTGCCTTGTAATCCTATTGATCTTCTCTCTAATCTAACCTCTACCCCTTGTTGATAATCCACACAACAAGTCTTCACGTTGCTCGTTGATACCTCACAACAAGACTTCACTTTGCTTGATTCACAACCAAGACTTCTTCTTTGAATGAACTTTGCTTGATGATAATCGACACACCAAGTCTTCTTGTTTGTTGTAGATGGCTTGCCTCTTACAAAGATTACAACACAATAGAAAACAAAATGACACTCCTATGAATCTCTTCCAATAGTTATGACAAAATCAATATAAGAGATTCAAGAGTTCTTGATCAAAGAATGTGAAAATAGAAAGCTTTGATCTATGAAATTGAGAGAGAATAGAGTGGCTTGATTCTTTGTAAAATTGATGTAAAAATGATTCTAGATGATCACAATAATTGGGAAAGGGTTTATATAGAATACCCAAAAGTTAGGAAACAATAGAAATTGATTTTGCCTTGAAAAGCTTATTTTAAAAACTGATTCTGCAGGTGTTAATCGATTAACAAAATGCCTTAATCGATTAAATAACTTGTTAATCGATTAACAGATTCATTTAATCGATTAACCACTGCTAAAATCAATTAAAAACTTGTTTTCTCAAAACTAAACCTTTTCTTTCAAACCTTTAAGCCACCTATTGATTTTAGGTTAAGTGAAAACTAAAATTATGATATAATCATGCAATCAAAAGAGATTCACTACCCTCTATAGGACTCTACCCAAACTCATCAAATAAAAGACTTGAGAGGCTAAAGATATTACAATAAAACACAAACTAAGTCTTCATGAGCTTGCTCTCTCTTCATCATTTGATGTTTGTCGTTGCTTGTTGAGCTTGAACTTGATCAACATCTTTGTAGCTTGTTCAAAACCTTTTGTCATTATCAAAACATTCTCAATGAAACTTACAAATTTTGATTTCATTACTAGAGGTGTTTGAAGAATTTTTCAAAGTAGAATTCAGCTCTTTATTTTTATTTTTCAAAACTTCGTTTTCTTTAGAAATTTCTTGATTCTTTTGTAAAATTAAAGCTGGATTTTTTTTCTAAAGCAACCAATAAGGATCACCTCATTGATTCCTCATGTAATTCTTCAAATGCCTCTTGTAATTCACTATCAAGTTCATGAATTACCTCTTTTCCATGTGCTATGAGACATAGGTTGGTCGCTTCATTATGCTCATCCGAGTCATCATCAGAGCTCTCCTCATTGTCCAACCCTGCTAGATAGGCTTGTCTCCATTTCCTTGAGCTTGACGCATTTCTTTCAGAATTCTCCTTCTTTTTCTGATATTGAATGCAGTCCGCCCGAATATGCCCCGATTTGCCGCATTCGTGACAAGTGATAGAAGAACCTCCACTTTTGTGTGCATCTTTCTTTAAGGAATTATTGAAGTTGTTTTTATTTTTCAAAAATTTTCCTAATCTTTTCACCATGAGTCCCCATGTACTCATCACTGATAGATTCTTTGTCAGAGTCTCCTTCTGATGTTGGTGCTTCAGCCTTGAACGCAAGACCTTTCACCTTTTTGTTCTCTTCTTTGTGCTGTGCTAACCTTTTGAGTTCACTTTCATGTTCCTGAAGCTTTCCAAAGAGAGTCGCCAACGTCATTGTTGAGAGATTTCTTGACTCCATAATTGCAGTCACTTTGGGTTGCCATTCTCTTCCTAAGCACCTCAGCACTTTGTCGATTAGCTCTTCATTAGTGAATTTCTTCCCCAATGTTATGAGTTGTTAACGATCATTGTGAATGTAACACCCTCTTAGTTTTACAAAAGAATCTTTAAAACGTTTAATAAAGATGAAAGTTCTCCTTATGGACTTTTTATAAAAAGTGGTGAATAAAAGTCTTTTCCAAAAGATATAATTCAAAATATTAAAATGATTGCCCATCGAGTAAAAAGATTATGAGTCGAGATTGTATATGGTAATTCACAAAAAAAAAAATATTTCAATAATAAAGTAGGGTTATCTCGAGCTCACATATATAGCTCAATATGATTACTTAAAAATAACTTTTTCATCAGAGTATGCGGAAGTAAAAATATGAACCTTGAGCTGATAACCATCAAACTAGTAGTTATATATATATATATATATATATATATATATATATATATATCAGTGAATATAAAAGTAGCCAAGGTACATCAAGGTCTAAGTCGAGATAGCAAAGGTTTAAAAGGTACAAGTCCATAGAAAATAAAACTAACATAAGAAAAGACAACCTCTCCGAGATCTATCAAAATATATACAACATAAATACAGAACAAAATATGAAATCTCAGAGTGGTAGTGATTTGGATCTAATATATGATGTTTTGAGCATGATTTAGACTCCCTTTTACTATGGATTTGGCTTGTTTCTCTGGTAAATTTAGGACTTTTTGTATAGTTTTTAGAAAGTTAGGTAATTTAGAATCCTTTGAACATTTTGATCCGTTTTGGATTTGTTTCAGGTATTTTCGGAGCTTAAATGAAGAAAATAAATATGGAGCATGAAAGAGGATGAAAAGACCTTGAAAATGGCACAAGAACGAAGCGAAACAGAGCCGGAATGAGTCCCACACGCCCAGGCGTGGAGCTCCCCACGCCCATGCGTGTCTGCAGCGAGAAAATACACCAATCAGGTGCCTGGCACGCCCAGGCGTGAGGTTTTTGGCGCCCAGACGCGCATAGTGCGTGAAAGTGACGCTGTTCGGTATTTTGACCATAACTTGAGCTGAACTAAACCAAATGAGGCGATCTTGGTACCATTTTAAAGCTAAGGAAAAGATCTACAACTTTTCCAGAAATAGCCTTGCTCAAATTCGTCCATATTTGGGCTCAAAATCAGTGCCGAAGTTGCTATCAGATACGATAAAGCCCAATTGGGCCACTTCCGGATCAGTTTTGCTCCAATTCAATAAGGATTAGTTTTATCTTTTAAATATATGTTTTCGAATTAGGTTAAGCAGCCATTAGCAGTCATTAGAGAGAGAGAGGGATATTAAATAAATTTAGAGAGTTTTAGAAGAGGAGAAGATCAAGGATTGGAAGATCCAAGGCTTTTCCATGGTAATCATGCATTCTTCTATTGCTTTTGTTCTTATTTTCTCAATGTGTAACTAAAACCCTTGTGTTAGGAATTGGTAAATTTTTGTGGATTAGTTTATTTAATTTATGAATTGATGTTTTTCCGTTTCTAAATCATGTGTTTGATTGCATTTTATTTCCAATTCATAAATCTGGCCAATTTATGTCTTGTTTTGGATCTCCAAATCTTCAATTGAGAGATTAGGAATTAGAATAGGTCATGCCTTCAAACAATATAGTTATTCAACAATTAGGGATACAATTGGGTAATTATATAACATGATTAATTCCCTGTTCTTAATTAAGATTATTCAATAGTTTAATCTCTTAAGGAATTAAGGATTATTGAATTGAATAAGAAACGGTAATTATACAAGAGGGATCTAATAGTTACCAATTTAGGAATTTGTTCATGATTTAGGGAAAAACAGAGATTCATGATAAATAAACAACGCCTACAATGAAACCATGTTCCTAACATCTTTCTCAAATCGCTCACAACTTTAATTTGTTTTCTATTTTTATTTTTATTCAATCTTAATTAATTAGTTAGAAACTTATACATTTTGCTTTTAACTACTCTTTGGTGAAAATTAATTGAACATCCCTGAGGGACGATATATGGTCTTATTGACTATATTACTTTGCGATCTAGTATACTTGCTAGAGAGTGAAGAAGTTTTTGACGCCGTTGCTGTAACACCCCAAAATATTAAGTCATAAAAATACGGGTTAACAAAAACTTTTGCTATAAAGAGTGTGAAAACCAAAAGTACTTTTCATCAGAGTAATAGTTCTTTAAAAAAGAGTCTGAGTGTAAAAACATTTATAATTCAAAACCCCAAAATCCTTTTTACACCCAGAGCATTGGTCTTCACAACTCGATCCTTCTGCAAATGGATTTGGATGACGAGACGTCATCCTGGCTGTTACTTTTATTGAACTCTAGCTCCTAGGAGAGTGGCTTCAGTCCTGTCCTTTGAGAGAACCTACCACACAGACATGGTAGTATTGCAGTCAGTCACTTGTCATATCGCCTATGCAGATTATATGATTGGTCAACCACAAACACAAAATAATCATGAATGAAATGCATGCTCATCAAGTGTCTTATTAAACAATATTAATTATAATCATTAATCTTTCATGCTATGCATGCACGTCTCTCAAAATCGTTCTTCCATGACAACAACACTCTGGGATGGGCAATCGTGCACTAGATGTTTCCACAACCTGTATAGCGGCCACACCGTTCTATACTGGAACCCCATCTACCACGATCCTAAAATGAGCAAGGGGATGATCCCCGAACCATTGTTCACCAACAGTTCTAGGTCCTCGTCATTTCTACGATGGCGGCCACACCGTTCCAACTGTCTCATATAGCGGCCACACCGTACTATATGGTTTCCCGATCCCTCATGCACCTTACTCAGTTTCGATCTCCGTAGCACCATGCATGAGATGAACATGTAACTAATTATCATTCTTTCCAATAACAGGGAAAACATCATCTTTATATACATGGCGGCCACACCGTTCCATGTCTTTGTATAGCGGCCACACCGTACTATACAGTTATCACACACATGGCGGCCACACCGTTCCACGTGTCCTCGTATAGCGGCCACACCGTACTATACGGAATCAACTTAGCACAATGACTTCTCATAGGAGTTAATAGCTTCCACATATAAGAAAAGATTGGAACAATTCCACTTATCAAGTTCCACATATCCAAATCAAAGCAACAAGCCTTCACGCATTTGGATCAAAGCTATATACACCCTAAACATCATTATACTCATAACATCACCATTGTTTATCTAAGTCATTGTACTCTTATCAAACTCTAAACCTTCCATAAGTGATATTAGACTCAAGTCATGCTTCATTAAGTCTTTGATTAACATCTTACTCGGATTATGATCCAATAGCCTTATACATCTAGCAGACTCAAATAATAATCTAAACCTCTTAAGCAAAACATGAGTTAGATAAAACAAGGCTAGAGTTCCAAGATAATTCTTGTTCCTTTGAGTTAGATAAATAATGATTTATTCTCCTTAACTCAATTCCATTGTAATTTTAGGAACAAGAATAATAATTAAGTTAAATCTCTCACCTATAATCATTCTTTCACCATGCATTAATGCAAACACAATATGTCTCATAGGTTGGTTCTCTTTAACATTATTCTCATAATAAATTCATAATCATGAAGTTATTGAATCATAACCACTCAAATATAGGAAACATGTTATAAGCTATCATGGCTTCACATTATTAATTTGAGGCATTAGTCACAATACTCAAGGTATAAGCACTTATCATTAATCACTTTAAACTTGAGTATTTAATTATGTTTTAGGCTATAAAAGAGTAAGAAAAGCAATAGCATGAATTGATCCACAAACTAGTATTGATTTCAATGTTTTTATTAGACACTAACCGGTTACAGAGAAATGCTAACCAGTTAGCCTGTATAAACCAGAAATTGAAAAACAAAGTCTCTTTATGAAAATCTCAATGATTTCAAACCATAATTAATTGGGGGGGATTTCATTACCTTTCTGTAGGAATTATTATGAAATGAAGTTAATTAATTTAGTGGAAAAGACCCAATTAATTTAAGGAAATCAAAACATTTTATTTTTCAAAGCTGTCAGGTTGTAACCGGTTACAAAAACCAGCTAACCGGTTAGATCATGCAGCAGAATAACTAAAAGTGAGGTTTTTTAATACCATTTTCTTTTCTACTCAAAACTAGCCCAAAACAGATTTACATAGAGTTATAATACCTCAAATTAAGCATGTTTCATCACTTATAACATATCAAATCACATCAAATCCCTTGCATTTCATGATCACATTCCAATTTGCATAATACACATAAACCAACAACTTAACCATCCAAATTCAGAAACACGGCAGCAATTCATGAAATATGCATCAAAATAGCTTGCACGCAGGGATTGTAACTTGCTTTATCCAGTGTTGGAGCTCATGGTGACCTCAAAGTCAAAATCCTAGATAAAACTATGCCCTTTTTGAGTCTCATGGTGACTCCACCTATGATTATGCATTACTCTATCTCATTCTAGCAAATAGTATCTTCTCCCTTCCTTGATCATACTTTCTACAATTCGGGTACAGCATAGAGGATCCAATTCTAATATTGTTTTAGACTCAAAATGAGTTTCATAATAGTAGGATTTCATAAATCAAGCTTGCAAACACTCCTTAATGCTTAACCTTTCACACAACATGATTTATAACATTTAATTCTTCCCATTCTTATCTACCTCTTCAAACCAACATTATGCAGCATTATAACACATAGTTATTAGTTATTGTAGATCTTATTTCCCTTGATATCTCAATTTGCATACATCAACTCATGATCAATTCATCAAATGATTCATCTTTCATAAAATGTAAATCAAGACTCAAAACTTAAGCACTATGATTCTCATCAATTATCACAACATATTACTCATTCAATTATGTTTTAATTTCGGATTAACCTAGTGACCAAGTGGTTATCTTGGTCACCAAACCAAGTAACCATGTCTTGATCCAACTGTCTGTGATTCAATCACGCAATCAACTTCACAATCAATAATCCTAGCAATATGAACGACTTCTCCCATACCTGGACAGTTTGAATAGCACTTAGATAAGCTTTAAGGCACTAAGACAGCAGCTACAGAGCTCACAGCAACAGCCACCAAGAACAGCAGCTAGCGGAACCAGAACAAAAACCAAAAACAGAGCAAACCACCTTCAAAAGCAAGCTCTCACACTAACAACTCACAAGATTGATGTGCAACAACTCAAGGCAAGTTGTATGCACGATTTGAGAAGAGATTTTGGAAGAGTTTTGGTATAGAAATCGCAGGGAAAATTGAGCAAGAACTCAGGAATGAAGAACCTATTTATAGATCAAAGAGATGGTGGTGGAAGGGAGGGTGAGTCATCACCAAGGCCACCCATCCAATTTCAGCGATCAACAACTGTCCTAGAATTCCTATTAGGGTTCCATGCTTCTTGGGGAAGATTAAAACGAAGAAGCTTCATGATTTCCAGCTCAAATCCACTTTAATTTCTGCAGATGCAGTCGTTCTAACCGGTTATACGAGGCCACTAACTGGTTAGATACTGATGAAAATCAGCAATTTTAACATAATGAACAGTTTTACAGAAAAATTATTTTAAAAAGATTTACTACTCAAAACAAAATTTCCACCGTTGGATGTTAAGATTAAATAGTTAGAAACCTTGTCTAAAAATTTGAGAACGATCCAACGGTTAATTAAAACGATACAGCCCATTCTTTACATGATATTTCACCAAAATATCATTTTAATAAATGTTATTCTTATATCTTTCTTACCAAAACTATTTTAGTTATAAAATATGTTTCCCCCTTAATTTATTTTTCCAAAATACTTCCTTTAAAATAATTTTCAATAATAAAAATAATCATTTATTCTTTTCATAAAAATGAGGGAAGTTACACTCTCCCCCACTAAATTGAATTTCGTCCCCGAAATTCGTTTTTCTAAAATTTTTACTTTCCAAAATATTTCTATAAAATAAAATTTTCATCTTACTTTTCTTATAATGTTTTGGAAAATTCTCCCCCACTGAATGAGTTTGGTTATATTTTTCTCAAGAATTTTCAGTCTCAAAAACATTTACAGACAATATTTCACATAAATCCATATGAATAAATCCTTTCAAATGGAAAGTTTCAAACAACAATTTTTCCACATCAAAACATTTTGTATAAAACCTTAGAAAAATCCTTTATCCGCTGCGCACTCTGATCACTCAAGCACGATTGAAGAATCATTTATATGATCTTATTCCTTAACAGTTATAAACATTAGGGTGATCAGTCCTAATATTTAAACCATTAATAATAAAATCATCCCTTTCAGATATAACCACTCGCAAGAAAAGGCTATACGACGTATCTTTAAGTTAGATAAAGTTAAGGATAACGTATTTGTCACTATCAGATTTAGCTACATAGTCAAGCTCTAGAGACATTTCCGTTGGGGAGACAATTACTTGTCCTTTCCCGATGGTTATTAATATCTCTAGTCATAACTAATCTTTCTATCTCTGTAGTGTCCATAGATATTTATCACATCCAACTATGATAAAGGTTTGGATAACAAAAATTTCGGTTAAGACATCATCTAGATTCTCAAATTCTCAACGATTCGAATAACGTAATAGAAAGAAATAGTTGACTACGTTAATTTAGACTAGGAGAACAGACAAATCCTAGAGTTTAGCTTGACCAGAAACAGACTAGCGTCCTCGTAGAGTAAACACCTTTCAATTCTTGTTTCGCTTGTCGCCCTTTCCCTTCTTGCTTTTATTTTCCGGACAATCTGGCGAATAGTGTCCCGGCTTCCTGCAGTTGAAACAGATTACTCCCTTGGGTACACCACAGCTTGATCCAAAATGATGTGCCCCACACTTTCCACATTGAGGTGGATAGGTGATTCCTTTCTCATTTCCTTTCTGATTAATATTTTTCTGTTGAGGTTTTCCTAACCCCGATTCATACAGCTCCAGTTCCTCTTATTGTTCCTTTCCCATGATTGATTCTCTTAATTCCCTTTCTTCCTTATCAAGTTGAGCTCTCATTTCCTCAATCTTTCGCTTCCTCTGAATTCGAACATTCTTTTCATAAATTTCCTTTGCCTTCATATCATCTTCGTAGATTCTACACATGTTCACTGACATTGGGAAATTCCTTATTCCGTGATAACTGATTCCTAACTTCAAATCTGGGCGTAGTCCATTCTCGAATTTAACGCACTTTGATCTTTCATCAAATCTTCAAACTTCGCAGCATATTCTCCAACACTCATCTCCCCTTGCTTCAGTTCTAGAAATTCAACTTCTTTCTTCCTCCTTTCATCCTCCGGGAAATATTTTTCCAAAAACTTTTCTTTAAATAGTTCCCAGGTGATGTGCCTATCCTCAGCTTCCAACAACTATTTTGCGTGATTCCACCAATTCTCCGCTTTGTCAGTCAGCATATAAGTCGCAGACACCACCATCTGTGCATCTGTACATTCCATAGATCGAAAGATTTTCTGAATCTCTTGCAACCACTTCTGAGCTCCTTCCGGGTTATGTCTTCCTTCAAACTGAGGGGGGTTGCAACTTCGGAACTCTTTCAGTCCTCTAAATTCAGCAGGTCTAGCATTGCATCATTGAGGTTGATTTGCTTGTTGTTGATGTTGATGCATATTCTCTAACACGGTAGTGATCCTTTCTAACATTTCATTCGTATGGTTTCGATTTCTCCTTGCCATAGTAGACCTGCGCTATGGACTTAAGGTTAAGGTAAGGTCTAGAGAAGAACATACAACTCTATTCAACTCAGAATATAAGTGTAATATCCGTTCAGCATTGAACGTCTACACTCATAGAAAATCGGGTCAGAGTTACACAACTTATTGAGTATGGGAAGGACCATACTCCACAGCCGAGAGTTGGAACCATTGCTCTGATACCATAAATGTAACACCCCAAAATATTAAGTCATAAAAATACGGGTTAACAAAAACTTTTGCTATAAAGAGTGTGAAAACCAAAAGTACTTTTCATCAGAGTAATAGTTCTTTAAAAAAGAGTCTGAGTGTAAAAACATTTATAATTCAAAACCCCAAAATCCTTTTTACACCCAGAGCATTGGTCTTCACAACTCGATTCTTCTGCAAAAGGATTTGGATGACGAGACGTCATCCTGGCTGTTACTTTTATTGAACTCTAGCTCCTACAAGATTGGCTTCAGTCCTGTCCTTTGAGAGAACCTACCACACAGACATGGTAGTATGGGAGTCAGTCACTTGTCATATCGCCTAAGCAGATTATATGATTGGTCAACCACAAACAGAAAATAATCATGAATGAAATGCATGCTCATCAAGTGTCTTATTAAACAATATTAATTATGATCATTAATCTTTCATGCTATGCATGCACGTCTCTCAAAATCGTTCTTCCACGATAAACTCTTCCATGACAACAACACTCTGGGATGGGCAATCGTGCACTAGATGTTTCCACAACCTGTATAGCGGCCACACCGTTCTATACTGGAACCCCATCTACCACGATCCTAAAATGAGCAAGGGGATGATCCCCGAACCATTTTTCATCAATAGTTCTAGGTCCTCGTCATTTCTACGATGGCGGCCACACCGTTCCAACCATCTCATATAGCGGCCGCACCGTACTATATGGTTTCCCGATCCCTCATGCACCTTACTCAGTTTCGATCTCCGTAGCACCATGCATGAGATGAACATGTAACTAATTATCATTCTTTCCAATAATAGGGAAAACATCATCTTTATATACATGGTGGCCACACCGTTCCATGTCTTTGTATAGCGGCCACACCGTACTATACAGTTATCACACACGTGGCGGCCACACCGTTCCACGTGTCCTCGTATAGTGGCCACACCGTACTATACGGAATCAACTTAGCACAATGACTTCTCACAGGAGTTAATAGCTTCCACATATAAGAAAAGATTGGAACAATTCCACTTATCAAGTTCCACATATCCAAATCAAAGCAACAAGCCTTCACACATTTGGATCAAAGCTATATACTCCCTAAACATCATTATACTCATAACATCACCATTGTTTATCTAAGTCATTGTACTCTTATCAAACTCTAATCCTTCCATAAGTGATATTAGACTCAAGTCATGCTTCATTATGTCTTTGTTTAACATCTTACTCGGATTATGATCCAATAGCCTTATACATCTAGCAGACTCAAATAATAATCTAAACCTCTTAAGCAAAACATGAGTCTTCAATCATTATTTAAAACAAGGCTAGAGTTCCAAGATAATTCTTGTTCCTTTGAGTTAGATAAATAATGATTTATTCTCCTTAACTCAATTCCATTGTAATTTTAGGAACAAGAATAATAATTAAGTTAAATCTCCCACCTATAATCATTCTTTCACCATGCATTAATGCAAACACAATATGTCTCATAGGTTGGTTCTCTTTAACATTATTCTCATAATGAATTCATAATCATGAAGTTATTGAATCATAATCACTCAAATATAGGACACATGTTATAAGCTATCATGGCTTCACATTATTAATTTGAGGCATTAGTCACAATACTCAAGGTATAAGCACTTATCATTAATCACTTTAAACTTGAGTATTTAATTATGTTTTAGACTATAAAAGAGTAAGAAACGCAATAGCATGAATTGATCCACAAACTAGTATTGATTTCAATGCTTTTATTAGACACTAACCGGTTACAGAGAAATACTAACCAGTTAGCCTGTATAAACCAGAAATTGAAAAACAAAGTCTCTTTATGAAAATCTCAATGATTTCAAACCATAATTAATTGGGGGGATTTCATTACCTTTTTTTAAGAATTAATATGAAATGAAGTTAATTAATTTAGTGGAAAAGACCCAATTAATTTAAGGAAATCAAAACATTTTATTTTTCAAAGCTGTCAGGTTGTAACCGGTTACAAAAACCAGCTAACCGGTTAGATCATGCAGCAGAATAACTAAAAGTGAGGTTTTTTAATACCATTTTCTTTTCTACTCAAAACTAGCCCAAAACAGATTTACATAGAGTTATAATACCTCAAATTAAGCATGTTTCATCACTTATAACATATCAAATCACATCAAATCCCTTGCATTTCATGATCACATTCCAATTTGCATAATACACATAAACCAACAACTTAACCATCCAAATTCAGAAACACAGCAGCAATTCATGAAATATGCATCAAAATAGCTTGCACGCAGGGATTGTAACTTGCTTTATCCAGTGTTGGAGCTCATGGTGACCTCAAAGTCAAAATCCTAGATAAAACTATGCCCTTTTTGAGTCTCATGGTGACTCCACCTATGATTATGCATTACTCTATCTCATTCTAGCAAATAGTATCTTCTCCCTTCCTTGATCATACTTTCTACAATTCGGGTACATCATAGAGGATCCAATTCTAATATTGTTTTAGACTCAAAATGAGTTTCATAATAGTAGGATTTCATAAATAAAGCTTGCAAACACTCCTTAATGCTTAACCTTTCACACAACATGATTCATAACATTTAATTCTTCCCATTCTTATCTACCTCTTCAAACCAACATTATGCAGCATTATAACACATAATTATTAGTTACTGTAGATCATATTTTCCTTGATATTTCAATTTGCATACATCAACTCATAATCAATTCATCAAATGATTCATGTTTCATAAAATGTAAATCAAGACTCAAAACTTAAGCACTATGATTCTCATCAATTATCACAGCATATTACTCATTCAAGTATGTTTTAATTTCGGATTAACCTAGTGACCAAGTGGTTATCTTGGTCTCCAAACCAAGTAACCATGTCTTGATCCAATTGTCTGTGATTCAATCACGCAATCAACTTCACAATCAATAATCCTAGCAATATGAACGACTTCTCCCATACCTGGACAGTTTGAATAGCACTTAGATAAGCTTTAAGGCACTAAGACAGCATCTGCAGAGCTCACAGCAACAGCCACCAAGAACAGCAGCAAGCTGAACCAGAACAGAAACCAAAAACAGAGCAAACCACCTTCAAAAGCAAGCTCTCACACTCACAACTCACAAGATTGATGTGCAACAACTCAAGGCAAGTTGTATGCACGATTTGAGAAGAGATTTTGGCAGAGTTTTGGTATAGAAATCGCAGGGAAAATTGAGCAAGAACTCAGGAATGAAGAACCTATTTATAGATCAAAGAGATGGTGGTGGAAGGGAGGGTGAGTCATCAGCAAGGCCATCCATCCAATTTCAGCGATCAACAGCTGTCCTAGAACTCCTATTAGGGTTCCATGCTTCTTGGGGAAGATTAAAACGAAGAAGCTTCATGATTTCCAGCTCAAATGCACTTTAATTTCTGCAGATGCAGTCGTTCTAACCGGTTACACGAGGAAAGTAACCGGTTAGATACTGATGAAAATCAACAATTTTAACATAATGCACAGTTTTATGGAAAAATTAATTTAAAAAGATTTACTACTCAAAACGAAATTTCCATCGTTGGATGTTAAGATTAAATAGTTAGAAACCTTGTCTAAAACTTTGAGGACGATCCAACGGTTAATTAAAACGATACAGCCCATTCTTTACATGATATTTCACCAAAATATCATTTTCCTTAATGTTATTCTTATATCTTTCTTACCAAAACTATTTTAGTTATAAAATATGTTTCCCCCTTAATTTATTTTTCCAAAATACTTCCTTTAAAATAATTTTCAATAATAAAAATAATCATTTATTCTTTTCATAAAAATGAGGGATGTTATACTCACCCCCACTAAATTGAATTTCGTCCCCGAAATTCGTTTTTCTAAAATTTTTGCTTTCAAAAATATTTCTATAAAATAAAATTTTCATCTTACTTTTCTTATAATGTTTTGGAAAATTCTCCCCCACTGAATGAGTTTGGTTATATTTTTCTCAAGAATTTTCAGTCTCAAAAACATTGACAGACAATATTTCACATAAATCCATATGAATAAATCCTTTCAAATGGAAAGTTTCAAACAACAATTTTTCCACATCAAAACATTTTGTATAAAACCTTAGAAAAATCCTTTTTCCGCTGCGCACTCTGATCACTCAAGCACGATTGAAGAATCATTTATATGATCTTATTCCTTAACAGTTATAAACATTAGGGTGACCAGTCCTAATATTTAAACCATTAATAATAAAATCATTCCTTTCAGATATAACCTCTCGCAAGAAAAGGCTATACGACGTATCTTTAAGTTAGATGAACTTAAGGATAAGGTATTTGTCACTATCAGATTTAGCTACATAGTCATGCTCTAGAGACATTTCCGTTGGGGAGACAATTACTTGTCCTTTCCCGATGGTTATTAATATCTCTAGTAATAACTAATCTTTCTATCTCTGTAGTGTCCATAGATATTTATCACATCCAACTGTGATAAAGGTTTGGATAACAAAAATTTGGGTTAAGACATCATCTAGATTCTCAAATTCTCAACGATTCGAATAATGTAATCGAAAGAAATAGTTGACTACGTTAATTTAGACTAGGAGAACAGACAAATCCTAGAGTTTACCTTGACCAGAAACAGACTAGCGTCCTCGTAGAGTAAACACCTTTCAATTCTTGTTTCGCTTGTCGCCCTTTCCCTTCTTGCTTTTATTTTCCGGACAATCTGGCGAATAGTGTCCCGGCTTCCTGCAGTTGAAACAGATTACTCCCTTGGGTACACCACAGCTTGATCCAAAATGATGTGCCCCACACTTTCCACATTGAGGTGGATAGGTGATTCCTTTCTCATTTCCTTTCTGATTATTATTCTTCTGTTGAGGTTTTCCTAACTCCGATTCATAAAGCTCCAGTTCCTCTTATTGTTCCTTTCCCATGATTGATTCTCTTAATTCCCTTTCTTCCTTATCTAGTTGAGCTCTCATTTCCTCAATCTTTGGCTTCCTCTGAATTCGAACATTCTTTTCATAAACTTCCTCTGCCTTCATATCATCTTCGTAGATACTACACATGTTCACTGACATTGGGAAATTCCTTATTCCGTGATAACTGATTCCTAACTTCAAATCTGGGCGTAGTCCACTCTCGAACTTAACGCACTTTGATCTTTCATCTGGATGATTTTGGAAGTATGGAGAATACTTCATCAAATCTTCAAAATTCGCAGCATATTCTCCAACACTCATCTCCCCTTGCTTCAGTTCTAGAAATTCAACTTCTTTCTTCCTCCTTTCATCCTCTGGGAAATATTTTTCCAAAAACTTTTCTTTAAATAGTTCCCAGGTGATGTGCCTATCCTCAGCTTCCAACAACTGTTTTGCGTGATTCCACCAATTCTCCGCTTTGTCACTCAGCATATAAGTCGCAGACACCACCATCTGTGCATCTGTACATTCCACAGATCGAAAGATTTTTTGAATCTCTTGCAACCACTTCTGAGCTCCTTCCGGGTTATGTCCTCCTTCAAACTGAGGGGGGTTGCAACTTCGAAACTCTTTCAGTCCTCTAAATTCAGCAGGTCTAGCATTGCATCATTGAGGTTGATTTGCTTGTTGTTGATGTTGATGCATATTCTCTAACACAGTAGTGATCCTTTCTAACATTTCATTCGTATGGTTTCGATTTCTCCTTGCCATAGTAGACCTGCGCTATGGACTTAAGGTTAAGGTAAGGTCTAGAGAAGAACATACAACTCTGTTCAACTCAGACTATAAGTGTAATATCCGTTCAGCATTGAACGTCTACACTCAAAGAAACTCGGGTCAGAGTTACACAACTTATTGAGTATGGGAAGGACCATACTCCACAGCCGAGAGTTGGAACCATTGCTCTGATACCATAAATGTAACACCCCAAAATATTAAGTCATAAAAATACGGGTTAACAAAAACTTTTTCTATAAAGAGTGTGAAAACCAAAAGTACTTTTCATCAGAGTAATAGTTCTTTAAAAAAGAGTCTGAGTGTAAAAACATTTATAATTCAAAACCCAAAAATCCTTTTTACACCCAGAGCATTGGTCTTCACAACTCGATCCTTCTGCAAAAGGATTTGGATGACGAGACGTCATCCTGGCTGTTACTTTTATTGAACTCTAGCTCCTAGGAGAGTGGCTTCAGTCCTGTCCTTTGAGAGAACCTACCACACAGACATGGTAGTATGGGAGTCAGTCACTTGTCATATCGCCTAAGCAGATTATATGATTGGTCAACCACAAACACAAAATAATCATGAATGAAATGCATGCTCATCAAGTGTCTTATTAAACAATATTAATTATGATCATTAATCTTTCATGCTATGCATGCACGTCTCTAAAAATCGTTCTTCCATGATAAACTCTTCCATGACAACAACACTCTGGGATGGGCAATCGTGCACTAGATGTTTCCGCAACCTGTATAGCGGCCACACCGTTCTATACTGGAACCCCATCTACCACGATCCTAAAATGAGCAAGGGGATGATCCCCGAACCATTGTTCACCAACAGTTCTAGGTCCTCGTCATTTCTACGATGGCGGCCACACCGTTCCAACTGTCTCATATAGCGGCCACACCGTACTATATGGTTTCCCGATCCCTCATGCACCTTACTCAGTTTCGATCTCCGTAGCACCATGCATGAGATGAACATGTAACTAATTATCATTCTTTCCAATAACAGGGAAAACATCATCTTTATATACATGGCGGCCACACCGTTCCATGTCTTTGTATAGCGGCCACACCGTACTATACAGTTATCACACACATGGCGGCCACACCGTTCCACGTGTCCTCGTATAGCGGCCACACCGTACTATACGGAATCAACTTAGCACAATGACTTCTCATAGGAGTTAATAGCTTCCACATATAAGAAAAGATTGGAACAATTCCACTTATCAAGTTCCACATATCCAAATCAAAGCAACAAGCCTTCACGCATTTGGATCAAAGCTATATACACCCTAAACATCATTATACTCATAACATCACCATTGTTTATCTAAGTCATTGTACTCTTATCAAACTCTAATCCTTCCATAAGTGATATTAGACTCAAGTCATGCTTCATTATGTCTTTGTTTAACATCTTACTCGGATTATGATCCAATAGCCTTATACATCTAGCAGACTCAAATAATAATCTAAACCTCTTAAGCAAAACATGAGTCTTCAATCATTATTTAAAACAAGGCTAGAGTTCCAAGATAATTCTTGTTCCTTTGAGTTAGATAAATAATGATTTATTCTCCTTAACTCAATTCCATTGTAATTTTAGGAACAAGAATAATAATTAAGTTAAATCTCCCACCTATAATCATTCTTTCACCATGCATTAATGCAAACACAATATGTCTCATAGGATGGTTCTCTTTAACATTATACTCATAATGAATTCATAATCATGAAGTTATTGAATCATAACCACTCAAATATAGGAAACATGTTATAAGCTATCATGGCTTCACATTATTAATTTGAGGCATTAGTCACAATACTCAAGGTCCTGTACTCCTGTTTGCTTCCGACTAGGTGGATGGATGGCCGAGGAGACGCGTACCTCGATGATTCTTCAAATCCCCTGATCATCGATGGTTTTAATTTTAATAAGAGATTATAAGAAAAGAATCATAACTTTGAGAATAAGAGTTTGAGAAGTGTAAAGAATGAGAAGGAGAATGAGAATGGAAATGTGGGAAGGATATGGAGTTCTGTGAAAGGGAATAGAAACAAGAGTGGAGAAGTGTTAAGGGAATGATGATAAAATGGAATGAACGTAGATTGCGGATAATGATGATAGTATGTTTGCTTGTTATCTTGTGTGTGCATGTTGTGTGTTGTTTGTTTTGTGTCCTATTATTTTGCCTACCGTAATTCCACACCGTCGACGCTACGCCATCCGGATCGCTTACTCTCTCCTGTTCGATGGCATATCGGTGCTGCTGATATCTCAACGGGTAGACGGAGCAACACGTGGAGATCATCACTCAAGACGGAGTGGAGCTGGATTTTATCAACGACAAGAAAGTAATGACAGAGATGACTACATCTTCGGGGATGAAGGAAAGGCGCAATATGAAAAGGAGGCTTCATCCGGTTGTGTTCATCAGAGTAGCGTAGCGGAAGCGAAAGTAGCAAATTTAGTTTAAGTTTGTAAATTGTGTTTTGAGTCAAGGATTACCAAGCAATGTGCCAATTATGTAACTATGCCAAGTTTTAATTCTGTATTGTGGAATACTCTATTTTGGAAGAACAACAATGTAATCTTTTGGGAAAATGTTATGATGCTTTTGAAACAAGCCACTTTATGAAGATGAAAGTTTTATGTGATGAACGATTTTAGTGACAACTCGATTTTCAGTAAAGAGTGGTACACGTAACATGGACACTTCAAACTGTTTTAAAAAAAAAATTGGCCTCATTTTTGGTAACTTTAATAAGTAAAAGTTAATCATTTTGGGTTTATGAAAATCGGGCTGTTACATGCATGAAAATGATTAAGGCATTTAGGATGGTGTTTTTGTAGCCTCAGAGTTTGTGGATTTGTTTTCCCTTAGTTTCCCATTTTGAGCCTAATATAAATATGATTTTTCTTTGGTACCCTGCATTGATTGTATATTTTTGTGAGTACCCTAGGAATTTTGAATGAGCAATTGAGAGGAACATTTCAAAAAGTATGAAAATTGTGAAAGTGTTGATTGAGTACTCTTCTTCCAAAAGAAATGAAAAGTAGAGAAAAAGTGAACATTGTTGAATAAAAAGATAAAAGAAATTTGTTTGGAAGAAGTAGTAGAGTGAAGATTAGAAAAAGAGAAAGTTTGAAATAGTTGTGTTTGAGTATGAGTTCTCATAGTATTCATTGCTCATTTAGAATTTTTGAGGGAAATTTGTTTTTGCATTTTAGCCCTTAGCTTCATCCTTTCTTTCTTTTATTCCACCTTAACACTTCTAGCCATGGCCTCACTACAACCAAAATAAAGACCTTTTGATTTGTGCATGTTTACAATAATTTCAGTGGAGATTTGGGTCTATGGTCAAGCATATGGTAACACTTTACTATTGTATGAACTTGAGTGAATTGCTAATACCCTTGATACACATGAGTGATATACAATGAGAGGTTGAGAGTGTTCACTAGTTCTGAGTTCTGATTGGTTTTGTCTCTTTAACCAAGTTTTTCTATATGAATGGCTTGTATGGATATGTGGTTGTGTTGATGAGTCGAAGTCTTAAATTAGGTGTTGTACATTTTGATTTGGATAGTAGTGTAACACCCCAATTTGGAAATAGAATTTTCACTAAAAATTTGCGCCAATTTTTTTATAACATTATCTAAGTCAATTCGGTTTAATTCTTTTACAAAAAGATTTTCATAAATACAATTTAATTCATTTGCTTTACAAAAATGTTTTGGTTCTTAGACTTGCGTCATAAAATTCTATTCCCAAAAAGAGATGTTAACATCCAACACATTTCCAAAAACTCATTTTCTCAATGTCATATTTAGTCGATGGTTAACTTGCGGAAAAATAGTTTAATTACTTTATGAACATGATATATAACAAAGAAACTTCTTTTATTTCATTTAAAATAATCCATATTACAATTGGGGTTACATTCGGGATAGAGTAATCATGTCCTACCCATCCAAAGATGGAATACAAAACAAAAACTATCCTAGACTATTAGTCTTCATCATTTTCCTCCACCGCAATTGTCTGGAATATTCTTTGATTGCTGCTTCTGCTTCCTCCTCGTATGTACGTCGTCTCGTGATCCTCTTTCGACTTGAGCAACCGCTACTCGAGATAGTACATGATCTGTCATCTGTGAACATTGTTCCCAAATGTCCACAGGAAAGGGAAATAGAGAGAGTAAGCACTTCCGAACGATATGATCGTCGACGGCGCGGGCTTACAATAGGGGAATATTAAGACCAAAAAGGCTAATTATCATGAAACCATATCCATTATATTTAATTATCTTTAGGCTCTAAGTTTTATTATCGTAACCACCGGAAATTCGAGAAGGGGTACCACCACCGAAGCTCAAGGATTTGGTAGCACTCACGTTACATCTCCTCCATCATTCCAACCACATCCTAGTTCGGAAAGCAGATGGGACGCACAGGAACCCTAACCATGCTGGCATCGATGTCGAAGGGTACGCACCAAAAGTTTCTAACAACCGAAGTAAAATCATTTCGTACAGCTTCACCAAAATACAGCGACATCTAGCACCATTCGGGTTACCTCTCACCGTCTAAGATTTGCTCCAGGGGGCGACAGCGCTATCTCTAGTTGATCGTGCAGTTCCTTGCTACGACATTACCTACAACCGAAAGACAAGTCCTTGTAGTCTTGTCCCGCCTAGAGAAGCACTCGAGGCTTCTTGACATTCACCGTCCTTGCCTTCCCCTATCGCAATCACCACTTGAAGAGACACCTACCTCCAAGTATACGGTATCTTTCCTCTCCACTACTTCACTCTCAACGCGTAGGTTTAGGAGAGGGGTTCCTAAGCCTTTTAAGTCTTTTAAGTCTTTTAAGTCTTTTCTTAAACCTAAGTTTTGGTCGACCCATTCTAAGCCTTGCTGCTAACGGGCCTCGACCTCTAAGGGAAACATCAAACACCCTTCTACAGTACAGTGGAATCCACAAGACTTAGACCACGACACAGTCATCCACGTGGCCAGTCACTTAAAGGGAATATTTCCAAAGTTATCGTGCCGTTTGCACCATCACTGTACACTAATATCGCTTACAATTTTCATTGATCATTCTCATATTTTCATATTAGTATTTACAAAATATGCCAATTCCATTTCATGGAACAACCGATCGAAAAACACAACGAACTCTTTTCATAGGAACCACCGAACATTAATTTTCTTTCCATAAGATGAACCATTATTTCCAAAATATAATATACAATACAAAAATATACAACATAGCATAAGCAATTAGCAACCGACATACAATAAATATAGAGGAATCGTGTTTTTCGTATAAACGGCAGGGATACACACTCAATTGCCGTTTTACTACTCGACCGATAGATTCCTAGTTCCGACCTTTGAGATGATACGGAACTTCCTAATATTACCCTACATGCCACTATGTCTTAAGAAGGCTTCTCTCTCACCTGGAGTTGAAGCTACCAAAATTAGTGTCCTCTGGCTTTGAAGTCACGTCACCCAAATCCGAACGAAAGCCTTTACCAAATAATATTTACAAAATAATTTCATAAATAACTACTCAATTACAAGTAAGCAAACCACAAGACCTATGTCCTTAACAACAATTTCCTTTATCACTTTTAGGAAATCCAAAAGACTTGAACCAAAACTTCCAATACTTAAAATAAATCATACTTTACAAAATCAAAACCTTTAAAACGTCAATGGAAATTTTTAGAACTAATTATTAAATCAAAAGAGATTATTAACTCAAAATCAACAACAACTACCACTCAAGGATTAACATAAGCCATTTAAAACAAATAACTTAAACTTGATTCAACCTTTTTAATCATTTGGACAGCCAAGAAACACATTTTTAAAATCAATACAAACACTTAACACATCAACAATCATTCTAAATTATGAACTCATTCACTTATCAAGTCAAAACAAGTTCTATTTTAAATATCATGCAACTATATAAAAATCTTCTCTGGACAGCAGCACGAATAAAGTTGCATTACTTCACAGTTACCCAAAAATTCATTCTTTTCAAATTCCTACTAAAAGATTCACATCCAAATTCTAAAAATGAAATTAAGCTTAAGAAAGTAATGTTTTTTCCACACTTATTCAATTATGGGCAGCACTTAAATCATTTCAATTCACCTTAAATCTTATACTACTAAGGTTACCACTCAAACAAATTGCACTTACTCACAATTTTCATCAAATTAAAGTTCTAACCTCTATTTTCAAAGAACTAAGAATTATAACTCAAAAATACTCATAACTTATAAAAATAGTTACATATGGATTATTTAGAGAAGTATCGCATCACTTAGACAACAATATTTATAGCATACATTTACTTATCTAATAAAATGCTATAACTTGCCTAAAAATTCTTAACATTATATTTTTATATCAAAATACAACCCACTTCTTATTTACTAAATTCAAACAATATGATAACTATACCCAAACATACACACATACATTAAAATCATTTTTATAATTACTTAAATCAATTTATTAAATTTGGAAAGTATACAATACAAACTCAAAATCACTTTTACAAGACATTCCACAATTATCATACAAGCACCAGTAAGACAGCAATTTAGTAAACAACTAGAACATTAAGGCGTACATTTACAAAGTCATTTTTATATTTCCTTTTTAACTCTATATATAAAAAGTCTTAGCATAAAATTCACATATTGATTTAATCCAAAACAATTTCTATCATTGGTGCCAGATTTTTAGACAGCATGCATACTTAAACTTAAAAATTCAATTTCTCTCAAACAGAAAATCAAAAACACATGCCGTTTCTTCCTAAATTCTTATTACAACTTCTACTATAATAAAATGACAAAATTAAACAAAATAAAATAGTTGCATCTGCTGTACAGCCACAGAAAAGTTGCATTACTTCAATAAGTTCAAGTAAAACAATCCAAAACAATCATATACAATTCTAACTTATGCCAAAGACTTATAACTACAATTATTTCTAATAAAATATTACTTTTTCATTAATTCTAAATTCTGGACAGCAACTTAATATTTTTATTTAAATTACTTTAATCACTCAAAAATACTTATTTCTATTTGTTTCTATATTACATTTGCACATATAAACAAGGTATCATTAACATTCTCAAAAATAATCATTTGGGGTCTTAAATAAATAAATTTTTCAGATTAAAATTTAAATTTCCAGAATTAAAATGAAACTTTCAAAATTAATCTTTTCCATATAAACATGTAATATATTCCCTAAACATACTAAAACAATCATCAAATCAATTAGAAAAATTTAATTACTTGTATTCCTTTTTCTCTAAAATTCGACTAGCATATAGAAAAGTCATAAAAATATTTTCAATTCCTAAAGCATCTATATAATATAATTACATCATTTGGTATACTAAAAATAAGAGGTTTAATCATTAACAAAATATAAAATAGATCTCTTTTAGAAAATAATTCACTTTTTCCAGCAACTAATATTTATAAACATATCAACCACATACTCATACAATTATTCAAAAATACATGTTCTTATAAGTTTATAACAACTACCATTTGTTCCTATTTCTTTTAAACAATTAACTATAATTTAATTACACATCAAACAACAAGCAATTTACCAAAAATAATTTCAAAACAACATCATAGACCTCACGGTCTATTATTTTTATTTTTCCAGAAATTTATTTTTTTGTTCATTTACTTAAATCAAACAAAAGGAAATAACATACAATCAAATAATAACAATTACATAAAAATTGCATAACATATAATTCCATACACTTCAAGAACATCAAAATTTTCCAGAATTAATTTTATTTCTAAAAAAATCATTTCTAGTTCCTTTAAGTCATTTTCATTTCATTTCTACTTTAAGGAAAATACTTATTTGTTTTCATTCTTTTTAGAGACTTAATTATAACTCAAATATACATGAAATAACAATAATTATCACACAATATACATACATACATACACGGTCCAGAAAAGAAAAGAAATAAAAACCAAAAATAAAAATCCATTTTAAATCTTTTATTCATTTCTATTCTCTTTTATTATATTAAACAACAACACAATACACATATTAAAATACACAATCAATCCTCATTTTTTCTAATATGTCACACGGTTCATATATATATATATATATATTAGAAATTATTATTTTTCATTGTTATTTACTTATTTCTTTTTCATTCCTTAAAACAAAGAACAAAACAATTAAAAAGACAATGAATAAAAACTTTATTTGTTCACACTAAATTATCTACAATTCTTATATTCTAATTAAAATAAACCCAGAAATTAAATTACTCAAACTTATCAAAAACTTTTAGCCATCTTAAGAATTAAAGAAAAGGGGAGATAAATCCCTTTAAACACCCCTTTTTGTGTCCCTTTTCTCATTCTTAATTCATATGACTTAAGAACAATTTCATATATTCAAAAATAACTTTAAAATGAAAAGGAAATTTAGAACTTGACCATAGAAGAAATTTAGAAGATTTAAACAAAATATAAACAAACAACTTAAAAATAACTTAAATAAATAAGTGATTTTGGGTTACCTCTACTCCTTAAGCTTTTTAGAAAACTTCAAGCAACCAAGCTAATCCTCCCTTCTTCCTAGCTTACTCGTCCCTCTCTCTCTATTTCTCTCTTAGAATTTTTTTTTTCTCTTGTGAAACCATCAAGGTTTGTGTGTGAAAAATGTGGGAACTAAGACTTTCTATTTATAGGTGTTGAAGTGATCCATTTCGCTCAATTTTCAGACTCAAATTTCGGTCCCTCTTCATCAAGTCTTGGTCAAAAATTTTCAAATACTACTTGGAAGATGAACTAGCATTAAATGGGATTTTGTTGATTCCTAAAGCCTTTTAATTCATGGTTTATTCTCACAAACTTCAGAACTATTCTTCCCCTCTTTCCACCTTATTTTTGGACTGTACATGTATATTAAAATAGGAGAGAAAATTTTTCATTGGTTCATTGTGGAGGTGCCTACATAATTATCCAATCATATTAACTATCAAAATTTGATTTTCTACCTACTGTACAAAATTTTTCGTAAATATAAAAATAAAAACTTTATTTTTACATATTAAGATTCTACGTTTTAATACGACCGTTTTCATATAAAGTTTATAATTTTTGGACTTACGGTTTGAAAGTTATGAATTTTTGAAGTCCTAAGGTCATTTCTTCAAAAATACACTTCCTAAGCTTTTCAAATATTTTAAAATAAGAAAAATAAGAAAATACATTTTATTTAAATGATAATACATTATACAACTTCAGAAATTTATTTTTATTTTAAAAATAATTATACTTGAGTCAAAAGGTTATTAAATGCATTAAAACCATACATTGATTCTTAAAACTAAAAAATTCGTTTAATACTGTAGCAGTGATAAAATTTCGAAAATTATAAAATAAAAATCAAAGCTTTACATTTTCATAATCTAGATTTCGATACGATCGTTTTGACATATCATTTGTAATTTTTCGACGTACGGTTGAAAAGATATGAATTTCTAAAGATAGGATACTCTAATCCATCAAAAGACAATTCATCTTCTAAAAATCATTTAAATCAAATACTTTACCTGAAAATATTTCATTTAAATAGGCTAGGGAAAACATTGGTATATATATAATATATACATATATGTCACATATATATATATATATATATATATATATATTTCATATGATTTTTAATTAAATCCAGGTATCAAAATCAAGCATAATTTCCTAATTTCAATTATAAAATCACAAATAAATTGGGTAAAATTGTGGGTCTCACAAGTAGTCTTTTGTTTTAGAATTTTTATTTTACTTTTGCCTGGGACATGCAAAATACTAAGTTTTGGGGTGATTTGGGTCTAACATATGATGTTTTAGAGCTTAATTTGACTTCCTTTTGCTTAGTTTTGGCTTGTTTCTTAAGTGTTTTAGGTAGATTTTGTTTAGTTTTTAATTAGTTTAGGAAATTTTATTCCCTTGAACGTTTTGATCCGTTTTGGGTATGTTTCAGGTACTTTTGGGAGCTAAATTGGATAAAATAACATTGGAACTGAAAAGAGCATAAAGGGACTTTGAAAATGTCACAAGAACGGAGAAAAACGGAGCCACATCAGGTGTCACACGCCCAGGCGTGCAAATAGCACGCCCAGGCGCGCTAGCAGCGGAGAAAATATGATCATGAGAGTTTGCGCGCCCAGGCGCGGGACCAAGCGCGCTCAGGCGCGCGTGCATCGCTGAAAAAGAAGGCATCAGACCTGGCGCGCCCAGACGTGGAGAGGGGGCTTGCTAGATAGTGAACACAAGCCTCTGTTCAAACACAAACCTAAGGTATGGGGGAAGCTTACCATTTGCTAGAATGAGAATGAAATGCAGTGGGACATAGGATGAGCCACCATGAGGCTTTAAGGGCTTAGTTCGAAATAGGACTTTGGCTTTGAGGCCAATCTGAGCCATAAGACTTGTTTGAATAAGTTTGAATTAATGCATGTGAACTTAATTGATGCTGAAACCTTGTTAAAAATGAGTATATGTGAAATTGATACTTGAAGTTGTTGAATTTCATGTTTTTATGCATAATGAAATGGATTTGGGTAATTTCTGAGAATTGATGTGTTCTCTGTACTTGAGCAAGTTCAATTTGATGCATGCATGTTGTATAAACATTGAATCCATGAATTAATTGAGTATTTTTTGTTTTGACACTATGAGTTGTTGATTTACATGTTTTAGTGCATAATTATGCGAATTTATGTAATCTCTGTGGATTAATGTGATTTCAGTACTTGAACATGCTCACAATGTGTTTTGTCAACTCTGTGAATGTTTGATTTAAGTTAATTTTGGTTAGAAATGAAAATGGTATGTTAAAACTCATTTTTCATTGTTATGCTATCATGAATAATTGATTACCACGACCTGGTAATCGATTATCATGCTGAGTTCTGACATATCATGTGAAAATAGACGTGATAATCGATTATCAATGCTGAAAATGCTTAAAAATGCCATTTTAATTTCTGAACCGTAATTGTTTAACTTAAATTAAATTCCTGAACATGATAAATGACTGAAATACTTTAATACTTCAATACTTCATTCTTTTCCAATTTCATCACTTTCTTAAACTTTTCAAAACAGGCATCATACTCAATCACCATTTTGCACGACCCATAATTATTCTCTCCTATATCTTTACCCTTCATTATTATTCACAAATTTTCGACCTTTCACACTTTCATTCTTTTATCACATCGTACGTTTTCTTTACTCGGTCTCTGTTCCCTTTTGATTCATCTTTTACATGTCTTACACTTTTTATGCTTGGCCGCGCACACCCCATGTACGTCTTACGCCTTTATTGTCGGTCATGGAGTGTCCATCACTGTGCGCACCCCCGCGTGCGTGATGCGCGTCTTACAGCTGCGCATCTCGTGCGACTTACGCGATCAATGCACACGCCCAGCGCACGTCTTCTATGACCTGGAGCACGTCCAATGTAACGACCAAAGCTTTCTCTATAATAAATGAATAATGATAATTATGTATTTGTTTAACCTTTGAAGAATGGTAAAATAAAATAATCTTAATTACAATAACAAACTATGGGTGTGATTACCTTCGTACGATCGAGAGTTATGAAGTATGTTGGGAAGGAAGGAGTAACAAATATTAGAAGACATCTGAAGTATTATGAGTTGGGTCATGTGTTGAGAGCATGGGTGAGTGTCGGTCGAGGAGGCTAAATGTAGAATAAGAGTTGAATAGGGATAGCAAACATCAAACCCAGAGAAATTCTTTATAGTTTGCGGTAAATTGGTGAAATCAATTAGACTTCAGGAACCTTGAATAAAAACTTAGTACTCAATCGAGTCTCGAAGAGGGATAATAAGAATATGAGAAGAAAACAAGAAAAACTAAGATCGAAAAGTAAGAAAGAATAATGAAATTAAAGATGGAATGAAAATCAAGAAATTAATAAGCATTTGATCCGGAGAAATTGTCGTAATTTTTTTAAGGTAGTGAAACCGGTTAAGACTTGAGGGATATTGATGAAACTAGTTAATCAAGTCCCGAAGATTGTTAAGGTAGTGTAAGAGAAGGTAAATTGACCTAAGTCTGGAAGAAAGTGTAATCGAATTAAGCTTGAGGTTTCAATTTATAAATCGTTTACCTTTCATGTGGATAACATTAGGAAAATATAATTTTATGATTTGGGAACCTAATTTGCTTCTATATAGGTTAGACTTAGTGTTAGGAATGGTTAAAATCCATTAAAATGGGCTAAAAATGCGAAAAACGGCGTTCCGGGGCGAACCGGTGCACTGGGGCACAAGCCGGTGCACCCAGACGCACCGGTGCAGGATTTCCGGTGCCACAGACTAACTCACGCTCAGGCGCGACAATCCAGCGCTCAAGCGCGAAAATTCGCAACAGACCAGACGTGCCAAAATTCTCGCGTTGGTGCTAGAACAATCCAGAAACTGGTGCGCGCTCAGGCGCACCAGGCGCGCGCTCAGGCGCGCGGTGCCTTTAAATAGGCACCAACACCAAAATGGTGCGCGATTCCTCCAACCAGCCCGCATCAGACCTCCTCCAGCACGCACCAGACCTTCTCAGCACGCACCAGCACCACCTTTCATACACCAAACTCAAATTTCCATGCACCAACAAGGCAAAGCACACCCAAATACAACCTCTACACCATAGATTATCATTAATCAACACCTTTCCGCAAATTCTAAGCCTTGTCCTTTTGTTTTCCATAAAACCCTCTCTCTTTTACATTTAAATGGCCATGACCCCTCCATAATCTTGGGAATTTCTAGCATTCCAACCAAAGGAGAAGAGTCTTAGGAGTCAACTCTTATAGTTCGAGTGCTTGAGATTGGATTTTCTACCCTGGAGGTAAGGGAGGAACTCTTTTCTTTTAGAATAGAATTTAGGTTTTGGAATTAGTAAATACTCACTGAATATTATGAATTAAACCCTAGGATAGTTGATTTTGTGTACCATATCCCTGTGCATATGGAATAAGCCTTTAAGGTCTTGAATTAAATTATAAAACTCACAACTTTAATCAATCAAAATTTAATGTAGGCAAGGTGTTCGATGAAATGCCAATACAAATAATTGGTATAATAATGCTAATTAAAATACATATAAAAGTGTGACTTTATACTTATATAAATTCTAAGACTATATCTTGTATTATGCTTGAAGAATAGACTATATAATTAATGATTGTATGATATGAACTAAATATAAACATAATGTGAAATTTGTGAGAATTGTGTTAAAGTCGTATAAACGGAATGACTAATATCAATATCATTATAAAGGAAATAGTAGTAAGATAATAAAAATGAACTAAATGTATGGAAAAGAATCAAACTAGGAATTTTCTTTCCAATTTTATAGAAAAGACATATTCAAAGGTGTATGAATTTAGTAGCTTAATGAGTTGATAATTGAATTTTTATCAGTGTTATTTACTTGATTTCAATTCTTAATTTATATTCTATTATGAAAAGATGTTCACTCCCTTGTGGTTTAACATTTTAGGTAAGAATTGGAGGTGCTGGAACCAGAGTTTCACATCCCAGGAGACGAAGACAAGCCACTTTCCTCCATTCATTTCTCTAATATCTAGTTGTATATCCCAAATTTTTGGAACACAACAAATTGTATTTTAACATCTTATGAATAAGAATTTATATTTCCTTATTTAAATTGGGATGTTACATCCAACCGACTTCTTCTATGGAGTTGATGAGTGTCCATCACTACGCGCACCCTCGCGTATGTGATGCGTGTCTGACAGCTGCACATGTCGGTGACTTACGCGATCAATGCACACGCCTAGCGTGCGTCTTCTATGACCAGGAGCACATCCTAACCGATTCCATTGCTCGGAACCCTGTGTGAGTCATAATTGCGCACAACCCCGCGTACGTGTTGTGCGTCTTACAGCTGCGCCTCTCAGTGTCTTAAGCGATCAATGCATACACCCAGTGCGCGTCTTCTATGACCCGTCTCACACATCCATTTCTCCTTTACATAATATTTTATCTTTAGTCATTTTCTCCCGGATTCTCTCGGCTCATTGTCCCCATTTACTCTCTTACTTGTCTTCTTATTACAATTACTGTTCTTTAGTTGTTATCCCTCGGTTATCAACTTTTACACATATCTATGCAGCATCAAGATTCAAACATACATATATTTCTCTTTTTATTTACTTGATCCTTATTATTAATCTTTGTTCTCCCTAAATATTCTCTATCCACTATCCTACGGTTCAGTACCTTAATCTAACACCCATTCTTAGCACCCACTATGTGCACACTGGAAACCCAAACCTAAGCTAAGGTAACACTCACTCCTTACTTTGAAATAGTGGGAGATAAGGATAGATTGAGAGTTTGAGCTTGATCTCGCGTTTGATCCCTTTAAACCGTGGTCCCTTTAGTTTCCGATGACGTCATGATGGAGCTTCAGAAACACCAAAGCAAACTTAAGTTTAAGAGGAAACAGAGGGAATGATCTTGGTTCTGGGGAGTGATTAAGGTTTAGTGAATGTTAATAAAGAAAGTAGAGTTTGTAAGTGAGGTGACCCCTTTTCGGTGTTTGCACTCATGTGCGGCATGACCCTTTTTACGACAATAATAGCATAAAATAAGAGGCTTCTTATAGGTGCTAGTAGGGACAAAAATGGTACTTAATTTATTTTGATGTCTACCAGGTTGATAACCTATACCTGCCCTATTGAAAAAGCATTTTTGTCTCCCTAGCATCAAATTTAAGGTATTTCTTCCTTTTATAAATTTCGCAAGTCTTTCTTTTAAATCTTCATTTTCTTTTACTAAATCCTTGGAAAACTTAAAAGAAGATGAACTAGCCTTAATTTTGATTTCATTACTAGAGGTGTTTGAAGAATTTTTCAAAGTAGAATTCAGCTCTTTATTTTTATTTTTCAAAACATCATTTTCTTTAGAAATTTCTTGATTCTTTTGTAAAAGTAAAGCTGGATTTTTTTTCTAAAGCGACAAATAAGGATATCCTCATTGATTCCTCATGTAACTCTTCAAATGCCTCTTGTAATTCACTATAAGAAGGTTCAATATCAAGTTCATGAATTACCTCTTTACCATGTGCTATGAGACATAGGTTGGTCGCTTCATTCTGCTCATCCGAGTCATCATCAGAGCTCTCCTCATTGTTCAACCATGCTAGATAGGCTTGTCTCCATTTCCTTGAGCTTGACGCATTTCTTTCAGAATTCTCCTTCCTTTTCTGATATTGAATGCAGTTCACCCGAATATGCCCCGGTTTGCCGCATTCGTGACAAGTGATAGAAGAACCTCCACTTTTGTGTGCATCTTTCTTTAAGGAATTATTGAAGTTGTTTTTATTTTTCAAAAATTTTCCTAATCTTTTCACCATGAGTCCCCATGTACTCATCACTGATAGATTCTTTGTCAGAGTCTCCTTCTGATGTTGGTGCTTCAGCCTTGAACGCATGACCTTTCACCTTTTTGTTCTCTTCTTTGTGTTGTGCTAACCTTTTGAGTTCACTTTCATGTTCCTGAATCTTTCCAAAGAGAGTCGCCAACGTCATTGTTGAGAGATTTCTTGACTCCATAATTGCAGTCACTTTCGGTTGCCATTCTCTTCCTAAGCACCTCAGCACTTTGTTGATTAGCTCTTCATTAGTGAATTTTTTCCCCAATGTTATGAGTTGTTAACAATCATTGTGAATATCACACCCTCTTAGTTTTACAAAAGAATCTTTTAAAACGTTTAATAAAGATGAAAGTTCTCCTTATGGACTTTATATAAAAGGTGGTGAATAAAAGTCTTTTCCAAAATATATAATTCAATATATTAAAATGATTTCCCATCGAGTAAAAAGATTATGAGTCGAGATTGTATATGGTAATTCACAAAAAAATATAATTCAATAATAAAGTAGGGTTATCTCGAGCTCACATATATAGCTCAATATGATTACTTAAAAATAACTTTTTCATCAGAGTATGCGGAAGTAAAAATATGAACCTTGATCTGATAACCATCAAACCAGTAGTTATATATATATATATATATATATATATATATATATATATATCAGTGAATATAAAAGTAGCCAAGGTACATCAAGGTCTAAGTCGAGATAGCAAAGGTTTAAAAGGTGCAAGTCAATAGAAAATAAAACTAACATAAGAAAAGACAACCTCTCCGAGATCTCTCAAAATATATACAACATAAATACAGAACAAAATATGAAATCCCAGAGTGGTAGTGATTTGGGTTTAATATATGATGTTTTGAGCATGATTTAGACTCCCTTTTACTATGGATTTGGCTTGTTTCTCTTGTAAATTTAGGACTTTTTGTATAGTTTTTAGAAAGTTAGGTAATTTAGAATCCTTTGAACGTTTTGACCCGTTTTGGGTTTGTTTCAGGTACTTTCGGATCTTAAATGAAGAAAATAAATATGGAGCATGAAAGAGGATGAAAAGAACTTGAAAATGGCGCAAGAACGAAGCGAAACGGAGCCGGAATGAGTCCCACACGCCCAGGCGTGGAGCTCCCCACGCCCAGGCGTGTCTGCAGCGAGAAAATACACCAATCAGGTGCTTGGCATGCCCAGGCGTGAGGTTCTTGGCACCCAGGCGCGCATAGTGCGTGAAAGTGACATTGTTCGGTATTTTGACTACAACTTGAGTTACGCTTATCCAAATGAGGCAATCTTGGTATCATCTTAAAGCTAAGGAAAAGATCTACAACGTTTCCAGAAATAGCCTTGCTCAAATTCATCCATCTTTGGGGTAAAAATCAGTGCCGAAGTTGCTGTCAGATACGAGAAAGCCCAATTGGGCCACTTCCGGATCAGTTTTGCTCCAATTCAATTAGGATTAGTTTTATCTTTTAAATATATGTTTTAGAATTAGGTTAAGCAGCCATTAGCAGTCATTAGAGAGAGAGAGAGAGGGAGATTACATAAATTAAGAGAGTTTTAGAAGAGGAGAAGATCAAGGATTGCAAGATCCAAGGCTTTTCCATGGTAATCATGCATTTTTCTATTGCTTTTGTTCTTATTTTCTCAATGTGTAACTAAAACCCTTGTGTTAGGAATTGGTGAATTTGTATGGATTAGTTTATTTAATTTATGAATTGATGTTTTTCCGTTTCTAAATCATGTGTTTGATTGCGTTTTATTTCCAATTCATAAATCTGGCCAATTTATGTCTTGTTTTGGATCTCTAATTCTTCAATTGAGAGATTAGGAATTAGAATAAGTCATGCCTTCAAACAATATAGTTATTCAACAAGTAGGGATACAATATGGTAATTATATAACATGATTAATTCCCTGTTCTTAATTAAGATTATTCAATAGTTTAATCTCTTAAGGAATTAAGGATTATTGAATTGAATAAGAAACAGTAATTATACAAGAGGGATCTAATAGTTACCAATTTAGGAATTTGTTCATGATTTAGGGAAAAACAGAGATTCATGATAAATAAACAACGCCTACAATGAAATCATGTTCCTAACATCTTTCTCAAATCGCTCACAACTTTAATTTATTTTTTATTTTTATTTTTATTCAATTTTAATTAATTAGTTAGAAACTTATAGATTTTGCTTTTAACTACTCTTTGGTGAAAATTAATTGAACAATTTTCAATCCCTGAGGGACGATATCTGGTCTTATTGACTATATTACTTTGCGATCTAGTATACTTGCTAGAGAATGAACAAGTTTTTGGCGCCGTTGCCGGGGATTGAAATTCGTTTTAATTAGTTTTCGGTACATAGTAGTAGTTTTAGGTGAAATTTATTTTTTTTAGTTAGTTTCTTGTCCCAACAGGTGCTGCGTAATTTTTCTTTTGTTTTTGTGCTGTGCAGGAATTTATATCAATTTAAGTGCAAAAAGGAGAAAAATTCAGCACTAGAAGAGGGGAAAGACCAACATTGAAGATGGCTGGAGGAGGAGGATCTCACGGATCCTCTCCGCCCCCTCCTCCCAGGAAGACTTTGGCGGAGTATGAAACCATGGACATGGACTTTTGTGCATCCAGCATAGTCCGGCCAGCCATCACTGCAACTGCATTCGCAATTGATCAACATGAGGATGAAGATGTTCCCTCTCTCACTGAGGGGCGAGGCGCTAAGTTGGATGAACAACCAGGCACCAGGGAGTTTGTCTAGCTGGAAAGTACTTGTCTCCAAATTCATGGATAAGTTTCTTCCAGCTGGGATGCAAGCGAAGCTGAGGCAAGACGTTCACTCATTCATGCAAGAGGACAACGAGCCGTTGCATGAAGCTTGGCAGCGTTACAACCAGCTACTGAGGAAGTGCCCAACATTTATGCAAGACTGGCAGCAGATTCAATTGTTCTATAATGGGCTCAACCGATTCAATCAAAGCATGGTTGATGCAGCAGCTGGTGGATCGCTGATGAAGAAGACTGTTGAAGAGGCCAAGGAAGTTATTTCAAACATGGTATTCAACAGCAGCCAAGGATTAAGGGCCCAGGTGGAGCAAAGCGTCTTGAAGAGTCATGATCTGGACTCTAGTCAAATCAAGATCTTAATCGAGCAGAACAAGCAAATGCAGCAGCAGATGGCTGCATTGATGATGCAGATAAGCCAGATCATTATGTCAGTTGCATCGAGCACTCTGAAGTGCGACTTTTGTGGGGGAGGTCACCGGAATGGTGATTGTGCTTTTGAAGTCAATAAGGGTCCAACCACGATTGACGAGCAGGCCAAGTTTGTGGGTGATGGAGTACCTAAAAATAACATGTACTCCAATATCCACAATCCGGGGCAAATCAGTCAGTCTCACACCTCAGGGTACAGCCCAGCACCCAATCCATCACCTCCACAGAAGCAAGGCTGGGAGAAGGCACTTGAAGCAATGGCTACTGTAACATCCCTCATTTTTAATAAGGAGAAATATAAATAAAATATTTATTTTAATAAATGAATTTCATAAATAAGAGTTTTTTATGAAAATAGTTTATTGGAAAATGAATTATCATTTAAGAAAATGAGATTTTAGTAAAATATCATGTAAAGAGTGTACTTTATCTCTTTTATTAACCGTTGGATCATGCTCAAATTTTTAGACAAGGTTTATGATGATTTTATCTTGACATCCAACGGTGGAAATTGTATTTTGAGAAGTAAATCTTTTTATATTAATTTTTCAGCAAAATAGTGAATTTCTGAATTTCAAGAGTGGCTAACCGGTTAAAAAAACCAGTAACCGATTAGTGCGACTGCATCTGCATAAAATTAAGGCGGTTTGAGCTGGAAATCACGATGATTCTTCTTCCTTAAGCCTTCCCAGGACACGTGGAACCTTATTGGGAGGCCAGGGACAGGTGTAAGGCGTTTGTTTTGGATGGGTGTCTTTGGTAGTGACTCATCCACCTTCCACCTTCAATATCTTGGCTCTATAAATAGTTTAGCCTTGTGTTTCTGTTTGATCAATTTTCCCTGCGTTTTGTTGTGCTGAAACTCTGCCAAAATCATCTGAAATTCGTGCAAGTGACTTGCTCTTAGTTGCTGCACATATAAGCTTGTGAGTTGTGAGTGTGTGAGCTTGCTTTTGAAGGTGATTGGTGCTGTTCTTTTGCTAGTTTTGGTGGCTGCTGCTGTAAGCTCAGTAGCTGCTGTCTTAGAGTGTTTTAAAGCTTGTCTAGGTGTTGTCCTAATTGTCCAAGGTATGGGAGAAGTCGTTCATATTGCTAGGATTATTGATTGTTAAGTTTGGAATCTGTTTTATGTGGAATTGATGAATTGAGACCAAGACATGGTCACTTGATTTGGAGATCAAGATGCCCACTTGGCTGTAGAATTGATAGCTTGAACTAAATGAATTAAACAAGGATATGAACTATGTTGGTCTGGATATATGTTGTTGGAATATTATGAATTGAAGTTTCTTGTTGTGTTGAACTTGACTCTAGGAATATGAGCATGCATATTAATTAAGTTAGATCTGTAACAAGAGAACAATTATGTGCTAGATATTGCTTGAGTCTGCATAATCTAACCGGTTAGCAAGCTGCTCTAACCGATTAGAACCTGAGAAAAGAGGGTAATTAACCAGTTTCATTGTAATAATTTTCGAATAACTAGGAATTACTCTATGTTTTTAGGAACATGTTAAATAAGATGTATGATGATGCTTTACAATATGGCTGAATTATAATTGGTAAGATTACGGAATTACCTTTGGTTTAATGTTAAAACCCTTCCTTGACCATAAGTATGATTTGGTCTTGTTTGAGAGTTGATAAATTGGGATTGAACCTGTTGGATTCATTCTTAGCATGCTGTAACTGTGCTATAAGTGAAATTGATTGGAAGCTTGTGAGTATGCTAAAACTCTAAAATGATGTTAAGTTTATGCATAATTGATTATGAGTTTGATGGTATGTAATTATGTTTCAATGAAATTGTAATTGCAAACCAATTTGGAATCATGTGAATATTATAGTATGTTGATCACTAAGAAGTAAAGTTGAGATATGGAAACAAGTAGAATTAAAATGTGATCTGTTTACTCTCAGGTCTGCATAATCTAACCGGTTAGCAGGCTCTGTAACCGGTTAGAACCTGAGAGTAATAATGAATCAAGTTTTCCTTACTCAATAACTTGTAATTAATGAAGCAAGTCTACTATGTTTTTGATTTATAGATTAAGGATGATATGAATTAATATTTAATTATTTTTTGTCATTGCCTTTTGACTTGGTTCCAAGGCTTTGTGTTTATATCAAACTTAAGTTACTAGAGTCATTGTTCCTTTGTTAACTTAATTAAATCATTAGAGTCATAATCCAATGTTAATTTAACTAAATCATACTCTGGTAATGCCTTAAGTTGCTGAATGATGTTTGTGAAAAGCTTATTGTGGTTTTAAAATGAATGAGACATGGATTTGAGACTGGTTTGCTTTCAGGTCTGCTGTCTCTAACCGGTTAGTGAGCCTCTGTAACCGGTTAGGACCTGAAAGAAGAAAACAAGTATTTTCCTTTCTTATAATCCTTAAGTTTTAATTAATTATCATTTCTTGTTTCTAAATGAGTTAAGCATGATGCTAATAAGTCAAAAAGGATAAATCATTATTTATTTAATTTTCTAAGAATTATCTTTTAATGGGAATTTTGGTTCTGTTCTAATTGAATTGATAATGTCTTCGTTGGCTTAACGTTGATGATGAGAAATGATTTATGATTGGTTATAAGGAGCTGATAAGGCAATTGATTAGTTGTATAATCATGTCAGCTAAAAAGGGCTAAGTTACGGATAAAGGACATTAGGTAGGAGTTAATACCCCATGATATTAAGTGGAGCAAGCCTAATGTCTCAATCTAAGGATTTTGTAATTGACAATAAATGATTGAGCTTACTTGGTCATTAATGGTTTTGGAACATAAGAGGTTAATGACTTAAAGGAGTGTTATTGATAATGCGAGCATGTTGATGCCTGCTGATTATGAGGATCCAATCCAAATGCGCTAGGGCTGTTGCTCCGATTTGGATAAGTTAAAGTTGGATAATTGGATTGCTCCGATTCGCATATGTTGAGGTTAGCTCCTACAAGAAGTCATTATACTTAAAGAATTCCGTATAGAACGGTGTGGCCGCTATACGAAGACATGTGGAACGGTGTGGCCGCCATATGTGTGTGATTCCATATAGTACGGTGTGGCCGCTATATGAAGGCATGGAATGGTGTGGCCGCCATGTGTATAATGTGATGATTAATATTCGTGTTATGCATCTCATGCATGGTGTACAGGGAATTGTAAAACGAGTGAGGTGCATGTGGGATTGGAAACCATGTAGTAGGTGTGGCCGCTATATGAGACGGTTGGAACGGTGTGGCCGCCACCGTAGAAATGACAAGGACCTAGAACTATTGGTGGGCAGTGGTTCAGGGATCATCCCCTTGTATCATTTTAGGATCGTGGTCGATGGGGTTCCAGTATAGAACGGTGTGGCCGCTATACGGGTTGTGGAAACATCGAGCGCACGATTGCCTATCCCAGAGTGTTGTTTTCTGGAAGAGTTGATTATGGAGAAATGATTTGAGAGACGTGCATGCATGGCATGAAATATTAATGGTTATATCTATCATTGTTTAATAAAACACTTGAGCATGCATTTATTATGTTGAAATGATATATGTGATGATTGTGTTTGACCAATCATATAATCTGCTTAGGCGATATGACAAGTGACTTACTCCGATCTACCATGTTTGTGGTGGTAGGTTCTTTCAAAGTACAGGACTGAAGCCACTCCTTTAGGAGTGAAACTTGACCAGAAGGAACAGCCAGGATGATGCCTCGTCATCCGAATCCTTTTTGCAGAAGGATCGAGTTGTGAAGACCAATGCTCTTGGTGTAAAAAAAAAGGGGGTTTTTGGGATTTTGTATTATATATGCTATACACTCAGACTATTTTGTAAAGGAAATATTACTCTTATGAATAGTACTTTTGGTTTTCACACTCTTTATGCAAAAAAAAAGTTTTAGTTAACTCGTATTTTTATTGGGCTAGTTTTTGGGGCATTACAGCTACCACAACCAATACCTTCATGGCAGAAGCAAGGGCGAATTTCGCCAATCAGGAAGTCAGCATTTGCAACCTAGAAGTGCAAGTGGCTCAAATAAACAATCGGATATCAGAGATTGCAACCAACTACAAGGAGCGATGCATGGCGGTCACCCTTCGAAGTGGCAAGTGGTATGAGGAGCCACAGAAGAAGGGTGATGCAACTGAGCTTGAGAAGAAGGATGAGGGGTGAAAGCAACCAAGTGGATAAGGCTCAAATGCAAGGCAACAGATGCAGGATCCACCTGCGGATCAAGAGAAAGAGCAAGGCACAACCAAACCAGCACCACTACCTCCGAGGATTCCTTATCCTCTGAGGTTAAAGAAAGAGGATGACCAGAAGCAATTCTCCAAGTTCTTGGAGATGCTATGGAAGGTGGAGATCAACATCCCGTTTGCAGAGGCTCTCTCACAAATGCCTATGTATGCGAGATTTATGAAGGAGTTGCTGACAAAGAAGAAGAGGATGCTCACTGACGAGACGTTCCCGATAGCAGAGAAGTGCAGCAGTATCATCAAATCCAACCTTCCACCAAAGCTGAAGGGCCAAGGTAGCTTTACTCTCCCGATTAGCATAGGCAAGGAGTACTCAAGTAAGGCTCTCTGTGACTTAGGAACTAGTGTTAATATTATGCCATTGTCTATTTGTGAAGCATTAAACTTAGGAGAGATTAAGCCTACCCCGACATTACTTCAGTTAGCTGATAGAACCACCCTCCGCCCATATGGAGTGGTGGAAGATATTCTGGTTAAGGTGAAAGATTTTATCCTGCCCTTAGATTTCATGATCTTAGATGTAGAAGAGGATAAAAATATCCCTCTAATTTTTGGACGGCCATTCTTGGCCACAGCAGAGGTAGTGATTGATGTGCCTAGGGGAGAAGTAATTCTTCGAGTTAATGGTGACCAAACTATACAATTAAAATTTTTGAAAAACCATCAATCACCGCGGAGAACTTTGCTCCTCTCATGTGCATTCAGCATTCGAATGGAGAGAGTGTTGGAAAGAAGTTGAAAAACAAGGTGCCACCCTTGAAGGGATCTTGGCAACCACCCTAACCTCTGAAAAGAGGTGACCCGTCAGGCTCGTGACGTTAAACAAGCGCTAGTTGGGAGGCAACCCAATGTTAATTAATTCCCTTAGGTTTTATTTTTTTTAATTTTTATTTTTTTTAGGGTAGTTTAGTTTTAGGTTTAAAAAAAAAACTGACGTACAGGTCCAGGCGTGGCAGGAGGGTGCAGTATTCAAGTTTGGGGGTATGACCCCATTTGCTCCCAGACCTTGTACTTCGCAAAAATAATGTCCTATTTTTTTCTAGGAAGTTTTAATTTTTATTTTTTCGCTTTAGTTTAGTTTAGTTTTCTTGAGGACAAGTCAACCTCTAAGTTTGGGGAGTGGACAAAATAAAAATTAAATTTTTCAGATCTGAATTGTTCTCCCATTTTTAGTGTTGGTGATTTGGGTCCAATATATAGTGATTTGAATATGATTTAGACTCCTTTTTACTATATGTTTAGCTTGTTTCTCAAGTATTTTGTAGGACTTTTTGTTAATTCTTAGAAATAGTTCTTAGTTTTGAACCCTTTGAACGTTTTGATCCTTTTTGGGCATGTTTCAGGTACTTATGGAGCTTAAATGGAAAGTATGTTGATGGATTTGGATAGAGGATGAAAAGAGCTTCGAAACGGTCCAAGAACGGAGTAAAACGGAGTCCAGAGCAGTCCGTAGCGCCCAAAACGGTCCGGGACGCGCGTGCTGAAATTTTGCTGTACAGACGTGTGCGCCTCGGGCGCGGGGACGGGTGCACCCCAGGTGCGCGGAAGCTGTACCGGTCCGAAACAGGCCCGTTTTGGGCCGAGTTTGATGCATTTTGATGGGGATTCAATTGAGACTCAATTAGGGTTTGTTTTAGGCATTAAATACTAGGTTTTTCAGCAGTTTTTGTAAGCTTTTAGAGAGGGAGATTACGTAGTTTAGAGAGAGGTTTATAAGAGGAGGAGATCCAAGGTTGAGAGATCAAGGCTTCGCCATGGTAATCATGTATTATTCTTCTATTTCTTCTCTTGTTCTTCATTGTTTATAATGTAACTAAAACCCTTTGTTAGGAATTGATTAATTTGTATGGATTAATTTATGTAGTTATTGAATTAGTGTTTTTCCGTTTCTAAATCATGTGTTTGATTGCGATTTAATTGTTATGCATGAATCTGGCCAATTTATGTTTTGGATTTCTAATCCCCAAATCGAGAGATTTAGGGTTTAGATAGGCCTTTTCAATCAAACAATATAATTGATCCAGGGGTAGGGATACAATTGGGTAATTATATAACTTTTATGAAATCTATTGTTCTTAACTATTATTCAATGAATTAATCACTTGAGAGATTGAGGGTTATGAAATTGAATAAGAAAAGGTAACTAAACATGAGAGATTGATAGTTACTAAATTAGGGATTTGTTCATGATTTAGGGGAAGACAATAATTTATAATTAGATAAACGAAACATACAATGAAACCACGTTCCTAACAATTCTTCTCTACCTGCTCACAACTTCTTTTAATTTTCAGCATTTAATTAGTTTTAGTTTTTAATCTCAAATCTATTATAATCAAATCTGAATTTTAATTATAGGATTTACTTTTAGTTGCATTAAGGTAAAAGTAGATTGAACATTCTCACAAACTCCCTGTGGGACGATATCTGGTCTTCCTGAGACTATATTACACGTTGACCCTGTACACTTGCTGGCACATCAACAAGTTTTTGGCGCCGTTGCCGGGGAGTTTCGAATTGTTCAATTTATTTTTGGTACTTAGTGTAATTTTTAGTGAGTTCTATATTTTTTTTAGGAAAAAAAAACCGAAGCTACAGGTCTAAGGGGTGCAAAAGTTCGGTTTTGGGGTCAAATTTTGATTCTACCATCTTATCTCTTAGGATTAGATTTATCTTTATCTCTAGGAAGTTTTTTTTTTGTTTATCTTATTTTTTTTAGCAAATAGAAATTTTTTTATTCTTATCTTTTAGGATTAGATTAGTTTTATATCTTTTTAGGATTTTGTTTTTATCTTTTTAGGATTAGATTTATCTTCTTAGGATTATTTTTAGAATATATTTTTTTAATTTTATTATTTATTTTCGTTTTTTTTATTTTCTATTTTTTTTAGGGATAGATTTTTTTTAGGATTAGATTTGTATTTTTAGGATTTAGACCCCATTAGCCCTAATTTTTTCAATATTGCACCCCAGGACCTGTATCTCCCAAAAATATTGTCCAACTTTCTTAGGTAGTTTTAATTTTTATTTTGTAGTGTAGGATAGATTAGTTTGCTTGAGGACAAGCCAACATCTAAGTTTGGGGGAGCATATACAAAATAAAAAAATTTCAGATCTGAATTTTTCTCTCATATTTTTGGTATTGGTTTGTGTCCTTAGCAAGAATAATTAATTTTTCTAACCTTAGGACTTTTTCTCTGATGATGCATGTACATACTTAGTTTAGGACTTAGACTCATTGGCTTTTGACTCTGTTTGATTGAGCTGTAAATATTGTTGTGAACTAGTTATTTTGACAAATGCTTTTAGAACTTATGATTAGTGAACTGACTTTAGCCTGTGACGTTTTGAGCCTTATATTGAGGGGTATGAATTTTATTGATTTATTCTAATTTTGAGACCCCTATTCTTTCATGAGTGTGTTCACTTTGGTATTGTTGTTCTAGAACTTGACCTGTGACCATTTCAAGATTGATTTTTGTTTGCTTGCATGAATATGATTAAGGCACCTAGATTGTGTTTTTGAGGCCTTCAGAATGTTGCATTGAAAATTGTTCCCTTAGTTGCCCACTTTGAGCCTAATGATATTATATGATTTTTCTTTGGTACCCTGCATTGATTGCATTGTTCTTTGTGAGTACCTTAAGAATTTTGGATGAGCAATTAAGTGGAATGTAATGCAATTAAGTGGACTGTGATGCAAAAGAAAAGAAAATAAAAAAAAAGTAAAGTGTTATGTGCCTACTTCTCTTCCAATGAAAAAAAAGAAAATTGAAAAAGAATGAAAATTGTGAAAAGGAAGAGAGTAGAGGAATTGAAAATTGAAAAGTGAGAAGAATACAGTTGTGATTGAGTTGTGCTTATTGAAATTTACTTAGTGCTCATTCATGATTTCTAGGGGAATTTGTTTTTGCATTTAGCCCTTAGTTTTATCCCTTCTTTCTTATATCCCACCTAACACTTTAGCCAGGCCCCATTACAACCAATAATAAGACCTTTTGATTTGTGTGTACTTTCAATAATTTCAGTGGCGATTTTGGTCTATGGTCAAACATATGGTAACACTTTGTCATTGTTGAACTTGTGTGCATTATTGAAATATGACCCTGATACACTTGAGAGAGATACACTGAGAGGTTGAGAGTGTTCACTAGTCTTGAGTTCTGATTGGGTTTGTTACTCTAACTAGTTTGTGATTGTGTAAATAGCTTGTGATAATATGTGTTGGAGTCTTGAGTCGAAGTCTTAGATGAGGTGTGTATCTGTTGACTTAGGGAGTTAGTCTTTTGTTTAGAATTTTATTTTACTTTTGCCTGGGACATGCAAAATGCTAAGTTTGGGGGAGTGATTTGGGTCCAATATATAGTGATTTGAATATGATTTAGACTCCTTTTTACTATATGTTTAGCTTGTTTCTCAAGTATTTTGTAGGACTTTTTGTTAATTCTTAGAAATAGTTCTTAGTTTTGAACCCTTTGAATGTTTTGATCCTTTTTGGGCATGTTTCAGGTACTTATGGAGCTTAAATGGAAAATATGTTGATGGATTTGGATAGAGGATGAAAAGAGCTTCGAAACGGTCCAAGAACGGAGTAAAACGGAGTCCGGAGCAGTCCGTAGCGTCCAAAACGGTCCGGGACACGCGTGCTGAAATTTTGCTGTACAGACGTGCGCGCCCCAGGCGCGGGGACGGGTGTGCCCCAGGCGCGCGGAAGCTGTACAGGTCCGAAACAGGCCCGTTTTGGGCCGGGTTTGATGCATTTTGATGGGGATTCAATTGGGACTCAATTAGGGTTTGTTTTAGGCATTAAATAGTAGGTTTTTCAGTAGTTTTTGTAAGCTTTTAGAGAGGGAGATTACATAGTTTAGAGAGTGGTTTAGAAGAGGAGGAGATCCAAGGTTGAGAGATCAAGGCTTCTCCATGGTAATCATGTATTATTCTTCTATTTCTTCTCTTGTTTTACATTGTTTATCATGTAACTAAAACCCTTTGTTAGGAATTGGTGAATTTGTATGGATTAATTTATGTAGTTATTGAATTAGTGTTTTTCCGTTTCTAAATCATGTGTTTGATTGTGATTTAATTGTTATGCATGAATCTGGCCAATTTATGTTTTGGATTTCTAATCCCCAAATCGAGAGATTTAGGGTTTAGATAGGCCTTTTCAATCAAACAATATAATTGATCCAGGGGTAGGGATACAATTGGGTAATTATATAACTTTTATGAAATCTATTGTTCTTAACTATTATTCAATGAATTAATCACTTGAGAGATTGAGGGTTATGAAATTGAATAAGAAAAGGTAACTAAACATGAGAGATCTGATAGTTACTAAATTAGGAATTTGTTCATGATTTAGGGGAAGACAATAATTTATAATTAGATAAACGAAACATACAATGAAACCACGTTCCTAACAATTCTTCTCTACCTGCTCACAATTTCTTTTAATTTTCAGCATTTAATTAGTTTTAGTTTTTAATCTCAAATCTATTTTAATCAAATTTGAATTTTAATTGTAGGATTTACTTTTAGTTGCATTAAGGTAAAAGTAGATTGAACATTCTCACAAACTCCCTGTGGGACGATATCTGGTCTTCCTGAGACTATATTACACGTTGACCCAGTACACTTGCTGACACATCAACAGTTGGTTTGTGTCTTTGGTATGAGTAGATGATTATTCTAGACTTAGGATTTTTTTTCTGATGATAGGTTTAAATACTTAGTTTAGGATTAGACTCATTGATTTTTAATATTGATTTGATTGAGCTGTAAATATTTTTGAGATCTGGTTATTTTGACAAACTTTTTGAGAAGTTGTGATTAGGGAACTGACTATTAGCCTGTGAGATTTTTGAGCCTAAACACTGATGGGGTATATGATTTATTGAATTACTCTGATTTGAGGCCCCGATTTCTTTCATGAGTGTGTTCACTTTGACTTTGTGTTCTAGAACTTGACCGGTGACCATTTTGAAATTGATAATTGTTTGCATGCATTAAGATGATTAAGGCACTTAGGATGTGTTTTTGTGGCCTTCAAATGATTTGAATTGATAAATATTCCCTTAGTTGCCCATTTTGAGCCTTATGAGATATTATGATTTTTCTTTGGTACCCTGCATTTATTGAAATATTCTTTGTGAGTACCTTGGAAATTTTGAATGAGCAATTGAGAGAATGACTCAAGAAAAGTGAAAGTAATTGGTGAAAAGTGTTATGAGTTCTATTTCTCTTCCAAGTGAAAAAAAATGAAAAAATAAAAAAATAATAATAAAGAGAAATTTGGAAGAGAATAGAAGGAATAAAAAAGTGAAAACAAAAGAAGGATTATAATGATTTTGGAGTTGAGTGTGAGTCTTAATTGTATTCATTGCTCATTCATAATTTTTAAGGGATGTTGTTTGATTTCATATATTTAGCCCTTAGTTTTATCCTATCTTTCTTTTATCCCACCTTTCATTTTAGCCATGGCCTCATTACAACCAAAATTAAGACCTTTTGATTTGTGTATGTATTCAATAATTTCAGTGGAGATATTGGTCTATGGTCATGCTTATGGTAACACATTGTCATTGTATGAACTTGAGTGAATCACACACACACATATATATATATATATATATATATATATAATATAACCCTTGATACAGATACACACTGTGAGGTTGAGAGTGTTCACTAATCTTGAGTTCTTATTGACTTTGTTTCTCTAACCAGATTTCAATTGCATAAATTGCTTTTGATAAAAAGTGTCTGAGTCTGTGAGTCGAAGTCCTAGATTAATGATTTGGGTCTAACATATGATGTTTTAGAGCTTAATTTGACTCCCTTTTGCTTAGTTTTGGTTTGTTTCTTATGTATTTTAGGTAGATTTTGTTTAGTTTTTAATTAGTTAGGTAATTTAGAATCCTTTGAACGTTTTGATCCGTTTTGGGTATGTTTCAGGTACTTTTGGAGCTTAAATGAATAAAATATTATTGGAGTTGAAAAGAGGATGAAAGAACCTTGAAAATGGCACAAGAACGGAGAGAAACGGAGTTGGAAGTATCTCAGCACGCCCAGGCGCGGAATAGCGCACCCAGGCGCGGAATAGCGCACCCAGGAGCGCAAGCAGCGTTAATTTAAGGCAATCAGAGTTTGCGCGCCCAGGCGCGCATGCGGCGAACAATTATGGACTATCAGACCTGGCGCGCCCAGGCGTGGAGTCTGGCGCGCCCAGGCGTGGAGTCTGGCGCGCCCAGGCGCGCGAACCTCATGAAAGCCCAATTGGGCTGATTTCTGATGCGTTTTTCAGGGGATTAATTAGGATTTCGTTTTATCTTTTAAAATATAGGTTTTAAAACTAGGTTAGGCAGCTTTTAGAGTGGGAGATTATATAATTTTAGAGAGTTTTAGAAGAGGAGAAGATCAAGGATTGGAAGATCCAAGGCTTTTCCATGGTAATCATGCATTCTTCTATTTTTCTTGTTCTTATTTTCATGATATGTAACTAAAACCCTTTGTTAGGAATTGGTGAATTTGTATGGATTAGTTTATTGATTTCATGAATTGATATTTTTCATATTCTAAATCATGTGTTTGATGGTGTTTTTACTGTTATGCATAGAAGTAATTAATCTATGTTTTGGATCTCTAATTCTTCGATTGAGAGATTAAGAATTAGAATAGGCCATGCCTTCAAACAATATAGTTATTCAACAAGTAGGGATACAATTGGATAATTATATAACATGATTAATTCCCTGTTCTTAATTAAGATTATTCAATGGTTTAATCTCTTAAGGAATTAAGGATTATCAAATTGAATAAGAAACAGTAATTATACAAGAGGGATCTAATAGTTACCAATTTAGGAATTTGTTCATGATTTTGGGAAAAACAGAGATTCATGATAAATAAACAACGCCTACAATGAAACCATGTTCCTAACAATCTTTCTCAAATTGCTCATAACTTTTTATTATTTTCTGTTTTTAATTTAATTTCTATTTTTATTTCAAATCAATCATAATTAATTAATTAGAAACCAAAATATTTTACTTTTAACTACTCTTTGGTGAAAATTAGTTGAACAATTTGCAATCCCTGAGTGGAACGATATCTGGTCTTATTGACTATATTACTTTTCGATCTAGTATACTTGCTATATAGTGATCAAGTTTTTGGCGCCGTTGCCGGGGGATTGAAATTCGTTTCAATTAATTTTCGGTACTTAGTAGTAGTTTTAGGTGAAATTTATTATTTTTAGTTAGTTTCTTGTCTCAACAGGTGCTGCGTAATTTTTCTCTTGTTTTTGTTTCGTGCAGGAATTTTTATTAATTTAAGTGCAAAGAGGAGAAAAATTCAGCACTAGAAGAGGGGAAAGACCAACATTGAAGATGGCTGGAGGAGGAGGATCTCACGGATCCTCTCCGCCTCCTCCTCCCAGGAAGACTTTGGCGGAGTATGGAATAGTGGACCTGGACCTCTTTGCTTCCAGCATAGTCCGGCTAGCCATCAGTGCAACTGCATTCCAATTGATCCACAATATATCCACATCATCATGAAGGATCAGTTCAGTGGTGCACCGAATCAAGACCCCAGGGACCATATCGCCAACTTCCTGGGCATGCTCGACTTCTTCAAGATCGAGGGTGCTACGGACGAGGCTATCAGAATGAGGATGTTCCCTCTCTCACTGAGGGGCGAGGCTCTAACTTGGGTCAACAACCAAGCACTAGGGAGTTTGTCCAGCTGGAAAGTACTTGTCTCCTAATTCATGGATAAGTTTCTTCCAGCTGGGAAGCAAGCGAAGCTGAGGCAGGATGTTCATTCTTTCATGCAAGAGGACAACGAGCCATTGCATGAAGCTTGGCAGCGTTACAACCAGCTACTGAGGAGATGCCCAATATATATGCAAGACTGGCAGCAAATTCAACTGTTTTATAATGGGCTCAACCGATTCAATCAGAGTATGGTTGATGCAACAGCTGGTGGATCGCTAATGAAGAAGACTGTTGAAGAGGCCAAGGAAGTTATTGCAAATATGGCATTCAGCAGTAGTCAAGGATTGAGGACCCATGTGGAGCAGAGCGTCCTGAAGAGCAATGATCTGGATTCAAGTCAAGTCAAGATCTTAATCGAGCAGAACAAGCAAATGCAGCAGCAGATGGCTGCATTGACGAAGCAGATAAGCCAGATCACTATGTCAGCTGCAACGAGCACTCTGAAGTGCGACTTTTTTGGAGGAAGTCACCGGAATGGTGATTGTGTATTTGAAGTCAGCAAGGGTCCAGCAAGCATTGAGGAACAAGCCAAGTTTGTGGGTGATGGAGTACCTAAAAAAAATACGTACCCCAACATCTGCAATCCAAGGCCAACAAATCAGTCTCACACCTCATGGTCCAGCTCAACACCCAATCCATCACAGCCACAGAAGCAAGACTGGGAGAAAGCACTTGAAGCGATGGCTACCACAACAAATACATTCATGGAAGAAACAAGGGCGAATTTCGCCAATCAGAAAGTCAGATATTGCAACCAACTACAAGGAGCGATGCATGGCGGTCACCCTTTGAAGTGGCAAGTCGTATGAGGAGCCACAGAAGAAGGGTGATGCAACTGAGCTTGAAAAGAAGGATGAGGGGCCAAAGCAACCAAGTGGAAGAGGCTCAACTGCAAGGCAACAGACGCAGGATCCACCTGCGGATCAAGAGAAAGGCACACCCAAACTAGAACAACTACCTCCAAGGATTCCTTATCCTCAGAGGTTGAAGAAAGAGGACGACCAGAAGCAATTCTTCAAGTTCTTGGAGATGCTACGGAAGGTGGAGATCAACATCCCGTTTGTAGAGGCTCTCTCACAAATGCCTATGTATGCGAGATTTATGAAGGAGTTGCTGACAAAGAAGAAGAGGATGCTCACTGACGAGACGTTCCCGATACCAGAGAAGTGCAGCAACATCATCAAATCCAACCTTCCACCAAAGCTGAAGGACCCAGGTAGCTTCACTCTTCCAATTAGCATAGGAAAGGAGTACTCAGGTAAGGCTCTATGTGACTTAGGAGCTAGTGTTAACATTATGCCTTTGTCTATTTGTGAATCATTGAACTTAGGAGAGATTAAGCCTACCCCGGCAGTACTTCAGTTAGCTGATAGAACCACCCTCCGCCCATATGGAGTGGTGGAAGATATTCTGGTTAAGGTGAAAGATTTTATCCTACCCTTAGATTTCATGGTTTTAGATATAGAAGAGGATGAAAATATTCCTCTAATTTTTGGAAGGCCATTCTTGGCCACAGCAGGGGCAGTGATTGATGTGCCTAGGGGAAAAGTAACTCTTCGAGTGAATGGTGACCAAATTATAATTAAAATTTTTGAAAAACCACCAATCACCGCGGAGAACTTTGCTCCTCTCATGTGCATTCAGGATCGAATGGAGAGAGTGTTGGAAAGACGTTGAAAAGCAAGGTGCCACCCTTGAAGGGATCTTGGCAACCACCCTAACCTCTGAAAGGAGGTGACCCGTCAGGCTCGTAAAGTTAAACAAGCACTAGTTGGGAGGTAACCCAATGTTTAGGTAGCATTCACTTAGTTTAGTAGTTTTTAGGAAATTAGTGTAGGTTATTTTTTTTATTTTATTTTATTTAAAAAAAAAAGGGACTTCAGGTACAGACCTGGTGCGCCTGGCCGCGCAACTCTGCACGCCTGGGCGCGCACTGGGCGGAAGAACCCAGTAAAATGGGGGATTTCCTGTTTATTGATATATTTTGTGTCTTTTTCCCCATTAGCCAGTTCCTGTACCTTTGCAACAAAAATATGTATTTGCTTTCTAGGATTTTTTTTTTAGTTTTATTGCTTGGTTATTTATTTGGATTATTTGTTATTTGCATCAAGCTATATATTTTGTAACAAATATAAGTCAATATTTTCCCCATTAGAGGTGCTATTTGTGGGCACTTGTTTTTCATGACTCATATTAAGTTTGGGGGAATGTTTTCTTATTTTTGTTAATGCTGATTTTTCAGATGCAAGTAATAAGTGTTCCAAATTTATTCCATGCAATTTTTTATTTTGTAGTTAGGTATGTTTAGTTTAGTTTGCTTGAGGACAAGCCAACCTCTAAGTTTGGGGGAGTGGACAAAATAAAAATTACATTTTTCAGATTTGAATTGTTCTCCCATTTGTAGTATTGGTTTGTGTCTTAGGTAGAGGTTTTGTAATTATTCTAGACTTAGGATTATTTTTCTAATGATAGGTGTATATACTTAGTTTAGGATTAGACTCATTAATACATGTTATTTTTTTGTTGAGCTGTAAATATTTTTGAAATTTGGTTGTTTTGACAAAGTTTTTCAGAACTTGAGATTAGTGAACTAACTTTAGCTTAGTGAGATTTTGAGCCTTTTGATGGGGTATGTGATTTGTTGAAATATTTTGATTTGAGACCCCTATTCTTTAATGAGTGTGTTCTCTTTAGTTTTATGTTCTAGAACTTGACCTGTGACAATTTTGAGATTGATAATTCATTACATGCATAAAAATGATTAAGGCATTTAGGATGGTGTTTTTGTAGCCTTCAGAGATTTTTTGGATTTGTTTTCCCTTAGTTGCCCATTTTGAGTCTTATGACATAAAAATGATTTTTCTTTGGTACCCTGCACTTATTGTATATTTTTTTGTGAAGTACCTTAGGAATTTTGAATGAGCAATTGAGAGAGAGACATTTCAAAAGTGTAAAAATTGTGAAAGTATTGATTGAGTTACTCTTCTTCCAAAAGAAAAGAGAAAAGAAAATTGAAAAAGTGAAAATTGATGAATGAAAAGAGAGGAGAATTTTGTTCGGAAGAAGTAGTAGAGTAAAATTGAAAAAGAAGAAATTTGAAATAGTTGTGATTTGAGTGTGAGTCCTCATAGTATTCATTGCTCATTCATAATTTTTAAAGGAAAAGTTGTTTTGCATTTTAGCCCTTAGTTTCATCCTTTCTTTCTTTTATCCCACCTTGACACTTTTAACCATGTCCACATTACAACCAAATTAAAGACCTTTTGATTTGTGCATGTTTTTAATGATTTCAGTGCAGATTTGGGTCTATGGTCAAGCTTATGGTAATATTTAACTATTGTATGAACTTGAGTGAATTGTACAACCCTTGATACATATGAGAGATAAACACTGAGAGGGTGAGAGTGTTCACTAGTTCTGAGTTCTGATTGGTTTTGTTTCTTTAACCAAGTGTTGATTTGTGAATAGCTTGTATAAATATGTGGCTGTGTTGATGAGTCGAAGTCTTAAATTAGGTGCTGTACATTTTGATTTGGATGGTAGTCTTTTGTTTTAGAATTTTTACTTTACTTTTGCCTGGGACATGCAAAATGCTAAGTTTGGGGGTGTGATTTCGGTCTAACATATGATGTTTTAGAGCTTAATTTGACTCCCTTTTTCTTAGTTTTGGTTTGTTTCTTAAGTATTTTAGGTAGATTTTGTTTAGTTTTTAATTAGTTAGGTAATTTAGAATCCTTTGAACGTTTTGATCCATTTTGGGTATGTTTCAGGTACTTTTGGAGCTTAAATGAAGAAAATATTATTGGAGTTGAAAAGAGGATGAAAGAACCTTGAAATGGCACAAGAACGGAGAGAAACGGAGTTGGAAGTATCTCAGCACGCCCAGACGCGCAAGCAGCGCTAATTTAAGGCAATCAGAGTTTGCGCGCCCAGGCGTGGAGATTAGCACGCCCAGGCGCGCATTCGGCGAACAATTATGGACTATCAGACCTAGCGCGCCCAGGCGTGGTGTCTGGCGCGCCCAGGCGCGCGAACCTCATGAAAGCCCAATTGGGCTGATTTATGATGCGTTTTTCAGGGGATTAATTAGGATTTCGTTTTATCTTTTAAAATATAGGTTTTGGAACTAGGTTAGGCAGCTTTTAGAGAGGGAGATTACATAATTTTAGAGAGTTTTAGAAGAGGAGAATATCAAGGATTGGAAGATCCAAGGCTTTTCCATGGCAATCATGCATTCTTCTATTTCTCTTGTTCTTATTTTCATGATATGTAACTAAAACCCTTTGTTAGGAATTAGTGAATTTGTATGGATTAGTTTATTGATTTCATGAATTGATGTTTTTCATATTCTAAATCATGTGTTTGATGGTGTTTTTACTGTTATGCATAGAAGTAATTAATCTATGTTTTGGATCTCTAATTCTTCAATTGAGAGATTAAGAATTAGAATAGGCCATGCCTTCAAACAATATAGTTATTCAACAAGTAGGGATACAACTGGGTAATTATATAACATGATTAATTCCCTGTTCTTAATTAAGATTATTCAATGGTTTAATCTCTTAAGGAATTAAGGATTATCGAATTGAATAAGAAACGGTAATTATACAAGAGGGATCTAATAGTTACCAATTTAGGAATTTGTTCATGATTTAGGAAAAAACAGAGATTCATGATAAATAAACAACGCCTACAATGAAACCATGTTCCTAACAATCTTTCTCAAATTGCTCATAACTTTTATTTATTTTCTATTTTTAATTTAATTTCTAGTTTTATTTCAAATCCATCATAATTAATTAATTAGAAACCAATAGATTTTGCTTTTAACTACTCTTTGTTGAAAATTAGTTTAACAATTTGCAATCCCCTAGTGGAACGATATCTGGTCTTATTGACTATATTACTTTGCGATCAAGTATACTTACTAGAGAGTGATCAATTAAGTTTGTACATTTTGATTTTGGCGGTAGTCTTGTGTTCTAGAATTTTTATTTTACTTTTGCCTGGGACATGCAAAATACTAAGTTTGGGGGAGTGATTTGGGTCTAATATATGATGTTTTGAGCATGATTTAGACTCCCTTTTACTATGGATTTGGCTTGTTTCTCTTGTAATTTTAGGACTTTTTGTATTGTTTTTAGAAAGTTAGGTAATTTATAATCCTTTGAACGTTTTGATCCGTTTTGGGTTTGTTTCAGGTACTTTCGGAGCTTAAATGAAGAAAATAAATATGGAGCATGAAAGAGGATGAAAAGACCTTGAAAATGGCGCCAGAACGAAGCGAAACAGAGCCGGAATGAGTCCCACACGCCCAGGCGTGGAGCTCCCCACGTCCAGGTGTGTCTGCCGCGAGAAAATACACCAATCAGGTGCCTGACACGCCCAGGCGTGAGGTTCTTGGCGCCCAGGCGCGCATAGTGCGTGAAAGTGATGTTGTTCGGTATTTTGACCATAACTTGAGCTACGCTTATCCAAATGAGGCGATCTTGGTATCATTTTAAAGCTAAGGAAAAGATCTACAACTTTTCCAGACATAGCCTTGCTCAAATTCGTTCATATTTGGGGTCAAAATCAGTGTCGAATTTTCTGTCAAATACGAGAAAGCCCAATTGGGCCACATCCGGATCAGTTTTGCTCCAATTCAATTAGGATTAATTTTATCTTTTAAATATATGTTTTAGAATTAGGTTAAGCAGCCATTAGCAGTCATTAGAGAGAGATAGAGAGAGAGAGAGAGAGAGAGAGGGAGATTACATAAATTTAGAGAGTTTTAGAAGAGAAGATCAAGGATTGGAAGATCCAAGGCTTTTCCATGGTAATCATCATTCTTCTATTGCTTTTGTTCTTATTTTCTCAATGTGTAACTAAAATCCTTGTGTTAGGAATTGGTGAATTTGTATGGATTAGTTTATTTAATTTATGAATTGATGTTTTTCCGTTTCTAAATCATGTGTTTGATTGCGTTTTATTTCCAATTCATAAATCTAGCCAATTTATGTCTCGTTTTGGATCTCTAATTCTTCAATTGAGAGATTAGGAATTAGAATAGGCCATGCCTTCAAACAATATAGTTATTCAACAAGTAGGGATACAATTGGGTAATTATATAACATGATTAATTCCCTCTTCTTAATTAAGATTATTCAATAGTTTAATCTCTTAAGGAATTAATGATTAACAACGCCTACAATGAAACCATGTTCCTAACATCTTTCTCAAAGCGCTCACATTTTTAATTTATTTTCTATTTTTATTTTTATTCAATCTTAATTAATTAGTTAGAAACTTATTGATTTTGCTTTTAACTACTATTTGGTGAAAATTAATTGAACAAGTTGCAATCCCTGAGGGACGATATCTGGTCTTATTGACTATATTACTTTGCGATCTAGTATACTTGCTAGAAAGTGAACAGGTAGTCTGATGATCCTCCTGCACAGCATGATCCTCCTCCATAATTCTCCAGCAAAAGCTCCACACGTCCCACATACCAACCATCTATACTATGCATCACCCGGTGGATCCCCAACTCCCCACTAGCTCCCAGTGGAGTGCTTGACTGGCTCCCCCCGCTCTCTGCCTCCTCAGGGTCCTCCTCTACCTCGTCCGACTGAGTCGGTGCCCTACCACTGGGCACTGGGTCAGCTGAAGGAGTCCCATGAACTGGACTCATCGGACTAGCTAAAGGGGTCTCCTCCCGAATCACTCGAGAAGTAGAGGGATGGGATCTAGTAGCTGCTCTAAAACGAAAAGAATGAAATCGACGAGCTGGTCGAGCCGGGGGTGGTCCATGATAAGCATAAAATGGGGGTACATCAGGGTATAGATAATGGGTATGCGGAACCTACAAGGACGGACACGAGCCAAGGGGTTGGGGTGATAGAGGGTCACCTCTACCTCCCCCTCATAGGTGGCTCGATGGTCCTCGTAGTACCACACTCCACTAGGGAGCGGGCGCAACTCGATGCAGGCTAGATAGCGAGCCATCACCTACAATAGGCATAAGGGGTAAGCAATATAGTTCACATAATCGAATAAGCATAATTTAAAGCAGGTAAACAAGTATATATGCCAATTAGCCAAGAGATATACACAACATGTGAGCAAGACAATTCAGTTACTAATCAAACTCATTAATGATATGTCATGATGCTTTCACACAATCTCTCAAGTCCTGAGATTCTCCAACTAATGCTCTCATGCATGACCATCCAAACAACACGTATATGTGCCTCAGATGTATAGTAAACCTGCTCGGAATATAATCCATAACGACACTACCAAAGTGTACGTTGCGTCACAAAGACGTAACAACATTTCACTATGCTGCCCACATTACCAAAATGTGTCATCGAGCAAGCCACACGACTATGCCTGGAACGTGGTCCATATAACCAATTCAATATCGATGTGCACATCTCATCACCAAGACGAACATCCAACGTTCGCAGCAACCAATGCTGGCCACATTACCAAAATGTGACTACAGACAAGTCGTAACCAAATTGGTAATCCCAGAGTACCCTCCTCATGTTCCTCGAACATGACCAAATGATATGCTATCACCATATCACCATGCATTAATGCACACAAACATCCCATTTAGGGTTATCCATTAATCTCATAATGTGCAACATGCAATATATTCAATAATGCAATTACCAATGTAATTGAACATATCATATCTTCTTTTGGAACATATTTCATTTCTTACAATAATCCTTTCGTTTAATTAAACTTGACGTAGTTGAGAATGGCATTGTATTAGCATTCTGGTCACAAAGACTCGAGTAGTGCTTTAAAAAGACTCGAGTAGAGTTTCACTCTACACAAAGTACTCGAGTGGTTCTTAGTAAGACTCGAGTGGATCTTGGTTTTCTGAAAAGTTAAGGTCTCAGATTTTTCTAAAAGTACTCGAGTCATTACTCGAGTCTTCATCAACCCAGAAGACTCGAGTGGATCATGCAAGACTCGAGTGGTTCATCAGAAAAGTTCATTATTAACATCAGTCAGTACCCGAGTCCTGGATCAGAGACTCGAGTGTTGGTGCCTACCAGATGCACTGGTGCGTCCGGAATACTCGAATCTCGAGTCAAAGACTCGAGTGTTGACAGACAGATAACACTAAAAATTGAGTTTTAACATACCATTTTCAATTCTAATCAAGTTCAATCAAAACCAATGCTCAACAGAGCTAACATTATGTAAATTAAACATGTTCCAACACAAGAACAACATCATAATACACTGAATTGAATTTGAGCACCAATTATGCATAAAATCACATTTTCAACAACATAACATACCAAATTCAATTCTAAACATTTTCAGCATGTAAATAACCGTGATACATCTTACATGCAACATATAAAACTTGATCCAAACATCTTTTAAACTTAAATAGGCCTCCAAGCCATAAATCTAATTCAAGCAATGCCCATAGAGTCTCATGGTGACTCTACACTTAAAATTCAACAAATTAAACTTATTCTAGTGAACAAATAGCTTCACCCTTACCTCTAAGTCGTGAATCAACAAAGAGATTGCAGAGAAATTGACTGGAACACTCTAACCCACAAAACCCTTTGCATGCAGCCATATTTGAACAGGGTCCAAAGATCAGAGATTTTGACATGCAAATACAGTTTAACAATTGGGGAATTTGATTAGGAACTAATCTCTGCAACATAAACTAAAGGTAGGAATTAATTTGAGGGTTGTAGGACTCATATACTTACCAAAATCCGTGCTCCAAATAAGCTCCAGACTTCAGTTTCTGAACTTGACAGCAAACAACACCCAACTTTCGAGCTTAGATTCTTCCTCTACACGAACTCTTAGCTCTCAATTTTTATGTCATTGTATAGCTCGTGATGTGAGCTTTACAATGGTGTATAACACTCGAATCAACACTCAGAAACGAAAGAGAATGAAGGAGACAAAATCAGGAACCCTAGAACTTAAATTCTTGGAGTAATTTGACCAAAATAGGGAAATCTCGTCAACAATCGATTTTTATACACCAATCGAGCCTTCATGCAAGTCGACACGACATCCAGGAAGCTAACTTGAGTGGGTTTCGTGTCAACGAAAGGGATTCGTTGAGTGATGACTAACGAGTGCAACACTGACCAAAATACTCGAGTTTTCCCTGAAAGACTCGAGTCTTTTGGTCAAAATTTAAAAAATAAATATTTTAATTCCTTTCCCCCCCAAAACCATTCTAATATTACTTCTAGGTCCTAACTCAGGGACTAATATGCAAAAACCAATATTTCTACATATTAATAATTATTAAAATATTTCTCATGCATTTCACTTAGCACATGCACCCACATAATCACATAATTAATCTAAATTAATTATAAAAGAAATATTTAAAATTTAAGAAAATAATTTTGAATAACTTGCATGATTATAATTTCATTACATCAGGAAATGAAAATTTGGGGTGTTACAGTGAACCTCTTTTGATTTTCTTGGACTTATTCTCCGTCCTTCATCCTGAACAATTCATATTCTCCAGTTAGAGTGTTGATTCTCGACCTCTTGACCTCTTTTGTACCTTCATTTGTGACTTCCAAAGCATCCCATATTTCCTGCGCTATCTCACATGTAGATATCCTGAAAAACTCATCATAACTCAAAGCAGATGTTATTATATTTTTCGCTTTCAAGTCGTATTGGACTCTTCGTTCCTCCTCTTCCGTCCACTCACCCATAGGCTTGTTGACGATGATTCCATTTATCACACAGGTAGGAACGTAGGGTTCATTAACAACAGCGTCCCAAACTTTTAATCCTACTCCTTGAATAAAAATTTTCATTCTCGCTTTCCAATAAGCGTACCCCACACCATCAAACATGGGGGGCCTATTAATAGAACTCCCTTCACCACCAAACGGAGAGTTTGAAGCCATTACTCTTGAGACTGTTAAGTCCTTTAACACAAGAGACTAGCTCTGACGCCAATTGTTAGGATCGGCCTCAAACCTCGAGAGGGGGGGTGAATCGAGTTTTATTAATTTATTGAAAATTGCTCGAACGTTTAAAAAATAGTTTTAGTGGAGATATTAGTGAAGGCGAATCGATAGAAAATAATTAAATAGAGTTGCACGAAAATGATTTAAAACAATATAAATAGCCGAAAGTAAAAGAGATAGGGAAGGGGAACATGCAAACCAATTTTTATACTAGTCCAGTCTTTCCAGCGAAAGACCTACGTCCAGTCCCCAAGCGACCCGCTTGAGATTTTTATAAACTTGCAAATTGAGCTGCCCCGCACACTACTAGGAACCTCCGTTTGCTAGGGACCTTGAATTCACACAAGGGCTCCTCACCCTACGAACGTGCCACACGTTCAACTAGGATTTGTGAACGAGCTTTGTTATGCTTGAATCACGAGCTTTAAATAGCTACCGAATATGTGAACTGAAAGTGAGTGTAGAGCAAGTTGTGAGCTTGGGAAGTTGGGTGTTCGAATTTGTCAAACCAGATTTCAGAGTTGAGGTTTACTTTGAGCTTTGATTATGGTAAGCTCAAGTTTCCTCTTGATTTGAAACGTGTTTGATTTCAAAGTTTATGTTGCATAGAATGTAATTTAATCTTTTTCCCCAAATGTTATGCATGTTTGATGGATCAATTTCTTTGGTCTTGTGACCTTGCTGATCTGAGATTGCTCTGCATGCATGAAGCTGAAAAGGGATTTTGTGGAAATTGGAGTTTGACAGTTTCTCTGAGTCAAGCCTCTGTTCAAACACAAACCTAAGGTATGGGGGAATCTTACCATTTGCTAGAATGAGAATGAAATGCAGTGGGACATAGGATGAGCCACCATGAGGCTTTAAAGGCTTAGTTCGAAATAGGACTTTGGCTTTGAGGCCGATTTGAGCCATAAGACTTGTTTGAATAAGTTTGAATTGATGCATGTGAACTTAATCGATGCTAAAACCATGTTAAAAATGAGTACATGTGAAATTCATACTTGAAGTTGTTGAATTTCTTGTTTTTATGCATAATGAAATGGATTTGGGTAATTTCTGTGAATTGATGTGTTCTCTGTACTTGAGCAAGTTCTATTTGATGCATGCATGCTGTATAAACATTGAATCCATGAATTAATTGAGTATTTTGTGTTTTGACACTATGAGTTGTTGATTTACATGTTTTAATGCATAATTATGCGAATTTATGTAATCTCTGTGGATTAATGTGATTTCAGTACTTAAACATGCTCAAAATGTGTTTTGTCAACTATGTGAATGTTTGGTTTAAGTTAATTTTGGTTAGAAATTAAAATGGTATGTTAAAACCCATTTTTCAGTGTTCTGCTATAATGAATAATCGATTACCACGACCTGGTAATCGATTATCATGCTGAGTTCTGACATATCATGTGAAAATAGACGTGATAATCGATTATCAATGCTGAAAAATGCTTAAAAATGCCATTTTAATTTCTGAACCATTATTGTTTAACTTAAATTAAATTCCTGGACATGATAAATGACTGAAATACTTCAATACTTCATTCTTTTCCAATTTCTTCACTTTCTTAAACTTTTCAGAAAAAGGCCATAAGTGGCGTAGCCACTTTATGATGGTTTTAACCAGTTTCATTTCCTTAACTTAATAATTTCCGGAAAAAGGCCATCAGCGACATAACCACTTTGTGATGGTTTTAGGAATAGTGATTAGGACGTTATTAATCAGTTTGAATTATTATTCCATTGGGACACCACTGATGGGTTACTTATCAACCAAATGGATGTAATGTGTAACACCCCGATTTGACAACATGAAAATATAATTTCTTTAATTCAATATAGTGAAAATTTGGGCCAATTTTTTTTTTGATAACATAACATGGACATGAGAATCTCCAGTTCCAAAATCTTTTATCAAAATATGTTATAATAGAAATTTGATTCTCATATCTCACGTTATACTTCAAGTTCCAAACCGAGATGCCACGAAACATCGCACTTTGAAACTTACTTTCACAATTCATATTTAAAAGCCCATCTCGTTTGTTCTTAACCAGAAAACTTAACATTGATTACCCAGCATTGTAAAACATAATTCGGGTGTACATGTGGATGCAGCAAATGATGTCTAAGTACCTGCTAGGGGAGTACAATACTCTGAAAAGGAAGACCTTAACACTAGGCCTATCCACCAATCCTTATCTCCATCCTTGACGGGTGCTCCTTCTAGCTCCAGGTACTCCTCGGCATCGTCGATTCTCTCATAGTCGTCAGGTTGTACCAATTCTTCCGCGTTTCTTTGATTCTCTAGCGCACATCTGCTCGTTGTGGCATCAGCATCCACCAACAAAACAACGAGGCAGGAGAGAGTAAGCATTCCGAACGACGCATCGTCGACGGTGTGGGTTTACGATAGGCAAAATATCAAGACCACACAAACACAACAAAATAACATATATGCATCATCACATTCATAATCATAATCATCATCAATTAATCATTCATCAACGCAAGCTTACTTTCACTTATCAATATCGTTAATCTCGTTGCGACGTATAATTCTTTCTTTCTCACATGCCTTTCTCAATCACCTCTTACAAATCTTTCACTTAAAGGGATCTCTTAATCAATTTATCTCATGGGATCAAAGTCTCTTTGTCCATATTTCTCGAGTCCATAATATCGGGAATTCAGGCTTTATAATTTGGGTCTACATCTCCTCGGAATCCATCCGCCTAGTCGGAAGCAATCAGGAGTACAGGATCTCTAACCACACCGGCTTTTCACGGATGGCACAGTAAATGAATTTATGAAATGTCCCGGGAAGTAAAGTGGGCACATTCAGCCGTGTTCGAGCATCCCTCTCACTGATCCAGATTTAGTCAAGGGGGCGTCAGTCATCTGTCTAGTGATCATGTGGTACTTCGTCCACGCCACTGAGTTACCAGCTCCGACCGGTTAAGCCAGAGCCCCTATGGTTTTTCCCACCTAGACAGACTTCTCAAGGCTTCTTGACGAATCACCATCATTGCCATCCCCTCTCTTAATCATCCAACTGAACACCACAAGGATAATTCAGATGTATCTTCCTCTCCACTACTTCGAGTTAGGGTTCTAGTCATGATGTTATACTCATTTGTTCTAACGTCGACCCATCCTAAGTCATCTCCGTCATATAGCTCCGACTATATACGGAATGCTTTTGTGGGACTCGACCAATATGTTTGATGGGCACCGACCCATTCTGAATCACTTTCGGCATATAGCTCCGAATATATGCGGGATATCGATAATTATTTTGATGGGCACCGACCCATTCTAAAATCACCTTCGGCATATAGCTCCAACTATATGCGAATTATCGATAATCACTTTGACGGGCACCGACCCATTCTGAATCACTTTCGGCATATAGCTTCGACTATATGTGAATTATTAATCAATCTTTGATAGATAGGCTCCGACCTATCCTAAGTCATTCCAACATATGGCTACGACCATATGGGGACTGTCTTTGTAGAACTCTGCAATCGTTGCGTCCGGGTCCAAAGGCATCATCATCGTCCGGACACTAATCCATTGGCCATATCGTCAGCTCGATCCACGTATTCGGGCGCATCAGCATCATCCGGTTCCATAGCGTGTTTAATCCATTAGAGTTCTGTTCTATTTTTTTTTGGGGGATTTCTCATAGTTCCTAATGTCTTTGCTATTCATACTCAACAATAATACTTATTATCATCATGCATAATTCAAAACTCTTAAACACATAAACAGAAGTATGCCATTTCAAAATCATCATCATATAAATTCATCACATAATAACATGTGGTCTTTGTCTCCTTCGTATACGTGGCCACACAACACAAACAATTGCCACTATACTACTGACTCAGAACCACCAAGTTCCGATCTTTGAGATGATCCGGAACGTCCTAATAAATCACCTAAATACCACGGTGTCTTAGGAAAGCTTCTCTCTCACCTTGGTTTGCAGTTACCGATTCCACAAGTTCCGAACGATCCGCTTCCTTCCTAGTCTGCTCGACTCCAACTTCTTCTAAGCCCCGCAAGATAGACACAGGAGTATTAATACTTTATTCAATATTACTCTTGAACTTATTCTCAAAGTAACTTAGGAAAAATTCAAACTTTGTCTTCATGTAAAACCAAAGCATCAATTCTTTTGCTCAAACTTGTCCAAAATCAAACACTAACTTTTATACTTTAAATTCGTGAGAAAATGATCAAATAAATTAATTTAATTCAAAAATTTCTTTGCTGGTCTCTCTTGGACAGCAATGAATTCAACTCCGAAAACACCGAAAAATTGCACTTTTCAAACCAACTTTATCTTATATTAAGTACTCATCAAAATTCAACTTCAAATCACTTTGGAAACATTTTTAAATAAGAAATACAACTTAGAAAAATTATGGACAGCATCATATTCTAAGTCTCAAGTTCACTTTCCATTGTCTAAAACCAATTTAAATCCATAGACAAACTAAGTATCTTGAAAACAATTAAATAAACACTTTGATCAACAATTTCTCAATCAAATAAAGTAGTTAAACTTATAGGCACATAGAAACCGAATCATACTCATATAAACACTTTAAATAAATGAATTGGTTGATGGTCCATTCTGGACAGCCACAACCAAGATTCCAAAACACCGAAAAATCGTTCTTTAATCTCTTTAATACTCCATGTTAAAATGAACATTTGAAATGATTTATTTTCAAACATAACACTATGAAATCAAATAGGGCAGCAACCAGTAAGCCCAATACTTTTTCAAATAACCAAGTTCTTTTCAAAAATCAATTAACAACATCATAACTTATTAAATAACTCATTTTCCTTCACTTCTTTTATCAAATAAACAATTCCAAGACACTTAAACAAAGAAGTTCAATTAACATGAATCACCTAAAACATATCATCAAGCAATCACTCATTCAATTATTTCAAGGCATCATGATCACCATACAGGTCCAGCCAAGTCACAAAATAAAGTACAAAATTCATATTTGACGAAAACATTTAAATAAAGCTTTTGTTCGATTACGGGAAAGCACAAAAGATAAAATCTAAAACTATACCAAATCAATTTGTTTAATCCTAAAAATTTCCAGAACATACACATATATGCCAAAGTTTATCATATAAAATTTCCAAGTCATTTGAACAAATATAAGTTAGGTTTCAAATCAGATTTCGTATGAAAAGCAAGATAGAACTGTTGCTGGCCTGAGGCCAAAACGCCACGATTAAAAATAGTGTTTCAACTTTGAATTGCATAAGAATTGGTATAAATCTTCCTTACACAATCAACACCATCTCATAAAAATTTCAGACTATTTGGAGTTGTGCAAGTCATACTTTTTCAATTAAGCTTGTCACTAAGTCCGAAAATCTGAACCAAACGGTTCACGATTTTGCCTTTAGCAAAATTATAAAATCCACTCCAAATCTCTTCAAATTTTACAGAGAACTTCAGGACACGTGTAAGAAGCTACCATAAAAATTTCAAGTCATTTAGAGTAGTTTAGGGTCAAAAACTCTGTTCAGGTTTAACCCGAAAAGGTTATTTTTCCGAAATCGTTTTCACACAAATGACTCCATTTCGATTATCAAACCAACTTTAAAAATCATATAAAAATTCAGAGACAATCCATTTAATAACCTACTTAAAACAGTATCCAAGTTTCAGAATCATCGAACATATGCCAGTACTATTTATCCAAATCTTTTTCACTGAAAACCTTAGACTTCCATAATTAACACCGAACAACCACAATTCATTTAAAATGCGAAAACAATTCCAAATCCATTCAAATTTTCCATAATTCATTTAAATAGCATCAAGGACCACATATCAAAATTTCAAGGCAATCCAATTAGTATAACTATCGTTTCTCAAAGTTTCTTACAAGAAACTCACTTATAGATCAAAATTTCAGCACTTAAATCAAATTGTTCAAACCAAAACATTTTCATGATCTAAACTTTGATTTATACTTGCATGTCATTAAAATCATAGATCTAGTTAATGCATCAACATGGATCAACAATCCTTTAGAGGAGTTTTAGTCATTTGGCTCATAAGAGCAAAATAAAGTGAAATAAAATATGAAACCTTTTTGCATGTAAGTAAAAATTAGATCTTTTTCCAAAGTTCAACACTTTACTAACTAAAAATCACATACACAAATAAAAGTCATTCTTCTTCACTTTTAAATGACGTGCATGAATTATTTGACTTCAAAAAAAATAAACCTTTTCAGGAAAAGTCTTAACTTTTCTAAAGATCATTACTTTAAACATAAAGGATTACTTTTGCATCATAAACACTTCAACAAGTCTAGATCTATTTATAAAAATGTCATGCAATATGAAATAAATAAGACAAAATAGTACCCATCACTTATTCTTTCATAAAAGTTATGGTTCTTTACATGCATGAATAAAGACTTAAACTTTTTATCAAACGAACATCATTTATTCACTTAAGCACTTTCTCATACAAATCAACAAAAAAATCAATCCATCAATTATTTTTCCTTCAAAAACCGAATCAATATATCATGAAAACAATTTTCTTTAACTCAAATACAACATGCATCAAATATGTTATAGTTTAAGCATCGATCTAGACATGCATGCACATAAAAGCACTAGGTCTAGCCTTGAAACCAACATGCATCAACATTTATAAATAAAAATCAAGCCTTTTAAATTAAAAATCAAGAACCGAATTAAACTAACCTAGATCTTGACATGCACATACTTAGAAATAGTAGATCTCAAAGAAAATCACACATGCATTAACACAAAAATCATTTTCCTTCAAATCAAACCCCAACCATGACATGCAAAGGAAAAATAGGAAAGATTTGTGCAAATCAACAACTCATAGTTTAGGAACACCATAGATCAACTCATAATCAATCATAAAATTTGAAAATCAAAGATCAAAATCATTTGAACCAAGAAGGGCCAAAACTGTGAGCATCATCCTTGTGGATGCATGTTAATTTTTTATTTTTAAAACTCAAATACAAGTAGAATCAATCTTAGAAAATCATAAGAAAACTTAAAAATCCACATGCAAGAGCTCAAGGCCAAGAAACAACAAAAATCCTCCTTGAGGCTCATAGAAGAACCGAAAAATAAAAATGATAGAGAAGAAGAACAACAAGCATCAAGTCAATACCTAAGTTGAAGAACAAAACGGGTAGAAAGATCCAAGCTTTTTCCTTCTTCCTCTTCTTCCCCTTCTACGGTTTTTCTCTCTCTCTCTCTCAAGTTCTAGAGCTTGATGTGGCTCTAGAACACAAGTGTGTAGAAAATGGGTAAAGAAACTAAGAAACCTTCCTCTTCTTCTTGCTCCCTCACGGCTCCTTCTCTCTTTCTCTCTAACTCTTGTTTTCTTCTCTTTAGGTTGTGAAGTGTAGAAGTGGGTAGAATGGCAAAATGAGAAGTGAAGGAGATACAAGGGGTATATATATATATATACATGGGTTTTGGGGCTTGGGCTTAAAGGAGAATGAGTTAAAAGTCCAAAAGTCCAAGGGTAGTTTAGGAAATTTAAATCTATTCTAGGGGTAGTTTTGGTAGTTCACAATGTTGCATGTTAATAGTAAATTGGTGGGAGACATACAAGAGTGATTTAGGGAAATAGATCAAATCAACATCAACTCACTTTATTAAATACATGTTATTTTATTCTAATTTATTTTATCATCCCATGCATCACACAACACATACACATGCACATACATATACATTGCATTTTCATTTTCTAAAATCACCCTTTTCATATATAAAAAGAGATTCTCAAAAGAAAAGTTCATTAGAGATCAAAAACTATTTTTCATGATCAATATCTTTAAATTTCGTACTTCACATATCTGAGAAATAATTTTCGTAAATCAACCCATAAAATTATTAAAGTTACATTTTTGAAATCTACATTTCAATACGATCGTTTTCATATAAAGATCATAAAATTCGGAGTTACGGTTAAAAAGTTATGAATTTCTGAAGTTTGTTAAATCTATAAAGATGCACAAAGAAATTCATTTCTCAATGAAATCACAAATAATAAAATTCATGACTTACTTCTTATCAATTAAATTACTCCAAACTCAATAAAATCATTTGCTTGAACTCTATAAAAATCTTTGTTTACCAAAATTCCATAAAATCGACAACTGATTACGTAATCGAATAAAATACCCATCGAAAATCCTTTGTAAAACAATATCTCAAAATTCTTCTTTAATGAAAACTTATTTATCTTAGTCGGGAAAATACGAGATGTCACATAATGTCCATTGGGACTCCCACAGGGTAAAATATCAACCAAATGGATATAAAAGTTCCATTGGGACTCCTGTAGGGAAAATATCAACCACTGAATAAAATTTCGAGTAGGACTCCTCCAAGATTATTGTCAACCATATGGAATTAAGTTATGCCACTGGGTGAAATCCTCATAGTTCTCTTTTAGAATTTAGCAATTATGATATTAAACGAGTAAAATTCTAAAATTTAAAGAAAATAAGAGTTTTATGAAGTTTTCCTCAAAATACTCGAGTAGTTCATGAACCACTCGAGTAGTTCATGCAAAAATACTTGAGTATTTAAAGATCTACTCGAGTCGTTCTTCACTTTTCTAGAATACTCGAGTCTTTCTCGAAATACTCGAGTCTTTTTGCTGCAACAGCACCAATTTTCTACATTTTATGCACCTATTTGAAATTCTTACTTGTTTATTCCAATTCAATGCAAAACAGAAGTCCTAACACATAAAATAAACATGTTACAAACATAAAACACAATCAAAACAACATAAAACAGAATCAAATCACAGATTTCAGGAAAGCATAGAAAATGACCATTTTAACTTATGATTTCATTTCTACTCAATTTTAAATTCGTGCAACAATCCAGTAAGCATTATTAGGTCCATTTAAACTTGTTTGAATATTAAAACCATGGGTTTCTGACCTCCAAGTCAGATTCCCAATTTCAGTTGCATCCCTCTTTGAACCTTTAATGGTTCCTACATTTTTAGCTTGAAATAACTCATTCTAATATTTAGGTAACTCCTCCCTTACCTTATTGAAGTTAAAGAAACGATTGATTTGAAGAAAAAGGGGTTGAATCAAAACTTTTGTTTCTGCACCTGTGTAAAACAGTTGCTGACATTGGCCATCAATTGCACCACGAATAAGACATAGAAAACAACGAAACAAGTTAGCTCAAGCAACTAGGGAATTCTAACTTTAATCAGAAACAAATTTGGAATCAAAAGGGTTCCTGGATTTACCAAACCAATTAGAGAAAGAAGGGTGTTTGCTACTGAATATTACTATGTTTTTGCAGCTTCAAACTCTCAACTTTGAAAGCTTAGAACTCAATCTGCAGGAGGTTAATTTGTGTGGTTGTTGGTTCTAATTTAAGATTGGAATCAGAACTTCAATTTGTGTTTTGGTTTTACTGGAATTGGGTGAGAATTGAGTGAGAACGAAGGGATCAAAGACTGCACCAGAAAACAGAGAAAATTGGACAGAAATTTGGGTTTGAGAGATTTTGATGAGTTTCTAGCTTCCCAAATCACTTATTTATAGTCAAAGATTACCCTCCTTCGATGTAAAGTCCAGCTCTATGCTTGGAACTAAGAGAATTGCGTTTTGGTTCGAAGTTTGAATTGAAACCGACTTATACACACACAACCACTGCTCGAACTACTGGAGTCTTTTCCAAAAGACTCGAGTATTCGAACTAAAAATTCAAATTTTCTAAGTACTAGTTACAGTACTCGAGTCTTCCCCACAAATACTCGAGTATTTTAACCAAATTTCAGAAAAATCAATATTTTATTTAATATAATAATATTATTCTTCTAAATATTTAATTTCTTTTATTTATTTCAAAATATAGGGTCTTACAGTAGGAATAGGAGAAAGAGATCAATCGATCAAGGAAATTCCGGTGGTTAGGGATTTTCCAGAGGTGTTACCGGGTTTTCCGCCAAGGAAAGAGGATTGAGCATGGAATGAGTTGTTGAGCATCAACATTTTCTAAGGATGACTTAGGTCTGGGTTATTATCAAATCGGAATTTGGAAAGAAGATATTCCCAAGGAAGCATTTCAATCCCAATACGGACATTACGAGTAAGTAGTGATGTTGTTTAGATTGATTCATGCCTTGCTATCTTCATGGGCTACATGAACAGAACTTCCAGACCTTATCTGAATTCTTTTGTGCTAGTGCTCATTGAAGATACCTTAAATATATTTTGAAGAATTTCAAGGATCATGTGAAACATTTCGAGATCATGTTGGAGATCTTAACGGAGAAGTGGTGGTATGCTAAGCCCTCCAAGTTCAAGTCTGGTGGAATGAAGTTAAGTCTTTGAGATGTGTGATCTCTAAGGAGGGAACAGTTATAGACCCACCAAAGAAGGATTCAATTCTGCAATAGGAATAACCTAGGTCAGCCCCTGAAGTTCGAAGTTCCTTAGGGCTGACTGAGTATTATTGTAGGCTCTCATGTAGACTTTCTGAAGTCAAAATTCCTTTATCCAAGTTAACTCGGAAGGATTAGCCTTTCATATGGAATGAGAAGTGCAAAGAAAGTTTTCAGTAATTGAAGGGAAGGCTAATATCCTCTCCTGTGTTATGCTTGCCGATCCATGCAAAAAGTTTTGAAGTGTAGTGTCATGTATCGAGGTAAGGACTTGGAGGAGTATTGACACAATAAAGGAAGGATGAAAGTTTGAGGATGTTTGTCAATTACCGATAGCTGAATAAGGTCACTATTAAGAACGAGTATCCATTACCAAGGATAGATGACCTTATGGACCAAGTTCATGGAGCTTCGATATTTTTCAAGATTGATCTGAGGTCGGGGTACCATCAGACCAGGATTCGGGAAGAGGATATCCCTAAGACCGCATTTCGATCTTGATACGAACATTATGAGTATGTCGTAATCCCGTTCGGATTGACTAATGCACTTGCAATTTTCATGGACTACATGAATCGAATCTTTAGACCAAATCTAGATTCGTTCGTGATTGTGTCCATTGATGATATCCTGATTTATTCTAAGAGTCCCGAAGAGCACGCCGAGCATTTGAGAATTATGCTGAAGATCCAAAGAGAGAAGCAGTTATCTGCCAAACTCTGTAAGTGTGAGTTTTGGTCGAAGGAAATAAAGTTCTTAGGACATGTAACTTCTGAATGAGGGATAGCCGTGGATCTGACGAAAGTGGAATCAATCCTGCAATGGGAGCAACCAAAGACAGACGCTGAAGTTCAAAGTTCCTTAGGACTAGCTGGATATTATAGAAGGATTTTCTAAGTTTTCTCCACCCTTGATTAAGTTCACTCGAAAAGATTAACTCTCCTTGTGGGAAGGGAAGTGTGAAAATATCTTCCGACGGCTGAAGGAAAGGGTAACATTGTCTCTTGTGTTAATCTTACCTGATCCCTGCAAGATCTGTGAGGTGTACTGTGACGCATCCAAGCAAGGGCTCGGAAGCGTATGGATGCAAGAAGGGAAGAAACTCAATTTCCATAAAGGAACGGATAAAGTTCTTTATTTCAAGACAAGAACTTGTGTTCCGAATGATCCGAAAATTGAAATTAGTTTTGGAATCAAGCACACAAAAGATGAATGAGTAGAAATTATGCTTCTTAATTGCTAAGTGGTGAAGCGACGACACAATGGAACCATGAAAGGTAGTTGTTTGGAACGGAAGACCGACACATCACCTGAGAGATATTCAAAGAGGAATTCCGGAAAATTTGAGTCTTTCCTAAGAGATTTGATGGGAACGAAAGAGGATGAATTGTGGAAACCAAACAAGTAGATATGGATCTTGGAGACTGTGATGTTTAGTTCGAGAGATTGAAGAAGCATTCCAGGATGACCTAGATAAAAGGTCCAAGTATGATAGGCTCGAAAAGGGATTACATTCGAACCTCAAGTCAGCTATCAGCTAACGGGGAATGAAGAAGTTCTCGACATTGGTAAGCATGCGTGAGACTTATGAAGACAATGGAAAACATAGAAAGTTCATGAGAGAGATGCTTGAACTTTGAATAATAGGAAAACTGAAGAAAGGAAAACTCAATTGGAAGGGGAGGAAAAGTGATTAAGTATAATCAATTATGGATAAAAGAACAAATTGAGGAATTAGAGATAGATGCATTGAGGTTAGGGAAACCTCGACTGCAGAAAAATAAATAAAAAGTGTAGTGTGAAAGGAATCACTTATCCACTTCAGTGTGGAGGGTGCACGACACCTAACCCTGAATTAAGTTGCGGTGTACTCAAGAAAATAGTTTATCTTGATTAGAAGAAGTCGAGGTTCTGTTCGCCAGATTTTTCCAAGGATAAAAGCAAGAAAGGAATGAACAATCAGGGAATCCAGTGAGGAAAAGTGTTCACCTTGTTAGGATGCGACTTAGATTCTGGTATAGGTAACTCGAGTGTATCTTTTTCCCTGATTGGAATTAACGTGGTCAAATGTTTTCGATTATGTTAATTGAACCATTTGATAGTTTGAGAATCTAAGCAAACTCTTGGTTCAAATTTCTGTAATCAAAGCCTTTATCACAGTTGGATGTGGTAAATATCTTGAACATTACAGGAAAGGAAAAGATCAGTCAAAGCTAGAGAGATTAACAACCATCGGGAAAGGACAAACATTTGTCTCCCCAACGGAAATGTCTCTAGAACTTGACAGTCTGACTAAGTCTGATAGTGACTATAATGTTTCTTATCTTTAAGTTCATCTAACTTAAGGAAATATGGTATAGTCTTTCTTGAGAGAGATTATATCTGAAAAGGATGATTTTATTGCTAATAAGTTTAAATATTAGGACTGATCACCCTAATGTTTATAACTATTAAGGAATAAAATCATACAAATAAATCCTTATTCATGCCCGAGTAATCAGAGTGCGCAGCGGAAAATGTTTTTCTATTAAATGAATATATATATATATATATATATATATATATATATGAAAGGTGCTATTTGAAAAAGTTTTTGTGCAAGAGATTTCATTGAAAATATTTTGTGAAATATTTAAGACAGGAAATTTGAGAAAGTTTAAGAAAAATCTTTTAAGTGGGGGAGAATATTCCCTAATGATATTTTGAGAAAAAGAACATAAGGAATTGTTTATATATATATATATATATATATAATTTTAAAAATGCAGAATTTGAGAATGAATTTCGGGGACGAAATTCCTTTTAAGTGGGGGAGTAGTGTAACACCCCAATTTTCGTCTTCTAAATATTAAATAAATCAATTTCAATAGTAATGATATAATTAATTTATGTTGATTCAAAAGCTTCATTTTTTTACATTATGTACTTTAAGATATATAAGAATAGGTAATATATTTTTATATATTAAATTTGTACAAAAATATTAGTTTTGCAATTCAGCCCTTAGGGTAGGACCTAATTGCAATATTGAAAAGGTTTTTAGAGGGAACTTATTTAAAATATATATTTTTTGAAACTTTCATCGTGGTAATCGATTACCACGAGTTGGTAATCGATTAACAAAGTGCAGAACAACTAGGGTTGAGTACGTATGGTGATTCATTTCCCTTGGATCCCAGAATTGACACGAATCAAGCTCCAAGACACGTCCTTGGACTCGTGTCGAACTGCATGAACATCAAATTTATCTATATAAGGCTTATGGTTGAAGGATTTGTGTCTTTTTGCCTAAGTTTGGGGTTGAAACTATGTTAAGGGTTCTTAACTTTGAACCTTCAATTCTTTTTCGATTTTGAGAGTTAGATCATGAGTTATACACCTTTGTTATGCTTGAATCACGAGCTTTACATAGCTACCGAATTTGTGAACTGAAAGTGAGTGTAGAGCAAGTTGTGAGCTTGGGAAGTTGGGTGTTCGAATCTGTCAAACCAGATTTCAGAGTTGAGGAGTTTACTTTGAGCTTTGATTATGGTAAGCTCAAGTTTCCTCTTGATTTGAAACTTGTTTGATTTCAAAGTTTATGTTGCATAGAATGTAATTTAATCTTTTTCCCCAAATGTTATGCATGTTTGATGGATCAATTTCTTTGGTCTTGTGACCTTGCTGATCTGAGACTGCTCTGCATGCATGAAGCTGAAAAGGGATTTTGTGGAAATTGGAGTTTGACAGTTTCTCTGAGTCAAGCCTCTGTTCAAACACAAACCTAAGGTATGGGGGAATCTTACCATTTTCTATAATTAGAATGAAATGCAGTGGGACATAGGATGAGCCACCATGAGGCTTTAAAGGCTTAGTTCGAAATAGGACTTTGGCTTTGAGGCCAATCTGAGCCATAAAAGACTTGTTTGAATAAGTTTGAATTGATGCATGTGAACTTAATTGATGCTAAAACCATGTTAAAAATGAGTACATGTGAAATTGATACTTGAAGTTGTTGAATTTCATGTTTTTATGCATGATTAAATGGATTTGGGTAATTTCTGAGAATTGATGTGTTCTCTGTACTTGAGCAAGTTCTATTTGATGCATGCATGCTGTATAAACATTGAATCCATGAATTAATTGAGTATTTTGTTTTTTGACACTATGAGTTGTTGATTTACATGTTTTAATGCATAATTATGCGAATTTATGTAATCTCTGTGGATTAATGTGATTTCAGTACTTGAACATGCTCAAAATGTGTTTTGTCAACTCTGTGAATGTTTGGTTTAAGTTAATTTTGGTTAGAAATGAAAATGGTATGTTAAAACCCATTTTCAGTGTTCTGCTGTCATGAATAATCGATTACCATGACCTGGAAATCGATTATCATGCTGAGTTCTGACATATCATGTGAAAATACACGTGATATCGATTACCAATGCTGAAAATGCTTAAAAATGCCATTTTAATTTCTGAACCATTATTGTTTAACTTAAATTAAATTCCTAGACATGATAAATGACTGAAATAGGTCTGATCGGGTATTCTCTAATTTTCCTGAATTTATTCATGGAATATGTTTAAATTACTTAAAGATAATGTTGGATATTATCAAGTAATTCAAATACCAATCAGTGAATTTAACTGTGATGCATTCATGCATGGAGTTTGGATGATAGATCGAATTGTCATGGTTATTTTGTATAACCTGAGGAGGGCCTCTGGGAGCGCCAAACACGTCCTGCTTGATGACACATTTATTTGTAATAAATGGAAACGTGGCCAGTGTAAGGATACCGATGATGTGATTATTACGTTGGAGCGTGACGTCTGTGAGATTGTGGCATTTTGAATCACTACCAAGCTTGAGCGTAATACATTTCCAAGGAATTCTATTGAATTGTACCCCGCAAAGGTACCGAGTACACAAATTGTACATGAAGTTATAAGGTGGTCGTCCCGGAGAATGGGAAATAGTTTCTATGGAAGCTAAGACTGATGATAGGACATTCATGTATCATACATGTTGCATTGAAAGTAAATAAAATAAAATAGCGTATGCTCATGTGTAGACGCATATCTTTCATGTTGGATTGCCTAACTGTGATTGTTAGAAATTTTATTCCCATTTGATAATGCGAATATGTATAGATGACCCCTGCCCTTATAGGTATTGGTTCGATACCTTGTCGAGTTAGAGTTCAGTGGGAGTGGATGACCCTAAGGCACCGGCAGTTTATAGAAAGTATGGATTGGGAACTCTTGACACAGCTCTTGAAGTCTCGATCCGATAATGGAATGGACGAAGGACCAGTGATCAGCTCTAGAACGTCATTATTTTGATAATACTTATAATACATATGTTTTGAATTTTTATAATAGAGATTGGATTTAGTTCCATATATTGATATTAATGTTGTACTTGCGAATTTAAGGTGCTCAATTTTATAGACAAGAGTTCATCTTATATTTTGTAAACCTTGAATAATTAATATAAATCATCATGTTATATTTTCGCTAACTCTGATCTTAGTATTCAAACTCGGTATGAAGAAAGCATGATTTAAGTTAACCTCCTGAGATAACTCTACTTACTAATCAAGCTATTTTCTAGGAAAGCATAAGTCTGCAAAAGCTATTTCCCGCCATCAAAGTTATCCAGGAATGATTTTAATTACTTAATGTTGGAGTCTTTCTTCTACAGAACCTAGTTTCAAGTCAAGTACCACAACTTAATGTATTCAGAAAGGGAAGTTTTATGTCCAGATTTTCTAGCTATCAATTTAAATAATATGAAATTAATGAAATTTTTTTTACGTAAATAAAGCAAACATTGGGTGTTACAGTAATCGATTACTTCGGCTTATTTTCATAAAATTGATTTTCCAAAGAAGAGTATGTGACCATAGGTTTTCAAAAACATTTTTAACAGAAAATCTAACTTAAAACAATTTTACAAAAAATCTTTTTATGAAAAATTTAAAACTCTTTTTGCAATTAAAACATTCTTCTCCATTTGTCTAAGTGTGGTCTATAACTAAAAACAATCAATTACCTAACCTTACAATAATTGTCTTATAGACGGATAGAGACAGGTATTAGGCACTTGAATTCCTTGAGACTAACTTCATTGTTGACTTAATGAACTTCAATCTTTTTAAGAGTCTTCTTAGCATTCCAATATCTTGAATCATATTGTCAACCTCCTTAGGATCATTGCATTGTTCTACAAAATATAACTTAATTCTTGGAGAGCATGGTTAGTCCAAATATGAATTGTTATGCATGATATAATCCATTTATCAATTAAGCACATAACATACTTCTTGCAAATAATTCATTTGACATTTGTCATTTGTCATCATCAAAACATAATGGATTTCACAACATGATATCTAACATAGAACGGTTTGGCCGCTATACAGGTTGTGGAAACATCGAGTACACGATTTCCCATCCCAGAATGTTGTTTTTCTGGAAGAGTTGATTATGGAAGGATGATTTAAGAGATGTGCATCCATAGCATAAAAGAATACTCACAATCTTGTTCTTAAATGAAGTTCCCAACGAGGACACACTTAATCAGGTTAATTGCTTCCCATGAGAACTCCTCTAATTGACTCTTTTGACTTGACCATTTCCGGTGCTGCCATTCTATAAGAAGCAATATAGATTGCAAAGTTCTATAACCAAATCGATATCAAACTTGATCTTCGCGATTCGATGGCGAACCCGATATTTCATTAGAAATTACTTTCGGAAACTTCCTTACAGAAAGGATCCCTTCAATTTCTTTTCCTTTTCTACACTATTTCCAAGATAAACACATATACTTCTTAGGATCTAGGTTCTTATACAAAATTGCCTCTTCATCACAATTAATTATCACTTGGTTATTAGACATCCAGTCCAAGCCCAAGATCACATTTAATTGTGAAAAAGGTGACTAAGTCTACTCTGAAGACATAATTCAATAAGATAGCTCAGACATACGAAGGAAACAAATACAAGAAAACTTGCAAAAGTTCGACCTTGAGGTAGCAGGGTGGATCAAACACAAAGAAAGGCAATCGATTCACGCCCGCACAAATGATTAATCAGCTTCAGAGTTACAAACTCTGCAAAGCAAATTATTAGGGAAGGAACTACCTAGCACTAAATCTGGGGATTTGATAGCTTTCATATTACTGAGGAAAATTACCCTCCCTAGAGGATATTAGCTATCTTTTAGATTCTTTGGAATCACCCTTCGTTGATTCCTTGGTGTCATAATGGATCAGCACTATGAACTTAAGGTTGGAACAGACCTAAAAGAAGTATATCACTATCATACTTCGACTTAGGCTACATCAAACACTATCAGATAAACACTAGACCGCAAACCAAAGGCCAAAGGATAGAACCTTTACTCCAGTTAGAAGTACGTAGGAGCATACTTCACAGGAAAACTCCACAAATCTTGATGACTGGCATATTGGACCACACACCCAAGGACCAAGAGTCAGGACCATTGCTCTGATACCATAAAAATATAACGTCCATCATTCTTATTAAAAATAATTTCAAATCATTTCACTATGTTCGAAAAAGTCTGAATATGAAAATTTCTTTAAGTGTGGTACTTCAAGTTCAAGTCGTGTATTTGGAACTGAATTCGGTGGAAGGAATAATCATTTCAAAAGTCATTTTGAGATAACTCTAGTAGCCCAAAATAGTTTTCGATAATAACTTAAATATAAGGTTATCTCAAGAAATCAACTACAACATTACCTCCTTCGTACCGAACTCATTTGATAAAATCAGAGTCAGCGGAATATATTAAAGTAGTTCATTTACATTCTTGGAATTTATAAAAACAAGAGTTAAGACACCGCTTTATAAATCCAGGTATAATCATTCCATGACTACCACATTTATAATCAAATTATGAAAACTAAGTTTTACTCTGATACATCTCTCAAATCATGAAGGTATGGTTTTTATCAAAAATTAGAGACGTCCAGAACTAGACAATGGTCCTTCGTCCAATCATCCTTTTGGCCAGATCTTCAAGAGTTGCACAAGGAGTTCTTATCCCAATATTGTTGGAAACCAACAAGCGGGCTTAGCAATTACTAGAGGGGGGTGAATAGTAAGTTGAAGCAACAATACCAAATAATTCGGATGGAATTAAGAATGAATGAACAAGACTGAATTTTCTGGAAAAATCACGAACTACTCGAGTATTCTGGGATGAACTACTCGAGTCTCAAATGAACTACTCAAGTATTTCGTGCAGACAGACAGAAATAATAGTTATTGAAAATTCAGTTTGTGCACCTAACTCACAATAGAGAATAGTGGAAGAAGTAGGAATTAAGAACAATATTTAAACACTTAAATACAACTTAATTACTACCCAATTCAATTAAATCTTTTCCTATGAAAATATTTGTTTTGGATGAGCAATAAGGAAGGAAAGCAAAAGAACACAACACAACCAAATTTATCCTGGTTCACTCCTAAATGAGCTACATCCAGTCCTCCTAATCACTTAGGAGATTGTGCACTAATCAAATTGTTAGAAAAATTACAAGGAATTAATTGAGATGCCTCACTCAACCTAACCCCTTCAAGAATGTACCAAATTCTTGATTTTCTACCCCAATTTAATTTTGGTGATGAAGAAACACTTCTTAAGCTCCTTGAATCCTTTCAAGAGCCCCACCAAGCTAAGAAACCTTCTTAGTCTTTTGCTTGAGAACTCCCAAGTCTTCAATAATCCAAGACCCACTTGGATTAGCTTGGACTCCTTCCAAGGCTTAATGGCAACGAGCAATATAAGTTTTTACAAGCAAATTTCAGAATGAATTTGCACAAATTAAGCACAACTCAATACTAATTGAGATCAAAACTCAACCTAAAAGAAAATAACAATATGAGAGCTAAGTTGAGTTTTTGGTGATTAGCACTTGAGAGTAGAGAATTAAAGTATGCTTGTTGTATTTTGTACATGCCAAATAGTGTGCAACTTATAGAGGAAAAAGACAAGAGGATGGAGCTCTTGCAACAGCTCTAATTTTGCTGACTGAACAAGAATACTCGAGTCTTTTTAGCCAATACTCGAGTATTTTTGGCCACGCTGGAAAATATCCGTTGCACGTACAAAACCAACGGCTAAATATCTGGTTAAGTGAGAAATACTCGAGTATCCCAAAGTAATCGAGTAGAATACTCGAGTATTTCAGACTACTCGAGTATTTTTACCAAAGTCTGAAAAGTTCATTTTTCATTTTTGTTTTCTTTTCTTCTCAAGTAAAAAATCAAAGCTAATCTCAACCTAATAATCATATAAAATTATTTTACCCTTTTGAAGAGATTAACTTATTCTACCCACTCTCAAACATAAAAGATAAATTACAATTTATAATACAATTGAGAGAAAAAGGGCCTAATACACTTGGAATTACAACTATGTGCATGCTTCAATACTTGATACATTTTGCCATCATCAAAACTCTTGAGTTTACAATCTCCCCCTTTTTTATGATGACAAAACTCTTCACTTGATGTCCCCTTGTTGTTGAGATTTGTCCAAGTCCAAACTTGAGGAAACTCCCCCTCAAAATGTGAACCCACATAATAACCTGTTTTTATTATCAACAACAAACTAATAGAGGCAATGATAATAGTAATGGTAATTGTTTTTATTATGCCTTTTAGAAAGCATAGCCTCATTGTTCACTCACTAACTACGCTATAACTCCCATCAATCTAAAAGAATGACCTGCCTATGCTCGCTTTCACTCTCTTTTGGCTCCCTGGCTGGTATGCTTGGCTGACTTGGATCGGTTATGGCCTTCTTGTTGCCATGGAGGCTTCTTTCGATCGATCAAGGTTGCATTCCCCCTTTTTTATGATGACAAAACTCTTCACTTGATGTCCCCTTGTTGTTGAGATTTGTCCAAGTCCAAACTTGAGGAAACTCCCCCTCAAAATGTGAACCCACATAATAACCTGTTTTTATTATCAACAACAAACTAACAGAGGCAATGATAATAGTAATGGTAATTGTAATTCAATTCAAGTGTATTTGTCTCCCCCTTTTTGTCATAAGCAAAAAAGGTAAATAGCAAGGAGGAGAGTAAAAGTAGCAATAAAATCCCATAAATAGTATGCTGAAAACATAGTGACTCCCCCTGAATATGTGGCTTAAAATAGAATGGAAACCAGTAAAAATAGTAACAGCCAACAATATTTCAGAAATAAAGGGCAGCCAAGATAAAACCAAATTGTTCAAAGTACATCCACTAACTCCAAAAGAAAAGACAACTAAAATTAGCAAAGTCCAACTACAATTGACATAAAACAAAGCTAATAAACTGAAAACTGAAAAACATGGCAGCAATCATCAAAACATCTGAGGCGGAGGGTCATCGGATGGCGGCTGATAAAAGCGACGAAACTCAGCCATCATCGCCGAAAATTGTGCAGACTGTTGGTCAAACCGGGTATCCAATCTCGCAGAAACCTCATAAAACCTTTGCTCCATCCGAGAATGCAGCATAGTGGACTCAATACCCATTTGAGTCTCAAAGCGAGCAAAATCATCCCGGTGAGCAGCCAAAGAAGCATCAAAAGAATCCATCCGTCCGTCCAACACATCCAATCGAGCGATGACATTGTCACGCCAACCCGAGTCGGGAACCTCCATGTTGTCAAAGTCAATATCATCCTCAACTGGAGAACCTCCAAGTATGACTCGAGCATTTTTGACAGATACGAAATTTTAATGCAGTTTTGAACACATTTTCACAAATTAACTTCATAGACTTTAAAAATTACTTAGAAATCAAATGAATCACTCATAGTCAGTCCATATACATAAGCATATCTAAAAGGACAACATCAATCGAGGAACAAAAATTAAGAATGAGACATATTTTGTTGATTATCAAAAGATAGCACACACAAATCAACTAGCTTATACTTGATTCATCCAAAATGCCAAGTTCTCTTCTTATATGATAAAAAGTATCTCTAGGAAGATGTTTTGTAAAAATGTCAGCTAATTGATTTGAAGTACTTACAAATTCAATTGTGCAATCACCTTTTTGCACATGATCTCTTAGAAAATGATGTCTTATTTCTATATGTTTGGTTCTTGAATGATAAACCGGATTCTTAGTCAAATTGATGGCACTCGTATTATCGCATTTAATAGGAACACTTTCATGTTTTAGACCAAAATCCGATAATTGTTGTTTCATCCATAACAGTTGAGCACAACAACTACCGGCTGCGATATATTCCGCTTCGGCGGTAGAAAGAGCGACACATGCTTGCTTTTTAGAAAACCATGACACTAATGAACTCCCCAACAAATGGCAAGTACCACTAGTGCTTTTATGATCAAGCTTGCATCCTGCGAAGTCAGAATCCGAATAACCAATTAAACTAAGATTGGCATCAGCAGGATACCATAAACCAGTATTAATTGTTCCTTTTAGATACTTAAATATATGCTTAATAGCGGATAGGTGCGATTCTTTTGGATTAGCTTGAAATCGAGCACACATACTCTCTCTTCTTCTCTAAACTTCTGGATTTTCAGGTTCATATCTTTTGAAGAACAAAACCTTATTGGCTAATTAATCTCTTAGAGAAAAACACTTCATTATCATAAGAGCATATTGTTGTATCCGTGTTTTTGAGAACACACATTGCTATTGTAATCACTATCATATTCGTTGTATTTGAAACCTTAGTGGTTAGGGAGAGAATCCCTTAGTGGACGTGTGATACGTCGTAGGGCGAGGAACCCTGCTGTGTGATATTGAGGCCCCTAGCGAACGGAGGTTCCTAGTAGTGTGCGGGGTGCTCTTGGGTGTAATAGGGTGCGGCTCTATTGCTGATTATAGAACTCTCAAGCTGGTCGCTTGGGGACTGCACTAGGCCTTTCGACGGGAAGGCTGAACCAGTATAAAATTTCCTGGTGCAAGCTTTTCTGTCCCTATCTCTTTATTTTCCACATATTTCAACACTACCAAAGGGTACGTCGCGTCACCAAGACGTAATAGCATCTCCTATGCTGCCCACATTACCAAAATGTGTCATCGAGCAAGCCACACGACTATGCCTGGAACGTGGTCCATAATACCAATATCGATGTGCACATCTCGTCACCATGATCAACATGATGACAAAGTTAATTAAGCAAAATATCACGTCATTCCCTTTAAGTGTTCATTAGGTTTAAATAAGAGTGATTAGATTAAAAATGGTATTTTCTCAACATCATAGTAAAAAGACTCGAGTGGTAGCTTCAATACTCGAGTAGTTCATCAATTTCATGAAACTGTGTACCAAACTGCCCAGAATACTCGAGTATTTCACAAAATACTCGAGTAGTTTACAGTCCAGAATACTTGAGTATTTCACAAAATACTTGAGTATTTTACAGCCCAGAATACTTGAGTATTTCACAAAATACATGAGTATTTTACAGCCCAGAATACTTGAGTATTTCATGATCATCTGGGAAACTTGCATCAGACAATACTCGAATATTTTACCAAATACTCGAGTATTTTTGACAACAGATACACTACAACTTGGTTTTAACATACCATTTTCAATTCCAACCAATTCTAACTTAAACCAATGACCAAAAGAACTTTGTTTACATATTTGAAGCTCGTCTCAATATAGAGATCACATCAATTCTCAGTAAATCAAATCATGCTTTCATTTATGCATAAAATCCACATATTATGCAACTCAACATAGCATTATAAAATTTACTCACATATAGCATGAAAACAGTGTTTGTACAACACAAATGCAACATATTAAACTTGCTCAAAATGAATTTTAAGCACAAAGGGGCCTCCAAGCCATATTCCTATTTCAATCTATGCCCTTAGAGTCTCATGGTGACTCTCCCTATTTTCTAATGCATTTCATCCTCATTCTAGCAAATGGTAAGCTTCCCCCATACCTTAGGGTCGTGTTTGAAAAAAAATTGAGCAGAGACTTTCAAGGGAACACCATGCACCATTGCTCCTCCTCAAAATAGAACCATTTTGACAGTGTGCAAGAACCAGAGGAATTGGAGCATGAAATGGAAAAACAAATTGGGGAAAAAGGTTAATAACTCATCTATGCAACACTAACTTTGAAATCCAACAAGTTTCAAACCAAGAGAAAGCTTGAGCTTACCAAAATCGAAGCTCAAAGTCAGCTCTCAGAATCTGAAATCTGGTTTTAGCAGATTCAAGCACTCAACTTCACAGGCCCATAACTTGTCAACCAGATACTCTCACCACACGAATTTGGTATCAAATCGAAGCTCGTTGAAAGAGATTTCCAATGGTATAACACTCATGAGCTAACTCTCGAAGATGAGAGAGAATCGAAGGCACGAAGTTGGCGGCTCCAAACAGAATTCTGGTTTTTGGCATATTTGAAGCTCTATCTTGCAGAGCTCACTACTCCTCACACACTCAACCATGGCTCACAATTTTTGATTCTTTTCAAAGCTCTGGATGTGAGCTTCGAAATGGTGTATGATTTGTTCTAGGAGACTCAGGGATGAAGACGAATTGAGAGCTCCAAGTTTAGAACCCTAAACTGAGTTTCAGGCTTGCTTTTAACTTATATTTGAGTTGAAGGATGGTCAATCCTTCTCCCCTAAGGATCAATAAGGACTGAGGGAGGCTCATGCAAGGTGCCACGAGTCGTAGGACGTGTTGCTGAGTCGTTAACGTGTCAACTCGTGAGGTATTCGAGTGGGTGACTCACCAAATGCACTAACTCATGCAACACTGTGCAAAATACTCGAGTCTTTCTGAAAAGACTCGAGTCTTTCAGCCAAAATTTGAAAAATAAATATTTTTATTTCCTTTCCCTCCAAAATCTTTCTATTATTATTTTTAAGTCCTAAAACAGGGACTGATATGCAAAAACATTATTTTCACATATTAATGATTTTCAAATCATTTTCATGCATTTTCACTTACATAATTAATCAAAATTAAAACAAAGAAATTAATTATAAACAAACTTCATAATTAAATTTTTATTAATTAGGGATTAAAAATTTGGGGTGTTACATCGGTGGATGGAGTTTTTGAAAGATTATGACTTTGAGCTTCATTACCACCCTGGTAAGGCCAACGTGGTGGTAGATGCTCTGAGTCGTAAAGCGATTCATGTGAGTGCAATGATGATTAAAGAAGCCGCATTGATTGAAGAGTTTCGGGATTTGAGTCTGGTAATGCAAGTAGAACCAACCAGTATTAAGATGGGTATGCTGCAAATTTCTAACGAATTCTTGGCTCGAATTCGTGAATTGCAACGAGAGGATGAAGAACTAAAGGAGAAGAGAGAGTTGATGATAGGAGGGAATGAGTCACATTTCTTAGAAGGATCGGATGGAATTCTTCGTTTCAAAACGAGAATTTTCTTACCAAAGAATCCGGAAGTTAGGAGATTAATCTTGGATGAAGCACATAAGAGTCAGATGAGTATTCATCCAGGATCAACTAAAATGTATCGGGATTTGAAGAGCATGTTCTGGTGGTCCGGTCTCAAGAAAGACGTGGCAGATTATGTAGCTTCTTGTTTAATCTGTCAGAAGGTTAAGATGGAACACCAGAAGCCTGGAGGAAAATTGCAACCCTTGGATATTCCGCAATGGAAGTGGGATAGTATTTCTATGGATTTTGTGACAGGATTGCCAAGGACAGTTGCAAACCATGATGCAATCTGGGTAATTGTAGATCGTTTGACTAAGTCGGCGCATTTCATTCCGGTGAATATAAGCTATTCTTTGGAGAATCTTACCCAGCTTTACATCAAGGAAGTGGTACGATTGCATGGGGTACCATCCAGTATTATTTCTGATCGCGATCCGAGGTTCATTTCAAGGTTTTGGTTGAGTCTACATCAAGCTCTGGGGACAAGGTTGAAGATGAGTTCGGCTTACCATCCTCAGACTGATGGGCAGACAGAAAGAACCATCCAAACATTGCAAGATATTCTGCGAGCTTGTTCACTGGAGGAACCAGGATGTTGGGATCGGATTTTGCCACTCGCTGAATTCACATACAACAATGGATATCATACAAGTATTGGAATGGCACCGTTCGAAGCATTGTATGGAAGGAAGTGCCAAACCCCGCTATGTTGGTTCCAAGTGGGGGAGAACTTGCATCTTGGTCTTGATGTAGTGCAGCAGACGACTGAAAAGATTCGAATGATTCAAGAGAAAATCAAAACTGCTCAGAGTCGCCAGAAAAATTATGTCGATCGGTGAAGAAGACCTCTAGAGTTTACAGAAGGTGACCATGTATTCCTTAGGATTGTACCGATGAAGGGAGTGAGTAGAGCTTTGAAACCTCAAAAGCTTTCACCTAAGTTTATAGGACCCTGCCAAATCCTTAAACGAGTAGGCCCTGTAGCTTATCAAATAGCTTTACCCCCATCCTTAGTTAATTTGCACAATGTTTTTCATATTTTCCAATTGAAAAAGTATGTGCACGATCCAACCACAATCCTTCAAATTCGCGCTGATGATATAACCCTGCGAGAAAACCTAACCTTTAAGGCGGGCCCAGTTAGAATTGAAGATAGAAGGATAAAGCAGCTTAGAGGAAAGGAAATTTCGCTAGTCAAAGTCGTTTGGCAAAGCGGAGATGTATATAAAGCGACTTGGGAATTAGAAGATAAGATACGTAGAGATTATCCTGAGTTGTTTACGTAGGTTGAATTTCGGGGACGAAACTCCTGTTAACTGGGGAAGTAGTGTAACACCCCAAATTTTCATTCCCTGATGTAATAAAAATTATAATCATGAAAGTTGTTCATAATTATTTTCTTAACTTAAAAATTTTTCTTTTATAATTAATTTAGATTAAATATGTGATTATGTGTATGCATGTGCTAAGTGAAAAGTTAGGGAAAATATTTTAATAAGTAATAATATGAAAAAATAGGGTTTTTGCATATTAGTCCCTGATTTAGGACCTAGAAGCAATATTAGAAGGGTTTTGGAGGGAAGGGAACTAAAATATCTATTTTTCAAATTTTAGTCAAACGACTCGTGTCTCTCAGGAAAGACTCGAGTATTCGGGACAACTCAGCACTCGCTAGTGCGTTTGATGAGTCAACACACAACGATTTTCTTTCGTTCACACAAAAATAACTCAAAGACACGTTAATGATCTTCGTGTCGCCATGCATGATCAATGGAAACAAGTATTTAAGCCAATTGTTGAAGGAAATCGACCATTTTGGTCGAATTGCTCTGAAAATCTTGAATCTAGGGTTCCTGATTTCGTCTCTTTTGTTCTCATCCATTTTTGAGTGTTGATTCGAGTGTTATACACCATTGTAAAGCTCACATCACAAGCTTTACAAAGACACAAAAATTGTGAGGAAGGTGAATCGAAGCTCGAAAGTGAGGTGTTCTTTGCTGTCAAGCTCAGATTTTGGTAAGTTTATGAGTCCTACAACCCTCAAATTCATTTCTACCTTTGGTCTATGTTGCAGAGAATAGTTCCTAACCAATTTCCCCAATTGTTAAACTGAATTTGCATGTCAAAATCTCTGATCTTTGGACCCTGTTCAAATGTGGCTGCATGCAAAGGATTTTGTGGGTTTAGTGCTTCCAGTCAATTTCTCTACAATTTCCTTGTTGATTCACGGCCTAGAGGTAAGGGTGAAGCTATACATTCACTAGAATAAGTTTAATTTGTTAAATTTTAAGTGTAGAGTCACCATGAGACTCTATGGGCATAGATTGAATTAGGTTTATGGCTTGGAGGCCTCTCTGAGTTTAAAAGTTGTTTGGAGCAAGTTCTATATGTTGCATGCAAGCTGTATCAAAGTTTTTTTCATGCTAAAAATGTTTAGAATTGAATTTGGAATGTTAAGTTGTTCAAAATGTGATTTTATGCATAATTGGTGCTCAGATTAGATTCACTGTAGTTTGATGTAATTTCTGTAATGGAACATGTTTATGATGCATAAATATGACTCTGTTGATCATTGGTTTTGATTAAATTTGGCTAGAAATGAAAATGGTATGTTAAAATGCAATTTTCAGTGTTTACTATCAGTCAAGACTCGAGTATTTAGCTCGAGACTCGAGTGTTTCGTGATGCACCAGTGCATCTGATAGCACCAACACTCGAGTATTGACTGATGCAACAAATAAAACCTTTTTGATGAACTACTGGAGTCTTGCATGAACCACTCGAGTATTCTGGGTTGATGAACGACTCGAGTATTTCATAAGCTACTCGAGTATTCTGGACAGAATGATGAACTACTCGAGTATTTTGAAAAAGACTCGAGTCTTTCTGGTCAGAATGATGAAAAATGCCATTTTCAATTGTAGCAAGAATAATTAAAACCTAATGACACTTATAAGGGATAAGTGATGTTCCAAAAAAGTTATGATGTGATCAATTACATTGGTGAATTTATTGCATGTTGCACATAATGAGATTAAAGAATAACCTTAAATGGAATATGTGTGTGCATTCATGCATGGTGATGTGGTGATAGTATTTCGTTTGTCATGTTCGAGGAACATGAAGAGGGTAGTCTGGGAGTACCAAATTGGTTACGACTTGCCTGTAGTCAAATTTTGGTAATGTGACCAGCATTGGTTGCTGCGAACATGAGGGTCTCGTCTTGGTGACGTGATGGACACTTTGTAGTGGTATTATGGACCACGTTCCAGGCATAGTCGTGTGGCTTGCTCGATGACACATTTTGGTAATGTGGGCAGCATTGTCGGATGCTGTTACGTCTTGGTGACGCGGCGTGCACTTTGGTAGTGACGTTATGGATTATATTCCGAGCAGGTTCTCTATACATTTTAAGCACGTATACGGGTTGTTTGGATGGACGTTCAGCCAGTGATAGCTTGGAGAAATCTCAGGAACTTGAGAGATAGTGAGCATGCATCATGTCATATAATTAAAGAGATTGATTATAAATAAAATTGGCTTGCTCATATGTTGTGCATATCACTTGACTATTTGATACATGTGTTTGTTTACCTGCTTTAAATTATGCTTATTCGATTATGTGGATTATATTGCTTACCCCTTATGCCCATTGTAGGTGATGGCTCGCTATCTAGCTTGCATCGAGTTACGCCCACTCCCTAGTAGAGTATGGTACTACGAGAACCATCGAGCCGCCTATGAGGGGGAGGTAGAGGTGACCCTCTATCACCCCAATCCCCTGGCTCGTGTCTGTCCTCGTAGGTTCCGCATCCCCATTATCTATACCCTGCATGTGCCCCCTTTTTATGCCTATCATGGACCACCCTCGGCTCGACCTGCTCGTCGATTTCATACCTTTCGTTTTAGAGCAGCTATTAGATCCCATCCCTCTGCTTCCCGAGTGATTCATGAGGAGACTCCTTTTCCTAGTCCGATGAGTCTGATTCATGGTACTCCTTCAGCTGACCCAGTGCCCAGTGATAGGGCATCGACTCAGTCGGACCAGGTGGAGGAGGACCCTGAGGAGGCAGAGAGCGAAGGAGAGCCAGTCGAGCACTCCACTGGGAGTCAGTGGGGAGTTGGGGATCCACCGGGCGATGCATAGTATAGATGGTTAGGATGTGGGACGTGTGGAGCTAATGTTGGAGACCTGAGGAGGATCACGGCATGGAGGAGGATCGTTGGACCATCGCTGATATTTCATATTTTGTTCCGTATCTATTTTGTATATATTTTTGAGAGATTTCGGTGAGATGGTCTTTCTTTATTTTAGTATTATATTATGGACTTGTACTTTTGGTATCTTTCTCTGGCACTACCTGGACCTTGGACTTTGATGTACTTTGACTATGTTCACATCATCACTTATCTATATATATATATATATATATATATATATATATGATAGTTTGGCATCTATAAATCCAAGGTTCCTACCAACTTTAACTTCCGCATACTCTGATGTTATGTCATTTTATTCTATTCCAAAGAACTTTACCTTAAGGGTTCGAGATGACAACATCTTATTATGGAAATCATATTTTGGGTGTACCATGATATATATAATCTCGACTCTTAATCTTTTTCATCTCAATAAACAATCCCTCTTATAACTTAAAGTATAATAAACTCTCTTGTTTAATGGAAAATTTTATTTACCATCTTTTATATACAATCCAAGTCCATATTAACTATACTATATCCTTATTCAACTATAAAGATTTTAGTAAAAGAGCATCGTCACACACATCATTTTGGATCAAGTTGTGGTGTACCCAAAAGAATAGTATGCTCCAACTTCAGGAAGCTGGGGCACTACTCGCCAGATTGTCCGGAGAATAAAAGTATGAAAAGAACGGGTAACAAGCGAGTCAAGCGTGGAAAAGGTGTTCACTCTGCTGGGGTGCAAATCTGATCCTAATCAAGGTAAACCCATGGATTGTCCTTTCTCCTAATCTGGATTAACGAAGTCATTTATTTCCCGATTACGTTAATTGAATCGTTTGATATTTTAAAGATCTAGATGACATCTTTGACCTGAATTTCTGTGATCAAAACCTTTATCACAGATGGATGTGATAAAAATCTTTGGACACTATAGAAATAGAAAGATTAGTTAAGACTAGAGAGATTAATAACCACCGGGATAGGACAAATCCTTGTCTCGCCAACAGAAATATCTCTAGCGCTTGGCTATCTAGCTAAATCTGATGGTGACGAATACCAGATATGTCGTATGAACTTTCTTGCGAAAGGTTATATCTGAAAGGATTGATTTTATTAATAATGGTTTGAATATTAGGACTAGTCACCCTAATGTTTACAACTATTAAGGAATAAAGTCATATAAATGATTCGTCAATCGTGCGCGAGTGTCAAAGTGCGTAGCGGAAAAAGAATTTTCCAAAGTGTTATGCAAAATGTTTTGATTTGGAAAATTGTTAATTTGAATTTTCCATTTGAAAGGATTTGGTTAGAAGAATTTATCTACAATATTCTCTATAAATATTTTTGGAAATTGAGAGAAAAATATAACCAAAATTTATTTAGTGGGGGAGAATCCCCAAAACATTTTGATAAAGGTAAGATGAAATGTGAAAATTTTTGAAAACGAATTTCGGGGACGAAATTCAATTTAGTGGGGGATGGTGTAACATCCCTCATTTTTATAAAGAGGATGAATAAATAAAATATTTATTTTAATAATGGAATTTCATAAATAAGAATATTTTATGAAAATAGTTCATTGGAAAATGAATTATCATTTAAGAAAATGATATTTTGGTAAAATATCATGTAAAGATTGGACTGTATCTCTTTCGTTAACCGTTGGATCATGCTCAAATTTTTAGACAAGGTTTCTAACAATTTTATCTTCACATCCAATGGGAAATTGTGTTTTGAGAATTAAATCTTTTTAAATTAATTTTTCAGCATATTAGTGTATTATATTTGAATTTCTGAATTTTAGCAGTGGCTATAACCGGTTAGAGCATCTGCGTCTGCAGAAAGTTAAGGCGGTTTGAGCTGGAAATCGCGAAGGTTCTTCGTTTTTAATCCTTTCCAAGAGGCGTGGAACCCAATTAGGAAGTCCAGGACAGGTGTAAGGCATTGGAATTGGATGGGTGTTCTTGGTTGATGACTCATCCACTCTTCCAACCCCAATTCTTGCTCTATAAATAGCTTGGTATTGTGTTTCTGATTGTTCAATTTTCTCTGCGTTTTGTTGTTCTGAAACTCTGCCAAAATCATCTCAAATTTGTGTATACAACTTGCCTTGAGTTTTTGCACATCAAGCTAGTGAGTTGTGAGTGTGTGAGCTTGTAATTGAAGGTGGGTGTGCTGTTCTTGGTGGCTATTGTGTGGTTGTTGTTGTGAGCTCTGTGCCTGTTGTCCTAGAGCGTTTTAGTGCTCTCTAATTTTTCTAAGGTATGGGAGAAGTGATTCATATTGCTAGGATTATTGATTGTGAGGTTTGACATATGATTTGTGTAGAAGTGTTTAATTAGCACAAAGACATGATTGCTTGACTTGGAGGTTAAGACAATCACTTGGTCACTTGATTTATAATCTGAATAAGGGTTGAAATGAATTGATGAAATTAAGTGAAAGAAACTCATAAGCTTGGCTGTATTTTAATTGGTAAAATGAAGGAATTACCTTTGGTTTAAAGCTAAAATCATTCTTTGATTATATGTATGTATAATTTGGACTTGTTTGAGATTTGAGAACTTGGAATTGAACCTGTTGGATTCATTCTTATTATGCTGAAATTGTGCTTTAAATTAGATTGAGTGGATGTTTGTGATTCATGCGGAAATTCTAATGTGATGATTAAGTTTATGAACATTTAGTTATGAGTATGAGGTTATATATCAAGTGAAATAGAATTGCTAAATGGTGAGAAAACATGTCCTTGATACTGTATGTTCTTGACTATAAGTTAATAGCGAACATTGAACATGTTTGGACATTGAGAAATTGAGGTTTTACTGTCTGCTAATCTAACCAGCTAGCAGGTGATGTAACCGTTTAGAACCTGAGAAGGAAAAGTAATTAATCAAGTTTATAATCATAATCATTTATAACTTGACATTACTCTATGTTGGTTTGAACATGCTGCAAAGGATTTATGATGATACTTTGTTATATTACTGAATTGATTAGTAAGTTAATCATAAATCATGAAGTGTTCTTTGTCTTGATGATACACATCCAAATTGAATTAGATAACTCTCTGTATAGCTTTGGAAGTAGTGCCTAATAACCCTATGTGTTCTATTTGATATTGGCTTAAGTTGATAATTGGATTTTGAGAAGATTGGGTATAAGTTTGAGTTGCAAGTGTATGTTAAAGAGCTATGTTACATGAAAGGAATCAAGATATTAAAATGCAAAGGACAATGATTGGGGATTGGAATTTAATGTGATTTTATTCAGGCATGTAAATTAAGAGAAAGAAATGCATTTGGAATTGATTTGAGTTGTAAAGGAAGCAGGTTTTGCTCTCATGCTGCATAATCTAACCGGTTAGGAGTTCCTGTAACCGGTTAGTGCCTGACAACATGCATTAGTTATTCAGGTTTAATATAGAAATCAACAAGGGTTGGTATGACATAGGCTTGGACTGAAAACCCAATCAATAAAAAGGAGTTTATAAACTAAGGAATGGATGTTTGTTTTGGGACTTGATAAAGAGTGTTGCTTTGATACGTGTTGATAAGATTAGAGTGATTTAGAGTATGTTTAATATGCTTAAGCCTTGTTATAACACTAGGCCTATGTTCTATGTGTTGCAACTGATACTCTGGAATTAGATATTGATACAATAGGAAATGACTAGATGTTTAGCTAGACTTAGTCTTTGATTTGGTTCCAAGGCTTTGAGGTTGTCTTCAACTTAGGTTATCAAAGTCCTTGTTCATTGTTAATATAATTCAATCATATCCTAGTAATGTCTTAGGAGCTGCTTAAGCACTAGAAAAGTGATTAGTTAGAGGTTTGAAAGGATTTGGAATTAGAGTTAAATTGGTTGCTTTCAGGTCTGCTGTCTCTAACCGGTTAGTAGACTTTTGTAACCGGTTAGGACCTGAAAGAAGAAAACAACTAATTTAGTTTCTTATAATCCTTAAGTTTGGCTTAATATTGAGGATGGTGTTTTGATGTGTTGACTAAGGCAAGTGAGCGTTGACTGTCCGGGAACAGTTAATATTATGGATTGGCTGGGTTAGCTCGAGAGCGAACCCTAATGAGAAATTAACTAATGAGGTATGAATAGTGGAGTGATCATAATGCCTTCATTGGATTAAAAGTGATCATGATTACACCGAGGATACAGAATATGATTAATAATTCATGAACTGGGTTTGACGTTGCTCAAGGGTTTGATAAAGCATGATTGCGTCTACTTAGTAATCAATGTTTTAGAATATAAGAAGATAATGACTTAAAGGAGTAATAATGATAATGACTTAAAAGGAGTATGATGATGCTTGCTGATTATGAATATCTGATCCAATTATGTTAGGGCTTGTGTAACACCCCAAATTTTCATTTCCTGATGTAATGAAATGACCATTATGAAAGTTATTCAAAATTATTTTCTTAAATTATAAATATTATTTTTTATAATTAATTTAGAGTTAATTATGTAACAGCCCAGCCCCAGCCAGTCGTACGGTACTGGGCACTAGGGCCCAGCGCACCGCCACGTGGATATTGTCCGCTTTGGGTTATGCTCACCCTCACGGTTTTGCTCTTGGTCTCACCTTCCGTGAGCCCCAAAACGCGTCCATGTGAGGTAAGGTATCCACACCCTATATAAGGTATGCTTCGTTCACCTTACCAGCCGATGTGGGACTAAGGCTTGCCCTTAAATCCACCCCCCCCCCCCTTGGAGGCCCAACGTCCCCGTTGGCACACCGACCCGGCCCTGGCTTTGATACCAAATGTAACAGCCCAGCCCCAGCCAGTCGTACGGTACTAGGCACTGGGGCCCAGCGCACCGCCACGTGGATATTGTCCGCTTTGGGTTACGCTCACCCTCACGGTTTTGCTCTTGGTCTCACCCTCCGTGAGCCCCAAAACGCGTCTACGTGAGGTAAGGTATCCACACCCTATATAAGGCATGCTTCGTTCTCCTAAGTTGGGGTAAGGTATCCACAACCCTGGGCTGTTACAGTGCACGCCTAGGCGCACCGTAGGCCGCACCTGAGCGCGCTTGCGCCTGTCTCTTGCGCACCAGAAACCAGCCATCAGCCACACACCAGCAGCATCAGCCACACACCAGATGGTGTGTTGCCTTGGCTCCCAATTCCGTACCATTGCGTGCTCTTAGAAGCACCAGGCTTGCGCCTGGGCGCACCATCTGTAGAAAATTTTTATTTTCCAACCTTTTTTTTTTAACACCTTCTAGCCTATTACAAATCCTCTTTAAAATAAAATGCATACCAAAACATTAAAGTTTTTATTCTTATAATTATACAATTACTAAATTTTATAACTACTTAAAATAAAGTTAACTACTTAATGCATATAATTATTTAATAAATCTAACTACTTAAGAACATGATCACTTAATAAAAATTTAGGATGTTACACTTCACACTTGGGCTTTCCTCTTATATGTTAGAGCCCAAGCCTTCCCTAACTCGGCGGTTAGCCAAGCCACCTCATCCTCAGCGGCTTTGACTTTCTCCTCTGCACTCCTCTCGGCCGCCTCCTTAGCCTTCTCGGCTTCACTTTTGGCCTTCTCTGAGTTTTCCAAATCCTTACTCAACTTCTCTAGTTTTTTATCCTGGCCCTCGATTTGAAGTTTGAGTCCGGAAAGTTGATTTCCCAGCGTCTCCTCCCGAGTCTTAGCAGCTCGGCGAAGTGTTTGTTGTTCAGGAGAGACGGCCTCGCAGATTTCCTCAGAGTGCTCAGACACCAACTGAAGAAGTGCGGCCGAGCGAATAAGCTGCTTGACGAGGATCAAAGGGTTGTGCTTCCATTCCCTTGGTGTCATCCTCATAAGCCGATCCTTGTCGTCATCCAAAAGCACAAACTTAATAAATTTTTCATCCATGATCCTCTTGGCCCAAATGGTGTCAGCGGTGTTCCGCAAGTCACTGAAATGGACCTTATCCTCCCCAACAGGATTCTCGGTAAGGTCGATTATCTTCCCCTTGCCCTTATCCAAGGCCATGGTATCTTGGGTAGGAGGAGGGGCCGAGCCACCGGTAGAAACATCAATCTCTCCTGACCTATGGATGTCGGATGAAGGAGCGGTCCAGGGAGACATGGGGGACGAATGACGATCCCGGGAGAAGCTGAGGCCCGATAAGTAGGGATGGCGGAAGCGAGTGATGAGCATTTTATTTCTCATTATTCCTTGCATTATTTTACTCCTATTATTGATACTTGTTGCCCATTTGACATTGTTTAGCTTGATTTAGTGATTTAGAGTTTATTGGACTAATATTCCGAATATTGTTTAATTTGGGATTATTTAACCTAATTAATTCTATTTCTATTTTCAGGTCATATTTGGCACAAGGACACTTTGGGCATTTTGGAAATGAAGATTGAAGTACTGAAGTGAAGATTGTAATTTGCATTTAGGTCCCTTTTTAATTGTAATTTTCAGAATAGTGTTTCTTAGCACTTGGGCCCATGTTTTAGGCCCATTTTGTGACTAAAAAGGGGAGAAACTCGTGTAACCCCAAGACCACTCTCCCATTTCAGATTTTTCACTCTCTCTAGGTTAGAACTTCTCTCTTGGCTCTCCCAAGTGGTGGTGGCTGCTAGGGTTTTGTTCTTCCTCATTTGTACTCGTTTTTCTTCATTTATGGCCATGGAAGGCTAGACTTCAAGGGTTAATCCCTTTGGTATTGTATTATCTACTCTTGAGCTCTTGTTATTAATGCAATTTCGTTTTCTCTCCTCTGCTTTCATGTTTATCAATGTGTAGTGGTTTGTTTAATTCCATTTCGTAGAGATAATACATGAATATAAATGCTTAATTTGTATTAACTCATAAAAACTCCAATTCTGGTTTCTGATGCTTAATTAGAAGTTAGGGTTTGGAGTGATAACTAAATTTTCGCTTAGTATTTGGTTGTCACGAGTTGGACAGAGGAGAGGAGAGGAATCGATCTTTAGTGAGCTAGGATTGAGTAGTGTACGTAGCCAAAGGGGTTTTCCTGCTTTTGTTTCTGATTTTCTTAGTTATAATATTCTGTTTTGTGTTTTGTTCTTCACATCTGATACATACAAAAAACCCCCATTTTACTGCACACTACGTGTTTGATACCTTGCCTAAACCGATATTCGCTGGGAAACGACCTAGGATCATCTTCCTAGTACTACAAAATTAAACCCCTTTTATTTGATCAGGTACGGCCTCGATCAGCGAGTTTCCTCCTCTTACGAGCGAGCTCCATAACTTGCGAATCGGCCATCTTCTCCTTTTCTTGGTAGAATTTTTCTGAAACAAGCAAATAAAATAAGTTAAAAAGAGCAAGAAGGAGAGTAATCGGACAAATGCGTATAATAAATAAACTACTAGCTATTTACCAATTTTCGTTGTTACGAACTCGTCGACGGTATTCACTATTCTTTTAATATCTAATTGGCCGTCTAATTCCAGCCGAGTGAAAAAATGATTGCACGTAGCACACTCGGCCTGCGACATAAGGTTCCAGTCAGGGATCCAATCCTTGACGGCCGGATGCCGATTGTAGAACTCTTCCGACCAGTACAAGGGAAATAAAGGTCTTTCCTCACCAGCAAACCATGCTCTCCCTTGCCAAACATAACTATATCTGAAGAACCTCGATTTGAATGATTTCCAAGAGTCGCTGAACTTAGCAAAAAGACTATGGCTGCTTGTTGCTTTCACCGAGACCCAGAGACGCCAAGTGACTCCTTTTTCCATTGTGATGATCTGGGGGTTGTACAACCATAAAAAACTGTCCAGCGAACATAGGAGCTTCTCGGTAGCACAATACTTTTGAAAGGCTCGGACGAACGCCCAAGCATTCGGATGTAGTTTGGTCGGGGCTACAAGCAACCGATTCAGCAATCGCATCTCGAAGACAGAAATGGGGAGACGAACCCCGAGCACAGTCACCAACTCTTCATATATAAAGAAAGTTTTGCCATCTTCCGAACAAGTGCATACCCGATCATTGGCCGAGCAGTGTTGAACTGCATATGAAGATCCCGTCTCATCATCGGCACAAGGAAACAAAAATTGTTTTACTGAACCAAGTGTCTGAGAGGTCTAATGCTTGGAAGGTGTACCGAGGACTTCCAAGTCCACCCAACGATAATTTTGCTCATCCCAAGGGGCAGGAAACGCATCTAGATTGGTAATTACTCGGCGCACCATATCACCTAGGGCATACGAGGAACATCCGTAGTTAGAAGGAGATCCAAAAAAAAAACCCCTCAATCCCATTCATATGGTGCTGAGCGGGGAACACCTTCCCCTACCAATCCATACCCCATTTTCCCATATACTCCCACGCCTCTCCTAAAAACCCTCCTCTGCCTTAATACCTTCCTCGTCCTCCCTCATCTTCTCGGCCAAGACCTCAGCGATCCAATACGGGAACAACCCCTCCCTCTCCTCAACCGAGTCCCGAGGAATGTACTCCTCCACGGGATCGATCTCCAGAACCTTCCTACACCTGGATCGCCTCCCTGGGTTTTGAAAGGAAGGGAGAGTAGATGGTGGAACTTCAAGATCGGAAGAAGAAGAAGAAGAAGATTCCCCACCTTCGTCCTCGCTCAAATCTAAAATTCTAAACCACTTGTTGAACCACCACCGACTCATGACTAACTCACTCAGCCCCAGAATTCAAAAGTTCCACAAACACCAAAACACCAGAAAACCAGAAGAAAAAAAACCCACTACCCAGAAAGTGAAGAACAGATGAAAAAGCAAAAACCAAGAAAGGAAAAACAAAAACATCAAAAACTAACCAAATAAGTGGATAGAAAATCAAAGAAGGATACCTAGAACTCTGAGATGAACAGTGCAACGAGGATGAGGAAGGAGGAAGATGATGAACCACAGCCCCAAGGAAGAAAAGCAAGATCAAAAGTGAAAAGGAATGAGGGAATACAAGCAAGTAACAGAAGAACTTCAAAGGGGAAGTGGCAGAAAGAGGTTGAATTTGGAAAGAAATTGAGAGGAAACAAAAAAAGGAAAGAACATCCGGATGGTTTAAATAGGAGTTCCTTCAAAGAAATTTCCTCCATGTTTTAAGTTAATGGGCCTGTCCAACCAGCAAGCCACAAGCTGGCATATCTCGAAAAGCGAAACGGCAACAGGTGTGATAATGACAGGATAGAGAAATGAGACACGTGTTGACATCGAGAAGAGCAAACGTCAATCAGAGCAGGTGAAAGGACAACCCCCTCAACGATCAAGTTTGACCAAGGAACGAGGTCGGCACTCCTACGGTCGGCTCATCACACAATGAAAGAACTCTTAACTCGACCTAAGACTCGAATAGTGTAACATCCCCAAATTTTAAACCCGAAGATAAATAAATAAATAATAATTAGAATAATTAAAATGGAAATAACAAACCACAAATAGGTATTCCAAATGAGAATCCTAGCATTAGAAGAGAATAATAATAATACTAAGCGAATTAGAGAAGAAAGTAGCGTTAAATCGAAGTTAGGATCGGGCCAGAAAAATAGATAATTCGATAATAAACATAGTATCAAGGGGAAAATTAAAATAAAATATTTGGGACTCAAAATGGAATTTCCATCGTTGGATATGAGGGTATGATTTTTGGGAAGTTGCTCGTCAAATTTGAGCAAGATCCAACGGTGCACGAAGAAGTTATGGCTATTTGAAGTTGGGGAGAAAATAGCTGAAAAATAGAAAAGTGAAGTAGCAGTACCTGAAGGTTTCGCTTAAGCGAAAATCCGTCGCTTAAGCGAAAATGTGAAACTTCCCCACTGAAGCCATTTCGCTTAAGCGAAACTGGTCGCTTAAGCGAAAACCGGTCGTGTCAAGTACTGGAGCCAATTCGCTTAAGCGAATAAATTTCGCTTAAGCGAAAATGGTCTGTGTGGCTTTAAATCGCAAGGGACCTTCTTCCTCACTCACTCTCCCCCTTTGTTTCTCTCTCTTCCTCCGATCCTCCTTCTTCCTCCCTCCTCCACGGCCTTCACCGGAGCCACCGCCGCCCTAAACCGCCGCCCCTCGAGCCTCCCTCCCTCTCCATAGATCTACTCTCCTTCTCTCTCTCTCCTTCCCTCACAATCTCCCTCCTCACACTCTTTCTCTCTCCACCACCACCCACCGGTCGCCGCCGCCCAGAGCCGCCACCGCCACCTCCACCACTATCCACCACCACCACCATAGCCTCTCCCTCATCCATTCCCTCTCTCTCACCATGAGCTCTCTCTCTCTCTTCACGGATCCCACCGGCGTCGTTATCGACCCGTGATCGTGTCGGGCTCGTGTCGGGAACCTCGAAGCTCGAAGCTCTTGCCTTGGTCCAGTCGCGATCGTTCCCGCGAACGAGGAGCAACACCGACGCCGTCATCGTCACCGAGCAAAAATCCAGGTTCTATTTAAAAAGCCCAAGGTAAGAGGGTTCGCGTTACCTTTACTTAAGAAGTAAATTCTAGGATGCTATAATGGTAGCTGAGAATAGGGTAATTAAAAAGTATGTTAGTGAACCTTAGGGTAACCCTCGTGGATATAAAGGAAGTAAATAAAATTGTTAATAGAAACCACACTTTAGGGAATAAAAGGAATGAGCGTAGAATAAGGCCCGGAACGAATGAGCGTAATTAGAATATTAAAATAGTTAGAGTAAAACAAAAACGTGAGCAATCATAAAAATAAGACCATAGGGGAAGTAAAAGGACAAAAGGGGTAAACGAAATAGACGAAAGAGAGAGTAGAATTAATGAATTAAAAGATAATAAGTATAATAGTACCCGAAGAGTAAAGTGAGGTAAAAGAGGGACTAGAATAGGGAATAATAAATACGAGCAGGACCGATTAGAGCAACAGGCGCAAAATAATGAATTAGATTTAAAAGAAAATAGGAAAACGATAATCGAATTAATAAAAAGATAATAAAACGAAGAGAGAGTACATTATGAGGGAAATTAGGTAGAATAATGTAATAAAAATTGAGAAGCTAGATTAAGTTAATAGAGCAATTAAATATAAATATAGTTAATGAAATAGGGACAATGAGTTAGGTAATTGACCGAGATAAGGAAATTAAGAAATAACTAAGAATAAGTAACGAGAACTAGAATACACTATACTTGACCATATTAATTAGAGTTGGATGAAATCGAAGGGAACGAACAAAAAGAAAAAGAGTAAAGTAGAAAATGTAGAAAATGTGATAAGTCATAAACGAAAATAAAGATTAAAAGATTCTGATGAGCGTAAAAGAATTACTTAAATTATAAGAAAAAGAAAAGGAAGAGAAGAAGAAAAAGGAAAAGAAAGAAAGATGTTGAAAATAGTAGAAAGCAAATAATGTGATGATAAGTCTATAAGTAAAGAAATGAGAGAAAAGAGAAAAATACAGTAAATCAGAAAAAGAGAAAAGATATATGATTAAGAAAAAGGAAAAATACAAAGACAAAGAAAAAGAAAGACAAAGAAAAAGAAAAAGAAAGAAAGGTAAGAACATTAAAGTCCGATGCGAGCCTGATAAGGCGTATCGGCATCGATGCGAGCCTGGTAAGGCGTGTCGATTAAAAAGGAAAATGGAAGTCCGATGCGAGCCTGGTAAGGCGTATCGGCATCGATGCGAGCCTGGTAAGGCGTGTCGATTAAAAAGGAAAATAAAAGAAAGTAAAGAAAATAAAAGTCCGGTGCGAGCCTGGTAAGGCGTATCGGCATCGATGCGAGCCTGGTAAGGCGTGTCGATTAAAAAGGAAAATGGAAGTCCGAAGCGAGCCTGGTAAGGCGTATCGGCATCGATGCGAGCCTGGTATGGCGTGTCGATTAAAAAGGAAAATAAAAGAAAGTAAAGAAAATAAAAGTCTGGTGCGAGCCTGGTAAGGCGTATCGGCATCGATGCGAGCCAGGTAAGGCGTGTCGATTAAAAAGAAAATAAAGGAAAGGAAAGAAAATAAAAGTCCGGTGCGAGCCTGGTAAGGCGTATCGGCATCGATGCGAGCCTGGTAAGGCGTGTCGATTAAAAGGAAAAAGAATGGAAAATGGATGAAAGAATGGGAATGAAAGGATGAAAAGAGTATTAATAATTAAAAGAATGTGAGAATAAGTAAAGAACTAAAAGAGATTAATTATATGAATAATTATGAATAAAGTATATTAATAATTATATAGGCTTAGTTATTTGCTATGTCTTCTTTTAGAATTTATCTTTTTAAGTTCTGTGTAATGCTACCCTTCTTGATATAATTTTACAAGTACGGAAGCGGAGCTTACACTGTTGCGGGCCGAACTGGAAACTCTCCACCACGTGGAGTGTATTTGCGATACCCTGAGCGGATTCTATTTTTAAAACTGTTATTTTTGTAATTTAATATGCGTAGTAATTGTATGCCCTGAAATTGTACTAATTGGGCTTTAGGATCTGATCTGGTTATTGAACTATTATGTTTTAAGTTTTTAAATATTCTGGACTGACAGGTTTTAAGAAGAGAATTTTTGGGAAGTCCGAAAAACAGAGGAAACTCTGCCGGATTTTCAAAAAACCTTTTAAAAGAAATCAAATTCAAAAATGAATTTTCAAACTCTGATTTTATTAAAATTTAAAATTAACTAAATAAAGTGAGGATGTTACATTTATGGTATCAAAGCAGTTTCCCTCGGCCTTGGAGTGTGGAATCACAACTCCTATGGTTTACTCACCAAGCGAGTGACCAAATGTTAGTGTCAAGTCTTAGAATAGGCGAATAGGTACACATAGATTGAGAATTATTTAGTTAACTGTGGAATAACGTAATCTTTTTCAGAACTCAGTCACCATGCCCCGAAGACGTACACAGGATGAAAGGATGGCTGCTATACTAGAAAATCTGGTTCAAATGAATCAGAATCAGGCCGAAACAGTAGCAGCGGCCGCCGCAGCAGCAACCGTCGCACTCCATCAAACACCAGACCCAATGGGCATCGATTGGCTAGCTAGATTCAGGCAGAACGATCCGCCCAAGTTTGAAGGTGGCTACAATCCGGATGCAGCCCAGAGATGGCTCCAAGAATTGGAGAAGATTTTCCGCACAATGTCACCGCCCACGGAGCAGATAGTCCTTTTGGCGGCGTACATGCTCACTGGAAAAGCCGAATATTGGTGGGAGCATGTACGAAGAGACATGGAGAGTTCCAACCAGAAGATTACTTGGGACTTCTTTAAGGAGGAATTTCTCGGAAGGTACTTTCCAGAAGATGTTCGCCGAGAGAAAGAACTAGTATTTCTGAATTTAACCCAGGGAAGTATGAGTGTTAGAGAATATGCCGCACACTTCGAAGATCTCATCCGGTATTCTGGAAGCTATAGTAATACTGATGAAAGAGCTAAGTGCATCAAGTTCGAAGCAGGACTTCGCACTGAGATCAAGGTAGCTTTTGAGTTCTAGAACATAGATAATTTGGCCCAACTGGTAAATATGGCTAGCACTTATGAGAAGGGATTGAGACGGAAGGCATCCGAGGATAGGAACAGGATGATACAGTGGGCTAAAGGTTCTAGCAGAGGCGAAGTACCGGCTCAGGAATCCGATACACATGCCGACATCAATGCTATGGCAATATTGCCAATGGACACGGCTCCTGACGTGAATGCCCCGAGAACCAGGCCACCATGTCCACTATGTGGGAAATTCCATCGGAAACTGTGCCTAATATTGAAACAGCATAGAAAACAGGGCCTCCGCTATATATGCGGACAACCGGGACACATGGGGGAAAACTGTCCTGGACGTATCGGTGAAGGGAACGAATGAACTTACCCGAGCTACTTTTAGTGTTAACTATATACCAAATATTTATTTAAAATATTTATTTAAAATGTTTTGCATAAAGCATACGTATTCGATTTAACTTAAAAAGAAATCAATAAATGAAAATACATTAGTTAAAGATCCGCCGAACACAGTGATGGTATTGCCACTGGTAGAATGTAAGGTTAGAACTGATCACTCTGATTCTTACATCTGCTAGGGGACGATAACATCAACAAACTTGACGATGATGTTGCTTTTGATAGATGCGAGATTGGGACTGATCACCTCGATCTTCGCAACTATTAGTGGTCGATATCATTGACACTTTCCAACAGAAATCAGGACAGACAGATAGGAGCCTTAAGTTAGTACACCCACTTACTAGTAGTGTAGCCGCGAGTAGAACTCGCGAGAGAACCGAACCAAGCGAACCTGTAGTAACCGTCTTTAGACTTCATGAAAAGCCAAACTAAAAGCCCAAAACTCATCAGGCATTTTATTAAGAATCCAAAATGGCTATTCGCAAGAAAGGCGAAACTGGATGAATTAGTAGGGTACCCACACCAAAACCGACCCAAGTAAACGAGTGAATCGTACTCACCATTGGGAGTTAGAATTCACTTAAGAACTTAGCCAAGTTCCCAAACTATTCCCTCAAAGGAAACAAGTTTTAGCCGTTGCACCAAATACCTTTATCAAGACCAAATCAAATTAACGGTAGTTCCATAGAAAATGCATCTTTCGATAACTCTCTGCTGAAAAATGCACACTTGAGGATAATCTCCATTGTCTTCTTGCTTGACATGTATCCAGTACATTCTGGGTCATCGTGCGAAGACTATGAAACCCATCCTTGAGTGCTTCGTGTTTCTTCTTTTCATCTTCACTCTCTTCAAGTTTCAAGCGTCTCAGATGTATACATGAGAACTCACCAAGACGTAGGAACCCAATATAGTTCTATGCCTACCGATGGATAACCATCCACGTGTCCCTTCTAACATTGGATACCGATCGAGAACCCATGTACTCGATTCTGAATCACGAATGAGCATACCCCAAGCATTGATATAACCAAGTATGTTGATGTTAAGTGGGGGAGGATTTCAAACCAAGGAATGGAAGATGAAACTTTAACAACAAGAAAATTATGGATCCTATCTGAGTAACAAGGTGGAATGCAGGACGGTGCGAAGCGTAGGGAAGATTGTATCGAGCCGGACTCAATGTCCGATGATCATACCATAACCCGTAGGGCTAATGAATGCCTCACCCCAAACGTTCCGCATTAATTGTCGAAGAGGTTCGCGGAGAATGGAACGAGAATTAAACTAAGAATCAATCAATACCTTCTCGGACCATCAGACAATTGGGAAATAAATTTAGACCCTGACCTTGACCCTTAAGTGAAATCGACCCATAGGAACCCCTATACCAAATTGAAATCGTTAAATGAACGGAAGGGAAGTACCACCGGAGTAGAATACAGATATAGCTAAGGTGGATTTGAAGGGCGACCTCACTAGACACTCTTGAAGGAGTAAGAAACGGATAGGGAAAGAGGGGAGTCGCGAAGTGGAGTCTCACTTAAGAAGTTATGTCGGAGCACCGCAGATAATTGTCTCAGTCTCTTCAGACTCTGTGTATTACGCGGATACCTGAGTGACTGAGATAAACCATACATGAGGCAAATAATTATACCGCAGAACCCTTAACTTAGAACTTCCTCAAAGGGAAGATTGGAACCGAAGGAATTGAAATGACATGGGTGGAAACTATGTCAAGGGATACTCCTCCAAGTTAAGGGACAACTGGAATTTCAGGGACAAAATTCAAATAAGTGGGGGAGAAATGTAACATCCCCAAATTTTAAAGCCGAAGATAAATAAATAAATAATAATTAGAATAATTAAAATGGAAATAACAAACCACAAATAGGTATTCCAAATGAGAATCCTAGTGTAACACCTAAGTTTATTTACCCTTATATACCCTTAATTAAAAATAACAACTTGAAAATTCCTTTTTCGACTCATGAATTGATTAGGAAAAACTCTTAATTACTTTTCTTTCATATGAAAATCTCCCGTCAAACGGACGGAGTTTCGTTTGTTTATTGGACTTTTCCAAAAATTCCTGTTTTCCTGCAACCTGATAAACAACACATTTTCAAAAAGCAAAGCCTGCAGGGCTATTCACATATATATATACCAGCTAGTGCATCTTCGTGCACGCATCAGAAACAGGTTTAAGACATCATAGTATCAGCATCAGAGTTAGCGGAATATAAACAAGTTTTAGGAAATAAGTTTTTCCCCAAAATAGACCCCTTTCCCAAAAGGAGTCGTCCTGGGCCCCCAAAAAGCTATTTACATTTATATACAACAAAAATGATTCACATCATCGGGCCCAGGACATTCCCATGTCCTACATCACTAAAGGTAACCTACTCTCCCTGAAAGGGAGAGCACTCCTGCTCGGCCTGCTCAGGTGCAAACTCTTCCTCAGTACCTGTGGGGATAGTAAGAAGTGAGTATTACACATAAAATGGGGAGGCAGTTTCCAAATAAGACATAATGCGACACTAAGCCATACACAAATAACAATTCAATGACAACATAATAATAATCAATTCATCACATTTCAATTTCAAGTATTCATTAGTTTCTCAAAAATCAATTTTTATTTAACATTTCCTTAAGTCTTTCGTTCCATGTATTTTAATAATGTTTATATTCTTTTTATCTGTCCCTGGTCACGACCTACTGCGTCTGCACTCCTGTGCACTCACGACTTACTGTGCCCGGGTAAATCCCCTGGTCACGACCTACTGCGCTCGCACCACCGCGCGATAGCGACTTACTGCGCCCGGGTATGTTTCTCAATCCCCTGGTCACGACCTACTGCGTTCGCACCACCGCGCGATAACGACTTATTGCGCCCGGGTAAATCCCCTGGTCACGACCTACTGCGTTCGCACCCCCGTGCGAAAACGACTTACTGCGCCCGGGTATAATATAATCTCCCCTGGCTGAGCCTGGGTATAATTTAATTAGTTCTTTATCATTATCAATTGTTTAGCAAATTTCCATTATTCAAAATTAATTACCACATTACACATTTTCATTATCCAATGATCACAAATATATTTTGTAACTTAATTAGCACAATTTCACTTATTACTCACTATAACCCACTCCTTACCTTAAATTAGCAAAGAGTAAATAGAACCTTAGTGAGCCCTAGCTCAAAATCTTGGAAACTTGAATTTCCAAAGCTTAGCTTGCCACCACAATAAGGAAATGATGATGTGATGATAGACAACCCTACTTGATAGAGCACAAGAGGAATGATCTTTGTCCTTGCCTTGATTTGAGTTGGAAGGCTTGAAACACAATCCCTAAATAGCAACAAGTGCAAGAATCCTAGGGTTTTAGAGCTAAATTTCTATGAATCAAGGAAAGTTGAAATGGAAAGGAAATAACTCATGGCATGAAGCTCACTTACCCAAATCAATGGTGGAAAAATTGAAAATCCAAAGAGAATGAAGAGAAAAGTGTTTATGGTGCAAGCTTGAATCGGAGTATCACATGTGAGCCAAGGAGGAAGAGAAAAGAGCTCCTAGCCAAATTCCATGATGCAAGCTTGATGGGTGTGTTTGATTTTGGGTTTGGGGTGCCCAAGATCAAGTGTTTATGGTGGTTTGGTGGAGGAAATATGATGAAGTTGCTCTTGGAGCTTGAGAGAGATTGATGAAGTGATGAGTTGCTTTGGAGTTGAAAAGTGGTGGAATGAAGTGTGTTTGGTGCCTTTTTGATCAGCCTAGGGTGCAGGGAAATCGTGTGGCCAGAAATCAATACTTTGGCCCCAAGTTTGAATTTGGACGCACCAGATCTGATCTGGTGCGCGCCACTCGCTTGGGCGAGCCCATTACTCGCTTGGGCGAGTCTTGGCACCAACTGGTGCAGATGGTGCACCTGGTGCGTGCTGGTGGGGCTCTGGCGCGCCAACAGAATTTCTGGTGCGGCTGGCGTGCGCATCATCTCGCTTGGGCGAGACATTCCCTCGCCTGGGCGAGAAAACTGCACCAGAACCAAGCTGGTGCGTAGCTGGCTCGGTCAGAAATGGAAATGGTGCGGCTGGTGCGAGTTTTGGTGCGCCAAGGAGCAAACTGGTGCAGCTGGGTTGGTGTTGCGCCCGCCTGGGCGAATGGTGGGCTGGCCTGGGCGGGAATCTCACTGGATGGTGCGCCAAATGAATAGTGACTCGCCTGGGCGAGTGACTCATGCGCCTGGGCGAGTTTCAGGGTTTCCAACCTTCGATTCGCCGTAACTTTTTCGTCGACCGTCGGATCGAGTCCAATTTTTTAGACATGCTTCTTTACCCCATAAACTTCACATCCAACGGTGGAATTTATTTTCTTTGCTTCCTATAATAAAATTCTAATTTTCTCTTTTCGGTTGATTTCTAACACCTAAAATGCCGATTTTACTCCCGATCTCGCTTATTTGACCCTGCCCAAGGCCATATATACCTCCTATACAACTCCTAGGACCTATAATCACCACCCACATATCTGGCAAAATTCATTAAATCACTTTTCCAATTTTTCTAAGGTTTTAAATCAATAATTTCCTTAAAATCAAAGTTTAGGATGTTACACCTAGCATTAGGAGAGAATAATAATAATACTAAGCGAATTAGAGAAGAAAGGAGCGTTAAATCGAAGTTAGGATCGAGCCAGAAAAATAGATAATTCGATAATAAACATAGTAACAAGGGGAAAATTAAAATAAAATATTTGGGACTCAAAATGAAATTTCCACCGTTGGATATGAGGGTATGATTTTTGGGAAGTTGCTCGTCAAATTTGAGCAAGATCCAACGATGCACGAAGAAGTTATGGCTATTTGAAGTTGGGGAGAAAATAGCTGAAAAATAGAAAAGTGAAGTAGCAGTACCTGAAGGTTTCCCTTAAGCGAAAATCCGTCGCTTAAGCGAAAATCCGTCGCTTAAGCGAAAACGTGAAACTTCCCCACTGAAGCCATTTCGCTTAAGCGAAACTGGTCGCTTAAGCGAAAACCGGTCGTGTCAAGTGTAACACCCCAATTTGGACATAGAATTTTCACTAAAAATTTGCGCCATTTTTTTTTATAACATTATCTAAGTCGATTCGGTTTAATTCTTTTACCAAAAAGATTTTCATCAATACAATTTAATTCATTTGGTTTACAAAAATGTTTTGGTACTTAGACTTGCGTCATAAAATTCTATTCCCAAAAAGAGATGTTAACATCCAACACATTTCCAAAAACTCATTTTCTCAATGTCATATTTAGTCGATGGTTAACTTGCGGAAAAATAGTTTAATTACTTTATGAACATGATATATAACAAAGAAACTTCTTTTATTTCATTTAAAATAATCCATATTACAACTGGGGTTACATTCGGGATAGAGTAATCATGTCCTACCCATCCAAAGATGGAATACAAAAACTATCCTAGACTATTAGTCTTCATTTTCCTCCACCGTAACTGTCTGGAATATTCTTGATTGCTGCTTCTGCTTCCTCCTCGTATGTACGTCGTCTCGTGATCCTCTTCCGACTTGAATAACCGCTACTCGAGATAGTACATGATCTGTCATCTGTGAACATTGTTACCCAATGTCCACAGGAAAGGGAAATAGAGAGAGTAAACACTTCCGAACGATATGATCGTCGACGGCGCGGGCTTACAATAGGGGAATATTAAGACCAAAAGGGTAATTATCATGAAACCATATCCATTATATTTAATTATCTTTAGGCTCTAAGTTTTATTATCGTAACCACCGGAAATTCGAGAAGGGGTACCACCATCGAAGCTCAAGGGTTTGGTAGCACTCACGTTACATCTCCTCCATCATTCCAACCACATCCTAGTTCGGAAAGCAGATGGGACGCACAGGAACCCTAACCATGCTGGCATCGAATGTCGAAGGGTACGCACCAAAAAGTATCCAACAACTGAAGTAAAATTTTTCATTAATACAGTTTCCAAAATACAACGACATCTAGCCCCATTCGGGTTCCCTCTCACCATCTAAGATTTGCTCCAGGGGGCGACAACGCTATCTCTAGTTGATCGTGCAGTTCCTCGCTACGACATTGCCTACAACCGAAAGACAAGTCCTTGTAGTCTTGTCCCGCCTAGAGAAGCACTCGAGGCTTCTTGACGTTCAGCGTCCTTGCCCTCCCCTATCGCAATCACCACTTGAAAGTACACCGGCCTCCAAGTATTCGGTATCTTTCCTCTCCACTACTTCACTCTCAACGCGTAGGTTTAGGAGAGGGGTTCCTAAGTCTTTTAAGTCTTTTAAGTCTTTTAAGTCTCTTCTTAAACCTAAGTTTTGGTCGACCCATTCTAAGCCTCGCTTCTAACGGGTCACGACCTCTAAGGGAAACATCAAACATCCTTCTACAGTACAGTGGAATCCACAAGACTTAGACCACGGCACAGTCATCCACGTGGCCAATCACCTAAAGGGAATATTTCCAAAGTTATTGTGTCATTTGCACCATCACTGTACACTAATATCGCTTACAAATTTCATTGATCATTCTCATATTTTCATATTAATATTTACAAAATATGCCAATTCCTTTTCATGGAACAACCGATCGAAAAACACAAAGAACTCTTTTCATAGGAACCACCGAACATTAATTTTATTTCCATAAGATGAACAATTATTTCCAAATATAATATACAGTACAAAAATATACAACATAGCATAAGCAATTAGCAACCGACATACAATAAATATCGAGGAATCGTGTTTTTCGTATAAACGGTAGGGATACACACTCAATTGTCGTTTTACTACTTGACCGATAGATTCCTAGTTCCGACCTTTGAGATGATACGGAACGTCCTAATATTATCCTACATGCCACTATGTCTTAAGAAGGCTTCTCTCTCACCTGGCGTTGAAGCTACACAACTAATGTCCTCTTGCTTTGAAGTCACGTCACCCAAATCCGAACGAAAGCCTTTACCAAATAATATTTACAAAATAATTTCATAAATAACTACTCAATTACAAGTAAGCAAACCACAAGACCTATGTCCTTAACAACAATTTCCTTTATCACTTTTAGGAATTCCAAAAGACTTGAACCAAAAACTTCCAATACTTAAAATAAATCATACTTTGCAAAATCAAAACCTTTAAAACGTCAATGGAAATTTTTAGAACTAATTATTAAATCAAAAGAGATTATTGACTCAAAAAAACAACAACAACTACCACTCCAGGATTAACATAAGCCATTTAAAAACAAATAACTTAAACTTGATGCAACCTTTTTTTAATCATTTTGGACAGCCAAGAAACATATTTTTAAAAATCAATATAAACACTTAACACATCAACAATCATTCTAAATTATGAACTCATTCACTTATCAATTCAACACAAGTTCTATTTTAGATATCATGCAACTATATATATAAGAATCTTCTCTGGACAGCAACATGAAATAAAGTTGCATTACTTCAAAGTTACCCAAAAATTCATTCATTTCAATTTCCTACTAACAGATTCACATCCAAATTCTAAAAATAAAATTAAGCTTAAGAAATAATATTTTTCCACACTTATTCAATTATGGGCAGCACTTAAATTATTTCAATCCACCTTAAATCCTATAGATATACTACTAAGGTCAATATAAAACAAGTCTGGACAGCCACCCAAACAAATTGCACTTATCTAATGAAATACTATAACTTGCCTAAAAATTCTTAACATTATATTTTTACATCAAAATACAACCCACTTCTTATTTACTAAATTCAAACAATATGATAACTATACCCAAACATACACTCATACATTAAAATCATTTTTATAATTACTTAAATCAATTCATTAAATTTGGACAGTATACAATACAAACTCAAAATCACTTTTACAAGACATTCCACATACAAGCACCAGTAAGACAACAATTTAGTAAACAACTAGAACATTAAGGCATACATTTACAAAATCACTTTTATATTTCCTTTTTAACTCTATATATAAAAAGTCTTAGCATAAAATTCACATATTGATTTAATCTAAAACAATTTCTATCATTGATGCAACTAATTTAGAATTTTGGACAGCATACATATTCTAACTTAAAAATTCATTTTCTCTTAAACAGAAAATCGAAAACACATGCCGTTTCTTCCTAAATTCTTATGACAACTTCTACTATAATAAAATGACTAAATTAAAACAAAATAAAATAGTTGCATCTGCTGTACAGCCACAGAAAAAGTTGCATTAATTCAAGAAGTTCAAGTAGAATAATCCAAAACAATTATACACAATTCCTACTCATGCCAAATACTTTAAAACACTATTATTTCTAATAAAATATTACTTTTTCATTAATTATAAATTCTGGACAGCAACTTAATATATTTTTTTTTATAAATCACTTTTAATCAATCAAAATACTCATTTCTATTTGTTTCTACATTATATTTGCACATATAAACAAAGTATCACTAACATTCTTAAAAATAATCACTTGGGGTCTTAAATAAATAAATTTTTCAGAATAAAGATTAAATTTCCAGAATTAAAATAAAACTTTCAAAATTAATCTTTTCCACATAAACATGTAATATATTCCATAAACATACTAAAGCAATCATCAAATCAATTAGAAAAATTTAATTACTTTAATTCCTTTTTCTTCTAAAATTCGACTAGCATATAGAAAAGTTAGAAAAATATTTTCAATTCCTAAAACATCTATATAATATAATTACATCATTTGGTATACTAAAAATAAGAGGTTTAATCATTAACAAATATAAAATAGATCCCTTTTAGAAAATAATTCATTTTTTTCCAGCAACTAACACTTACAACCACATCAACCACATACTCATAAAATTAATCAAAAATACATGTTCTTATAGGTTTATAACAACTACCATTTGTTCCTATTTCTTTTAAATAATCTACTATAATTTAATTACAAACCATACAACAAACAAATAACAAAAATAATTTAAAAATAATACCATAGACCTCACGGTCTATTATATTTTTATTGTTTCCAGAAATTTATTTTTTTGTTCATTTATTCATTGTTCTTATTAAACTTAAATCAAACAAAAGGAAATAACATAAAATCAAACAATAACAATTACATCAAAATTTCATAACATATAATTCCATAAACTTCAATAACATCAAATTTTTCCAGAATTCATTTTATTTCTAAAAAGTCATTTTTAGTTCCTTTAAATCATTTCATTTCATTTCTACTTCAAAGAAAAGTACTTATTTGTTTTCATTCTTAACTATAACTCAAATACACATGAAATATAACATATAATATAATCTAATTACATATATATATATATATACACATATTACACGTCCAGAATAAAAAAGAAAATAAAATAAAAATCCTTTTTTAATTCTTTTATTTATTTTCTTTTCCCTTTTATTTTATTAAACAACAATACAATACACATACTAAATTACACAAATAAATCTCCAATTTTTTTGATATGTGCCACGGTTCATATATATATATACCAGAAATTAAAATTTTTCCATTATTATTTACTTATTGATTATTATTCCTTAATACAAAGACATAAAACAATTAAAAGACAAAGAATACAAACTCATTTAATCTTACAAAAATTTTCTATAATTCACATGATTTAAGAAACAAAATAAACCCAGAAAATAATTTAATTAATCTCATCAAAATATTTAGCCATCTTAAGAATTTAAGAAAAGGGGAGATAAATCCCTTTAAACACTCTTTTTATGTCCCTTTCTTATTCTTAATTCATATGACTTAAGAACAATTTCATAGATTCAATAACAACTTTAAAATGAAAATAAAAATTTAGAATTTAACTATAGAAGAAATTGAGAAGGTTTAAACAAAAATATAAACAAAACAACTTAAAAATAGCTTAATTAAATAAGTGATTTTGGGTTACCTCTACTCCTTAAGCTTTTTAGAAAACTTCAAGCAACCAAGCAAATCCTCCCTCCTTCCTATAGCTTGCTCGTCCCCCTCTCTCTTTCTCTCTTAGAATTTTTATTTTTTTCTCATGTGAAACTATCAAGTGTTTGTGTGTGAAAAATGTGGAACTAAGGCTATCTATTTATAGGTGTTTGGAGATGCATTTCCCTTCATTTTCAGACCTAAATTTCGTGCCCCCCTTCATCAAGTTCCATTCAAAAATTTTCAAACACTACTTGGAACATGAACTAGCATTAAATGTGATTTTGTTGATTCCTAAAGCATTTTAATTCATGGATTATTCTCACAAACTTCAGAACTGTTCTTCCCCTCTTTCCCTTCTAATTTGGACGGTGCATATATTAAAATAGGAGAGAAAATTTCTCATTGGTTCATTGTGGAGGTGCCTACATAATTATCCACTCATATAACTATTAAAATTTGATTTTCTACCTACTGTACAAAAATTTTCGTAAATAGCAAAGTAAAAATTTTATTTTTACATATTAAGATTCTATATTTTAATACGATCGTTTTCATATAAAGTTTGTAATTTTTGGACTTACGGTTTGAAAGTTATGAATTTTTGAAGTCCTAAGGTCATTTCTTCAAAAATACACTTCCTAAGCTTTTCAAATATTTTAAAATAAGAAAAATACGAAAATACATTTTATTTAAATGATAATACATTATAAAACTTCAGAAATGCAATTTTATTTTCAAAGTAAAATATACTTTAGTCAAAAGGCTATTTAATGCATTAAAACCATACATTGGTTCTTAAAACTCAAAAATTCGTTCACTATTGCAGCAGTGATAAAATTTCGAAAACTCAAAAATAAAAATAAAAGCTTTACATTTTCATAATCTAGATTTCGATACGATCGTTTTGACATATCATTTGTAATTTTTCGACGTACGGTTGAAAAGATATGAATTTCTAAAGATAGGATACTCTAATCCATCAAAAATCATTTCATCTTTTAAAATCATTTAAATCAAATACTTTACCTTAAAAATATTTCATTTAAATAGGCTAGGGAAAACATTGGTATATAATATATATACCTATATATGTTACGTGTATACATATATATTTTATATAAACCCAGGTATCAAAATCAAGCATAATTTCCTAATTTTAATTATAAAATCACAAATAAATTGGGTAAAATTGTGGGTCTCACAATCCTCCCAACTTAAAGATTTCTCGTCCCCGAGAAATACGCATAGAGACAAGCAAGGAAACACACAAGGTTATTCAAACATTCTTACTACCCGTCACTTTGTTATTTACTTCTTTTGAGAATATAACCTTCCTTCGATGTCTTTGTTGATCAACACTCTTTTACTGGTCAACCTTTGTCGTAACGTCGCGCGGGAGTCGAAGTGAGTCAAGTTCAAAGGTAGGCAACAACAATAATTGTCACAATAGGAGTTAAACCAAAAATATTAAAGGTAAGTGGATACGAATTGCTCATGAGGGATATTAGTATTTAGGTAAAATTGTGGGTCTCACATCAAGTACTGGAGCCAATTCGCTTAAGCGAAAATGGTCTGCGTGGCTTTATATCGCGAGGGACCTTCTTCCTCACTCACTCTCCCCCTTTGTTTCTCTCTCTTCCTCCGATCCTCCTTCTTCCTCCCTCCTCCACGGCCTTCACCGGAGCCACCGGAGCCACCGGAGCCACCGCCGCCCCTCGAGCCTCCCTCCCTCTCCATAGATCTACTCTCCCTCTCTCTCTCTCTCTCTCCTTCCCTCACAATCTCCCTCCTCACACACTCTCTCTCTCTCTCTCCACCACCACCCACCGGTCGCTATCACCCAGAGCCGCCACCGCCACCTCCACCACTATCCACCACCACCACCATAGCCTCTCCCTCATCCATTCCCTCTCTCTCACCGTGAGCTCTCTCTCTCTCTCTCTCTTCACGGATCCCACCGGCGCCGTTATCGACCCGTGATCGTGCCGGGCTCGTGTCGGGAACCTCGAAGCTCGAAGCTCTTGCCTTGGTCCAGTCGCGATCGTTCCCGCGAACGAGGAGCAACACCGACGCCGTCATCGTCGCCGAGCAAAAATCCAGGTTCTATTTAAAAAGCCCGAGGTAAGAGGGTTCGCGTTACCTTTACTTAAGAAGTAAATTCTAGGATGCTATAGTGGTAGCTGAGAATAGGGTAATTAAAAAGTATGTTAATGAACCTTAGGGTAACCCTCGTGGATATAAAGAAAGTAAATAAAATTGTTAATAGAAACCACACTTTAGGGAATAAAAGGAATGAGCGTAGAATAAGGCCCAGAACGAACGAGCGTAATTAGAATATTAAAATAGTTAGAGTAAAACAAAAACGTGAGCAATCATAAAAATAAGACCATAGGGGAAGTAAAAGGACAAAAGGGGTAAACGAAATAGACGAAAGAGAGAGTAGAATTAATGAATTAAAAGATAATAAGTATAATAGTACCCGAAGAGTAAAGTGAGGTAAAAGAGGGACTAGAATAGGGAATAATAAATACGAGCAGGACCGATTAGAGCAACAGGCGCAAAATAATGAATTAGATTTAAAAGAAAATAGGAAAACGATAATCGAATTAATAAAAAGATAATAAAACGAAGAGAGAGTACATTATGAGGGAAATTAGGTAGAATAATGTAATAAAAATTGAGAAGCTAGATTAAGTTAATAGAGCAATTAAATATAAATATAGTTAATGAAATAGGGACAATGAGTTAGGTAATTGACCGGGATAAAGAAATTAAGAAATAACTAAGAATAAGTAACGAGAACTAGAATACACTATACTTGACCGTATTAATTAGAGTTGGATGAAATCGAAGGGAACTGACAAAAAGAAAAAGAGTAAAGTAGAAAATGTAGAAAATGTGATAAGTCATAAACGAAAATAAAGATTAAAAGATTCTGATGAGCATAAAAGAATTACTTAAATTATAAGAAAAAGAAAAGGAAGAGAAGAAGAAAAAGGAAAAGAAAGAAAGATGTTGAAAATAGTAGAAAGTAAATAATGTGATGATAAGTCTATAAGTAAAGAAATGAGAGAAAAGAGAAAAATACAGTAAATCAGAAAAAGAGAAAAGATATATGATTAAGAAAAAGGAAAAAGAGAAAGAGAAAGAAAAAGAAAGACAAAGAAAAAGAAAGAGAAAGAAAGGTAAGAACATAAAAGTCCGATGCGAGCCTGGTAAGGTGTATCGACATCGATGCGAGCCTGGTAAGGCGTGTCGATTAAAAAGGAAAATGGAAGTCCGATGCGAGCCTGGTAAGGCGTATCGGCATCGATGCGAGTCTGGTAAGGCGTGTCGATTAAAAAGGAAAATAAAAGAAAGTAAAGAATGGAAAAATGGATGAAAGAATGGGAATGAAAGGATGAAAAGAGAATTAATAATTAAAAGAATGTGAGAATAAGTAAAGAACTAAATGAGATTAATTATATGAATAATTATGAATAAAGTATATTAATAATTATATAGGCTTAGTTATTTTCTATGTCTTCTTTTAGGATTTATCTTTTTAAGTTCTGTGTAATGCTACCCTTCTTGATATAATTTTACAGGTACGGAAGCGGAGCTTACACTGTTGCGGGCCGAACTGGAAACTCTCCACCACGTGGAGTGTATTTGCGATACCCTGAGCGGATTCTATTTTTAAAACTGTTATTTTTGTAATTTAATATGCGTAGTAATTGTATGCCCTGAAATTGTACTAATTGGGCTTTAGGATTTGATCTGGTTATTGAACTATTATGTTTTAAGTTTTTAAATATTCTGGACTGACAGGTTTTAAGAAGAGAATTTTTGGGAAGTCTGAAAAACAGAGGAAACTCTGCCGGATTTTCAAAAAACCTTTTAAAAGAAATCAAATTCAAAAATGAATTTTCAAACTCCGATTTTATTAAAATTTAAAATTAACTAAATAAAGTGAGGATGTTACAAATAGTCTTACCGAGCTGGGAGGCTTGTGTAGAGAACGGGACCTCGGACCGACCCTCAGTAAGCTTCGCCAACCGCACATTGCCACTAAGGTACCTCGGTCACCACACGCCAAGCGTACAACAAACTCCTCACCTCACTGGTCTTGGGCCAAGAAGGTCCTCTAACACAGAGGACCCGAGCGTCAAACCCAGGCAACCGTGAGGACATAAGGGACAAATTCGAGCTCCTTATCCTTCTTATCCATCAAGAGCCATGTTAGCCCTACTAGGCCAAGTAGACCCATAGGGTACAGCGCCAACCCCTTATAAGTAACTCAACATTGTTGGGGGCTAAGGTACGTTCTCTCCAACCCTAAATTCACACTAGCACACACTAATTAAGGTAACCTAGCTACCCTCATTGGGTATCCAGAGAACCCAAAGATCAAACAGCAACCCTTGACTGCTCCACTTCTGAGACGACCACCCTTGGTCTTAGAGGCACACCGAAGTCAAGAACATTAAAAATATGATTGTAGTTTTTCACTCCTCTCCTTTTCTCTCACTGTGATTCAATGATCATCGGCATTCTCTCCTTCTGTCCCGCTACCACAACAAAATAGTCACCATTCTCTCACTGTTTTGCCCCCCCCCCCCCCCCCTCTCAATTCTCTCTCATGTGCTCGTTAGTGTTCACAACATATTATTTCATGTATAAGAAATAATTAACATGTATACCAAATAATTCAAACTATTATTGCATGCATTTCCAAACATATACCTTTCATATATTCACTCCTGAGATTTTCTATGTTGTTATAGTCAAAGATAAAATGACATCTTACTTATATAGTATTAATGTGGTACTATTAAATGAAGTTTAGTCTATTAACTTTTTAATAATATGGCATTAAAATTTAATATTAATTGAATTTAGTCCATTAATACACATTAATAAAAATTCTGTATATACAGTTAATTCTAATGTAACTAAATAATTTTTTTTGTCAAAAAAGGTTCTTAAATAAGATAATACTATTCAAAGAAGACTAACTAATTTGAATAAAAAGTTCCAAAATAATATTTGTATGTAAAAATAAGAAGTCCATGAACCAAATTACCTTAAATCCCACTTTTGCCATAGAAAAAAAACAATCAAAGATCCTAGATTTCTGTTAAATCCCTTATCAACAAAAGTATTTTTATCTTTAGGTTTTAATTTGCACTGATCAATTAGAGCAAACGGTAGTATATCGTATTTGATCCTTAGGATTTTCTCTTCTTTTTACTAAAAATCTATAGGAAAAGGTATCAATATAAGATGTTATATTGTACATGTTCAAATATCCAGGTTGCCCTGAATGAGTAGAACATCATATGATGTGCAAATAACATTGCTCCTGAATGAGTAAAACATTATATGATTACACAATCTTGAGGAGTTACATTGTACATCACACAACCCTGTATGAGTAATCACTAGCTTCTCTTCATTATCCTGGGAAATACAGTGTTAATAACATCTTTCAGGTTCCTGCAACCAACAACTTCCATCTTTTCTAAAGATTCAGTTCCTAAAGCTTTTCCAGCTGCCTTCGGTACTATACACATTCTGTAACCCAGTTTTGCCACTGTATGTATCCTCTTCTCCATTCTAGGAACCTGTAATCACATAAACAAGACTACTAATATCACCAGGCTAATCTTTACAAATAATAAATAAAAACAAAAGATATGCTAAATTTTGACTTAGTTGATACTGAAAAGCACAAAAAATAAAAGTGGCTGAGTTACAAATTGTTTAACCCAACCAAAGTAATTAAAGCTATGATCCCTGGAACCAAAGATTATGATGTCCAAAATTTTAATCCAGGTTGGAGGTTAGTTGCCTTCAGGGTCTGCAAAAAAAAATGAAGGGGAAGGACTTAGGATAGACATTTCTTTGCTAATCCTCCAAAACCCTCTCACAAGTTCCAAAAAATTGGGGCTTTTTACCTTTTTTTTTAAAAAAAGCTTGTAAAAGAGTACGGAAAGGAATCCAAGGGGAAGGAAAGGGGGGTGAGGGGAATGTCTATTCTAAGTGTTCCCCTTCTCTCTCTGTTCCAACTCGTAAATAGACAATTTGTGAGAAGATGAAATAATCAAACACCTGGCTTGGCCCTTTCAGAACTAAGACGGACCAGATAATTGTATAACGGAGTTCAACTCTACAAAATACAATATATTAAGAAGCATTATCACATGCAAGTAATACTCTCTTTTTTAACATTATCTTCGCAAGACTCTATTATTGGGCAAAGTTCATGGGAAAACATCTAAACAAAGTGAACACATGATTTAGTGGGAACCACATGACATAAAAAAGGGTGTTGAAGAGAAAATGGGTTGTTCAGGTTTCTCCACAAATAAAAGCTTTCATCTCTGGATAAAGGACACAACGTTTATCACTAATTCCGGCAGCATTGTATTCAGCACACCGTCATGCTACTAAGAGTGAAGAACATGCTCACCATGCGAAGCTCACCACCAAGACCAATTTCACCAATGAATGCAATGTCATTTGGAATAGGGAGCTCCAAGAAACTGGAAAAAAGAAAAAGACAAACAGGGATATATAGTATAGAGTATATTTGGAACAAATGGAGAAAAATGCATTGGGGGGGGGGGGGGGGCGAGAAGAACACGAACCTGCTGCAAATTGCAGCTGCTACTGCAAGATCTCCCGCCGTCTCAGTCAGTGTCAATCCACTAACAACATTCAAAAACACAGCCTGTTGTACAAAGGAAAAACATGGAGAAAGAATATAATCAATAAAAATATGAATAAGAAAATATATCCACCAGTTAAATTATCACCAAAACTTTGTAACTGGTTAAATAGTACTGTGATGTGTTGGCCAACTGTTTTAAATGACAAGTGAATTTACAAAAAATATTGATGGAAAGATCCAGATGACCAAGCAAAAATCAAAAAGTAAAAGCAAGTTGTTAAAATTATGTACATTATGATAACTTGATAAGATAGAAAATTGGAAATCCACTTGCTAGAAATATATAGTGAAGGAATGACAAACGTGGAAGGATATAGCACATTTATAAATCAGCTTACATTTTCTCTGAGACGAAGACCTGCTTGCTTTATGAGAACCTACAGTTCAAGGAATGGTAAGATGATCAAAGAACAACTTTACAAATTTCAATGGAACAATGAGAATAGCCATAACTTATAAAACTTTTTTTCATTTGCTAAAAAGAACAATGCTAATAAAATCTTTGACAATAACTTACAGATATGATCATATCAGCTCTACTTGCGGGGATCCCATTAACTTGCCTTGATCCTGTTGAACCAGAAAGACAAAGTGCCTACAAAACACATGAAAATTAGCCTAAAATTGTTCTTTCGAAGAATGTCAGGGAAGAAAAAGTCAGGAAGGATGCTGATAATATCTTAAGCATCATCATTTTCTATGATGGATTGCAAGAAATCACAATCACAATAAATGACAAAGGTGACAATGGCAACGTTTCTCAAAGGAAAACCATAATGGGCTAGGCAACCCTTCTAGAACTAAGTGAGGTCAGATGCATCGATCAAATGATGCTATTGTGTTGTCATAAACCATGTCTTAGAAAAGCCAATAAAATTAAGGTTTCACGTAAGAAAATTATTGGTATCCCTCTACTTGTAACTAGTGAGCTATCCACCTGTACTACTCTTCTTAATAGGGCTTCTGAGTTCTGACAGTATCTCTCATGGCAAAACCACCAAAGGAAAGATTCTACCAATTTTTCCTCAATAGGTGCTACTATCCTTCTTTTCCTCTATTTCATTCATTCCTAATCCTATCTTATCTTTATATGTCCAGGCATCCTATGCAGTATCCCCATCTATACAATTTGAGCTTATGCCCTTCTTAGGCTTTTTACTGTCAAGCATTCAGTTTTCAGTACAACAAAGCAACACAAGGGTTATACCTGTGCAGTAAATTTCCCTTCAAGCTAGAGAGATGCTCTTTTATAACATAAATAACACCAAAGTACTGTTCATTCCTAACTCGACCGTGACGGGCTAGACAACTTAAAATATTTGATAGGTTGAAACTTAAAAATACAGAAGAAAACTACCTGAATTTCGATAAGAAATGTTCGGGACCCATCCATTATTACAGCAACAGCCAGCCCAGCTAAAATTTCTGAATCTAACTGTTGTTCACTGAGAAACATTTCACTGGCATTCGAAACAGCCTGAAGTCCTGAATGTGACATCTCAAAAATTCCAAGCTGACAACATAAATCAAAGACAATGGAGACCAAACATAAACCTTCACATGTACAAAACTGATTTTATTATAATCAAATATAACAGTGATCAGTTTTACATTTAACTGATTATTGAAATAATTTAAACACGGTAATAATACTACACAAAGAAGCCATTTATCTATTTTGTTTAATTGGGATAAAAAAAAAGCATGAAATATAGAATCCTTTAAAATAGAATGAGTTTCAGTCCTTCATAGAACAGATCATATGACAGTATGACACATCATCATACCTCTGTTTTACAACACTGCTAACTCATGGCCAGATGTGCAATTGACTAGAAAAGATAATATCACCCATCTAGAGACAACTAAGAATCTCTACTCTAAAATTTCAACAATCAAATCCAGGTATTTTCTCTCTCCCTTAGGCTTAGCTTATATCTCTTACAGGCACAGTCAACAAGAATACGAGTGCATTAAGATAATAAAAATTACATTTCAGTATTTCACATCAATAACCTTTGGCAATTCCAATGAGGCCCATACATAGACTGAGACAGATTGGAAGATGCAAAATTACTTGCTGAAATATATAGACTAAAAAAGAAAAGAAAAGAAAAAAATAAAAAAGGAAAGAAGTCAATGCTGGTGGACATATGTGTGAGGTAAACGGATAGTTCATTGAAAGTATTGGTATAAAGAAGTTACTATCAAGGAAGATATAGTATTCATATAATATTGCTGTGCATACCTCATCGGTGGATCCAAATCGATTTTTCACAGCTCGAAGCATACGATGGGAAGAGTACTTTTCACCCTGATCATTGACATGAGCAATTAGCATAGAGAAAATTCAGTGATTTCAACAAGCCAACTATGCATAACATGCACAAAAAATGCATTGAATTACAATCAAAAGTTCCCGATTTATGTAAAAGGATATTGGAAAAGGAAAAAGGAAGACATGTTCTGCAACCAAACCAAATTACAAAAAGAGCAAGTAATAAAGAAAATTATAGTCAACAACTATTTCTTTGATACTTGACCACCAAGAACAGAGCACTTTTTTGCAATCCAAGTTCTTTTTGTTCAGTTGTTCCACTTCTCATCATCCTCTTTACTTATTGTTGTGACTTTTTGATCTTATTCTTCTGACCTATCATTAATAATTACACATGTTGTAACTAGCTGCAACATTACAATTAAAAGATAATTTTCTATGAAAAAACTGGGACTGAGAAACATACTATTAAACTACAAAAAAATCATGTAGAATTTGCAATAAACATTAGCTTCGCCAAATGTCACAATGAGATCTTTGTCTCATTCTCTTTCAAAAATTGGCAATACCGCCCCTTCTCATGTCAAAATTTTGCTGTGCTATGCTTTAATGCTTTAAAGGTAGAATAGTGACACTATATCCGATAATGTGCTAACCGAAGGTTTAATGAAAATTTTATATATCGAAAAGGCGGCAAACAAGATACATGGCAAGTAGTAGAAACTAAAATGATATGCGCAGCTTTACCAATTATCCAAAGAAAGAAAGATGTAACAAGGTACCAACTTCCATATACAAAACAACATCAACGATATGCTCCAATACACGAGGTCCTGCTATGTCTCCAGATTTATTAACATGTCCAATCTGAAATACAGAACAAAAAATGACAATAAAATTGAAATGATCAAAACTGTGATCATGAATCATGAATGTCAAAAATTCATAGGTCACTTGGACAGAGACGGCCACAGACTATTAATGAAATTCAAATACATACTACCAACACCAACAGTTTATTAAATAGTACACATGTCAGATGTTTTAGGCTCACATGAGACTAATAAAAGCATTTCCAAATTTACAATAAATGTCAATGTAGGTGAGTGTTAACTGAACAAGAAAACTTCACCATGAGAAGAGAAAATGGAAATATCAGCAGCATTTTTTCGCTAAAGATTATACATGGTGAAATCGAAAAATACGATAATTCACAAATTCATACAAGATATGTTCTTTAGACAAAATTCAACTAAGATAAGGTATTATTCCCAAAATTGATAGACATATATGCTCACCAAAAGAACCGGGATGTTTGTAGTCTTCGCAAATCGCAGCAAAGCTGAAGTACATTCCTTCACCTGCCACATGCCTATTAAATGTCATCTACCGTGGAACCAGCATTCACTGTCAAAAAGGTATAGTATAGTTCACGCAATTTTGACTGCTTTTGTTGGAGGAGCATATTAAACAGCTCGTATTCATGAACTTCAAATATGAACGGTACAGTATGACATAAGAATATAAACAGTCCATTTCAGCAACCAAATTAACTAATTAAATAATCCAAAGCAACAAAAATAAATGCATCATAAGTATTTTTTTTAAGGGAAAAAAAATACTATGATGATCACTAGCAAGATGCAAGTTATAAGGATACTAAGCAGGATAGTTCCCAACCTGAATAATCCCTCCAGGACTTCCCATTATCCCTTTCAAATAAACAGTTTGTATTGAATCAACAACTAGAGCCTGAGGGGAGAGATGCCGGACTTTCTTCAATATGTCCTGAAAAAATGAAAAATAAAAAAAAAATAGAATAATTTAGTTTTCTGCAAACGCTGGGGCCAAATAAGAATAACATTGATGTCAACAGTATTTTTGATAATGAAAAATATATTATATTATATAAAATCAAAATTCATGTAAAATAAAAATAAATAATGCTAGCGGCACAAAATTAATCATAACAATTGAAGACAAATCACCTCAATGTCATTACTTGAATATAAATAAATATCTGATTCAATCCCAAGGCGATCTGCTCTGTTACCTATTTGCTCAATGCTCTGTCACATGAAAGAACACAATTAACATAAATGTAAGATGCATCAAAAAATATATAAAGACCTAAAGAACATTTGTAAATCAGAGGTAGAACTACAGTTTCCACCTCGAGCATGATGAGATATTAATGCCAGGAGGGAAATAAATGGTCAAAAATATTGGAAAAAAGGCTTACTAGTAATTTTCTGCAGATTAACTTAGCATCAATTCCTATTATTTCCAACTATTAAAGCATTAGGATTTTTTTGTACTTTAAATGAATTATCTTGCATAAAAATTACGAGGGTGAGCCTCAGCGCGATGTTAAGGTAACAACCTCTCCACTTGCAGGGGTAAAGCTGCATGTATCTACCCTCCCCAGACCCCACATGTGTTACTAGCAATATGACATATCAGAGTTTTAAATTTTAAAACCATTAAGATGCTTGATTAAAACGAACCTCTTCGCCTGAGACATACACAACTGGAGATGCTTCACCATCATTGCCCTCTTCTGAGATCATTGCAGCAATCTTCCAATTCAAATATTTAGAATTAAAACAAGTGTTAATGGAATATCTAAGTGTTAATGGGGGACGGCCAAGTACTCAAATGATAGTTAAACTTTGAAATCCTATATTACCATCCAAAATAATCCATACCTGTAACAACAAAGTACTCTTTCCAACACCAGGATCACCACCAACTAAAGTCAAAGAACCTTCAAATCCAAAATTGTAAAATAATGTTAGCCATGAAAACTCAATTCACTTTAGTTAGTCTTCTACTGAACTCGAATTAAGAAGGATATGGCATCTTTTCATACAATCAGCTGGAAGCATTCACATACAATTCAAATATTATTATCACAGGAAAAAGAACCCAGAAACAAAGGAACAATCATGAGCATCCATTAACGAAGAAAAACAGCCAAAAGTAGAAACTCTTTAGAAATTAGAACTAGCTCCCGCCCCCATCAAACATACAAATTTAACATCGACAAGCCAAAAGTTTGAGTGAAGATCAGCATAAATATTAGCTGTAATTAAACTCCATATTAGGATATGTAACTTTATTTAAAAGTTAGTTAGATACTTAGATTGTCAGCTAGCTCAGTCTAAGTTAAGGCACGGCTTGGCGTTACACCAGCCAGCTGTGCCAGCTGTCATATTATCTGAGTTGGCTATAAATAGCAACTCACTTTTATTTTCAGTTATCAATTCAATCATTCTGTTTTCAGTTAGAAAACAGTTACTCTACTCTTGTATCTCACTATCTATCTATCTCTTCTCACTTTCTCTTATCAGTTTCTCATATGGTATCAGAGCCTAAAGACCTGCATCCATGGCTGCCGTCAATTCTCCAATGCATTCCGCATCTCCTTCTCCTCCACACCCTCTCAACACTGTTTAACCTTCAGCTGTACCTTTTCTCTCTCGATCTCTGTAAAGTTGTCAGAGAAGAATTACTTGATGTGGAAGCAGCAAGTTGAAGCTATTATAGCTTCGCATCGCTTGGAGCGATTTGGCATAAATCCAAATAGTCCAGCATGATTTTTGACTGATGGTGATCGCAAGTTCAATCGCAACAACCCTAGCCACTTGGAATGGGAAGAGCGAGATCAACACCTTGCTTCGTGGCTCCCTCAATCTCTATTGGAGTCCGTTCAATCGCGAGTGCTTGGTTGTCACCATTCCTTTGAGATAAAGGATGAACTTCAACTGTACTTCAATTCTGTCTTGAAAGCTCGCAGCTCCATGCTTCAATCTGAGTTGTGAAATGCGAAGAAAGGTTCGCATTCTGTTTCTGACTTGTCGCGTGTGAAAGCTCAAAGCTCGAGTTCTCACTTGCTTTTGTTGGTGCGAGAATTTCTCAACACGAACGAGAAACTTTACTTTGAGAAAGTTCGTTCCTGTTCATGTTCTTCTCGATGGTCTACCTCCTGAGTTTGAAGCTTTCGTGACTTCAATTTCCACACGAACTGATCCAATCACCGTTGGTGTGTTAGAGGCTATATTAGTTGTTCAAGAGGCTTTTCTAGAACGTCTTCATCCACCTGTGAATGATGTCTTCTCTATGAATCTGGTTCAGTCACAAGCTTTGGTTCAGTCACAGGCTCATGGTTCTAACAATCAGTTCAATTCAGCTCAATTTGGTGGAAATATGGTTTCTCAAAACCTTAATTTGGTGCAAAATCCCAATTCCTCTCATGCTTTCTAATTCTGCATTATGAAAATTAGTTTTAGCCTTAGTTGAAAATTCTGGAGGCAGTGATTGATTTTGCAACTGGAAGTTTTGTTTTGACTGAAATTGTGGAGAAGGTATATAACCAGGAGGTAAAATAGTTTGAAGAGTTTGATTAGATTCCTTTGAAGAGCATACTTGAGAGTTAGAGGTGAATATCTAGTATAAGCAGCATTTGTAGAAAAACTATCAGGTACAAGATTAACTAAATGCTTATTAAGCCCAGCCTCTTGTGCAACAAGTAATAAACCAAGTGCTTCAACAGAAATAGGTTCTAGAGTGCTTGTAACAGAAACAACAAAAGGCTCAAATTCATCAGAGAGTCCTTCAAGTATAATATCCACATATTCAGCTTCACAAATAGGTTGGATTGCCTTTGCGAGTATTGCGAAGCTCAGATCTATAGTGTCTAATGCGAGAGCAATTTTGACTATCGAAATAATTGTGAATAGCTTGCCACAACTCGCAGGAGTGCAAACAACTGACGAATCTAGTCAGCATTTGCCCCGTGAGAGTTGAAAGAAGCCATGATAGAAGACGTTGATCGTTCGATTCCCAAGCTAAGTACTCAGGATTAACGATTCCTGCAACAGCACCACCATCACCAATTAAACACTGTGGAATCTTGTTGAGTTGGAGTAATATACTTCTGAAGACAAGCACCATGGATTGCAGCACTTATTTGCTGCTTCCAGACTTTGAAGTTTTTATCATCAAGCTCTGTAGTTAATTGCGGAAACGTGATTCGTTGAAATGGTTCAGGATCCAAATGTGCTGATGGCATGAAAAAAAAAGAGATTTAACTCTTTGAGCAGAAAATGAATGAAGAAAGTGAAACCAACAAAGTAAGAAATGAGAGAAAACTCAGAGAGAAAAGTAGAAACGAAACTGTTAAAATGAAGAATGTATTAGCTAATCAGAAAAGAGTACAAAGAAGTCAATTTATAGCAAACAAGTCCTTAACAAACTTACAAAATATCTAAAGATAAAATTACAATAAAGGACAGTGCAAAAGCTTTGAATTACAAGAAAACCAACTAACTATGACTAAGTCAAAACTAACACTAACTGACTTTGCACAAAAAGACAATGAGAGCATACTCTTTATTACTCTCCCTTAATCCAAACTCAGGGATCAGCAAGAAGAATTACTCCTCTATTACTCTCCCTCAAACCAAGTTGATCCAAGGCAAGTAAAGAACTTATATATCTCTATTATTCTCCCTTAAACCAAGCTGGAGGAGTACTAAGAACTGAGAAGAGATGACAAACCTGAGTACTTAGCTTGGGAATCAAACGATCAGCGTCTTCTTTCATGGCTTCTTTCAACTCTCACAGAGCAAATGCTAATAGAGTATATTGAAGAAGTGAATAAGTGAACTTCGGTTCACTTAAGTTCACACTCCCAAAAGTCTGTTAGAGTTAGTTAGTTGTAAGGATTAGTTAGTTTGTTAATCCAGTTGTAACTAACTCAATTTCCATTCAATAACAGAATTTTCAGATTCAGTTTTCTGTTCTCTCTTCTCTCTCTCTCTCTCATCAGTTTCTAACAACAGCAGCCTGCATTACAGCAACTTTCTCAATCCTCTATTCAGTCTGCTTCTCGAATGATGTATGCTCCTTCCCCTACCTATTATCAGCAGCAGCCTTCTCAGGGTTTTTATTCTCAAAACCAGCACTCGGCTGAAATTGATGCTCAGTTCTAATGAGAAAGGCAAAGGTTCAGGAAACAACAAAGGCAGAGGAGGAAAGGGCAGATATGGCAAAAGTTCTCTTAGGTGTCAGCTGTGTAACAAACCAAGGCATGCAGCCCTGCAGTGCTGGCACAGATTTGATCTCATTTTGCAATCACAGCAAAATGGGCCAATGCCTGTAGCCAAGGCTCAGCCTGGGCAGCATACTTTGCCACAGATGCCTACACAGATGATTGTGCCACGGTTTATGCATCCTATGTCTGTACAGCAACTAATGCCACAGATGGGCCAAGTTACTCTCAGTCCCAACCTGACTCACAAGATTTTAGACCTCAAACAAACCTCATGCAGCATCAGTACTCTCAGTCTATCCTTGGGCCTGCACCTTGGTCTATGCAAGCTATGCCTTCTCAATCTATGCAGCAGCATTCTACGCCCTCTTTGATGCAGCAAATCAACACTGGTTAGAGATTTCAGTCTCACATGCCCACTGATCCTCAGGCATACAATACTCAACTTTGGTATCCCGATTCTGGTTCCACTCACCATCTCACTGCCAATCCTATGAATATGAACAAGACTGATCTCTCTGGTCAAGATCAGATCCTCATGGGTAATGGCTCAGGTATACCTATAACTGGTATTGGCAATGTCTGTTTTCACTCACCTATAAAAATAAACACTATTCTTTCTTTGTCTAATCTCTTACTTGTTCCCTCAATAACCAAGAATCTTGTTTCTGTCAGTAAATTTGCCCAAGATAATAATGTTTTCTTTGAGTTTCACCCTTCTTGTTGCTTTGTGAAATCTCAGGTTGATAACAGCACTCTACTTGAAGGATCACTAAGTAAGGATGGTCTCTATGTCTTTCATGAGTTTCTCAAAAGAAAAACCTGATGGTTCTGTGAATAAATACAAGGCACACTTGGTTGCCAAAGGTTTTCATCAACCAGCTGGGTTTGACTACAATGAGACGTTTTCCCCTGTTGCTAAACCAGTTACAGTAAGAGTTGTTCTCACTTTAGCCCTCACTTATCACTGGGAAGTCCAGCAAATCAATGTCAATAATGCCTTTCTTAATGGTGAATTGGAACAAGAGGTGTATATGACTCAACCTGAAGGTTATCAACAAGGTGTTAGGTCACTGGTATGCAAACTCAACAAACCACTTTATGGGCTGAAACAGGCTCCAAGGGCCTGGTTTGAGAAACTAACTGGCACCCTTACTTCTCTCGGTTTCAGAAAATGTAGGTATGATCACTCATTGTTTGTTCAACTCACTCCCTCTCATAAACTCTCTGTTTTATGTTATATGTATAATATCATCATCACTGGAACTTCCAGCTTCCTTATCAAGGCTCTCATTACCAAACTTAATATGGCTTCTTGTCTCAAGGACCTTGGTACCCTGGATTATTTTCTAAGGATAGAGATAGAGAAACTTTCCAATAGCTCTCTTCTCCTAACACAATCAAAGTATATTAGAGACTTACTGGAAAGGTCTCAAATGGAAGATCATAAAGGCCAACCTACTCAAATGGTTGGTGGCTGCAAGTTGACGAAGGCAAGAGCTAATTTCCTTGACAACCCCTCTCTCTAAAGATCCCTTGCTGGTGCTCTTCAATACGTCACCACTACTAGACCTGAGATTTCTTATAGTGTGAGCAAACTGTGTCAGTTTTTAGCTCATCCACTAGAAGAACATTGGAAAGCTCTTAAAAGGGTGCTAAAGTATCTTGCTGGAACAGCTGATTATGGGTTATTGCTGAGGGCAACTTCCAGTCATTCTCCTCTCAGTCTCTATGCCTACTATGATGCTGATTGGGCATCTGATCCTGATGACCAAAAATCAACTTCAGGTTCATGTGTTTATATTGGTTCAAATATGGTTTCATGGTGATCCAAGAAACAAGAGGGGGTTGCAAGATCAAATGCTGAAGCTTAGTGTAGAAGTCTAGCCAACACAACAGGAGAAATGCTATGGATTAAAAGCCTACTACAAAAACTTGGCTTTAATACCAAAGTTCCTGTCATCTACTGTGATAATCTCAGCACAGTCACGCTCAAAAGAAACCGTGTTCTGCATTCCAGAACCAAGTATATAGAACTGGATCAGTTTTGGGTCAGGGAGAAAGTAATTGGCAAGAAGCTTCTTGTTGAGCATGTGCCTGGTGAATATCAGATAGCAGATATTCTAACCAAGGCACTAGCAAATACAAGGTTAACGACATTGAGAGACAAACTTAATGTTGTGAACGCTCAGCTTTCTACTCAACCTCAGTGTCATCTCATCAGTCATCACAGCTGATCACAGCTGAGATTCAAGGGGGAATACTAGAATTAGAATAGGTAACTTTATGTAAAAGATAGTTAGATACTTAGATTGTCAGCTAGCTTAGTCTAAGTTAAGGCATGGCTTGGCATTACACCAGGCAGCTGTGCCAGCTGTCATATTATCTGAGTTTGCTATAAACAGCAACTCCCACTTGTATTTTCAATTATCAACTCAATCATTCTGTTTTCAGTAAGAACAGTTACTCTACAGTCAGAAAAGAAGAATGGACAAACCACATATGATGAAAATAAAACAAGTGGAAAGTTAGCCCAACTCTTACAAAACAAAATAAACAATCAAATACATATAAAAGCACAAAACATAAGTCCATTGTGTTAGACACCCTTCCTGCATGATGAATCTGACAACTTTGAGTTGGCAAATCCATAATATGCAGAGCAACAAGAGGATGGAGAAAACACAGTAGTCCCAATATGGTTGTTGACATATTAATATATAAGAAATTGGATAGAACCTGGTACAAGACCACCACCAATTACTCTAGAGACTTCATTTCCAAAAGAACCAGACCTGAAATCAAAGTAAACTGCACAGTACAACACTGGAAAAAAAAAAAAAAAAAAAAGCGCCTCTTTTTTATAGACTAGAAGTTCAGGTACATGACATGCCAATTTATCTAGAGGAAATAACATTAACCGCCTTAATATTTAACTTAACTATATCTAACATACTTCTTTTTTCAAATATTACTCCAACATCTGTCAAGGTTTATACAGGCTCATGTCTCTTGTGGTTATATTGTCATTACAACATCCCAGCATTACATTGGCATTTTTTCATTACACTCATCCCTTAGTAAATGTGACAGGTGTAATTAACTTAAATTTCTCTCATTTCTCTTTATTTTTTTGTCTAAACCACAAGCATCAACCCGAAAATTCAATCATACTCGAGCCGGGCAGAACAACTATGGATGGCAAAGCTCTCCCTAACAAGTATTATTATTTAACATAGCTGAATTCTTAGGGACTATAAGTCAAGCCCTTTGGTTAAGCTAGAACAAAAACAACAGATCACCAATTGATCTACACTTGTCATCCAATAAGTGCAATAAATTACTTTAAAAAATGTACAAAACAAAGAACTTACAAAGGAATTCTCCAATGCAGATGATTAAGTCCCCTATTTACCTCTGCCAATCTCAAAGGAAGCATCTCACCATCTTGTTGAGGAAGCCATGACCCCACACCATCCTCCAAAACCAAAAAACCATTAACTTTACTATCAGTATCATTTGTTTTACTCTCATGAAACTCTTTCATAGTCCCAGCTACACTGCATGATCTACACACACCCCACCACTGCCCTGCAGTATACCCACAATTACTACAAACCCAATAGATTTTCTCTTTCCCCTTTTTCTTCTTCCCACCACCACCACCACCAATATCAATTGGGTTCATACCCATCACTCCACTCCTACTTTTTCTGGTAAAGTTTTCAACTTTAACCTTAGAAGAAGCGTTCTGTTCAAAGCCATGAGATGGGGTGTTTGAGTTTTTGGTGTATTGGTCAAGGTGCAAACTTGCACTTGCTGGTGATGGTTTGAGTGAAGGGGAAACTGAAGGGTTTGAAGGGAGGGAAAGGGAACGAGAGATGTGGAAGGAAAACATTTTTGGGTTGTGACTTGATGAATAATGAATTAACATAAACCCCAGTCCCCAGCGGGGGGCTTTAGATTTTTACGAGTGTTTTATTTATTTCCCCTTTAAAAACGATTTTTACCGAACGTGATTTATAAAGGGAACAATTTATTGAGGATAAACTCTCATTTGAGTTTTCCAATTTGCACTCGATTTTTATTTTAGTTCTTAGAATTAACGAAATTGCTTTTAGGTCCCTGATTTTGTAAAAAGTGTTTCAGTTTAGTTATTGATTTTAACATTTGTTAAGGAACATTAACAGAAAGAGAATGTGGTAGTTAGTGAGCCCTAAACGATGTAGTTTTAGTGGTTTAAAAACCACCTATAACACACAAAACACTCACAACTCACCAAACACACACAAACTCTCAACACACAACCCCTCAGTACACAAACCTTAGCTCACCAACACAAATCTGAGAGAAAGAGGATTGTCATTATCGTCACTATCACATTGAGGAGAAGCTTCAAAATTCAGGTATGAGAAACCCTAACTTCATCTCTGGAATTTGATGTTTTGTTGTTTTATTTTGAAAATCGTTTTTGTTAGTTAGTTCCATTGTCTCCTCCATATTGTCCTTCTATTTATATTATATGTGTTTGTGGTCCCCTTTGGTTCTATTCTCTCTTCTTTATTTTGGTTGAAGTTGTATTATATGCATTTATGGTCCCCTTTAGGTTTTTTTATTGATTTTCCCCTTTTGTGGAATATGCGTGGGACTCGAGTGGAACTGATTAATTAAGATCTCTAAAATTAATTAGTTATATAATCCCCAAAAGTATCCCTACAAATTGGATGATTATAATGTTTGATTGCAAGGTCTATTCTAATACTAATTTTTCAATTGAAGAACTAGAAACCCAAAACAAAACATAAAGTGGTCAATTCTATGATTTGTAATTAAAACTCAATCAAACAATTGAAAAAAAAAGGAAAACATCAATTCATAATTTCATAAACTAATCATGATCCATGCAAATCCATCAAATTTCTAACAAAGGGTTTAGTTACACATACTTAAAACTGAAAAACAAGGAATAGAAGAAGAACCCATGATCATAGCAAATCTGAATTTCTTCAACCTTCAAACGGATCCCTCCGTTGTTGATCTCCAATGCTCTTCTCAATGCAATTTCTCTCTGTAAATTCGTGTGTAATCTCCCTCTCTAATCTAAATCCTAATTAACAACCTAAAAACTAAGCAAATCCCCTCAGAAATCAGGAAATTAAGCCAATTTGGGCTTGGACCAGGTAACGCGCGCCTGGGCGCTCCAGGTCTGATAGCGTGAAATCTCAGCGATGCGAGCACGCATGGGCGTGCTAGACCCCGCGCCTGGGCCCGCAAACTCTTATGCCTATTTTTCTTCGCTGCTAGCGCGCCTGGGCGTGCAAGGCCTGTGACACCTGATGTGGCTCCGTTTTTCTCCGTTCTTGCGACATTTTTAAGGTCCTTTTTTGCTCTTTTCAGTTCCAATGTTATTTTATCCAATTTAGCTCCCAAAAGTACTTGAAACATACCCAAAACGGATCAAAACGTTCAAGGGAATAAAATTTCCTAAACTAATTATAAACTAAACAAAATCTACCTAAAACACTTAAGAAACAAGCCAAAACTAAGCAAAAGGAAGTCAAATTAAGCTCTAAAACATCATATGTTAGACCCAAATCACACCCCTAAACTTAGCATTCTAAAACGTGAGATTACCATCCAAATCAAAATGTGCAACACCTAATTTAAGACTTCGACTCATCAACACAACCATATATTTATACAAGCTATTCACATATCAAAACTTGGTTAAAGAAACAAGACCAATCAGAACTCAGAACTAGTGAACACTCTCAACCTCTCAGTGTATATCTCTCATGTGTATCAAAGGTATTAGCAATTCACTCAAGTTCATACAATAGTAAAGTGTTACCATATGCTTGACCATAGACCCAAATCTCCATTGAAATTATTGAACACATGCACAAATCAAAAGGTCTTTATTTTGGTTGTAATGAGGTCATGGCTAAAAGTGTCAGGTGGGATAAAAGAAAGAAAGGATGAAACTAAGGGTTAAAATGCAAAAACAAATTTCCCTCAAAAATTATAAATGAGCATTGAATACTATGAAGACTCACACTCAAACACAACTTTTTCAAAATTTCTCTTTTTCTAATTTTGCTCTACTACTTCTTCCAAATAGATTTCTTTCCTCTTTTCATTCAACAATGTTCACTTTTTCTCAACTTTTCTTTTCTTTTGGAAGAAGAGTAACTCAATCAACACTTTCACAATTTTCAAACTTTTTGAAATGTTCCTCTCTCAATTGCTCATTCAAAATTCCTAAGGTACTCACAAAAATATATAATGAATGCAGGGTACCAAAGAAAAATCATATTATCTCCTAAGGCTCAAAATGGGCAACTAAGGGAAAACAATTTCAACAAAAATCTCTGAGGCTACAAAAACACCATCCTAAATGCCTTAATCATTTTCATTCATGTAATCAATTATCAATCTCAAAAATGGTCAACGGTCAAAGTCTAGAACACAAAACTAAAGTGAACACACTCATGAAAGAAATAGGGGTTTAAAATCAAAATAATCAATAAATCATATACCCCATCAAATAGGCTCAAAATCTAACTGGCTAAAGTCAGTTCACTAATCTCAAGTTCTGAAAAACTTTGTCAAAATAATCAAATTTCAAAAATATTTACAGCTCAACAAATAAGTAACATGAATCAATGAGTCTAATCCTAAACTAAGTATATACACCTATCATTAGAAAAATAATCCTAAGCCTAGAATAATTACAAAACCTCTACCTAAGACACAAACCAACACCAAAAATGGGGAAATAATTCAAGTTTGAAAAATTAATTTTTATTTTGCTCCACTCCCCCAAACTTAGAGGTTGGCTTGTCCTCAAGCAAACTAATCTAATCTACACTACAAAATAAAAATTAAAAGAAAACTTACCAAAACATTGGGTTGCCTCCCAACAAGCGCTTGTTTAACGTCACGAGTCTGACGGGTCACCTCCTTTTCGGAGGCTCAAGGAAATCACAGAGAGACTAGGGGTTAAGGAGTTTAGCAGTGGTTTTGCATCTATCCACCATTCCTCCTAAATAAATCTTCGGTCTCTGGCCATTAACTTTGAAAGTCCGGCCATCCTTGGGATCTTTCACCTCTAATGCACCATAAGGAAATACCTGTTCAACAACAAAGGGACCAGACCACCTAGACTTAAGCTTTCCAGGGAAAAGCCTTAGCCTAGAGTTATACAACAAAACCAGCTGACCTTTTTCAAAAATTTTAGGGATTATTTTCTTATCATGGTAGTATTTAATTTTTGCTTTTAAAGCTCTAGACCAATTATAAGCTTGTTCCCTAAACTCATCTAATTCAGTCATTTGTAACATCATTTTCTCACCTACTTGTTGCATATACATGTTCAGAAATCTGGTTGCCCAATAAGCCTTGTGAACTAGCTCAACAGGCAAATGACAATTCTTCCCATACATCACCTGGTAAGGTGACATACCCAAAGGGCTCTTAAAAGCAGTTCTGTATGCCCACAGAGTGTCATCTAGTTTCCTAGACCAATCCTTTCGTGAGCTATTTACAATTTTCTCTAGAATCCTCTTAAGCTCTCGATTGGAAACCTCTACTTGGCCACTAGTTTGAGGGTGATAAGGTGTAGATATTTTATGATGCACCTCATACTTGGCCAAAACTTTCTCTAACACTCTATTGCAAAAGTGGGTGCCATTATCACTAATAAGCACCCTGGGCACTCCAAATCTATTGAAAATGTTTTTCTTAACAAAGTTAGCAACCACTGTAGCATCATTGGTAGGGCTTGCAATTGCCTCCACCCATTTGGACACATAGTCCACTGCAACCAAGATGTACCTGTTACTAAATGAGGGTGGGAAAGGACCCACAAAATCAATCCCCCAAACATCAAAAATTTCCACCTCCAAAATATTTTGGAGAGGCATTTCATCTCTTCGGGAGATATTACCTGTTCTCTGGCATCTATCACACTGCATTACAAAATTCCTAGCATCTTTAATGATAGTAGGCCAATAATAACCACATTGCAAAATCTAAGATGTTGTTTTATCAAAACTATAATGTCCAGCATAATGTGAAGCATGACAATGCCATAAAATATTAGGGATTTCCTCATTAGGAACACACCTCCTAAGAGCTCCATCTACCCCTCTTCTAAACAGGAAAGGTTCATCCCAAACATAGAACTTGACATCATGTAAAAAAATTTCTTTTGTTGCCATGTCAAGTCTTTTGGGATTAACTTAGCCGCATGGAAGTTAGCTATATCCGCAAAACATGGTTGCGCCACAGATACAACCAAAAGTTTCTCATCAGGGAATTCATCTTTAATAGGTACTTCTACATTCCCATCACTACCCTCTAAAGGAAGTCTAGATAAGTGATCTGCAATAACGTTCTGAACCCCCTTTTTATCCCTGATCTCTATGTCGAACTCTTGTAGTAACAAGATCCACCTTATCAGTCTCGGCTTAGCATCTTGCTTAGCCAAAAGGTGCCTTAAAGCTACATGGTCAGTATAAACTATAACTTTCGACCCTATCAAATAGGAACGAAACTTATCCATTGCAAATATCACAGCTAACAATTCTTTTTCTGTAGTCGTATAATTAATTTGAGCATCATTTAGCACACGACTAGCATAATAAATTACATGAAAGACTTTCTCTTTTCTCTGTCCTAGCACTGCACCTATGGCAAAATCACTAGCATCACACATAAGTTCAAAAGGTTTATTCCAATCAGGTGGAATTACCACAGGAGCAGATACTAGTTTCTTTCTCAGATCATGGAAAGCTCTCATGCAATCATTATCAAAATTAAACTCCACATCTTTCTCCAACAAATTACAAAGGGGTTTGGCTATTTTTGAAAAATCTTTTATGAACCGCCGGTAAAAACCGGCATGTCCGAGAAAACTCCTAATCCCTTTTACATTTGTAGGAGGAGCTAAATTTGCAATTACATCAATTTTAGCTCTATCTACCTCAATACCCCTCTCTGAAATCAGATGCCCCAAAACTATCTCTTCCTTAACCATAAATTGACATTTCTCCCAGTTAAGTACAAGGTTAGTTTCCTGACATCTTTTTAGGACCTGTTCCAAATTATTTAAACAAGATTCAAATGAGGATCCAAAGACTGAGAAGTCATCCATAAAAACCTCAATGAACTTTTCAACCATATCGGAGAAGATAGATAACATGCACCTTTGAAAAGTCGCAGGTGCATTACATAAACCAAAAGGCATTCTCCGATAAGCGAAAACTCCAAAGGGACAAGTAAAAGCAGTTTTTTCTTGGTCTCTTGGATCCACAGGAATCTGGTTATAACCGGAATAACCATCTAGAAAACAATAATATTCATGTCTGGCTAACCTCTCTAACATTTGGTCCATAAAAGGTAGTGGAAAGTGGTCCTTTCGGGTGGCACTATTAAGTCTCTTATAATCAATGCAAACTCTCCACCAAGAAACAGTACGGGTAGGTATCAATTCATTATTTTCATTTTTAATCACTGTGACACCACCCTTTTTAGGGACCACTTGCACTGGGCTGACCCAAGTGCTGTCTGAGATGGGGTAAATGATTCCAACATCCAACAATTTTACTATTTCTTTTCTCACAACCTCTTGCAGAGTGGGGTTCAATCTCTACTGAGGTTGTATCACAGGTTTATAATTTTCCTCCAGGAGAATCTTGTGCATACAAAAGGAGGGACTAATTCCCTTCAGGTCTGATACATTCCATCCTATAGCAGACTTATAATGCCTTAAAACTCTTAATAGTTTTTCAGTTTCCAATTCATTTAAAGCACTATTTATGATGATAGGAAAGTATTCAGAGTCATCTAGGAACACATACCTTAGTCCCGGCGGTAGCACTTTCAGTTCAGGTTTGGGTCTGGCCTCCTTTTCCTCCAGCCTCAGATCCTTTGGCTTTCTATCATTTTTGACCTCTGCAGCTCCATCCAGCAAAGATTTGATCTGATGAGACTTCGTTCCTTCCTCTCCCTCAGTCACAAAGGCTGCTTCCACAGCATCATCATCATAGCACATCTCTTCAAAGACCGAGTCCACTATAGACTCAATCACATCCAGCCTCAGACACTGATCATCCCCCATAGAATGCTTCATAGAGTCATAAACATTAAACGTGACATTCTCATTATGCACCCGGAGCATGAGTTCACCGTTTTGCACATCAATCAAGGCTCTGCCGGTTGCTACGAAAGGTCTGCCCAGGAGTAATGGAATATCCTGGTCCTCGTCCATGTTCAGAATTACGAAATCTACTGGGAAAATGAACTTGTCCACCTTGACAAGAACATCTTCCACCTTCCCATATGGTCTCTTGATGGAGCGGTCTGCAAGCTGAAGAGAGATCATTGTAGGCTTGATCTCTCCAATTCCCAACCTCTTGAAAATGGAAAGTGGCATCAAGTTGATGCTAGCTCCCAAATCACATAGTGCCTTCCCAACATCCATCCCACCAATGTTGCATGGAATGGTGAAGCTGCATGGATCCTTCAGTTTTTGTGGGAGCTTCTTCTGAAGGATGGAACTGCACTCCTCAGTCAACATCACTGTCTCATTGTCTCATAGCATCCTCTTATTAGTCAGCAACTCCTTCATGAACTTTGCATATGTAGGCATCTGCTCAAGAGCTTCAGCAAACGGGATGTTTATCTGAAGTTTCTTGAACACTTCCATGAATCTTGCAAACTGCCTCTGGTTTTCTTCCTTCTTAAACCTTTGAGGATATGGAACTCGTGAGAGATCTGGTTGATTCTGTGGCTTATCTTAAGTAGTTTCTGGACTCTTTTATGTAGGCTCAGGCTGTTGCACTACTGGGGTCTCTTCCTTTGAATTCTGAACTTGCTGCTGATCCTTATCAACTACCTTGTCATCACTCCTCTTCAGTGGCTCATCATAAGCTCTGCCACTTCGAAGAGTAATGGCCTGGCAATTAGTGCTTGTGTCAGGAAAGTGGCCCGGATGCAACTGTGACAAACTCTGAGTAATGTGTTTTATTCTCTTCTCCAAGTTGCGAATGCTTTCTCCTTGAGAACTGAAATTAGCTCGAACCTCATCCACAAATAGAGTTGTAGTCTGTGCCATCTTCTCTAATCCTGACTCCCAAGTAGGGGTGGAAACAGGCCAGGCCAGGCCAAGCTTTGGCCTTAACCAGGCTTGGCCTATATAAATTATTTGGGCTTGACCTGGTCTGTTAGCCTATTTAAATAAATTTTTCAAGCCTGAGCCTAGCCTGTGCAAAAGTCTGGCCTGGCCTATAAGCCTATTAAAAGCCTATATACTTTGAAATTTTTAAATAGGCCAACAAGCCTAATATTAAATAGGCTGACCTGTCTAACTAGCCTATATATTGCTACAACTTTGGCTTGATTAATAATGAACTTTGGCCTATTCAATGAACCGGTAATGGTCCAAGCAAAACCGATGAGAACCGAAAAAATCACTCAAAACCGGTGATCTTATGGTTCAACACAACATGACTTGGCAAAGCAACATTTTATAGCTTAAAGAACATGTTGTGCTCCATGAATAAAAGATGTGGGACTTGCATTCCCATTTTATAGCTTACATTCCCATGTTGTGCTCCATGAATAAAAGATGTGGGACTTGCATTCCCATTTTATAGCTTACATTCCCATGTTGTGCTCCATGAATAAAAGATGTGGGACTTGCATTTCCCAAGTCCAAGCTTGACCAACACAAGACAAGCAAAGTGCACATCAATATTATTAAGTCCCACATCATGTAAGTTGCCTGCATAGTTGCATATTTTGCATTATATTAATCCTCCTATAGGACGACTTGCATACTTGCACAAAGTGAATGCATGTGAATTCACATTAGCAATGTGGGACTTGTTTCCATCCCCATTTAATAATTGTGCATGTTAAGTTTTTTATATATTGTATTTTTTATTTTTTAAATACATATGAAATTAATAATAATAAAAATTATATAGGCCGGCTTGTTAAGCTAAATAGGCTTCTTACATGGCCTAGGCCTGGCCTGTTTAGACTATATAGGCTTTTTAAATAGCATGAGCCTGGACTGTTTACAAAAAAAGGCTGGCCTGAGCCTGGCCTATTATTAGGCCTGTTATAGGCCCCTATAGGTCGGCCTGGCCTGTTTCCACCCCTATTCCCAAGATTGTTTCACTGGTTGAGGGCTCTGTGGGGGACTTGGTGAAGGACTGCGAGAACGCTCAGAACATGAATGATAAGTCTCAGTTGTTGTCACTGAAAGTGCAGTATCACCTCGGAAGAGCTTAGTAGTAGGTTGCACTATTTGAACTTGACCCATATGCTGAGTTAACACAGCTATCTGTTGCTGCATTTCCTGATTCTGCTCAATGATAGTCTGCAATTGTGAAGGATCTACATCATCTGGCGGGGTCATTATCTCTGGGGCCTCCTGACTACTATTGCTTGCCATTGCTGCTAGAATCCCTCTGGCTTCCTCAACTGTTTTCTTTGTGAGAGATCCACCAGCTGCTACATCTACTAGATCTTTGTCAGGCTTCACCAAACCATCATAGAACACTCTGATTTGTAACCATTCTGGCATTGAATAAGTTGGGCACTTCTTCAGCATCTTATTGAACCTTCCCCAAGTCTTGCCTAATGTCTCCTCATCTTGTTGCACAAATGAAGTGATGTTCTTCCGCAGCTTGATTGGGCTCTAATATGTGATGCTTTTGTACCTTTTTTGTCTCCCTTTTACATAGTAAGTGGCTTGTTTCTTGAGTAAATTGGAATAAAACAATGGAATTTTGTCATTATAAGATTTCTGGAACATTTTGATGTGTTTGGTTTGTTTTCAGGTATTTAAGCTCTTAAAACAGTGATTTGTGCAAAGGAATAAAGAAGGAGAACTTGATACTTGAATTGGGAAGAAAAAGAGGAAAACATGAAGAAAAGTTGACAGTGGCGCTTAGGCGCGGGCTGGGGTCAACTGGCCAATAATGGGGTGCATTTGGTTGATTTTTCCAGACAGATTCACGCCCAGGCGCAGGAGCTTCACGCCTGGGCGCGCAAAATGCAAAAAAAGTGACTCTGTTTGCTGTTTTGATCATAACTTGAGCTACACTTATCCAAATGAGGCGATCTAGGTATAATTTTAAAGCTAAGGAAAAGATCTACAACTTTGCCAGAAATAGCCTTGCTCAAATTCGTCCATCTTGGGGGTCAAAATCAGTGCCGAAGTTGCTTTCAAACACAAATACGGGATTCTAGAAGGATTTTAATGATAAATTCTATTTGTAGATAAGATTCTTAAAGATTAGCTTATTCTATTAGGATCTTATCATATTATATTCAGATTTAGGATTAGTTTTATTCAAATAAAAATCTTATCACATTAGATTGAAAATTAGGTTAGTCTTTATCTATATAATAATGGGATTAGGATTCATTCCGGGAGGGGGAGACACTCATACAACTCCATAGAATAATAGTAGATTAGGATTTGAGACTTGGAGAAGGAACAAGGATTGAAGGTTTTTGTGAAGAACACGAAGTTAGCTCAAGGATTCATGGTAATTATTTTTATCATGTTTATTGTGTTTTCTCTTGTAAGTATGAACTAATTTCATCCTTGGGTTGTAGGAGTAGATGTACGGAACCTTTTCAATATTTCTAGTAATAAATTAAACTTGTTTTTCGTTATTGAATTCTGTGTTTGATTGTTCTTATTTGTTTCTCATGAAAGAAGCTGTTTCATGACTTTTGAAAATCCTTTATGAATAGACATATGAATTTAGGATTTAGTCATTAATCAAACAACTCAATTGCATAGGCACAAACATGTTTTCTATGAATTGGGTAATTTTATAAAAAGAGGTTTTGACTGAACTTAATGAAAGGGTTAGGTTTTAAGGCTCCATTGAGACATCATTGGGAGATTAATCTCTAAAATATAGAAACACGCTAAGACATTAGGTGTTATCTAATTTTGCAAAACCAATTCAGAATTCAAGGAAAATAAATTAATTTGTTATAGAATATTTAGGAACCTGCATCGAAACTACGTCCCGCCTTTCCCCTTGTCAAAGAGTCATTTGTTTTAATTTCTGTTTTCATTTACAAATTCATAAATCCTTTGTCTCGTTCACTGAGTAATATTAATTAGGTGGAATTAATTAAACGGTCACTCCCTTAGGTACGATACTCGGACTTCATTGTCTATATTACTTGTACGATCTGGTACATTTGCCAGAATCCCAACACAGCTTAGCTTGTGTGGCTGATGGAATATACTTGTCCAAAAATTTGCGGGCAAGTATATCCCACGACGTCAAGCTCCCCGGTGGCTGGTCTTGGAGCCAGCACTTAGCTTTATCCTTCAGAGACAAAGGAAATAGCCTCATGCGAATGGCGTCTTCAGAGGCGCCTTCGATCTTGAAGAACCCCAACATAGAAAGGAAGTGCGAGATGTGCTCTGTTGGATCCTCTTGTGGATTGCCGCTGAATTGATCTTGCTTGATTAAGTGTATGTACCCCGGATCAATTTTGAATTGCGGTGCTGTGATGGCTGGATACACAATGCTAGTTGCACATGCATCCAGGCTGATAGTTGCATAATCCGCAAGAGTCTTCGGCTTGACATCCCCTTCTTCAGCCATCCTCTTAGCCAATTTCTTTCACTCCTTTTGTGCTTGCTTCCTCCTCTTCTTCGCACTCAACTGGAGGTTAGATTCACTACTTGCAGATGAGCAACTCATAACAAGAGTTAGTAGCACCTACTAAGATAAAACTCCTAAAGCAAATTTCACTAAATAACTAAAAATAAGTACCAAAAATTATTGAAAACGAATTTAAGTCCCCGGCAACGGCGCCAAAAACTTGTTCACTATCTAGCAAGTATACTAGATCGAATAGTAATATAGTCGGTTAAGACCAGATATCATCTCACGGGGATTATAAATTGTGTTCAACAATTTCTACCTTATTCCTAACTATTAATGAAATCTGAAAAATCTAATTAAATTGAGAATGTGAATGGTTTTAGAACAACTAAATATTGATTTAAAAATAAAACTAAATCTGAATTAATTAAGTGAAATTAAGATGGAAAAAGGCGTTAGGAATATGATTTCATTGCAAGACCTAGTTTATTAATTATGGATTTCTGTTTTCCTAATTTATTCAACAACATTCCAGCAGTAACAATTACCAAATCCCTTTAATAATCGTGTTTCCTATTCAATTAGAATCCCTTAATTCCTTAAGAAATTACCAATCAATTAGTCATTAATTAAGATCTCTGAAATTAATTAGTTATATAATCCCCAAAAGTATCTCTACAAATTGGATGATTATAATGTTTGATTGCAAGGTCTATTCTAATCCTAATTTTTCAATTGAAGAACTAGAAACCCAAAACAAAACATAAAGTGGCCAATTCTATGATTTGTAATTAAAACTCAATCAAACAATTGAATAAAAGGGAAAACATCAATCCATAATTTCATAAACTAATCATGATCCATGCAAATCCATCAAATTCCTAACAAAGGGTTTAGTTACACATACTTAAAATTGAAAAACAAGGAATAGAAGAAGAACCCATGATCATAGCAAATCTGAATTTCTTCAACCTTCAACCGGATCCCTCCGTTGTTGATCTCCAATGCTCTTCTTAATGCAATATCTCTCTGTAAATTCGTGTGTAATCTCCCTCTGTAATCTAAATCCTAATTAATAACCTAAAAACTAAGCAAATCCCCTCAGAAATCAGGAAATTAATTCAATTTGGGCTTGGACCGGGTAACGCGCGCCTGGGCGCACCAGGTCTGATAGCGTGAAATCTCAGCGATGCGAGCGCGCCTGGGCATGCTAGACCCCGCGCCTGGGCCCGCAAACTCTGATGCCTATTTTTCTTCGCTGCTAGCGCGCCGTGGCGTGCTGTTTGCACGCCTGGGCGTGTGACACCTGATATGGCTCCGTTTTTCTCCGTTCTTGTGACATTTTCAAGGTCTTTTTTTGCTCTTTTTAGTTCCAATGTTATTTTATCCAATTTAGCTCCCAAAAGTACCTGAAACATACCCAAAACGGATCAAAACGTTCAAGGGAATAAAATTTCCTAAACTAATTAAAAACTAAACAAAATCTACCTAAAACACTTAAAAAACAAGCCAAAACTAAGCAAAAGGAAGTCAAATTAAGCTCTAAAACATCATATGTTAGACCCAAATCATTATGTATACTTCAGATTTGGTTGATGAGTGGCCAGGGGCATATGAAGACTTACTGGATGTCTTCTTCTTGGCCAAGTACTGCAAATAGATTGGATATGAGGAGGTGGCTAAAGTATTATGGTTAGTACCAAATAAGAGTTTGGATAAAGGGTTAAGGCTTCTAAAGACAAATAAACAACTACTAGCAATGGTTCGTTCTGCCAAACACAATGGCGATTGTTCACATTTATTATGAACACATAATTTCGTATCAGTAGTGCAGATGATGTTTAGATTGTTGAAGTGGATGGTAGTGATGCTTATGAGCATTCAACGAATGAGGAGAAAGATGAGAATGATGCAATTGAGGGGCAAAGGAAGGCTAAGGCTGAGGAGAAAAGGAAGGAAAAAGACACCAATTTGAGATGAAAAAGAGAATTGCAGAGAAGAAGGTTGAGGCAAAAAGGAAGAAGGCAAAGGCCCAAAAGAAGAAGGCAGAGACTGTTGAGAAAAAGAAGGTAGAGGTGAGGAGAAAAGGAATAAAGAAGAGGCCGATGCTGAGTTGAAGAAGAGGATTGCAAAGAAGAAGGCTGAGGCAGAAAGGAAGAAGACAGAGGTCCAAAAGTGGAAGGCAGAGGCCGTTGAGAAAAAGAAGGTAGATGCTGAGGAGAAAAGGAAGAAAGAGGAGGCTGAGGAGAAAAGGAAGATAGAAGAGGTTGATGTTGAGTTGAAGAAGAGGAATGTAGAGAAGAAGGTTGAAGCGGAAAGGAAGAAGATAGAGGCCCAAAAGTGGAAGGCAAAGGCTACTGAGAAAAAGAAGGCAAAGGCTGAGGAGAAAAAGAAGAAAGAAGTGGCTGATTTGAAGAAGAGTGCAAAAAAGAAGGCAAAGGATCAAAGGAAAAAAAAGGAGATGTATATATTGGCTAAGGCTCAACTTAAGAGAGATTAATTGAAGTTGAGAGGAGGAGAACTGAGAATCAAAATAAGAAAGAATATGAGAGGAAGAGGAAAGAAAAAGACGATGACAACACTAAAGGTGGATTAAAGAAGGCAGTAGCAGAGTAAAGTAAAGGAAAGGAGAAGATAGATGATAATAATATCAGTGAAGGTTATGAGTATGATAGTAATAGCACCGAGTATGATAGTGACAATGAAGATAATGATTACCAAATTAATGAAGATAGATGATAATGCTAAAGAATGTGACCAACCTATGAGGCATAGGGTAACATATGAAGTACTTGTGGTGTATAAACTGAGGGTTGAAGATTCATGGATATTTGAGGAGCTACACACACCAGTCAATAGTGATGCTGATGATGTTGTTTATGAATAAGTTTTTCCTCAGTTTAATGAAAATGATGCTTTTGATAATGTCAATATTCAGCTAAGCATGGAGTTTGCTTGTATAGAAACATTCAAAAATGATGTGAGACATTCTAATATAAGACTAGGTAGGTTAGTGGAGTGGGTGAAAAATTATAAAGGTAGAGCAAGGGCAAAGTGCATACATGATAGTTGCCCCTGATTGATATACCGTGCATACAACAAACAAACAGTTTTCAAGTCATGACATTTAATAGCACACACAACTGTAGTATGGTGTTCAAAAACACACAGGCAAATCAAGAATTGGTTACAAACAAGTTGATTGACAAGCTCCTTAAGCATCCTGATATAAAGTGTCTCGAGGCTTAGGATTATTTCAAAAGGAAGTTTAGGGTTCACTTGGATGACACTAAGGTATTTAGATTAATGGTCAAGGGTGGGAAGTTTGTGGAAGGGAATGAGTTAGAGCAGTATGGTAAATTATAGGACTATTGCCACGTACTAATTGCAAGCAATCCATGATCCACTATCAAGATGGATACAATACCAATGTCAACTAGGAATCCACAATTCCATAGACTTTAATTTACATTAGCTTGGCTGGGATGAAGGAAGGGTTCAAAGCATGATGCAAACCACTAATAGAATTGGATTGTGCATTTTTGAAGGGACATATAGTGGGCAGCTCTTGAGTGTTGTAGGCCAAGATGAAAATAATCATATATGAGTTATTACATATGTTGTTGTAGATGTAGAGAACAAAGACAATTGGAAATGGTTTTTAGAGCATTTGCATCTTGATTTGGGCTACTATAAAGAGCATGGATGAAACTTCATCTCAAATATACAGAAGGTAACACTTGACGTTAATATCTTTGTTTAACTAGCTTGATTTCAATGTTAGGATCATGCTTATATTGATAAGGATACATGTATATCATGGATCAAATTGAAATAATTTAGTAAAGTCTAGGGATTAAAATGAACTATTTATATGTTTTTCAGGGACTAAAATGAATTAATTAAATGTACTTTAGGGACTAAAATGAATTACGATCTTTTTTTTTCTAGGGTTGATTCCTACATTACAGGAGGTAATGCTTGGAGTGCATCACAGACTTTGTGCATGACACTTGTGGCAAAATTTCTCCGAGCTATGGAAAGACAAAGAGTCCAGAAGTTTGATGTGGGAGTGTGCAAGATCAACCACAAAAAGACAATAATTCAAGGACAACATGAGCAATATGAAAACCAAGAATGAGAAGGCATGAGCTTACGTGGACAATTGAAGAAAGTTAAATCCATCCACAACTTGGACAAAGCCTGGATTTTGTGAAGGGCCTAAGGCAGACCACATATGCAACAACAATTGTAAAGTGTTTAATGCAAAGATTATTGATGCAAGGGGGAAGTCAATAGTGACTATGTTGGAGGGAATTAGATGCTATATAATGATGCTCATATCAGATAACAAGTTGAGCTTGACTGCATACCATGGTGTTTTACCTCCTAGGCAAAAAAGTAGATCGAAGAAAGAGTAAAAGGAGAGTAACCATTGGAGGTCAATATGGGCAAGTAATGATATAAGCTTCATATTCATTTTAGAATTTGAATTATATGTAGATTCTAAAGTTTAATCATTTATGAAAGATGACATAACCGGTTAAAATTATCTCAACTGATTATAGCACTATCTCAATTTTGCAGCTTGTAGTTGATCTTAGTTTTTTTAGTGTAATCAATAACCATTTTCTTAATTGTTGATCTCTCTTTCTCAGTTGTGTTATGAATACTAGGTGATGATGATGAAGGACATACCTACAAGGTTGAGTATTTGAAAAGAAAAGGACTTTTGGTGGACTTAGGAGCTAGGACATGTACATGTAGATTCTGACAACTAAGAAGTACGACTAGCATATGAATAAAATGTAATTGTTTAATTATTTGTTGCAAATCTAATCTAAACATTATGGAAGATTAGTGTAACATGTATTAATGTTAATGAAATAAAATTTTGTGCAATATCAATTTAGAAAAAATAGACAATGGGCCGACAGTGTAAAGGTTTTTTACACTATTAATAGTGCATCATCCATCACTCATCCGTTTATAGTCGTTGACTTTTAGATAAAAGTAATAGTACAAATGAATGGTGGATGATGGACTAATGGCATAAAAAACTTTACACCGTTAGTGCATACTCATTAATCTCATCCATTTATAACAATGTTTAATGAGTAATTGAATCATACATTACATTAAGGAGATATTCTCTTATTTTCATTGACTAGTTTGACTTTTATCAAGATAATAGGACAGTTGAAGTATTAATTTTTTTTTTAATTTTTGGTTTTTGAATCCCAATTTTTTAAATAATCTAAAATTACCCTTTTTTTTACTTTTTCTTATTGAACCCCACTTATGACTTTTTGACCCACATTTCGCTTTTTAATGGACTATTATGACCTTTGATTTTTTTAACTTCCGACTCTAAATCGTCGGAATAATTATTCCGACGTGCTTAAGTCGAAAAAAAAATAATTAAAATTCCAACTTTTGTAAGTCGGAATCCTTTCCGACTTCACATAATCAGAAACAATATGCGGGTGGTTTCTATAGTTTTCTTCTATACACCTATCAAATAATGCATTCTACAAAACAAACAAAAGTTAATTGCATGATTTTGTCTAGATGTCTCGAAAACCGAGGTGAGAGGCAAAAGCTGCAAAGAGAAACTGATGGCAGATGAAAGCTAAGGAGCATGAATGATGATAATGATGCTGAGGGAAATTAAGGGAAAGAAGTTCTGCTTACACAATCACTGCATGACCACCAAATGTGTGCAGATGTTGGTGGCTCCGGTGAAGTACAACACTAGCTTCTTTGAACCCAAGTGTGTCACATATTAAAACTACCAACATGTTATTCCCGACTATATCAAGTCGGAAATGTTTCTATGACTTAAGCCTGTTGGAAAAATTCTTCCGACTATTTAGAGTCGGAATTTAAATCACGCTGAAGGTCATAATGGTCCATTAAATATTGAAATTGGGGCCAAAAAGTCATAGGTGGGTTCAAAAAGAAAAACTATTTTTTTTTTCTTCCTCACTTTTTTTCCTCTTCCAACTATGGCCATCTCCACCTCTACCCACTCCCGCATTGCCTTCTCCCCTCCTCTTTCTTCGCATTGCCCCGTTTCAGTCAAACATCGTTTGTTACTAGTTTTAAGACCGTGCACTGCACAAGATGTTTGTTTGTTTCCTTGTTGTAAACTAATTATTTTTGGATAATTTAAGTATATAATAATTGTAAATCATTTTGCATTTTTGAATTGAATTAGTATCAACTTATTTACAAACAATAATTAAAAATTTAAAAAAATAACTACCACTGCTACAAATTCTCCACCCACCAACCATCAGTTATAAGTTTAAACTACAATCATTAGTTATATTTAGGCTACCAAGCGTGTTTTTAACTTATTATTCTAAGATGACTCAAATTTAGAACCCGACGAGTATTTTTTTTGGGTAATCCATATATATATATATATATATATATATATATATATATATATATTTGCAGAAGGTCAAAGAACCTTATATATAATGAAATTTAAAGTGAAGCATAGGAAAATAATGAGGTGAATATATAACTAAGAAAATAAAAAGGCCTTTTACAATAATCTAATATTAATGATATATACCTTTTTAAAAACAATACCACCAATTCATGTTGTCATCTATGCACCAAAATATACTTTGTCAATATGTTGCAGCATATTCTTATAAAAAAAAAATATGTTGCAGCACAACCACTTGATTAAACCATGTTATAACCATAATGATAACAATACACTGAATCAAACAAATCTCAATATACCTATAGTAAAAAATGTTGAAAATGTACATTGAATCAAATCAATCTTCCGACCAAAGGGTTCTTCAAACCTGTTTGCAGTATATCTTGATATATAAAAAATCCTGTGAAAAAAAAAGAAAAAAGTTCAAACTAAAAAATACCCAATTATTTTCAAAAAGGGAAAGAAGGGGTATATGAATATTGAACTACTCGTTGACGATCTCAACAAAACTATGGAGTGTGATGATATCTTTCCACATAATAAGTCAAAGCCAATTACTAACTCACTAACAATTACAAAACCGTAACAATTACAAAACCGTAATTTTTATATACTACTAACAACCTGTAGGAGAGAAATACAAAATAGCTTAATAAATTGAACTTATTTTAATCCTAGAAAATTCACATAACTAAAAGTAACTGAATTAAAAAATTACCAATCACATAAACAAAATCCCATAATAAAAATTCTCATAACCAAAAATCACAAAAATCAATCAGATTAAATACAAAAATCAAGCAGATTAATCACAAAAATTCACATAGTGGAAGACAATATTGCTTTACGTAGCCACTTTGTTAGTCTGAAAATTATGTATAGACCCAAAGGTGATAATTATAAGTTGTAGTTTAATTTATTCGTTACAACTACAATAATAAGGATCTTGAAATTACATGACTTTCACACGTTATAGAGACAGAAGGAATACGTTTACTAACCTCTATCCATTGCTAGAGTTGTCAGAGTTAGAAGGAAGAAAGTTCTCCAAATGTCCTTTGACCAAAAGCCACGAAACCCGGTTTCCATTCCTTTGCCTCCTCTACTATTCTTTTCTATGCTATTTGTTTAGTTTAGCCGTTCTGTGATGGGGAGAGAAAAAAATACCTTCTGGCCAGGAACAGGACCTGTTTCCTATAAATAGGTAAAAACCCTAACTATTATCCATTGGCTTCCATCAAGCTAGCGGGCCTTCAGAAACAATCCCTTCTTATCTAAATTTGATTTAGCCCATTAATATTTAATCATTTATTTACTAAACACACATCAATACATGTCACATGCACATCACATGAGACATACTAAGATATTAAAATCTTACATTCTCCCACTTGGCTCGTGTGACACAATTCAACATTATGGTCTAATAAACAAAATAATTAAATATGCAATTAATGCGCATTTACATGGCGAAATCATTTTATACTTAGATACTCTATTAATCATGATTAAAGATAGGAACTAATTCGGGTCATGGCGGTTGTACATCATTTGTTCGACATAATTCCTTCCATGTACCACAAAATAGTCTTTTCCTTAACACGATCTATAATTGGGAAATACATAATTGGTCCATAATGTCTTTATTCAAGACAATACCTGTTTACATTACTCTAATACAATAATGCATGTCGTTCTAGATAACAGGTAATCAGAAACATATCAAACATATCATAAATGAGTTCAGCTTGTCAATTACATCATACATAAGGATGTCAACATCAATTTCAATTTTACTTAACAATAGTAATGCCTGTACTTTCAACATGTTCAATAAATGTTTAGGCAATAACCCTTCTTTCAAGGGATTAACAATCATAAGATTGGTGCTAATATGCTCTATTGACAATTTTTTTTGTTTCTGATCTCATTCTTTAGAGGCAAAGTACTTCATTCACATACTTTTAGCACCTTTATATTACTTGTCATTGCTGCAAAACACCACAGTACGTTTTCAGCGGCTAAGCAATATTGTCGACAGTTCTAAGCCCCGAAATAAAATTTTGCAGTCAATTAGTTTGAATTGTAACCTCAAAACTTGTTACAAATTCAACATTCTGATCACCTCAATGTGATCATTCTTTACAGAAGTAAACATGCATTTATTCGTTCCATGCTAATACTTCAAGACTTTATGAGTATAGTTAATACTTCCTTAACGTAAATTTTATTCATTCTAAATCATTCTAGTACTTTAATGATATATGCTTTCTGAGATAAGCCAAACAATTCATTTGACATATTCTAGAATATTCATTTTCTAATCACATGGCTCGACTCACCTATATCTTTCATTCAAAGTTACTAGAAAAAACTTCTTAGTCTAGTGTAAAAGACCAAGATAATAAGTTGCAAGCAAGATATAATAACATACAGAATCAATATAATAAACTCACTTGTAACACCCTCACAATTATTTAGTTAAATTAGGATTTTATAAAAATGGTAACTGAAAATTTCTTTTTAAATTAAAATACTTAAGAAATATTTTTCCAGAAAATCGGACAGAATTTCCTCTGTTTTTTGAACTTCCCAAAAATTTTCTTCTTAAAACCTGTCAGTCCAGAATTATTTAAAAACATACGATATTTAATCAAAACACACAATTAAGTCCTAATGCCCAACATAAACCAAGCAAGGGCGTACAACTAATACATTCTTTTAAATTACAAAATATCAAGCTTTAACTTAATTATTACTTTAGATCACTCAAAAAACAAGACCACTCCACGTGGTGGAGGGTAATCCTGCTCGGCCAAAAACTGTGAAAGCTCCAAGCTCAGTACCTGAAAAATGTTTGTAATGGTGAGCTTTACACATGAAGTAGAAAGTAGTTCCTAACTAAACATAATGACCTACTAAGTTAAACACATTTAGCACGTAACACATATTTTCAATCATCAAACCAAGCATGCATCACACACAAACAATAATTTCCTTAGCCACTCATAAACCCATATCCTTTGCTCTTTTATCTTTTTCATGTGTTGTTGATTCTCTTTTCTCTCACTCACGTCAGTTTATCTTTCAATCTTGCCTTCTCAATTTATTTCTTTCTTTTATATTTTTATTGTTTTTTTCTCTTTCTTTCATGTATACTTTCTTTATTTCATTCTTTTATATTTTTCTTGTTCTCTTCTCTTTCTTTCTTTTATTCCGTTCTTTACTTCTTTCTTTTTATTAATTTGGCTACAGGGTCTCACGACCAGGCCCACTGACCTAACCTGCACCAAAATAATCTTTATTTAATTCCTTTCATTTAGCTGGTCACAGGGTCTAACGACCAGGCCCAACGACCTAACCTGCACCAGAAAACTCTTATCATCTATCCACAGGGTCTAACAACCAGATTCATATGACCTAACCTATGCCACAGGGTCTCACGACCAAATCTTTCGACCTAACCTGCGCCATAGGGTCTCACGACCAGATCATACTATCTAACCTACGTTGGCCATAGGGACTTACGACCAGATCCCACGATCTAACCTGCGTTGGCCCATTTTTTATTAATTCTTTTATCAATTGGCCACAGGGTCTTACGACCAGGTCCTCCCGACCTAACCTGTGACAAGTATCCTTTTACTATTTTCATTCTCATTCTGTTTATATTATTTAGTTATTCTTTTCATTTATTATCGTTTCACTTCTTTAGTTTTCTTTATAATTATCCTTTTCTCTCTTGACTTTCATTATTAACTTGTTATCTCATTCGTCCTTCAACACACATTATACACGCATACACAACAATTTCCACACTTTATATTTTCAATTCCCTAAGTTTATGCCATGACATTTTTAACACTCTTTATTCCTTAGTTCTCATTCTAGATTTTACATCTCATACATATATACTTTCTTTTATTTATTATTTTACATCCCATACATACATACATACATACTTTCTTTTATTTATTATTCAATTCATTACGTGATACACATTTAGGACACAAACATCACTATTCAGCCAGATATACAGAACAATAATCATTTATAATCATTCACAATTAACAACCAGAGTTCATGTTTTTCCAATAAACATACATGATAACATATAGCACTTAGCCTGCATACTCAAATCCAAGTATCAATTTATAGTTCATTTTATTTACTTTCTTACTTTATATTTAATTTAAATTAATTACCGAATAATCAGTTATAAGCATACCCACATATTCTTAGCAAGTATTATATACTAATTAGAAAATACCCTCTAAAGCAAGGTAAAGAACCCCTTACCTCAGGGTTCTATTAGAACCTGGCTTACGGCTCGGTGAGGCGATGTCGCTGCGGTTTACTTCGAACTAGCCCAAATCCACCAGCGGCAATTACGGCTTACACAACCGGCGTCGGTCTGACTCCTCGACTATGTTGGTGATGGCGATTTGAATCGAACCCGCAACCGTGACCGATGACGATAACGGCGTCGGCTCGATTTGAATCCTCCTTGGTTAAAGACACCGCAAGAACCAAAGGCGGCGTTGGTGGCTTTGGTTCGCACGGACCACGGAAGGAGAGTGGCTGAACAACAGGGAATAGCGGCGGCGGCGTGGCTATTGGTGGCTAAGAGAGAAGGGGATAGTTCGTGATCCCCCACGCCTTGAGAGAGAAAAAATCACGAGCTCCGGTTCACCTCAAACAGTGGCGGTGCGACGGAGGGAGCAGCGAAGACTGCGAGGGGCGGCGGCACAAGGTTGGTTGCTTGCTCGTGGCGGTTGGCTTGCGGTTTGCGGCTGGGAGGAGAGGAGGAACATGGCGGTGCGCGGTGGCGTGGCTTCGAGCGCGCGTGAGAGACAAAGAGGGCGGAGGAGCGCGAGTAAGAGGGAGAAAGAGAGAGACGCTGGAACGGCGGCGGCTGGCTGGGTGGGCGGCGGCGTGGACGAAAGATGAGGGAGGGAAGCTTAGGGCCGGCGCTTGTGGAGAAGAAAGGAGATGGGGGAAGGGGTTGATCGAACCCCCCTTCACTTTTATTTTATTTTTTTTTATATTATTATTATTATTATTATTACTATTATTTTTATTTATTTTTCTATTATTATTGCAATATCATTATTATTACTATTATTATTATTAGTATTATTTTTCTTTTTCTTTTTATTTATTATTATTATTATTATTATTTTTCTTTTTTTTTTTTTATTACTTGTGTTAGTATGGTTTTAAAAACACTAATACCATTTTTCTTTATTTGTTTATTGTAAATCTCAAAAAAATACTAATAATAAAATGTAAGCATTTAGTAAGTACTTATATGAAATTATAAAGTTAAAAATCTTAAAATCCTTAAAACAAGTTCAACATCTAAAATGTCAAAATATATTAAAGTATAGAAAGTATGCTTTTCAAATAGTATAATAATTTTTAACATTTTAATTGAACTAATTACTTAGCCATATCAATAATCAATTAGTTAGTGCTACTTTTCTTTTTATTACTCTTATTATGTTTGGAATTAAAAATGGGGATGTTACAATTCTCCCCCACTTACAAGAATTTCGTCCCCGAAATTCGGGTTACTTCGTAACGCGGAGAACCATCCAGCTAATGGGGTTCCTGTCGATTCTATTTTCTCGCTTCCGATGTGTTTAGGTCCATTCTTCTTAGTATTGTCATGTCTGTCCTCGGACACTACGTATCTCCTCTATCGCGACAGGGTTCACCATTTCCTTATTATGAAAGTTCCATTTTCCATTTCTTGGGTTGAAATCCTCCCCCACTTAACATCAATTTACCTGCTTACTCCGATGCCAGGAAGCAGGAAATCGAACGTGTCGGTTCCTGATTGTCTTTCATACGACTCTTAATAAAGAGTGCAAGAATCTAACAACAACAGGAAATAAAATCCTTGGAATTCACGAGGAATTTGCGACTTCGCTTTAAGAAAATAGTATAAGATTATGCGATCCAAAGACTTTTCGCAGGATGTAGCAGCTTATGGCTAGAAATTTCCCAGAATCTGATCGAATAAATAAGACTAGAACTCCAGGAACGATGGATATTCTAAGACAAGAAATAGGGAGAAGATCGTAAGTTCACAATGTTTAGCAGATTGGAGCGAGAAATCTTTGATCCGTGATCAAAAGTCGCTACTTCGTGGTCAGGTCAAACCAAGAAGAATGAGAAGGAAGGGATCTACTTGCACGAATTGAGGTACTAATTAAGGCTTTCAGATTTACTATTAAATTCTTAAACAATTTTTGATGGTCAAAGATTGGAGGTTGGCAAGTATTCTTGACGTTCGAACATTCTATTAAACACTATTTTAGACCAACGACACTCAAGACATACCTTGGGTGTATGTCAACAATCCCTTACAACGTTCTTCAAGTTAAACCTTAAGGAAAGCTTGAATGAACTTGATACAGAACAAGAAAGCTAATGGAATTTGACATTTCTATCACCTTAAGACTTGCACTTCTTTCGAAATCGAAAGTCGTGTTGGGTTGACGAGTTTGAGAAGGTTGTGGTGTTTGACCATGTATGGTTTTCTCCATTTTGTATGGTGATTGGCGGGTCCAAGAGGGTCGCCAACATGACAAGAATCGAGTAGATACATGCATTGGAGATGATAGCATGATTAAATACATGTCAAGCAAGAAGATGAAGGAGATTATCCTAAAGAATGTATTTCTACTAGATATTCATAGAAAAAGGCATTTTCCTCCGGACTAATGGTTGACTTCGTCCATACTCCGGCACTTGTGAGTACCAACTTCGATTATTAGGGAAAAGTTCTTTCGACTAAGCGTCTAGATTTAATCAGCTAGGAGTAACGGATTCCAACTATGGTTCCTTACTCCCCCACTTGGCATTGACATACCTGGCTGTGTCAATGTCAAATAATAGGCTTGGTCAGTTCTAAGGATCGTCTATCTAACTTTTTGACGGTTCTTCGAGATTGAAGATGGCACCTGTTGAGGAGCATTGGGTCATATTGAATTTCTACGATTTGGCGAATTCTCGCGTCTATTTCTAAGTTCTCCCACTTGATGCTTGAGGCTCGAAAAGAGTGAAGATGTGAAGAAGAAACACGAAGCACTCAAGGAGAAGCTTAACGATCTTTGCAAGGTGATCAAGGATGTGCTGGGTGACAAGGTCGAGAAAGGTGCATGCCCGTACAGACATCGAGGTTAGCAGCATGACTGGGTACATATCAAGCAAGAAGACAATGGAGATTATCCCAGAGAATGCACTTTCATTAAGGAATCATTAATAGATGTACTTTCTACAGAGCGATGATTGACTTGATCGATCTCGGTGAGGGTACCTCGTGCAATGGTCCAGCTTTATTCATACGAGGTAACCGAATCAAGTAGACAAAACTAGAACTCCATGAACGTCTGATATTCACCAAAGACAAACATAGGGAAAATCAAGAGTTCACCAACCTTAGTTGGTTGAAACACGAATGCACTTGGTTAGGATTGAAATCGTTGCATCAAATTTGGTTCAGAACCACGAATATCAAAATAAGAAGATGGAGGTTTACTCGCATGGATAGAATCATTACTTACGGTTCAACGAAACACGAATAAAGCTTGGATGACACTTAGTGCCCATGGATCGAGGCAGGCCAACACTCTTAGGGGTTTACATCATTTCCAAGACTAAGGGTCAAGTTAAGCTTATTATCTGTTAGTGCTCAATTGCTAAGATCATCTAATCTCAGCATGGAGACTTTATGGAATTGTCAACTTTTTTATTTATTTATTTATTAATTAATTTATTTATTTATTTATTTTTTTGGCTAGCAACATCTGATTTGGTTCTTCATGCAATTTAGAAGGGGTTCCTAAGGCCAGCTTGGTTTTCTCCAGGATGTTGCATGAAGGGTTCGAAAGGCACTGTCTGGTTGGCTTCCTTCATCCTAAAGGTGGTACTTCTTGGGGAAATTCTATTTTGGATAGGTTTTTGTTTTAGTTAGGAGCTTCCAATGGTATCGACCATGAATAGGTGCGAAGATCGAGGTGATCAATCCCAATCTCCCATCTATCAGTAGCAGCATCATTGGAGCGGTTATTGATGATATTATCACTTAACAAATGCAAGGATCAAAATGATCAGTTCTGACCTCACATTCCATCAAAAGACAACACCATCGCCGAATTCAATTAAAATTAAACCTGTGTTCCATAGCTTAACGCTATCACTACGCTTCCAAATCTTATCACTTAGTTCTTATTATTATATGTGTTTCCCTATAAATATATATATATATATATATATGTATCCTATTCATCTGACTTAACTATCTATCGGTTACTCGCTTGGTGAGTAACCCAAAGGAGTTGTGAGTTCAAACTCCAATGCCGAGGAAAAACTGCTCTGATACCATAATGTAACACCCTCACAATTATTTAGTTAAATTAGGATTTTATAAAAATGGTAACTGAAAATTTCTTTTTAAATTAAAATACTTAAGAAATATTTTTCCAGAAAATCGGACAGAGTTTCCTCTGTTTTTCGAACTTCCCAAAAATTTTCTTCTTAAAACCTGTCAGTCCAGAATTATTTAAAAACATACGATATTTAATCAAAACAGACAATTAAGTCCTAATGCCCAACATAAACCAAGCAAGGGCGTACAACTAATACATTCTTTTAAATTACAAAATATCAATCTTTAACTTAATTATTACTTTAGATCACTCAAAAAACAAGACCACTCCACGTGGTGGAGGGTAATCCTGCTCGGCCAAAAACTGTGAAAGCTCCAAGCTCAGTACCTGAAAAATGTTTGTAAGGGTGAGCTTTACACATGAAGTAGAAAGTAGTTCCTAACTAAACATAATGACCTACTAAGTAAAACACATTTAGCACGTAACACATATTTTCAATCATCAAACCAAGCATGCATCACACACAAACAATAATTCCCTTAGCCACTCATAAACCCATATCCTTTGCTCTTTTATCTTTTTCATGTGTTGTTGATTCTCTTTTCTCTCACTCACGTCAGTTTATCTTTCAATCTTGCCTTCTCAATTTATTTCTTTCTTTTATATTTTTATTGTTTTCTTCTCTTTCTTTCATGTATACTTTCTTTATTTCATTCTTTTATATTTTTCTTGTTCTCTTCTCTTTCTTTCTTTTATTTCGTTCTTTACTTCTTTCTTTTTATTAATTTGGCTACAGGGTCTCACGACCAGGCCCACTGACCTAACCTGCACCAAAATAATCTTTATTTAATTCCTTTCATTTAGCTGGTCACAGGGTCTAACGACCAGGCCCAACGACCTAACCTGCACCAGAAAACTCTTATCATCTATCCACAGGGTCTAACAACCAGATTCATATGACCTAACCTATGCCACAGGGTCTCACGACCAAATCTTTCGACCTAACCTGCGCCATAGGGTCTCACGACCAGATCATACTATCTAACCTACGTTGGCCATAGGGACTTACGACCAGATCCCACGATCTAACCTGCGTTGGCCCATTTTTTATTAATTCTTTTATCAATTGGCCACAGGGTCTTACGACCAGGTCCTCCCGACCTAACCTGTGACAAGTATCCTTTTACTATTTTCATTCTCATTCTGTTTATATTATTTAGTTATTCTTTTCATTTATTATCGTTTCACTTCTTTAGTTTTCTTTATAATTATCCTTTTCTCTCTTGACTTTCATTATTAACTTGTTATCTCATTCGTCCTTCAACACACATTATACACGCATACACAACAATTTCCACACTTTATATTTTCAATTCCCTAAGTTTATGCCATGACATTTTTAACACTCTTTATTCCTTAGTTCTCATTCTAGATTTTACATCTCATACATATATACTTTCTTTTATTTATTATTTTACATCCCATACATACATACATACATACTTTTTTTTATTTATTATTCAATTCATTACGTGATACACATTTAGGACTTAAACATCACGATTCAGCCAGACATACAGAACAATAATCATTTATAATCATTCACAATTAACAACCAGAGTTCATGTTCTTCCAATAAACATACATGATAACATATAGCACTTAGCCTGCATACTCAAATCCAAGTATCAATTTATAGTTCATTTTATTTACTTTCTTACTTTATATTTAATTTAAATTAATTACCGAATAATCAGTTATAAGCATACCCACATATTCTTAGCAAGTATTATATACTAATTAGAAAATACCCTCTAAAGCAAGGTAAAGAACCCCTTACCTCAGGGTTCTATTAGAACCTGGCTTACGGCTCGGTGAGGCGATGTCGCTGCGGTTTACTTCGAACTAGCCCAAATCCACCAGCGGCAATTACGGCTTACACAACCGGCGTCGGTCTGACTCCTCGACTATGTTGGTGATGGCGGTTTGAATCGAACCCACAACCGTGACCGATGACGATAACGGCGTCGGCTCGGTTTGAATCCTCCTTGGTTAAAGACACCGCAAGAACCAAAGGCGGCGTTGGTGGCTTTGGTTCGCACGGACCACGGAAGGAGAGTGGCTGAACAACAGGGAATAGCGGCGGCGTGGCTGTTGGTGGCTAAGAGAGAAGGGGATAGTTCGTGATCCCCCACGCCTTGAGAGAGAAAATGTCACGAGCTCCGGTTCACCTCAAACAGTGGCGGCGCGACGGAGGGAGCAGCGAAGACTGCGAGGGGCGGCGGCACAAGGCTGGTTGCTTGATCGTGGCGGTTGGCTTGCGGTTTGCGGCTGGGAGGAGAGGAGGAACATGGCGGTGCGCGGTGGCGTGGCTTCGAGCGCGCGTGAGAGACAAATAGGGCGGAGGAGCGCGAGTAAGAGGGAGAAAGAGAGAGACACTGGAACGGCGGCGGCTGGCTGGGTGGGCGGCGGCGTGGACGGAAGATGAGGGAGGGAAGCTTAGGGCCGGCGCTTGTGGAGAAGAAAGGAGATGGGGGAAGGGGTTGATCGAACCCCCCCTTCACTTTTATTTTATTTTATTTTTTTATATTATTATTATTATTATTACTATTATTTTTATTTATTTTTCTATTATTATTGCAATATCATTATTATTACTATTATTATTATTATTAGTATTATTTTTCTTTTTCTTTTTATTTATTATTACTTGTGTTAGTATGGTTTTAAAAACACTAATACCATTTTTCTTTATTTGTTTATTGTAAATCTCAAAAAAATTGTAATAATAAAATGTAAGCATTTAGTAAGTACTTATATGAAATTATAAAGTTAAAAATCTTAAAATCCTTAAAACAAGTTCAACATCTAAAATGTCAAAATATATTAAAGTATAGAAAGTATGCTTTTCAAATAGTATAATAATTTTTAACATTTTAATTGAACTAATTACTTAGCCATATCAATAATCAATTAGTTAGTGCTACTTTTCTTTTTATTACTCTTATTATGTTTGGAATTAAAAATGGAGATGTTACATCACTCCCACTGACCTTCAGATACTTACACAAGTTAATTGTGTTTCCTTAAATCTAAAAAGAACAATAGTATCATTGACTATCTTTCAGATACTATTGATGGGATGTATGTTTAAATTTGTATATTAATTTCCTCAAATTTGCACACTATGTGTTCATTCTTTTCAATTGAGAACCACATTAGTGGGTCATCCACATAAACATCCTCCTCTAAAATTCATAAAGGTTGTTTTCACATTCTTCTACTGTAGTTCCAAATCATTACGGACTACATATGCCATGATGATAATATTGTATAAATTCTTTCAGGTAATTGGTCAAAATACCTCATTAATGGTCAATGCCAACTTTGCGGGGGAAATCATTGACAACAAATTTGGCCTTGTAACGTTCAAGGTTGTCACGAGAGTTATATTTGGTCCAAAAGACTCACTTACCCCTCCAACTCTCGTGTAACCTTTAGGCAATTCTACAAGGTCTCACATATAAAAATATTTATCAATATTATCACAACTTACGGCTTGTAAAACAACACATCGTTATCATTAATGACTAAGTCAAATTTATATTCTTGTAGATAAACCACTTAAAACAGTCTAAATAGCAATTTCTTTTCCTTTTTTTTTAAATACTATTTCTCGTGGTTCTTCGAAAGTAGAATCGTTGTGAATAGTGTAACATCCCAAACTTAATTTATAGTGTAATCTATGCTGTGATGGTCCTAGGGTAGAAGAATTGAGGGCATAAGTTAGAAACTTAGCCAATTGAGCATGCAACCTTAGGTTTAAAACATAGGAATTTAGGAAATTAGAATAACAAGATTGGTAGCTTAAAACATAAATTCCACCGTTGGATGTGAAGTAGGATAGGCGAGGAAGCTTGCTTTAAAATTTGAGGAAGATCCAACGGGTAACGAAGAAGTTATGGCCTCTCAAAGTCTGGGTAATGCAAAACTGAACAGCTTAATCGATTAAACTGCAGCTTAATCGATTAAGGTCAGAAAATGGGAAATGGCATAATCGATTAAAAGCTGTAGATGCTGAAAAAAAAAAAAAAGGGCGTCCATCTCTTAGATCTTGCAAAGTTCGAACTCTCTCTCTTCTAGGTCACAAATTCACTCACTCTAATTGATCAATTCTCAAGAGAATCACTCCAAGTCCATCCCCAAGTCCTTCCTTGTAGCTCCAAGTAAGTGTTTGTTGTTTATGTTCTTCTCTTCCTTTCCCCTAGAATTCGAATTTCTCTCTCCCTCTTTCTCCCATGGCACTTCAATCATCAACCTAGGAAAGTCTTGATGGGGTCACGAATTTCCCTCAAGAGTCTTGGGAAAAACTTAATAAATTGTCTCTTTATTTTATTGATTTTAGGTTCCTCCCTGTCCTTTGAGTTGTGGCCATTATTCAAGTGTGCTCCAAGCACAAATTCTCTCTCTATCTCTAAGAACTTGAGGTAAGGAGGTTTGTGTTACCATACTCTAGGGGGTAGGTTATATTGTGTTTATATTGGATTGTTAGGAGATATTTGTTAATAGGATTAAGAACCCTAGGGTAGTTAATATTAAATTAAAGTGTGACTAAGTATAAAGAGTATGTTGAGTTGTTATGTTGTGCCTAAATGTGACTATGATGTTTGGCTTTGTGGTTGTTATTTTGTTAAATTATGTTGAGCCCTAGAATTGAGGAATGACAATAATATGATGTAGGGAATTGATGTAAATGAATCTTGGAACCTCGAAAATACAATTAGATGTTTAAATTGATGAATCTTTGAGAATGATTACAAGTATTAAAATTGAAAATGGAATTCAAGGACTTAATGAACAAAGAAGGTGTGAACCATGTCTTGTAAGACGTTGTCCGGGTTGTGGGACTGTACGCTTAGACTGGTGTGAATCAAGTCGTGTAAGACGTTGTCCGGGTTGTGGGACTGTACGCATCGACTGGTTCGGTTTGAGGTCGTGTAAGACGTTGTCCGGGTTGTGGGACTGTGTCCGGGTTGTGGGACTGTACGCATCGACCGATTTGATTTGATGTCGTGTAAGACGTTGTCCGGGTTGTGGGACTGTACGCATCGACTGGGTTGATTTAATGTCTTGTAAGACGTTGTCCGGGTTGTGGGACTGTACGCGTAGACTTGTGCGATCCAGATCTTGTAAGACGTTGTCCGGGTTGTGGGACTGTACGCATAGATCGCGTAAGACGCACATAGTGCGCAGCTGTAAGACGTTGTCCGGGTTGTGGGACTGTACGCAATGATGGATCCACATGAATAAATCTTCAATGTTATGAGAAAATTAAAGTGTATGAAAAGAGAAGAGAGATTCATGGAGAATCGAAAGACTTGATGAGAAAGTCATATGTGATAATCAAATGGAAAATTATGTATGGAAAATGAACAATGAATGATGCAAGGAAAGAATGGTGATGTTAAACTCATGTGATTGAGAACTGTGTCAACTTGTATATTTTGGGAAATGTGTGAAATAATGACATTTAAAACCATGACAGAACTAATCTTATTATGGACATTAAAATAATTGAATTATGTTGGGAATGCTTAATTGGTTTATATGCACTATATGATTATATGTGTTTGGCTTGGTGATTCAGTATAGCATGATAGAAACTGCTTCCCTATTTTATTGTGTAATACTCACCTCCTTACCATTTTTCAGGTACTGAGTTGGAGTATACACCAGGATCGGCCGAGCAGGATTACTCTCCCTCACAGGGAGAGTAGAGTTGGGTTTTAGATATATTTATTTTGGCCTAAGCCTCCGTATTCATTTGTTGTATATGGACTGTATATGCTTTTTGAGAGATGCTTAGGATAGTTTCTTTTTGCATGGTTTATGATTCATTTTTGGGCGTAGTTGCTGTTATGGTCTCTTGATATGCATACCTTACATTTATGCTGGCACTCTGACAAACTGATGCTGATATTTTACTCTTGAGCCCATAGGGCAACTATGTGATGCATATATATTTATATTTGAGCCCTGCTGGCTACTGTTGATATTAAATAAATGTGTTTATCAGGTTGAAGATTTAGAAAAGTCCGAAAAACAGACGAAACTCCGTCCGTTTGACGGTTGAATTTCATAAATTAAAAATGAATTTTTAAGCTCATATTTTTAATATAAGGGGAATTAAGGGTAATTAATTATAGGGTGTTACAAATAGTGGATTCATTTCGTACTTTATTGTTATACGATTCAACAATAAAATAAACTATTGTTGAGGTAGAAAAACAAATTACAAATTACAAGAACTTGCACCCTAACTCCGTTAATTTCCACGTTATGTGGAACTATACTCCCACTAATTTCACAATTCTCAGTAAACCTGTCATTCACAATTTCAATGGTTATTATACTATGGTTAGAACAATAAGGTCTATACCTTTTGATTTATATGGATAATCAGTGAAATATTCACTGATGTTTTATATCCATTTTCTTTTCTGGCGGATTGCAATCCTTGTTTCTGCCGACAACCTTAAACATGTAGGTGCCTTAAATTGGGTATCCTATAAACACAGTTCAAAATTGTCTTTGACACTGTCTTACTAGGAACCCTGTTCAATAGACAAATGGTAGTTTCAAGACATACATTCACAAATGTGGGTAAAGACTAAATATCATACTCCTAACCATATTCATTACTGTTATGTTATGCCCTATATACACCATTTCGCTGCAGTGTAACTGGCATACACACAAATTACTCAATTCTTGAGAAGTTTAACGAACAATCACAGATGTTGCCCATTTTAATTAATTCTTTCATGTTAGTCATCATCTCTATCGTAATTGATAACATTCATCTATATGTACTTAACTTTCTACTATATTCAAGTAAATTTTCAAGACATAACTATAACATGAATAGTAATCAATAAAGATGATCACATACATTTTCCTTTCTAAAAAGAAAGTTAACATCAGAGGTCCACAAGTTTTGAAGAACACATTTTCAAGAAGCTGGATCCTTCTTGTGGCTCCTTTCTTTGTGTCTTTGGTTTTTCTTTCCTTTAATACAATCTGCACAAATAATTAGGCCAATAAAATCCAAATCTGGAAAGATTTTGTTCCTTATAAAGCTTTCCATTCTTTCCTTGGATTTATGACCCAAACACTTATACCACAAATTAGCAAAAAATCATTTAAAATTCAATTTATATAACTATCACTAATATACAAATACCAATATGATAATTATACTTAAATAAATTGAAACATCCATAACCAAACATAAAAGAGTATCTAGTAACATTAATCCTAGATAATAAACCAAACTCCTAGAAAAACTAGGTACCTAAAAGGTTTCCAATGAGTCTAGGTGATGCCCAATATCAAGGAGTAAACATTAAATCCTGACAAGTTCTACTAGAACCTTCACTTTATTCCCACAAACACGTACTTTACATGTGAGTTTATGGTATGGATTAAACAAAATTCATTATGCTAGAAACATGTTCCGATTCATCCAGGATCAATCCACCAAATTTATGTGGATCTTTGATTAAGTTTGACTCAAACATATATAAGCTTTAAACTTATCATTCATAGAATCAAGATTTTCATTTTATGCACTTTTTCTGAATTCAACATTTTTGCACAAAATGACATTTATGTAATGAGGTTCTTTCATATGAGTTTTCACATATGCCTCATTAATTCTAAGTGATCCTTTGCCTTCATCATGTTTCTTCATAAATTTATTTCTAATTCCTTGATGTCCTTAAAGGTTGGACCAAAAGACTTCTTATAATCTTAAGTCTAGTTTCCTCTTGAACTAACAAATTGTGCAATTAATGCATAACCCATTATATTTCATGGAATTATAGCTCATTCAAAAACAAGTCACACTCAATCAGTAATAAGCGAGGATAAACTATACTAAGAAGTTCTCATCCACAACTATTCCTAAGGACTCAAACTTAAATCTTGCTGCAATAATTTTGATTTTAATTATATGATTCATAAATAGTATACAAATCACCAAACTTTATGGGGTTGGGGTACTCATTAATGTCCCCAAAAAAAGGCTCACAAAATATTTGGCACTCTCTCACAAAATTCTTTTCATTTTTTTTAATTACTTTCAGTTTTGGAGAGAATTATCTTAATGTTATCTGCAACACTTATCCTCATGAACATAACATAAGTGTTTGTCAAATCTTTCTAAAAAATTGCTCAGATTTAATAATAAACTTTTTCTTTATTGTTGCTAACACCATTAATAGCAACAAACTTTTCTTTAACTGATAAGAAAGACTTGCAAACTCTAGTCAGAAAGTTGAACAAATAACACTGACACATACAAGTCATGAGAATGCAGAAAATTAAGAATATGTACTACATAAATGTTTTGAGACATAAGGTACATATTACTTAAACAATTAATGTGCACTAATGCTCTCCTTTGGGTTGCACATTAGCACACGACATTCAAACATAATGATGCTAATAAAATTAATAATCAATAATTGACAATGATATATGTACCAATTAGTATTATCTATTGTCTTTGGATATATAAATAAACCAATAGCACAACATATTGCATACAGTCATGTCCATTAATTATAAGAACAACTAATCAAACCTTTGGGCGATCCATAAATGCCTTATAACAATGAACTACAATATACACATAGAACATCAAACCATTATGTCATTCATATAGCATCAAATCTATGAGTAATTGAAAAATCATCATATGATTTGAAATTAATTTACTTACTGATTTGACCACTTTGGTGATTAACAAAATCAACATACAATTAACTTCAAATCAAATTCATTATTATAATAAAATTATACAATCGGAATTAATATATTTATGATTTGACAGCTTTAATGATGATCAAATCATCATACATTAATATCAAATCAAGCAATGCCAAATCAAAAAATTTCTTTTGCTAATAAAAAACTCAAATAAATCCCAAATATATATATATATATATATATAAACGTAAATTGGCCATGACATATCGGACTTGTTATATATATTCATTATTATGCAAAAAGAATATATAATTATTCGTCATTCACTGTAATGTACTTTTATACAGTAAAACGAATCATAAATAGTGATGAAAGCAATACCTAATGCTTTTCACATATATCAATTAATAGTTTTACCCCAATTAAAAAAAACTTGATGCACTTTAAAAATATATAATTGAAACACTGGGTATACATTATACCCAATTGGAAAACAACTTTGATGGGTAAAACAAATCGATAAACAATCAAGTTTCAAATAATCCTAATATTTCATTTAACAATAATGCGGAAGCGTAAAAGTCTAAATTTCATAATAAGGATTCATACTGAAACAAAGCTCTAAATTTCATAATTAGGGTTCAAAGTTTCCAAATTTCATAATTTGTATTTATACAAAAATTCATTCCCTAAACACCATAATTAGGATTCAATCCAAATCCTAAATCTTAATTGGAAAGTCATGAATTTCTTAACGTGGCTCTGATACCACATATAAGTTGTAGTTTAATTTATTCGTTACAACTACAATAATAAGGATCTTGAAATTACATGACTTTCACACGTTATAGAGACAGAAGGAATACGATTACTAACCTCTATCCATTGCTAGAGTTGTCAGAGTTAGAAGGAAGAAAGTTCTCCAAATGTCCTTTGACCAAAAGCCACGAAACCCGGTTTCTATTCCTTTGTCTCCTCTACTATTATTTTCTATGCTATTTGTTTAGTTTAGCGGTTCTGTGATGGGGAGAGAAAAGAATACCTTCTGGCCAGGAACAGGATCTGTTTCCTATAAATAGGTAAAAACCCTAACTATTATCCATTGGCTTCCATCAAGCTAACGGGCCTTCAGAAACAATCCCTTCTTATCTAAATATGATTTAGTCTATTAATATTTAATCATTTATTTACTAAACACACATCAATACATGTCACATGCACATCACATGAGACATACTAAGATATTAAAATCTTACAATAATGCCACTCCAGATTTCCTGTCAAATTTAGCTTTTGATATAGGTGAACAGATTTGGTTAGACAATATCCCATCTGTACTTTAACACCTTTTTATTCCACCTGTTGTTTCTGCAGTTGTGGAAGGCTCTTAATAAAGCTAATCTTATTCCTGAAAAAAAAATACGCACATACATGATGGAGTGAATAGACAAACACATAATGATAAACATGGGAAAAAAATTAAGCAAGTAATCTACCACCTCCTGAATTAACTAAAAACCACAATCAAATATGTATCTTTTAAAATTGGAAAATATTATGAACATAGAATAAAAATTAATCACGTTATACAGAAAAACACTCCAGAGATAAACCCCATACTCATTGTATACTCAATAAGGCATTTCAACAAACATAAGGCATGTGATAGACTTCTACTACTACTACTGAAAGCATAAAAGACAATAGAACGATAATAAAAGAAAATAACTTTTTCATTATGCTGCTCCAGACTACAACTCAACCTTAAATACATAGAAAAACCCTAAGATAAATGGGCTGCCTTGAAAGGGTCTTAGGCCCAAAACAAATTATTCTAAGTCATAACAAAGATCTTTTAAATAACTAGAGCTAAAACAACTTAAAGGGGGTGGACAAAGTCCTTCAACCATACTGGAGCCTTCTTAATCCGTATGGGCTCTCCTCATGTGCTTAAGTCCTAACAGCATGCACAATTAAAAACTTAATAAGTTCATAAAATTAAATTCACTAAAAAAACAAATGTCATGGACGCTATCTTGCAAAGATGAACGATTTTAAAGTCCACCGGTTTTTTTCCGGTGGACCTATCCACTAGTTTATTTACCCATTGCAGAAGGTTTTGGTACCTGGTAATTTGGTAAATATCACTAACTTGGAGGTGCATTATTCACGACAGACACATGTGAAATGCCAGTGTTTCAGTTTTTTTTTTATGTATAGTTTATTCTTTTGGGCATTTCCATTATGTCTGGAACCCTTCCTAGAAGGTGGCTAGTCTAGGAAATGGCCTTTAGGTTTGTTTGGAATTTGTTTGTGGTAATGAATTTTTATCTTTACCAAAAAAAAAATCCAAAATATATTTAATAATTAAATTATAAAAATATAATAATAATAATAATAAGAAAAATAATAATAATAATAATAATAATAATAAGTACAATACTAACCTAACCGTTGAAGGAGTACTGTTTTTTAATATATTACGTATTACTCCCTCCGGTCCTATATATAAGTACATTTTGAAGACTTTTTTTTTTGTCCTTAATATAAGCCCCATTTCCAATTTCCAATAGCATTAATTACTTCTTTTCCACAAACACCCCTATTTACTCAACACTTTGTAGATTTCCAATAATAATTATAGGGGTACTTTTGAAAAAGTATACCAAATATTTACATTTTCTATACCACTAACAATATTAACTAACTTTCTTAAAGGAAGTGAAATTGGTCAAATAATGCTTATATTGATAAAATGTTCAATTTGCTAACGTATTAAATAATTGTTCTAATTAACTAGCTTCAATTCATAATAAAACAAGTAATGCAAGAAAATATAAAATTGAATTTTTTATATATATAAAAAAAAAGACAACTAGATACTATGACTTAAAAAAATAACGGAATCAGTAATACAATTTGTAAAAAACGGAAACACTGTGATTTATAAAATAAACGGAAACAATAATATTTTTAATATTATCATTAATATATTTTAAATTAAAAAAATTTATAAATACTGGAAGTTACACTAATTTGAAAATGTAAATTAAAGAAGAAATTAATCAACGACTTTTTCTTTTTGAACCCCGTTACCGATTTTTTGGTCCCCATTTCGATTTTTATTAGACTATTATGACCCTGAGTGTTTTTCAACTTCCGACTATTAAGAGTCGGAATAAACATTCTGACTTTTACAAGTCGAAAACAAATTTATAGATTTTTCCAACTTATACTAGTCGAAAATATATTTTTAATTTCCGACTACTACCGGTCGGAGGTGATGCAATGCAAACAATCAGGTGATCCAAAAAACTATTTGGTTATTTCCAACTACTACCAGTCGGAGGTGGTGCAATGCAAACAATCAGCTATTTGGATTAGGGACCAAATTCGCTTTTCCTATACTGCAGTTGAAATGCATGTATGCAATGGTTCTTAGTTCTTAGTTCTTATTGTTTGCTAGTCTCTGAAAGAAACAAATTGCTACAAGCCTACAATTAATATCAGTAGTAACGTGAGAGATTTGTTTCGGTATCACTAGTTATAGTCCTATTTTAATTAGCGCTCGCTCAGAGTCATTAATAAAGTTCCATCTAATCACTGACACAAATAACTTCTCCAGCCATGCAACAAAAAAAAAAAAAAAGGACAACAAATGAAGCCAAATAGCCTTCAACTCAGTTAGGCTGTGTTAGCCTTCAACGTAAATATTTTTCCGACCGGTAGTAGTCGGAAATTAAAAATATATTTCCGACTAGTATAAATCGAAAAAATCTATAAATTTGTTTTCGACTTATAAAAGTCAGAATAATTATTCCGATTCTTAATAGTTGGATGTTGAAAAAGACTCATGATCATAATAGTCTAATAAAAATCAAAATGGGGGCCAAAAAGTCGGTAGCGGGGTTTAAAAAAAAAAGTCTTAATCAACTAGTGTGCAAGTGGGTCCAACACTATTACAAGGCCCATTTCAAATTCCTTCAACCGGTCCACTAAAAATTAAACCATTAAGCCCTACACTTTTAGTCTGTTGCTTCTGAAAAAAATTATTGGTGACCTATGAATTACATTTACAAATGCTTGCACCAGATCCTATATGCTATTGCAACCTGCTCCACAATTAACCGGTAATTCACCTCAACAGTTGATCATTAAAAGCAACTTATCAACCATTCAATAAACCAGTGGAACAATCCTCTTAAAAATGACATTAAAACTCATCTGCAAAGATGCTTTCCTCTCTCTTCTGTTTCTATCTTGTAGGGATCCTTTCTTCTTTGTTCTGTTTGTTTTTTATGTTTCATTTTTTTTAAATTAAATCTTGTCCGAAAAATGTACTTGCTTGAGACGCTGGTTTTGCAAAATAGGGATATCGAAAACAAGTTAGGTAACTAATAGCCTGTTTGATTACTTGTTCTGGAAACTGTTTTTTGTTTTTTAAAACAATAAATCTTGCTTGATTCCACTGTTCTGAAAAAAGTGTTCTCAAAACAGGATATATTTTTTTGTTTTTAAAAATAGTAAATAGAGAACAATCTATAGATGTTTTGGGCTTGTTCCGGAACTGTGAAAACACGGAGAATTGGCCATTTTCATTAATGGCATTTTTGTAAATATAGTGAAACTCTCAATCTATTGTGCCTTTCAGCTTTTTGTCTCTTTGGCATACTATTATTTCTTTTTTCTTTTTACATTGTTAGCTATTTATTCTTTTTAAGTTAGAAATCCAATTTGGTTTTTAAAAGTTTTTGTATTATATCATTCAATACAATTAATTACTTTTTTCCATAAACATCTCTATTTATTTAATGCATGTTTTCTTAATTAACCAATCATAGAATATATAATGCAATTTTAATTTTTTTTATTCACCATTTTAACTTCAGTTCGGGACAAAAAATTTCTATGTTTTTTACTGACTTTATGGAACGGAGGGAGTAATACTTTTTAGATTTTCAATACTATTAATAGGAGTAGTTTTGAAAATACATATCAAATATTCATATTTCTAATACCATTAACTAAATTAACCAACTTTCTTAATGAACGTGAAATCACCAAAATGGTCTTATATATAGGGACAGAGAGTGAAACACTCCTTGTATTATCATTTTACTTTATAAGAAAAGTAATAAGTTTATGATTACTTGGACTTGTCATTGTTGAAAAAAGATCTGAAAATAAAAACTTTCCCTTCATTTGAAAATTCCTTTTACAAAAATTTTATTAATAATGAATTTGACTAATAAAATCAGAGTTTGCGGAAACATAATAAATTAATTATATTATACTCTCAAAATATATCAAGTGTAACAAGTCCATGGATACCAAATAAGTATTATTATAAAACTAAATTCATTCTACTATACATTTATCAAAATATGTATAAGATAAATACTACTAAAAATAGAGATGTTATAGAGCTGGTCACTGGTCCACTGTCCAAACATCCATCTGGCCGGATCCTCGATATCTGTACAAATGGTTCCCAACCCCCACTATGTATACTCTGCATGCACCTAAGGGTCATCTCCCTTCACTGACTTTTGTGCAAGCTAGATATACGATCAACACCTAATAAGGGCATGGGGGTTAGCTATACAGATTCGCATAATCAAATGAGAATAAAACCAACATACACAAGTAATCATGTAGCAAATCAGAATGCATAACCATATGAGCACACTCGGTTAATCATAATAAGTCTTTCAATGCAGGTGGCATGATGCATGGTTACTATCCACAACTGAGGCCTCCATTCACCATGTGATATCTATCAACAGATATCCCTGTGTTCCCAGAACACTATCATTACGTTCCCAGAACATATAGCAAACCATACTTGGAATATAAACAAAGCACCACTCCAAGAGTGTGCATCACGTTCCCAGAACGTATCAAGTATAACCATGTCCCAAACACTAGCCACATTCCCAGAATGTGTCATCAAGTAGGTTGCATCAATTTGGTACTCCCAGAGTACCCTTCTCATGTTCCCAGAACACTAACATACGTTCCCAGAACGTATAGCAAACCATACTTGGAATATAAACAAAGCACCACTCCCAGAGTGTGCATCACGTTCCCAGAACGTATCAAGTATAACCATGTCCCAGACACTGGCCACATTCCCATAATGTGTCATCAAGTAGGTTGCATCAATTTGGTACTCTCAGAGTACGTGGGTCATGTTCCTAGAACAACACCCAATCACCAACCTAATCTCCATTCTCTATGAATGAAAATGCACACATAATTATTAAGGTTGGTCTTTCCATTAATTTCATTATTATGACTTAGAAAACACAACTTCTGAATGGTATCTTGAGGTATAACTTTACTCATAAAATTCACCCTTGAATTTAAGTTAAACATATGCTCATAGACCTGGATTGAAAGAATATAATCATTGGTATTAACAATCCTTACTCAAAAACTTAACTTTTATTTTTAAGTCTCAGGTACTAACCGGTTACATCATAACCTAACCAGTTAGAATTACAGACCTGAACTTAAAACCACTAATTTTTAAAGAATCTTTTCTTGAATTCTCTACTCAATCCAATAACAAAGTCTTAGCATAACAGAATACCTCAAGTTCAACACATATTATCATTCAAAAGATCTAAGTCATAATCCAATTTCATTTATGCATAATTTCCTCTTGAAATTATCATTTAATATTAAGGTATTAACTCATCACCTCCAATCTAAACCAAACAGTGTTCAATCACATAGTTTCAGATTGGTTTTTATATGAAATTCTAGCTTAAACTTGAGTATAAATGGTATGAACACTTAGCCAATTTCAGAAACCTTTATCTTTTGAAAACTGACAGTATCTAACCGGTTACAACTTCAGACTAACCGGTTAGATTATGCAGAAAATACACTGAAAAGTGGGGTTTTGCATACCATTCTTTCCAATACTCAAATCTAACCAATTCCAACTATACACAGAGTGACAATACCTTAATATTAACATGTTTACCCACTGAAACACATTCATCTTGCATTCATTAACATTATGAGCATCAAATTGCATATAACTTCACAATTTTCAATTGAATTTGTCATTCACTTTAAAGTATAAACCAATTATCAAGTTTGGAATCCATATCCAACAATCACAGGGTAATAAAAGTGATAATAGACCTTAAGTATCAATTAAAAATGGTGAGAATTACTTAACAAAACCAGAATTGTATATTTTCATTTTTGTCAGGTTCTAACCGGTTACAGACAGGCTCTAATCGGTTAGATTATGCAGCACAACATACTAAAACTGATTTTTCAGCACCATTTTTAATTGTACTCAAATCTAACCTATTTTCATCATTAACCAAAGTTCAATACCTTAAAGTATACATGTTTAAACACTTAAACCTATCACAAATTCATGCATGCAAAATCATCATACACCAAAAGTGCATAAATCACATATTTCACAACTTAATGCATCAATTCACTTAATATCAAAATAAGTCATGAAATTTTCATCACAATAGCTTGCATGCATCATATTATAATTGCTCAAAAAATCAGAAATGAGCTAAAGTTGGCCTCCAAGCTATAAAACTAATTCAAGCTATGCCCTTAGAGTCTCTTGGTAACTCATCCTATTTACAAAACATGTTTATGCTCACTCTAGCAAATAGTAAGCTTCCCCCTTACCTCTAGATCGTGTTTGATGAGAGTATTCACAGATCTTGGAGGAAAACCATGATTTCCAGAAACTCTGGTTTGAGTCATGACACTTCCAACAGGGTCCAAAAACCTGAATAGTTGACACATGAAAAAGTCAAAGGAATTAGGAAAAACCATTATTTTGGGTTCTATACAACTTATACTAAAGAACCAACATGGTTTTAGGTCAGGAGATTACCTATACTTACCAAAACTGAACTCAAACTAAGCTTCTCAGAACTGAAAAACCAGTGTTGACATACTCTAACTCCTACCTTCCCAGATTGATTTCTCCTTGCTCCAACACTCTTAACTAACGAACTTTATATCAATACCAAGCCCTGGATGTGAGCTTTGTAACAGTGTATCTCTCGTTTTCTTACTTTCAACAAAGACTGAGAATCGAAGAGAAAAACTATGGAAACCTAAAACAGAGCTTATCATCAACACTTGAACAAAAACCCTCATTTGTGATCTGATCTTTGCCTTATATAGATGAATTCAAGAAGCATGCAAGGCGACAAGCGTTCCCCGGCGTGATTTGAGTGGGATTCGTGGCAATTTCTTGATTAATTGGGTGATTACTCATCAAAATCCACTAACCCAGTTTCTGGGTTCATCGTCTAACCGGTTACAGAGCCCTTCTAACCGGTTAGATACTGATAAAATGCCAAAATTTAATATTTTAATTGCTCTTTGTTCAAAACCCTTCTAATATTGCAATTAGGTCCCAACCCAAGAATTAAATTGCAATACTCATATTTTTGTACAAAATAACCATATAAAAATATATCTCATATTTTTATATATAAAAACACATAATGTACAAAAACTAAAACTTTCAAAACTAATATAAATCAATTATAAAATAACTGTTATAACTAATTTCTTTGTTATTTGGGAGACGAAAATTAGGGGTGTTACACTACTCCCCCACTTAAAAGGAATTTCGTCCCCGAAATTCATCTTCTGAAATTTTCCACTTTTCCAAAATGTTCTTATACTAGAAAACTTCATCTAACTCCCTTAAAAATTGTTCTTAGGGTCCTCCCCCACTTAAAAGAGTTTCGATATAATTCTTTATTTCGAAACATTTCTAATAAAACCTTTCAATTTAAACAATAAAGATTATTTGCATAAAAACTCTTATGTGAAAGAATTCTTTTAAAAGAAATACTCTTTTGAGTAATACACTTCACATAAACATTCTTCAAATAAAACACTTTTCAATAAAATTTTTGGGGAAAAACTTTTTGTGCTGCGCACTCTGATCACTTGAGCACGATTAAAGAGGCATTTCTATGATTTTGTTCCTTAACAGTTAGAAACATTAGGGTGATCAGTCCTAATATTCAAACCATTAATAACAAAACCATTCCTTTCATATATAACCTTTCACAAGAAAGATTATACGACATATCTCTAAGTTAAATGAACTTAAAGATAGGGTAGTTATCACTATCAGACTTAGCTAGATAGTCAAGTTCTAGAGACATTTCCGTTGGGGAGACAAAGATTTGTCCTATCCCGGTGGTTGTTAATCTCTCTAGCCATAACTGATCTTTCTATTTCTGTAGTGTCCACATATATTTATCACATCCAACTGTGATAAAGGTTTTGATCATAGAAAGATTGGAGTTGAACTTTCGACAGCATATTGATATTTTCAAACGATTAGATTAACGTAATCGAAAAACATTTGACTACATTAACTCAGATCAAAGGAAGAGATAGACTTGGGTTATCTACGTCAGGATTAGATTCAAATCACATCTCAGCTGGTGAACTCTTCTCGTGCTTGATTCGTTTGTTGTCCATTCCTTTCTCACCTTTTCCTTCAAGACAATTCGGTGAATAATACTCCAGCTTCCTGCAGTCAGAATTGACTATCCCCTTAGGTACATCACAACTAAACCCAAAGTGATGTGTCTCACATTTTTCACCTTGAGATGGACAAATGTTTCCTTCCCTATTTCCTCACTTTTCTTCAGTTGAGGATTCCTTAACCTTAATATTTCCGTGGTTTATATTCTCCTATTTACTTTTCCTCTTTCTCCAGTTGAGCCTTTATTTCATCAATCTTTCTCTTATTCTGAACTCAGACATTTCTCGCATGAAATTCATGTGTTTTCCCATAGTCCTCATACATGCTTACCAACATCGAGATATTCCTTATTCCTTGATAGTTGATAGCTGACTTGGGGTTCGAACATAATCTATTCTTGAAGTTCATGCCTTTGGATTTCTCATCTAGGTTGTTCCAGAAAACACTTCAGAAATCCCTTGCCTTCAGTAATATATTTTCTAATATCCATAATCCCTGGATTTAATTCCAAAGATTAAGTCTCATTCTTCCTCCTTACCTCGTCTGGGAATATTTTTTTTTCCAAAAGCTTTTCTTTAACTATCCCTTCGACGATTTTATCGGTTACCGGCTTCCAACATCTGACTTACAAGTTTTCACCATATCTTTGATCATTCATCTCTTGCACACTTCATCCCTAACCATCCCTATAAGTTTCAGTTTGCTCAGAATGCAGATTCTCACCTCGAAACAGAGAATTCCATTCGCTTCTTCAAGGAAATCTAGCTCCTTTCCCTCAAAAGCCAACTTCTCTTTTTCTTCAACTCTTCTTCTTCTTATTGTCATTCACATTTTCGAACTCCAAACTTGTTCATGAATCACAACCTTCTTATCTTAGTACTTATCGTCTCTTTTGCATCATCCAGCTCAATTCTCTACCTTCTCCGATTGGAGTAGCTCCTTAATTTTAACTCTTGATTAGTCCATAAATATTATGATTCAATCCTCTTAAATCAATTTCAATGATGAATCAAGGTATTAAGTTATTTTACCACATTAAATCCTTCCTTAAATTTACTTAGGTGATTGACATTGAGTTTGGATTGGAGGAAGATGTTTATTGATACCATAAGTTCCTTCACAAATGACTTAAATTTTTATTTTAAACTTTCAGCTTCTAACCGGTTACAAGAAACTATAATCGGTTAGTAAGTACAGTTTTAGAAATAAAACCAAAGAATTTCAAGACCATTTTCTTTACATCATCCAATCCAACTCAAAATAGGATTTAATCATAATCTAATACCTTGATTCCAATTGAATTCATCACTGAAATGATTTAAATCATAATATACTCACATTTTCCCATAATTCCTCTTGGACTAATCATATTAAATTAGGGTATAATCCATCACTACCCCACTATAATTAAACAACATCCTATCATTCCATACAAACAGTTGATCTTTCCAAGTCAGCTTGGTCAAAGGCCATGCGATCTTATAAAATCCTTCAATAATCCGGCGATAGTATCGAGCCAGCCCTAAGAAACTTCTTACTTTAACCATAGTCTTAAGTTGTTCACATTACACCACTGAATTCACCTTCGCTGGATCCACCACAATTTCTTCCTTAAAGATCACATGCCCTGTGAACTTAACTTCGCTAAACCAAAACTCATCTTTGGTGAGCTTAGCACACAACTACTCCTCCTGCAGGATTCTCAACACAATCCTGAGATGTTCCTCATGCTCCTCTGGATTCTTAGAATAAACCACAAACGAATCCAAATATAGTCTAAAGGTCCAATTCTTATAATCCATAAAAGAACAGGTGCATTAGTCAATCCGAACGACATTATTTCCTACTCATAATGTTCGTATCGAGATCAAAATGCAGTCTTTTGTGTATCCCTGTCCCAAATCCTGATTTGGGGTTAATCCGACCTCCAATCAATCTTAGAAGACACTTAGACTCCTTTAACCTAATCCAACCATAACCTTTTTAGCAACTTCTCTACGTGTTTCTTCCATTTGACCATTCCCGATGGTACCATATTATAAGGGTAGTAGAGATGGAATCGACTTCAAGAATTAACTTGATTCTAAACTCTATCTCTTTATTCAAGGGTAAACCTGACATCATTTCTTGTAACCAAGATTTCTTTAACCCCCTTCTTCCTTTCCTTCACTGCTGCCCAGAAGCAAACACATGGATCCATTGGATTCCAGATTCGAAGCTTGGGAATCCCAATACAGGGTTGTTCTATCATCATTAATCATGATCACTTGATCTCTCGGCTTCCAAATCGTGTCTAAGATCAAATGTAATCATGACACATGAAACATAATTGTTGGAAACCAACAAGCGGGCTTTAACAATTACTAGAGGGGGGGTGAATAGTAAGTTGTGGCTGCGATATAGAATTTTCGATTGTTATTGGAAAGATTAAGAATTGAAAAGAATGAGACAGAAAAACCTGAGAGATTTGCTCATTGTGACACGAGGATATCGATATCCCAAGGAGGATATCGATATTCAGTATCGATATCAGAGGTTGGATATCGATATGCTGTATCGATATGAGACACTGGATATCGATATGCAATGTCTGAACTTCAGTGAATCAGAATTGCGTTTGCTGCAACAAATGGTTAATGCAAGAAATACAAGGCTGCGACAATCTAAAGATGATACGCTTGATAAAACAGGGTAATAACAATTTAAATGCAACGGAAAAATAAATCCCCAATGCCTATCCTATGGTTCAAATGATGCAACAATGAAAGATGCAAGGAAAGCAATAAAGGAGATCAACACGAGGAAATTATTATACTGGTTCACTCCTAATGAGCTATGTCCAGTCCTCCTAAGCCACTTAGGAGAGTTTCTATTAATCAATTGACTAGAACAATTACAAAGAATTAATTGAGATCCTCACTCAACCTAACCCCTTTCCAAGAGTGTACCAAACTCTTGAAATACTACCCCAATTGATTTTGATGGAGAAGATGCACTTCCACAGCTCCTTAAATCCAATTCAAGAGCACCACCAAGCCAAGAACTCTTGGTCTTCTTGCTTGAGAACTCTCAAGACTTCAGTAATCCAAGACACGCTCGGATTAGCTTGGCACAGTCCAAGAGTTTTGATTACAAGTGATAGGAGATGAGTATAACGAATTTCACAAATGAATTCGTGACAATAAGATCAGCCCACTAATGGGTCTTAACTCAATCTATTCTGAAAATGTTACAATATGAATGAGGGATTGAGTTTTCAAAGAAAATCACTTGAGAGAAAAAGATATAGCTTGAATGTTCAAAGGAAATTGTGTCTCTACCTTTCAGGGTTCATGGAGGTTTAGTTTTAAAGCTGAGGACATGAGAAAAACGGTCAGAAACGAGATTTCAGAAAATCCTCCACGAATCCCTTCATTGCCTCTTCCATGATTTCAGGAAAGAGATTTCAGAAAATCAAATTCTGAGTCGTGCATATCGATATCCACTTGTGCATATCGATATCCAACATCGATGTCAACAAGTGCATATCGATATCCATAACACAGGATTGCAAAGTTACTTTTCTTTAAATGTTTTTCTTTCTCTCAAGTGTTTATTTAAGTTAATCTCTATCAATCAAGCATGAATATAACTTAATCAAACTAGATAGAGATTAAACCTACTAAGCTACCCACGCTCAACAAAAAAAATAGAAAATTACAACAAATTGAATCTTGAGCATGAGTTGACCAAAGCCTTGATTCTTGAATCTTTGACACTTGAATCTTCAAGACTTGCTTTCAATTACTTTGTCATCATCAAAACATCATCAAAAATAACTACTTGGAGAATTGAATTAACCAATAAATTAATTATATTATACTCTCAAAATATATCAAGTGTAACAAGTCCATGGATACCAAATAAGTATTATTATAAAACTAAATTCATTCTATGATACATCTATCAAAATATGTATCATATAAATACTACTAAAAATAGAGATGTAATAGAGCTGGTCACTGGTCCTCTGTCCAAACATCCATCTGGCCGGATCCTCGATATCTTTACAAAGGGTTCCCAACCCACACTATCTATACTCTGCATGCACGTAAGGGTCATCTCCCTTCACTGACTTTTGTGCAAGCTAGATATACGATCAACACCTAATAAGGGCATGGGGGTTAGCTATACAGATTCGCATAATCAAATGAGAATAAAACTAACATACACAAGTAATCATGTAGCAAATCAGAATGCATAACCATATGAGCACACTCGGTTAATCATAATAAGTCTTTCAATGCATGTGGCATGATGCATGGTTACTATCCACAACTGAGGCCTCCATTCACCATTTGATATCTATCAACAGATATCCCTGTGTTCCCAGAACACTATCATTACGTTCCCAGAACGTATAGCAAACCATACTTAGAATATAAACGAAGCACCACTCCCAGAGTGTGCATCACGTTCCCAGAACGTATCAAGTATAACCATGTCCCAAACACTGGCCACATTTCCAGAATGTGTCATCAAGTAGGTTGCATCAATTTGGTACTCCCAGAGTATCCTTCTCATGTTCCTAGAACACTAACATACGTTCCCAGAACGTATAGCAAACCATACTTGGAATATAAACAAAGCACCACTCCCAGATTGTGCATCACGTTCCCATAACGTATCAAGTATAACCATGTCCCAGACACTGGCCACATTCCCAGAATGTGTCATCAAGTAGGTTGCATCAATTTGGTACTCCCAGAGTACACGGGTCATGTTCCCAGAACAACACCCAATCACCAACCTAATCTCCATTCTCTATGAATGAATGCATACATAATTATTAAGGTTGATCTTTCCATTAATTTCATTATTATGACTTATAAAACACAACTTCTGAATGGTATCTTGAGGTATAACTTTACTCATAAAATTCACCCTTGAATTTAAGTTAAACATATGCTCATAGACCTGGATTGAAAGAATATAATCATTGGTATTAACAATCCTTACTCAAAAACTTAACTTTTATTTTTAAGTCTCAGGTACTAACCGGTTACATCATAACCTAACCGGTTAGAATTACAGACCTGAACTTAAAACCATTGATTTTCAAAGAATCTTTTCTTGAATTCTCTACTCAATCCAATAACAAAGTCTTAGCATAACAGAATAACTCAAGTTCAACACATATTATCATTCAAAATATCTAAGTCATAATCCAATTTCATTTATGCATAATTTCCTCTTGAAATTATCATTTAATATTAATGTATTAACTCATCACCTCCAATCTAAACCAAACAGTGCTTAATCACATAGTTTCAGATTGGTTTTTATATGAAATTCTAGCTTAAACTTGAGTATAAATGGTATGAACACTTAGCCAATTTCAGAAACCTTTTTCTTTTGAAAACTGACAGTATCTAACCGGTTACAGCTTCAGACTAACCTGTTAGATTTTGCAGAAAATACACTGAAAAGTGGGGTTTTGCATACCATTCTTTCCAATACTCAAATCTAACCAATTCCAGCCATACACAGAGTGACAATACCTTAATATTAACATGTCTACCCACTAAAACACATTCATCTTGCATTCATTAACATTATGAGCATTAAACTGCATATAACTTCACAATTTTCAATTGAATTTGTCATTCACTTTAAGGTATAAACCAATTATCAAGTTTGGAATCCATATCCAACAATCAGAGGGTAATAACAGTGATAATAGACCTTAAGTATCAATTAAAAATGGTGAGAATTACTTAAAAAAAAACCAGAATTGTATATTTTCATTTTTGTCAGGTTCTAATCGGTTACAGACAGGCTCTAACCGGTAAGATTATGCAGCACAACATACTAAAACTGATTTTTCAGCACCATTTTAAATTGTACTCAAATCTAACCTATTTTCATCATTAACTAAAGTTTAATACCTTAAAGTATACATGTTTAAACACTTAAACCTATCACAAATTCATGCATGCAAAATCATCATACACCAAAAGTGCATAAATAACACATTTCAAAACTTAATGCATCAATTCACATAATATCCAAATAAGTCATGAAATTGTCATCACAATAGCTTGCATGCATCATATTATAATTGCTCAAAAAATCAGAAATGAACTAAAGTTGGCCTCCAAGCCATAAAACTAATTCAAGCTATGCCCTTAGAGTCTCTTGGTGATTCATCCTATTTACCAAACATGTTTATCGTCACTCTAGCAAATAGTAAGCTTCTCCCTTACCTCTAGATCGTGTTTGATGAGAGTATTCACAGATCTTGGAGGAAAACCATGATTTCCAGAAACTCTGGTTTGAGTCATGACACTTCCAATAGGGTCCACAAACCAGAATAGTTGACACATGAAAAAGTCAAAGGAATTAGGAAAAACCATTAGTTTGGGTTCTATACAACTTATACTAAAGAACCAACACAGTTTTAGGTCATTAGATTACCTATACTTACCAAAAAGCGAACTCAAACTTAACTTCCCAGAACTGAAAAACCAGTGTTGACATACTCTTACTCCAACCTTCTCAGATTGATTTCTCCTTGCTCCAACACTCTTAACTCACAAACTTTGTATCAATACAAAGCCCTTGATGTGAGCTTTGTAACAGTTTATCACCCGTTTTCTAACTCTCAACAAAGACTGAGAATCGAAGAGAAAAACTATGGAACCCTAAAACAGATCTTATCATCAACACTTGAACAAAAACCCTCATTTGTGATCTAATCTTTGCCTTATATAGATGAATTCAAGCAGCATGCAAGGTGACACGCGTTTCCCAACGTGATTTGAGTGGGATTCGTGGCAATTTCTTGATTAATTGGGTGATTACTCATCAAAATTCACTAACCCAGTTTCTGTGTTCATCGTCTAACCGGTTACAGAGCTCTTCTGACCGGTTAGATATTGATAAAATGCCAAAATTTAATATTTTAATTGCTCTTTCTTCAAAACCCTTCTAATATTGCAATTAGGTCCCAACCCAAGGATTAAATTGCAATACTCATATTTTTGTACAAAATAACCATATAAAAATATATCTCATATTTTTATATATAAAAACACATAATGTACAAAAACTAAAACTTTCAAAACTAATATAAATCAATTATAAAATAACTGTTATAACTAATTTCTTTGTTATTTGGGAGACGAAAATTAGGGATGTTACAGAGAGAGTAGTAATTAATATTCCACTGATTTTTTAAAATAACAATTTTTTGTAAAAAATTCATTATGATAAATAGATAGAGTGATAATCATTTAAAAATGGATAGAGTATTTTGTAAGATTTCTAGGGCTAAGTTCTCTCCTGCTTCCCTAAAAAAGAAAAATATTCCATCATAAAAAATACATATCTACCAAGAAAATTAGTTATATTAAGACTCTAAATAAATATTAAGTAAAAAAAATATTTGTGAAAATAAGTAAGTAAATATAATTAAAAATTAGAATGGAGATCTTACAAACATAAAAAAAATCCCTAAAGATTCTTATTAAGGACATGAAAGACTAAAAATTAAACATTTTTTTTTATTCCGCAATTGAACTCATTAAACATAAAAAGAAATTAATAATAACAAAAAAAAATAAACTCTTGAGTTGCTTTGGTTTTATTATCCATTTTATCTCTATAAAATATATCTAAATTTTTTTCATCAGATAAATACAAAAATTATAAAAATGGTTTGGAAAGGTAAATAAAATAAAACAAGATAAATTCTCTCCTTAAAAAAAAAAACATTTTCAAAACAAATTTACCAAACAAATTTTTTTTTTCCTATAATTTTTAAAACTGTTTTGAAAATAATAATAATAACGATCATGTTTTCTTGTTCTTTTATTCTAAAGAATAGTTCTCACATAGTTCTTGAGAACTGTTATACAAAATAGTTTCCAAAATATAAATACCAGAAAACAATCAAACAGACCCTAATTTTTTTTTCTGAAACTCCCGTGTTAGAAAAAATATGAGTAAGGGACATTTTGGGTTTTACACATTTTTAATATGGTTCAAAACTATTTCCATGGGTTCAAAAACCAAAACTCTTTTTATTTATTTTTTTCCCAACCGAATCCTCGATTGTCCTACACAAGGAAAGTGAGGTGAGGAAAGCAAATAAGCAGTGGAGGGAAGACTGTAAAAGTTGAAAAAGGTGCTTAATTAAGGCTCTTCATTGGCATTTACTATATTTGATTTCATACCTAAACTGTTTTCTCTATAATTAAACAACTAAGATTTATTGAAACGGGATAAATAAATGAAAAACAACCAAGATGTTAAAGAACGGATAACTACTTATCTGATGATTTTCCAAATTTGTTGCGGTTTGTTCTAGTTTTCTTTTTGTCATTGGTTGTAAACTCAGTTCAGAAATGACGCTACTTTCCAAATTGCATTAACTATTAACATGAGACAAAAGTCAATGCCCCATTGCTTGTTGATAAACGTATAACTGTTTTTTTTTTATTTTTTAAGGTTTCGTTCATACCAAGTTGTTGTTTTGCTTTTGAGAGAGACATGCAGATACACACGATTGAAACTTTTCAGTTACCAAAAGACAGCATCTAAACGCCACATTTCTTTTCACCCTATCATGATCCTATAAATGTAAAGTTCTTATCTTTTTCCTACAATTTCCTTAATAAATTTTTTGTTTTTTTTTTCTTTTCATCTTAATCTGTCATGAGTTTTGGGTATGTATCTTTCTTACTCGTTTGCATATTTTTTTATTGGTACCCTATAACGTATGGCCAATGTTCTAAATTGCAGTTCATAACTGCAATGTCATAATATTGCAGTTTTGAAAGTTTCCAATTCTGCATTGTGGTTGCATCACCTACATTTTCCCGCAATTGTCTGCAATTGCTGTAAAAGCAACTTAGAACCTTGTATATGCCTTCACGTAGAACTATCCAACATGATTGGCCTTATATGTTTTGATTTGATTTGATGTGGGGCTGTGCGTGTATTATTGTTTATAATGGTTTTTAACTTTATTTATGTATATTATGCTTGTTGTGTTTCTAGGCATAAACCTAAAATGAGTCTTGTGGTCTTTTGGTGGAGGATGATGATGAAGAGGACCTTGTGATCTCTCTCATTCGCCATGAAGAAAGGAATAGTTAAAAGGTTTTTACATTTCATAGTGAAGGATAAGAGGGGCATGAAGCCTATTCTACTGAAATGTGGTTTGGCTTTGGCTCTTACCTTTGCAGGATATTTCTACTCTCGCTCTAGAGTCAGAAGAGTCAAGCCCTCCCCTAAATCCCCCAAGGGACAACCTTCTGGTTTGTTTCTTCATCATATCAATATTCCTCTTTTACTGTCTTTGTTTTGAGATGATTAAATTGATTTTTTGTATGTATGCGTGGTGTCTTTCTCAGGTCACGGAAAGGAAGATACTTTAGGAAGAAGTACAAGGGCATGTAGTTCTTGCAGCACTATTTCAGAGGGAAATGTTGAGGATACTGTAAGTTGCACGAGAAAATAGTATCTTTGTGGTTGTCTTTCAGCCTTTCCATTTTATTTTTTGATAAGTTGAATATAGTTTTCCCTTCTTTTTTACATCATAAATTGTAGATACTATTTGATTGGTTTAATATCTTGTAGTATTTTTGATAAACTGGAATTTAGAGGTTTAATTATATTTTTTATAATCTGGAATTTCGAAGTTTAATGATATGATTTCATTTGCTTCAGAATAAAACTAGGAAATGAGAAAGATTTATCCTTTCTTTTGTTGCTTTCCCCTTGAAAGCAGGTTATATGCGGGCTTTCGCCAAAAAGTTTTGCAGATTTCTTTTTCTTCTCAATATAATTTAATCTTCTAATAGAATGTTATCTCTTAGTAACCAATTTACAAAATTATATAGACACATTATTTAAAGTTGGTAAAGATTGCTATGATGCTTTTGTTTAACCAAAATACGGCGATTAAATTTCTTTTATTGCAGGAAGAAACATGCATCAACAAGACAATTGTTGACAGTTCACCAATTGGTTTCTCTCCAAGAACAAAACAAGGCGGAGAGAAAGATGAAATCCTCCTTCCTGAGTTTAATGATCTTGTGAAGGAAGCAGGCTTTGGAGCCAGCATTGCTCGAAATTCTTATAAGAAAGATGTAGAGTCACCAAGGTCAAAAGTAGGTTCTCCTCGAGCACATGGTAGTTCTGAGAAGGATGACTATGAGCAAGAGATAAGGCAACTTAGGAGCATGATCAGAGTGCTACAGGAGAGGGAACGAAATCTCGAGCTTCAACTGCTTGAGTACTGTGGTCTTAGAGAGCAAGAAGCAGCTGTGATGGAGCTCCATAATAGATTGAAAATAAGTAATATGGAGACAAAGATGTTCAATCTGAAAGTTGAGACTTTACAATCTGAGAACCGGAGATTGGAGGCACAAGTCGTTGATCATGCAAAAGTGCTGGCTGAGCTTGAGACTGCAAAAACAAAAGTCAAACTTCTGAAGAAGAAAATTAAGTATGAAGCTGATCTAAATAGAGAGGAGATATTAAACCTTAAACAAAAAGTTGCCAAGTTGCAAGATCAAGAAAGCAAAGCTGCTTACAATGATCTAGATATTCAAATAAAGCTAAAAAGGCTAAAGGATCTCGAGTCTGAGGCAGAAGAGTTGAGGAAAAGTAATTTGAGACTACATCAGGATAATGTGGACTTGGCTCGAAGATTAGACTCTACTCAGATCCTTGCAAATGCTGTTCTGGAAGACCCAGAGGTAATAACATTATAATCAAATGCAGTGATGTTCTCGTTCTTCTTTTGTCAACACCACTTTTCATGGCTACTTTATATTTTATGATCATTGATTAAAAGACGTTTACTTTGGGAACAATGGGTAGATAATAGATGATTAGGATTAAGGTGAAGAAACTTAAAAGTGGTGTGATAAAAAAAAGTGGCAGGATGAACATTTTCCTATAATAAATCAACTATCTTCCTTCAATCACTGTTTGTTAAACACAACTTTATTTCATGCTTTTGGATGCAGGCAGATGCTCTGAAGGAAGAAGATGAGCGTCTTAGACAAGAGAATGAGGGATTGGTGAAGGAAATCGAGCAACTACAAGCGGATAGATGTACTGATCTTGAAGAGTTAGTGTATTTGAGGTGGATTAATGCATGCTTAAGACATGAACTAAGACATTATCAACCACCACCAGGTAAAACAGTTGCAAGGGACTTGAGTAAAAGCTTAAGTCCTACATCTGAAAAGAAAGCAAAGCAGCTTATACTTGAGTATGCAAATACTGAGGGGCAAGGAAGCCTTTCTGACTTTGATTCCGACCAATGGTCCTCGTCCCAGACTTCTTCTTTTCATACTGAACCTGGAGAGAGCGATGATTATTCTCCTCGTGATAATTTGTCTGACGCCAAAGCTAATACCATAACCGCAAGCAAGTCAAAGATTTTTAGCAAGTTTATTAAGTTGATACGAGGCAAAGATAGCCAACATCGCCATAGTAGAGTTAAAACACTAGAAAAATCTGCATCTATAGAAGATAGCAATTCTTCACGGTTAAGCTCAAGTAGATCAGCTGGAAATGATACCAGAGCTGATGGTCTCAAGAGTGAGCTTACAACGCCCACATCTACAAGTTCCCTTGATCTCCACAGGACCTCAAGTTTGAAGGATGAATATCGGAGAAATTCTGATAGCCTTCCTTCAGGGAGCTTAAAGAGGTATAGTCTAGTGAGGAAAGGTTCAGGAGATTTTAAAAGCCGCCTTGATTCTTTCTCAGAATCCTCAGACATAGAAAAATCTAATTTGGTGAAGTATGCTGAAGCCATAAAAGATTCTAGTGGAAGTTCCAAAGGTGGGATACATAGAAGATCAGCATCATATAGCTCATTTTAATTTAACTCATTAGCTATAGGAAAAAGATATTGCCTTTTTCAACTGTGAATATTTCAGATTAGCAGGTTATGCAGTAGTCAATCCTGAGATACAATATTAACCATTAAATCATACACATGCCTTGTGAAGCACCAATACGATACTGAGTACGTATCCGATTCAGCGATACGTCAATTCCTAAAAATATAGAATACAAAAAGTTTATAAAACTTACTAAAAATATAATTGTTGTTCTAAAGTTTCAAGTTAAGAATATATTATTTAGAGATCACTAAGTACAAAACGAAAATTATATTGTCATTAGAAATTGATGCCTATTGCATGCAAATAGGAATAGTATCAATCTCATTCTCTCATTCACCATTACTAGGATTGCTTTTTTAAATCAATTTAATATTTTTGATTAATGGAAGAAAGGAATAGCGTGTCTCTTATGCATATGCATTTCTTATTCTCTCTTCTACATGCAATACATAAGTGTCGTCAAAGGTATCAAAAGATATTTTAAGAGTATCAGAGAGTATCGGATTAATATTATTTATTTTTTAAAAAAATTGATTTTGATACTTCATGGATACATATTGGTGAAGTATCGGATACGGATACGTGAGGCAAAATGAAGTATCAGTTTTTCATAGCGCATGCCATGTGTTGAATAACGATGCGTTTAAAATCATTGGTAAGCATTCATGAACAGTATTTCAGTTCATGGTATGACAACATTTTGTATTCGCTTCTCTCCAATTAGGATTTTCTTGAGATTAATTATAATGCACAATATTGTTCAAAACATTTGACCTGTCATGGTTAATATTAAGCTCCCCTTATACCTCCTTCTTTTAAGGAATTAGGTTTCTGTTAACTTTGATCTCAATGATACATTTTGGACTTGCTCAAAAGTTCTTTATCTGTACACCATTCTGGTGAGATAGAGATGCAGATAAATATTAACTTTTCCTTTTGCTCTATGGCAATTTCATGCTACTTGTATAGTATATTTTTAGATGCGTCCTAATCCTACATCTAAGGATTTAAGGGCCTCTATTACATTTATACATCTTCCTTCCATATATGGTGGTGATTAAACTATCATTATATGACTGACTATAGGTTCTCCATGACTGCATTTTCGTATATGTTAGTCCAAAGCTAACTACCAAAAATAGAACAATGCATTTATAAAATAATAAGCAGAAATTTTTGCATTATAAAATGTATTACAATGAGGTAATCTGAAATTTCTCTAGATTTAAAACACATAGAATAAATATTTCTTCAGACTTCAAAAAATAGAAAACTTTTGCATCAGTTCCATAACAAGTAGTAATAGACGATAACAATCAAGATAGATAAACATAATCACGAGTCCTTATCCAATAAGAGCTATGCCTTGTAAAATCAAAGCATCAGCTAGAACTTGGTTAGCTGCTTCTGATGGATGGACACTGTCCCAAAACACATACTGACTTGCATTAGAACAAGTTCCTGGTGATTTTGGATTGCACAACAAAGATGTTGTCTCTACGGTCCCTGTGCCACAGCAACCTCTCCTGGCCTCCACAAAACCTATGTATTGAACATTGGAAGAAAAGCTAGAAGATTAATAACAACATTTTACAGCGAGTGATGAATGTATTTTAGTCGAAGTATCGTGTACCTGATTTTGAAGGGGATTGAACAAGGTCATAGAGAGGCTTGAAAATATCAAAGACAACAATCTTAAGACCAGGAAGTTGTTTTTGAAGATTTGTTGCAGCTGAGTTGATCTTCTTGTTAAATCCTTGGGCATCCGTGTTTAATCTTGAGACACAACCACTCTCATGGAAACCAAATAAAGTCCTTGCAGCAGGTAGGCAACCCAATGGTGGGAGTGAAGTCACCCCAATTTTCCTAGCTCCCAGTCCATACAAGTCCTGTGTCCAAACAAATTAACCTTAATATGGTTTTATTTATTGGTAAAATCATATATTCTTATATCGGCCATATAATTGCAGTAAGTTACATAATATCACCGATAGAATACCTTAATAAAGCTTGTGAATGATTGCACCAGGTATGAAGAATACTGATCAGGAGTGACGGCTTTGTTGATCCAAGGATTGACATAATAATTTTGCACAAAGTCACTGCTTCCAGCACTCAATAAGTACAATGCATCCTTGATAATTGAGGCTGATTTTTTACTGCCAGCCACCTGGGCCAGCTTGCTTTGATATTCCTTGAAATAATCTAACTGTTGGGACAATGGAATTGCATGCTGCCAAAAGGATAAAGATGTTGAAATCGGGATTTTTGAAGCTACTATATTTATAGCTATAGCTATTCATTCCTGAGTCCTGACTTACATTCAAAATAGCAGCTTTTTCATCATAACCAGAGGCAGCAGAAGCAAAGTTGGCTCCAATAAGGAGATTCTTCCCTGATGCCTGTGGGCTAAGATATGCAGGTGCATAAGTCTTGAAACCCAATGTTTCAGCTGCAAAGGAAACATTTCAACAGGAATGAAACTTAAATATATGAGCCTATGTGATGAGACTATTGAGTATTGAGCAGTTGAGCTTAGGTCCACTCCAAAAATCTCTTTAACCCCATGTTTCTGCTTCAAAGGAAAACTTTTCATCTTGAATGAAATGTAAATATATGAGCCTATTTAAATTGTTGGGCTTAGCTCTACCTCAAAAGCTAGCTTATAAGGTCTAGTTGACGAGTTTTATAAATGGTTAAAAATTGCAGTAAAATGATATAGTCTCATTTCATATCTACAAGAATTAAACCGATGTGGGAGACTTAATACACTTTTGGATATCCAAGCATGAAGTTTACAAGATTGGAAATCTTCGGGTGGCCCAACAAGGGAAACTTAACAAGAACAGCTACCTTAACTAAATAACCTACAAAACTTATTAAATAGGGCAAACAACAAAACTAACATTTATTACACTCTTGAAATCCTTAGAAGGACACATAAAAAAACAAAAAATCTCTCCGAAAAGGACACAAAAAAAGAAACAAAAAATCTCTTCGAAAAAGGACAGATAATAAGAAACGGAAAAAGTGTCAAGTTTGAAGCATTTTATCTTACCGGTAATATCAGTAGCTAACTTCCCATTGCAAAACCTTCCCGTAGGTTGGTGGTTGGCAAAGTCCCTCCCATAGGGAGGGTAGTTAGCCTTGAAAAGAGTGGGAAGATAGTCATTATTCCCTACATCTACAGCAGAGTCACCAAATGTCATGATAGCTGGTACAAGTGTATCTTGTGAATAGCAGCATGCTAGGAATAGAAATGCAAAGAGAAGAACAAGTGTTTCTTTGCTATTGATTTCCATTTTTCTCTACTTCAACAGTGTGTTCCTTTGGAGGATTTTGTTCTGTGTATCAGAACATATATGGCAAATGAAAATGACCCTTATTGAAGGGGGAGGATGGAAGTTAGGCATGGCCATTAAATGGGAACGCGTAGAGTGGTTACATTTGATTACCTCCAATTGATATATGTTCGGTAGTTGTCTCTTTTTTTTTACTAGCAATACATTGCATTCTTTTGCTAAGGCTATTTAATTTAGCTTTTTATTTGATTTTTCTCTTTAATTAATCATTACTCTCATAGTCTCATTTACTGCTGTGGATCTAAGTAGTTGAGATTTTTGTGTGGTGGGGGGAGGTGGCATAATAATCTTGGTTTATGATTATACAGAGTTGCATGTGCAGACAGTGCAGTAGTTATTTCGGCTGTTGCGTAGAAGAAGGTTGAGCACGTACTGGCTTAAGTTGGCACGTAAAGTTTAAGCTTTGAAAAATGTTTTGAGGTACATCAAAATAATCCATGTGTTGTGTTTAATGTATGTTGAAATTAAATATGTGTATATAAAGTAAAAGATTATTTATGTTTTTAGTCCCTAAAAGTTGAAGGTGTTTTGGTTTTGGTTTTTATAAATTTTTTTGACTTTGAGTAATCCTGAATTATTTTAAAATTTTGGTTTTAGTCTTAGCATACACGTGTGCAAGTATATATTGTATGTCATTGATATGACGACGTGGATGATCCGGATCCGCAGGAGCAAAAGGGCCAAAGCCTAATTCACAGACACATTTGAGTTGCGCTTTGGTCCTTTTACTCATGCGGGTCTGGATCATCCATGTTATCTCAGTGGTGGCATGCAGTCTAACATCCTACTTTTTATTTCCATAGTAAAATCATTAAATACTGAAAACTTTAGACAAATTTTGTCGGAGTTTGCTTTAAAATATGGATCTTTCCTTTAAAAGTTTTAAAAGACAACCTGTCAGATCCAGAAACAGGGAAAACATATACATTTGCAATACATTATTAAACAAAGGAGGATATTTAGATATCCTTTCTGAATTACATCCACATGTTAAACTTAGGAAAATAAAACATTTGCAAACATACTAAGTTTATACATTTTCCAAAAGTTACATGATAATAGCCTAGTAGTTGCATCAACTATGATGTACATAATCATAGTGTAAAGTACACTCCACTAGGAGGAGTGCATTTATCCTCAGCATTCGTGCCCTTATGACTTCTCCGATCAAGGTACCTAAAATGTCCACTTAAGAGGGTGAGATATTAATTCAAAATCAAGGGAAACAATTAAAAATGATAATAAGACATAATGTAAATGCATACCTTTAAACAATTAAGAACTACAACAATATACAATTCATAACTATCTCTTCTTTCTTAACAATTTATCCATTTGGTTCACCTTGATTCACGTTAGTAACTATACATAACCATCATCACACTTATCAACTATTAACGATAATGCATAAACAATAATCATAATGCAATAACAATTCACTTTCCTTTTCCTTTCTACTTTACAACACTTTAACACTATTCACTTTGCCCTTTAACAATTGCCTACATTGTACTTCACATTCTCCCCGTAGGAGGGTTCTTCGTACAATGATCACTTTATAACACTTTATCTACATTGTACTTCAAATTCTCCCCGAAGGAGGGTTCTTCGTACAATGTACACTTTATAACACTTTTGCCTCACATCCCCTCCACACTTTGAGAAAGACCGACTAGGAGTAAATGTCCCTCTTCCTTTGCTTACATTGTACTTCACATTCTCCCCTTAGGAGGGTTCTTCATACAATGTAAGCCCCGCTGTACTTCTCGTATCACGTCCTTCGTAAAGGGGAGGAACCACCCTCCGTAGCCACGAAGTAGGGAAGTGACCGATAGAACTACTATAAGGTGCAATGGACCAATCACCAATTCAACCAGTACTTCTCGTATCGCGTCCTTCGTACTAGTTTCTGCTGGGGTGATCAAAGTCCCCTATAGCAATTCCCGTGATTGTTTCATAAGCACAATCAAATCACTATCTACTCACGTCCACTAGTTCTATGAATTCAACCTTCACATTCTCCCCGTAGGAGGGTTCTTCAGTTCATAGAACCTAAATTCGATTATCTTTCTCAATTTCCTAAGGTCCACCTTACTCCTTAAATGCACGTGTTTCTAGTTCGTTTTATGGTGTTTATAATAATCAAGCTTTGATATACTTTTACCAATTTGGATGGGTTTATCTAATCTAGGATAATTGACCATAGATATCACTTATAATTATGTAACATACAACATCAATCATACTAATAACATCATTCATTCATTCCCTTTAAATGCATTCAAGTATAAAGTCACCATTCATTAGTCAACATAACCATTCAATCAACATTTTCATCATTACAATAGTTAACTTTTAAGTATGACACAATTAACTCTACTAACAAGTACCTTCAATCATCTTAATTAACATATTTCCAAGACAACAATTACAACAAGCATCAATATCACTAAACACTATAAACCCTAATTTCACCTATCACTTAATTCACATTTAACACATACATCAAGCATACACATTGTTATATACTTATTATCCTAATTAATCCCTTCTCCTAATTAAGAAAAATATCTCCCTTCTTACCTTTTTAGAGAGAGAAAGAGAGAGATAGGAAATTGGGGTTTTTGAAACCCACTTCACCCACTTTAATCCACGAGTCCTTAACTCCTATTCTCCTTGCTCCCAAGCTCCTTCTATTCTTCTAATTATATTATTGGGGCAAGAACACTTGATTTGGGGGTTTAGGGTTCTTGAGGAATTGGTAGATTGGAGAGAAGAGAGAGAGAGAGATTTATGGAGGTTTAATGAAGAAAAAGCATGGATTTGTGATGAGAACCAAGTTGGCAGTGATGATTTGTGGAGTATTTTGGTTGATTGTTGTTGGTTAAGAATCTAGGGTTTGAGAGGGAAGAAGAGTCATGCAAGAAGAAGAGGAAATAATGAACCAACATACAATTAGAAACGTGTTTTAAAACAGATTCTGCAGTGGTTAATCGATTAATCACTTTGGTTAATCGATTAACACTCATTGTTTTAAAGGGATTAATCGATTGAAACATGAATTAATCGATTAAGGCCTGAAGGGTGGTTTTTGGCTAATCGATTAACACCGAGATTAATCGATTAACACCTGAAAGCTAGCAAAAGGTTAATCGATTAAGCTCCCCCTTAATCGATTAAGGGCTGCACTTTTCCATTCTTAAAGGCAATTTAATGGTTTCTAAGGCACTCCTAACCCATACTAATTGGTACTTGGCTAATTACCACTTCTTAAACACATTCTAAACAACAACAAACACTTAAGGTTGATACAACACTCACCAACAAACCACTAACTAAGGCACATAGCTATTGTATAAAATCGGGGATGTTACATCCAGTATCTGCACGTGTGGTGTTCTGTTAGCTACGTCAGCAGTTAACGGATTTTTCCTAACGATAGGAATTAAAACCAAAGTTTCAAAACAATTTAGGATGACTCAAGGTGAAAAAAACTTTCAGGGACCAAAACCAAAACACTCCCAACTTTCAGGGATTAAAGACATAAATAAACCATAAAAATATGGCTTAAAATTCTTTTTGATCCTTTATCTTACTTTTAGGTTTCGATTTAGTCTTTTATCTTTAAAAAGAGTCAATTTAGTTTTTCTAAGTTTCTAATGTTTGTCAATTTCATCATTTGTTAAATTTTTACCGGAATATACTGATTTTGCCTGAGATTCATTTTCTGATTATTGGAATCTGCATTTTATAGCCATAATTTGCAATTTTTAAAAACAAAAAGACAAAAATGTGAGTAAAATTTCACCCTAAAAATGTGGAAGGATATTGAAATTATATCAATAAATGTGTCAGATATCGACGAGAAAATGCAGATTCTGATGACTGAAAAAAGAAACTTATGAGAATATCAGTATATTTTGATGAAAATTTAACATCATCATGACATAATGATGAAATTGACAAATGTTAGAAATATGAAAGATTATATTGACTCTTTTTTAAATTAAAAGATCAAATTGAAACATAAAATAAGATAAAGAAAAAAAGTATTTAAGCCAAAAGATAAAAATAAAATATGAGAGGCAAAGAAATAATAAGATGTTTTAAATAAGCTTATTTATGGTTTTAGTCCCTAAAAGTTGGGAGTGTTTTGATTTTGGTCCCTGAAAGTTTTTTAGACCTTGACTCATCCTCAATTATTTTGAAAATTTCATTTTAGTCCCTATCGTCAGGAAAAATTCGTTAATTGCTGATGTGGTTAACAGAACGCTGCATCAGCATGCACGTGTGCAAGTGTTGCATGTCACCGATAAGATAACGTGGATGATCTAGAGCAGCAGGAGCAAAAGGGCCAAGGCCCAACCAAGATGTGTTTGTGGATTGGGCTTTGGTCCTTTTGCTCCTGTTGGTCCGGATCATCCATGTCATCCTACCGATGACATTGCATACTTGCACACGTGTTGTAACGACCTAAGTCGTCACGTGAATTATGTTATGATAAATGCATATTATTAATGTGTTTTAAGGAAATGATGTTTATGTTTTTATGATGGTGCATAAAAATAAGAAATAATTTAAACCGGAAACTTCCATATAACTGCGTCATTTATATTTCACATAAAAAGTTTGATTTAATGTACATCATTTTACATTGTTTCAGTCAAAAGATACTGCATCATAACTCTGAGTTATCTAATCTCAATCAGTGCACATATACATATATATAATAAGGTGTAACTTAGAGCAATCCACTAAACTCAAAATATACTAAAAGTCAGTCTACATACTAATGATATATACCTAACATATAACCTCACATCTCATCCACCATCCACTGGCACCCAGTCGATGGAACGACCTAATCACTCTCCCCTCCAGTTTGTACGGCGTCGCCCCCAGCTGGCTCACTCTCGCCCTCCTCAGGATCCTCCTCCTCAGAATCCACCTGAACCACCGGAGTCACACGTTCTGGTGATGGTGCAAATCTCACAGTCCGAGATGGACCCGGACAGGAAGGATCCTCAGGTGCAGCTCTCTCAGAAGGAGTGCGAGCGGGAGCAGCTGGTCTGAAGCGAAAATGAGAACGACGACGTGCAGGCTGGGGCGGGGGAGTACCATGTCTATAAGTAAAAGCAGGAGGTATATGCTGAGCATATATCATAGGTATGTGGAACCGACGAGGATGCATATAGGCCAAGGGGTTTGGGTGGTGAAAGATCAGCTCCACCTCCCCTTCAAAGGTGGCTTTACGCTCCACATACTCCCATGTCTCTCTCACGGGAGGCATCTCCAGGCACGCCAGGAATCGAGACATCACCTAACAAACAATTAGGGCAAAGGGAGTAAGACAATGTCATTCACGTACAAATGAATAATTAAATGAACTAGGAATAAACAAACACAATTAGTCAAGTAGCAATTTAAGTCACATAGACAAATAAGCAAACTCAAATAATCAAATTGATAATTACTAAACAATAAATATCAAGCAATAATGTATGTTTCCAATGCATTTGCAATGAAATGCGATGCAATTACTCGATGCAATATCCTCTGTGATATTCTAAAAATATCATGCACTTGGCAATTTCACGTTTATCGATAACGTCCTCAACGATTAAATTTACGTTTTATCGAAAACGTTCAAACGATCAAATTTTACGTTTTAACAAAAACGCTCAAACGTTCCACGTATGTTTGATGACAACGTACCATTGATTCACACTAAATAGGAAAAGCAATTGGGAGTAAACGTCTGTCCACCAAGTGTACAATTACAACTCCTGTGTAAATCATACTAAAGACCGTCCTCCGCAATCATGAAATACTCCGAGAGATCGATTAGAATAAAATTATAGACATTGTAGAATTATCCCGAATCGAGTCTGCAGAACCCACTCATCATAGGACCATTTTACTAATAATTAATTCCCACGGTTATTTGACGTATCACCGTCATAAACCTAATCTCCGCGTATTCTCATACCGATTTAATCAAATCGAATGTGTCTTTTCCTACTATCTTATCTTAACTCCTTAACACCATGCATGATTTCAATCACAACCAAAATATTAGGATTGACTTTAATTTATTTATTTGGTATTGAATTGAAGTAAGAAGGAAATAACCCCAAAACATTCTTTTTAATAGTAAAAAAATTTTTTATCTTAAAAGAATTAATTAAAATATTAGTGAAATGTTGGATTAAAGAAAAATACATTTTTCAGGTTCTGTACAGTGTCTAACCGGTTAAAAAGTCATGTAACCGGTTGGTCACATTCAAATTTCCCTCTTTTCAAATTTTACAGTAACTAGCCGGTTAGAAGTTGCAGTAACCGGTTAGTCACCGCAGCATGAGTGACAAATTGGCCTTTTTATACATCAATTCAAAACCTTTCACTTTCAATCCTTATCAATCACTTACAGAACATTTTTGAGCATATTTAAACATGTTCAAATCAATTATACACATCAATTTCATGAGATTCATATATAAACCATCAAGTATGCATATAATCACATATATTGTATTCAATATATCAAAATCAATTTCAGAGCTTCTCAAATCAAATTTGTAGTTCCTTTAGCTCGTGTTCAGTTAATATGACATGTTTGAATGAGTTTTATAACCTATTTTGGCCTCCAAGCCAAAGTCCCAATTCAAACCTATGGCCCTTGAGCTTGTAAAGCTCTTTTACATTCCAAGCCATTTAATAATCATTCTAGCAAATGAATATCTTCTCCCTTACCTATTGTAGCTGTAGAGACTGATTTGAAAGCAAAGGAAAAGCTCAACACGATTTTGAGACAAAACCCACCTCAGCTGCAACTCTGTTTTCCAGTTTCAACAGGGGGTATTGATCAGAGATTTTCAACTCGAATAAGTGGAATAAACGTGTAAGAAAGGACTAAAATTGAAACTAGGATACACTAACTCGAGATTGAAACAATTTTGAGACTCTAAGGTGGCTTGAGCTTACCAAATAGATTCAAGAAAGATAGCTCCAGAAACTGGTTCGTGCTCTGTTTTTCCAACAACACAGGGTCAATTTGCAGAGCTAATAACTTCTTCTATAGTGTATAAAATCGAGTGGGACTTGTTTCTAATTCAAGAGGGTTCAAAGAGCTTTGATTTCATATAAGTTTTGTGTGTGTTGGTGCTTCAGATAGGAAGAACGAATCAAAACAAGTGAATGGGTTCTGAATTGATTTTTATGAAGTGTTGAGAGTGAAATTGAGTGGTTTAGAATAAGTTTAAGTCACCAAATTTCATCACCACTCATTCCTAGCAGAGATGAGACGTGTTGCAGGCCAAGGTGGCTGATTTCCAAACCAAAAACGTGTTTCCCTTTTCCAATTTGTGTTCAAACTGTCTCAGTTCTGGGTTTTCTGAGAGCACTAACCGGTTACTCATATCACTAACCGGTTAGTTCGTACAGTTCTAGAAAAATCTAAAGATATTATATTTTATTTCTTTTCTTTTCTTAATATCTTTTAAATTCATCTTTTACTTTCACAAAAAGAAATAATTACCTTAATAAAATAATTTCCTTTAGTTATTTCTTAATTCATTTTTAAAACATAATTTTATACTAATTGTCATAATTATATTATAATCACATTATAATTTTTATAATAATTAACGTAATTACATATAATTATATTTATAATCGGGGATTAATTTTTGGGATGTTACACTTCTCCCCCACTTAAAGGAATTTCGTCCCCGAAATTCGACTTACTGAAATAAATCAGGATACTCTCTACGCATACGCTCTTCTAATTCCCAGGTTGACTCAGACACATCGCCTCGATTCCACAAAACCCTAACTAATGGAATCTCTTTCCCTCTAAGCTGCTTCACTCTTCGTCTTCGATTCACACTGGACCAGTTTCGAGCGTGAGATTCTCCTTGATCGGTAAAATGTCCGGTTGAATTTGAATTACAGCTTCAGGATCATGCACATACTTCCGAAGTTGCGAAACATGAAAAACATTGTGGAGATTTGAAAGAGAAGGGGGTAAAGCAATCTGGTAGGCAATTGGACCTACTCTCTTCAGGATTTGATATGGCCCAACAAATTTTGGCGAAAGCTTCTTCGGCTTAAGGGCACGACCAGTTCCTTTTGTTGGTACCACTCTAAAAAATACATGATCACCTTCGTTAAATTCCAAAGAATCTCTTCTCCGATCAGCATAGCTTTTTTGGCGACTCTGAGCTATCTTCATCTTATCCTGAATCATCTTGATTTTCTCTGTGGTCTCTTGCACAATATCGGGACCAATAATTGAGTTCTCCCCCACTTGAAACCAGCATAGCGGGGTTTGACGTTTTCTACCATATAACACTTCAAACGGTGCCATTCCAATACTTGCATGGTAGCTGTTGTTGTAAGTGAATTCCACTAACGGCAACAACTATTCCCAATTTTCTTGATATTCCAGGACACAAGCCCTTAGGAGATCTTCCAATGTCTGAATAGTTCTTTTCGTCTGTCCATCTGTTTGTGGATGGTATGCAGAACTCATACTCAGCTTCGTTCCCAAAGCCTGATGCAAACTTTTCCAGAATCTTGAGGTAAACCTTGGATCTCAATCAGAGACAATGTTGGAAGGTATGCCATGCAAACGGACAATCTCCTTTATATAGAGTTGAGTTAGCTTCTCTAAGGAATAATGCATGTTCATTGGTATAAAATGTGCTGATTTGGATAATCTATCTATGACTACCCAAATAGCCTCATGACCCAACGAAGTTCTAGGCAATCCAGATACAAAATCCATAGAGATGCTATCCCATTTCCACTGGGGAATTTCCAAAGGTTTTAGTTTTCCACCGGGTTTCTTATGCTCGATCTTTGCCTTTTGACAAATCAGACAAGATGCGACATAAGAAGCTACATCTTTCTTTAATCCTGACCACCAGAATATCTTCTTCAAATCTTGGTACATTTTGGTTGACGCTGGATCAATACTCATCTTGCTTTTATGTGCCTCTTCCAAGATCATTATCCTCAACTGATGGTCATTTGGAATGTAAATTCGTCCCTTGAATTGAAGGATTCCGTCTGATCCAACTTGAAAGTCGGGTTCTTTTCCTATGGCTGGTAACTTCTTCTTCTCTTGGAGATCTACATCTCTTTGTTGCATTTCACTAATTTGAGTTAAAAACTCATTAGTGTTCTGCAACATTCCCAACTTGATGCTGCCTTCTTCCAGTTGCATTACTAAATTCAAATCTCTGAACTCTTTGATTAGCGCTAACTCCTTAATCATCATAGCACTCAAATGAAAGGTCTTTCGGCTTAACGCATCCGCTACTATGTTGGCTTTTCCGGGATGGTAATGAAGCTCAAAATCATAATCCTTTAAACATTCCATCCAACGACGTTGCCTCATGTTAAGCTCCTTCTGATCAAAGAGATATTTCAAACTCTTGTGATCACTAAACACTTGGAATGTGGTTCCATAAAGATAATGTCTCCAAATCTTCAATGCAAACACTATTGCTGCAAGTTCCAAGTCATGAGTAGGATAATTTTCTTCATGGGTCTTCAATTGTCTTGACGCGTAAGCAACAACTTTACCCTCCTGCATCAGTACACATCCTAATCCTTGTTTTGACGCATCACAAAATACCTCAAAAATTTTATGTGGATCTGGCAAAATTAATACAGGAGATGATGTCAACCTTTCCTTCAAAGTTTGGAAACTATCCTCACACTTCTCGTGCCAGATGAAAGGTTTCTCTTTACGAGTTAGACGCGTCATAGGAAGAGCAATCTTCGAAAATCGTTCAATGAATCTTCTATAGTATCCAGCTAACCCCAAGAAACTATGAACTTATGTAACTGTCTTGGGTCTTTCCCATTTCAAAACAGCATCAACTTTCGCCAGATCCACTGCTATTCCATCTTTCGAAATCACATGCCATAAGAAATTAATCTCCTCCAACCGAAATTCACACTTTGAAAATTTAGCATATAACTGCTTTTCCTTCAACACTTCTAACACCTGTTGAAGGTGAACTGCATGCTCTTCCGGATTCTTTGAGTAGATTAGTATATCATCAATGAATACCACTACAAAAGAATCAAGATAAGGTCAGAAGACTCTATTCATATAATCCATAAATACTGCAGGGGCATTGTTTAATCCAAACGGCATCACTACATACTCGTAATGACCATATCGAGATCAGAATGCCGTCTTTGGAATATCCTCTTCTCGGACTCGAATCTGATGGTACCCCGACCTCAGATTGATTTTAGAGAAGATTGCAACTCCTCGAACTTAATCTATTAAATCGTCGATTCTCGGCAATGGATAATTATTCTTAACTGTGACTTTTTTTAATTGCCGATAATCCACGCACATTCTCATGCTTCCATCTTTCTTCTTAACAAACAATACCGGTGCACCCCAAGGGGAAACACTCGGTCTGATAAATTGCTTCTACAACAACTCTTCTATTTGCTTCTTCAGCTCAGCCATCTCCGGTGGCGCCATTCGATAAGGTGCAATTGAGATAGGACCAGTTCCAGGAATTAACTCGATGCTAAACTCAATTTCACGCTTAGGCGGCAGTCCTGGGACTTCTTCTGGAAAGATTTCAGGAAAATCCCTTATCACAGGGACATCTTCGATCTTCGCTTCCTTCTTAACCTTTGCACAGGCTAACTTGATGCATCCTTTGGTTATCACATCATGATAGGTAATGGTTTTTCTATCACAGTCAATGAGTACTTGGTTCTTCGACATCCAATCCATTCCCAAGATAACATCTAATTGTGATAGAGGCAAACAAACAAGGTCTACTTTGGTTATTCTATCCAACACCTGGACGGTACAACCCAAACAGGCTTTAGAGGTAATGACTACCGGGTTGGTAGGAGTAGACACTTCAAGCTTATAGGGTGTATTGATTATGGTTAGGTTTAATCGATTAGCACAATCATATGAAACAAATGAATGTGTGGCTCCAGAATCAAACAAAAAGTTACAAGGTTGGCCATTTAGAAGAAAGTTACCTTGGACAAGGTTTTCAGATTGGCTAGCTTCAACACCACTGAGGGTAAAGACTCTCCCAAAACTGGTTGGTTTCCTGTCAGCATTCCCAGATTCCACCTTCCTTGGTTCCTTGCAATAACGAGAAATATGGCCAGGCTTTCCAAAATTGAAGCGATTAAGAGTCCAGAAAGTTGTCCCAAAATGGTGCCTCTTGCACTTGTCACACAGAGGGGCTGGGTTCTTGACTCCTGAATCAGCTTTACCTTTGTTCTTCTGATGGTAAGGTCCTCCTTTACCATGCTGATTCTTTCCCTTATGGCGCTACGGTCCATATCCTTGCTGATTCCTTTTTGCTCGCATAAACTCTTCTTCAACTTTATTATCTTCTTCATATATTCTGCATTGATTCACCGAAGCTGGAAACTTCGAATATTCTGATATCCGAAAGTAGACTTCCAATCCGGTCTCAGTCCGCCTTCAAACTTAATGCAATTTGAACGCTCATCGGGGTTATGATGGTAGTATGGAGAATACTTGCTCAGTTCCTCAAACTTCGCAGCATACTCTCCCACTGTCATGTCCCCTTGAGTCAGCTTAAGGAATTCAATTTCCTTCTTCTTCCTTACATCCTCAGGGAAATACCTTTCGAAGAACTCCTCTACGAAAGTATTCCAAGTCACAGCTCTTCCTTCAGCAGCTAAGAGTTGAGCAATATGATTCCACCAATCCTCGGCTTCATCTGTCAGCACATAGGTGGCAAAAGTCATCCTCTGATTATCAGTGCAATTCATGGTTCTGAAAATATTTTCCAAATCACGAATCAACTTTTGAGCATCATCCGGGTGATGTCCTCCTCCAAACTTGGGCGGATCACATTGACGAAATTCCGAAATGCCTTGAAATTCAGCTGGAACAGGGTTTCTAGGTGGTTGTTTTCCTGCAGGGTGCTGTTGCATATTCTCGAATACTCTCGAGATTCGATCTAATGCTTCAGCAAGTTGATTATTGTTTCTAGTAGCCATAGTAACCTGCACTATGAACTGAGTCAATAATCAATCTTAAAACTAAACACACACTCTAATACCAACATACTCAAGTGGTTAGTATGTAAGGCCATACTCCAAAGCCAAGAGTTGGGACCATTGCTCTGATACCATAAATGTAACGACCTAAGTCGTCACGGGAATTATGTTATGATAAATGCATATTATTAATGTGTTTTAAGGAAATTGTAATAGCCCGATTTTCGCTCCCGAAATCTTAACTGAATTATTATCATTTGTTACCAAAAATGAGGCCATTTTTTTTTAAAACATAAAGTTCAATAATAGTTAACACCACCTTTCGAAAATTGAGTTGTCACTTTCGAAACTCCCACTCAAAACATCTTTGCGGAATTATAAAAACATTTTCATTGAAAATAAAAGCATGGCCATAAGTACTGGAGATACACTCCAAAAGTTTCTCAAAAAGATAGACCATAATTACAAAACATTTCAAACCAAAGTAAAAGTAGCTGGTTACATCATTAGTACATCACAAGATAATCCTCGACTGGAATTCCGATCCTAGACACACAACATTAACTAGACACGGACAACTAGACATCACTCCTCAGCAGAACTAGCTTCCGTTTCCATATCCTCTCTTGGATCAGTTTCCACTTCATGATTAGAACCACTAGCGTCATCCTCCTCCATTGGCTGAGGAACCACAGCAGCTAATGGTGCAGGGGCACCGTTAAGCTCGTGATGCTCTCTAGGTCCACCGTCTTGATAGCCACGGAGAGTGACTCGTCCCACATGCACGTCCATGCTCGCTCCTCGTAGAATATGCCTCGGATCGTCGATTTCCAATCGAGTATCTCCTCTCCAAATCCAGCCCTCAGGTACCATCTCCCATGCTCCTCCCTGAAGGGGCCACATGTTGTAATACCGGCGGAAGTCAATACGACAACCAGGTAGGAGAGAGTTAGTGTGCCATACACTAACACGTTGACCAAAAGGTCTCAGGGTAGACTCGATAGAAAGAATAACCACAACAAAGATACTTGACCAACACAGATCAAAACAATAGAATTGGAGGGTACCACAAATAGACGAAGATACATAATCGACTACCCAAATCGAATCATGACAGCGTAATCACATTGTGCAAGGTAGATAATTGGTACATAAAACACATAAGGAAAACATAAATCACCAATCAATATCATAACTCTCACCACTACATATTGCCATACTTTGCCACATCTTTTCGATATTTGATTATGTATTCGTTTCTTTGATTATTAAGTCTTATCATAACTCACTCACTCAATGAGGTAGGGGAAATCACCATCACTGAGGAAAACGCACTCTCTACATCTCCTCGGTCTCCATCCACCTAATCAGAAGCCAACAGGAGTACAGGACCTTTACCACGCGGGCATGACAGCTGTCTCAACAAAATGGCTCCAAGCAAAAAACATATCATAAAATCAAGGCTCACTGTCCACGCAGTGGCAAAACACATTGCCCCATTCCAGTCCCTCTCAACTGTTGTAGACTTGCATTCAAGGGGGTGACAGTACCATTTCTAGTTAGCTATGCGGTCCTTACCACGGCATTAGACCCATTCCCCACCACGTTAGTGCGCCACTTATGGGATTCGTCCCGCCTAGAAATGTACTCGAGGCTTCTTGACGCTTCACCGTCCTTGCCCTCCCCTCATGCAATCTCCACCTGAGTATCCGCAGATACCCATAGTATCTTCCTCTCCACTACTTCAAACTCTCAAAACCTCACCGCGTATAATAATGTCTTTTAATATCTTTTAAAGTCTTTTAAAGTCTTTTAAATTAACCTATAGTCGGCTTGCCCTTAGTCCATCCCTTCGACAAGACCCGACCACTAATGGTTACATCTTTCCTCACTTTCACAAAATTAAACCATCACTTACTCAAGCCACTCAGGCACAATCTCATCTCATCATTCCCATCGGAATCCACATCCCTTTCATAACAATCACTCTCATCTTGAAATTCACTTAGCACAATCATAATTTCATCACATTTCCACATCGTACATCAATCTCTTACTTGTCCTCACACTTTACTTTCTCATCTCGTAATCATTCATAACCACGTCCAACTCACCATACGGAATATAACAATTCACAATAGAACAAAAAGGAACCAACATAAGGTAGAAGTAAACATGCATCAATTCAAAGAAACAGAAAACAGAATAGATCTAGCAACTCATATGACCACGTTCGGCAACAATGTTACGGGCTCACCACACTCTCACTCACCTCTTAATCCAGCAAAAGGAATACTTCGGCCTTGGAGATCTCTAGCTTCTCTTTGAGAATTGTCACCACCGTCCACTGAATAACCTTAAATAAATAAGTACATTTTTATTAAAATCATTTCAATTTAAAGATCACACTTGGTCTCTATAATAGAAAACTCTTTACTTTCTTTATTCTTTCTTAAAAGATAAAAGTTTATCAAAACAACTTTCAATCTTTTCTCATAATTGAAATCCTTGGAAAACCATTTGAAAACTTCGCATTAAAACAAATAAACTAAATAATTCATGTGGCTGTATGGAAAAGTCCAGCCCCTTATCCAAGTTGTAAAACTATTGAAAAATCAAAAATTTTCATCCAAACTTTTGTAAATTCAATAACACTTAAAATCCATGTTTTCTATAACTCGAAAACATTTTTAAAACTCGAAAGGCTTGGAAATAATACCTTGGACAACAAAGGATAAAAGAAATTAAATCATGGAATACAATCATTTCAAGGAGACAATTTCATGCAAAAAGAATCTAGCCTATACAATCTAACATAGGCCGAATCATCACTAGAGAAAAACAAAACCTTTGATGCATTTCTTTTTCATGCAAAAACCTTTAACTTGGCAAACCAAAAACATGCACTTTAAAATACATGGTTTTAGAAAATAACTTTTCCTTTTCTTTCTCCAAAACCGTGACCTACAAGTCACTTTAAACAAGATTTCATTTTCATTCTTCCCTTGCATGTGTCTTAAAAATCATGGAAAATCAAAAAGAAAACTTATGCAAGAGACTTTTCATGAAAATAATCAAGATCCTTTGGTTTTCAAAGCTTGGCCGAATGAAAACTTCAACCAAAATCAAGAAGAAAACTCAAACCTTTAACTTGGAAATACTAATATACTTAAATCAAAGTAAAATATTTTTGGAAAAGTTGTGTTCCTTTGTTTTCTCATGAAAACCGTGACATGCAAGTCATGGAATAAAACTTTTTAAACAAAAGAATCACATGCAAGATCTAAAAAATCAAAGTCATGAAAATCAAAGCAAGAACCAAACCTTTTTCAAGACTAAAACAAAGATCAAAGGCTTTTTGAAAAGAAAATCAAAGATCAAAGCTTGGAAAGTTCAAAATGAAAATCAAAGCATTAAAACCGTTTAGATCATCTTCATCAAGCATCAAACCAACATGCACTAACTTAAAATGAAATGAAAATCATCACAATCCTAATTATCTAAACATGACCGAATGATAATGTCCATGAGTTAGGGTTCTACAAGTTTATGATGTTCTTGGAACTTAAGATCAAGACTAAACAAATACTTACTAACATAGATCCACAAGGAATTTAGACATGCATCAACAAATGGTTTTACAAGACTTAGAAAAATTAAAACTACTTAGAACAACTTAGGATCTTCGAATAAATCAAGGAAATAGAAGGGATCTTCAACCTCTTCACTAGATCTTCAAGGTTCCTAAGGCTTTGAGCTTGGTTTTCCTCTTCCTTTTCTCCTTGGGTGCTCACGGTTTCTCCCTCTCTCTATGTGTTTCTAGTCCTTTCTAAGAGTTTGAATGTTACTCTTAGAATTGTGTTTAGTTTAGAAGTGAAAATGAGAAGCAAATGGGTTGATGTGCTACGGTTTGGGCTATAAATCAACATACAACATTTCCCTCTTTGCCCTTAGTGTAATTCGGTCAAGAGTGAAGCCAAGAAGGGTAAATTTGTCCTCATCAAGGCTTGCATGGCTCAAGCCAAGCCATTGGACAAATGGAGTAAAATTAGGGCTAAGCTTGCTTCCTATTGGTTGGTCAAACTACTAACTACACTTAATACTATATTAGACCTAGGTGCTAATGGGTTACTAGCCTAGGGTTCAAGAAGTCAACAAAATGGCATCACATGCACACTACTCACACACCCACGGCGACACATATGCACACACATGCACAATTTCATTTTCATTTTTCTTTTTCTTATAAAATCACATTTCCTTAAAAATATAAAGCATAAATGCTTTAAGGAAATTTAATCCAAAATGCCAAAAATCCGAAATTCATAAGGTTTGCCTCAAATAAAATCATTTGCTTACAAAATCCAAAATCATTTGAAATCATCAAATAAATGAAATTCAATTTAAAACACAAAACTCATAAGATTTTTCCATAAAAATCTTTTCCTTCAAAGCCTTTTATCGCATAAAATCATAAAAGAAATTCATTTTAAGAAATATTCTTTCAAAATACTCTTTATGAAAACATTTTCTCAAATCAATCTCTTGGCCAGTAAAACTCATATGAGGTATTCAGACGGGGTGTTACAGAAATGATGTTGATGTTTTTATGATGGTGCATAAAAATAAGAAATAATTTAAACCGGAAACTTACATATAACTGCGTCATTTATATTTCACATAAAAAATTTGATTTAATGTACATCATTTTACATTGTTTCAGTCAAAAAATACAGCATCATAACTCTGAGTTATCTAACCTCAATCAGTGCATATTGATTTGGGTCCAATATATGATGTTTTGAGCATGATTTAGACTCCCTTTTACTATGGATTTGGCTTGTTTCACTTGTGAATTTAGGACTTTTTGTATAGTTTTTAGGAAGTTAGGTAATTTAGAATCCTTTGAACGTTTTGATCAATTTTGGGTTTGTTTCAGGTACTTTCAGAGCTTAAATGAAGAAAATAATTGTGGAGATGAAAGGAGGACGAAAGGACCTTGAAAATGGCGCAAGAACGGAGCGAAATGGAGCCGGATCAGGTCTCGCACGCCCAGGCGCACAGACCCGTGCGCCCAGGCGCGCTCACCGTGGTAAAGTGATATTGTTCGCTGTTTTGACCATAACTTGAGCTACGCTTATTCAAATGAGGTGATCTTGGTATCATTTTAAAGCTAAGGAAAATATCTACCACTTTGCAAGAAAAAGCCTTGCTCAAATTCGTCCATATTGGGGGTCAATATCAGTGCCGAAGTTGCTGTCAGATACAAATACGGGATTCTAGAGGCCCAAATTGGCTGATTTCTTATCAGATTTGCTTCTTATCTGTAGTGTCTAGGACACTGTGTTCAAGATATTCCCCTAGCTCAGAGGTATGGAGAGACCTAAGAGTTAGGAGAGATCTGGTGTCACTGTATGATTTCTTAGGTATGCTAGAGGTCCAGTTGGGACAACTAGGGTTTCCCCAATCACAGTGTGTGCAAATGTGCGATTTGGGAGTGAGAGAACGTACCTGAGCCCCTTGCTGGAGACAGCTATTTATAGGGATGGCATTGTACCTTGTGGGCCTGTACGGAGGGCCAGCAAGGCAACTGACGTGTCCCATATAGGATAAGGGATGAGTCATTCATCCTTATCCTGTAGTGGAGAATCTTATCCCTGTTGGCAAGTTAGGCTCACGCGCCCCTAGCTCGGACTCCTCGGGGGGTAAGCCCTATGTGGTTGGTCCTGAGGTTCCAAGAGGGGTCCTAAGACGAGCGCTCGGCCTGGGTAGGCGTGACCCATCAGATAGGATAATCTGGTCGGCCGAGTATGCTAAGGGTAGACCGAGGGTCGGTCTACCACATAAGCCCCCTAGCTCGGTAAGACTTTTTGAGTCTTGAGCCGAGCTGATAATTCTTCGACGACGTCTTTTAAAGGAGCCGAGTGTTAGGGCCGGAGGGAGGTGATGAGTTCAGGACAGCTCAAAGTGCCTCGCTGTCCCTTTTACTGACTGAGAGGACGTTTGAATGTCCTTTCATTGACACGTGCTGCTTGTGTCAGGTGTCATTATTATGCATGCTGCCCTTTGGGTTTTTGAAACGTTTCCCTCCACTGTTTGCGCGCCACGTGTCTCTTTGAGTGGCTCAATGTGGATTTGGGCCTCTGCTGCCAGGCCCAGTAACTCAAAAAAAACGTGGGGAGGGAAGTTTCTTTTTGAGTTTAACTGCCCTTTTGCTTTCTCTTTTCCTATTTCTTCCAAGACTCTTCCTTCTATCTTCCCTCTCTGTTCCTGCGTTTCCTCTTAAGATCTCAGATTTCCTCCAACCATTCTCAAGCCATTGCAGTCCTGCCATATTTGACGGTTGTTGCTTCCCCTTCATTGCACCTATCAGTTCGTGCCAGTCTTCTTTCTACAGTTTCAGGTATTTTGACTTGGAACCTCTGGTTTTTGCTTCTATCTTTTTCTTTTTTCATTGAACTGTTCATTCCTTAGGTTCTGGGTTCTTGTCTTTTGGTTTTTTTTCATTTCTGGGTTTACTTTTCTGGGTTTCATAGTTGATCATGGATGGTAAATGGTATGAAAAATGGTCTAAAATTTTGGGTTTGAGTGACATTGAGGATTCTTCCTCTTCCTCTTCATCTTCATCCTCTTCTGACTTGGAGATTTTGGAGAATCTCCCTTCCCCCTTCCGCCATCGCATGGCGGATCCTACGGTGGAGACACCATTAACAGTAGATTACCCCCAAAATTCTGTAGATGAGGAGAGTAGGATATTAGCGTATAACGTGGTGGAGGAGCGGGCGCAAGTGGCGTTTCGCACCTCAAAACTCTCCGCCTCGAATCGTCCTTGGGAACGCCCCTTTTGGGGCAAGTCCGTCAAAGTTAGGGGAAGGTGTAGTAGGCTCGGCTATAGGACCAACCGACCTAGGGTTAGTATTTCTGCAAATTATAATTTTATAGATTCTGATGCCGAGTCTTCCCTTTCCCCAGGTATGGTTCGTCGGTGTGTCATGCATCCTCATGAGTTTCCTATGCCTCCGAACTCTGGTGCTTATTATTGGGTTGATTTGGAGGTGCTCGGTACACCATCAGCTTTGGTTGGCAGCAATCTGAGCCATATCCGAGCTCACATACTTCCGTGCCCCAATGATGAAATTGGGACCTCATACACAATAAGTGCTCCGTCGGTTAATGACCGAGTGTGCACGACGATTGCAGAAAACCGCCGGGAGTTTTTCATGTATGAAGAGGTCGTGATAAGACTGGGCGTTAAGATGCCCTTTTCCGATCTAGAGATGGCCTTGCTGCAGAGGCTGCGCTTAGCTCCCACCCAACTACACCCTAGCGGTTGGGCGTTTGTTCGTGCTTTTCAAAAATTTTGTGAGGCTCGAAGGCTGACGTGCTCACTCTGAGTGTTCCTATGGTTGTATATACCACAAGTAAACATCTTTGAGAAGGGGTTGACCAAGAGGCTGTGGGTATCGTTGAAGGCCCGTAACGACCATGCTCTCTTTGCCAAGTTCACCGATTCGTGGAAAACTTTCAAACCGTTATTTTTCAAGTATCAATTCGTCGGATAAGGAGACTGTTGGTTTATGGAGGATGGTCATCCTCGGTTCCCTTTGTCCTGGACGCCCGAGTTCTTCAACCGACATCCAAAACTTTACCAGTATCATTACGACACAGAATTGACGAACGACGAGAGGCATACTTGTGATACGTTCTTTAATTATCTTAGAGAAAATGGCCAAGTTGATATTAGAAATATCATTATATTTCCCAAAGAGCTTGTGAAAGCCGAGCTTGGTATATACTCCTCTTTTTTTTTTTTAACACTGGTACTTTTGTTTTGCAGTCAAGATGGCTAGGGAAAACAAGGCTGCTGCTCGTATGAGGGAGCTTGCAAAGTCCAAGGCGGCTGGGGCGGTCGGTTCTCCGAGTGGGGCTATTTCCTCGGAGGCCACACGATCGGTGACAGTGGCCGAGGCAGCTCCTTCTGAGGTTGAGGTGGTGCAGGAGGTCCGACCACCGTTTGTTCGTGAGGTGGGGGTTGCTACCGGAATTCCTATTGCTAATGTGGAGGGGGAGGAAGAAGAAGATCAAATGCCTTTGTCAAAAAGGGCTAAAATTGACAAGGGAAAGGGAAAAGCTGTTGAATTGCTGAAACCATTACAGATGAGTAATTTGTGGTTTGATGTTTCGGATAATGAGGAGGAGACTGTTTGGGCTCAGAAGCTGAGGGGGAAGTTTGTTGACTTGGTCTATACTCGAAATGACGAGAAAAGATTGTCGGACCAATCAGCTCATACTTTAAAATGTCATTGTGACTTGTTGGGCAAAAACATGTTGAGGGCTGCAAGCTATATGTTTCATATTAGTAAGAATGCCGAGGAGATTAGTGCCACCCTCTCGGCAGCTGAGAAGGTGAAGAGGAGAGCTGCTGCCCATCAAGCACAAAATCTGTTAACTCAGATTAAGGAGAATGAGGCAAATATTCATGCTCTGACTGAGGCCAATACCGAGTTGCAGCGAAGACTTGAAGCATCTGAGAGAGCTCGGGAGACCGCTCAAAAGGCCTTGGGGGATGTTGGTGGAAGGGAGGCCGAGAAGGGAAGGCTGCTGCAAATTGCCCAAGTGAAACTGGCTGAAGCTCAGCAAAAAGTTACCGAGCTGGAGGGTGTTCAGGGTCGGTTAACAAATTCTGAGAATGAGGTGGGTCGGTTGCAGGGAGAGTTGATAAAGGCTCGTCGGAAAGCTTTGAAACATAAGGTTACAGCCAAGCGGAACCACTTCAATTGGGATCATGCAGTGAATGATTATTTTGTGAATGCTGTTAAACAGTTGTCCATTATGAATCCGGGGATCCGAGTGGTAGGTGCAAGTCCAAATTTTGGAGTTGACGGTGATCGTATCATTGACTATGCCCATGAGGATAGGGAGGTGGACTTATCAGTGTCGAATCTCCCCAACCCCTTGGACTTGGAGGATGAAGATGAAGCTGATTTCGATGGGTCGTCCATTGCCCTTTCCGAGGATGAAGAATAGATGTTTATGATGTATATTCTTTTTTGTAATATGAAGTGTAGTATGATCGGTTTGAACAGAATATTGCTTTACTTATCCTTTGAATTTCTTATGAAATGTTGATGTTTTAATTTCGTCAAGATTTTGCATTATCCTTTATTTCGTTGTAAACTGTTATTTAGATTTCGGATCTCCTACCTTTGGCCAAGGTGGGATCCTCGGTCCTCGGCTTACAGAAACTGTGTAAGTTTTTAGCCGGGCATCTACTAAAAGTACTTGTGATTGTTAGTTTATAAGTCCCCGTTGGAAGGACGTGTATAAACACCCAAGTTCGCCTCGGTGGCGAGCCGAGAGGAAATGGTTAGTACGTTAACAGTGAGGAAATAGAAAGAATGACTGAAAAGAGAAATCTTCATTAAGCTTCTTTGATCTGTTTGTAAACAACAGAAGTCAAATACAGGATAAACATAAACATGCTAAAATAAATGACAAGGAATTTAAATAACAGAATTTTAAAATCAGGACTGAAACTTTGTAGAGATTGTTATGAGATTCCCATTAGCTATAGTAAGGTTTGAGCTTGGTGGCATTCCAGGAGTTTTTCAATTGCTGCTTTGTTAGTGTTTCCAACCTGTATGCCCCTGACCCTGTTTTCGAGACAACCCGGTAGGGGCCTTCCCAATTCTTTGCCAATTTTCCTTCTTTTGAATTTTGCAAACCGTTGTCGGCTCGTCTGAGGACCAGATCCCCTACAACGAAGCTTCTTGGAACCACCCACTTGTTGTATTCTCAGGACTGCCTTTCTTTTGCTTTTTTCTCTCAATCAGACGCGAGGGATCGTATCTCCTCGCTGAGAGTTAACTCTTCCTTTAACAAACCATCGTTCACCTCCACTGGACGTTCAGATACTCGGAAGGTAGGAATCCGAGTTTCAATAGGTAAGACAGCCTCACAACCATAGGTAAGGCGAAATGGGGTTTCTCCTGTCAAGGTGTGTATGGTCGTTCGAATTGACCATAATACCTCGGGAAGGAGGTCATCCCATGACCCCTCGGCTTCCAACAATCTCTTCTTCATTCCATCAATGATAACTTTATTCACTGCTTCAGCCTGTCCGTTCGTGTGCGGGTGTTCGACTGATGAAAAATGGTGGGTGATGTGGAAGTGGTCGACCAGCTCCTGGAAAACATTGGCAGTGAATTGTGTGCCATTGTCAGTTACCAGAGTGTGTGGAACACCGAAGCGAGCTATGACTTGTCTGAGAAAGAATTTCTGAACTTTAGCTGAAGAGATTGTGGCCAAAGCCTCGGCCTCGACCCACTTTGTGAAGTAATCTACTGCGACCACGACAAACTTCAACTGCCCCGAAGCTGTCTTGAACTTCCCGATGATGTCCATGCCCCATTGATAGAAGGGCCATGGTGCGATCATTTATGTGGAGTTCCGTCGGGGGTCGTTGGAAGATTTTTCCGTGGAGTTGACAGGACTTGCATCTTTTGACGTGTTCTGAAGCATCGCTAAAAAGTGTAGGCCAGTAATAGCCTGCTCGGAGCACCTTGCGGGCTAGAGCTTTTACTCCTACATGGTGGCTCGAGATTCCTTCATGAACCTCGGTCAACACTAGTTCGGCTTCAGAGGAGTCCAGACATCTTAGCATAGGGGAGTTCATTCCCCGTTTATACAAAATGTCACCAATAATGGCATACTGAGCAGCTTGCTTGACTATCTTTTTTCCTTGTAAAGGGTCGGTTGGCAAAACTTGGTACTTAAGATACTGCTTGATGGGGTCCATCCAGTCGGTGGTTGAAGATATTGCCAGGACCACGCTCGGCTGATGGACAGTTTCTTGAACTAGGCTTTTGTTGTTTTCAGGACCTTTAGTGCTAGCGAGCTTGGAGAGAATATCAGCTCGCCCATTAGAGGATCTAGGGATGTGAGAGATGGAAAATTGAGGGAAGAGGTCTGAGAGGGTTTTGACTTGTTCCAGGTATCTTTGGAGAATTGGTTCTTTAGCTTGAAACTCACCTTTGACTCGGGATACAACTAACTGAGAATCGCTGAAAACTTCAATTTCTGAAGCCCCCATTTGATGGGCCATCCGTAGGCCGGCTAACACCGCCTCATACTCCGCTTGGTTGTTTGAGGTGGGGAACTCAAACTTTAGGGAATATTCTACGCTGAGCCCCTCGGCATTTTCAAGGATTATGCCGGCCCCAGCCCCCTTACTGTGGCTGGAACCATCAACATAAATCTTCCAAGGTTGGGTCTGGCTGGGATGGTAAGAGTCCGACAATTCTGAAACAAAATCCGCCAAAATTTGGGATTTGAGAGTTCTCCTCGATTCGTAGGTGACGTCAAACTCTGACAACTCAACGGACCAAGAGACCATCCTTCCCGCCAAGTCAGGTCGGTGAAGCACCTGTCTTATCGGTTGGGTTGTTTTGACCACAATGGGGTGGTTCTGAAAGTACTGCCGGAGCCTCCTAGCAGCAATTACCAAAGCAAAGGCGAGCTTCTCTATCTTGGAGTATCTTATTTCAGGTCTTTGGAGGGCCTTACTGACAAAGTAGATGGGTCGCTCGGTGCCCGAGTCGTCCTTGACCAGGGCCGAGCTAACAGATGTTTCACTAACAGAAAAATATAAAAACAAAACTTCCCCCTCCCGAGGGCTTGTGAGGACGGGAGGGGCCGAGATATATTCCTTGAGTTCAGCAAACACTTGTTCGCAAGAGGCATTCCAATGGAAACTTTTGTTTTTTCTGAGCAGTTGGTACCATGGGAGGGCTTTCTTAGCTGCTTGAGGGAGGAATCTTGAGAGGGCTGCCATCCGACCGGTCAGCCTCTAGACCTCCTTTACATTAGATGGGCTATGCATGTTCAAAATAGCTTGACATTTCTCTGGGTTGACCTCGATACCCCTCTCTGTGAGCATGAAACCTAAAAAGGCCCCAGCCGGAACCCCGAAGGTGCACTTGTCGGGGTTCAGGCGCATGTTGTACCTTCTGATTCTGTCCAAGATGGCTGCTAGATTCTGGGGATGGTCTTCCTTTTTCTTGCTCTTGGCTATCATATCATCTATGTACACCTCAAGAGTAGGACCAATCAAACCCGAGAAGACCTTGTTCATCATACGCTGGTAGGTCGCGCCAGCGTTTTTAAGTCCAAAAGGCATAACCGTGTAATAGTAGGTTGCCCTTTCAGTGATGAAGGCCGTTTTCTCCTGATCAGGAGGGTACATCGGAATTTGATTATACCCCGAGTATGCATCCATAAAAGAGAGGAGTTGGTAGCCAGATGAGTTTTCCACTAATTTGTCAATGATGGGGAGGGGATACTGGTCTTTTGGGCATGCTTTGTTCAAGTCGGTATAGTCGACGCACATACGCCACTTCCCGTTTGATTTTTTGACCAGTACTGTGTTTGAAAGCCATTCCGAGTAGTTAACCTCCCTGATGAATCCAGCGGATAGGAGCTCGGACACCTTCTCCTCGATTATTGCAGCTTTCTCGGTGCCTACCCTTCTCTTCTTTTGGGCGAACACCGAGGCGATGACATATCAAATTTGGGTCAATCCCCGGCATATCTGCCGAGGTCCATGCAAAAAGGTCTTTGTTTTTCTTTAGAAGTTCGGGCATTTCTGCTCGTATTTTTTCTGAAAGGTTGGTTCCCAGCTTCACTTTTCTGCTCGGAAATTTTTCATCTAGTACAATGAATTCCCACTCACCCTGTGGGGTTGGTCTTGTGTCATCCAACTCGGACCTGACATCCAGGTCTGCCAAAAGTACGTTTCCTTTGTTCAAACATAACTTGGGCTGAATCTCTTCAGGGCTTTTGAACTTTGCTAAACTAGCATTGTAGCATAGTCTAGCTTTTTCCTGCTCGGCTCGGATGGCAACAATAGTTCCGTCGGATCCTTCGAATTTCATGGCCATATGGACGGTCGAGACGACCGCACCGAAAGCCTACAAGCATGTTCTGCCGAGGATGGCATTATAAGCTGATGGGCAGTCGACCACCAGAAACTTGATGATCTCGGTTCTCGCCGAGGGGTGGTTCCCAAGAGTTACAGGCAGTTGGATGTGTCGTTTGGGTACCACCGCATCTCCAGTAAAGCTGATTAACTTTCCCTCGAAAGGGGTTAAGTAGGAGGTTTTTAACTTTAGGGCTTCAAAAAGGTTCAAGAACATGATGTCTACTGAACTTCCTTGGTCGACAAATATCCTGGCAACCTCATAGTTTCCCACCAATGCAGTAATGACCATCGGGTCGTTGTGACCCGGGATGATCCCTTCAAGATCTTCATCAGAAAAACAGATGGGTATACTTTTTGTGGTTCTTTTTCGGATTGCATGGTCATGGACGACGAGCACTTGGTTGATGTATTTTTTTCTGTCAGATCTATTTTCTCCTCCCCCCGCGAAACCTCCAGCTATGGTGTTGATTCTAAGGTTGTGAAGGGATTGGTCTGTGGCTACTTCTACCATGGCTACTCTCTGTTGATTGGATGGTTGTTGTTGATTGGTGTTATGGTCAATTTGTCTGGTTGAAGGTCGGACGTTTCTGTCTGGAGAAGGGGTCCTTCTTCGAGCGTGTCGGTTGAGTGCCTCCCTAACATACTATTGTAATTTCCCGTCTCTTATCAGTTGCTCAATGACATCCCTTAGCCAGGTGCACTCATCTGTAGTATGCCCATATCCCCCATGATACGAGCAAAACTTGGAACGATCTTGGCGCTGACTTCTTTTTAAGGGGGGAGGCCTCTCTATCATTCGAAGGTCAGTCTGCATTGTTTCTTGCACTATCTGACTTCTTGGAACCGTGAGAGGGGTGTACGCTTCAAACTTTGCTCGGGGTGCACCGAATCTTCTGTCCCCTCTGGGTCCTCTTCTTTGTTCCTCCCTCCTGTCATCCCTTCTGTCGTCTCTTCTTGGTTTTCCTTGAGAGGAAGATTCCCCTCGTTCACCTCTTTCTCTGTTCCTCTGCCATTTGCTGAATTCCTCCAAATTTATGAATTTGGTGGAACGATGTCTTAACTCCGCCATGTCCCTCGGTGGCTTTCCCACCAGTGAGTTTTTGAAGTCCCCATTCCGAAGTCCCTGAGTGAAAAGGAAGACTGCGAAGCTCGGTTCAAGGTTTGGAACGGATCCTGCCTCTAAATGGAAACGGGAGAGATACTCTCTCAAAGGTTCTTCGGGTTGTTGCATGACGCCTGCTAGTGCGTGGTCGGACTTTGGCTGGACGCAGCTAGCAGTGTATCTGTTCAGAAAAACTCTCTTCATTTCTGCCCAGGAGTTAACAGAGTTCCTGGGCAGGGCCGAGTACCACCTCAAAACGGGTGGTTGCAGGGTCATTGAGAAGGCTCGGCACTTCATTAGGTCTCCTCCATCATAAAAATTCATAGCTCCTTCAAAAGATAAGATGTGCTCCAGGGGGTCGGTCAACCCGTTATACTTGGAAACGCTGGTAGGGCCGAGGAATGCTGAGGGTGTCTCATAAGCCATGTTTCGGGGGGTGAAGGGGTGGCCAGGGTGAGCGCTATTGTCGATTTCGTAATTGGCTGCCAGGGCTGGATTTATGGGGGGTAGTGGAGGTAGGGTAATGGGGCCCTGTGGATCATGGACCGGTAAGGTGGCTGGGGTTGTCGTAATTGCCCGTTCAGCAACGGCCTGCATGTGGATCTGCTGGAGTTCAGCAATGGCTTTTCCCCGCTGCTCCAACATTTGAGCTTGTTGCTTAATTATTTCTTCCAATTGGGTTTCTCTTCGGTCACGAGAGTGCTCCCTTTCCTCACCAGAGACACGGGCGTCGATGGATCGGCCCGATCCGTGGTTCGGTGCACGATTAGTGGGGTTGGGGTTGCGGTTTGTTTGTCTGGAATGAATGGTGTATGGACCACTGTGACTTCGGGCTGGTATAGAGTGGTGGCTGCGGGATGGGATTTCAAGTCTTACTGATGGCATACTGTGGTGAGGATGGTTTCTTCCTTGAAGATCTCGTTCGTTGTCAGCACTGCCTTCTTGCAATATCTGGCGGTTTCTTCCGGCCTGGTGGTTTGCGCCACGCGAGTTGTTGGCGGCATTTCCGCGAGTGTTGACCATTTCTGGAGTGGGAATAACAGTTTATGGATTCCCACAGACGGCGCCAATGTAGTGTCTAGGACACTGTGTTCAAGATATTCCCCTAGCTCAGAGGTATGGAGAGACCTAAGAGTTAGGAGAGATCTGGTGTTACTGTATGATTTCTTAGGTATGCTAGAGGTCCAGTTGGGACAACTAGGGTTTCCCCAATCACAGTGTGTGCAAATGTGCGATTAGGGAGTGAGAGAACGTACCTGAGCCCCTTGCTGGAGACAACTATTTATAGGGGTGGCATTGTACCTTGTGGGCCTGTACGGAGGGCCAGCAAGGCAGCTGACATGTCCCATATAGGATAAGGGATGAGTCATTCATCCTTATCCTGTAGTGGAGAATCTTATCCCTGTTGGCAAGTTAGGCTCACGCACCCCTATCTCGGACTCCTCGGGGGGTAAGCCCTATGTGGTCGGTCCTGAGGCGCCAGGAGGGGTCCTAAGACGAGCGCTCGGCCTGGGTAGGCGTGACCCATCAGATAGGATAATCTGGTCGGCCGAGTATGCTAAGGGTAGACCGACCTACCACATTATCAATTAGGATTAGTTTTAGACTTTAAATATAGGTTTTTCCATTAGGTTTAGAAGACTTTTTCAGAACCAAATTAGTGATTAGAATAAAATTAGGATTAGAGAAGAGAGGCTGTTATGCAATTGAGAGCAAGGAGGCAAGGCACAAGGATTGATGATCAACATTGCTGAAGGGATCCACTTGATGTTTGAAGATCTCTTGGGGGTAAATTGATTATTGTCTATGATGATTAGTTTTTCCCATTCCTTCTTCTTCTTCTCCCATTATGTATAATTTAAACTCCTTTTTACTATGGATTTGGCTTGTTTCACTTGTGAATTTAGGACTTTTTGTATAGTTTTTAGGAAGTTAGGTAATTTAGAATCCTTTGAACGTTTTGATCAGTCTTGGGTTTGTTTCAGGTACTTTTAGAGCTTAAATGAAGAAAATAATTGTGGAAATGAAAGGAGGACGAAAGGACCTTGAAAATGGTGGAAGAACGGAGCGAAATAGAGCCGGATCAGGTCTCGCACGCCCAGGCGCACAGACCCTCGCGCCCAGGCGCGCTCATCGTGGTAAAGTGATACTGTTCGCTGTTTTGACCATAACTTGAGCTACGCTTATCCAAATGAGGCGATCTTGGTATCATTTTGAAGCTAAGGAAAATATCTACAATTTTGCAAGAAATATCCTTGCTCAAATTCGTCCATATTTGGGGTCAAAATCAGTGCCAACGTTGCTGTCAGATACAAATACGGGATTCTAGAGGCCCAATTGGGCTGATTTCTTATCAGATTTGCTTCTTATCAATTAGGACTAGTTTTAGACTTTAAATATAGGTTTTTCCATTAGGTTTAGAAGACTTTTTCAGAACCAAATTAGTGATTAGAATAAAATTAGGATTAGAGAAGAGAGGGTGTTATGCAATTGAGAGCAAGGAGTCAAGGCACAAGGATTGAAGATCAACATTGCTAGAGGGATCCACTTGATGATTGAAGATCTCTTGGGGGTAAATTGATTATTGTCTATGATGATTAGTTTTTCCCATTCCTTCTTCTTCTTCTCCCAATATGTATAATTGAACCTCTTGTTAGGAATAAGGTGGATTTGTATGAATCTTAATTTGGCTATTTATTCATGAATTAATGTTTTTCCTTTTAAATCAATTGCTTGGTTGTGTTTTAATTACAATTCATAGAATTGATCACTTTATGTCTTGCTTTGGAAATCTGAACCTTAATTGGAAAATTAGGATTAAGATTAGGCCTTTCAACCAAACAATATAATTATTCAACTCGTAGGGATACTTTTGGGTAATTGTATAACTTTTATAAATTTTATCACTTAAGGGATTAAGGGGTAAAGTTTAGTAAGAAACATAATTGCCATGAGGGATCTAACTTTTATTGTTTCTGGAGTTTTTGATTTATTAGAAAACATATTTTCATAATTAATAACTTGATCCTACAATGAAACCAAGTTCCTAACCTTTTCCATATTTGCTTCTAAATCCTATTTAGCTTCTGAATTGTTTTATTCTTTTAATTCTACATTCTTATCTCTAAACTCAAAACCCATACAAGTTTCACATAATAATAGCAATTGGGTGAAAGAAATTAGAAACAATTTGCAATCCCCGAGTGGAACGATAATTTTATTTAATCTTTATTCACTACAACATTTTTAACTTTCTGCAACGGCACAAAACCGTTGCTTAAAGTACAAAAACCGTTGCTGAAAGTACAAAAACCGTTGCTGAAAGTTTAGGCAATGGTTTTTCAACCGTTCTCTAGGTGAGTGTTGCCTATTGTCAATGGCAACGGTTTTTTGCATTTGGCAACAATTTTGTAAAACCGTTGCTTTTTGACTTAATAACAGCAACGGTTTCATCTCTCATAATATGCAACGGTTTATTAAGAAAACTGTTGCCCTTTGGCTTATAAATAGCAACGGTTTCCTTAATCTATCTCATATGCAACACTGCTAAAACCGTTGCCTTATGTTTTAGCAACATATATATAACTATTGCCAACTTCACATAGGCAAAAACCGTTGCCCTTTCGCTTATAAACAGCAACGGTTTTATTAATCTATAGCATATGCAACACTGATGAAACCGTTGCCTTATGTTTCAGCAACAGATATATAACTATTTCCAACTTCAAATAGGCAACACTTATTTTACTTTCACTCTACATGCAACATTTTTAATAAAATTAAATGCAATAGCACTGCTACAAATAAGATTTTTCAGACCGATTCCCAACCGGTCTAAAAGCCCCTGTTGTAAAAAATGCATGTTAAACCAGAGCAATTATGAATCGGTCTTGTTTTACATTAACGAGACTGATTATTAACCGCTCTGAAACTTAAAAACGAATCGGTTTGAAACAAATTTATGAACCGGTCTGAAAAATTTTCTGAACTGGTTTGAAAAATTTTCTGAACCGATCTCAAAACAATTTGCTGAACCGGTCTGAAAAAACTTATGAACCAGTCTGGATTAACTTCAATATGCTTTTTTTTTCTTTTACAGCCCTGCAATACAACTTAACCACTTCATTTAAATTAACTTGATTTAAATTAAAAAAATATAAATACTCAAAGATAAAGATCAAAACCAAATACATTACATTATACCATAGAATTAACAAGTTGCTTACAAAGATCAAATACTAGCCAGAACAAGTTGCTTACAAAGATCAAATACTAGCCACAGAAGCATTAAAAGAGAAAACACACCTCTTACTGTTAGATACTAAAATAGACCAAGAACTCCTAACCTCCTGCACTAGCAAAAAGAATAAAAAAAACTACATAACTATTGTAATACCAAAAAGAGTCGTCAGTATCCCTAAATAAAAACTCCAAGATTGCAAAGCCACTCCTTCAATTTTTCCATGCATATGCAACATTCCTTTCCTGCTGGAAACCAGATACACTTCTATAAAAAAAATTAATTTTTGTGAAATTTTAATATTTACCATGCTTGCAATTGAACTGGAAACTAATAATTTAATTACAGATAATTTAATTACAAAGAAGAAAATAATAAACTAAAATGAAACAAAGAATGATATGGTCTACTAACATATAGGAAGGAATGTCCATGTGGCAATTCTGACTTCAATATCAGTAACTATTTCATGCTTAAAGCAGAATGAAAAATGAACTAAACACTCAAATTCAATATTTAAAAGAACAAATGTAAAACAGTAAAGCTTTCAACCCATTAAAGCACATATAAATTTAAACAAGAATCTTGCAGAGAAATTTTGCCTACTTTTTCCAAATCAACTTAGAGAAGAGAGTCATTGTGATTTGTGAGAGCACTATCAGTATGTAAAGAGAAGTTATTAATGACCATTAGATTAGATTAAACTAGACTAGAATGCTCGATACTATAGACATAAGCACTTCATCAGAGTGAAGTAGGCCTTGGATCCAATGATGTGATGCTTTCAGCTTCAATTGGGTGAAGGCCCTTGAGACTGACATAGAGCCTTCCCGAGTTCTAAATGTTTCTGCAAAGAAAATTTAACTACATGGCCCCTTAATCCTATACATCAAAGCGTGATATCCCATAGTCATTCCTAGTTCTAGACATATTATGATTACCCAACTAGTAATATTCTAATTAAGTCCCCTCTTCTTTCTCAGTCACCCTTGTTCTATCGTCTTGATCTCAAGGATTCTTTGATAATTTTAGCATGTTCCGCTATGAACATCCCCTTGTTTACCTATGACTTAGGCTTTCTTCATTTCCTTGCTAATTATAATCCAACCAACATTTGGCAATACTTATATTCATCATAGACACATTTGGCACCTCTAAACTATTCACATCCAAAACAGAAGTCAATCATCACACAACAAGGTGCAGCACTATAAAGACATGCACTGCACTAAAGTTATGCATGTGCCTTGTTAAGAAACATCCCAGAACTTGTTCTGACCTCACTCGCTATACTTTTACTAGAATCATTATCAGCGACCATAGACTTCTCCATCTTATCCTTGGCCTAACACACAACAATGCAAACATGGAAGATGTAACATAACATAAACATAATAATATTAACTTCCCCAAGTTTTATGTTTCAACCCAATTGCAAGAGGTGGAAAGGATAACTAGACACTGCAACTTTAGACAAAAGGAGAATAAATTAAGGAGTATAAACAACCATGGGTTGAAAGCTAAAACAGGGAAGAATCATAAATACTTCCCCTTTTGGAAAAAGATATTAAATATTTAACAAGAAGCATAGAAACAAAATATGATTATCAAGTCATATGTATATTGATTCAGGAGCTTGTGCTTACCCGTTTTAGGGAGGAAAGGATCACTAGACACTGCAACTTAAGACAAAAGGAGTATAAACTAAGTTCCTCTTATATGACATAACTTTAAACCCAAAAAATGGCAAGCAAGTCATGAGGACTGGAGTGAACATATTAACTGTGGATTTAATGGATAATTCATACCTTGTCTGTATCAGCCAGAGTAAGAACTGTAAGTTGCTTTAGCTTGAGGATCTGATCAGGTATCAATTGTGGAAGACGACCAACACTACCTATAAGCCACTTGAACTTTTTAACAAGCACCATTATGCAATTACTATCATGTATAAACAACAAACACAGACACAATCAAAAGAAACAGCCGAGCATTAAAAAAAATATATCATGAATCAAAAGAATCAAAACATTTCTAAGGGCAATAAGAACAACAGAAACACAAAGTACCACATGCTCCAATTATCTAGCTCACAACTCACAATAGTACTACCAGCTAATCAATTTCCAACTACAAAATTCAAAAACCATGTCTAACATCAAAGAACATTCACCTGCAACCAAATAGAGTCATTGCTAGCAAGAAAGCAGATACTTAGGCATTAGCATCCTTCCACTAAAAGAAGAGTGAAAAGAGAGCCAAAAAGTTGCAAAAAGAGTCCGAAGAACCAAATATGAATAAACTTGAGCAAGCATCATATTGGTACCAGTGGAATTAATTGCAAGAGATCATGTACATATAAACCAGGCCAAAAACAGGGCATACAGAGTCAGAAACAGAAAGTTAAACTTGCCTTTGTATTTGCAACTACTTATTGATAAAAAGTACAATTTTAAGTCACATAAGACATTCATATAGAGTAAATAAAATTTGTAAATCCAATTTTAGAAATTTGTAAAATAATACCAAGGCAGAGATAATACAATTATTAATTATTAATTAAAATCAAACAGTAACAACAAAAGGAAGATAAAATAGAAAGAACAAAAATAAAAAAAGTAGCATTTGAAGAAACTTACACTTTGACTAATAGAACCACTGAAACTGAACCCAGCTTTGGAGGACTCAAACTCCAACCCAAGTTGAAAATACTGTCCCTGCTGGTGTTTCTGAATTGGAACCACCTTGGTCTTGCCAATGTGACCTTCTCCAACCATATTACTTTGTCTAAACCTAATGAATTTATTGAAGCAGAATAAAAGTGTACCTTTCACTGGAATATAAACCAGACCAAAGACACTAGTGTATGATCAAACGAATTAATGAAATTGTAAAATGCAGCATTGCATCATCACTATAATGAAAAGGCTAAATTGATGCCGAATATTAGGATAGAAGCAGTTAGCTAAGTTGATAGGATGTGACTAAGTCAATACACCAAAATTTAAGATGGGAGCAGACAAATTTACTTTAAAAAAAAAACCACCTAGTTTTAATCAATCAGAGAGAAACCCAGAAACCTTGCAGGGAAGAACATCAACAGAACATCATCACATTGTCATCACTCTCTTCACATTTTTCTTCTTTCATTATAATTAGAGATTTTTTTTCTTTTATTTTATTTTAAGGAACATGTTTCTCTTGCATACATCAACATTAGAGACATATTGAACCAATTAAGGAATACAAACAAAGTTGTTAGGGTTTCAATTAAAACAAAAAGAAAAAAAATTGTCCATAGAATAATCAATAGAACAAGCAATAGAACTGTGAGTTGAAGAGTTAAACCTGTAGTTGGAGGAGGAGTTGAAGAAGATCGAAGGTGAGGCGGCGGTAGCTTAGATCGAGGATCGATGGTGAGGCGGCTGTGGCTTAGATCGAGGATCGAGTTGAACCGTGAGTTGAAGGAGAGTTGAACCGTGAGCTGAAGCCGCAACCGTGAGTGGAGGGTGAGGGCTTGTTAGTGTGGTGACGGTGGCCGCCGGTGGAGGGCTTGGGAGCGATGGTGAGATAGAGGTTGTAACAGCCCGATTTTCGAAAACCCAAAATATTGACTTTTACTCATTAAGGTTGCCAAAAATGAGGCCATTTTTTTAAAAACTTTGTTGAAGGGATTAGAAACATATTTGAAAGAGTCAACGACATCCTTCCACTTTCAACATTCTCGAAAATCGAGTTGTTACTTGGATCCCACAACTCTCTTGCTTTACTTTTCGAAAACGTCTCATTAAGAAGACCGTTTAGTTTCAACTTGATCAATTTCATAAAAAGAGTTCATACATTCCTTCGAAAGTTGGACATGATTAAAGTACAATAACAGCTCATCACTTTGGTAATCCTGGATACGGGTTACAAGTAATAACCTATTCTAGTGCTATTACTAATCTCTTGCTCTTATCAAAGACGACCAGGTTCAGTTTCTTCTTTTCCTTGGTAGGTGCCCTGGGGTTGAAAGATGACTCCTCCACACTTGTTGGCTCACTTGTGGAATTCGGCCTGAGCTCCACCTTGAACAACATCACAGAGTTCTCTTCCTTTCTTTTCCGAGGTGGTGGTTCAGAATTGTATTCTACAAAGGATACGCTTCCTAGTCCCAAACTCGTCGACCCTCCGCTCAGTCGGTGTCCCGGGTATGTGATCGTCATCTGAGCATGACCTATCCATTCCCATCCGTAGCGTGTCGCTTTCCATCCATCTCCGTCTCTAGGCCACGTAGAGATCTCCAAGTGATGATCCATCTGCCCGTTGGAATATAGTAACACCGATGCGCCAACGAACAGGAGAGAGTAAGCTTTCCGGACGCGTAGCGTCGACGGTGTGGAATTACGGTAGGTAAAATAAAAGGACATATAACTAGCACACAAAACATACAAAAGAATAGGCCACATAATATCATTATTGTTCCACTTTATCCTTATTATTGCTTCTCCTCCCACTCAAGGGTTTTACTCTCTTTTCCACAATTCCATTCTCAACCTCTTTCTCATTCTCTATACTTCTTACACCCATTCTTCCTTGGGCAATCTTTCCTTTTAGTGTCTTATTGAATTAAAACCATCGATGATCAAGGGAGTTAAAGGATCATCGAGGTACGCGTTTCCTTTCGTAGTTAGCACTCGCATATCAAGCCTACATCTCCTCGGCCATCCATCCACCTAATCGGAAGCCAACAGGAGTACAAGACCTTTACCACGCGGGCATGACAACTGTCCAACAAATGGCTCCAAGCCAGGAGGTCTCAGTCTCAAAACATATCATATAATCAAAACACATTGCCCCGTTCCAGTCCCTCTCCACTGTTGTAGATTTGCATCGAGGGGGCGACAGTATTGTTGTAGTGCGCGCACAGAACTTACCACGGTATTGGACCCAGTCCCCACCACGTTAGTGCACCACTTATGGAATTCGTTCTGTCTACAACAATACTCTAGACTTCTTGACGTTTCACCGTCATCGTCGTCCCCTCCTGCAATCCCCACCTGAGTATCCGCAGATACCCATAGTATCTTCCTCTCTATTACATCAGGTTAACTCTCATAACTCACCACGTTCGCTATTAATGTCTTTTAAAATCTTTTAATTATTAACCTAACGGTCGGCTCACCCTTAGTGCATCCCTTCAGTGAGTCCCGACCACTATCTTTGTACTTTCAAATCACACATAGCTCAGAGCTGGGAGTTCCTCAATTTAATTACATCTCATTTCTCAAACACTCTTTCTAGTTACCTCGTCATCTCTCGAATCTTCCCTTTTTCCATCCTTCTCTAAATCTCAATTTCACAACTCTCCCAAAAACCCCATTTCCACACTTTTCACAAAATCATTTTTCACCAAAATACCATTTCGAATAACTTTCTTCAAATCTCATTTCAAAAGGCTTTCTCAAAAACATTGTTTCTACTGAATATCGTTTTATAAAACTTTTTCAGAAGATCTGGTCATAAAACTCCTTTGAAATTATGGTTTCACAAACTTCTTCAAACTCCCATTTCAAAAACCTTTTCAAAAATTTCAGTTTACAAACCTTTTTCAAAAGTTGTTGCACAACTCAAAATTTCTTTTTCAAAACTATTTTTCAAACACTTTTGTGCTGAGTGCTAGTGGAGGAGCAAGCCCAGCTCAACACTAGCTCCCAGACTAAAACCAAGAACAGAGGAGCTCAGCTCAACTCAGTTCACTTCTCATTCCAACCACTCACATTATTCTCCCCAGCTCTGGATCGTTCTCATTATTACTTTCAATATCCCCTTTCTCAGTCTCAACTCTCATCTCTCTTTCCCTCAATCTCTTATCCTTTCATCATCCTTCTTTTCTTATTATGCCCTTACTCACAATTAGTTTTCATTCTTACACATCTCACAGCCGTTTTCTTAACATAATCATAAACATCATTATGTATAAACAATAAATAGCAAAGCATTTATCATACACAACATCACAAAATAGAATTGTGGTTTTTGTCACCTTCGTATAAGCGACCACATAAAGCAGACAATTGTCGCTTATACTACTGACGCCAACCACGAGTCCCGATCTTTGAGATGATACGAAACGTCCTACTAAATCACCTAACTACCACCGTGTCTTAGGGAAGGCTTCTCTCTCACCTGAGATCCAGCGGTTGAATGCTTGTTCTCCTCGAGACCTTGTGCTGCCATCCGCCCCAACCTCCTTTCTTTATCATTCCTCATATTAAATAGAACACTTTACGTTATTAACTTATTTGAGGGAATCTTTTCTTAATTTCTTACTTGTCATATCTAAGGTCATTGGTTATTTGAAGGCTTGGTTTTAAATCATATGAAAACGTTTTTAAATATCAAAAGTTCGTCCAATTAGTTTTTGGACAGCAACATAGTTTTACAAAAATCATTCTAATAAAACTCCGGAAACATCGTAAAAACATTCTTTACTTCAAATAGCTCTTTAGCTTAAAATTACTACTTTGAAATTTCATGTTTTCATCATAAACAATTTAGGATGGCCAAGCATACATCATGACATTCAAGCAAATCATGCCACATACAAGTGCAAATAACATTTAGGAATGCAAGTACTCATAAGCCAAACAAAATCTGGTTTCAAACCAATTACATCAACATATATTTCCATGTGCATTTTATTCATGCAATCTAACTTCCTACATTTATTTAGGGCATATAACCGAATGGGGCAGGGAACATAAATCAAATAGTACAATTTAAATCACATGAGCCAACTTATTTTATTTGAGACATTTAAATTCTTGTTTCCTTTGATCCTAGCCGAACACATATACACATATCTCCATTCGAACACAACACTTAATTAATTTAAATTGTTTGTTTATCTTATCATTAAGTAAGGAACCGAATAAAAATAAATATTCACAACATAGCTTCAAGCAATTCATTTTAGCTTAATTTCCTTAAAAGCATACCTATTCCTCTTAAGTTACTTATTGAAAAAGGAATCCTAGCTTAGCTTAACACACATGGACCGAATAGCATCATGATAAGACAAACATCAAATATTCAGCATGTTTGCATTTGGACCATAGACTAACGTAAGGATCATTTTCTAAAGCTTGTTTTCTTGTTTTCTTTACAAAGTCCGTGAGCTCCACAAGAATTTCAGCAAGCAAAATTTAATTGCTTAACATACTAAAATCAAGAATCATGTCTTGGTATCTATCCTTTAAGTCAAACACATGCATGCACCTAAAATTTCTAGGTGAACAAGTGTCAACATGCATGTAAGGAAATGATGATTTAGAATGATTCCCTATTTTACCTAGGCTTGACCGAATGATGCTAGCAAGAGGGCAAAGTCCTACAATTTCATTTTCACATGCCAACACCTAAATTCATTGATCACATTATGCAAGGCTTAAGAATATCACTCTATTTTTCAAACTATCAACCAAATTATCATCATTACATACAAAAATCTTGGTTCAATTAAAATTGTTGGTTAAGCTTAATTTCATTGGAAACCGTGACATGCACATAAGAAATCAAAGCTTTACACTCAAATTAAACACTCAAAATTCAAGCTTCATGTTTTCCTTGAAAATTAACCATAGATCAAGACATGCAAAAGAAAATCAATGCAAAAGCATACTTAAACTCAAGTCTTTAAGCAAACCGTGAGGGACAAGTTAGAAATAAATTTTTTTCTAAACATAAAATTAACATGAAATCACTTAGATCAACTTAAAAACATCAAAGCCTAAAATTTCCACTTATGGCCGAATCATTTTGTTCTTGGTTTGGTGATTTATGAGTTCATTTAGTCCTACAAATCCAAGATCAAAACTTAAAGGAAACATGCAAAGCAAACAAGGATCATAAGGCCACAAAATCAACATGCATGAAGAAATCAAGGCAACCCATGAATTTAAACACAATTTCAAATGAAACCGTGAAGAAGGGAAAATCACAAAGAAGAGATCAAAAACTTTTCACCTCAACATTCAAGATCCACGCATAACAATAACATGCATGACACTTAGTCCCCAAGGTTATTCAAGAATAGTTGCATGCATCACAAAATTAAACAAAGTCCCTTAAAAGTCCTTTACAACACAAAATCATTTAATTAAAACTCTATCTACCTTAATCCTAATCTTAAATCTTCAAATTCCTTCTTCTTCTCCTATTGGGTAGCCTCGGTCCCCCCCTTCTCCTAGGTTTTGATGGGGTTCCTCCTTGATCTTTGGTGAAGAAGGTGGGTGGGAAAGGAATTAGAAGGGTTTGGGTCAATGGTTTCCACTCTTCTCTCTTCTCTTCTTCTCACGGCCTCACTCTTGTCTCTCTAAGTCTTCAAGAGCTTAAGGGTGCTCTTGAAGAAAATGTGTTTGGGATTGGTGTTGGTGTGTGGAAGAAGGTGGAATGAATGAATGAGTTAGCCTAACACCCTCATTCATACGGGTTTAAGGGTAAGGTAAAAGGGATGAGAAGTTTCCTTTCTAGCCTTGGCTCATGTTGAAAGCTTAGGGTAATTTGGTCCAACCCAAATGTTGCATGGGAGGGGTTCTTCTCGGTGGAGACAAGGGTGGAGAAAGTCTTTCACTAGGTCCATGACTCATCCCTCCTAGTGCCATGACTCACCCCTCCTACTCCTTCTCTTGTTTTTCTATTTAAATTTGGTTTCCTTAATGTTTAAGGAAATGCACCCTTTTTGGCCCTTTTATCTTATCATGGCCGAACACATACATACACATACACATGAAAAGTTCATTTTCATCAACACATAATCATGCACTTATGCATACATTTGACACACAGAAAAGTATGCACAATTAACACGACACATACACATATATTCACTCATTCATGCATCACTCATTGTCCATGCATACATATATATATTCTTAGATACACATGTGCCTATGTATATTCACATGCATTCACATATTCATTATATCTTTCCTATACTTAAATCCCTCAAAAATTTAAGTATATTCATATATGTCAAAACCGCATATACACATTCCTAAGAAATAATTCCAATTCATCACAAATAGGTCACAACATCTTTATAAAATCATTGAGTATATAGATTTTCTCAAAATCGAATTTCATTAGTTTAGAAAGTCATTGCTTTAAAATCATTTACCATCTTAAAACGTAAGTTTTAAGAAAATCCATTAAGAAAATATTCTTCCTACACATTTTTCTTAAAAATAAGTTCATTTAGTGTTTTAATTTAATATGAGGGATTTATGGGGTGTTACAGAGGTCCCGAGGAATAGAGTGTGAGGAAGAGAACGAGGGTGACGGCAAAGGAATAGAGTGGCTCGAAGAAGACGGTGACGGCTCGGAGAAGAAGAGGGTTTTGGCTTGGAAGAGAGTAGTGTGTCGAGAAATGGAGAAAGTTTTGGCTTTTGAGTGTGGAGGGAGAGAGAGCTTGAAACATGTGCTGCTAGGAACTAGGAAGAAATGAAGGGTTTTAACTTTTAACTTAGCATTTTCAGCAACGGTTTTCTTCTCATCAAAAGAGCAACGGTTTTCTTTGGAAAAAAAAGGCAACGGTTTTATTTTTAAAAAAAGCAATGGTTTTTCTTATTAAGGTTTAAGCAACAGTTTAATTTTTAAAAAAAGCAACGATTTTTCTTATCAAGTTTTAGGCAACGGTTTTATTTTTAAAAAAAAGCAACGGTTTTCTTACCAAGTTTTAGGCAACGGTTTAAAAACGTTGTCTTTTCCATCAACAATTAAAAAACCGTCGCCTATATGGAAGGATATGTTGATATGAAGTAGTTCGCAACAGATATGAATAAAAACCGTTGCTAATTCGTATCAGTTGGCTACACACGAAAAACCGTTGCTTATTCCATGTATAGGCAACGGTTTTTTAACCGTTGAAATTTCAGTGTTGCCTAAAGCTAAAAATGTTGTAGTGATTACTTGTGCGATCGGTACACTTGCCGAATTGCCAACAAGTTTTTGGCGCCGTTGCCGGTGATTGAAATTCGATTCTAATTTTTTTCGGCACTTTTTGTAATTATTTGTGTAACTTGTACTTTTTCATGTCTAACTATTATTTTAATAATGATTTTGATTGTGATGGATTTATATCGGATCCCTAATCTCCATACTATTATGCACAAAACATGAGTGATAGGAAGGCCCCGTGGGAAATAGCTTTAGAATAATTACAAAATTCAGTTGAAAAACTAAAGTCTCATGTGGAGCCAATTCCTGTGGTGAAAGCTCCATGGGAAATAGCTTTAGAGAAATGTGTTCAAAACACTAAAGAATTTGTTTGAGATGATGCATGGAGTAAGGAATGCATTTTTGACCCTGTTGGGTTTGAGTTTATTTCAAAAATTTCCTTACTCCACCATCATCCAAGGTTTATTCTATGGGATGTGGGAATAACTTGTTATTGTTGCATCACATGGGATTTAACCCAGAGGATTTGGGATCCTAGTGGATTCTTTGTAGATATGTAGTAGTGTAGGTTTTTGATTTTTTTTAGTTAGTTAGTTGAATAAAGAGTTTAGAACTTTCTATAGTTGACTACTAATGAGGTGCTTCTAGCATTATTTTTAGTTGTTCATGTGACACAGGAGAATAGGTTTGGGGGAGTCTCCTCCATGGTGCATCAAGAGAAAATGCTGTGCTACAAAGGGAAGTTTCTAACTCCTTGCTTTTGTTTTAATTTTTATTTTGTAGTTTTTGGTTAGTTTAGTTTGCTTGAGGACAAGCCAACCTCTAAGTTTGGGGGAGTGGTACAAAATAAAAACTTTTCAGATTTGAATTTTTCTCTCATTTTTAGTGTTGGTTTATGTCTTTGGTAGGAGTAGGTAATTATTCTAGACTTAGGACTGTTTTTCTGATGATAGGTGTAAATACATAGTTTAGGATTTGACTCATTGATTTTTTATATTGATTTGATTGAGTTGTGAATATTTTTTTTTTGGTAGAAGAAAAAATTCTATTACCACAAGCATAAGCAAAATCAGTACGAAGATCAAAGTTCCTATCTGCCACCTTCTAGGAAGGGTTCAGATAAGATGACTAAGACCCAAAAAACACTTATTAATTAAAGGCCACCTTCTAGGAAGGGTTCCTTTAACAATAAATGTTAGAGTTCATTACAAATTCTACCAACTAAATGCTTATTTGGCCACCTCCTAAAATCTCTTACATAGAACAAGACCCTAAAAGCAATATCTTTAGCAATAATACGAAATCTATGAGAAGGGGAAGAACTGCAATTGTTGAAAGCCCTTGAATTCCTCTCTTGCCATATGTGGTACACAGCAGCAGCCATCACCGCCCAAATCAACCGACGTTGCCATCTCCGACACGCATGCATCACCCATCTACACCATCTGCTGAACCGGAAGGGAAAGCTCGAAACGCCCAGCCAATTCAAACACAGCTGCATCAAATCACGACTCCATGGACAAACAAAAAAGAGATGCTGAACAGTCTCCTCAGACGCCATGCATAAGCTGCAAAAATTCGGTGAGTAGCTCCATTTCATCTTGTCTTTGGTTAATAATTTTTCTTGAGTAGCTAGCCATGATATAAAACAGTGTTTAGGAATTGATAATCGATTCCAAACAAATTTGTACATAGGAAAATTAGGACGATTTCCCCTCAAGAATCGATACCCTGAAGAAATGGTATAGACACCATCTGTACAATCAATCCACTGATCGTTTAGATAACCCAATCTTAGCTTATCCCGAATCTTCAAAATTTGCTTCCAATGCCAGCTTTGGCCCTGTACCCATTGACAATCCCAAAATGAATCCTCTTTGATGTAATATGAATGAACCCACCGAACCCACAGGCAATCTTTTTTAGTTGCTATACTCCAGATCTGTTTACCAAGAGCAGCTTGATTCCAATACCCACAGTGTTGGATACCTAGACCACCAAACTTCTTCTCATAACAAACAGAATCCCATGCTACCTTTGCATGATAATACCCACCATCCTTTGCTCCCCAGAGAAATTGACGACAATGCTTTTGAATCTCCTTGAAAACCCCTGAAGGAATGATAAAAATCGAGGCCCAATAAATATGGAAGCTCATCAACACAGCATTAATCAAACATACCCTAGCTTGATAGGATAAGTTTCTGGTCTTCCAATAATTTATACTTCTTAACACCTTATCCACAAGACCCTGCCATGTATTTGCATTCCACTTCTTGGATGAAAGAGGGAGACCAAGATACTTACATGGAAAACTTCCTTTCTGAAAATTAGTAATAGCCATAAGTAGGTTCTCAGTTTCAGATGAGATGTCAGCCATAAAAATATGTGATTTTTCTGGACTAACCTGTAATCCTGACCAGCTTTCAAACTCTTTGAGAGCTTGAGCAATTATCCTGACACTGGCAGGGTGAGCCTTGAAAAAGATCATAAGATCATCTGCAAAGGCCAAGCTCACAATCCTATCAACCTTACAGGCAGGGTGAAATCTGAAATTCCTCTGGAAAGTAGCCAAAATAAGGTTTCTGGTAAGCATCTCCATAGCCAGAACAAACAAAAGGGGAGACATAGGGTCACCCTGTCTAATGCCCCTAGTGCCCCTAAACCTTTCACCTTGCTGCCCATTAACAACAATTGAAAAAGATACAGACTTAATACACCCCATAATCCAGGATATAAATTTAGTAGGAAATTTGAGTGCTGTCAGCATGCCTTCAATAAAATTCCACTCCAAGGTATCATAAGCTTTCTTGATATCCAATTTCATCATGCATCTAGGGGAAACCCTTCTCCTCCCATACAATCTTACCAATTCTTGAGACAAAAGTACATTATGAAGGATACTTCTGTCCTTAATAAACGCAGTCTGGTTATCTTGCACCAAAGATGGTAGCACCATAGACAACCGATTGCACAAAAGCTTAGAAATACATTTATAGATAGTTGAGCAGCAAGCAATAGGTCTGAACTGATTAACCCTCAAAGGAGCCTCCACCTTAGGGATCATCACAAGATTTGTGTGGTTCACTTCTCTGAGCATATGACCAGAATCAAAATAATCCTTGATAGCACAACACAGATCTTGTCCAATTCTCTCCCAAGACACCTGAAAAAATCCTGAGCCATACCCATCTGGACCTGGAGCTTTGTTATGATTAATGGAAAAGAGAGCAATCTTAATTTCCTCCTCAGTAATAGGCTTAATAAGGGATAATTGTTGCTCAACTGAGAGACAGGACCCTTGATCAATAACACTCTGGGAAAATAAATCACCCCTACTTCTGCTTTGATATAAGTTCTGATAAAAACTTTCAAACAACCTCAGAATCTGATCCTGATTAGAGACTGGCTCATCATTGTCATCTAGCAATCTTAGAATTCTATTATGATAATTCCTCTTCCTGATGGAATCATGAAAGAGTTTTGAATTGCTATCCCCTTCTCTTAGCCAATCCAATTTTGCCTTTTGTCTTAGGAAAGACAATGCATCCTATTGCACTGAGATGTATTGATTGGAAACATTCCTTTCAGATTCATGAAGGTTATTATCCATAGGATTAGCAATGAGATCCTGCTGAATGGCTTCCAATTTCTCCCTCAGCTCAACCTCTTTGGCATCAATATTATTAAAATACTGCCTGTTCAACAAAGCTAGAGGTGCTTTGAGATCCCTTAGCTTACTACAAAGGACAAACATCCTACTCCCAACATACTCTCTCTTCCATATCTGATCAACAATCTCCTTGAAATCCTTATGTCTAGCCCACATGTTAAAATACTTAAATGAGTGCTTCAATTTCTCCTCATGCAAACCCCAGTCAATAATGATAGGGGAGTGGTCTGACAGACCAGGTGTATCAAACTTTGCCACAGCATTAGGCCATTCCCCACACCAATGCAAATTTACCAGAGCCCTGTCTAACTTAGAGAGAATTCTATCAGCCCCTGATTGCTTATTGCACCAAGTGAAAAAACAACCCTCTTGCCTCATATCCAGCAAACCACAATCATTTATACAATTCTGTAAATCTCTGGTACTATTCAAATCTATAGGATTTCCCCCAATCTTTTCTTGCTGAGAAAGGCAAGTATTAAAATCCCCTAAAATAATCCAAGGGATATTAATGAACTCCTGAACACCCATTAGAACTTGCCATAGATTCTTCCTTTCCTGCATGTCATTATCAGCATAGACAAAAGTTACAAATAAATTCTTCAAAGTCTGCTTGATTGTAACATAATAGTGAACATACTGGTGAGATCTAGCAACCACATAAACATCAAAGATATCCTTCCTCCACATCACCCAAATTCTACCAATGGGACAAACATCCAAATTACAAAAAGATCCCCAACCATTAGCTAATTTATTTTGAACATACTGAAAACAACTATCTCTCAACTTATTTTCAAGTAAAGCAAATAACCCTATCTTATACCTCCTATACAACTGAAGAACCTGTTTTTGTTTTCGAGGGTGGTTCAACCCTCGAATATTCCAAGCACCTATTTTCTCCATGTGGAGGATGAGTAGAAGACTCTCCCTTGTGACCAACCAATATCCTCTGCTGAGCTTTACTTCTAGTTTGAACAGTAGTCCACCCTTCATTATCTTCTTTATTCTGATCTTCATTATACTGAACAAGTGAGCTTGCCACCCTGTCCTCATCCCTCAATACTTGTTTCCCTCTTTCTTCATTAGTCTTTCTAATTGAGAGATCTTCAATAACAGATGCCACAGCCTCCTTGCCAGCAGTAGCATTTTCAATAGGAACATACCCCTTTTCAATGTCATTCTGCAATTTCAGAGCCTGGTCCAGCTTTTCTATATCCTTCTGAGAAGGTTTATTCTTCTCTACCCACTTCTGTTTAACATTTTTCCTGCACATTTTTGCATCATGGCCATAAGAGGAGCATTTGGAACATAGAGTAGGCTTCCACTCATAGTTAACCTTTTGAGACACAATATTACCTTTATCATCCTCAAAGTGAACTTCCTCAGGGAGAATAGCAGGGTCCACTTCAATCAACACCCTAGCATAACTAATTCTATTTCGCTCTTCTGTAACTTTGTCAGCCATGATAGGGGTACCCACCAAACTAGCAATCTTCCCAAGGGCAACAGAACCCTAGAATTTTAAATTCAAATTAGGAAATTGCACCCAAATAGGAACTCTATCTAGGAAGCTTTTAGAGATAGGCTTGCCTGACCAGGGAGCAATAATGAGGGGCTTTTTATCAAAATGATAAATGCCTACATCCAGAACACTATTCCTGCCTTCCAAAGAATTGAATCTCACAATAAGCGTACCATCAACATTCATCAAAATCTTATCAATCCCATATTGACCCCAAGCCTTTTTAATAAAACCACTCAAAACAGGGTAAGGAGGGTTTGCTCCAAGAACATAACAAACTAGTGAATTCTGCCAGTATTTTACCTCATCTTCCACGTCAGTAGGATCAATTTTTCCCAAGGCAACCCCCTCCTTCAAAGTAGGTTGATGGAAATTCAATTTGCCCCCTGCATTGCGAAGTTTTGAAATGTCAAAATTTTCCCAAACATTCAGTTTAGGAATATCCACCCTTACTGGTTCTGCACCCTTAGCATTTGCACTATTAGGATTACTCAAATCCTCAACATTTTGCTGTTCCTCATTTGATTCATCTGTTTGTTTTGCAGGATTACTTTGTTTATTGACCCTATCACGGATCGACTCTATCCCTTGGATCAGTGATTCAATTTCCTTGGGCGTTAAGGCATCGATGGTCTCCAGATCTTCATCATCCAAGTGTGAAAGGTCCAACATCTGCATCTTCTTCTCATGTTGGACTCCAGAAGGAGAAGGAGAAGGGGGAGAGGGGGACTTCGGCGGCCTCCCTCTCTTCTTAGCCATGAAGGCGGCGCCGGAAAACCTAGGAAGGACCTAGGCACCAGGAGAGAGAAGAGAGAAAAGTCAGCAGAAGTCAAACCCTTGTTTTAATGACTTGGTTTTGTTGTGAATATTTTTGAAATCTGGTTATTTTGACAAACTTTTTGAGAATAAGTGATTAGTGAACTGACTGTTTAGCCTGTGAGTTTTTGAGCTTTATTGAAGGGGTATGTGATTTATTGAATTATTTTGATTTGAGACCCCTATTTCTTTCATGAATGTGTTCACATTGGCTTTGTGTTCTAGAACTTGACCTGTGACCATTTCAAGATTGATAATTGATTGCATGCATTAAGATGATTAAGGCACTTAGGATGTGTTTTTGTTGCCTTCAGATGTTTTGAATTGATTATATTTCCCTTAATTGCCCACTTTGAGCCTAAAATTGAAATTTGATTTTCTTTGGTACCCTGCATTGATTGTGTAATTCTTTGTTAGTTCCATAGAAATTTTGAATGAGCAATTGAGAGGAATGACTCAATAAAAGAAAAAATTGGTGAAAAGTGATTGATTTCTATTTCTCTTCGAAGTGAAAAAAAAAGAAAAGAAATTGAAAATGAATAAATGGAAGGAAGAGAATAGAAGAAAAAAATTATGAAAAGAAAAGAAGTATGAAATTGATTGTAAAGTTGAGTGTGAGTCTTCTTAAGTATTAATAGTTCATTCATAATTTTTGAGGGAAATTTGTTTTTGCATTTTAGCCCTTAGTTTTATCTCTTCTTTCTTTTATCCCACCTTTCATCTTTAGCCATGGCCTCATTACAAACAAATATAAGACCTTTTGATTTTTGCATGTATTCAATAATTTCAGTGGAGATTTGGGTCTATGGTCAAGCTTATGGTAATACTTTGTCATTGCATGAACTTGAGTGAATTGAATATATAACCCTGATACACATGAGAGATATACACTGAAAGGTTGAGAGTGTTCACTAAACATTGGTTCTTGTTGAGTTTGTTTCTATAACCAGGTTTCAATTGTATGAATTGCTTGTGAAAATGAATGTATGAGTCTGTGAGTCGAAGTCCTAGATTAGGTGTGTACATTTTGATTTAGAGGGTAGTCTTGTGTTCTAGAATTTTTATTTTACTTTTGCCTAGGACATGCAAAATGTAAAGTTTGGGGGAGTGATTTGGGTCCAATATATGATGTTTTGAGCATGATTTAAACTCCTTTTTACTATGGATTTGGCTTGTTTCACTTGTGAATTTAGGACTTTTTGTATAGTTTTTAGGAAGTTAGGTAATTTAGAATCCTTTGAACGTTTTGATCAGTCTTGGGTTTGTTTCAGGTACTTTTAGAGCTTAAATGAAGAAAATAATTGTGGAAATGAAAGGAGGACGAAAGGACCTTGAAAATGGTGGAAGAACGGAGCGAAATAGAGCCGGATCAGGTCTCGCACGCCCAGGCGCACAGACCCTCGCGCCCAGGCGCGCTCATCGTGGTAAAGTGATACTGTTCGCTGTTTTGACCATAACTTGAGCTACGCTTATCCAAATGAGGCGATCTTGGTATCATTTTGAAGCTAAGGAAAATATCTACAATTTTGCAAGAAATATCCTTTCTCAAATTCGTCCATATTTGGGGTCAAAATCAGTGCCAACGTTGCTGTCAGATACAAATACGGGATTCTAGAGGCCCAATTGGGCTGATTTCTTATCAGATTTGCTTCTTATCAATTAGGACTAGTTTTAGACTTTAAATATAGGTTTTTCCATTAGGTTTAGAAGACTTTTTCAGAACCAAATTAGTGATTAGAATAAAATTAGGATTAGAGAAGAGAGGGTGTTATGCAATTGAGAGCAAGGAGTCAAGGCACAAGGATTGAAGATCAACATTGCTAGAGGGATCCACTTGATGATTGAAGATCTCTTGGGGGTAAATTGATTATTGTCTATGATGATTAGTTTTTCCCATTCCTTCTTCTTCTTCTCCCAATATGTATAATTGAACCTCTTGTTAGGAATAAGGTGGATTTGTATGAATCTTAATTTGGCTATTTATTCATGAATTAATGTTTTTCCTTTTAAATCAATTGCTTGGTTGTGTTTTAATTACAATTCATAGAATTGATCACTTTATGTCTTGCTTTGGAAATCTGAACCTTAATTGGAAAATTAGGATTAAGATTAGGCCTTTCAACCAAACAATATAATTATTCAACTCGTAGGGATACTTTTGGGTAATTGTATAACTTTTATAAATTTTACTCACTTAAGGGATTAAGGGGTAAAGTTTAGTAAGAAACATAATTGCCATGAGGGATCTAGCTTTTATTGTTTCTGGAGTTTTTGATTTATTAGAAAACATATTTTCATAATTAATAACTTGATCCTACAATGAAACCAAGTTCTAACCTTTTCCATATTTGCTTCTAAATCCTATTTAGCTTCTGAATTGTTTTATTCTTTTAATTCTACATTCTTATCTCTAAACTCAAAACCCATACAAGTTTCACATAATAATCGCAATTGGGTGAAAGAAATTAGAAACAATTTGCAATCCCCGAGTGGAACGATAATTTTATTTACTCTTTATTACTTGTGCGATCGGTACACTTGCCGAATTGCCAACACATATATACATATATATAATAAGGTGTAACTCAGAGCAGTCCACTAAACTCAAAATATACTAAAAGTCAGTCTACATACTAATGATATATACCTAACATATAACCTCACATCTCATCCACCATCTACTGGCTCCCAGTCGATGGAACGACCTGATCACTCTCCCCTCCAGTCTGTACGGCGTCGCCCCCAGCTGGCTCACTCTCGCCCTCCTCGGGATCCTCCTCCTCAGAATCCAGCTGAACCACCGGAGGCACTCGTTTCGGTGATGGTGCAAATCTCACAGACCGAGATGGACCCGAACGGGAAGGCTCCTCAGGTGCAGCTCTCGCAGAAGGAGTGCGAGCGGGAGCAGCTGGTCTGAAGCGAAAATGAGAACGACGACGTGTAGGCTGGGGCGGTGGAGTACCATGTCTATAAGTAAAAGCAGGAGGTATATGCTGAGCATATTTCATAGGTATGCGGAACCAACGAGGACGCATATAGGCCAAGGGGTTTGGGTGGCGAAAGATCAGCTCCACCTCCCCTTCAAAGGTGGCTCTACGCTCCTCATACTCCCATGTCCCTCTCACGAGAGGCATCTCCAGGCACGCTTGGAATCGAGACATTACCTAACAAACAATTAGGGCAAAGGGAGTAAGACAGTGTCATTCACGTACTAATGAATAATTAAATAAACTAGGAATAAACAAACACAATTAGTCAAGTAGCAATTTAAGTCACATAGGCAAATAAGCAAACTCAAATAATCAAATTGATAACTAATAAACAATAAATATCAAGCAATAATGTATGTTTCTAATGCATGTGCAATGCAATGCGATGCAAATACTCGATGCAATCTCCTCTGTGATATTCTACAAATATCATGCACTTGGCAATTTCACGTTTATCGATAACATCCTCAACGATTAAATTTACATTTTATCGAAAACGTTCAAACGATCAAATTTTACGTTTTAACGAAAACGCTCAAACGCTCCACATACGTTTGACGAAAACGTACCAACGATTCACACTACATAGGAAAAGCAATTGGGAGTAAACGTCTTTCCACCAAGTGTACAATTACAACTCCTGTGTAAATCATACTAAAGACCGTCCTCCACAATCATGAAATACTCCGAGAAATCGATAGAATAAAATTATAGACATTGTAAAATTATCCCGAGTCGAGTCTACATAACCCACTCATCAAAGGACCATTTTTCCTATAATTAATTCCCACGATTATTTGACGTATCACCATCATAAACCTAATCTCCGCGTATTCTCATACCGATTTAATCAAATCGAATGTGTCTTTTCCTACTATCTTATCTTAACTCCTTAACACCATACATGATTTCAATCACAATCAAAATATTAGGATTGACTAGAATTTATTTATTTGGTATTGAATTGATGTAAAAAGGAAATAACCCCAAAACATTCTTTTTAATAGTAAAAATAAATTTTTATCTTAAAAGAATTAATTAAAATATTAGTGAAATGTTGGATTAAAGAAAAATACATTTTTCAGGTTCTGTACAGTGTCTAACCGATTAGAAAGTCATGTAACCGGTTGGTAACATTCAAATTTCCCTCTTTTCAAATTTTACAGTAACTAACCGGTTAGAAGTTGCAGTAACCGATTAGTCACTACAGCATCAGTGACAAATTGGCCTTTTTATACATCAATTCAAAACCTTTCACTTTCAATCCTTACCAATCACTTACAGAACATTCTTGAGCATATTTAAATATGCTCAAATCAATTATACACATCAATTTCATGAGATTCATATATAAATCATCAAGTATGCATATAATCACATATTTGGTATTCAATATATCAAAATCAATTTCATAGCTTCTCAAATCAAATTTATAGTTCCTTTAGCTCGTGTTCATTTAATATGACATGTTTGAATGAGTTTTATAACCTATTTTGGCCTCCAAGCCAAAGTCCCAATTCAAACCTATGGCCCCTGAGCTTGTATAGCTCTTTTACATTCCAAGCCATTTAATAATCATTCTAGCAAATGAATATCTTCTACCTTACCTATTGCAGCTGTAGAGACTGATTTGAAAGCAATGGAAAAGCTCAACACGATTTTGAGACAAAACCCACCTCAGTTGCAACTTTGTTATCTAGTTTCAACAAGGGGTATTGATCTGAGATTTTCAACTCGAATAAGTGGAATAAACGTGTAAGAAAGGACTAAAATCGAAACTAGGATACACTAACTCGAGATTGAAACAAGTTTGAGAATCTAAGGTGGCTTGAGCTTATCAAACATATTCAAGAAAGATAGCTCCAGAAACTGGTTCGTGCTCTGTTTTTCCAGCAACATAGGGTCAATTTGCAGAGCTAATAACTTCTTCTATAGTGTATAAAATCGAGTGGGACTTGTTTCTAATTCAAGAGGGTTCATCTCAAACGCGGGGATCAAGCTCAAACTCTCAGTATTTCCTTATCTCTCACAGTTTCGAGGTAAGGAGTGAGTATTACCTTAAGAAGAAGGGTACCTTGCACGAGATCAGGGGCTTGATTGGCTTCAGCACTACTGAGAGTAAATACCTTCCCTCTAGCCACCGGTCTATTCACCGATCCCTTCGAGTCACTTTTCTCGGGTTCTCTGCAGTCCCTTGACCAATGACCCGGCTTACCACACTTAAAGCACCCAGAAAACGGCTTCCGACAAACCTCTCCGAAGTGATGACGTTTGCACTTATCACACAACGAAGCACTTCCCTGATAACTTGCTACTTGTCCCGACATCTTGCTTTTACCCTTGTGCTTGAAGTGCGGCCCTTTGCCTCTAAAGTTTGACTCCTTGCGCCTCTGTGACCCGAATCTCTGCTGATTCCTCCTACTTCGCATGTATAGCTCCTCAGCCTTTTTATCATCTTCATAGACCCGACACATGTCGACCAGGGTTGAGAAGTTCTGAATCTTCTGATAACTGAAAGCTGCCTTTAGATCCGGCCTTAGCCCATTCTCAAACTTGATGCACTTGCTTCGTTCATCGTGGTGTTGCTGAAAGTAAGGAGAATACTTAAGCAGCTCCTCGAATTTAGCGGTGTATTCACCCACACTCATGTCGCCTTGCTGCAGTTGCAGAAACTCTACCTCCTTCTTCCGCCTCAGATACTCGGGAAAGTACTTATCCAGAAACTTTTTCGTGAACACTTGCCATGTGATTTCCCAACCTTCATGAGTCAAGAGTTGAACAACGTGCTTCCACCAGTTTTCAGCCTCCCCAAACAACATGTACGTGGCATAGGTCATCCGCTGAGCGTCCGTACATCCTAGGGTTTGGAAGATTTTGCCCAGTTCGTTTATCCAGTTGTTAGCCTCATCGGGTTTGAAACCTCCCTCAAACCTAGGAGGGTTACAATTTCGGAACTCGGACAAACTACGGAACTCAACTTGTCCCGCTTGGTCTGGGGTGGTTGGTTAGCTTGTTGTTGCATGTTCTCGATCACCGTAGTGATCCTATCTAAAACCTCAGCTAAGTTACGTTGATTCCTAGCTGCCATTGTGAACCTGCACTAAAGGCTAAGTATCACAATAGACCTAAGGGAACTGAAGTCCTACAACTATCTTAATCCTACAACTATCTTATTCTAAATAGGACTAACTATGGACCAAGTGCAGGACCTTCAGCTCTGATACCACAAAAGTTGTAACGCTCCAAAAATGTGTAACGCTCTTATTCATGAAAAGGTTTTGATTGTTTATTTGGTCTTGTATAGTTTTCATAAATTAGAGTGGAAATTTTTTTTCTTTTTAATACACTTGATTGGTAAGTAAAATCAAAGAGTTGAAATCCGGAAAGTTATAAATCATTGGAAAGCAGTCGAGGGTTTTCGAAATAATTATTATTTTCATAAACCAAACCTTTAGTCCCTCGATTGCGAGTTCTTTAAAACTGATCAATGCCGGATTTCTAAAACTCATTCAAAAACCAGCGGAATATTGAAATGCGTAAAGTGAACCTTAGGTGTAGATAATAAGTGATAAAAGTCTGTTACATAGTAGGTACAAGTCCATTGAAAATAAAACACTCTGACAATACCTCACCAAAAGCAATATTTACAATATGGAAACTAAAAAGAAAAGGGGTATCATCAGAGCTGGTTACTGGTTCACCGCAGCTACTCCATAGTCAGAGATCACCGATTTCGTCCCACTAAAAGCTGTACGACTGTTTCGAATTCTCGATTACTTCCACCATGCACACCCCTAAAGGTTTTGTTTGATAACTAAAGCGGGGATATGTGCATAATGTGAATAATCGGAATACGAAACCTACGAGGACGAAAGCGAACTACGGGATTGGGGTGGTAGAGAGTGATCTCTACTTCACCCTCAAAAACAATCCGGTGATCCTGATACTCCCAATTGCCATCAAGGAGCGGGCGGATCTCGATGCAAAGCAGGTTTCTGGCCATTACCTAAAAGGGCAGGAGAGTAAGCCTAACACAATCGCGTTATCGAATAAGCCTAAGCCCTAACATTCACAACCAGATAAACAACAACAATAACCAGTGCAACAATGCATTTACATATGAGCAAACACCGGTTTAGTTATTATCTTCAAGATAAGTGGCATGATGCATGTACATGTTTCTCCAACTCCGAGGCCTCAATGTTCACCGGGTCCAGATCTGAGGAACGGTGCGTTCAAGAACGCGCCACGGCTTACGGCACGTCTGCCAGCGTAGAAAAGGCACGACTTACAGTATTACTACCTGCGTAAAAGACACGGCTTACGATGTTTCCATCTACGTAAAAGGCACGACTTACAGTGTTTCCACATGCGTGGAAGGCATGACTTACAGTGTTTCCACCTGCGTAGAAGGCACGACTTACAGTGTTTCCACCTGCGTAATAGGCACGACTTACAGTGTTTCCACCTGCGTAGAAGGCACTGTAGGATTCTCATGTTTTGATGCTAACAATCTCTCTCCAAGCAACAACATTGGCAACAAGCAAGCTACACCGCATGAAGATTAGAATTAGGATTTTTATTAATTCTATTTCAATGTAATCTTTATTTTTATGCAATGCATCTCATTGGTGTGGGTAGCTTAGGTGATTTTAAGAATATTTAAATAATGTTTGATTAAGAGTGAAGATACTTTAAATCTTGATTAAATAGCTCTATTAAAAGTTTTGTGAAAATCCTTTTAGAAAAACCTTGTTTTTATTCAGATTCTGATCAGTTTACTCGAGTAATGAGTATTGGGTCACTCGAGTAATTTATGTCATGACAGGTTAATCGAGTAATGGTTTACACATCAATCGAGTAACTTAATCTGACATGTTTTAATCGAGTGAAGTTATATGGTTTACTCGAGTAATTCAATCAGTGTTTGGAAAATTTTAAAAGGACTTAATTTTCTCTTTCACGAGGGAGACACATTCATTCTTACAATTTTCTATACACTTTCAAAAGCAAATCAAGAGCTATTTTACATCTTTCAAGAGCTATCAAGATTCAACAAAGAACTTTTCATTCTTCACTCTATTTCTCTCATTGTTCAAATATTCTTGAGATCATAATTTTTGTTCTTAGTGGTTGTTGAAGATTTGCAATTTGTGATTGCATCATTGAAGTTTCAACACAAGTGAAGAATCTCACAAGGAAGACTTTGAGGATCAAATCAAAGCAAGAAAAGAGGATTGGTTGGAAGCATCTTCAATCAATTAGCAAGGAAATCTAGAATTCTCAAAAGGGGTAGATTAGATCAAAGTGTTTGGTACACACTTTGAGTTGGGTTTTAAGATAGGAGAACTAAGAATCTAGTTGCATCTTAAAACATTGTAAAATTTACAATTTGAAGATTTCTAGTGAAGATTCTCTCTTGATTCAAGAGGGGACTGGAGTAGCTTTCAAGTGGGTGAAAGTGAACCAGGATAAATCCTTGTGTCTCTTTTATTTTCATTCCTTGTATTGCATTAATTCTTTAACAATTGCATTTTTAGGTTAGAATTGGGGTTTTCTTAATTCTACTAAATTGATCTAAAATTGCATGTTAATATTTCTTGAAATTGTTCATATTAATCATTCATAATTTGTTGAATCATCATAGCATTGTTATTCTTGAAGAACTCCATTGAAAACTGAGTTTTAATTGAATTTTACCCAGTTTACTCGAGTAAAGTTCTTGTCACTCGAGTAATCTGCTTTCAGTTTATGAACAATACTCGAGTAGGTTTTCTGTTACTCGAGTGATTTAAAAATAGCTTTCGTAATACTCGAGTGATTTGCTGAATACTCGAGTGAAATTATTTTTGCTTGCGTATTACTCGAGTGAAGACGTGAGTTACTCGAGTAATCTGACTTGAATTTTTAAGAAAACTTATTTTCATAAAACCATTCTCTTAGGTGGACGAAAAATCTGTAATAAGGCTTCAATATTCTATTCACCCCCCCTCTAGACTATATTGAGCCGCTTGTTGGTTTCCAACAGGCACGACTTACAGTGCATCCACCAGCGTAAAAGGCACGGCTTACGGTGAACCCTGTGTATGCTTTCATAAAATATCAAGTTCAGTTACACAAATCGTTCACAGGTTCACCTGCGTCGAAAAGGCACGCCTTACGGTGTTTCCACCTGCGTAGGTGTTCCTCAGATTGGGACTGGTCTGATAACCTAGCTCATGTCATGTATGTTATCAATGCAACTCTTGCAATCCTAGGTTATCATGCACATGTTCAAGTTCTAGTCCAACTATGTCATGAACATTCAACATCAGTTCAGCATGGATACATACACATTCATATTAGCTCATCATATAATCATAAACAATCAACATGTATCCATAAGTATATAAGCATAAAGATAACATAGCAGAGTCATACGAATTCTAGGTCAGGCTTATGTCTGAGCCTTCGGACAAAGTCCTATCGTTTCCCTGACCTAAGTCACCTTAAGTGACTAAAACTTGGGATAAGTAAGTCCTAATTACTTAGGACTTTGGTTAAGTTAGTCTTTGTAACATCCCAAATTTAATTCCTAGTATAATTTATGATGGGTCAAGCCTAAAGTGAAGGAAGTAATGCTATTGGATATGATTGTGATAACTGAGAAAGGAAGTGAATGAGGAATTTGCATGAATGATTAGTTGTTGAATGTGTGTGGTTGTGTTTAAATGTGATGTAATTGTTGATGTGAGAATATGAACGTATGTTTTGGCCTCTGATGTGAGGTAATGAATATGGTGGTGTGATTAAATGCGTTGGCCTCTGATTTGAGGTGGCGACTAATGGAAAGTGATGAATATGCTGACCTCTGATATGAGGGGCACAATATGAATGGTAAAATGTGTTGACCTCTGACCTGAGGGACACGATATGAATTGGAATGAATGGGTGTTGACCTCTGACCTGAGGGACACCGAATAAAATATGTATTGGAGTGTTGACCTCTGACCTGAGGGACACAAAATGGATTATAATGAATGGGTGTTGACCTCTGACCTGAGGGACACATAATTTAAAAAGGGAATAAAATTGGATAAGGTAAAGGTAATGGAAACGCGATGTATGTAGGCCTTCGATTTGGTGGAGACATACATCGTGGTTGGTGTATGTATGTAGGCCTTCGATTTGGTGGAGACATACATACACCGTAAATAAAAGGAAATGAATAAAGGAAACAGGGAATAAAATTGGACAAGGTATGGTAATGGGAACGCGATGTATGTAGGCCTTCGATTTGGTGGAGACATACATCGTGATTGGTGTATGTATGTAGGCCTTCGATTTGGTGGAGACATACATACATCGTAAAAATAAGGAAAAGGTAAGGGTTTAAAAAGGGAATTATTCGGAAACGGGGAAAAATAAATACAAGGAAACAAGTGGTGAAATGAATAATGAGAATGGAAATGTGGAATAAATATTGTAATGAGTATGGTATGCAATATGTGAATATATGTTTATTTGCTAAATGTGTTTGACCTAGTGAGTTGTTATGTCTAGTTAGAAACTGCTTTCTATTTCATGTGCAATGCTCACTCCCTTACAATTTCAGGTACAGAGATTGAGCTGGCACAGCCCCCGGCCGAGCAGGAGTACTTTCCCTTACAGGGATAGTAGGTGTTATGGGTTTAGAGTACATTATAGACCTAAGTCTCCTATGTTCTGTTGAAGAAAATGTAATGTATACTTTTGAGTGAGGCTTAGGACACTTTGTTTTGATAAAATATCATGCTTTGGCTTTTGATGTTCTAACTTGCTATTTTCCGCTGAAAACTCTGAATAGTATGTATTCTGATATATTTGGAGCCCTTTGGGCCTTGCTATGATTTAGAAAATATAATCTGAAGCCCTGCTGGCTATTAGTTGTTTATTTGAAATCGTTTATCACAGGTTGTATTTTGGATTAGTCCGAAAAACAAACAAAACTCCGTCCGTTTGACGGTTGACTTTAATATAATTAAAAAGGAATTTTTAAGTCCGTATTTTATTATAGAGGGAATTAAGGGTAAAAATTATTGGGTGTTACAGTCTTAATTACTTAAGACTAGGTTTAACTGAACTTTAGCTGACTAATCATGGACTAAGTCCCCTAATCATGGATTAGATCTCACTAATCAAGGTTTAAGTCTAGCTTAGTTGGCTAATCTCGGATTAAGTCCGACTAGTCATGAATTAAGTCCAACTAATCATGGATTAGTTGAGTAATCAGGGGATTTAGTTCACTAATCTAGGATTAAGTCCAACTAATCATGGATTAGTTGACTAATCAAGGATTAAGGTCACTAATCTAGGATTAAGTCCAACTAATCTTGAATTAGTTGACTAATCAAGGATTAAGGTCACTAATCTAGGATTAAGTCCAACTAATCTTGAATTAGTTGACTAATCAAGGATTAAGGTCACTAATCTAGGATTAAGACCAACTAATCTTGAATTAGTTGACTAATCAAGGGATTAAGTTCATTAACCTAGGGTTAAGTCCAACTAATCATGGGATTAGTTGACTAATCATGGGATTAAGTTCATTAACCTAGTATTAAGAGAAACTTAATTAGGTCTAAGTGCTATTTAACTATCTAAGGCTAGGTTTGACTAATGCTTAGTTGACTAAACCATTTTAGTTACTAGGTTAACTCCCTTAACCGAGGTTTAGCAACCTCAAAACCATTTTGATTAACACTTTAATTACTCTATCTCCTTCTCGGTTAAGGCCTAGTTAATCCATTTAGTCAACACTTAAGCCTTGTTCATCCAAGGATCTAAACATTCCATTAACAACATAACATATGTAATTACTCATCAACACAAAGCATATTTATAAAATTCAGCATAGAACAATTAACAATCACAAGTTAAGATTCATCACAATTCGGCCTCCAAGCCAAAACCAAAAATCTAGCTAGTGCCCTTGAGTCTCATGGTGACTCAACCTAATTTCTAAGCTTCAAGACTTATTCTAGCAAAAGTGTAAGCTTTTCTCACATACCTCTTGAAGAAAACTAAGGAGACTTTGAGCTTTTAGACCTTTTCCTTACCAAACCGTGAGCACTCTCCCTCTTTGACACTTGAAACTTGATCTCAAGCTTCTAAAACTCTAAGGCTCCACTTGATCTACCAAGCTAAAGATCTTAATGCTTTGATTAAGGTTTGGCCGTGATGTTGTTTTGGTCTTGAGTTCAATGGTTGAAATTTCTTCAACACAAAACTTCAAGCAAGTGGCATATTCATGATCTAGAGTATGAATATGCTAAGGTTTATTGTGTTTGGTAAAAGTTTAGGCTTGATTAAGGGTGGTGGTGGATGTGGCCGTGAGCTTCTTGAGAAGAGGAAGGGGTGGATTTGAATTTTCTAGCCTTGATCACACATGCATGTCATATATTCATGATCTAGACTTAAGATATGTAATGATTTCTTGGTTCTAATGGAAGAATGAGTTAGGATGGTGGTGTTTGTGGATGGTGGCCGTGAGGTCTTCAAGGAAAGAAGAAAAAGATGATGGTGATGGTGTCATGAAGAGAAAGAAGCAAAAGTGATGCTCATCAACAAATGGTCTCTTATGTAATGGCTTATGGTCAAATGGTGAGGTGTTTAGATGGCTAAGTGGTGTGTTTTGGTGTGGACACCTCACGCCTCATGCAAGGGAAGGAAATATGATGTTTCCACCTATTACTTGGCTAACATGCATGAAATGTGAGCATGACACCTCACTACTTCATGCAACTCACAAGTTCACCCCACACACATACACTCCACGGCTTCCACACACATACACATGGCCCAACACTCATTCATGGCCCAACATCACTCATAAGGCCCATTTGGTTAACTTAGGCTTAATCTAATCCACTTAACCCTTAAGCCATTCATTAACCAAGCTAGTCTAATTTTTAACTAAACTATTAGACATCTAAACCTAATCAACTTAAAACCACACAAGGATAGACCTAATTACTTAGGCCTAAGCTAACCCTAATCATCCTTAGCTAACTGAACAAGATTAAGCTCTAACACCTCAAGCTAAGGCAAAGCATTCATATAGCAAAGCATAACATTATTCGGGAACTAAAATTCAGGGGTGTTACACTCTCCCCCACTTACAGGAATTTCGTCCCCAAAATTCTATTCTACTTGAACAGCTCAGGATATTCTCTATGCATAGTAGCTTCGGGTTCCCAAGTTGACTCTTGAACACCATTGTGTTCCCAAACAACTCTAACCAAGGGTATTTCTTTTCCCCTAAGTTGCTTGATTCGGCGGTCTGCTATACAAATCGGGCCAGCTTCTAGAGTTAGGTTTTCTCGCACAGACAGGTCATCGGGTCGGATATCTAGGATTGAGTTAGGGTCGTGCACAAACTTTCGAAGTTGTGAAACATGAAAGACATTGTGCAGACTAGACAAAGATGGTGGTAAGGCTATATGGTACACAACTGGACCAATTTTCCTAAGGATTTGGTACGGACCGATGAACCTGGGTGAAAGTTTCTTGGTTCTCAACGCTTTGCCTACACCTTTCATCGGGGATACCTTGATAAACACATGCTCTCCTTCTGCAAACTCAAGAGGTCTTCTCCTCTTATCCACATAACTCTTCTGCCTTCCCTGAGCGGCTCTCATCTTCTCCTGTACCATCTTAATCCCTTCAGTTGTTTCTTGTACCAGTTCTGGACCGATTAAAGCATTCTCCCCTACTTGAAACCAACATAGTGGTGTCTGACACTTTCTACCATACAACGCTTCAAACGGTGCCATCCCAATACTCACATGATAACTGTTATTATAGGTAAACTCCACCAACGGTAACACCTTATCCCAACTTCTTTGTTCCTCCAAGGCACACGCTCTTAACATATCTTCCAACGTCTGAATGGTTCGCTCTGTTTGTCCGTCAGTTTGAGGATGATAAGCAGATCCCATTTTTAACTTTGTTCCCAGGGCTAGATGCAGACTGGTCCAAAACCGAGATGTAAACCTTGGATCACGGTCAGAAACTATACTGGAAGGTATACCATGCAGTCGTACCACCTCATCAACGTAGAGTTGAGCAAGCCTTTCCAGCGAATAACGCATATTTATGGGAATAAAATGCGCTGATTTAGTTAACCGATCTACCACAACCCATATGGCATCAAAATTCTGGTCAGTCCTTGGTAAACTTGTCACAAAATCCATCGATATGTTGTCCCATTTCCACTGAGGGACCTCCAAACATTGTAACTCTCCTCCTGGCTTCTTATGCTCGGCCTTCGTTTTCTGGCAAACCAAACATGATGCTACATACTCAGCCACATCTTTCTTTAATCCAGACCACCATAACAACTTTTTCAAATCCTGATACATCTTAGTTGTTCCCGGATGCATACTCATCCAACTCTTGTGCGCTTCCTCCAATATCATTCTTCTAAGTTCGGTGTCTTTTGGAACACATATCCTCGTTTTGAAACGAAGAAGTCCATCCTTTCCCTCCTGAAAGTTCAGTTCTTTCCCTTCCGATGCCAACCTTTTCTTTTCACTAAGCTCACCATCTCCTTGTTGTCGCTCGCGGATCAGAGTCATAAACTCATTCGTGATCTGCAGCCTTCCTAACTTTAAGCTTGTTGGCTCGACTTCCATTACCAAACTCATATCCCGAAACTTCTCCAGTAACACAGCCTCCTTAATCATCATGGCACTCACATGCAATGCCTTTCTGCTTAGGGCATCCGCAACCACATTCGCCTTTCCAGGATGATAGTGGAGTTCGAAGTCATAATCTTTGAGAAACTCCGTCCACCGACGTTGTCTCATGTTCAGCTCTTTCTGGTCAAAGAGATACTTTAAACTCTTATGGTCACTGAACACTCGGAACACAGTGCCATAGAGATAGTGCCTCCAGATCTTAAGAGCGAAAACTATTGTGGCCAACTCCAAGTCGTGCGTCGGATAATTCACCTCATGCACTTTCAACTGCCTTGATGCAAATGCCACAACCTTACCTTCTTGCATCAACACACATGCGAGACCTTGCATTGACGCATCGCAGTACACATCAAAACTCTTCTGTGGGTCAGGTAAGATTAACACCGGTGAAGTGGTCAGCTTTTCCTTCAGCTTTTGGAAACTCTCTTCGCACTTCGAGTCCCAGACAAAAGGTTGATCCTTCTTGGTCAAATTAGTCAAGGTTAGGGAGACCTTCGAAAATCCTTCTATAAACCTTCGGTAGTACCCGACAATTCCTAAGAAACTCCGGACCTCCGTTACCGTCTTAGGCTGTTCCCATTGAAGAACTGATTCCACCTTTGTTGGATCGACAGCTATCCCTCCGTTCGAGATCACATGTCCCAAAAACTTAACTTCCTCTAGCCAAAACTCGCACTTCGAGAGTTTGGCGTATAACTGTTTCTCCCTTAAAACTTCCAACACAATCCTTAAATGTTCTGCATGTTCCTCTGGACTCTTTGAGTAGACTAGGATATCATCTATAAATACCACTACAAATGAGTCCAAGTACGGTCTGAAGACCCTGTTCATGTAGTCCATAAAGACAGCAGGAGCATTCGTCAAACCAAACGGCATTACCACATACTCATAGTGCCCATAACGAGACCGAAACGCCGTCTTGGGAATATCCCGTTCCCGAATCCTTATCTGATGGTACCCAGATCTTAGATCTATCTTCGAGAAAACAGAAGCTCCACGAACTTGATCCATAAGATCGTCTATCCTTGGCAGAGGGTATTTGTTCTTAATGGTCACCTTGTTCAACTGCCGGTAGTCCACACACATACGCAGACTTCTGTCCTTCTTTCTCACAAACAACACTGGCGCACCCCAGGGAGATACACTTGGCCTGATCAACTGTTTCTGTAGCAACTCTTCTACTTGCTTTTTCAACTCAGCCATTTCCGGCGGCGCCATCCTATATGGTGCTATAGAGATTGGGCCAGATCCTGGAATTAGATCGATACCAAACTCGATTTCTCGATTCGGCGACAACCCCGGTACATCATCCGTGAACACCTCCGGAAACTCCTTTACCACTGGTATTCCTTCTATCTCTTTCTCCTCTTCTTCCCTCGTTACAGAGAACAAACACATGAAGCCTTTGGGTTTGGGGTTCAAGGGTTGAAGGTCTTTGTACAAGGCTATCCTCCTATCACAGTCGATGATCACTCGGTTCCTCATCATCCAGTCCATACCCAGAATGACATCTAACTGTGACAAAGGTAAACAGACTAGGTCTACACTCGAGACGCGGACTAGTACCTCAACCAAACAGTTTAAACAAACTTTGGAAGTAAGGACAGGGGAGTTAGTTGGGGTTTCTATTCTAAAGCAGTATGGTGAATCGGATAGGGGCAAGTTCAAACGATTCACACATTCATATGAAACGAAAGAATGACTAGCTCCAGAATCAAACAAAACTCTACAAGGTTGACTATTAAGAAGAAGGGTACCTTGCACGAGATCAGGGGCTTGATTGGCATCAGCACCACTGAGAGTAAATACCTTCCCTCTAGCCACCGGTCTATTCACTGATCCCTTCGAGTCACTTTTCTCGGATTCTCTGCAGTCCCTTGACCAATGACCCGACTTACCACACTTAAAGCACCCAGAAAACGGCTTCCGACAAACCTCTCCGAAGTGATGACGTTTGCACTTATCAAACAACAGAGCACTTCCTGATAACTTGCTACTTGTCCCGACATCTTGCTTTTACCCTTGTGCTTGAAGTGCGGCCCTTTGCCTCTAAAGTTTGACTCCTTGCGCCTCTGTGACCCGAAACTCTGCTGATTCCTCCTACTTCGCATGTATAGCTCCTCAGCCTTTTTATCATCTTCATAGACCTGACACATGTCGACCAGGGTTGAGAAGTTCTGAATCTTCTGATAACTGAAAGCTGCCTTAAGATCCGGCCTTAGCCCATTCTCAAACTTGATGCACTTGCTTCGTTCATCAGGGTGTTGCTGAAAGTAAGGAGAATACTTAAGCAGCTCCTCAAATTTAGCGGTGTATTCACCCACACTCATGTCGCCTTACTGCGGTTGCAGAAACTCTACCTCCTTCTTCCGCCTCAGATCCTCGGGAAAGTACTTATCCAGAAACTTTTCCGTGAACACTTGCCATGTGATTTCCCGACCTTCATGAGTCAAGAGTTGAAAAGCGTGCTTCCACCAGTTTTCAGCCTTCCCAAACAACATGTACGTGGCATAGGTCACCCGCTGAGCGTCCGTATATCCTAGGGTTTGGAAGATTTTGTCCAGTTCGTTTATCCAGTTGTTAGCCTCATCGGGTTTGAAACCTTCCTCAAACCTAGGAGGGTTACCGTTTCGGAACTCGGACAGACTACGGAACTCAACTTGTCCCGCTTGGTCTGGGGGTGGTTGGTTAGCTTGTTGTTGCATGTTCTCGATCACCGTAGTGATCCTATCTAAAACCTCAGCTAAGTTACGTTGATTCCTAGCTGCCATTGTGAACCTGCACTAAATGCTAAGTATCACAATAGACCTAAGGGAACTGAAGTCCTACAACTATCTTAATCCTACAACTATCTTAGTCTAAATAGGACTAACTATGGACCAGGTGCAGGACCTTCAGCTCTGATACCACAAAAGTTGTAACGCTTCAAAAATGTGTAACGCTCTTATTCATGAAAAGGTTTTGATTGTTTATTTGGACTTGTATAGTTTTCATAAATTAGAGTGGAAATTTTTTTTCTTTTTAATACACTTGATTGGTAAGTAAAATCAAAGAGTTGAAATCCGGAAAGTTATAAATCATTGGAAAGCAGTCGAGGGTTTTCGCAATAATTATTATTTTCATAAACCAAACCTTTAGTCCCTCGATTGCGAGTTCTTTAAAACTGATCAATGTCGGATTTCTAAAACTCATTCAAAAACCAGCGGAATATTGAAATGCGTAAAGTGAACCTTAGGTGTAGATAATAAGTGATAAAAGTCTGTTACATAATAGGTACAAGTCCATTGAAAATAAAACACTCTGACAATACCTCACCAAAAGCAATATTTACAATATGTGAAACTAAAAAGAAAAGGGGTATCATCAGAGCTGGTTACTGGTCCACTGCAGCTACTCCATAGTCAGAGATCACCGGTTTCGTCCCACTAAAAGTTGTACGACTGTTTCGAATTCTGGATTACTTCCACCGTGCACACCCCTAAAGGTTTTGTTTGATAACTAAAGCGGGGATATGTGCATAACGTGAATAATCGGAATACGAAACCTACGAGGACTAAAGCGAACTACGGGATTGGGGTGGTAGAGAGTGATCTCTACTTCACCCTCAAAAACAATCCGGTGGTCCTGATAGTCCCAAATGCCATCAAGGAGCGGGCGGATCTCGATGCAAAGCAGGTTTCTGGCCATTACCTAAAAGGGCAGGAGACTAAGCCTAACACAATCGCATTATCGAATAAGCCTAAGCCCTAACATTCACAACCAGATAAACAACAGCAATAACCAGTGCAACAATGCATTTACATATGAGCAAACACCAGTTTAGTTATTATCTTCAAGATAAGTGGCATGATGCATGTACATGTTTCTCCAACTCCGAGGCCTCAATGTTCACCGGGTCCAGATCTGAGGAACGGTGCGTTCAAGAACGCGGCACAGCTTACGGCACGGCTGCCAGCATAGAAAAGGCACGGCTTACAGTATTACTACCTGCGTAAAAGACATGGCTTACGATGTTTCCATCTGCGTAAAAGGCACGACTTACAGTGTTTCCACATGCGTAGAAGGCACGACTTACAGTGTTTCCACCTGCGTAATAGGCACGACTTACAGTGTTTCCACCTGCATAGAAGGCACGACTTACAGTGCGTCCACCAGCGTAAAAGGCACGACTTACGGTGAACCCTGTGTATGCTTTCATAAAATATCAAGTTCAGTTACACAAACCGTTCACAGGTTCACCTGCGTCGAAAAGGCACGCCTTACGGTGTTTCCACCTGCGTAGGCGTTCCTCTGATTGGGACTGGTCTGATAACCTAGCTCATGTCATGTATATTATCAATGCAACTCTTGCAATCCTAGGTTATCATGCACATGTTCAAGTTCCAAGTTTATCATTAGTCCAACTATGTCATGATCATTCAACATCAGTTCAGCATGGATACATACACATTCATATTAGCTCATCATATAATCATAAACAATCAACATGTATCCATAAGTATATAAGCATGCAGATAACATAGCAGAGTCATACGAATTCTAGGTCAGGCTTATGTCTGAGCCTTCGGACAAAGTCCTATCGTTTCCCTGACCTAAGTCACCTTAAGTGACTAAAACTTGGGATAAGTAAGTCCTAATTACTTAGGACTTTGGTTAAGTTAGTCTTAATTACTTAAGACTAGGTTTAACTGAACTTTAGCTGACTAATCATGGACTAAGTCCCCTAATCATGGATTAGATCTGACTAATCAAGGTTTAAGTCTAGCATAGTTGGCTAATCTCGGATTAAGTCCGACTAGTCATGAATTAAGTCCAACTAATCATGGATTAGTTGAGTAATCAGGGGATTTAGTTCACTAATCTAGGATTAAGTCCAACTAATCATGGAAGAGTTGACTAATCAAGGATTAAGGTCACTAATCTAGGATTAAGTCCAACTAATCTTGAATTAGTTGACTAATCAAGGATTAAGGTCACTAATCTAAGATTAAGTCCAACTAATCTTGAATTAGTTGACTAATCAAGGATTAAGGTCACTGATCTAGGATTAAGTCCAACTAATCTTGAATTAGTTGACTAATCAAGGGATTAAGTTCATTAACCTAGGGTTAAGTCCAACTAATCATGGGATTAGTTGACTAATCATGGGAATAAGTTCATTAACCTAGTATTAAGAGAAACTTAATTAGGTCTAAGTGCTATTTAGCTATCTAAGGCTAGGTTTGACTAATACTTAGTTGACTAAACCATTTTAGTTACTAGGTTAACTCCCTTAACCGAGGTTTAGCAACCTCAAAACCATTTTGATTAACACTTTAATTACTCTATCTCCTTCTCGGTTAAGGCCTAGTTAATCCACTTAGTCGACACTTAAGCCTTGTTCATCCAAGGATCTAAACATTCCATTAACAACATAACATATGTAATTACTCATCAACACAAAGCATATTTATAAAATTCAGCATAGAACAATTAACAATCACAAGTTAAGATTCATCACAATTCGGCCTCCAAGCTAAAACCAAAAATCTAGCTAGTGCCCTTGAGTCTCATGGTGACTCAACCTAATTTCTAAGCTTCAAGACTTATTCTAGCAAAAGTGTAAGCTTCTCTCACATACCTCTTGAAGAAAACTAAGGAGACTATGAGCTTTTAGACCTTTTCCTTACCAAACCGTGAGCACTCTCCCTCTTTGACACTTGAAACTTGATCTCAAGCTTCTAAAACTCTAAGGCTCCACTTGATCTACCAAGCTAAAGATCTTAATGCTTTGATTAAGGTTTGGCCGTGAGGTTGTTTTGGTCTTGAGTTCAATGGTTGAAATTTCTTCAACACAAAATGTAAGGCCCTGTATTTTTAATAAATAAATAAATATTAAAGTATTTGTATAGTAATATGTTGAATAAAATAATGAATTTTCAAAAATTAGGTTTTTATATTCGAGTATTTTGGAGGAGACTCGAGTATAATCATTATCTGCTTGAAAAATTTGAATTCTAGCCAAAAGACTCGAGTATTGCATAAAGGACTCGAGTGTTCTTGAATTTCTGAAAAATACTCGAGTAGGATGCAAAAGACTCGAGTAAATCGAGCAGTCTGGTTAAAAGTATAAGTCGGTTTTCATTTAATTTTCGCACCAAAACGCGGTTTATTGAAATGACAAGCACAGAGCTGCACCTTACTTCGAAGGAAGGTAATCCTAGTCTATAAATGAGTGATCATTGAAGCTCAAACGCTCTCAAATCTCTTGAAACCCGAATTTTTGGCAAAATTTCTCTGTTTTACCGAGCTCACTTTGATTCCTTCGTTCTCTCTCAATTCTCACCCATTTCCCTTGAAACCTAAACACAAACTGAAGTTCTGATTCCACTCTTGAATTAGAACTCGAAATCACTTCAAAAAGCCTTCTGTAGATCAAGTTTTAGGCAACCAAAGTTGAGGTATTGAAGCTGTAAAAAACAGAGCAAAGTTCAGCACCAAACACCCTTTTTCCTTGAATCCGTTTGGTAAATCCAAGAACCCTTTCGATTTCAAACTTGTTTTCATTTAAATTTAGTACTTCCTAGTTTCTGAAGCTAACTTGTTTCATTCTGTTTCATGCCTTATTCGTGGTGCAATTGATTGCCAAAGTCAGCCAGTGCAACTGTTTTACACCAAGTCCAGAAACCAAGTTTGAATCCAATCACTCTCTTTTGATCAATCTATACTTTGTTTAGCTTCTCTGAGGTAAGGGAGGAGTTATCTAAATACTAGAATGAGTAATTTCAATCTAGAAATGTAGGAACCTCACATGGTTCATCAAGGGATGAAGTTGGAATTGGGAATATGACATGGAGGTCATAAACCCAAGGTTTTCTAAGTCAAACAAGATTAAATGGACCTAATAATGCTCACTGGATCAATTTTCGAAGTTAAAACCAAGTGGAAATGAATTTCATATCTTGAAATGGTTGTTTTCTAAGTTTGTGTTGATTCTGTGAATTACTGTGTTTGATGTTGTTTCAGTGTTGATTACATGTTCTAACATGTTTATTTTATGAGTCTAAGTTATTGTTTTGCATAGGAATGGAAAGACAAGGCTCAGAATTCGAATTGGCATTGTAAAGTGCAGAAACTGGTGCTGTTGCAGCAAAAACACTCGAGTAATTTAAGGAGGACTCGAGTATTCTGGAAAAGTGGAAGAACACTCGAGTATTTCTTAAGGACTCGAGTAATTTTACATGAACACTCGAGTGGTCAAGAACTACTCGAGTAATTCAATAAATTTTTCAGAAAACCTTTACTTTTCTATAATTTCATTAAAGATTAACTCGTCTAATCTCCTATGTTACTAAATCCTAATTCTTTCTCTTAATGTTTTTCCATTGGTCGATTATTATCCTGGAAGAGTCCTACTGGAATTTCCTCCAGTGGTTGATATATTCGGACAGGAGTCCCAATGGATAAATGTATAAGTTACCTGATTCCCATTGGTTGATTTTTTATCCTGGATGAGTCCTACTGGAATTTCCTCCAGTGGTTGACATATTCGGACAGGAGTCCCAATGGATAAATGTATAAGTTACCTGATTCCCATTGGTTGATTTTTTATCCTGGATGAGTCCTACTGGAATTTTATTCAGTGGTTGACATATTCGGACAGGATGTCCCAATGGAGGTGCGTACACCCATTTGGTTGATTTTGTTCCCACGTCCCAGTGGAAGTCTTTACCCACCTGGTTGATATTTTGGGAGTCCTAGATGGGGTCGTTGCACTAATTAAATAATATGATTAACTCCTATTGTATAAAACCATCACAAAGTGGCTGGGCCGCTGATGGAATTTTTGAAAGCACGAGCACCAGTTAATGCCAAAAGAAAAGATGAAATTGTAATTAAGAAGGATTATGAACTTTGGGTCTCTATATTGGAGACATGATGTTCAAGGATGTGATTTAAAAGAAAGAAAGAAAATGAACAGTTGTATGACATTGACATGCATGGAGTTGCTCCGAATTCGATTGTGGAATATGGCATAGGTAGACGTATTCCGCAGCATTGAATGAGTTGTGATGCCATAGCACCAGAGATGCTATGATGATTTGAATCCCGTAACATGAAAATGTTATGAAGGCTAGTTCCCAATCAATCGTGATGCACGGGTTATGGATACGCTCCGGTTTGATGAAATATAGGATTGAGAATATCCCGAGCCTGAGATACTCGGATGCCAAACCGTGTAGCATGAATGAGGAGTAGGCATGCATCACGACACTAATTGAAATATTATAAAAGACAGTTTGAGCATATACATATGCATTTATTATTGCTATTTGAAAACTTGTGCTTGTTATTTCTAGCCACTGTTATGCTCATTTGTTATTGTATTTAGCTATGACTCACTCCTAATCCCTTGTTGTAGGTCATGGCCAGGAATATGATTTGCGTGGAGATGAGGCCGCTCCCTAATGGGGAGTGGAACTTCGAGGATCATCGGGCTATCTATGAAGGGGACGTGGAAGTCACTTTCCGTCACCCAAACCCGTGGTCCCAAATGCGTCTGCGTCGGACGAGAATCCCAATGATGTACATTATGCACATTCCGCCAAATTTTGTGTTTCGACATGGAACACCACCACCACCGCCAAGACGTTTTCCGAGACGCACCCTTCCACCAAGTCCATCACCCTCTGAAGAAAGAATAATTTTGGAGGTTCCTGCTCCCTCTCGCCCTTCCACTAGAGCCCGATCTCGGACTCCGGTGTATGTGCCATCTGATCCGGCACATGAGGAGGAGGAGGAGGATCCAATAGAGGATGAGGATCCGGTGGAGGATGCCGATCCGGTGGCTGATGATGATTTCATGGACAACTCAACCAGCAGTCAGTGGGGAACTGATGATTGAGTTGAGTTGGGATGTCGGAATGTGGATAGTGCGACTCATCAGGTTTCTCTTATTTACGTTATGTTTTGAGTTTCGAACCAGTTGCTCTAGGTTATTATAAATTTTGTTGTAAGATATGTAATATAATGTAATGACCTAGAGTACTTAAGTGAAGTTTAATGTTGACAGTCTTTGATGTAATGGAAATGTATTTTCCTTTTGTGATGAAATATAAAATGAGTGTTTTCCTTCATGATATTTGATTATTTTCCGCAAAGATTGAAATGGATGATGACTTAGCTTTGAATAAATGAAAAAAAAATGGTTATAATTTTTTAATATAAATATTTAATTTAGTAAAGAAAGTTGGGTCGTCACATTTAGTGGTATCAGAGCAATGGTTCAACTCTCGGCCTTGGAGTGTGGCCTTACACACTAACCATTGCATACTCTAGAATCATGATTGCATCTTGAGAAATAGAATAGCAGAATCTAATTAAGTTTCCCCTTTGGATCCTGTAGGATAGATGGCTGGAAGAAATAACGCTAACATTGCTGAGGCTCTGACCCGTATGGCTGCGGTTCTGGAAAACTTGCAGCAAACTCGTCCTCCCAGCAATGGAACCCCGGCTGAATTTCAAGGACTAGATTCATTCCGTAGATGTAAACCCCCTGGCTTCTCGGGTGGTTGTTGCCCTGAGCAAGCCCAATTCTGGTTAGCTGAGATGAATAAGATTTTCCGGACGCTGACTCTCACGGAAGTTCAGAAGGTCACGTTCGCGGCTTACATGCTCAATGGGGAAGCTGCAACTTGGTGGGAGCAGACCCGCCAATTTTTGGAGTACGATCATCGCGAGCTCTCTTGGGAAGTCTTCACGGAGAAATTTTTGGAAAGGTACTTTCCGGATGACGTTCGGATCCAAAAGGAGATGGAATTCTTAGACTTGAAGCAAGGCCGCATGACTGTTGACCAGTATGCTGAAAAGTTTGAAGAGCTGATGAAGTATTCCCCGTACTTCCAATATCATCCTGACGAATACTCGAAGTGCACAAGGTTTGAGAATGGACTGAGGTCGGACATCAAGCTAGCTGTAAGCGTGCAAAGGATTCATCACTATCCAACCTTGATTAGTGCATGTCGCATTTTCGAGAAGAACAATTACAAGAAAGAGGTCAGTCAAGGAGGCCATGGACCCCACCGACATCAGCACAAGAATAATCGTGGAAATCGTGGAGGCCCTTATTGGCATAAAGGAAAGGGAAGAGCACAACCTTCTGGAGCAGCCAGTCTCCCGGCTCCGGCAGAGATTTGTAGCAAGTGTCAACGCTCTCATCCTGGTCAAGAGTGCTGGAGGGACAAGCCACCAGTCTGCTTCAATTGTGGAAGGACCGGACACATCTCCCGCGCGTGCCGCCAACCCCCGCGCCAAATCAATCAAGGACAAGGAAGCAAACCCTGGGTCAATGGAAAGGTGTTCACGATGTTTGGAGCAGAAGCAAAGCAGGCCGACAATCTGGTGCAAGGTAACCATTTCCTCAATGGCATACCTTGTCGCTTTTTATTTGATTCTGGAGCAACGCATTCCTTCATCTCCGAAGCATGCGTCGAGCGTTTAAATTTGTCTGTATCGGAGACCCCGTTTAATCTGAGTGTGTCTACCCCCACGAATGCTCCTGTTGTTGCATCAAGAGCATGTGTCGGTTTCATTGTTGGCATAGGAGATCAGATTTCTCGGGTAAATCTGATTTGTTTGCCGTTGTCCAACCTCGATGTCATCGTGGGCATGGATTGGATGGCGTCCAATCACGTGGTAATCGACTGCAAGGCTCGAACGATCGTGTTTCCTGGTGAGAAGTCGCCGGCCAAGCAACCTGGAGTTTATGTGTGCCTATTTTCGGCCATCGCTGAAGAAAAGAAGGAAGAAGCAAAGATCGAAGACATCCCGGTTATTCGAGAGTTTCCCGAGGTGTTTCCCGATGAAGTGCCTGGTTTGCCACCGCGTCGAGAGATAGATTTCAGTATTGACCTAGTTCCTGGTACTGGCCCTATCTCTATCGCCCCTTACCTTATGGCCCCAGCAGAATTAGCCAAGTTGAAGAAGCAAGTAGAAGATTTGTTAGAGAAGCAGTTCATCAGACCAAGTGTGTCGCCTTGGGGAGCGCCAGTTTTGTTCGTGAAGAATAAGGATGGATCAATGAGGATGTGCATTGATTATAGGCAACTAAACAAGGTTACCATCAAGAACAAGTACCCGTTTCCAAGAATTGATGATTTGATAGATCAAGTGAAAGGAGCATCGGTGTTTTCAAAGATTGATCTGAGATCAGGTTATCATCAGATCAGAGTTAAGGAGGAAGATGTACCGAAGACTGCCTTTCGGTCACGATATGGGCACTATGAATATGTGGTGATGCCATTTGGGTTGACCAATGCTCCAGCAATATTCATGGATTATATGAATAGAGTGTTCCGGCCCTATCTGGATTCCTTCGTTGTGGTGTTTATCGATGATATTCTCATCTATTCGAAGAATCCGGAGGAGCACGCTAATCATTTGAAGATTATTTTGGAAGCCTTGAGGGAGAAGAAATTATATGCCAAGTTGGCCAAGTGTGAATTTTGGCTTGAAAAAGTCAATTTCTTGGGACATATAATTTCAAAGGATGGTGTGGCTGTGGATCCGGCCAAGGTGGAATCAGTTTTGCAATGGGAAAGACCAAAGACGGTTACTGAAATAAGAAGTTTTCTTGGGTTAGCTGGATATTATCGGAAGTTCATTGAAGGTTTTTCCAAGATGGCCCTTCCGTTAACTCGTTTGACCCGGAAGGAGCAACCTTTTGTCTGGGACGAGAAGTGTGAAGTTAGCTTCCAGACGTTGAAGGACAGGTTAACATCATCTCCAGTGTTAACTTTGCCCGATCCTAGGAAAAGCTTTGATGTTTATTGTGATGCATCTCGACAAGGTTTGGGTTGTGTCTTGATGCAAGAAGGGAAAGTTGTCGCTTATGCATCTCGTCAGTTGAAGGTGCATGAAGGAAACTATCCTACTCACGACTTGGAATTGGCTGCCATTGTCTTTGCTTTGAAGATTTGGAGACATTACCTATATGGTAATACGTTCCAAGTATTCAGCGACCATAAAAGTTTGAAGTATCTCTTCGACCAGAAGGAGCTGAATATGAGGCAACGTAGGTGGATGGAATTCTTAAAAGATTATGACTTCGAATTGCATTACCACCCCGGCAAAGCTAATGTAGTAGCCGACACTCTCAGTAGAAAGATGTTGCACGTGAGTACGATGATGGTAAAGGAAGCTCAGCTAATTGAAGAATTCCGAAACTTGAATTTGGCAATTCAGTTCAAACCGAATTGCGTCAGGTTAGGAATGTTGCAAATCACAAATGAGTTTGTGGGTCAAGTCCGAACCCTACAACAAGTGGATGAAGAGCTTCTAGAAAAGAAAAGGTTAGGGATGGAAGGAGTGGAGCCGGATTTCCAATTAGGATCTGATGGTATTTTGAGATTCAAAGATCGAATCTGCATCCCGGCAAATCAAGGACTAAGGAGAGCTGTATTAGAAAAAGCCCACAAAAGCAAACTAAGTATGCACCCCGGAACAACGAAAATGTATCAGGATCTGAAGAGGATGTTTTGGTGGCCCGGACTGAAGAAAGATGTTGGGTCTTATGTAGCGTCTTGCCTTGTCTGCCAAAAGGCGAAGATCGAGCATAAAAAGCCTGGAGGAGAACTGCAACCGTTGAGCATACCAGAATGGAAGTGGGATGAAATAGCCATGGATTTTGTAAGTGGTTTTCCAAAAACAAGAGAAGGCTTTGATGCAATTTGGGTTGTGGTTGATCGCTTAACGAAATCCGCACATTTCATTCCCATCAACATGCAGTATCCGTTGGAAAAGCTTGCAAGATTGTACATTAAGGAGATTGTCAGATTGCATAGAATTCCCTTGAGTATCGTATCGGATCGTGATCCACGTTTCGTATCCCGGTTTTGGCAAAGTTTACATCAAGCGTTGGGAACGCAGTTAAGGATGAGTTCAGCCTATCACCCACAAACAGATGGTCAATCGGAAAGGACGATTCAATCTTTGGAAGACCTGCTTCGAGCGTGTGTTTTGGAATATCAAGAAGGTTGGGATCGTTTGTTGCCGCTTGTGGAGTTCACCTACAACAATAGTTATCACGCAAGCATCGATATGGCTCCGTATGAAGCCCTTTATGGAAGAAAATGTAGAACCCCGCTATGTTGGTTCCAAGTGGGGGAGAATGCTCTCATCGGACCTGAATTAGTTCAAGAAACAACCGAGAAGATCAAGGTCATCCAAGAAAAGATGAAAACTGCACAAAGTCGTCAGAAGAGTTATGCCGACCAGCGAAGATCCAATCTCGAATTTCAAGAGGGAGATCATGTATTTCTACGAGTGGTACCGACAACTGGTATTGGAAGAGTAATGAAACCAAGGAAGTTATCTCCTAAGTTTATAGGCCCTTATCAGATTCTAAAACGAGTCGGTCCTGTCGCGTACCAAATCGCTTTACCCCCATTTCTGTCCAATCTGCACAACGTATTTCATGTCTCTCAGCTTCGCAAATTTATCCAAGATCCATCGTCGATCGTTCAGCTGCAACAAGACATGATACCGCTGAAAGAGAATCTCACATTCGAAGTTGGGCCAGTGCAAATAGAAGATAGGCGAATTAAGACGTTGCGAGGGAAAGAGATTCCGTTAGTTCGAGTTCTTTGGGGTCAGAATGGAGTATCTGACTCTACATGGGAATTAGAGTCTAAGATGAGGGATGAATATCCACATCTATTCTTGTAAATCGGAATTTCGAGGACGAAATTCTATTTAAGTAGGGGAGGATGTAAGGCCCTGTATTTTTAATAAATAAATAAATATTAAAGTATTTGTATAGTAATATGTTGAATAAAATAATGAATTTTCAAAAATTAGGTTTTTATACTCGAGTATTTTGGAGGAGACTCGAGTATAATCATTATCTGCTTGAAAAACTTGAATTCTAGCCAAAAGACTCGAGTATTGCATAAAGGACTCGAGTGTTCTTGAATTTCTGAAAAATACTCGAGTAGGATGCAAAAGACTCGAGTAAATCGAGCAGTCTGGTTAAAAGTATAAGTCGGTTTTCATTTAATTTTCGCACCAAAACGCGGTTTATTGAAATGACAAGCACAGAGCTGCACCTTACTTCGAAGGAAGGTAATCCTAGTCTATAAATGAGTGATCATTGAAGCTCAAACGCTCTCAAATCTCTTGAAACCCGAATTTTTGGCAAAATTTCTCTGTTTTACCGAGCTCACTTTGATTCCTTTGTTCTCTCTCAATTCTCACCCATTTCCCTTGAAACCTAAACACAAACTGAAGTTCTGATTCCACTCTTGAATTAGAACTCGAAATCACTTCAAAAAGCCTTCTGTAGATCAAGTTTTAGGCAACCAAAGTTGAGGTATTGAAGCTGTAAAAAACAGAGCAAAGTTCAGCACCAAACACCCTTTTTCCTTGAATCCGTTTGGTAAATCCAAGAACCCTTTCGATTTCAAACTTGTTTTCATTTAAATTTAGTACTTCCTAGTTTCTGAAGCTAACTTGTTTCATTCTGTTTCATGCCTTATTCGTGGTGCAATTGATTGCCAAAGTCAGCCAGTGCAACTGTTTTACACCAAGTCCAGAAACCAAGTTTGAATCCAATCACTCTCTTTTGATCAATCTATACTTTGTTTAGCTTCTCTGAGGTAAGGGAGGAGTTATCTAAATACTAGAATGAGTAATTTCAATCTAGAAATGTAGGAACCTCACATGGTTCATCAAGGGATGAAGTTGGAATTGGGAATATGACATGGAGGTCATAAACCCAAGGTTTTCTAAGTCAAACAAGATTAAATGGACCTAATAATGCTCACTGGATCAATTTTCGAAGTTAAAACCAAGTGGAAATGAATTTCATATCTTGAAATGGTTGTTTTCTAAGTTTGTGTTGATTCTGTGAATTACTGTGTTTGATGTTGTTTCAGTGTTGATTACATGTTCTAACATGTTTATTTTATGAGTCTAAGTTATTGTTTTGCATAGGAATGGAAAGACAAGGCTCAGAATTCGAATTGGCATTGTAAAGTGCAGAAACTGGTGCTGTTGCAGCAAAAACACTCGAGTAATTTAAGGAGGACTCGAGTATTCTGGAAAAGTGGAAGAACACTCGAGTATTTCTTAAGGACTCGAGTAATTTTACATGAACACTCGAGTGGTCAAGAACTACTCGAGTAATTCAATAAATTTTTCAGAAAACCTTTACTTTTCTATAATTTCATTAAAGATTAACTCGTCTAATCTCCTATGTTACTAAATCCTAATTCTTTCTCTTAATGTTTTTCCATTGGTCGATTATTATCCTGGAAGAGTCCTACTGGAATTTCCTCCAGTGGTTGATATATTCGGACAGGAGTCCCAATGGATAAATGTATAAGTTACCTGATTCCCATTGGTTGATTTTTTATCCTGGATGAGTCCTACTGGAATTTCCTCCAGTGGTTGACATATTCGGACAGGAGTCCCAATGGATAAATGTATAAGTTACCTGATTCCCATTGGTTGATTTTTTATCCTGGATGAGTCCTACTGGAATTTTATTCAGTGGTTGACATATTCGGACAGGATGTCCCAATGGAGGTGCGTACACCCATTTGGTTGATTTTGTTCCCACGTCCCAGTGGAAGTCTTTACCCACCTGGTTGATATTTTGGGAGTCCTAGATGGGGTCGTTGCACTAATTAAATAATATGATTAACTCCTATTGTATAAAACCATCACAAAGTGGCTGGGCCGCTGATGGAATTTTTGAAAGCACGAGCACCAGTTAATGCCAAAAGAAAAGATGAAATTGTAATTAAGAAGGATTATGAACTTTGGGTCTCTATATTGGAGACATGATGTTCAAGGATGTGATTTAAAAGAAAGAAAGAAAATGAACAGTTGTATGACATTGACATGCATGGAGTTGCTCCGAATTCGATTGTGGAATATGGCATAGGTAGACGTATTCCGCAGCATTGAATGAGTTGTGATGCCATAGCACCAGAGATGCTATGATGATTTGAATCCCGTAACATGAAAATGTTATGAAGGCTAGTTCCCAATCAATCGTGATGCACGGGTTATGGATACGCTCCGGTTTGATGAAATATAGGATTGAGAATATCCCGAGCCTGAGATACTCGGATGCCAAACCGTGTAGCATGAATGAGGAGTAGGCATGCATCACGACACTAATTGAAATATTATAAAAGAAAGTTTGAGCATATACATATGCATTTATTATTGCTATTTGAAAACTTGTGCTTGTTATTTCTAGCCACTGTTATGCTCATTTGTTATTGTATTTAGCTATGACTCACTCCTAATCCCTTGTTGTAGGTCATGGCCAGGAATATGATTTGCGTGGAGATGAGGCCGCTCCCTAATGGGGAGTGGAACTTCGAGGATCATCGGGCTATCTATGAAGGGGACGTGGAAGTCACTTTCCGTCACCCAAACCTGTGGTCCCGAATGCGTCTGCGTCGGACGAGAATCCCAATGATGTACATTATGCACATTCCACCAAATTTTGTGTTTCGACATGGAACACCACCACCACCGCCAAGACGTTTTCCGAGACGCACCCTTCCACCAAGTCCATCACCCTCTGAAGAAAGAATAATTTTGGAGGTTCCTTCTCCCTCTCGCCCTTCCACTAGAGCCCGATCTCGGACTCCGGTGTATGTGCCATCTGATCCGGCACATGAGGAGGAGGAGGAGGATCCAATAGAGGATGAGGATCCGGTGGAGGATGCCGATCCGGTGGCTGATGATGATTTCATGGACAACTCAACCAGCAGTCAGTGGGGAACTGATGATTGAGTTGAGTTGGGATGTCGGAATGTGGATAGTGCGACTCATCAGGTTTCTCTTATTTACGTTATGTTTTGAGTTTCGAACCAGTTGCTCTAGGTTATTATAAATTTTGTTGTAAGATATGTAATATAATGTAATGACCTAGAGTACTTAAGTGAAGCTTAATGTTGACAGTCTTTGATGTAATGGAAATGTATTTTCCTTTTGTGATGAAATATAAAATGAGTGTTTTCCTTCATGATATTTGATTATTTTCCGCAAAGATTGAAATGGATGATGACTTAGCTTTGAATAAATGAAAAAAAAATGGTTATAATTTTTTAATATAAATATTTAATTTAGTAAAGAAAGTTGGGTCGTCACACAAAACTTCAAGCAAGTGGCATATTCATGATCTAGAGTATGAATATGCTAAGGTTTATTGTGTTTGGTAAAAGTTTAGGCTTGATTAAGGGTGGTGGTGGATGTGGCCGTGAGCTTCTTGAGAAGAGGAAGGGGTGGATTTGAATTTTCTAGCCTTGATCACACATGCATGTCATATATTCATGATCTAGACTTAAGATATGTAATGATTTCTTGGTTCTAATGGAAGAATGAGTTAGGATGGTGGTGTTTGTGGATGGTGGCCGTGAGGTCTTCAAGGAAAGAAGATGAAGATGAAGATGATGGTGATGGTGTCATGAAGAGAAAGAAGCAAAAGTGATGCTCATCAACAAATGGTCTCTTATGTAATGGCTTATGGTCAAATGGTGAGGTGTTTAGATGGCTAAGTGGTGTGTTTTGGTGTGGACACCTCACGCCTCATGCAAGGGAAGGAAATATGATGTTGCCACCTATTACTTGGCCAACATGCATGAAATGTGAGCATGACACCTCACTACTTCATGCAACTCACAAGTTCACCCCACACACATACACTCCACGGCTTACACACACATACACATGGCCCAACACTCATTCATTGCCCAACATCACTCATAAGGCCCATTTGGTTAACTTAGGCTTAATCTAATCCACTTAACCCTTAAGCCATTCATTAACCAAGCTAGTCTAATTTTTAACTAAACTATTAGACATCTAAACCTAATCAACTTAAAACCACACAAGGATAGACCTAATTACTTAGGCCTAAGCTAACCATAATCATCCTTAGCTAACTAAACAAGATTAAGCTCTAACACCTCAAGCTAAGGCAAAGCATTCATATAGCAAAGCATAACATTATTCGGGAACTAAAATTCAGGGGTGTTACACAACACTTACACGGGGGTGCCGTGCAGTGATGGACACTCCTCAACTACAGAGAAGAAGCCGGTTGGATGTGCTCCTGGTCATAGAAGACACACGCTGGGCGTGTGCATTGATCGCATAAGTCACACGAGATGCGCAGCTGTAAGATACGCATCACGTACGCGGGGGTGCGCGCAGTGATGGACACTCGATAACCGAGGATAAAGAAGATGTAAGACGTACACGGGGTGTGTGCTGCTGGGCATAAAAAGATGTAAGACATGTAAAAGACGAACAAAAAGGGAAAAAGGAAAGAAAGTCGAGCAAAGAAGAATGTAAGACAAGATAAAAAGAATGAGAGAATGGTCGGAAATAATTGCATGAAAAATGAAAGGTAAATGATACAGGGGAAAAATAGGTATGGGCCGAGCAAATTAATGTTAATGGTGTATGTTGCATGATTTAGGACTGAATACATGATTATATGTATAACTGCCTAACTGTGTTTGACTTGGGAGGTCGGTATGTCATATTAGAAACTGCTTACTTAAGTTCTGTGTAATGCTCACCTCCTTACCATTTTTTTCAGGTACCGAGTCCGAGCAAGCACAGTTCTCGACCGAGCAGGTTCACTCTCCCTCACAGGGTGAGTAGGTCTTTTAGTCGGACAGTGGTCCATGCCCTCGGTCCTCTGGACAAGGAAGAACACTGATGTAGTATTTATTTTGAATATGGAAAAGAGAATGTTTTAAACTATACTGTGTTGCACTTCAGTACTTTATGTAAGCATGTATTTTTGGTCGGCAGTTTGTAAGAGATGAATGCAAATGAAATTATTATGTTATTTTATGAAAAAAATTTAAGTCAAATAAATAATTAAGGGTAATAGTTAAGAGTTAATAGTCACACAGGTCCCCAAAAGATACATGTGGAATCAGTTAGGTCCCTGAAAGATTTGTGGAATCTCTTAAACCCCTCAAAGATCATTTTGGCGTCACATTAGTCCCCCCCATTAAATTTCGTCAGGATGGACCTGACCTAATTCTACGTGGCACGTTAATTGCTTTGTCGGACCCAATGTGATGTTGGGATGTTAAGAAGGTACCACGTTTGGGCCAACAAAGCATTTAATGTGTCCCATAGGATTCCGTTAAGTCTTTCATTGGGGGACTAATGTGATGTCAAATTGATCTTTGGGGGGCTTAAGAGATTCCACAAATCTTTCAGGGACCTAACTGATTCCAAAATGATCTTTGGGGGGTTTAAGAGATTCCACAAATCTTTCAGGGACCTAACTGATTCCAAAATGATCTTTGGGGGGTTTAAGAGATTCCACAAATCTTTCAGGGACCTAACTGATTCCACAGGTATCTTTCGGGGACCTATGTGACTATTAACTCAATATTTAATTAGGGTGTTACAGTCACTATGTTATTTATATGAGATTAAGGCATAATTAAATAAGTAATATGCTGTGACTTTGGATAAGAAATATGATGATTATGTTATGAGTGTTATTTATTGCACTTTTATGAGAATGAAGTACTAGATGATCTAACCATAATTTTGTGAAAAAAGGAACTTGATTTAGACTTGTTAAGGTTTGCAATAAAGTCACTAGGTATGTGTTACATTGCTGTAAGATGTTGACTTGAAGTGGTAAATGAAGATTGAAATGAATTGGATTTAAAAATGTTGTTGTTTGCTCTCAGGTTCTGCAGAACCTAACCGGTTATCTGTTAGATCTAGTGTGCATGTGCATGTGGAGACTGTGAGATCTATTATGCAAGTGCATGGTTTTGATAATGACAAATGTTTTGATCAAGCTCAAGTTATGGAGAAGCTCACCAAAAGCACAACAAACAACTATGATGAAGAGAGAGCAAGCTCATTAGATTCAATATGTGTATTGTTTGTAATATTTTTATTTGAGTCTTAGAGTTTGGGTAGAGTTTATTAGATGGTAGTGAATCTCTATCAAGTGCATGATCATATTATAATTTGAGTATTTCACTTATCCTAAATCAATAGGTGGCTTAAAGGTTTGAAAGAAAATGTTTAGTTTTGAGAAAACAAGTTTTTAATCAAGTTTTGAACTTAATAATCGATTATGAGGATGCAATAATCGATTATGAAAAGTCTGATCAAGTCTTAATCGATTAGCTCAAGTTGCATAATCGATTATCACTTTCAACAAAGGCATAATCGATTATTTAGTAGTCTTAATCGATTATGACTAGCAGAAAGTTTTTTAAAAATCATTTTTCACTTCTTAAAATCAGTTTTTAAGTTTCGTTACATTTGGGTATTCTATATAAACCTTTTTCTATTCATTGTGAATAACTAACTTCTTTTTCATATCATTTTAGAAAGATCAAAAGCCACACTATTCTCTCTCACTTTCTTAAAGATCGAAGTTCTTACTTTTCATATCCTTTGATCAAGAAACCTTTGAATCTCAATTGTAATTGTTCATATTTCTTGAGTGAGATTCATTAGGTGTTATTGTGTTTTCTATTGTGTTGTAATCATTGCAAGAAGGCAAGCTATCTACAACAAAGTGGAAGTCTTGGTGGTTGTTCATCAAGCAAATTGTCTTGGAAGTCTTGTTGTGTTAACAAGCAAATTGAAAGTCTTATTGTGTCAATGGTTATTAAATATAATTTATTTATCAAAACACTGTAATAAATAAATTTTGTTGATCAGAGAGGGCTAATTTTGTGGCATGTTGTTAGAGTACATCCATCTCAAGTAAAAAAAAATGTTTACCAATCTCAACCATTGAATATTTTTTCGATGTAATCTCAATAATTGAATATAATAAAATATTAAAATCATTAAACCTTAATTCTTGAATTTACATTAGAATTAACTCTAAATTATTGCTATGGTGCTTCTGATAAAATGTAAGTTTCACTGATGATGAGACGTACCCAACTAATAAAATACTACAGCACTTCCCTCAAATGATTATTAGAAATGTATTAGTATTTCTTATCATGTTAGTAAATTCTTTATTTGTTTGTTCGCCACATATACACCCTGCTTGGATACTAATCCGAAAGAAATAAGTTGTATGTGGGATAGTTTATGGGTATCCTTCCAAATCATACATATATCAATCATATGTGTAAAGCTTAGGGAAAAGGCCAATACATTTAGAAAATTAGTATACTACGGTAGGTGGTTTGAATCGAAATATAGTTATAAGTTTTCGAGTTCTCCATCCATTATTCAAACAAATGAATAAATTGGAGTGCCAATACCATATTATGATCAATTTAAGTGAAATCTTGCACAATTTACACACTCACACGTGACTCACATCGAACATATAATTGAAGGTGTTTTTTAAAAAATCTCACAATTTAACATATATCTCAGAAGAATATTTCTTTGGGAAGTTTATTTTTCTATATCTAGTTGAGATGAGACAAACAATATGATTTATTATCTTTTATGATCTTCTACCTGTAACAAAATCTAGATAGAACCTATTTATGTTCGTTTCCTTATTTCTATATTTAACATAAAATAAATGTCATCGTTCAAACTAGTTAGTTTTATAACTCTTGAAGGGAGCTCTAAAACATGCAATCCTCCATGTGAAGATAAATGGTATTGTCCAAAGTTATTCATATTAGTATTTTCATTCTGTATTTTTTTAGCGAGATTTTCATTTCATAGAAAAGTAGCAACTAGAATACAGATTCATGGTGAAATATGACATAACTCCAAATTTGAAATGAACATTTTTATTGATAGAAAAAGAAATTACACGATGTACAATAGTAAATATGCCGCCACAGAGACCAAGGTCTCCTACAACACATACAATACAACAATGGCTTGATGTGCACAGACTAAGTCTCATACAGATACAAAATTCTCCAAATAACAACATAAATGACTGTCTACCATTGCACAACACATTGTATAATAAATAATACTTTCCAAATAACCACTTAACTTCTAATAATTGACTACACAAGATTTTCCCCCAAATATTTGATACTACCACATCCTAACAACTGTCTAAACCATTTAAATAACCAAATCTACAACGTGACAGAAAGGTGGTTCCTATCATTTACGACCCCAAGAAAATCAGCCGGGTCCTCAAGGTGAATATTGGAAATTGACTAATCAGGATAGACTCCTTCACTTGGGTTGTGTCTACAATTGACATTACTCTTTGCACTTTCTCTGCAACTGTTTGGATGACCATTGTACAATTATTTGGGTCTGGAGGCTCCGGTGGTGGACATTGGGTGAACATATGTGAGACACCGAACTCAGCCACCCTATACACTTCAGAGGACAAACAGATGTCTAGCATGCACACTCTTTTATCACACTCTCCAAATAACAACACAAATATATTGTTCAAGAGACCAAAGTCTCCTACTGCACACACAAGACAACAATGCTTGTTGTCTCAGAGGTTATAAAGAATGTTCTGTGTCCCAAACTCTCAAAATAACAACATAAATGATTGCCTACCATTGCACAACACATTATACAATAAAAATAACTTCTCCTAATAAACACTTAACTACTAATAAATGACTACATAAGATTTACATCCAAATACTTGATACTACCATATCCTAACAAATGTCTAAACCACGTAAAAAACTAAATCTGCCATACGACTGATAGGTGGTTCCTATCAAACTACGTGTAAAGGTATGACATAAGTCGCTCTTGAGCTATTAAAGTTTTCGCTTATGACGATTTAGACTCTGAAAAATATTAAACTATGAAGGTCAATCAAGTCTAACAAAGAATTTATGATCCTTATATATCAATTAAGATTAAATATTATTTGATATATGGGAAAAACAAGCAGAAAGAACGACAAACCAAAATAAAAAGAAATCATTATATGATGCCCAAGAAATTAGAAACATAAAAGATCAGACAACTATACTTAAACTTAACAAAATAACTCATAATCAACATTCCATAAGTCCATAAGAAGATCAAACACTCAAGATTATTATAAATCGACAAATTTGAGCATATGTAAGAAAACTCTCCAGATCTAAATTATGCATATCACACTTCCATTTTCCTTATCTTACTTTCGAAGAGGAAGAATGATATGATGATGCCTAAGGCCAAGTTGTTCTTCTTCTACTTTAACCTTGGTTTTCACTTGTATGCTGAGCCATAACAGAAGAGGATTTCTTACGACGGTTATTTTTTGGTCGGATTCTTGGCTTGATTCTCTCCCCTTTCTCTTCCTTGGTTTCATGTTTGTAGTGCACAACCCTCACATGGGATGCGAAAAGTTGCGAAGTAGAGAACTGACCCCTGCATTTAGAACATGTGAATTTCTCGTCTTTACTCCGCGCAAGACTGTGAATTTGACCATCACCATTGTTATTATTATCATTACCCATATCGTTAATATCGAAATGGGCAGCAGCAGTAGTACCAATGGTAATTGAGTGATTGTTGTTTCCTCCTATGTTGAGTTCATTAGTTGGAGGAATACCAACATTAAAAGTGGGGGGTTTTAAAATGTTAGGGAGACTGATACATGGATTTGAGGCTTTGTGGTTCGTCACTCCATGATCAGGATACCCATTGGTATTGTGATTGATATTTGACCCAAAACATTTCCAAGCTGAAAGGTTGTACAAAATATCTGAATTTTTTAGCTCTTCAGCACTTATTGTGCGTATAATTAGCTTATTCGGTGGCAAAGATGATGATGATGATAATGATGATGATTGCACAAGTTGATTTCTTCCAGCACTCAACCCACCACTTCTTATAGCAAGAGCTTCTTCAACAGAATTATTTTTAGGGTTAGATGACGGTAAAAGAGGAAACAGAGGAGTTGTACTTGTGCTAACGTTTGTGGTAGGATGGTGAGCAACAACAATACCTGTACCACAAACAATTCCAAGATTTTGATCAGCATGGTTGGGGTTTGATGAAGAGCTAGCAAGGTGATTCTTTTCCATGGTGACGGAAAGATGAAAGGTTGAACAAAGAGAGATAAAGAAAGATATTTTTCAAGACAAACTCAAGGTGAATGTAACGCGTGTCTTGAACTCCTTTTTATAGTGGGTTGGTGATGCTAAAAGAGTACTTAATTGCTAAGCAACTAAATAGATTGAATATATTTTTGGAGATTTTTGCCAGAAGAATAAATGTTGACTTATGATTATTTTTCCACTTCAATTAACCTTAACAAGTGTTCTTAAGGCACTTGTTAGCAATACTCCTTATTTAATACTTTAAGTATTATGGTAGTATTAATTTTGGGTCAAAGATTTATTTTATTTTATTTTATTTGCGCCAAGTGTATTCTCCAGCCAATATCCAAAAATTAATTCCTTTTTAGACATAAAGATCATCAAAGTGGGTTTTGCATCTACCAACAAATCTTTTTGATACTCACAAAGGAATCAAACCTCTGACATCATGTTTAAAAAACTCGATCTTTTATCGACAATGCTGAGTCTTGTTGCTTGCTTGGGTCAAACAAATTAATTATTACTTTATTATGAATAGCAATGGAAAATAATTTATTTCTCAGTCCATTGTAATAAATGAATTTCGTAATACCTCATTAATTATTATTAATTGTACATTGCGCAATGCATTTAATACTCCATTCGTTTTTTCCTATATTTGTAAAAGGGTATCCTTTTTTGCCTCTATCAACAAAGACATGGATTGAACCCTAACATCATCCTTAAAGAACTCAGTCATTTGACTATTATGTCAGGCCTTGTTGGTGTATTTACCTAAATTACAAAGATAAATTAAAAGAAGGTATTTACATTTTAACAATAAAATTTTTCCTTCTTAACTTAGCTTGTACTTGAAATTTCACAAATGTATTGTTTCAAAAATTAACAAAGGGCAAATAAGATTAAAAAGCAAAAAATAATCCTAAAAAATACAAAGTGACATATAAATAGAATTTTTTATTTTTGATCGTTGGTAATAAAATTTTTTATTTACCAAAAAAAATAAAAATAGAATTTTTTAAGTATACAATTAATAAATTTTTGGTAGAATAAAAAATTCTATTACCACAAGCACGAGCAAAATCAGTACAAAGATCTAAATCTCCTACCTGTCACCTTCTAGGAAGGGTTCAGATAAGAAGACTAAGACCCAAATAAACACCTATTAATTGAAGGCCACCTTCTAGGAAGGGTTCCTTCATCAATAAATGTTAAAGTTCATTACAAATTCTACCAACTAAATGCTTATTTGGCCACCTCCTAAAATCTCTTACACAGAACAAGACCCTAAATGCAATATCTTTAGAAATAATTCGAAATCTATGAAAGGGGAAAGAACTGCAATTGTTGAAAGCCCTTGAATTTCTCTCTTGCCAAATGTGGTACACAGCAACAGCCACCACCGCCCAAAACAACCGACGCTTCCATCTCCGACAAGCATGCATCACCCATCGACACCATCTATTGAAACGGAAGGGAAAGCTCGAAACGCCCAGCCAATTCAAACACAGCTGCATCAAATTACGACTCCATGGGCAAACAAAAAAGAGATGCTAAAAAGTCTCCTCAGATGCCATGCATAAGCTACAAAAATTCGGTGAGTAGCTCCATTTCATCTTGTCTCTAGTTAATAATTTTTCCTGAGTAGCTAGCCATGATATAAAACAATGTTTAGGGATTGATAATGGATTCCAATCAAATTTGTACATAGGAAAGGTAGAACGATTTCCCCTCAAGAATCGATACCCTGAAGAAATGGTGTAGACACCATCTGTACAATCAATCCACTGATTATTTCGGTAACCCAATCTTAGCTTATCCCGAATCTTCAAAATTTGCTTCCAATGCCAGCTTTGGCCCTGCACCCATTGACAATCCCAAAACGAATCATCTTTGATGTAGTATGAATGAACCCACCGAACCCACAGACAGTCTTTTTTAGTTGCTATACTCCAGATCTACTTACCAAGAGCAGCTTGATTCCAATACCCACAGTGTTGGATACCTAGACCACCAAGTTTCTTCTCATAGAAAACAGAGTCCCATGCTACCTTTGCATGATAATATCCACCATCCTTTGCTACCCAAAGAAATTGACGACAATGATTTTGAATTTCCTTGATAACCCCTGAAGGAATGATAAAAATCGAGGCCCAATAAATATGGAAGCTCATCAACACAACATTAATCAAACATACCCTAGCTTGATAGGATAAGTTTCTAGTCTTCCAATAGTTTGTACTTCTTAACACCTTATCTACAAGACCCTGACATGTATTTGCATTCCAATTCTTGGATGATAGAGGGATACCAAGATACTTACATGGAAAACTCCCTTTCTGAAAGTTAGTAATGGCCATAAGAAGGTTCTCAGTATCAGAAGAGATTCCAGCCATAAAAATATGTGATTTTTCTGGACTAACCTGCAATTCTGACCAGCTTTCAAACTCTTTGAGGGCTTGATAAATTATCTTGACACTAGCAGGGTGTGCCTTGCAAAAGATCATAAGATCAGCTGCAAAGGCCAAGCTCACAAGCCTATCAGCCTTACCATTTTAATTAATAAATTGATTATGGGAAGTAAATGATTTTGAAGACAGAAACCAAATAATTTTTTTCGATTCTTCATCCTTTCCATTTTAATTCACCTTTAAGTTTTTTTTTAAGGGCAAAATTTGACAAGAAGGGGAGATTGGGAAAATTTTGAAGCTAACAGGAATCAAATCAAATGCTTGTATTTTATATTTTGTAACTCTTAACAACAAAACTATTTGTTTAGGACAATTTTAATTTTAAGAAAATAATTGAAAGTGTCAAACATCGATATGAAGTGCTAAATTTTAAAGATAGAATTAAGTTCAAGCGTTTAAATTATTTAACACTTTAAATATTACGGCAGTATTAATTTTGGGTCAAAGTTTTTTTCTTATTGGCCGAAAGTGCATTCGACATCTAATCGTCTATGAGGTGTATCGATCATCTAAGTAGGTTTTACGTTTATCAAAAACGATTATTTCATATGCATGAGGTGGATCGAACCCCCTGGCGTCTTGCTTAAAAAATCAAATATCTACTAACTATGTAGAATCTTGTTTATTGGGTCAAAGATTAAAATAATTAACTTATTGTCAATGGTTATTAAATATAATTTATTTATCCAAACAATGTAATAAATAAATTTTGTGGATCAGAGAGGGCTAATTTTGTGGCATGTTGTTAGAGTACATCCATCTCAAGTAAAAAAAAATGTTTACCAATCTCAACCATTGAATATTTTTTACGAAATAATCTCAATCATTGAATATAATAAAATATTAAAATCATTAAACCTTAATTCTTGAATTTACATTAGAATTTACTCTAAATTCATGCTATGGTGCTTCTGATAAAATGTAAGTTTCACTTATGATGAGACTTACCCAACTAATAAAATACTATAGCACTTCCCTCAAATGATTATAAATGTATTAGTATTTCTTATCTTGTTAGTAAATGCTTTATTTGTTTGTTCGCCACTTAAAGACCCTTCTTGGATACTAATCCAAAAGAAATAAGTTGTATGTGGGATAGTTTATGGGTATCCTTCCAAATCATACATATATCAACCATATGTGTAAAGCTTAGGGAAAAGGCCAACACTTTTAGAAAATTAATATACTAGGGTAGGTGGTTTGAATCGAAATATAGTTATAAGTTTTCGAGTTCTCCATCCATTATTCAAACAAATGAATAAATTGGAGTGCCAATACCATATTATGATCAATTTAAGTGAAATCTTGCACAATTTACACACTCACACGTGACTCACATCGAACATATAATTGAAGGTGTTTTTTAAAAAATCTCACAATTTAACATATATCTCAGAAGAATATTTCTTTGGGATGTTTATTTTTCTATATCTAGTTGAGATGAGACAAACAATATGATTTATTATCTATTATGATCTTCTACCTGCAACAAAATCTAGATAGAAGCTATTTATGTTCGTTTCCTTATTTCTATATTTAATATAAAATAAATGTCATCGTTCAAACTAGTTAGTTTTATAACTCTTGAAGGGAGCTCTAAAACATGTAACCCTCCATGTGAAGATAAATGGCATCGTCCAAAGTTATTCATATTAGTATTTTCCTTCTGTATTTTTTTAGCGAGACTTTCATTTCATAGAAAAGTAGCAACTAGAATACAGATTCAGGGTGAAATATGACAAAACTCCAAATTTGAAATGAACATTTTAATTGATAGAAAAAGAAATTACACGATGTACAACAATAAATATGCCGCCCCAGAGACCAAAGTTTCCTACAACACATACAATACAACAATGGCTTGATGTGCACAGACTAAGTCTCATACAGATACCAAATTCTCCAAATAACAACATAAATGAGTGTCAACCATTGCACAACACATTGTATAATAAATAATACTTTCCTAATAACCACTTAACTTCTAATAATTGACTACACAAGATTTTCCCCCAAATATTTGATACTACCACATCCTAACAACTGTCTAAACCATTTAAATAACCAAATCTACCACATGACAGATAGGTGGTTCCTATCATTTACGACCCCAAGAAAATCAGCCGTGTCGTCAAGGTGAATATTGGAAATTGACTAATCAGGATAGACTCCTTCACTTGGGTTGTGTCTACAATTGACATTACTCTTTGCACTTTCTCTGCAACTGTTTGGATTACCATTGTACAATGATTTGGGTCTGGAGGCTCCGATGGTGGACATTGGGTGAACATATGTGAGACACCGAACTCAGCCACCCTATACACTTCAGAGGACAAACAGATGTCTAGCATGCACACTCTTTTATCACACTCTCCAAATAACAACACAAATATATTGTTCAAGAGACAAAAGTCTCCTACCGCACACACAAGACAACAATGCTTGTTGTCTCAGAGGTTACAAAAAATGTTATGTGTCCTAAACTCTCAAAATAACAACATAAATGATTGCCTACCATTGCACAACACATTATACAATAAAAATAACTTCTGCTAATAAACACTTAACTACCAATAAATGACTACATAAGATTTACACCCAAATACTTGATACTACCATATCCTAACAAATGTCTAAACCACGTAAAAAACTAAATCTGCCATACGATTGATAGGTGGTTCCTATCAAACTACGTGTAAAGGTATGACATAAGTCGCTCTTGAGCTATTAAAGTTTTCGCTTATGACGATTTAGACTCTGAAAATATTAAACTATGAAGGTCAATCAAGTCTAACAAAGAATTTATGATCCTTATATATCAATTAAGATTAAATATTATTTGATATATGGGAAAAACAAGCAGAAAGAACGAAAAACCAAAATAAAAAGAAATCATTATATGATGCCCAAGAAATTAGAAACATGAAAGATCAGACAACTAAACTTAAACTTAACCAAATAACTCATAATCAACATTCCATAAGTCCATAAGAAGATCAAACACTCAAGATTATTGTAAATCGACAAATTTGAGCATATGTAAAAAAACTCTCCAGATCTAAATTATGCATATCACACTTCCATTTTCCTTATCTTACATTCCAAGAGGAAGAATGATATGATGATGCCTAAGGCCAAGTTGTTCTTCTTCTACTTTAACCTTGGTTTTCACTTGTATGCTGAGCCATAACAGAAGAGGATTTCTTACGGCGGTTATTTCTTTGTCGGATTCTTGACTTAATTCTCTCCCCTTTCTCTTCTTTGGTTTCATGTTTGTAGTGCACAACCCTAACATGGGATGCGAAAAGTTGCGAAGTAGAGAACTGACCCCTGCACTTAGAACATGTGAATTTCTCGTCTTTACTCCACGCAAGACTATGAATTCGACCATCACCATTGTTATTATTATCATTACCCATATCGTTAATATCAAAATGGGCAGCAGCAACAGTACCAATGGTAATTGAGTGATTGTTGTTTCCTCCTATGTTGAGTTCATTAGTTGGAGGAATACCAACATTAAAAGTGGGGGATTTTAAAATGTTAGGGAGACTGATACATGGATTTGGGGCTTTGTGGTTCGTCACTCCATGATCATGATACCCATTGGTATTGTAATTGATATTTGACCCAAAATATTTCCAAGCTGAATGGTTGTACAAAATATTTGAATTTTTTAGCTCTTCAGCACTTATTGTGCGTATAATTAGCTTATTCGGTGGCAAAGATGATGATGATGATGATGATGATGATGAGTGCACAAGTTAATTTCTTCCAGCACTCAACCCACCACTTCTTATAGCAAGAGCTTCTTCAACAGAATTATTTTTAGGCTTAGATGACGGTAAAAGAGGAAACAGAGGAGTTGTACTTGTGCTAACATTTGTGGTAGGAGGGTGAGCAACAAAAATACCTGTACCAAAAACAATTCCAAGATTTTGATCAGCATGGTTGGGGTTTGATGAAGAGCTAGCAAGGTGATTCTTTTCCATGGTGACGGAAAGATGAAAGGTTGAACAAAGAGAGATAAAGAAAGATATTTTTCAAGACAAACTCAAGGTGAATGTAACGCGTGTCTTGAACTCCTTTTTATAGTGGGTTGGTGATGCTAAAATAGTACTTAATTGCTAAGCAACTAAATAGATTGAATATATTTTTGGAGATTTTTGCCAGAAGAATAAATAGTGACTTATGATTAATATTTCCACTTCAATTAACCTTAACAAGTGTTCTTAAGGCACTTGTTAGCAATACTCCTTATTCAATACTTTAAGTATTATGGTAGTATTAATTTTGGGTCAAAGATTTATTTTATTTGCGCCAAGTGTATTCTCCAGCCAATATCCAAAAATTAATTCCTTTTTAGACATAAAGATCATCAAAGTGGGTTTTGCATCTACCAACAAATCTTTTTGATACTCACAAAGGAATCAAACCTCTGACATCATGTTTAAAAAACTCGATCTTTTACCGACAATGCTGAGTCTTGTTGCTTGCTTGGGTCAAACAAATTAATTATTACTTTATTATGAATAGCTATGGAAAATAATTTATTTCTCAGTCCAATGTAATAAATGAATTTCGTAATACCTCATTAATTATTATTAATTATACATTGCATGTGACGCTTTCTTTTAACTTGAAAATAATTAATATTTCCAAATAGTTGAACACTTGCTATCAAAATTAGGACTAGAAAATTTTTAATTTTTAAAACTAGTACTTGCTCCTTCATAAACCCTTTGTAACATAAACCATTTTTGAATTCGGCTTAGTAATATCTTAGTTTCGAAAGGACTCTCGAGATAACATTTCCTTAATTATCGAAAAAATTATTTGTAGTTATTAGTAAAACATATCATTTGTCTCTCGAGTGGTTTGAAATACATAAGAATATAAACTTATCGCCGAATCCTTTTTAAACATAAATCAGAGTTCGCGGAAGTAAAAATAGTACTTATGGGGCACTGCTGAGGTAAAGAAGACATCATATATATATATATATATATATATATATATAAGTCATAACATACAACCCCATCAATACTGTCAGTAGCAAGTGATAAAAAGTCGAGATAGCAAGTTTTGATAAAACATATACAGACCAGCTGCATGAAATAAAAGCTCACTCTAAGACCTCTCAGTATATACAATATATAACAAAATCCAAAACAGAAGTCCCAGAGCAAGTCATCGGTGTCCTCAGCAGCTCCTCAGATCCTCCACAGCTCTATCCCTAGGATCTAGGATCCAAAACATCTATGCTATGCAGGCTCTTATGAACCAGCGGGTCCACCTCTCACAGAAATAGTCGGCTCAACATGCACCTCTTCCTCGCTCTCATCCTCCACAAGGTCCTCTTCGACCTCGCCCGACTGTGTAGAGACCCCACCACTGGGTCTAGGATCTGCAGAAGCAGTCTTATCATAGTCAGTTGGACCAGGAGAAGGCGTCTCCTCAGTGACAACTCTATGGGAGGAAGGATGGGAACGAGTGGCAGCTCTAAAATGAAAACTATGAAAACGACGCATAGGTCGAGCCGGGGGTGGTCCTCTATATGTATAAAAGGGTGGAACATGCATAGTATAGACTAATGGGATCCGAAATCGACGAGGTCGCACTCGCACCAGAGGGTTAGGGTGGTAGAGAGTGATCTCAACCTCCCCCTCAAAAGTGGCACGGTGCTCCTCATACGTCCATATACCACTAGGAATAGGGCATATCTCGATGCAAGCTAGGTATCTGGCCATCACCTAAACAGGTTACAGGGAGTATGTATACACCAATACATAATTGATAAAGACTAAAACTACAATCACAAGTATATCATGGACAGATCATAATGCAAATAAATATGAGCACACCAGTTTTCAACATTATAACTCTTATAATGCAAGTGGCATGATGTATGATTTTCTATCCACAACTGAGGCCTCTAAAAGTCCATCTTGGACGTCCATCCAATACACCCTTGTGTTCCCGGAACACCGACATTCGTTCCCAGAACGTAATGCCGAACCATACTTGGATAATAAGCATCACTCCCGGAGTGTGCACCACGTTCCCAGAACGCATACGTTCCCAGAACGCATCAAAACCAGGTCCCGGACACTGGCCACATATCTATAATGTGTCATCAAGTAGGTTATAATTTGGTACACCGGAGTACCCTCCTCATATTTCCAGAATATGATAAACGTTCCTACCAACCAGACTTCCAGTCTATATGGATGCACAATTATCGGGGTTGGTTTTATCTTTACATTAATTAATGTGATTTAGAAATATTCCAATTTCCCTTTTTGAATGATTGAATTGAGGCATAATCTTTGGCATAAAATTCTCCTTTGAATCTTTCTCAAAACATGCCTTTTAAACTTAGATTGGGTAAAACAAAGTCAATGGTATTCAAAAACTTAACCTTTTATTTTTCAGATTCAGGTACTAACCGGTTACAGTCTCAGGCTAACCGGTTAGAATTACAGACCTGAACTGTTTACCATTGCAATTCAGAAAAACCCCTTTTTCTTGAATTCTCTACCCAATCTATACACCAATTAAACATTGTTTTATGCCTCAAAATCACAGTTTCCATCATTCAAAATTAGAATCACATTTGTTTCCAATAAAGCATAATTTCCTCTTGAAATTATTTCATTGAATTAAGGTATGAACATCCTACCCTCAAATCTGAACCATGACACTTTAATAATTTATGTTCAGATCATTTATAATGGAATCACAGTATAGGTTTGAGCAGAATTCCCCAAAGACTTAAGGACTGATTTGATAAACTAATTTTCTTTGAAAATTCTGCAGTGTCTAACCGGTTACGAATATCGAGTAATCGGTTAGATTATGCAGTCAGTCCTTCAAAATAAGGGTTTTAACACATCATTTTCTTTAGTTCTCAAATCTAACCACATTCCATCATGCAACAAGGGTCATATACCTTAAACAAACATGTTTCATCCCAGAAACCAAATTCAAAGTGCATGCATCAAGTTCTTTGCATCAAATTGCATAAAAATTCATATAAACACAATTTAACACAACAAGACTCATACTAAGCATTTAGATCCAAAATTTAGCATCCATACACTTTGCATGCATCAATATAAAATTGCTCAGAACCACAGTGAGCAAAACTTTGGCCTCCAAGCCTTTGTGTCATATTGCACATAATGCCCTTTTTGAGTTTTGTTACTCAAATCCTAAATCATTTGAATTTTAGTCTAAATCTAGTATAAGGTAGACTTCTCCCATACCTTAAGACTGAGTTTGATGAAGATTAACACAGAAATTGAAGAAAACTCCACAGATTCTCACAAACCCTCAAATCTGCTCTCAGCCACGAATTTCACCAACAGGGTCCAAAGACCAGAAATTTTGACATAGCAAATGGCCAAAGAAATTGGGGAAAACAGTTAAGACTCAAAATAGATAACATGCACTAGAGAATCAAAGAGATTTGAGACTTAAAGGTTGGCTATACTTACCAAAATCCAGTCCCAAACTAAGCTTCCTGAATCAGAAAACTCAAACTCCAGCTATTCCAGTTCCAACTTCTAGGATCAATTTCTCCCTCCACAGACACTCTTAGCTCACAAACTCTATATCAATGGAAAGCCCTTGATTTAAGCTTTCCAAAAGTGTATCCTCGTTCTCTGACTCTCAAGGAAGAAGAAGAATTGCTTTCAACAAATTGAAAACCCTAATCAGCCTCTCCACTTCTAGTTTCAGAGAAATCAACCCCATTTCTCATCAATCTTAGCTTTTTTATAGAGGAATTCGTTTACATGCAGAGAGGCACGCGTCTTCCACTATGAATTAAGTGGGATTCGTGGCGATTAATCGAATTAATCCAGTGATTACTCATCAAAATCCACTAACCCAGTTTCTGGGTTCATCGTCTAACCGGTTACAGGGCATTACTAACCGGTTAGATTAGTACAAAATTTAAAAATTAATATTTTTAAATCTTTCCCTCCAAGAACCTTTTCAATATCACATTTAGGTCCTATTCCAGGGACTAAAATGCAATATTCTTATGTTTTGCATTTTTTTGCCATATAAAAATATTTCAACTTATTTTTATATTTTAGGCTAATTAAATACAAAACATAACTTGGGAAATTTCTATAAATTAATAATAAAACTTTTATTATTAATTTCCTATTATTCGGGAGATGAAAATTAGGGGTGTTACACTACTCCCCCACTTAAAAGGAATTCCGTCCCCGAAATTCTAGCTTACAAAAATAACTCCGGATACTCTTGACGCATCTTCTCCTCTAATTCCCATGTAGCCTCAGATACGTCAGCATTTTCCCATATCACCTTAACCAAAGGTATTTCCTTTCCCCTGAGTCGCTTGACTTCACGATCTTCTATCTGAATCGGTCTGGTCTCGAAGGTCAGGTTTTCCTTCAAAGTTAGGTCGTCAGGTTGGAGTTTCAGAATAACTTATGGGTCATGCACATACTTCTTTAATTGCGAAACGTGAAAGACGTTGTGCAAGTTAGATAAAGAGGGTGGTAAAGCCAATTGATAAGCAACATGACCCACTGTCTTAAGAATTTGGTATGGACCTATACACTTAGACGAAAGCTTTCGGGTTCTCAAAGCTCTACTGATTCCTTTCATCGGAACTACCCGAAGGAACACATGATCGCCCTCAGAAAACTCTAATGGTTTTCTCCTCTTATCCGCATAACTCTTCTGCCGACTCTGAGCCGCTTTCATCTTTGCCTGAACCATTTTGATCTTCTCAGATGTGTAACACCCCACAAATTCCTCGTATTAATTTAAAACGCTAAAGAAAGTATTTTTGAGAAAATTGTTTTGAAGGAATATTTTTCTTGAATGATTTTTCTAAATTCACGTTTTAAGAAGATAAAAGATCCTAAAGAATAATTTTTTGAAATAATATTCAACATTTAGAAATTGAGTTGTCTTTCAAATTTATATGCTTGATATTTTTGGAAAAGTACATGTGATATTGGTGTGAGTCTTTGTATGATTATTTCCTAGATGTGTGTATATATGGTTTTGGGTATGCTTAGTATGATGTGAGTATTTAATTATGGAAAAGAATATGATGCATGTGTAAATGTATGTGAATATATGTGTAGGAGTAATGCATGATGCATGAATGAATGGATATATACATGTAATGTGTGTGTGTGATGAATATGTATGCATTATCACATGAACTCATGCTATGTGTGAACAAGGAAAATAAAATAAATTATATGTAAATGTGTATGTGTGTGCATTAGCATGTGGTTCGGCCATGCAAGTAGTGGGAGAACCAAATGGGAATGATTTCCTTGAGTATTAAGAAAATGAAAACTAAATAGAAAATAGGGGGAGACTAGGTTGTATGAGTCATGGAACCTAGGAGGACTTTCCTTCCTCCATGTCCCCCATGAATGACCCCTCCCATGCAACTTTAGAGCTAGACCAAATTTCCCTTCCATTTGCATCCTTGGCTGAGTTTTCAAAGGACAAAAAGGGAAGTCCATGAAATTCCTATATAAATCTTTGGCCTTAGTTCATTTCCACACTTCCTTTTCTTTCTTTCATTTCCCCTTCATTTCCATTCCACTTTCTTAAACACATTCTAAGAGGCTCATCAAACCTCTTAGAGAGAGAGAGAGAGAAGGAGGTCGTGGGTAAGAAGGAAGAAGGAGGAGGAAATTAAGCCAAAAACCTAGAGTTCTCCTTGATGATCCAATCACATAGAAGCTAGAAGACCTTGATTTGGTGGGTAGATCGAATAATCATGGAGGAAATTGTAATAGTTTAGACTCTTCTCTTTTGACCTTGTGAATCTTTTCTTTTTCTTCTTTTCATGTTAATTTCCTAAGCATAAATGATGGATACAAAGGTGTTTGTGCTTGATCATGAAATTTTAAAGCTTAAAGAAACTTGTAAAACGTCTAACTACCGGACTTCATAACTCGTTTAAGGTCTTCATGAAAGGTCTTAAAGCTTTTCAAATCAAATCTTAAAGATCTAAAGCTTTGTTGAGATTTTTGTAAAAGCTATAAGTAAATCTCTTTGCATGTCTATTTTTCTTTCTTAAACCGTGACTTCAAGATGTTTTTAAGAGTTTACTTGATAAATAAATAAGTGATTTAAACTTGGTTGGTACTAAAGTTAAAATCTTGGGTGTTGCATGTTGATTGTAATGATTGGAGTTCATGCATGTGTTAATCGAACCTTAATCTTGAAATTTTAAGAATAAATAAACTTATAAAACCCTAGATCAAGAGCCCAATGATTCGGCCTTGACTAGATTTATGGACCCTGATGCTTTTTAATTTAATTCAAGTCATTGCATGTTAATCTTAGGATTATAAAAGTTGATTTGAGTGATTGAAAGTGTTTGATTTTAACTTGATCTTAATAAAGCTTTAATTTTGTCTTGATCTTTGAAAAGTTTGGTCCTTGAATTCTTTTCATGAGATTTATAAATAAAAGGTTTTAATTTTGTGTTGATCTATGGACAAGTCTTGAGTATTAATACATGCATGTTGTTTTTGAACCAAAAGATTTAATTCCTCTTCATTGCATGCCACGGTTTTGACCACTTCTTACTCAAAATGATTTTTATCCTTGATTTGTGTCATCCCATGACTTGATCTATAGGATTTAGGTCCATGCATGTGGTTTTTGAACAAAGATTTTATTTCCTTAAGGATCACCTCGGTTTTGTAAAAAGAACCAAAGGAAATGAGTTTTGAAAAACAATTTTTGTTTTGGTTCATGATTCTTTGTGCATGCATGTGAAAGATTTGAAAGTAAAACTTTGATCTATGATGATGTGCATACGATCTAGACCTAGGACAAGGAAACCATGATTTGTTTTCATGAAAAAGATCCATGCATGTTAACCTTGTGTTTTTGCATGAATCAAAAACCTTGTTTTTGACAAAATGAGATTCGGCCTTACATGCTAGTTAGACTAGGATTATTTTCAATGAAATGACATAAAAACAATGAGTATGTTTTGTGAAAATAAATTGTTTGAAATTATGTTGTGAATGTGTAAGCTCTATTCGGTTTTTGGATTGAAAATAAAGGGAATAAATGAATTAATTGGCTTGGAAGAAAGTGTGGTGTTTGAAGGAATATGTATGTGTACGTATGTGTATGTATATTCGGCCGTGTAATCTAAATAAACCTAAGGAGTTTAGTTGCATGAAAATAAATTTACTTAATGGTTTTTGAAAAGGATTTAAGTTGTTTAAGACAAGAAAAATAAATATAAAAATGTTTGGTTTATACCTTTGGTTCAATTCGGTTTGTAAATACATGCATGACTAAATGTTTTGTTATTTGTGAGTGGTATGATTGTTTTGATGATTGACTAAATTGGTTATATATATATATATATATATATTTCTAACTAAGTGATAAAGTGTTGATTGGTCGCTTGTATGTTGAGTGATATTTGGAAAACTATTGAGTGTGTAATTGATTTTAAAATTTATTGGTTTTAAAATAATTTGATTGAAGTTGTTTGGAATTGTTGGATCGTGTTTATGGCTGTCCAAGAGTTATTTGATAACAAAAACGCTGATTTCAAAATGTTAATTTTCGGTTAACAAAGTAATTGAAACAAAACTGTTTTTACGATGTATTCGAGTTTTCTTAAAACGAAATTGGTGAAACAAACCTTTGTTGTCCAGAATTGTTTGGACTTGTTTCTTAAACCTTAAAAATGTGTTTATATAATTTAAAGAGTGGTTTTCAAGTGATAATTGATTTCAAAAAAAACCCGGATTGAAAACGGGGCATTTTTCGGTGTTTTCGAACGTAATTGAGGTGCTATCCGAAATGGATCAGCAACCACATAAATTGATTTAAATCATTTTATGAAATGTTTTCAAATGGTTTTAAAACATTTAAAGCGTTAGAAAATATGGGAATTGTTTTGATAAAACCACAAGTGTTTTAAGTTTTCGATTGGGAACGGGAAGTGTCACGGATTAAGCAAAGATTTTCTTAATACACGATCGTAAAGCAAGAGTGTTTTATTTAATACGAGGAACGAGAGGTGTTTAAGTTACGGAAAAGATTTTCTTAATACAAGTTAATAACATAAGCGTATTTTATTTAGTACGAGGAATTTGGAAGACGAGGGATTGGAGCAGCCGGTAGTGCAAGGATCCAAGGAGACGGTACGCATTAAATAGCTGGAGCTCAGGTGAGAGAGAAGCTTTCCTAAGACACCGTGGTCGTTAGGTGATATATTAGGACGTTCCGTATCATCTCAAATATCGGAACTAAGTGGTTCGGAGTCAGTAGTATAAGTGGCAATTGTCTGTGTTGTGTGACCACTTATACGAAGGTGACGAAGGCCACAATGTTGTTGTGTGATGAGTGTGTGATTGATAGCATGCTTTTATGTTTTTATTTCATTATGCCTAATGATGTTTAATGCTGTTAAATTAAATGAGTAATATGCTGATAGACACATCTTGAATGAGAAATGAAAACAAAAGGAATAAGTTGAGAGAGTAATGAAATTGAAAGAAAAGACACAATGAAAAAGATCTAAGGATTGGAAATAAGGTATGTGCTGGAAAGGAAAGAAAGAGTTGAGAATTGGGGAATGAAATTAAGGATAATGTTGAGAACGAGCCAGAGCTGGGAAGAGTGACGTGAATGTGAATATGAGGTATGGTTTGAGTGGAGCTGGGCTCCTTGGTTTTCGGTTTTAGTCTGGGACTAGTGTCGAGTTGAGCTTGCTCCTCCATTAGCGCCCAGCAAAGTTGTACTTTTTGAAAAGGTTTTTGAAAATAAATTTTGTGAAAAGTGGTGAAAAGAGATTTTTGAGAAAGTTTGAGAGATGAGATTGAGTTGTTGATGTGATCCCAGCTCTGCGTTATGTGAGGAATGATGAGAGAAAGATTGTGCCAAGTTAGTGGTCGGGACTCGTTGAAGGGTTGCATGAAGGACGGGCCGACCTTAGGATAAATTAAAAGATAAAAGACTTAAAAGACACACGCGGTGAGGTATGAGAGTGCGAAGTAGTGGAGAGGAAGAAACGATAAGTATCTGCGGATACTTAGGACGAGATTGCATTAGGAGAGGACGATGACGGTGAAACGTCAAGAAGTCTAGAGTATGTTTCTAGGCAGAACGAACTCCACATGTGGCGCACTAACGTGGTGGGGACTGGGTCTAATGTCGTGGCAAGTTCTGCGGGCCCACTAGAAACATACTGTCGCCCCCTAGATTGCAAATCGAGAACAGTGAGAGGGACTAGAGTGGGGCATTTGTTTGCCACTGCGAGGCAGTGTGCCATGATTGTTATGAATTGATATTATTGAGGCAGAGTCCTCCTGGCCTGGGGCCATTTGTGTTGTGACAGCCGTCGTGCCCGCACGGTAAAGGTCCTGTACTCTTGTTTGCTTCCGACTAGGTGGGGTGGATGACCGAGGAGATGTAGACGTGAGTGATAGCCGAGAACGAGATGATTACTTTGATGAGATCTTAAGACTCCCCAATCACTAGAAGTTGTGAAGTGATAAGACTGAACGAAAAGGGAAGTGTAGTTATGAAAGGAAATGAGAAAGAAAGAAAGAACGTTTATAGGAAGGAAAGCAAAAATTGATAAGATAAAGCAAAAGGATAATGATAATAATAATGAATGTTAATAATGATAATAGTATTGAGAATATGCTTGATTGTAGTGTGTTTGTATGTTGCTGCATTGTATGTTGTATGGTCCTATTATCTCGCCTATCGTAATCCCACACCGTCGACGATTCGTCGTTCGGAATGCTTACTCTCTCCTGTTTGTTGGCATATCGGTGCTGCTGGTATTTCAACGGGTAGATGGAGTACTGCATGGATATCGCCATATGGAATAAGCATGGGAGAGGTTGGAAACATACTCCAAGCGGATGGGCATGGACCGGTTATAATGAGATCGTGATTCCGGATCCGGAGCATCAACTAAGCGGAGCTAATCTGGAGCTACACTTAGGGCAAGTCAACGTACGAGGTTTCGAAAGCTACGAGGAGAAGGTCCGGTGCGAGCAACAGAGAAGTTTCATTGTAGCCGATGGGGTGGCACGCAAGTCTTCCAACAATGAGGAAACCACCACACAAGCGACATCGTCTTCGAGGGCGAGAAGAGAACTGATAGATACTAAATTTACTTGAAAATATATTATATTTTGGATACTTATTAAACATAATTTTATAAAATTCAATGGAAACTATGTTTATATCAGAATGTTTGCGAATTACATGCCCAATTATGAAAAATGAAATGAAACTAGAGAATTTACTAATCTAAAAACTCTTATTTTGTAGGAAAGATGATTTACCAAGCTGAGTCCAAATTCCATGCTCAAAGAATCAAAACCTGTACCTAAAAGAGAATGCAAGTTGGAAATTGAAGAACAAAGTCTTATTTTGACTCAGGACCTCGCGCCCGAGCGCCACATCTGGCGCCTGAGCGCCATTCCCTCTCGCGCTTGAGCGCGACCTTGGCGCTTGAGCGCCGTGGTCAAAATTGTTTCCCGCCAGGCTGGCCACCGACTTATTGTTTTGACCGTAATTGGCGCCTGAGCGCCAATTCTTCAGGCTTGAGCGTCGGTACCTTTTGAAAACTATATAAAGGGGCCTCCAAAACTCAAAAAATAGAGAGAAGGTAATTAAAAATCCCTAGAGCATGAGATTGGCAATTCTAGAGCTAGGAAATTGTGATTTCAAGGATTATACATATATATGTTTGTAATCTCATTCAAATTCTCTAGTTCCAACAATACCATGAAGAACTAATTCTCTAATGGGAGCAGATGTAGCCAACCAAGTTCGAATATACTCTGGTGATTCATATTTATAATTTAATTCTTTTAATATTGGTATTTTCATTCCGTTCTTAAAGTCTGAAGCTAACTGATCACTAGTTTCTTAATCTCGAATTTATTCCGTATCTGGAAAGAACTGTTTAGATTCCGACTTGAATGAATTTACTTGATACTTTATTATGCTAGGAATAGATAATAATGAATCAATTGCTTAAAGATGCTGAATCTTAATGCTGGATAAATTTGTTAAATATGCGAGGAATCGATACTTAAGGAATTTATCTTAGTAATTTATATGCAAGGAATTGATATAAAGGACTTATGTGCATCACATCAATATACTAAATTGAATTATGAATCACTAATCATCAGGTATATAAAAGCTTGGAAGGTGAAATCTTCTCCCATATTTTTAATTCAAATCTCTAAAACAACTTAATTCTAACAACTCAACTCAATTCAAGTAATAATTCAAAAATATTCACTATATAGCAGAATGAGTCTCTTATTAATTTTTAATTGAGCATCCACATTTTATTTTATCGTGATTGGTTATATCACCTACTTTACTTTAATTTTATTGTCTTCAATCTTGTCTTAATTCCACAAAACAAAACAAAACAAACTCCTATCATATCTACTCACTTAATAAGTTAAAAACAAAAGAATTAATAAAAATTTCCTTTGTTCCCTGAGGATCGATACTCTACTTTCATTATCTACAAGTTGAGATTATTTTTACTTATCCAGAATCCCAACAAGTATTTTGGCGTCGTTGCCGGGGAACATAAAATGCCGATTTCTATAAATTCTGAATTTTAAGCTTGTTAATTTTAGTTTGTTTAGTTTAGTTTATTCAATTTTCATTTTTGCATTAATTCTTGCTTTAGTTCCTTTTGGTTTATGCTATTACGAGGTCAAGTTCCTTTAGACCAGTTACTTTTTGATCAAGAAATTGGAAAGACTTTAAGGAGGAATAAAAGCAAAGCCAAAAAGCGAAAGCTAGAGGAAGAAGAAGGATCATCACAAACTCTTTTAAATTCAAAAGCTGACGAAATGGTGAATGAAGAGGAAAATCACACAACTCAACCTAAAAGGACACTTGGAGATTATGCAATGCATCAAGGACCTAGACACTTTTCAAGTATAGCCATTCCATCAACATTCAAGGCGGTGGAGATCAAGCCAACATACCTCAATTTAATTGGTGCACATCCATTTGCCGAAATGGACCATGAAGATCCATATGCTCATTTAGCAACTTTTTATGAGTTATGTGGAACAATGGGCTTTGCAGAAGACAACCTTGAAGCAGCTTACTTAAAATTATTTCCCTTCTCTTTAATTGGTGAAGCTAAAGAATGGTTAAAATCTCACCCTAATCAAAGCTTAACTAAATGGAATAATGTAGAAGAGAAATTCCTAATTCGATTCTTTCCACCTACTAGATATATTAGTGCCAAAGCTGATATCTCTACATTTAGGCAGGGATCAGATGAATCATTTTGTGAAGCCTGGGAACGCTTCAAATCTTTGCTTAGGAAGTGTCCTAATCATGGATTCGAAGATGTAGACCAGCTCAATATTTTTTGCAATGGTCTAAGGCCAGATACAAAAATGATCCTTGATGCTGCTGTAGGAGGCACAATGATGAATGTAGATGCTGAAAAAGCTACATCAATCATTAATGCCTTAGCTGCTACCGACCGGCAAGCTCAACATAACAGGAGGGTAGTGCATAAAAAGGGAATGCTTGATCTTAATACCTCTGATGCCATCCTTGCACAAAATAAGATCTTAACTCAACAAATTGAAGCCCTTACAAAGCAGATGGCCAAACTTCCTCAACAGTTGCAGATGGTAAGTACCAATACTGGACCACCGCAAAAATTGAAATGCGATTTTTGTGGAGGTGATCATCTTAATGGCCATTGCTCCCACCCTTCGAATGTTCATGAAGAAGAAATCAATTACATGAACAATCAAGGCCGACAAGGTAACTTAAATTCATATGGTAATAATTTTCAACAAGGTTGGAGAAACAACCATAATCAAAATTATGGTTGGAAGCAAGAAGCAAGTTCTTCAAATAGGCAGCCTCCATATCAACAAGCTTCCTATCAACCACAACAACAACATTACCCTTCAATGCAAGATCGAATGTCAAAAATGGAGGATACCATAGAGAAATTCATCCAAGCATCAATGATGAATCAGAAAAATACCGAAGCGTCAATCAGAAATTTGGAGACACAAGTCGGACAGTTGGCCAACAAGTTAAGCGAACAACATTCAGGACAATTCTCAGCCAACACACAAACCAATCCTAAGGAACAATGCAAGTCGATTACAACTAGAAGTGGTAAGACAATAGGGATAGGTATAAAAGATAATTTGATTATTGAAAATGAAGAAAATAAAAATAAAGATAGTAGTGTTGAAAATACACTACAAAAAAAACCATTTATTGCAACGACCTTTTGCAACGACTTAAAAAAGTCTTTGCTAAAAACAGGTGTTTTGCAACGACTTCAAAATGTCGTTGCAGAAAACAGGTGTTTTGCAACGACTTTTTAAATCGTTGCAAAACACCTATTTTCTGCAACGACTTTTTTTAGTCGTTGCAAAAGATCGTTGCAGAAGGTCTTCTGCGTCTGGCCCCTTCTCCTCTCGGCCGTGCATACCGGCGTCGTCGCCATTGCCATTGCGTCTCCCTCCCTATGAGCCGCTGCCAAGCTCCATCGCCGTCGTTGCTCTCCCTCCGCCATTGTCGCGATCCCTCTCTCTTTCCCTTCTCATGGCTCGCGATCTCCCTCTCGGTTTGGGCGTGAATCGCGACTCCCTGGACCCAAGCACCGCTGCCATGGCCACCAAGCTCAGTCGTCGAAGCCAGTCGCCACGAAGCAAGCGCTGCCGCCACGCTCGCGTTCTCCCCCACCCAGTCGCGAATCGCGACTCTCTCTGGGCCAATCACGAACCGCCGCGAATCGCGTCCTCCAGATTGGTATATTTTACTTGAACAAGTTTGAGCATACTCATGCTATGCTAGACTCAGCTTGTTTACAGCACTAGGATGAATTGTATAATTTCTATTGTGTGATGTTAAAGTTGTTGAAGTTCTGTCATTGTCTAAGACCTTGTTTGATTAATAATTGCTTTTTCTAGGTTCTGAATACAGAAGCACGCCATCATGGTTTCAATTTCTCAATAACGAGCTTGTCCGTGTGGCTTCATTTTCAGACCATGAAGCTTTTGACCATCCTGTGGCATGTAAGATTTTGGGACTAGCTAGAACTCTTGTTCTTCTTTTCTGTCGTTTCCTTTACTTTCGATTTTGTCTTTTAAATGCAGTAGTATCTATACTTAGGGATTTTTTTGTTATCTTTTTTAGGTTTCCTTCTACTTTCCTTCTTCAGTGTCTTATTGGATTTAATTTTATTTCCTCCTGAAAATAACTTGCAGGTCTTCTAGCTGTCTCTTCAAAGGATGAACAACCTATTAATAGATTTGTTGACCTTTTTAATACCAACAAGCTTCCTTCCCTTCTTAATGATGGTGCCATGGATCCAAAGATTTTGAAGCACTACTTGTTAGTGCATGATAATCAAGATGGCCCTGCAGATAGGTATCTTTTTTCTTGTGTCTGAAGCTGTTTATGCTTAGATACATGTTATATTGCACTCTTTGGCATTAATGATTACACATAGAACTTCAACTTCCTTATGTTACAAGTTCACAGGCTTCACACCGTTCTTGCCCTGCAAAGCTACCATTTTTTAATTTAAATTTGCTTGGGGTGTTCTACATTGTTAATGCATAACCTGATTTCTCTTCTTTAAATGAGACTATAGCTTATTTATCTCCTAAAAAATGTTCATGTTTTATTTTTTTAATTATTATTGATTATAGATTATTGATAATTATAATTGCAATCACACGTGTTATACTGCTTGGCTATAACATAGTATAATCATAGGACATCCCCCCATGACATTACAAAAATCCTATTCATTCTTCTTTCCTATACACTTTAGTATTAGTCAAAACATTAACTAAACTCTATGCTAAGTCTCTATAAGAATTGTCAGTTGGACCAAGTTTCTCTGTGCTAATCCCTCTAATTCTCCATTATAGTTCTCTCTGATTTGGGTTGCATTTTGCTGCACATTTGTTTCAGCATTTTGGAACACCTTGTTGTTTCTCCTTCCACACATACATGGCATACATGACAGTTTTTACTTCTGCAAATAACTCATGCCTCTTTGCTTTGCTCTTTTTTATTTTTCTGCATGCAATACTTTGGGGCTTTGGGACTGCTGCTACAACATTTATTGAAATCTGATTAAAATAGACCATAAATGCAACCTGCAACATTTATCGAAATCTGATTAAATTGAACAAATGCTTGAAATAAACCACAAATTCAACCTGCAACATTTCCTGATATCTGAAAAGTGAAAACATTTATCATAGGAAGTGATAAAAAACTATGACTAATAACTCAGCCTATAATAAAGAGATAGGGGGTGAGAAAATTTCATTTTGATATGCCATGCATGTAAACAAGTTGGCTCAAAGGGGTGACCTGAGAACACAAAGTAAATTAGGAAAATGCAGAAATAATATCTTATACACCAACAGATGATATGGCAGATCATCAAACCAATCCACCCTGTGTTCCCAGATTCACTCCTCTGAGAAAAACCGTCTTCTATATGGACTTAGATAGATCTTCTATATGGTTCAATTTTAATGAGTGATAAGGGAACATACTTTTTTTGGTTTAGGACCTTTTTCTTTTTATGGACTTGGATCTTGTATATAATACCAGATGTCACTCACTATGTTGACATTCTATTGACAGCATGAGGAGATGTGCTCATCTTTCCTACATTATTGACAAGAATAGTGTTACATTCACTTGAATTTTATCTTTATAGTTTTTTCTATTTCATTTAGTTATAATTTGTTATAATTTTATTCTTTTTTAGAAATTTATATTTTGATTTTAATTTTAATATAAACTTAGTCATGATGAACTGTGAGGTTGTGAGAGTTTTAGTAGGGTGCACCAAGTATTTTTCCTAGTGAAAATTGTAGTGTATTATTGAACAAAAGAAAAGAAATTACACCGAAGATGTTGTCATTCTAATGGCTAAATTGGCAAAGCACTTAAGCACGTGAACCTCTAAAACACATGAGGCTATTAATTTATCAATTTAAGGGTAAAAAAAAAGAATTACTAAGAAAAGAATATCTTATTTAAAAAAAATATATATCTTAACATTCCAATTTCTAACTCATCATGACTCAGGTATTTGGTTTCAAATGCTGACCACAAAACTAAACTACACAGCTTAATTCAAGAGGACAAACATTTCACAATAATCATGTGTCACTATAAAAATTATATTTTATAGCAGTTTTGGGAAATTATGAGAAATTATAGCATGGTTTTTTTTTTTTGTTTCCGTTGTTGAAGGTATAACTTTAACTCCATTGAATCCCAAATTCGAGTTTTGGGTGATTATGCTTTCATGCTACGGGATTATGAACTTGCCTTGTCAAATTATCGCCTAATTTCCACAGATTACAAGATTGATAAAGCCTGGAAAAGTTATGCTGGTGTGCAGGTAATTTCATGTTTTCAATTCCAATTGGAGGGGCCTTCAGACGATACATGGTTGTTACATGGGCTTTAGTTAGGGTCATCTGTATAGTTGCGGAAGGATGTTAAATTGGATTCAATTTCTTTTCCCAAATTAAGGAATAACTGTCCTTGATAACATAAGAGATATTTCAGAAGAATTCAAGTCTATCATTATTTCCACACCCGCGGATAGGTGACCCCTTATTGTGTATCCAATTATGTTTTGTATGCTTGCAACATTTTATATTTATTTACCTATTGTTCTTCAATGCACCGATGGATTGCTCATGAAATTGATTAGAATTGTTCATACTTACATAAGTTTGTATTCGAAATTGTAACCATTCCTTTTTCTCGAAAGATGAAAGAAGAATGAAGATAGTTGAGATTGGTGGAGATAAAGAGCTTTTAAATATGTTAAGCACGGCTAAAGATGATGGTACACGGAAAGCAGCTTTGGCCGCTCTTGATGCACTGTCACACTCAGGTGGTTCTTTAAATTCTTAATTGTTAATATTCTATTTAGTGTTCTTTGATGCTTATTATTTGATTTTTCTAAGTAGACTTCTTCTTTTTTTTTTTTTTTTTTTACATATTGCTTATCAACATGCTGGTGGAGAGGTGAATATTGAGATCACTTGTACCTTTGTGGTCCTAAGCTATAAACCTGAAGCATCCAGCCATTTACAAATCTGTGAGATGGAAACCAGCTGTAAGGGCAGAGAGTGGTGAGAAGCTTAGAAAACCATTACATGCTTAAGGTTTCTTAAGCTTAGCTAATGTTTTTCTGTAAGTTCATGATTAATTGTGTTTTGGCTGGCTTCCAGCTTGAGGGTCCTCAACTTATGGAATTTGGATTTAGAAATGCTATTTCCAAAGTAGGCGTGATCAAGTTGTTGTCTGATCTTTTCTGGTTTGGAATGTTTTACTATCTTTACAACAGGTATTCTTGCTATCTTTTCTGATCTATTCTTTTGCTTCAGTTAAAAAAAATATTCTTTTGCTCTATCTTGTCTTATTCTTCTAGGGTGTTTTATCCTTTTAGTTCTTGACCTTAGGCTATAGAGTTTCTTGCTATGTTAACTTTGCTACTTTCAGCACTTAAGAATTTATGTACGCACTCTCCTAGTCCTACTTTTTGAAGTGTGTAATTTTGACAGGACATCAATTTCAGGTCCCGAGCATACAAAGAATCAAGCAATGATGGATAATTGGTGTTGCTTGAGGAGATGGAGTAGAGTACAAAGGATATTAGAGATTTTGTATTTTATTTTAATGTATTTTTTTTTTTTTTTGGTTGCCCACCCGGTTCCCTAAGTACTACCTAGGTACATCCGGATCCGACCCGGGTCGCGTGCCTGACTATGGCAGGTGAGTCTCCCAACATGAATTTTCTGCATTCACAAGGACTCGAACTTGAGACCTTGCTTAAGCGAGACCGAGCCGCTTACCACTCGTCCCAACCCACATTGGTTAATGTATTTTTTTGTTTGGATTTATTTTGTATGTTTTTATGTTGTATCTTGTAAGAAACATAACTTATAATAATTGGATGAGTTTTTATCAAATGTATGTTATAAATTTAGTAATCATATAATCCTATTAAAAATATTTTAGAATTTGAAGCATAAAAAAGATTTCTTTGGTCAAATATATATTTTTTTAAACTAAAAAAGGCTATTGCAACGACAATGTTGTTGCAGAAGCCACAGGTGTTTTGCAACGACAATTTCGTTGCAAAATAGATCACCTACACATAGCTCTGTCGACCTTGTTTAGCAACGACATCTGAGTCGTTGCTGAAAACCCTTCTTTATAACAACGATGAAAGTCGTTGCTGAAAACCCTTCTTTATAACAACGATGAAAGTCGTTGCTGTACCCTTTTGCAACGGCTTTACCAGCAACGACCAAGGTCGTTGCAAAAGATGTTTTTAGAACGACTTTTGGTTTTTAGCAACGACTTTTGTCGTTGCAATAAAGGGTTTTTCTTGTAGTGATAGAAACAAAGATAACAATGAAAATATTGCAAAAGAAAAAGAAACTGAGAAACAGAGGGAGAATAGTGAAAAACATATGCCACAATTAAGGAGCTTTCCATACCCTCATGCTCCTTCTAAAAAAGATAAAGAAAGACAATTCGCACGATTCATGGATATATTTAAAAGGTTACAAATTAACATTCCTTTTATGGAAGCAATGGAGCAAATGCCTACCTATGCTAAATTCATGAAAGAACTCCCAACAAAGAAAAGGAGATTTTCGGAAGAAACGGTGGAACTTGAGGCAGGATGTAGTGCTATTATTCAGAAGGCCATGCCTCAAAAATCCAAAGATCCAGGTAGTTTCACTATTCCTGTCACCATTGGTACATTGCCAGTAGGAAAAGCTTTGCTTGATCTTGGGGCTAGTATCAACTTAATGCCATTATCCATGCTTAAGAGAATTGGTGACTTGGAAATTCGCCCCACTAGAATGACACTGCAATTAGCGGACAGGTCATTGAAGTTCCCTTACGGTATTGCAGAAGATGTACTTGTGAAAGTAGACAAATTTGTATTTCCTGTGGATTTTGTGGTGATGGACATTGAAGAAGATGCAGAAGTACCACTCATTCTTGGAAGACCATTCATGAAAACTGCCAAGGTCATCATTGATGTTGATGATGGCAAATTGAAAATGAGAGTCCAAGATGATGAAGTAAACTTTAATGTGTTCGAGGCGATGCAACATCCAAAAGATAAGAAACAATGTTACCGAATGGATGCCATTGATGAAGTTATTCTTTCAGCAGGTAAGCAATTATATAAATCAAGTCCTTTAGAAAAAGCTTTAATTAATGCATGTGATAATCTAAATAAAGAGCAAGCAAAAGAAATTAATGAATACCTCAAGGAATTAGATAATACAAAAGAGCTTTCATCAAAAGAAGCTCAAATTGAAAAGCTACCACAAGAATTGAAAACTGAAGAACAGAAATTGGAACTAAAAATGTTACCGCAACATTTAAAGTATGTCTTTCTTGATAAAGGAGGTAATAAACCAGTTGTAATTAATAACTCTTTATCACCTGCACAAGAAGAAAAACTAATTGCAATATTAAAAGCTAATGAGGGAGCCATAGGTTGGACACTATCCGATCTCAAAGGAATAAGTCCAGCTTATTGCATGCATAAAATTCACATGGAAGAAAATTTTAAACCAGTAGCACAACCTCAAAGGCGATTGAATCCAACCATGAAAGAAGTAATAAAGAAAGAAGTAATGAAACTCCTAGAGGCAGGTATGATCTACCCAATCTCAGACAGTGCTTGGGTAAGTCCAGTTCAGGTAGTACCTAAGAAAGCAGGCATGACAGTGATCCGTAATGATAAGAATGAATTAATTCCCACTCGAACAGTTACAGGGTGGAGAATGTGTGTAGATTATCGAAAGCTAAATCAAGCAACAAGAAAAGATCATTTCCCGTTACCTTTTATGGATCAAATGCTAGAAAGATCATCTGGGCAAGCATTTTATTGTTTCCTGGATGGTTATTCAGGATATAATCAGATAGCTGTAGATCCTGAAGATCAGGAAAAGACAGCTTTCACATGCCCTTTTGGCGTTTTCGCTTATAGAAAAATGCCATTTGGGCTATGCAACGCACCAACCACTTTTCAAGGATGCATGTTTTCAATATTCTCTGATCTGGTTGAGAAATGTATTGAAGTTTTCATGGATGATTTTTCCGTACTTGGAAAATCATTCGATGATTGCCTGGAGAACCTCAACACTGTGCTAAGACGATGTGTCGAATCTAATTTAGTATTAAATTGGGAGAAATGCCATTTTATGGTAACAGAAGGTGTGGTGCTAGGTCACAAAATTTCATCAAAAGGCATAGAAGTTGACAAAGCTAAAGTGGAGGTTATTGAAAAACTTCCACCACCAACAAATGTGAAGGGCATTCGAAGTTTTTTGGGACACGCAGGTTTTTATAGGCGATTCATTAAAGACTTTTCAAAAATAGCGAAACCTCTGAGCAACCTGCTAATCAAAGATAAGCCTTTTAATTTTAATTTCGATTGCTTAAATGCTTATAATTTGTTAAAACAAAGACTTATTACAGCTCCTGTCATTATTGCCCCTAACTGGAATCTTGAATTTGAATTAATGTGTGACGCTAGTGACTATGCTGTAGGGGCAGTATTAGGACAACGTCAATATAAAATTTTTCATGCAATATATTATGCTAGTAAGGTTTTAAATGAAGCACAAATTAATTATGCAACAACTGAAAAAGAATTACTGTCAATTGTATATGCATTGGAGAAATTTAGATCATACTTAATAGGGTCAAAAATAATTATTTATACTGATCATGCTGCCATCAAGTATTTGTTAAATAAATCTGATTCTAAACCAAGGCTTATCCGTTGGGTTTTATTATTACAAGAATTCGATTTAATTATCAAAGAAAAGAAGGGCAGCGAGAATTTTGTTGCTGACCATTTGTCAAGATTAAAAAACAGGGAAGTTACTGAAAAGGAAGCTGAAATCCTAGAGGAATTCCCTGACGAACAGCTATTAATAATACAGGAAAGGCCATGGTTTGCTGATATGGCAAATTTCAAAGTAGCAGGTGTCATCCCAGAAAATTTCAATTGGCATCAAAGAAAGAAATTCTTTCGAGATGCAAAACAATATATCTGGGATGACCCTCATCTGTTTAAAATTGGAGCTGATGGTTTGTTGAGAAGGTGTGTCTCAACTGAGGAAGCTAAGAGTATTTTGTGGCATTGCCATAATTCACCTTATGGCGGACATTTCAAAGGGAGAGAGAACTGCTGCAAAGGTTCTCCAATCAGGTTTTTATTGGCCCTCACTTTTCAAAGATGCCCACCTCCATGTACAACACTGCGATAATTGTCAAAGAACTGGAGGGATCTCGAGAAGAAATGAAATGCCACTAAATAACATTTTGGAAATTGAGGTTTTTGATTGTTGGGGAATAGACTTTGTAGGACCACTGCCAACATCATTTTCAAATGAATATATTTTAGTAGCAGTAGACTATGTTTCTAAATGGGTCGAAGCTATTGCAACTCAAAAAGCCGATGCCAAAGTTGTGATAAAATTTTTAAAAAGAAATATTTTTTGTAGATTTGGCACCCCAAGGATCCTCATTAGTGATGGAGGTTCCCATTTTTGTAATAAACAACTTAAAAAGACCCTAGAACATTATGGTGTCCGACACAAAGTAGCATCACCCTATCATCCGCAGACCAATGGTCAAGCGGAGGTTTCTAATAGAGAAATTAAAAGAATTCTTGAAAAAACTGTTTCATCGTCTAGAAAAGACTGGTCGATGAATTAGATGATGCACTTTGGGCGTATCGGACAGCATACAAAGCACCCACAGGTCTAACCCCATTCCAGTTGGTTTATGGAAAAGCTTGTCATTTACCGGTTGAGTTAGAACATAAAGCATATTGGGCTTTAAAATTTTTTAATTTTGACCCTAATGCAGCAGGTACCAAAAAAAAAAAAATTTAGCTGCATGAATTGGAAGAAACACGCAGAAATGCATATGAATCTTCAAAGCTTTACAAGGAAAAAGCGAAAGCTTACCATGATAAAAAGATTATTAAGAAAGAATTCCACCAAGGTCAATATGTACTTTTATTTAACTCTAGATTGAGATTATTTCCAGGTAAATTGAAAAGCAAATGGTCAGGCCCTTTCATTGTCAAAGAAGTAAAACCATATGGAGCAGTGGAGTTAGAAGATCCTGGAACAAACAGGACATGGATCGTGAATGGTCAAAGATTAAAGCCTTATTTAGGTGGTGACATTGACAAAATCACCACAATCATTCATTTTAATGATCTTCCATGAATCAGGCATCGAACTAATGAGGTTAAACAGGTATTATTGGAAGATAGTCCATAATTTTCTTATTTATTTCATTATAAATTATAAATTTAAAAAAAAAACTAAAATTAATAAGAATACTAATAATACCTATGTATATAGTTAAATATAAGTATTTATTTTAAATTTAATAATTTTAAATATATACTTTAGTATCATCTTTAAATATTTATTTATTAACTAGGATAAATTTGGATAAAAATAATAATAATAAATTTTTACAACTTATAAAATATTTCATAATTAGACATGAAACCTGTAAAACATACAAGCTTGATTACTAAGTTATAGATTGATTTACATAAATAACTATCTAAAAAAAATTAAATAAATAAATGAATTTAGTTAGTCAAATTATTTATTTATATATATATATAAAATTTAGTAAAAAAATATATATGTATATATATATATATATGTAAAATAAAATAAATAAATAAATTATTATTAATTTACTACACGGATATATAATTTACGTATTTAGTTAGTTAGTTATATATACATATATATAAAAAAGAACATAATAAAAAATAATAATAATAATAATAATAAAAAAATTAGTTATTCCAAAATTTACATATATATATATATATATTTTTATTATATTAATTATTTATTTATTTATTTATATAGTAAGTAAAAAAAATTTAAAAAAAAAAAAAAAAAATTCTCGCGCTTAAGCGCGAGCCTGGAGCTTGAGCGCCAGACAGCAGATGCAGAAAAATAAAAGGTCGACTCTGACTGTTTTCGGAAGCATTTTCACACCCCAAAAGGATTCTCTTAGAGCATCAATCACTCCAAAACTGAAATTATTTGATTATAGAGCTTTTATATGTCAATTTTGTTCAAGTTTATGAGCTTCTTAAACTCTCTTCTTCTCCATTCTCTGTCAAATTCGGGTTACCCCTATTGAAAACCCTAGGGTCGAAAATCATGCAATGTTTTCTGGTTTTAATGCTTAATGATGACAGGGAATGTAGTTGTTATGCTTAAATGTTGTTATTTTGACTAAAAGGAACCAATTTAAGAGAGAAACAATGTCTTTTTCTTCATAGGAATCTGTTGCATAACAAGTGTTTGATAAAATGCCTCATCTAAAACTTCATGTTATAATTCAATAAATTGGTGTTAAATGTTCTTAACAATGCTTGTGTATATCTTGGAAAGCTGTTTTTCATGTTGCATTGCATTAGTAAATGCTAAATTCATTATGTATATAAGGTGTTCGATGAAATGCTCTCAAAGTAAGAATATGATACTTATTAATTGATGGTTGCTAATTCTTTCTATAGAAGGTGAAAATCAGTAAATAGAGACACACTATCCTATTAGAAGAACCACCATAAATTGAATTAACTTCTCCTTAAGAAACAATCTGTGCAATTGACATATGCTGAAAACTAATAGAGCCCAAGTTCTATGCCAGAAATAAAATGAGTATTTCTTTTTTCTAAAGCATTCTGCAATTATTTATTTTATAAATTGCACTTAGGTGCTACAGGAGAAAATTTTCAAACTTGAATGGAATTGCTTCTATTGTTACACTGTATAACTTATACAGCTGGGACCATTGTTATTAATAATCTATTCGTAATTATAGATTTCTTTTAAGCTTATGTGATCAATTTCATAAAAAATATTCCCATATTTTCTTTCCAAGTTTTACATATACAAGATTGACACTATACGGCTTTATTGCTACTTTGTAAATCCAAATTTTGTTAAACATTAACTTGTTTACATAATGCACTTTAATCTTGTGTTCATGAATTCTTAACCTTACATATAAAATTTTGCATTGTTTTTCTGGTTTCAGAATGCCTAGACGTTTACGGTCTAATACTAATTCCGCAAGGAAGGCAGCAGGGGAATCCAGATCTAATGCACCTGTTTTTGACATCTCTCGTTTCACTCATTTGGAAAAACAAGAACGTTATGAATTGATTAAAAATTGGACTTTAATACTAGAGCGATGTGTGAAGCTCAATGCTGGGGAGTATCCTGAATTCGTTGAGGAACTTTATAGGAGACTATGGGACAATTTAGCAAAGCCTTTAGCGCGTTATGATCCGGACATTGTCTATGAATTCTATGCCAATGCTTGGCCATTAGATGGAGTTCAAGTCCGTATTCGTGAGGCCTTTGTTCGTGGTATTTGGGTAAAGTATGATCGGGATGCAATCAATGCACTCTTGGGATACCCATTAGTTTTGAGAGGTAGAGCGCAGGATGACTACCACAGACTGAAAGAAACTTGTGGTGGTTTCACTGCAGAAGCTACAACACAAGCCTTATGCCTTCCTGGTTTTTCATATGAAACCCGGGGAGATGGTGTGCCAAAACACATAGCTAAGAAGAACATGACGCAACTAGCTCAAATATGGACAACATTTCTTTTGGCTAATGTCATCCCTAATAGTCATATATCTGATCTGTATATTGAGAACTGTCATCTCTTGGCATGCATTCTAGAACCTGGTAGAAAAGTTGACGTTGCTCGCATTATTTCAGATCGTTTGGAGCGATATATTACAATGGTTGCAGATAGAAATAATCCTGAAGCACCAAGGGCATTGGGCTTTCCAGCTTTGATCACTGCTTTATGCAAGCATCAAGGAGTACAAATAAACCCTACCAAGAAAATTCGCAAGGATATTGATACCACTTATATTGTCAGACATTGTACTCCGGAGGTGAACCAAGAGCAAGCAAACCAGGGGCCAGCACATTCTCCACCACCAGCACCAGCTCCTGCTGAGCCTTCCACAAGTCAGAATCCTGACATGATGTCTTTCCAGGAACAGATGCAGTTTCTTTTCCAATAGCAGGCATCACTTCATCGAGGCCAGCTTTACTTCAACCAAGGCCTATATGCTGCAGCTCAACAACATCATCCTGACCATAATCCGTGGATGGCACCGGATCAGTTTTCTACTTACCTAGCATGGCCTGGGGACAGTCCTTCCTTCTCGAGGGGGGCAGGACACTCTGAAGCTGCAGGTCCGTCTGGAGCTGTTGATCCTAGGGAGGGACAAGAACCTGTTAATGACGGTAGTGATAGCGGTGATGATCATGGAGATGGTGCAGAAATTCTGGCAGATATGGAGCGAGATGAACAACATAATCCTTTTGGGAAGTGGCAACATATGGTGATAACATGAGCAAAAAGGGAAAAATTCATCAAAACTCATTTTATATGCTTATTTTTATTATTATTATTTCGGTATTTTAGGTTTATTTTATTTTTATTTCTGTTAGTTAAATATGTTTTAATCTTTGTGTGAATTCATGTGACAAATTGACATTACCCGTTTTTAAGAGAAGTTTAGATTATTAAGCAATGGACTTTTTCAGGTAATATCATTTAATGTACAACTGAACATGTTTGTTTTCCTCTATTTAGAAATTGATCAAAGTAAGTTTAGCTTCAAATTTTCAATTTTTGTTATCAAGAAGAATTTATAACTTTAGTGTATAATTTTGGCCTTCGATATATTAATACCATGGCCATGATGTTTGGATAGAATTTGTTTGAAATTTTAGCTCATTACCTGGTGACGAATTTGGGCCTCAGATACATCATCTTTTCGAGTAAGTCACCTTTGATTTCATGTACTTGAATCTGCTTGATTCTTTTCTGATTTTCATAATTTACTTGTTGTGTAAAAATGATAAGGGCATTCTTTTCATTAAACCAATTTAGCCAAATAGCCAACCTAACATAATTATCCTTTGACAACCCCTTTGAGCCTAATATACCCTAATTTTTTTGTTTCACCTAATAACGTTTAACCTTAACTCGAAAAACAATTGATTTAACCCAAGCCTCAGAAAATAGTGGAGCATGAATTGGTCGACGAAGAAATTGGTTTGAAATAGGTTGGGGGAAAATCATTTGTCAAAATCTCCTTTCTTTAAAAAAAAAATTAAAAAAAAAAGAAGAAGAAGAAAGAAAGAAAGAAAGAAAGAAAGAAAGAAAGACGAAAAGAAGAAACAAATAAGTTACAAGGAGAAATGATATCATGAGAAAGCATCAATTCTCATTGAAATATATATATATATATATATATATATATATTTCAAGATTAAAACTTTGAGGATATTTCTGTCTTGAAGACTAACAGTGAGATTGGGGTAACAATTAAAATAGATTGGACCATGTCCGAGGCTGGTTTCTACAGTTCCCAGAAGAGAATCTGAAAATTGATTATGCCTCTTATCTCTTAAACATAAGAGTACAGAAGCATTAAGGCCTTCTCTCATGAGTGGCTTGATAGCAACTTGGACACAACCTATGTGCAAGTAACGGTATTTTTGTTTGTGACTTCTCAAGGTTTCATTGGAGAGAAGGTGGAACTCTTCATCTTTAGAGGTGATTGGATTGATGGGGATATTCTTTTCAACAGTTCTTATGATGTAATCAGAACTCTGAAAGAATCGTCCCTGGGGTTTGTAGAGGTCTTTTGTGGGAATTTTGGGAATTTCCCAATTGTCAAAATCTTGATTTATATCTTGAAATTTGATTTCTTCTTTGAAAATGTTTCTAGAAGAGGTTTGGTCTTCTTCATTCTCGGCGAGAGACGAAGAAGATGGTTGGGAGGACTTGAAAGAGAGGTGGGTTGAGAGTGAGCGAAACATGTTGAAGTAGTGAGTGAATTTTGTAATTGTTCCTCGCCCTATAGTATCATCACCATCATTTGGTTTCATAAAAACGAGTTTCCAGAGGTAAGATAAATAATATGATCTACACAATATTTTAGCCATCTGATCTTCATCATTTTTTTTTTTTAACCATCATCAGTTCAACCATAGCCACCGACAGTTAGATGTTATTCCTGGTAATCGCAGCATCATCTGAGCTTTATTGCCTCTTTTAGGACTTATGACTCTTGCTACCTATGCACAGGAATAACACGAAACTTATTTGTGCTTCCAGTTGAGTGACGAATCTTATTTATCTCTATATACAGAAAAATTAAAATGACCTTTAATATTATGTTACCATATTGTAGATCTTACCCCTAGCCAAACGTTCCTACTTCCCCATCTGGCTCTGATACCAGGGAGGGTCCGGAACCAGGGGGGAGAGGAAGATTATAAACGGAAAAGGAAAGTAGGGAATAGCAGGACTATTCTATATGCGATGATGATGCAGATGAATGATATAATAAATAAATTAAAGAGGACCAGAACCTTCCAGCATAGCCGTGAAGAAGATCTGGAAACTATAAATAATTAAAAGGAACCAGAACCTTCTGGCATAACCGCGAAGGATGATCTGGTGAGGGAGAAGGGGAAAAAATTAAAAATAGACAGAATTAAAAGGGGGACCAGAACCTTCTGGCATAATCCGTGAAGGAAGAACTGATGAGGGAGAAAGTGGAGATAATGAAAGTAAACAAGAACTAAAACATGAATATGAAAATATTATATGATTAAAAGATTGAAAGACATAAACATAAATTTGAAAGATTGAAAGACAGAAACTAAAGGAGGAGCTTACGAGATCTCAAAGGCTGGAATCTCTCCAAAACTCTCTCTGAAAGTCTCTCTCTCTAAAATTGTGTGTCTCTATTGAGAGCTGAGATGCTCTTTAAATAGACTAGTTTTCCTACTGTTTGAACAGTGTCGGTTGCAAGACCTGCACTGTGTACAATTATTTGGGAAAGTAAACCGGAACTATTACAACAGTATTTTACAATAATTAAATCGGAACTATTACAACAGCATTTTACAATAATTTAATGAAAATTCTAGTCATCATCCAAGTTGACAGCAAAGCAATCATCTTCATTTTCTTCTTCCTCATCAGATGATGGGAGCTTTGTTTTCGAGGTTTCTGATTGGTCTTCTTGTAACAATTTGAGGATGTTTTGAAGATTTTCTTCTAGAGAATTTTTTGAGGTTGAGGCGGCAAGAGCTGCTGTGATTTTCGCCCTTTGATTAAGAAATTTACAAGTCTCTGGATCAGCTACTTTGAGGAGGGTTGGATTCCTGCTGAACCAAAGATTAACTCCTTCTTTGGTGGCATGAGCAAAGTCGAAGTTGGCCCACCATTTGTGATAGGCTTCTCGCTGTAACGACGGAAGTCCCATGCTAGTGAGATAAATATATTTCCACTGGAAGATCCATGCTAGTGATAGCTTAGAGCAAAAGTGGAGACTGATTGGGATATGATTGTCTTCTAAATTGATTCTAGACTTGAAATGTTGATATCCTTCTTTTACAGGTTGGGGAAGGATGTCGTTTGGTGGTCCAAAGAAAATCCACCACTGGATAAACCAATGGGGAAACACATAATTAATATTTCTTTTAAAATAAATTAACCAAGAGTGGCTAAAAGTTTGATTCTGGAACCAGAACACATTGGTCCAGGCTTGAACATAATCCCAATAATTAAAACCTGCGGGATCAAAAGGTTGAGAAAATTTTTGTATTTTATTAAGATTGGTCCCAAATTGAGAAGGGGTTAATACTTTAAGGATCTGGAATGTGGAATGGGTTATCAGTGTCTTATCAGTTGTGGATTTATGGTGTTTTATGGAGATGGAGTCAGTGTCTACGAGAATAAATTCGTAGAACCTCTGAGTTTTGTTTAGGGATAAAGGCTGAAATTGAAAATCTTTGGGAAAGATTCGGGAGGGAACTCTATTGGGATTTTCATCCCAAAATTCTGGTTTCATCTGAATGACAGGGACATAATTACCCTTTCTGTGGTATTTTGTTGGTTCTTTGCATCTTTGGGGTTGATGGGTTGTTTGGATTTCTTGTTTTGGGGCACTAATTTGTATCTCTTGTTTTGGGAGACTAGTTTGTGGTTTAAGAACTTTGGTGGGTTCATAAACTTGATTTTTTATCCTATCAACAATGAGGGATAGGGGGGAATTGGTGAAGTCCATATCATCTTCATCTGAGGCTTGTTCAGCCCATGACTTTTTTGGAAGATGAGTTAGACCTTGGTCTAGTAAGACTTCTAAAGTATGGAGTGGGAATCCATAATCTGATTTGGTTTGTTTTCCTGTTTGGGTTTGTTGTTTGTTTGGAGACTGAATTGATGACTCAGTGGTTTGAAGGGTAGATGACCCTTGTTGGGTGGAAGACCCAAGGAGGGTAGATGACCCTGGTTGTTGGCTGAGTGGAACTTCTACAAGATCTTGGATCCTTTTACCTCTGGGGCGACCCCGTCCTCGAGAGGAGGACGACATTTTTGGAATCCCTGTTTTAGTTTCCCTGTAAGTATTCACGTGTAAGGTAATCAGGGAGAGAATTATTAGTGCCTTTGAGATACTCAATGTCAAAATCAAAAACACTTAAAATAGCTTGCCATCTGGCAAAAATTTGTTTAGAAGCCAAATTTTTTACATCCTTTTGTAAAAGAATTTCTGGTTGAGTAAATCAGATTGAAATTTTGAAATGCATAAAACAATTGATAAAACTTCTTTTTTGACAGTTGAGTAATTCTGTTGTGCAGGATTCCAATGCTTAGATGCGAATGCAATAATCTGTTCTTTTCCTGAAACCTGCTGTTTGAGAATGCCACCATAACCTATGTCTGAGGCATCGGTCTCAACAATTTTAAAGGCTTGGGGGTTAGGAAGATAAAGACAAGGAAGTTCCCGTATTTGAGCCTTAAGGCTTTTAACAATATTGGTGTGGATATCTGTCCAAGGAGGAGGGGTCTTCTTTAGACGTTCATGGAGTGGTTTAATGGTATTGCTTAACTGGGGAATGAAGTCAGCTACATAATTTAGACAGCCAAGAAATCTTTGCAGCTGATTCTTATCAAGGATCTGGTTTGGGAACTTATTGCCGAACTCTATGGCTCTTTTAATAGGAACAATGGTTCCCAGATGAATTTCATGACCCAGAAAACGGATCTTAGTTTGGAAGAGTTGGATTTTGGGTTTGGAAATAGCAAGGCCACTTCTCTTTATAATATGAACGAAAATATTGATATGTTTGAAGTGCTGCTCTATAGATTGGGAAAAGATAAGAACATCATCAATATAGACTATGGTGAAGTGTGAGTAAGGATTGAAGATTTCATTCATAATATTCTGGAATTCAGATGAGGCATTTTTAAGACCAAATGGCATAACATTCCATTCATATTGGCCAAAAGGGACGGTGAAGGCAGTTTTATAACGGTCGCTCTCCTTGACCTAAATCTGCCAGAATCCAGATTTTAAGTCAAATTTGGAGAAGATTTTTGCAGAATGTAATCTTCCAAGGAGTTCTTTTTTATTAGGGATAGGGTACCTAATCCATTGGAGGACATCATTAAGGGGCTTGTAATTGATGACTAGACGGGGTGTTCCACGTTCAATCTCAGCTTGTTTATTGACATAAAAAGCTGCACAAGACCAAGGACTCTTACTTTTCCTGATAAGTCCTTTCTGTAGAAGGTCATTAATCTCCTTTTGACAGATTTGGAGCATTTGATCATTCATTTGGATAGGCCTGGCTTTGGTAGGGATAAGCTTTTCTTTAAAGTCTTTATCATAGGGGAGATCAACAATATGCTTCTTTCGTTCCCAGAAGGCATTAGGGAGATCAGAGCATACAGTATTGTGGATATGATCAAGGAGAGATTGGATTCTTTTCAGAACATCTGAATTATTGAGCTGGATATTTACATTTTCAAATGAGACTTCTTCTTTGAGAAAATTAATTTGTTTTTGCTTAAGGTTAACGAGATTGATGTTTTTAATAAGAGGTTTCTGAATAAAATTGAAAATCACTGGTTTTCCCAAATATTCAGTAGTGATACCTTCTTTAGAGATTTGAAGAGGGAAGAGTGACCTAATAAAGGGCGTACCCAAAATGACCTCATTTTTCAAATTTTTAACAAGGAGAAAAGGGGTTTCAACACGTAAACCTTGGTGATCGATAATAGCATTTGAAAGTTTGAAATTGATTTTAAGTTTGGATCCACTAGCAGTACTAAGCTGCTCAGAGGTTTTCTCAAAATATTTAGTTGGGATTAAGCCTTCTTGAATGCAGTTTGAATCTGCTCCTGTGTCGAACAGCGCCACAGTTTCAAGAGTGAAGTCAGCAATTTTAATAACAATGTTTATATAAAATTTTTGGATAGTAACGCGATCAATGATTGCCAAAAAGTCTTCATCAGCAAAGGGTTTTATATTATCAGTGTGCTCAGGGGTTTGGGCATCTCCTATCTGTTCAATAATAACATCTTGAAGATTTTGATGGTTTTCTAATTGATCAAGTCTTTCACTAATGTTGAGGTTCTTTAATTCTCTAACCTCTCTCTTAAGATTGGCTATTTCGGTATGGAGGTCTTGGATAGTAGAGGGTTTTTTCCACTCGTTCTCAAGCCTTTTAAAGGCTTCAGTAACATCAAATTTGGTGCTATGAACTTCTTGTTTGTGGCTATCAGTGTTGACAGACCTAAGTTTCTCTATGAAGAGTTTCCTTTCTTCTTGGTTAGGGATGGAATTGATGGCTTCGTAAAACAGGTTTTCATGGTCTTTGGTTATGACATTAATGCTTGGGGAGTCGGAGTCATCTCCAGCATCATCATGTTGGATCTGGTTAAGATCTTCAGATGATTCGGTGTTATAACCATCATCGGAGCTTTCAGCCATGAGGTTATTAAGTTGTTCTATAACAGACTGTTCTAAGTTTAGGGAATTAATCTTGGTTTTGAGCCTACAATATCTGGCAATATGTCCAGGCTTGCCACAATTGTAACAACCGGAGTATTTCCCTTGGTTCTTGGGTTGATCGAGTTTCTTATGCCTGGGCGGATAATTTGTCCTTTTATGATGAGGCTCATTTTTATGTTTGGCTTTAGGTCTCCTATGGTGTTTGTACTTAGAGGGATGTTTATCTTCTTTCTCTTTGTGGGTGTTGGAATTGGGTTTTTTCCTAGAACAAGGGAGACCGAATTGTTCACAAAAGGTTCCTAGTTCTCTATTGGTTAGAGTTTTCTCTTTGGCTAAATCATTCTGGAGTTTTCTATCTTGGAAAATTTTTAAAGCTACTTTCTGGACATAGGAAATTAATTGTCCGTAACTAAGGTTGTCGTAAGGGATTTCTCCATTTTGATGTCTAATTTTATCTCTAACCCTGTCTCCTAAAGACTTTGGAAGACCAGCTAAGAATTTTTCTTTCCAGAGGCGATGTTCACAATCTTCTCTGGTATAGACTCGTGTAAGGAAGGTATCCTTGTACCACCTAAAGTCTGACAATGTTTTACATCTTAGGTTTGACAATAATTCTCCTGATCTATCTCTCCAAATAGAAGGATCTCCAATAAATTTGGCTCCTATGGTGAATATCAATTGGTTGACAGCATCGGGGACTAGTTCCCCTTTATTGGTTATAGGAGATTGGTGGGGATCAACTTTTACAGCATTGTAAATGGCATGCTTTTCGTCTTCAGTGAGACCATAATCCCACCATCCTTTTAATTGGCCAGTGAATCCTGCTGTTAAAGCCATTACGATCCCTTTTTCATCTATATCACTGGTGGTTAGGTAAGCAGTAGCAGCCATGCACATGTATTGCATAACTTGCATAATACCATACTCATTCTGACCATCAATGTTCCATATGTATAATTGGTTTGCATCAAAGCTTTTGAGGGGGATGTCGGATTCCTCAAGAAGTAAATCCGGGGCAGTTGCACGTTGGTAATAAAGCTTGGAAGGTTTTTTCCAGGATAAAGATTGACTCATGAGCGGGTTCAAACCTAACTTCTCAGATCTTATTGATTCAGGTTCAGAATAGTAAGGAGAACTGCATTCTCCTAAAACATTTATCAGGCGATCCTTAAAGGGGGGGGGTTCTAGGATCAGAGGGCTTTATGGAACTTGAATCGGAAGGTTGGGGTGTCTCGGGAGCAACGAGATGGGTCAAATTTCGGATGCTATCTGCTAACTCATCGGAAACTATAGCCTTATTTTTTGCTTTAAGGAATTGTAGGTTTTTTCTAAGATCTTTCGAAGGATTGAAAGGTTTGAAGAAGGGTTTTTCAGTTGGCTTAGTCTCGACTAAAGAAGAGGATACCTCTTCTTTCCTAGATCTGATAATACTAAGATTTTCTCCTAAAGTTTGAAGATACTTATTGGTGTAGTTGGATTGTTCCATCAAATCTTTGATATCTTTAGGATTGACTGGGTCAGATTCATCTTTTGATTTGAATGGGGCAGCTATGGCTAGACTAGTTCCAGTCTTAGTGTTGAGCTGGTATTGCCTATTTGGAGGTAATTCAGACTGGAGAGTGGTGCCATCTTTAAGTTGCCAGCTACTGATAACATTTGTAACCTTTTCTTTTGAAGACAATTGCCTTTTGAAAGGATAATCAATCTTATTCACAATAGCATAAGCTTGGAACCAATCAAAGAAATATATGTTTTGTTCAACTCGTCCAAGAAAATTGTAAAACTCATTTTGGATTTGATTACGTTTTTCTCTAAAATGAGTAAAAAACCAGTTTCTTTGAGCGACATTGTCATCAGAGTAGAAATCTTTTTTGATTATTTCTTTGTTGATCACAAAAACTTTTTCAATATTATTAATCTCATCATACTCATCATTCATGGAGGAGTATGTTGGCGACTGAATAGTTTTTTGATCTTCTTCTCGTTTTTGATATATGGGTAAAGGTATGGAAGTGGAGGTATCAAGGCCTTGGAGATGGATAGTTGATTGGGATATTGTTGAGAAAGATTTCCTAGAGGCTGTCTCAGTAGCACGGGATCTGAGATCCCCAGCCCTTGAACTTTCAGATCTGGCGACACTAAAGGAATTTCTTCTGTTAAAGGTTAATTTTACTCTACCATCTTCATATTGTCGGATCTCCTGGATTTCAGGGGTCTCTTTAGGCAGAGCTGGTGCAGCTCTGTCTAGATGCCAATCTTCGGGTAAGACAATATCTGTGTCCAGAAAGTAGCTTTAAAAATTTGCCAAGATAGAAAACTCCAGAATGATTTAGCCAAAGAGAAAACTCTAACCAATAGAGAACTAGGAACCTTTTGTGAACAATTCGGTCTCCCTTGTTCTAGGAAAAAACCCAATTCCAACACCCACAAAGAGAAAGAAGATAAACATCCCTCTAAGTACAAACACCATAGGAGACCTAAAGCCAAACATAAAAATGAGCCTCATCATAAAAGGACAAATTATCCGCCCAGGCATAAGAAACCCGATCAACCCAAGAACCAAGGGAAATACTCCGGTTGTTACAATTGTGGCAAGCCTGGACATATTGCCAGATATTGTAGGCTCAAAACCAAGATTAATTCCCTAAACTTAGAACAGTCTGTTATAGAACAACTTAATAACCTCATGGCTGAAAGCTCCGATGATGGTTATAACACCGAATCATCTGAAGATCTTAACCAGATCCAACATGATGATGCTGGAGATGACTCCGACTCCCCAAGCATTAATGTCATAACCAAAGACCATGAAAACCTGTTTTACGAAGCCATCAATTCCATCCCTAACCAAGAAGAAAGGAAACTCTTCATAGAGAAACTTAGGTCTGTCAACACTGATAGCCACAAACAATATATATATATATATATATATATATTGAAGGAAAATCTTCAAATAGAGGAACGTTGGAATAAAATGAAAGCATCAATTTTCATAATTATGCTCCTCTATTTTCTTTGGTTTCTAGCCTACATAATCCAAAATTAACTCACCCTTTTACCATGGCCACGCTACAACCTTGAACAAAGTCCCTTTGATTTATGCATACATGTATATTGTGATATTTTGGCATAAGATGAAAATCAAATTTAAAGTAACATGAGTCAATTGTGTGAAATTGAGTGATTCCATTACCTTATACACTTAGTGAGGTTGTGAAATATTGAAAAAATAGACAAACATTCAAAAATGGAATAAAGAGAATGTGTGATATCCTTGAGTGGAGCTAAGATTTCTTCTTATTCATTCTTAAACTAAATTGTCATGTTTATTAATTTTCAAATCATACAAAATTGTGCATTATTGTTATTTTTTCTCCTTTTTAACAAATTTTGAAAATTGAGCTGCTACTTGTAATGTTTCTACGTTTAGGAATACTTATATGTTATAGTTTGCATTGTGTTGAATATTACCTTCACTACGAACTTTACTTAGTAAATCTAAATTTTTATCTTATGGGTAATTTGTTTCAAGTATGAGTTTATACTACCTTTTGCTTGAGGACAAGCAAAGTTCTAGGTTGGGGGGAATTTGATAGATACTAAATTTACTTGAAAATATATTATATTTTGGATACTTATTAAACATAATTTTATAAAATTCAATGGAAACTATGTTTATATCAGAATGTTTGCGAATTACATGCCCAATTATGAAAAATGAAATGAAACTAGAGAATTTACTAATCTAAAAACTCTTATTTTGTAGGAAAGATGATTTACCAAGCTGAGTCCAAATTCCATGCTCAAAGAATCAAAACCTGTACCTAAAAGAGAATGCAAGTTGGAAATTGAAGAACAAAGTCTTATTTTGACTCAGGACCGAGCGCCCGAGCGCCACATCTGGCGCCTGAGCGCCATTCCCTCTCGCGCTTGAGCGCCGTGGTCAAAATTGTTTCCCGCCAGGCTGGCCACCGACTTATTGTTTTGACCGTAATTGGCGCCTGAGCGCCAATTCTTCAGGCTTGAGCGCCGGTACCTTTTGAAAACTATATAAAGGGGCCTCCAAAACTCAAAAAATAGAGAGAAGGTAATTAAAAATCCCTAGAGCATGAGATTGGCAATTCTAGAGCTAGGAAATTGTGATTTCAAGGATTATACATATATATGTTTGTAATCTCATTCAAATTCTCTAGTTCCAACAATACCATGAAGAACTAATTCTCTAATGGGAGCAGATGTAGCCAACCAAGTTCGAATATACTCTGGTGATTCATATTTATAATTTAATTCTTTTAATATTGGTATTTTCATTCCATTCTTAAAGTCTGAAGCTAACTGATCACTAGTTTCTTAATCTCGAATTTATTCCGTATCTGGAAAGAACTGTTTAGATTCCGACTTGAATGAATTTCCTTGATACTTTATTATGCTAGGAATAGATAATAATGAATCAATTTCTTAAAGATGCTTAATCTTAATGCTGGATAAATTTGTTAAATATGCGAGGAATCGATATTTAAGGAATTTATCTTAGTAATTTATATGCAAGGAATTGATATAAAGGACTTATGTGCATCGCATCAATATACTAAATTGAATTATGAATCACTAATCATCAGGTATATAAAAGCTTGGACGGTGAAATCTTCTCCCATATTTTTAATTCAAATCTCTAAAACAACTTAATTCTAACAACTCAACTCAATTCAAGTAATAATTCAAAAATATTCACTATATACCAGAATGAGTCTCTTATTAATTTTTAATTGAGCATCCGCATTTTATTTTATCGTGATTGGTTATATCACCTACTTTACTTTAATTTAATTGTCTTCAATCTTGTCTTAATTCCACAAAACAAAACAAAACAAACTCCTTCCATATCTACTCACTTAATAAGTTAAAAACAAAAGAATTAATAAAAATTTCCTTTGTTCCCTGAGGATCGATACTCTACTTTCATTATCTACAAGTTAAGATTATTTTTACTTATCCAGAATCCCAACAAGAACGTAAGAAGGACAAGGAGCTACAGCCGCTGGCTTTCAATAGAAAAGTTTAGGGATAGTGAAGTAGCTTAGGCGGTTGTGAGTGTTGAGTTAAGGATTACCATTGCCATGAGCCATTATGTAATTGAGTCAAATTTCAATCTGACTTATGGAGCATATTTTCGTGTGCTTTTAATTCATGAGAAGTTTCTGAAAACTGCTAAGATGATTTTCAATCAAGTTCTTTTATGGAAACGAAGGTTTTATGAAAAGAACGGTTTTCGTAACAACTCGGTTTTCTGAGAAGCGAATCGAAGAACATAAAGAGGTTTTCAATGATGTCTTCGAACTCTTAAACATTGTTTTACAAAAAAAAAAATCCGGCCTCAATTTTTGTAACTTTGATGAATAAAAGTTAATTATTTTGGTTTACGAAAATCAGGCTGTTACAAGATGTCTGCTGTACCATTTCTGGTCCAACCATCAAGTTCTCCCCACTTGGAACCAACATAGCGGGGTTTGACACTTCCTTCCATACAACGCTTCGAACGGTGCCATTCCAATGCTCGCATGATAGCTGTTGTTGTATGTGAATTCTGCAAGAGGTAACACTTGATCCCAACTTCCTTGTTCTTCAAGTGCACAAGCTCGCAACACATCTTCCAAAGACTGAATTGTTCTCTCCGTCTGGCCATCCGTCTGTGGATGATACGCAGAACTCAATTTCAATCTCGTCCCCATAGCATCATCCAAACTTTTCCAGAATTGCGACGAAAATCTAGGGTCTCGGTCTGACACAATGCTCGAAGGCACTCCGTGAAGACGAACTACCTCCTTGATATAGATCTGGGTAAGCTTGTTCAAAGAATAGCGCATATTAATCGGAATAAAATGCGCCGACTTGGTTAACCTATCCACAACCACCCAGATTGCATCATGATTTGCTGCTGTCCTCGACAAACCAGACACAAAGTCCATTGAGATGCTATCCCACTTCCATTGGGGAATCCTCAGAGGTTGCAACTGTCCTCCCGGTTTCTGATGCTCTACCTTCGCTTTCTGGCAAATCAAGCACGCCGCCACATATTCTGCCACATCCTTTTTCAATCCAGACCACCAAAACATCTTCTTCAAGTCTTGATACATTTTGGTTGATCCAGGATGCATACTCATCCGACTCTTATGGGCTTCGTCAAGAATCAGTCTTCTAATTTCCTGATCTCTTGGTATACAAATCCTTGTCCTGAAACGAAGGATTCCATCCTGCCCAGTCTTGAAATCAGGTTCCCTCCCTTCTGAACCTAGTTTCATCTTTTCCATCAATTCTTCGTCCGCTCGTTGCAACTCCCGAATTCTTTCCAAGAACTCGTTTGTGATCTGCAACATCCCCAACTTGATACTTGATGGCTCCACTTGTGTCAACAAGCTCAAGTCTCTAAATTCCTCAATCAACGCAGCTTCCTTAACCATCATCGCACTTATGTGGATTGCCTTCCGACTCAAAGCATCTGCAACCACATTCGCTTTACCCGGATGGTAGTGGAGTTTAAAGTCGTAATCTTTCAAAAACTCCATCCATCTTCTTTGCCTCATGTTCAACTCTTTCTGGTCGAACAGATATTTCAAACTCTTATGGTCACTAAATACTTGGAATGTAGTACCATAGAGATGATGTCTCCATATCTTTAAGGCAAACACGATCGCAGCCAATTCTAAATCGTGTGTCGGGTAATTCACTTCATGATTCTTCAATTGTCGCGATGCATAAGCCACTACTCTTCCTTCTTGCATCAATACACAACCCAGTCCTTGCTTAGATGCATCACAGTATACTTCAAAACTTTTGTGAGGATCAGGTAAGATTAACACAGGAGACGATGTTAACCTTTCCTTCAGCTCACGGAAACTAACTTCGCACCGATCGTCCCACACGAACGGTTGATCTTTCCGAGTCAACTTAGTCAAAGGCAATGCAATCTTAGAAAATCCTTCTATGAACCGACGATAGTATCCAGCCAGCCCTAAGAAACTTCTCACCTCCGTCACAGTCTTAGGCTGTTCCCAACTTAGCACTGAACTTACTTTCGCTGGATCCACCGCAATTCCTTCTTTAGAGATCACATGCCCCAGAAACTTCACTTCATTCAACCAAAACTCACACTTCGTAAGCTTGGCATATAATTGCTTCTCCTTCAGGACCTTTAACACAATCCTGAGATGATCCTCATGCTCTTCCGGATTTTTAGAATAGACCAAAATATCGTCAATAAATACCACCACAAACAAATCCAGATATGGTCTAAAGATCCGGTTCATATAGTCCGTGAAAATAGCAGGTGCATTAGTCAATCCGAACGGCATCACAACATACTCATAATGACCGTATCGAGATCGAAATGCAGTCTTGGGTGTATCCTCCTCCTTTATCCTGATCTGATGATAACCCGACCTCAGATCAATCTTGGAGAATACTGCAGCTCCCCTAACTTGGTCCATAAGGTCATCAATCCTTGGCAAAGGATACTTATTCTTAATAGTGACCTTATTCAACTGCCTGTAGTCCACACACATCCTCATACTCCCATCTTTCTTCTTTACAAACAGTAATGGAGCTCCCCAAGGCGAAACGCTTGGCCTGATCATTTGTTTCTGCAGCAATTCCTCGATTTGCTTCTTCATCTCTGCCATTTCTGGTGGTGCCATCCTATAAAGAGCAATAGAGATGGGACCAGCTCCAGGGACTAAGTCAATCCCAAACTCCATCTCTCGCTTCGGAGGTAATCCCGGTATCTCTTCAGGAAATACTTCCGGAAATTCCCTCACCACCGGAATCTCCTCGATCGGCATTGACTCTTCTTCTCCAGAAGCCGAGAATAAACACATATAACCCTCCGGTTCAAGGGTCCTATACTGAATTGTCTTTTCCTCACAATTGATGATCACTTGGTTATTCATCAACCAATCCATACCCAAGATCACATCCAATTGTAACTTAGGGAGACAAACCAAATCTACCTTAGAAAGACGACCCAGAATTTCTACATTACACCCTAAACAGACTTTAGCGGTGAAGATCGGTATTCCCGTAGGGGTATCTATACTAAGATAGTAGGGTGAATCAGAAACAATAAGATTCAGCCTATTCACACATTCAGGGGAAACAAAAGAATGTGTAGCTCCAGAATCAAACATGATTTTGCAAGGTTGGTTATTAAGCAGAAAATTACCTTGCACGAGATTCGGGGTTTGGGTTGTTTCACTACCACTCAGGGTAAATACTCTTCCTTGTACCACAGGCTTTCCAGCAGATCCCTTTGCATCTCCCTTTGCAGATTCCTTGCATTCACGAGCAAAGTGACCTTGTTTCCCACACTTGAAACATCCCCCTGTGTACCAGCAAAACTGACCATGATGATAACGTTTGCACTTCTCGCAATAAGGAGCATTATCGCGAGACTTGTTCCTGTTATCCATCACTGCCTTGCCCTTACCCTTGTTCTTAGAATATGGACCATTATTTCGATGATCAAACTTCTTCTTCCTCTGTGGTCCATAGTTCTGTCCAACCCCCTTCACTTGGCTTCCAATCAACTCAGCCTTCTTATCATCTTCATACATTCTGCACATATCCACAAGTGCAGGGAAACTCTGAATCCTTTGATAACTGAAGATAGACTTCAGCTCCGGCCTTAGCCCACCTTCAAACTTCACACACTTACTCCTTTCATCAGGGTTATTCAAGTAATAGGGAGAGTACTTCATCAGCTCCTCGAATCTGGCAGCATACTCTCCTACACTCATATCCCCCTGCTTCAAATGCATGAATTCCCCTTCCTTCTTTCTTCGCAAATCCTCTGGAAAATATTTATTAAGGAACTTTTCCATAAATACTCCCCAGTTGATTGCCCTTCTTTCAAAATTCAGCAATTGGACCGTGTGATCCCACCAGTTTTCAGCTTCCTCCTGAAGCATGTAAACTGCATAGGTCACCTTCTGTTCATCAGAAAACTCCAGAGTTCGGAAAATCTTGTTAATCTCATACAACCACTTGTTCGCTTCATCAGGTTTATATCCTCCCTCAAACCTTGGTGGGTTGCACTTTCTAAACTCCGACAGAGTCTTAGCATCATGATTCGCCATGTTGCCAGCAGATGGGTTACCAGCTCGCCCTTGAGATGGTTGTTGTCTCTGCTGCTGCTGCATGCCTTCCAGCACGATCGTGATTCGTTCTAACATTTCATTAGTAATATTTCTATTCCTGGTTGCCATAGAAAGACCTACACTATGGGCTTTGAGTTACTAAAAAGGTCTTTAAAACATAAATACTACTACTAACTTACTCAAAACATATTCAATCAACATTGAATATCATACTTAGCTGCATCTTCGGGGCCATGAGGGACAGGACCAATGCTCTGATACCACCAAAGGTGTGACGCTCTCTTTTAACTTGAAAATAATTAATATTTCCAAATAGTTGAACACTTGCTATCAAAATTAGGACTAGAAAATTTTTCATTTTTAAAACTAGTACTTGCTCGTTCATAAACCCTTTGTAACATAAACCATTTTTGAATTCGGCTTAGTAATATCTTAGTTTCGAAAGGACTCTCGAGATAACATTTCCTTAATTATCGAAAACATTATTTGTAGTTATTAGTAAAACATATCATTTGTCTCTCGAGTGGTTTGAAATACATAAGAATATAAACTTATCGCCGAATCCTTTTTAAACATAAATCAGAGTTCGCGGAAGTAAAAATAGTACTTAGGGGGCACTGTTGAGGTAAAGAAGACATCATATATATATATATAAAAGTCATAACATACAACCCCATCAATACTGTCAGTAGAAAGTGATAAAAAGTCGAGATAGCAAGTTTTGATAAAACATATACAGACCAGCTGCATGAAATAAAAGCTCACTCTAAGACCTCTCAGTATATACAGTATAGAACAAAATCCAAAATAGAAGTCCCAGAGCAAGTCATCGGTGTCCTCAGCAGCTCCTCAGATCCTCCACAGCTCTATCCCTAGGATCTAGGATCCAAAACATCTATGCTATGCAGGCTCCTATGAACCAGCGGGTCCACCTCTCGTAGAAACAGTCGGCTCAACATGCACCTCCTCCTCGCTTTCATCCTCCACAGGGTCCTCTTCGACCTCGCCCGACTGTGTAGAGACCCCACCACTGGGTCTAGGATCTGCAGAAGCGGTCCTATCATAGTCAGTCGGACCAGGAGAAGGAGTCTCCTCAGTGACAACTCTATGGGAGGAAGGATGGGAACGAGTGGCAGCTCTAAAACGAAAACTATGAAAACGACGCATAGGTCGAGCCGGGGGTGGTCCTCTATATGTATAAAAGGGTGGAACATGCATAGTATAGACTAATGGGATCCTAAATTGACGAGGTCGCACTTGCACCAGAGGGTTAGGGTGGTAGAGAGTGATCTCAACCTCCCCCTCAAAAGTGGCACGGTGCTCCTCATACGTTCATATACCACAAGGGATAGGGCGTATCTCGATGCAAGCTAGGTATCTGGCCATCACATAAACAGGGCACAAGGAGTAAGTATACACCAATACATAATTGATAAAGACTAAAACTACAATCACAAGTATATCATGGATAGATCATAATGCAAATACATATGAGCACACCAGTTTTCAACATTATAACTCTTATAATGCAAGTGGCATGATGTATGATTTTCTATCCACAACTGAGGCCTCTAAAAGTCCATCTTGGACGTCCATCCAATACACCCTTGTGTTCCCGGAACACCGACATTCGCTCCCAGAATGTAATGCCGAACCATACTTGGATAATAAGCATCACTCCCGGAGTGTGCACCACGTTCCCCGAACGCATACGTTCCCAGAACGCATCAAAACCAGGTCCCGGACATTGGCCACATATCTATAATGTGTCACCAAGTAGGTTATAATTTGGTACTCCCGGAGTACCCTCCTCATATTCCCAGAATATGGTAAACGTTCCTACCAACCAGACTTCCAGTCTATATGGATGCACAATTATCGGGGTTGGTTTTATCTTTACATTAATTAATGTGATTTAGAAATATTCCAATTTCCCTTTTTGAATGATTGAATTGAGGCATAATCTTTGGCATAAAATTCTCCTTTGAATCTTTCTCAAAACATGCCTTTTAAACTTAGATTGGGTAAAAAAAAGTCAATGGTATTCAAAAACTTAACCTTTTATTTTTCAGATTCAGGTACTAACCGGTTACAGTCTCAGGCTAATCGGTTAGAATTATAGACCTGAACTGTTTACCATTGCAATTCAGAAAAACCCCTTTTTCTTGAATTCTCTATCCAATCTAAACACCAATTAAACATTGTTTTATGCCTCAAAATCACAGTTTCCATCATTCAAAATTAGAATCACATTTGTTTCCAATAAAGCATAATTTCCTCTTGAAATTATTTCATTGAATTAAGGTATGAACATCCTACCCTCAAATCTGAACCATGACACTTTAATAATTTATGTTCAGATCATTTATAATGGAATCACAGTATAGGTTTGAGCAGAATTCCCCAAAGACTTAAGGACTGATTTGATAAACTAATTTTCTTTGAAAATTCTGCAGTGTCTAACCGGTTACGAATATCGAGTAACCGGTTGGATTATGCAGTCAGTCCTTCAAAATAAGGGTTTTAACACATCATTTTCTTTAGTTCTCAAATCTAACCACATTCCATCATGCAACAAGGGTCATATACCTTAAACAAACATGTTTCATCCCAGAAACCAAATTCAAAGTGCATGCATCAAGTTCTTTGCATCAAATTGCATAAAAATTCATATAAACACAATTTAACACAACAAGACTCATACTAAGCATTTAGATCCAAAATTTAGCATCCATACACTTTGCATGCATCAATATAAAATTGCTCAGAACCACAGTGAGCAAAACTTTGGCCTCCAAGCCTTTGTGTCGTATTGCACATAATGCCCTTTTTGAGTTTTGTTACTCAAATCCTAAATCATTTGAATTTTAGTCTAAATCTAGTATAAGGTAGACTTCTCCCATACCTTAAGACTGATTTTGATGAAGATTAACACAGAAATTGAAGAAAACTCCACAGATTCTCACAAACCCTCAAATCTGCTCTCAGCCACGAATTTCACCAACCGGGTCCAAAGACCAGAAATTTTGACATAGCAAATGGCCAAAGAAATTGGGGAAAACAGTTAGGACTCAAAATAGATAACATGCACTAGAAAATCAAAGAGATTTGAGACTTAAAGGTTGGCTATACTTACCAAAATCCAGTCCCAAACTAAGCTTCCTGAATCAGAAAACTCAGACTCCAGCTATTCCAGTTCCAACTTCTAGGATCAATTTCTCCCTCCACAGACACTCTTAGCTCACAAACTCTATATCAATGGAAAGCCCTTGATTTAAGCTTTCCAAAAGTGTATCCCTCGTTCTCTGACTCTCAAGGAAGAAGAAGAATTGCTTTCAACGAATTGAAAACCCTAATCAGCCTCTCCACTTCTAGTTTCAGAGAAATCAACCCCATTTCTCATCAATCTTAGCTTTTTTATAGAGGAATTCGTTTACATGCAGAGAGACACGCGTCTTCCACTATGAATTAAGTGGGATTCGTGGCGATTAATCGAATTAATCCAGTGATTACTCATCAAAATCCACTAACCCAGTTTCTGGGTTCATCGTCTAACCGGTTACCGGGCATTACTAACCGGTTAGATTAGTACAAAATTTAAAAATTAATATTTTTAAATCTTTCCCTCCAAGAACCTTTTCAATATCACATTTAGGTCCTATTCCAGGGACTAAAATGCAATATTCTTATGTTTTGCATTTATTTGCCATATAAAAATATTTCAACTTATTTTTATATTTTAGGCTAATTAAATACAAAACATAACTTGGGAAATTTCTATAAATTAATAATAAAACTTTTATTATTAATTTCCTATTATTCGGGAGATGAAAATTAGGGGTGTTACATTGCACAATGCATTTAATACTCCATTCGTTTTTTCCTATTTTTGTAAAAGGGTATCCTTTTTTGCCTCTGTCAACAAAGACATGGATTGAACCCTAACATCATCCTTAAAGAACTCAGTCATTTGACTATTATGTCAGGCCTTGTTGGTGTATTTACCTAAATTACAAAGATAAATTAAAAGAAGGTATTTACATTTTAACAATAAAATTTTTCCTTCTTAACTTAGCTTGTACTTGAAATTTCACAAATGTATTGTTTCAAAAATTAACAAAGGGCAAATAAGATTAAAGAGCAATAAATAATCCTAAAAAATACAAAGTGACATATAAATAGAATTTTTTATTTTTGATCGTTGGTAATAAAATTTTTTATTTACCAAAAAAAAAAGAAAAATAGAATTTTTTAAGTATACAATTAATAACTTTTTGGTAGAAGAAAAAATTCTATTACCACAAGCACGAGCAAAATCAGTACAAAGATCTAAATCTCCTACCTGCCACCTTCTAGGAAGGGTTCAGATAAGATGACTAAGACCCAAATAAACACCTATTAATTGAAGGCCACCTTCTAGGAAGGGTTCCTTCATCAATAAATGTTAAAGTTCATTACAAATTCTACTAACTAAATGCTTATTTGGCCACCTCCTAAAATATCTTACACAGAACAAGACCCTAAATGCAATATCTTTAGAAATAATTCGAAATCTATGAAAGGGGGAAGAACTGCAATTGTTGAAAGCCCTTGAATTTCTCTCTTGCCAAATGTGGTACACAGCAGCAGCCACCACCGCCCAAAACAACCGACGCTTCCATCTCCGACACGCATGCATCATCCATCGACACCATCTATTGAAACGGAAGGGAAAGCTCGAAACGCCCAGCCAATTCAAACACAGCTGCATCAAATCACGACTCCATGGGCAAACAAAAAAGAGATGCTGAACAGTCTCCTCAGATGCCATGCATAAGCTACAAAAATTGGGTGAGTAGCTCCATTTCATCCTGTCTCTGGTTAATAATTTTTCCTGAGTAGCTAGCCATGATATAAAACAGTGTTTAGGAATTGATAATCGATTCCAAACAAATTTGTACATAGGAAAGGTAGAACGATTTCCCCTCAAGAATTGATACCCTGAAGAAATGGTGTAGACACCATCTGTACAATCAATCCACTGATTATTTCGGTAACCCAATCTTAGCTTATCCCGAATCTTCAAAATTTGCTTCCAATGCCAGCTTTGGCCCTGCACCCATTGACAATCCCAAAACGAATCATCTTTGATGTAGTATGAATGAACCCACCGAACCCACAGACAGTCTTTTTTAGTTGCTATACTCCAGATCTGCTTACCAAGAGCAGCTTGATTCCAATACCCACAGTGTTGGATACCTAGACCACCAAGTTTCTTCTCATAGCAAACAGAGTCCCATGCTACCTTTGCATGATAATATCCACCATCCTTTGCTGCCCAAAGAAATTGACGACAATGCTTTTGAATTTCCTTGATAACCCCTGAAGGAATGATAAAAATCGAGGCCCAATAAATATGGAAGCTCATCAACACAACATTAATCAAACATACCCTAGCTTGATAGGATAAGTTTCTAGTCTTCCAATAGTTTATACTTCTTAACACCTTATCCACAAGACCCTGACATGTATTTGCATTCCACTTCTTGGATGATAGAGGGATACCAAGATACTTACATGGAAAAATCCCTTTCTGAAAGTTAGTAATGGCCATAAGAAGGTTCTAAGTATCAGAAGAGATTCCAGCCATAAAAATATGTGATTTTTCTGGACTAACCTGCAATCCTGACCAGCTTTCAAACTCTTTGAGGGCTTGATAAATTATCCTGACACTAGCAGGGTGTGCCTTGCAAAAGATCATAAGATCATCTGCAAAGGCCAAGCTCACAAGCCTATCGGCCTTACCATTTTAATTAATAAATTGATTGTGGGAAGTAAATGATTTTGAAGACAGAAACCAAATAATTTTTTTCGATTCTTCATCCTTTTTTAATTCACCTTTAAGTTTCTTTTAAGGGCAAAATTTGACAAGAAGGGGAGATTGGAAAAATTTTGAAGCTAACAGGAATCAAATCAAATGCTTGTATTTTATATTTTGTAACTCTTAACAACAAAGCTATTTGTTTAGGACAATTTAAATTTTAAGAAAATAATTGAAAGTGTCAAACATCGATATGAAGTGCTAAATTTTAAAGATAGAATTAAGTTCAAGCGTTTAAATTATTTAACACTTTAAATATTACGGCAGTATTAATTTTGGGTCAAAGTTTTTTTCTTATTGGCCGAAAGTGCATTCGACATCTAATCGTCTATGAGGTGTATCGATCATCTAAGTAGGTTTTACGTTTATCAAAAACGATTATTTCATATGCATGAGGTGGATCGAACCCCCTGGTGTCTTGCTTAAAAAATCAAATATCTACTAACTATGTAGAGTCTTGTTTATTGGGTCAAAGATTAAAATAATTAACTTATTGTCAATGGTTATTAAATATAATTTATTTATCCAAACAATGTAATAAATAAATTTTGTGGATCAGAGAGGGCTAATTTTGTGGCATGTTGTTAGAGTACATCCATCTCAAGTAAAAAAATTTACCAATCTCAACCATTGAATATTTTTTACGAAATAATCTCAATAATTGAATATAATAAAATATTAAAATCATTAAACCTTAATTCTTGAATTTACATTAGAATTTACTCTAAATTCGTGCTATGGTGCTTCTGATAAAATGTAAGTTTCACTTATGATGAGACTTACCCAACTAATAAAATACTATAGCACTTCCCTCAAATGATTAGAAATGTATTAGTATTTCTTATCTTGTTAGTAAATGCTTTATTTGCTTGTTCGCCACTTAAAGACCCTGCTTGGATACTAATCCAAAAGAAATAAGTTGTATGTGGGATAGTTTATGGGTATCCTTCCAAATCATACACGTATCAATCATATGTGTAAAGTTAGGGAAAATGCCAACACGTTTAGAAAATTAATATACTAGGGTAGGTGGTTTGAATCGAAATATAGTTATAAGTTTTCGAGTTCTCCATCCATTATTCAAACAAATGAATAAATTGGAGTGCCAATACCATATTATGATCAATTTAAGTGAAATCTTGCACAATTTACACACTCACACATGACTCACATCGAACATATAACTGAAGGTGTTTTTTAAAAAATCTCACAATTTAACATATATCTCAGAAGAATATTTCTTTGGGATGTTTATTTTTCTATATCTAGTTGAGATGAGACAAACAATATGATTTATGATCTATTATGATCTTCTACCTGCAACAAAATCTAGATAGAAGCTATTTATGTTCGTTTCCTTATTTCTATATTTAATATAAAATAAATGTCATCGTTCAAACTAGTTAGTTTTATAACTCTTGAAGGGAGCTCTAAAACATGTAACCCTCCATGTGAAGATAAATGGCATCGTCCAAAGTTATTCATATTAGTATTTTTCTTCTGTATTTTTTTAGCGAGAGTTTCATTTCATAGAAAAGTGGCAACTGGAATACAGATTCAGGGTGAAATATGACAGAACTCCAAATTTGAAATGAACATTTTAATTGATAGAAAAAGAAATTACACGATGTACAACAATAAATATGCCGCCCCAGAGACCCAAGTCTCCTACAACACATACAATACAACAATGGCTTGATGTGCACAGACTATGTCTCATGCAGATACCAAATTCTCCAAATAACAACATAAATGAGTGTCAACCATTGCACAACACATTGTATAATAAATAATACTTTCCTAATAACCACTTAACTTCTAATAATTGACTACACAAGATTTTCCCCCAAATATTTGATACTACCACATCCTAACAACTGTATAAACCATTTAAATAACCAAATCTACCACATGACAGATAGGTGGTTCCTATCATTTACGACCCCAAGAAAATCAGCCGTGTCCTCAAGGTGAATATTGGAAATTGACTAATCAGGATAAACTCCTTCACTTGGGTTGTGTCTACAATTGACATTACTCTTTGCACTTTCTCTGCAACTGTTTGGATTACCATTGTACAATGATTTGGGTCTGGAGGCTCCGGTGGTGGACATTGGGTGAACATATGTGAGACACCGAACTCAGCCACCCTATACACTTCAGAGGACAAACAGATGTCTAGCATGCACACTCTTTTATCACACTCTCCAAATAACAACACAAATATATTGTTCAAGAGACAAAAGTCTCCCTACTGCACACACAAGATAGCAATGCTTGTTGTCTCAGAGGTTACAAAGAATGTTCTGTGTCCCAAACTCTCAAAATAACAACATAAATGATTGCCTACCATTGCACAACACATTATAAAATAAAAATAACTTCTGCTAATAAACACTTAACTACTAATAAATGACTACATAAGATTTACACCCAAATACTTGATACTACCATATCCTAACAAATGTCTAAATCACGTAAAAAACTAAATCTGCCATACGACTGATAGGTGGCTCCTATCAAACTACATGTAAAGGTATGACATAAGTTGCTCTTGAGCTATTAAAGTTTTCGCTTATGACGATTTAGACTCTGAAAAATATTAAACTATGAAGGTCAATCAAGTCTAACAAAGAATTTATGATCCTTATATATCAATTAAGATTAAATATTATTTGATATATGGGAAAAACAAGCAGAAAGAACGAAAAACCAAAATAAAAAGAAATCATTATATGATGCCCAAGAAATTAGAAACATGAAAGATCAGACAACTAAACTTAAACTTAACCAAATAACTCATAATCAACATTCCATAAGTCCATAAGAAGATCAAACACTCAAGATTATTGTAAATCGACAAATTTGAGCATATGTAAAAAAACTCTCCAGATCTAAATTATGCATATCACACTTCCATTTTCCTTATCTTACTTTCCAAGAGGAAGAATGATATGATGATGCCTAAGGCCAAGTTATTCTTCTTCTACTTTAACCTTGGTTTTCACTTGTATGATGAGCCATAACAGAAGAGGATTTCTTACGACGGTTATTTCTTTGTCGGATTCTTGACTTAATTCTCTCCCCTTTCTCTTCCTTGGTTTCATGTTTGTAGTGCACAACCCTCACATGGGATGCGAAAAGTTGCGAAGTAGAGAACTGACCCCTGCACTTAGAACATGTGAATTTCTCGTCTTTACTCCGCGCAAGACTGTGAATTCGACCATCACCATTGTTATTATTATCATTACCCATATCGTTAATATCGAAATGGGCAGCAGCAGCAGTACCAATGGTAATTGAGTGATTGTTGTTTCCTCCTATGTTGAGTTCATTAGTTGGAGGAATACCAACATTAAAAGTGGGGGATTTTAAAATGTTAGGGAGACTGATACATGGATTTGGGGCTTTGTGGTTCGTCACTCCATGATCATGATACCCATTGGTATTGTGATTGATATATGACCCAAAACATTTCCAAGCTGAATGGTTGTACAAAATATCTGAATTTTTTAGCTCTTCAGCACTTATTGTGCGTATAATTAGCTTATTCGGTGGCAAAGATGATGATGATGATGATGATGATGATGAGTGCACAAGTTGATTTCTTCCAGCACTCAACCCACCACTTCTTATAGCAAGAGCTTCTTCAACAGAATTATTTTTAGGGTTAGATGATGGTAAAAGAGGAAACAGAGGAGTTGTACTTGTGCTAACGTTTGTGGTAGGAGGGTGAGCAACAAAAATACCTGTACCACAAACAATTCCAAGATTTTGATCAGCATGGTTGGGGTTTGATGAAGAGCTAGCAAGGTGATTCTTTTCCATGGTGACGGAAAGATGAAAGGTTGAACAAAGAGAGATAAAGAAAGATATTTTTCAAGACAAACTCAAGGTGAATGTAACGCGTGTCTTGAACTCCTTTTTATAGTGGGTTGGTGATGCTAAAAGAGTACTTAATTGCTAAGCAACTAAATAGATTGAATATATTTTTGGAGATTTTTGCCAGAAGAATAAATGTTGACTTATGATTATTTTTCCACTTCAATTAACCTTAACAAGTGTTCTTAAGGCACTTGTTAGCATTACTCCTTATTTAATACTTTATGTATTATGGTAGTATTAATTTTGGGTCAAAGATTTATTTTATTTTATTTGCGCCAAGTGTATTCTCCAGCCAATATCCAAAAATTAATTCCTTTTTAGACATAAAGATCATCAAAGTGGGTTTTGCATCTACCAACAAATCTTTTTGATACTCACAAAGGAATCAAACCTCTGACATCATGTTTAAAAAACTCGATCTTTTGCCGACAATGCTGAGTCTTGTTGCTTGCTTGGGTCAAACAAATTAATTATTACTTTATTATGAATAGCTATGGAAAATAATTTATTTCTCAGTCCAATGTAATAAATGAATTTCGTAATACCTCATTAATTATTATTAATTGTACATTGCACAATGCATTTAATACTCCATTCGTTTTTTCCTATTTTTGTAAAAGGGTATCCTTTTTTGCCTCTATCAACAAAGACATGGATTGAACCCTAACATCATCCTTAAAGAACTCAGTCATTTGACTATTATGTCAGGCCTTGTTGGTGTATTTACCTAAATTACAAAGATAAATTAAAAGAAGGTATTTACATTTTAACAATAAAATTTTTCCTTCTTGACTTAGCTTGTACTTGAAATTTCACAAATGTATTGTTTCAAAAATTAACAAAGGGCAAATAAGATTAAAAAGCAATAAATAATCCTAAAAAATACAAAGTGACATAGTAATAGAATTTTTTATTTTTGATCGTTGGTAATAAAAAATTTTATTTACCCAAAAAAAAAAGAAAAATAGAATTTTTTAAGTATACAATTAATAAATTGATTGTGGGAAGTAAATGATTTTGAAGACAGAAACCAAATAATTTTTTTCGATTCTTCATCCTTTCCATTTTAATTCACCTTTAAGTTTTTTTTAAGGGCAAAATTTGACAAGAAGGGGAGATTGGGAAAATTTTGAAGCTAACAGGAATCAAATCAAATGCTTGTATTTTATATTTTGTAACTCTTAACAACCAAACTATTTGTTTAGGACAATTTAAATTTTAAGAAAATAATTGAAAGTGTCAAACACCGATATGAAGTGCTAAATTTTAAAGATAGAATTAAGTTCAAGCGTTTAAATTATTTAATACTTTAAATATTACGGCAGTATTAATTTTGGGTCAAAGTTTTTTTCTTATTGGCCGAAAGTGCATTCGACAGCTAATCGTTGTAGCACCCCTAATTTTCGTCTCCCAAATAACCAAGAAATTAATTATAACAATTATTTTATAATTGATTTATATTAGTTTTGAAGGTTTTAGTTTTTGTACATTATGTGTTTTTATATATAAAAATATGAGATATATTTTTATATTGTTATTTTGTACAAAAATGTGAATATTGTAATTTAGTCCTTGGGTTGGGACCTAATTGCAATATTAAAAAGGTTTTTGAAGAAAGAGTAATTAAATTATTAATTTTTGAATTTTATCAGCATGTAACCGGTTAGAAGGGCTTTGTAACCGGTTACACGATGAACTCAGAAACTGGGTTAGTGGATTTTGATGAGTAATCACTTGGATTAATCCCAAATTCGCCACGAATCCAGTCCAAACTAAGTGGGAAACACGCGTCAGTCTCCATGAACACCAATTTGTTCTATATAAAGTTCAATCACGATTGAATCAAGTTTAATTTTGCCTTAGTGTTGAAGAATCGCTCTGTTTAGGGTTTGCAAGTTCGTCTCCTCGATTCACCTTCATTCTTGAGAGTTAGAGTGTGAGTGATACACTGTTACAAAGCTCACATCAAGGGCTTTGTATTGACATAAAAATCGTGAATTGAGAGTCCCTGAGTTGAGAGAACGAAGCTTGCAAAGTAAGGGTGTTGAAACTATCAACACTGATTCTGAGTTTCTGGAACTGACTTTGAACTTCGATTTTGGTAAGCTCAAGCCTTCTCTTGTTCTAGATTTGGCTTATTTTCAAAGTTCATGTTGCATGGTTTTGATAATGACCATTTTCCCTAATTTCCATGTCCATTTAATGTTCCAAATTCCTTAATCAATCTACCCTGTGAAAACGGTTCTGGTTTGAGGAGGAGCTTTGGGTGTTTGGTGTTCTACCTGAAATCTCTGCTCAAATCTTGTTCAAGCACGAACCTAAGGTAAGGGGGAAGCTTACTATTTGCTAGAATGAGAATAAATTGTGGTAGAACATAGGATGAGTCACCAAGAGACTCAAAGGGCATAAGTTAAAATGGTTAAGTGGCTTGGAGGCCAATCTGAGCTCAATTGTTGTTATGAGCAATGTTATCTAGATGCATGCATTCTATATTGATGTTGGATTCATGACTTATTTGGATATTATGTGAATTGATGCATTAAGTTGTGAAATATGTGCAATTATGTGCAATTTGAGTATCTAAATTGAATGCATGCAAGATAGATATGTTTCTGTGGCTGAACATACTAGTATTAAGGTATGTGAACTCTATTGATTGTTGAAATTGATTAGATTTGATTATTGAAAAGAATGGTATGCAAATCCTCATTTTTCAATGTACAGACTGCATAATCTAACCGGTTATTCGAAATTTGTAACCGGTTAGATACTGTCAACTTTCAAAGAAAATGAATTTTTGAAATTGGCTAAGTGTCCATACCACTTGTACTCAAGTTTAAACTATAATTTCATACAAAAACCAATCTAAAACTATGTGATTGAGCACTGATTGGTTTAGATTGGAGGTGATGGGTTAATACCTTAATATCAAATGATAATTTCAAGAGGAAATTATGCATAAATGAAATTGAATTATGACTTAGATCTTTTGAATGATGTTATGTGTTGAACTTGAGGTATTCTATTATGCTATGATCTTGTTATTGGATTGAGTAGATAATTCAAGAAAAGATTCTTTGAAAATTAGTGGTTTTGTATTCAGGTCTGTAGGTGATGATGTAACCGATTAGTACCTGAAACTTAAAAATAAAAGTTAAGTTTTTGAGTAAGGATTGTTGATACCAATTATTATATTCTCTCAATCCAGGTCTATAAGCATATGTTAAATTTAAATTCAAAGGTGAATTTTATGAGTAAAGCCATACCTCAAGATATCATTCAGAAGTTGTGATTCTTTTTCTAAGTCATAATAATGGAACCAATGGAAAGACCAACCTTAGTAATTATGTATGCAATGCATGCATAGAGAAAGGCAATGAAAAAGGTTGGCAAGGGTTATTTGTGATGTTCAGGGAACATGACCCTGTACTCTAGGAATACCAAACTGATGCAACCTACTTGATGACACATTCTGGGAATGTGGCCATTGTCTGGGACATGGTTTCTTTGACACGTTCTGGGAACGTGATGCACACTCTGGGAGTGGTGCTTGATTATATTCCAAGTATGGTTTGCGATACGTTCGGGGAACGTATGCTAGTGTTCTGAGGACATGTTGGTATAATAATAGAATTAAAGATAAAAACCAACCTTGATGATTGTGCATTCATATAGAATGGAAGTTTGGTTGGTAGGAACGTTTATCATATTCTGGGAATATGAGGAGGGTACTCCGGGAGTACCAAATTTGTAACCTACTTGATGACACATTCTGGGAATGTGGCCAGTGTCTGGGACCTGGTTATATACGTTCTGGGAACGTATGTTAGTGTTCTGGGAACACATTGATATGAAACCTACTTGATGACACATTCTGGGAATGTGGCCAGTGTCCGGGACCTGGTTTTTATGCGTTCTGGGAACGTGATGCACACTCTGGGAGTGATGCTTATAATTCCAAGTATGGTTTGCTACGCGTTCTGGGAACGTGGTGCACACTCTGGGAGTGATGCTATTTATCCAAGTATGGTTTGGCATTACGTTCTAGGAACGAATGTCAGTCTTCCGGGAACACAACGGTGTATTGGATGGACGTCCAAGATGGACTTTGTTAGAGGCCTCAGTTGTGGATGAAAATCATGCATCATGCCACCTGCATTGAAAGAATTATTATGATTAACCTTGTGTGCTCATATGAATATGCATCATGATTTGCTACATGTTGACTTGTGGATGTTAGTGTTATTCTCATTTGATTATGCGAATATGTATAGCTAACCCCCATGCCCTTATTAGGTGTTGATCATGCATCTAGCTCGCGCAAGAATCAGTAAAGGGAGATGTCCCTTAGATGCATGCAGAGTGTAGAAAGTGTGGGTTGGGAACCCGTTATGCAGATATCGAGGATCCGTCCAGATGGATGTTTGGACAGAGGACCAGTGACCAGCTCTATAACATCTCTATTTTTAATAGTATTTATATGATACACATTTTGAAAGAGGTATCATAAGATGAATTTGGTTTTATAATAATATTTATTTGGTATCCATGGACTTGTTACACCGGATATATTTTGGGGGCATAATATGATTTCTTTACTATGTTTCCCCAAACTCTGATTTTGTTAGTCAACCTCATTATTAACCAAGTGTTTGTGAAAAGGAGTTTTCAAGGGAAGGGAAAATTCTTATTTTCAGATCTTTTTCCAACGATAAAAAGTCCAAGTATTCATAAAATTATTACTTTTCTTATAAAGTAAGATGATATACAAGGAGTGTTACATTTTTATGGTCAGAGCAATGGTCCTGACTCTTGGTCCTTGGGTGTGTGGTCCAATACGCTGGTCATCGATATCTGCAATGTTTCCTGGGAAGTATGCTTTCATATACTTCCAAACTATAGCTAAGGTTATGGGTAATGGCTCTAGATAAGTGGTGTAACATCCCAAAATTTTTTTATTTTTTTATTTTTTTTAGGTAACTGAAAATGCAAGTTAACAAAAACTTTTCTTAACAGAGTGTGAATACTAAAATGCTTTTACTTCGAATAATATTTCTTTTACAAATTAGTCTGGGTGTAAAATAATATACTTATATAAAATCCCAAAACCCCTGTTTACACCCAGAGCATTGGTCTTCACAACTCAATCCTTGTGCAAAAGGATTCAGATAACAAAGCGTCATCCTGGCTGTTCTCTTCTATGAATTCTCACTCCAGCAGGAGTGGCTTTATTCCTGTCCTTCGAAAGAACCTACCACATACATAGACATGGCAGATGGGAGTAAGTCACTTGTCATATCGCATAAGCAGATTAAGGATTGGTTCAAGCACAAACATTCACACACATAATCATAATGCAAGTACACATGTTCAAACCATTTTTTTTATCACGCATTAGATTTTATTAGTGTCATGATGCATGCCTACTCCTCATTCATGCCTCACGGTTCGGCATCCTTTCGGGTATTCATTTCAAACCTATGTTTTCATCGAACCGGGGCGGATCCATATCACCATGCATCACGATTGATTGGGAACTAGCCTTCATAGCATTCTCATGCTACGGAATCCAAATCATCATAGCATCTTCAGGGCTATGGCATCACAGCTTTCTTAGAGTTATGGTATCCGTCTATCCTATGCTAGATTCCACAATCGAAATCGGAGCCACTCCATGCATGACAATGCCACGTAAGAGTCTCATTTTATTCTTTCATTATTCTCATCAGCATTCTTGGCAGTACTCTGCCGGATACTTCAAATACTCAGATCATAAATCATTAATCCTTTTCATGCATCATAAACCAAGCCAAGTATTATTCATGCCGAGCCAAGAAATTATTAACAATTCAATTCTTAAACATTACTACATCACTCACATTAAGGTTCACATAGAAAAATAATGATTCTTTATTTATTCAAACACAAATCGTTTCTTTGAATGGTACTAAACTCAAATATTGTCTTTCCTAACTCCTTATTCATCATTCTACTCAATTCATATTTATTAGTTACATGTTTGTATTCTTAAGTAACCTTATCTATTATTTCCTTATCTCAGATCCTAACCGGTTACCATCACTTACTAACCGTTTAGAGGGAACAGACCTGAGAATAAACCCATTTCTATTCCTCCTTCAAACATTTCTAACCTTTTCCTAATTTACTTTTATACTTATGCAATGCCTAAGTCATCACTCTAAGGTTATTATAAGCTTTAGCCATATTAAAACCCACTTTGTACATCCTAAGTTTAGCAAATCTTATTATTATATTATAACAATTACCATTATTCATTAACTTACTTACTCTAATTTATAAGTTCCATTATTAGTTCATACCATGGCTATTACTATGCTTCCTGATTAGTATACTAAACTTGGTTATTTAACACATGATTTCAGTCTCTAACCGGTTACAGGAACTCCTAACCGGTTAAATCCTGCAGTCAGGGATTGAATAACAGAGATTCTATGTCCAAATCATTTCAAGCTTCGACAAATTTATTCCTAATACTTTATGCAGCCTCTTAGGTATGTTTTCAAGGCATCACTAAAGTATGATCTTAATTATATTACCCTTGGACATCAATCCTACTAATTTAGGTTCAAGACATCTTCAAGTCATAAAGCAAATATAAAGTTTAATAATCTAACATTAATTCATTCTTCTTCATAGCATTCCTAATTCATGAATAAAAGACTTACTTAACTGTTCATTGTGCTCAGGTTATGATCTTACTAATCTTAATTAATTTATATTAAGATGAGATACTTCATGTTCTTTCAAGTTCTAAGTTCATTAACTTAATTTCCAATTAAAACTCATTATCACACCATATCCAATTCCCTCTTTTACTAACTTATTTTCTCCCAATTACTAGTTCAATCATCAGTCCTAATGTAAGTAACAATTACCCTCCATGGTTGTTATATGATACACAATTAATTGGTGCATTCTGTCAGCCACTAACCGGTTACTGAGATCACTAACCGGTTAGTTTATGCAGAGCTGCAAACCTGAGAGCAGAATTCTGCACCTTTCAACTTCAATTCCTTTTATGTTTCTTCCTTATTCATTATCAATCAAAATAACACATTCTTTACATGATGCTAGACTTGTTACAGCCATGAATTCACTAAGACACAATTGCACATCATACAAATTCATACTCCGAAAATCCATAAACATGTTACTTCCTCACTTCCTACAATTTTAGCATTAGATCATAACTCATTATCACATCATTTCAGTCATTTAAGTTCATCATCATATCCTGTAATTCCATTCAATTCATTTGCTTAATTAATCCATGAATAGCAGCATATAAAACAGGGAACCATGGGTTGTATTGGTCTCCAAACCAATCAATCCTTGTCATGGTTCTGACATACACAAACACATAATCAAACCTCACAATCAATAATCCTAGCAATATGAATGACTTCTCCCATACCTTGTACAAGACTTAGTAGCTAAGAATGCCCTTTGAGGTTGCAGCAACAACAACCACAACATCAGCCAGCAACATCCACCATAGCAGCAGCCACAACAACAACGAAAAGGCCTTGATTTCACTCTCTTTTCTCACCGGACTCAAGCTTGATGTGCAACCACCCAAGGTGAGTAAGTTGCACGAATTTGGATAACATATAACTAGTTCTAAACCACATAGAACAGCAGCTACAACTGCAGCCAAGGATAGCAGCAACAACAACTTAAACTCCAGCAAGAAACAAAGGAAAAACACAAGAATTTCACAAGCTCTCTCACACAAAACTCAAGCTATATGTGCAGCAACTCAAGGAAAGTTACTTGCACGACTTTAGAATGAATTTGGGCAGGTTTTGGCTCTGGAAAACGAAAGGAAAGCACAGCCAATGGCAGAAGCAACTCCATCTATTTATAGAGAGGAAAAATGGAGAATTCTTCATGGAGAAGAAAGCTCCAAGCCTCCTCAACTTGTCCCAGCCCTTTGCACGTGTCCTAGGACTTCTAGGAAGGTCACACGTGGCTTGGGAAGACTTAGGGGTGAAGAAAGCTCGCTAAACAGTCCTTAAACCGCCTTAAAATTGCAGTTTCAGTGTCACTAACCGGTTACTGACTTTACTAACCGGTTAGTCACTGCTAAAATTCAGATATTCAAAATATGATAACTGTTGGGCGGAAAAATTGATTTTTAATAGTTTTACTCCTCAAAACAAAATTTCCACCGTTAGATGTGATGATAAAATAGTTAAAAACCTTATATCAAAATTTGAGCAAGATCCAACGGTTAACGAAGGAGATATTACCCGATCTTTGAGTGGTATTTTACTAAAATATTACTTTTTCAAATATTCTATTTAATCCTTTCTTGCCAAAACTCATTTTTATTTCCAAAGTATGTTTCCTTTGTGTTATTCCTCAAAATACTTCACATAAAATAATTTTCCTTAATAAAGTAATTCTTTTCTAATTTAACAATAAACTATTGTGTGTTTATTAAAAATATTTTCCTTTATGTTAAAATACTATGTAATCTAAAATAAATCATTTTTACTAGATTATTTTCGTAAGGCATCCTTATCATTATATAAAATATTTTCCTTTATTAATAATCATTATAAAAATAAATATTTTATTTATTTATAAAAATGAGGGACCTCACAAGTGGCTTATTCTGTTATTAAGAAGTGTTCTATGTAGTCTAAGTAGAAGTATGATAGTTGTATGCTTCTCTTTAGACATGTGGTATACCTAAAACCATAGTGTTGGTTTATCAGTTCTCATAGAACCAGTGATAAGGAAATCTTAAGGAGTTGTAGTTAAGTCCTTGACTCTGGAGAAGAGTATTTACCCTCACCAGTGTTAAAGTTAATCAACTTCTCCGACCGAGTGCAGGGAAGTTATCTTCTTAAAGATCAACCTTGTTGAGTTTGTTAAACTCTAAAGCTATCCTTTCTTTTGTTCCGTATGTAACAGCCCAATTTTCGTAACTCAAAAACAACCAACTTTTTATTCGTTTATGTTGCACAAATGAGACCAAATTTTTTTTTACACACTCTTTTCGAAAACCGAGTTGTTACTAAAACCAAAACTTATCCACTGGGGTTTACAAAAACATTTTTTCAGGAAAATGGTTTAATTTCAATTTTAAAATAGATCTTTACCTTTCATCAAAAGGTCATTGGACATTCTTCACAAAGTTGTAATAAAAGTAGGGCATGCTTCAGAAGAAGTTCAGTTACATCATTGGTTCAGCACATAGGTAATCCTTAACACAAAATACTCACCACAATTTAACCCAACCATACTATCCTTAAACTATCCTATTGAAGGTAATTGGGTGAAGTTCCTCCTTCCTCTCGCGTCCTCTTCTCGCTCTCGAAGATGATGCCCTCCTTGTTGTACTTTCCTCCTTGCTAGTAGATTCCGGCTCCGCTCCATTGAGAGTGGTGGAGTTCCTCCGAGCCTCATACCGAATCTTCTCTTTGTAGTTCCTATAGCCTCGTACCGTGACTTGTCCCAAGTGCAACCCCAGGTTGGCCCCAGTAAGTTGATGTTCCGGATCGGTAATCACGATCTGGGTATGGCTGGTCCATACCCAACCGCGAGGGGTGCGCTTCCAACCCCTTCCGTACTTACTCCACGTGGCGATATCCATGCAATACTCCATCTGCTCGTTGAAATACCAGCGGCACCGATATGCCAACGAAAAGGAGAGAGTAAGCGATCCGAACGACGATGTGGGATTACGATAGGCAAAATAATAGGACCATACAAACACACGATATAACACACAGGCACACAACAATCAAGTATATCATTTTATATTATTATCATTACTCTGGTTATTCTTCTTCATTCTCTTTCCTGGTCACTTTTTATTTCTTATAAAACACTTTTTCTTTATCATTCACTCATTCTCTTAATTTCTCCTTATTCAATCTTATCAGTTCACACCTTTCTCTTGATTTGGGGAATTATAAAATATCATCGTAACATTCATTCTGTTCTCGGCTATCACTCACGTCTACATCTCCTCGGTCATCCACCCAACCTAGTCGGAAGCAAACAGGAGTACAGGACCTTTACCGTGCGGGCACGACAGCTGTCTCAACACATAAATGGTCCCAGACCAGGAGGATCTCATCCTCAAATCATTAATATCAATTCATAAATAATCATGGCACACTGTCTCCCAGTTGCAAACAAGATGCCCCACTCCAGTCCCTCTCACTGTTCTCGATTTACAATCTAGGGGGCGACAGTATATTTCTAGTGGGCCCGCAGAACTTACCACGGCATTAGACCCAGTCCCCACCACGTTAGTGCACCACTTGTGGAGTTCATTCTGCCTAGAAATATACTCTAGACTTCTTGACGTTTCACTGTCATCGTCCTCCCCCAATGCAATCTCCTCCTAAGTATCCGCAGATACTTATGGTTTCTTCCTCTCCACTACTTCGCACTCTCATACCTCACCGCTTGTGTCTTTTCAAGTCTTTTATCTTATTTAATTATCCTAAGGTCGACCCGTCCTTCGTGCAACCCTTCAACGAGTCCTGACCACTAACTTGGCACAATCTTTCTCTCGTAACTTCTCACATAGCACAGAGCTGGGATCACATCAACAAACTCAAATCTCATTTCTCAAACATTCTCCATTTCTCGTAATCATTTCGATCATTTCAAAATCTTCCCTTAAAGCAATCTTTTCAAAAACTATCTCGAAACTCCATTTTATAAACTTTCACCAAATATTATTTCATAAATTCTTTCATAAAGTTCCCTCTCGCAAATTTTCTCAAAAATCTGGTTTCACATCTTCTGAAAATCTTTTTTTAAAACTTTTCTTGAAAATCTCTTTTCTCAGGTTTCTAAAAATCTCCTTTTAAAACCTTTCACAAAATCTTACTTCAAAACTTTTCCCAAAAATACTTTTTATAATATTTCTCAAAAACCTCCTCCTTTCCAAAAACATTTGCAAAAGAAATTCTTTTCAAATCTCTTTTCTAAAAATTCCTTTTCACCAATCTCCACAAAATCTCTTTTTCACTAATCTTTTTCAAAACTCTCCTTTCACAAATTTTTTCAGAAATCTCTTTTTCAAAAACCTTTTCAAAAACGGCTTTTCAAGAACCTTTTCAAAAATTACAACTTTGTTGAGTGCTAATGGAGGAGCAAGCTAAACTCAACACTAGTCCCCAGTCTAAAACCGAAAACAAGGGAGCCCAGCTCCGCTCAAATCACCTCTTGCATCAACAACAACATTACTTCCCCAGCTCTGGCTCGTTCTGTAACATCCTCATTTTTATTGACCTGATAAGTATATTTAAGAATATCTTATTTACATGCGAGAGATGATTTTCAACTATTTTCTTAGTATTTGCATATATGTATATTATTATATTGAGTTGAAATCTATATATGCATAAGTGTTTGTGAGCGTTTTCCTAATGTATGTATATATTTATATAAATATATCCCTATGTGGGTATTAGTATTTGTAATTATACTCTGGTGTATATATATGTGTGTACTTGTGTGTGTTCCTAGGTGTTAGCAATTGTGCTTATTTCTTTGTGTATGTGTGTATGTGTTATGTAATTGCATCGTTAGGTTTGGATCGGGAAATGTTCTAGAGTCGGTAGTATAAGTCGAAGGATAATTGGTTTAGGTTTTAGATTGGGGTGGTTGCGATTGAGTGAGTAGGATATGTGTAGGTTCGTGTATTGAGGTTGTCCAGAGTCCAAGGGAGCGTTTTAGTGCCTAGACCTTGAGGGAATACTTAGGTAGAGAACCCTAAGATTAAGCCTTAAGTGTAAGTGTGGGCCTTAGTGTAACATCCCGCTATTTGTAATACTTGTAGTTAAATAATTAAATAATTTAATATGATGTTTTCAAGATTTGAGTCTCGGAATAAAATTCTGATTTCATCATTATATTTGAAATATGTTTTCTAGTCAAAATAAGTATAAATTTGTTATCATACGTTTTCCAAAAATAAAGTAGTACTTTTATTTAGTTTAATTAACATTTTGACAGGAAGCTCAAGTGGCAAGCCTTAGAGGCATTTTCATAAATAGTTTCTTTAGAAAAATATGTTTAACTTAATATTTTGAGCTTCCCTGTAAATTTTCATAGTGTTCGAAGACTGTTTTATTTTTCGCTTCTGGATTGGTTTAATAAATTACTGGTATAAGATATATATAGTAATTTGCTATTTAAAAATTTTAAATAATATATTTTATCAAGTTTAATATCAGGATTGAAAAAATATATTTACTTTTGAATTTCAATAACTTTTCTTATGCAATAGCTATCCGGAGGGACCGGTAACTTTATTATTTTTTAATTAGTTTTGAATAATTAAAAGTACAATATTGTTTTACTTAAATGCATTTTATTTTTAATATTGTCAAACTTCTAGTTATAATTCAAAGTACCTACACGTATTGACCCACAAATGAAAGCAAATTATTAAAATATAAAATTATTTCCTAATTCTACCCATGTGCCCTATATAACCCACGGACCAAAACAAAATAAAAGAAAACAAGAGATAGAAAGTGAGTGATCTAAGGAAGGAGAGAGAAAGAGTATCAGAGGGAGACGAAGAAGAGCAGGGAGGCGATAGAGATAGAAACATTTTGGGGATTTTTCTTATTTTTCCGGTCTAATAATTCAAGATCCAACCGTCCAATCTCAAATCCTTTTTAGGTATATAATCTCCTCAACTCCCTCTATCCATCCACGTAATTTATTCGACGATCCGTCATTATTTTTATTATCCCTATATTTTCAAATAAAGAGATGTTTATGACAAAAGTGATATATTTTGTATTGTATAATGATATATATTTATTATATTGACAAAAAATGAGTTTATTTGATATATAATTTAATGTTATAATTAGTTTTAACATATGTCCCTATTTAGATCCAACACGTTGTTTTTTACCCTGGAGCAAGTTGCGGATGTTAAACATGACTCTGTCGTTATTGCTAGGATTTCCAGGTAAGGGGGGACTCTTTCTGTAACACCCCTAATTTTCGTCTCCCAAATAACCAAGAAATTAATTATAACAATTATTTTATAATTGATTTATATTAGTTTTGAAGGTTTTAGTTTTTGTACATTATGTGTTTTTATGTATAAAAATATGGGATATATTTTTATATGGTTATTTTGTACAAAAATATGAATATTGTAATTTAGTCCTTGGGTGGGGACCTAATTGCAATATTAAAAAGTTTTTTGAAGAAAGAGTAATTAAATTATTAATTTTTTGATTTTATCAGTATGTAACCGGTTAGAAGGGCTGTGTAACCGGTTACACGATGAACTCAGAAATTGGGATTAGTGCGTTTGATGAGTAATCAAGCCAAAACCCAGAAAATTGCCACGAATTCATCCTTCTCTTGGTGGGGAAAGACGTGTCAACATGCATGGAGCTCTGATTTTTCTATATATAGCTTTGTGTTGATGAATTGAAACCCATTTTTGCTCCTGAAATGTTGAAGCTCTGTTTTTGGGTTTTTGATTCGTCTGGTGCGATTCTCCTTCGTTTCTGAGAGTTAGAACATGAGTGATACACGGTTACAAAGCTCACATCAAGGGCTTTGTATTGATATAAAGTTTGTGAGATGAGAGTTCCTGGAGTTTGAGAACGAAGCTTGCCAAGTGAGGTGTTGATGCTGTCAAACCTCAGCTTCTGGTTTCTGGAACTGACTTTGAAGCTTGATTTTGGTAAGCACACAAACCCTTTTGATTTCAAATCTGTTCCTACCTCTAGTGCATGTTGCAGAGAACTCAATTTGACCATTTTTCCCAATTCTTAATTTGGTTTTGCATGTCAAATTCCCTGGTTTTGGTACCCTGTCCAACTCTATCAGCATGGAGTAGATTCAATGGGAATTTGTGTTGGAGCCTTTCTCTCTGCAAAGTTTTGGATCAAGCACAATTTAGAGGTAAGGGGGAAGCTTACTATTTGCTAGAATGAGGAAAAACAAGTTGGTAAATAGGAAGAGTCACCAAGAGACTCTAAGGGCATAGTTGGAATTAGTTTTATGGCTTGGAGGCCAATTTAAGCTCATTTCTGTTTTTGAGCAATCATAATATGATGCATGCAAGCTGTTGTGATGACAATTTCATGACTTAATTGGATATTATGTGAATTGATGCATTAAGTTGTGAAATATGTGCAATTATGTGCAATTTGAGTATCCATATTGAATGCATGCAATATAGATATGTTTTTGTGGTTGAACACACTACTATTAAGGTATGTGAACTCTATTTATGAATGAAATTGGTTAAATTTGAGTATGGTGGAAAATGGTATGAAAAACCTCATTTTTCAGTGTATTTCTGCCAAATCTAACCGGTTAGTCGAAATCTGTAACCGGTTAGAGACTGCCAATTTTCAAAGAAAATGAATTTCTGAAATTGGCTAAATGTCCATACCATTTGTACTCAAGTTTAAGCTAAAATTTCATACAGATACCAATCTAAAACTATGTGTTGAGCATTGATTGGTTTAGATTGGAGGAGATGAGTTAATACCTTAATACCAAATGATAATTTCAAGAGGAAATTATGCATAAATGAAATTGGATTATGACTTAGATCTTTTGAATGATATTATGTGTTGAACTTGAGGTATTCTGATATGCTAAGACCTTGTCATTGGATTAAGTAGAGAATTTAAGAAAGGATTCTTTGAAAATCAGTGGTTTTGTATTCAGGTCTGTAATTCTAACCGGTTAGGTGATGATGTAACCGGTTAGTACCTGAAAACTTAAAAATAAAAGTTAAGTTTTGAGCAAGGATTTTGATATCAATGATTATATTCTCTCAATCCAGGTCTATGAGCATAGGATAAATTTAAATTCAAAGGTGAATTTTATGAGTAAAGCTATACCTCAAGATATCATTCAAAAGTTGTGTTTTTCTAAGTCATAATAGCGGAATTGATGGAAAGACCAACCTTAGGAATTATGGATGCAATGCATGCATAGAGAAAGGTAATATAATAGGTTGGCAAGGATTGTTTATCATGTTCTGGGAACATGGCCCTATACTCTAAGAGTACCAAACTGATGCAACATACTTGATGACACATTCTGGGAATGTGGCCATTGTCTGGGACATGGTTTCTTTGATACGTTCTGGGAACGTGATGCACACTCTGGGAGTGGTGCTTGATTATATTCCAAGTATGGTTTGCGATACGTTCTGGGAACGTATGTTAGTGTTCTGGGAACACGTTGGTATAATAATAGAATTAAAGATAAAACCAACCTTGATGATTGTGCATTCATATAGAATGGAAGTTTGGTTGGTAGGAACGTTTATCATATTCTGGGAATATGAGGAGGGTGCTCCGGGAGTACCAAATTGTAACCTACTTGATGACACATTATAGATATGTGGCCAGTGTCCGGGACCTGGTTATATACGTTCTGGGAACGTATGATAGTGTTCTGGGAACACATTGATAAGCAACCTACTGGATGACACATTATAGATATGTGGCCAGTGTCCAGGACCTGGTTTTTATACGTTCTGGGAACGTATGCGTTCTGGGAACGTGATGCACACTCTAGGAGTGATGCTTATTTATCCAAGTATGGTTTGCTACACGTTCTGGGAACGTGATGCACACTCTGGGAGTGAATTCTTATCATCCAAGTATGGTTTGGCATTACATTCTAGGAACGAATGTCAGTGTTCCGGGAACACAACGGTGTATTGGATGGAAGTCCGAGATGGACTTTGTTAGAGGCCTCAGCTGTGGAAGAAATCATGCATCATGCCACCTGCATTGAAAGAATTATTATGATTAACCGGGTGTGCTCATATGATTATGCATCATGATTTGCTACATGTTAACTTGTGGATGTTAGTTTTATTCTCATTTGATTATGCGAATATGTATAGCTAACCCCCATGCCCTTATTAGGTGTTGATCGTGCATCTAGTTTGCACAAGAATTAGTAAGGGGAAGACATCCCTTAGGTGCATGCAGAGTGTAGAAAATGTGGGTTGGGAACCCGTTGTGCAGATATCGAGGATCCGACCAGAAGGATGTTTGGACAAAGGACCAGTGACCAGCTCGATAACATTTCTATTTTTAATAGAATTTATATGATACATATTTTGGAAAGAGGAATTCAGTTTCACAAATATACTTATTTGGTATTAATGGACTTGTTACACCTGATATATTTTGGGGGTATAATATGATGATTTTACTATGTTTCCGCAAACTCTGATTTTGGGTAGTCAACCTTTATCATCAATCATGTGTTTGTGAAAATAAATTTTCAAGGGAAGAGATAAATTCTTATTTTCAAATCTTTTTCCAACAACAACAAGTCCAAGTAATCACAAATTTATTACTTTTCTTATAAAGTAAGATGATATACAAGGAGTGTTACACTTTTATGGTATCAGAGCAATGGTCCTGACTCTTGGTCCTTGGGTGTGTGGTCCAATACGCTGGTCATCGATATCTGCAATGTTTCCTGGGAAGTATGCTTTCATATACTTCCAAGCTAGAGCTAAGGTTATGGGTAATGGCTCTAGATAAATAGCTCATTCTGCTATTAAGAAGTGTTCTATGAAGTCTAAGTAGAAGTATGATAGTTGTATGCTTCTCTTTATACATGTTGAAAACCCAAAACCACAGTGTTGGTTTATTATGTTTTCATAAAACCAGTGATGAGGAAATTTTAAGGAGTTGTATTTGAGTCCTCGACTCTGAGGAGGAGTGTTTATCCTCACTCGTGTTAAAGTTAATCAACTTTTTAGACGAGTGTAGGGCAGTGATCTTCTTAAAGATCAACCTTGCTGAGTTTGTTCAACTCTAAAGCTATCCTTTCTTTTGTTCCTTCCGGATAAGGGTAGTGATCGAAGTTGCTCAATGCCTTACCCAATCTGCTATCTCAAGTGGAGACTCCTACAAATCTTTTGTAGTTGTTTCCAAGGTATGTCGGAATCGTTCTATTAAGGTATTAGACTTTGTCTATCTACCTGTGTCATGATTATATTTGATCTTAAGCACGGTTTGGGAGTCGAGGGATCAAGTGATCATGATTAATGACGATAGAACAACCCTGTATTGGGATTCCCAAGTTTCGAATCGGGAATCCAATGAACCCATATGTTGCTTCTGGGAAGCAATATTAAAAGAAAAAGGGGGTCAAAGAAATCCTGGTTACAAGAAATGATGTTAGGTTCACCCTTGGGCAAAGAGATAGAGTTTGGTATCAAGTTAATTTTTGAAGCTGATTTTCTCTCTACTACCCTTACAATATGATATCATCAGAAATAGTCACATGGGGGAAACACGGAGAAAAGTGTTAAAAGGTTTTGGGTGGATCAGTTTAAAGGAGTCTAAGTGTTTTCTAAGATTTATTGGAGGTTGGATTAACCCCAAATCAGGATTCGGGATAGGAATACACTTAAGACTGCATTTTTGATCTCGATACGGACATTATGAGTAGGAAATAATGTCGTTCGGATTGACTAATGCACTTGTTCTTTTATGAACTATAAGAACGAGACCTTTAGATTATATTCGGATTCGTTTGTGGTTTATTCTAAGAATTCGGAGGAGCATGAGGAACATCTCCGGATTGTGTTGAAACTCCTGCAGGAGGAGTAGTTGTGTGATAAGCTCTCCAAAGATGAGTTTTGGTTGAGTGAAGTTACGTTCGCAGGGCATGTGATCTTTAAAGAAGAAATTGCGATGGATCCAGCAAGGGTAAGTTTAGGGTTGAAATAGGAACAGCCTAAGACTGTGACTAAGGTGAGAAGTTTCTTAGGGCTGGCTGGATATTATCGTCGGAATGTTGAGGGATTTTCTAAGATCGCATGGCCTCTGACCAAGTTGACTTGGAAAAGATCAACTGATGGTATTGAATGATAGGATGTCGTTTAATTATGGTGGGGTGATGATGGATTATATCCCAACATAATATGATTAGTCCAAGAGGAATTATGGAAAATGTGAGTAGATTATGATTTAAATCATTTCAGTGATGGATTCAGTTGGAATCAAGGTATTAGATTATGAATAAATCCTATTTTGAGTTAGATTGGATGATGTAAAGAAAATGGTTTTGAAATTTTTTGGTTTTATTTCTAAAACTATACTTCATAACCGGTTAGAGTTTCTTGTAACCGGTTAGAAGCTGAAAGTCTAAAATAAACATTTAAGTAATTTGTGAAGGAACTTTTGGTATCGATAACCATCTTCCTCCAATCCAAACTCAATGTCAATCATTTAATTAAAATTTGAATAAGGATTTAATGTGATAAAATAACTTAATGCCTTGATTCATCATTAAAATTGATTTAAGAAGATTGAATCATAATATTTATGGACTAATCGAGAGTTGAAATTGAGGAGCTACTCCAATTAGAGAAGGCAGAGAATTGAGCTGGATGGTGCCAAGGAAACATTAGGTACTAAGTTAAGAAGGTGGTAATTCATGAACAAGTTTGGAGTTCGAATGTATGAATGACAATAAGAAGAGGAAGAGTTGAATGTAAGATAAAGGCGATGGATGGAGTTTCTTAAAGATTATGGCTTTGATGCTCCATCCTGGCATAGCAAACATAGTTGCAGACGACTTGAGTTGATAGGCCATTCTTGTGAGCTCAATTGTGGTTAAGGATGTTATCCCGATCGAGGAATTTAGAGACCTAAGTCGGGTAACCCAAGAGGAACCCTCTAGTATTAGATTGGGAATGTTGCCAATCACCAACGAATTCTTGAATCGGATTCGTGAATTTCAACCAGGAAATGAGGAGTTAGATTCCTATGAAGAAACGAATGAGATTTAATCTTTGAAATTAAAGTCAGGGATTATGAATATTAGAAAATATATTATGGAAGTAAGGGATTTAGGAAGTGTTTTCTGGTACAACCTAGATGAGAAATCCAAAGGCATGAACTTCAAGAATAGATTATGTTCGAACCCAAGTTAGCTATCAATTATCAAGGAAAAAGGAATTTCTCGATGTTGGTAAGCATGTATGAGGACTATGGGAAAGTACATAAAATTCATGCGAGAAATGTCTGAGTTCAGAATAGTAGAAAGAATGATGAAATACAGGCCCAACTGGAGAAAGAGGAAAAAGTAAATGGGAGAATATCAACTACGGAGATATTAAGGTTAAGGAATCCTCGACTGAAGAAAAGGGTGACTAAGAAGGAAATAGGGAAGAGAACATTTGTCCATCTCAAGGTGAAAACTGTGAGGCATATCACCTCGAGTTTAGTTGTGATGTACCTAAAGGAATCGTCAATTCCGATTGTAGGAAGCTGGAGTATTATTCACTGAATTGTCTTGAAGGAAAAGGTGAGAAAGGAATGGACGAATCCAGCACGAGAAGAATTCACTGGTTGAGATAAGAGTTGAGTATAATCCTGACGTAGACAACCCAAGCTTATCTCTTCCTTTTATCTGAGTTAACGTAATCAAATGTTTTTGACTACGTTAATCTAATTGTTTGAGAATATCAATATCCTGTTGGAAGTCCAACTTCAATATTTCTGTGATCAAAACCTTTATCACAGTTGGATGTGATAAATCACTGTAGACACTACATAAATAGAAAGATCAGTTATGGCTAGAGAGATTAACAACCACCGGGATAGGACAAATCTTTGTCTCCCCAATGGAAATGTCTCTAGAACTTGACTATCTAACTAAGTCTGATAGTGATAATTACCCTATCTTTAAGTTCATCTAACTTAAAGACCTGTCGTATGATTTTTCTTCTGAAAGATTATATCTAAAAGGGATGATTTTGTTATTAATGGTTTGAATATTAGGACTGATCACCCTAATGTCACAAACTATTAAGGAATAAAGTCATACAAATGTTTCTTTGATCATGCTCGAGAGATCAGAGTGCGCAGCCCAAAAAGTTTTTCCAAAAAGTTTATTGGAAAATGTTTTAATTGAAAAATATTTATGTGAAGTATAAAGAGTATTTCTTTTAAAAAGAAATTCTTTCACATAAGAGTTTTATATGAAAAATCCTTGTGGTTTAGTTTGGAAAGTTTTTCCTGAAGGGTTTTATTTGAAATGTTTCAAAATACAAGGAATATATCGAAACTCTTTTAAGTGGGGGAGGACCCTAAAAGAACAAATTTTTGGGAGCTAGATGAAGATTTCTAGTATAAAAATATTTTGGAAAAGTGGAAAATTTCAAAAGATGAATTTCGGGGATGAAATTCCTTTTAAGTGGGGGAGTAGTGTAACACCCCTAATTTTCGTCTCCCAAATAACCAAGAAATTAATTATAACAATTATTTTATAATTGATTTATATTAGTTTTGAAGGTTTTAGTTTTTGTACATTATGTGTTTTTATGTATAAAAATATGGGATATATTTTTATATGGTTATTTTGTACAAAAATATGAATATTGTAATTTAGTCCTTGGGTGGGGACCTAATTGCAATATTAAAAAGGTATTTGAAGAAAGAGTAATTAAATTATTAATTTTTTGATTTTATCATTATGTAACCGGTTAGAAGGGCTGTGTAACCGGATACACCATGAACTCAGAAATTGGGATTAGTGCGTTTGATGAGTAATCAAGCCAAAACCCAGAAAATTGCCACGAATTCATCCTTCTCTTGGTGGGGAAAGACGTGTCAACATGCATGGAGCTCTGATTTTTCGATATATAGCCTTGTGTTGATGAATTGAAACCCATTTTTGCTCCTAAAATGCTGAAGCTCTGTTTTAGGGTTTTTGATTCGTCTGGTGCGATTCTCCTTCATTTCTGAGAGTTAGAACATGAGTGATACACGGTTACAAAGCTCACATCAAGGGTTTTGTATTGATATAAAGTTTGTGAGATGAGAGTTCCTGGAGTTTGAGAACGAAGCTTGCCAAGTGAGGTGTTGATGCTGTCAAACCTCAGCTTCTGGTTTCTGGAACTGACTTTGAAGCTCGATTTTGGTAAGCACACAAACCCTTTTGATTTCAAATCTGTTCCTACCTCTAGTGCATGTTGCAGATAACTCAATTTGACCATTTTCCCCAATTCTTAATTTGGTTTTGCATGTCAAATTCCCTGGTTTTGGTACCCTGTCCAACTCTATCAGCATGGAGTAGATTCAATGGGAATTTGTGTTGGAGCCTTTCTCTCTGCAAAGTTTTGGATCAAACACAATTTAGAGGTAAGGGGGAAGCTTACTATTTGCTAGAATGAGGAAAAACATGTTGGTAAATAGGAAGAGTCACCAAGAGACTCTAAGTGCATAGTTGGAATTAGTTTTATGGCTTGGAGGCCAATTTAAGCTCATTTCTGTTTTTGAGCAATCATAATATGATGCATGCAAGCTGTTGTGATGACAATTTCATGACTTAATTGGATATTATGTGAATTGATGCATTAAGTTGTGAAATATGTGCATTTATGTGCAATTTGAGTATCCATATTGAATGCATGCAATATAGATATGTTTTTGTGGTTGAACACACTACTATTAAGGTATGTGAACTCTATTTATGAATGAAATTGGTTAAATTTGAGTATGGTGGAAAATGGTATGAAAAACCTCATTTTTCAGTGTATTTCTGCCAAATCTAACCGGTTAGTCGAAATCTGTAACCGGTTAGAGACTGCCAATTTTCAAAGAAAATGAATTTCTGAAATTGGCTAAATGTCCATACCATTTGTACTCAAGTTTAAGCTAAAATTTCATACAGATACCAATCTAAAACTATGTGTTGAGCATTGATTGGTTTAGATTGGAGGAGATGAGTTAATACCTTAATACCAAATGATAATTTCAAGAGGAAATTATGCATAAATGAAATTGGATTATGACTTAGATCTTTTGAATGATATTATGTGTTGAACTTGAGGTATTCTGATATGCTAAGACCTTGTCATTGGATTGAGTAGAGAATTTAAGAAAGGATTCTTTGAAAATCAGTGGTTTTGTATTCAGGTCTGTAATTCTAACCGGTTAGGTGATGATGTAACCGGTTAGTACCTGAAAACTTAAAAATAAAAGTTAAGTTTTGAGCAAGGATTTTGATATCAATGATTATATTCTCTCAATCCAGGTCTATGAGCATAGGATAAATTTAAATTCAAAGGTGAATTTTATGAGTAAAGCTATACCTCAAGATATCATTCAAAAGTTGTGTTTTTCTAAGTCATAATAGCGGAATTGATGGAAAGACCAACCTTAGGAATTATGGATGCAATGCATGCATAGAGAAAGGTAATATAATAGGTTGGCAAGGATTGTTTATCATTTTCTGGGAACATGGCCCTATACTCTAAGAGTACCAAACTGATGCAACATACTTGATGACACATTCTGGGAATGTGGCCATTGTCTGGGACATGGTTTCTTTGATACGTTCTGGGAACGTGATGCACACTCTGGGAGTGGTGCTTGATTATATTCCAAGTATGGTTTGCGATACGTTCTGGGAACGTATGTTAGTGTTCTGGGAACACGTCGGTATAATAATAGAATTAAAGATAAAACCAACCTTGATGATTGTGCATTCATATAGAATGGAAGTTTGGTTGGTAGGAACGTTTATCATATTCTGGGAATATGAGGAGGGTACTCCGGGAGTACCAAATTGTAACCTACTTGATGACACATTATAGATATGTGGCCAGTGTCTGGGACCTGGTTATATACGTTCTGGGAACGTATGATAGTGTTCTGGGAACACATTGATAAGCAACCTACTGGATGACACATTATAGATATGTGGCCAGTGTCCAGGACCTGGTTTTTATACGTTCTGGGAACGTATGCGTTCTGGGAACGTGATGCACACTCTGGGAGTGATGCTTATTTATCCAAGTATGGTTTGCTACACGTTCTGGGAACGTGATGCACACTCTGGGAGTGAATTCTTATCATCCAAGTATGGTTTGGCATTACGTTCTGGGAACGAATGTCAGTGTTCCGGGAACACAACGGTGTATTGGATGGACGTCCGAGATGGACTTTGTTAGAGGCCTCAGCTGTGGAAGAAATCATGCAGCATGCCACCTGCATTGAAAGAATTATTATGATTAACCGGGTGTGCTCATATGATTATGCATCATGATTTGCTACATGTTAACTTGTGGATGTTAGTTTTATTCTCATTTGATTATGCGAATATGTATAGCTAACCCCCATGCCCTTATTAGGTGTTGATCGTGCAACTAGCTTGCACAAGAATCAGTAAGGGGAAGACATCCCTTAGGTGCATGCAGAGTGTAGAAAATGTGGGTTGGGAACCCGTTGTGCAGATATCGAGGATCGACCAGAAGGATGTTTGGACAAAGGACCAGTGACCAGCTCGATAACATTTCTATTTTTAATAGAATTTACATGATACATATTTTGGAAAGAGGAATTCAGTTTCACAAATATACTTATTTGGTATTAATGGACTTGTTACACCTGATCTATTTTGGGGGTATAATATGATGATTTTACTATGTTTCCGCAAACTCTGATTTTGGGTAGTCAACCTTTATCATCAATCAGGTGTTTGTGAAAATAAATTTTCAAGGGAAGAGATAAATTCTTATTTTCAGATCCTTTTCCAACAACAACAAGTCCAAGTAATCACAAATTTATTACTTTTCTTATAAAGTAAGATGATATACAAGGAGTGTTACACTTTCTACACTTTGGGTTAGGGATAGTTAGAGTTTATAATAGGATTTGGGACTAATAGTTAAATTAGGGTGTGGGTAGCAAATTAGTGTTTGATTAAAATTATTCCCATAGTTTAGTTAATTTTGATATTTTCATAAATATGTTTATTAAATTATTTTGTGTATTGTTAAAGAAGGAGGTGAAGAACCTTAGGAAGATGACTTAAATTATTGCTTACTGAGACATACCTGAGTATGTCGACTGTTTGACTTGTTTGCTGCAACTTGTGACTTGTGTTAGTTGTTATGAAATCTAAATGTTAATCGTTTATAATTGTGAATATGCTAAGTGTTGTTATAGGGTAACTATTATAGTGAGGGATGTTGGAACTAAAAATTTATACAAATGAAATGAATGGAAATGGATATTGGTTATAGAATTGGAAGCGAATAATGGGAAATTGAACTAAATGTGAAAGTGAAGAATTGAATAGGTCGTACTTTGTTATTCCTATCTTTAATTTGGTTATTATTCTTAAGTTTTTATTATGAACTGTTTACTGTCCTTTTAATTCATTGTGTTGTGAAAGATCTCACCCTTAGTGGATAACAATTTAGGTACATGTTCCAGAAGCTTGGAGATCAGAGTGCGCAGCGGAACAAGTCGGAAGAAAGGAAACTGATTTTGTACACATATTCTATATTGTAATTGGGTGCCCCACATTTTGTAATTAAATGTTTTGTAAAAGTAAAGGTTTAAAGTGATCCGCTTTATTTTCAAACTCTGATTTATGTACTTTATTTAATGAAATTACTTTTAAAGTTCCGTAATTATTTCCAAGACTTCTATTTTTGTATATTTTTATGTTATAAAAATTGGGGTGTTATAATATCGTATCAGAGCAGTTCTTCCTTTCGACCTGAGGGAAAGTGATCCCAATTCCGCTGCAAACACTCTAATCTCAAGTTTCTTGAATAAAGGTGAGACTTATAGAATTTTGTGAAAAGTGTTAATGTTAAGTGTTTGTCGCATATGTTTGATGCAATTGTTAGGCATAATTAGGAACGCATGTGCATATTTGTTGCTAAGTGATTGTGAATAAGTGTGTGCCTATTTGAAATGTGATTGTTGCATCATACGGCCTCATGTCTTAGGTTAGGAAAACCCTCCCAATGAATCTATATAAATAAAGGATGAATAACTACTACCCCTAAAATGAACTAGGAACACGTGCATTCATGGAGAAAGGTGGACCTTAGGTGTACGGGGAAAACTTACGTCGTTTACGATTGATGAAGGCAAAAGTAACTAGATTGTGTTATTGAAACAATCGCTGAGAATTGTCGTGGAAAACCTTGATCCTGCAAAGGACACGGGTTCGCTACCCGTGTTGGGGATTGGTTTTATGCAACCACCATGATTCTGTCAGTTGCTTTGGCTTTTCGTGGCCAGTGAGGGTGATTTCTGCTAAAGCCAATTTGGACAAATCAAACCAAATTGCATGAAGGACCTTCCGCAGTGGAGGTGAAGTGTTGTGCAAGCGGGTGAGCGAGGGACCTTCCTAAGTGGAGGTGAAGCACCCAACTAGGGGTTGAGAAATGCTTACTCCTGGCCGGTTTTCCCCAGAGTGGAGGGGCAAGTGTGGTGAGGAAAAAGTGAGAATTGTTAAAAAAGTTAAAAAGTTAAAATTGTTAAAAGTAGTGCATTGCATGAAGAACCCTCCTTCGGGGAGAATGTGAAGTGCAATGCACATAAAGTTAAAAGTTGTTAAAAGTGGACATTGTATGAGGAACCCTCCTTCGGGGAGAATGTGAAGTACAATGTCAATAAAGTTATAAAGTTGAAATTGTTAAAAAGTGGTACATTGTGTGAAGAACTCTCCTTTGGGGAGAATGTGAAGCACAATGTACAAGAGGGAGAAGTGAGATTGCATTGCATGACATTAAAATGTAAAAGTGTTTCAAAGTGGAAAGTAAAAGGAAAATGAAATGTTATTGCATTGCATCCGCATCGCATTGCATTTGCATCACATTTAAGATATTGGCTTGTGCATCATCAACATTAGTTGATGATTTATGATGATAATTATGTATGCGAATAGTTACTATAGGAGTATGTATATGTATATATATATAGAGTGTATAATGTTAAGAGAATAGAGTGTGGGTTTAAGTTTGCAAAGGGGCCAGGGGGAATGCTAACAAGTAATAAAAGAAAGAAACTTTGAAAATTTTGAATATTGTAAGTGTCTCCCATTGCAAACAACAAACCTAAGTAGTATTAGGTGAATGGTTGAAAGTAAGAGTGTTTGATGTGTTAGACTAATTGAAAGCTAAAGTCTTATACAAAGGAAATCCGAATAATATCAAGGCAATTGGAAACCGTAGTACAGGAACTCATTGGATTGCGAGGGCTACTGCCACCGATTGAATGTAGTGTTGGAACTGGGCAATCCGACATTATATTTACCGGAAGGTGAAGTCGTCGAAATCTAGGAGTTCGTGCATTACCATGAGTTAATAAACGATTTTCTATGTATAAAACCTTAGTGCCTAATTGTTTGTTGTTCTTTCTTTGCTTGACTCTGTGTAACTGTGTATGTTGTTGAATCATGTGGTGGCAACGCAATTGGACAAAGATTGGAAATGGAACCGCCGGAATTAAAGGAGTTATGACTTTGATACTTATCCAACCAAGTGATTAAGTTCACATCGATTAGATTAGTATCAAAGAGAATGAAAAAAATAAGATTTAAATTTAACTAACGGTCGATTCCATTGCTAATCTTGATTCAAGTAGTTATGACACCAAGAGTGAAATAGAAATCGAGAACTAATCGATCGGATTCAAACCGCCGGACTATTCCAATTGAAAATTTGCAAGACAAAAATGGAACTCTTTACCTAAATTGGGAAGCGGTTCGAATCCAATCAGGAGGTCCTCGAATGTGTTCGGATGTGGACTAATTTAGTGTCAAAGTAAGTGAACAATGATTGGGAGTGGAACCGTGAAACCAAATCATTTATCTTCGCGATTTTAATCCAACCGAGTGACTTAGTTGCTATCGGTTAGATTAAAATCCAAGAAAACCATAACAACTTTTACATTGAACTTGTGGTTGGTTCCACTACTAAATTGAGCTCGGTAACTTCAACACTAAACGGAAGTCAAGTGTGGAGTCCCATCGGTTGGACTTAAACCCCGAATGGTAATAATTGAATTCATGAAAGACAAAGGATTTTATTTAAGCAGAACCAGAGATTTAAGCTCAATCGGGAGGTTGATGCACTAATTGGAACTATATTTTTATGTGTGTAATTATTTCCATATATATATGTATCAAACATTTTCTTGAATTTTTTTGAAAAGAGTTTTCAAATTAAGTTTCGCAAATATGAATAATAGCGTATATGTATATATTTTCATGATATGCTTGTGTTGTATATAAATATATTCATATATATATGTGTAAAGTTTTGTTTTCTTTGCCTTACTTTCATAAAGTATTTCTCGGAAACTCTGCAATTTGGACTTCCCCGTAAAGTCCACAGGAGAACCATAGTGCTAACGAAAACCGACAGATGTAATAAGCTTCCAAACCAAATAACTATCAAGACCTTTCAATAGGAAACCGAATAAAGTAAAGTGTTCTAGGGCCATGTCACATAAGGATTTGAGTGTGATTTACCATCCCGAGAGTATGCTAGGTTAGCAATGGACCGATGAGGACCGTAAGGGAGATAGTGAACTAAAACCTAAGTCCTAAATCGAGTGCATCACTAACCCATAAGTAACACATCCTAGTGCTCTCCAATTTTCCAAGGTTTACGAGAGACCAAATGGCTAGTAGATTTCCAAACCTATATTATCGGAGTGAATTGGTGAGTAAGAGTGTTAGTACCTACCTAAAATAAAGAACCCAACCAAGAGAATATAGAATTGAAATCACACCTTCAGTTTGAAGAGCGTTAAGAAACGAGAATAACCTTCATAGTTGTAGATCGCCAAGACTAGAAAGTACCTTGAGGCTAGAACCAACCATGGCATAAGAATTTTCAGAGAACTTTTGATTGATTTTTATGCAAGTTCTGGGAAGAGGAACCATTAGTGAGAAAAATAACCATGAGGAGAACATCTCACCTCATCAAACCCAACAACTTTAGGAGTTCTCAAAGATTAGAAAAGTTTAGCGCCTACCAAGTAGACCCAAAAGTCAGAACTAGTCGAATGGAACCACCCCATCCCAATTAAGACATTGAGTCTGAGTGTATAAGGGTAACTCAAGCCCAAGTGGGGGAGCTCACTGAGAGCAGAGTCTAAGATTGCGAAAATTTTGAGAAAATCGTTATTTTTAATATTATGATTTTTTTTACCAGGGGGAAACTAAACTATTTATGAAACTAAACTATTTTTGAAACTATGAATATTTTGTTAACTTTAAAAGGTTTTAAGAAAAACGATTTTTAACAAAAACCTCCTTCCATTCTTTTCAAATGTTTTTCAAAGAGTGAATTTCGGGGACGAAATTCTTATAAGTGGGGGAGAATTGTAACATCCTCATTTTTATTGACCTGATAAGTATATTTAAGAATATCTTATTTACATGCGAGAGATGATTTTCAACTATTTTCTTAGTATTTGCATATATGTATATTATTATGTTGAGTTGAAATCTATATATGCATAAGTGTTTGTGAGCGTTTTCCTAATGTATGTATATATTTATATAAATATATCCCTATGTGGGTATTAGTATTTGTAATTATACTCTGGTGTATATATATGTGTGTACTTGTGTGTGTTCCTAGGTGTTAGCAATTGTGCTTATTTCTTTGTGTATGTGTGTATGTGTTATGTAATTGCATCGTTAGGTTTGGATCGGGAAATGTTCTAGAGTCGGTAGTATAAGTCGAAGGATAATTGGTTTAGGTTTTAGATTGGGGTGGTTGCGATTGAGTGAGTAGGATTTGTGTAGGTTCGTGTATTGAGGTTGTCCAGAGTCCAAGGGAGCGTTTTAGTGCCTAGACCTTGAGGGAATACTTAGGTAGAGAACCCTAAGATTAAGCCTTAAGTGTAAGTGTGGGCCTTAGTGTAACATCCCGCTATTTGTAATACTTGTAGTTAAATAATTAAATAATTTAATATGATGTTTTCAAGATTTGAGTCTCGGAATAAAATTCTGATTTCATCATTATATTTGAAATATGTTTTCTAGTCAAAATAAGTATAAATTTGTTATCATACGTTTTCCAAAAATAAAGTAGTACTTTTATTTAGTTTAATTAACATTTTGACAGGAAGCTCAAGTGGCAAGCCTTAGAGACATTTTCATAAATAGTTTCTTTAGAAAAATATGTTTAACTTAATATTTTGAGCTTCCCTGTAAATTTTCATAGTGTTCGAAGACTGTTTTATTTTTCGCTTCTGGATTGGTTTAATAAATTACTGATATAAGATATATATAGTAATTTGCTATTTAAAAATTTTAAATAATATATTTTATCAAGTTTAATATCAAGATCGAGAAAATATATTTACTTTTGAATTTCAATAACTTTTCTTATGCAATAGCTATCCGGAGGGACCGGTAACTTTATTATTTTTTAATTAGTTTTGAGTAATTAAAAGTACAATATTGTTTTACTTAAATGCATTTTATTTTTAATATTGTCAAACTTCTAGTTATAATTCAAACTACCTACACACATTGACCCACAAATAAAAGCAAACTATTAAAATATAAAATTATTTCCTAATTCTACCCATGTGCCCTGTATAACCCACGGACCAAAACTAAATAAAAGAAAACAAGAGATAGAAAGTGAGTGATCTAAGGAAGGAGAGAGAAAGGGTATTAGAGGGAGACGAAGAAGAGCAGGGAGGCGATAGAGATAGAAACATTTTGGGGATATTTCTTATTTTCTCGGTCTAATAATTCAAGATCCAACCGTCCAATCTCAAATCCTTCTTAGGTATATAATCTCCTCAACTCCCTCTATCCATCCGTGTAATTTATTCGACGATCCGTCAATATTTTTATTATTCCTATATTTTCAAATAAAGAGATATTTATGACAAAAGTGATATATTTTGTATTGTATAATGATATATATTTATTATATTGACAAAAAATGAGTTTATTTGATATATATTTTAATGTTATAATTAGTTTTAACATATGTCCCTATTTAGATCCAACACGTTGTTTTTGACCCTGGAGCAAGTTGCGGATGTTAAACATGACTCTGTCGTTATTGCTAGGATTTCCAGGTAAGGGAGGACTCTTTCTACACTTTGGGTTAGGGATAGTTAGAGTTTATAATAGGATTTGGGACTAATAGTTAAATTAGAGTATGGGTAGCAAATTAGTGGTTGATTAAAATTATTCCCATAGTTTAGTTAATTTTGATATTTTCAGAAATATGTTTATTAAATTATTTTGTGTATTGTTAAAGTAGGAAGTGAAGAACCGGAGATGACTTAAATTATTTCTCACTGAGACATACCTGAGTATGTCGATTGTTTGACTTGTTTGCTGCAACTTGTGACTTGTGTTAGTTGTTATGAAATCTAAATGTTAATCGTTTATAATTGTGAATATGCTAAGTGTTGTTATAGGGTAACTATTATAGTGAGGGATGTTGGAACTAAAAATTTATACAAATGAAATGAATGGAAATGGATATTGGTTATAGAATTGGAAGCGAATAATGGGAAATTGAACTAAATGTGAAAGTGAAGAATTGAATAGGTCATACTTTGTTATTCCTATCTTTAATTTGGTTATTATTCTTAAGTTTTTATTATGAACTGTTTACTGTCCTTTTAATTCATTGTGTTGTGAAAGATCTCACCCTTAGTGGATAACAATTTAGGTACATGTTCCAGAAGCTTGGAGATCAGAGTGCGCAGCGGAACAAGTCGGAAGAAAGGAAACTGATTTTGTACACATGTTCTATATTGTAATTGGGTGCCCCACATTTTGTAATTAAATGTTTTGTAAAAGTAAAGGTTTAAAGTGATCCGCTTTATTTTCAAACTCTGATTTATGTACTTTATTTAATGAAATTACTTTTAAAGTTCCTTAATTATTTCCAAGACTTCTATTTTTGTATATTTTTATATTATAAAAATTGGGGTGTTACACGTTCTCAACATTATCATTAATTCATTCCCCACTCTCAACTCTTTCTTTCTCTTTCAACACATACTTTATTTCCAATCATTATTTCTTTCTCTTTCTGTCTTTACTTCACAGTCTTATTTATTTCGTTTCGATTTGCAGGACGTAACAGACGTCCATCAGCTTATTACTCATATTGATCAACATCAATAAATATTATTAGGCATAATTAAATCAATAAACATAAACATACTATCAACCACACAAACATCACACAACAACAATGTGGTCATTGTCACCTTCGTATAAGTGGCCACACAACACAAACAATTGCTACTTATACTACTGACTCCGAACCACTTGGTTCCGATCTTTGAGATGATACGGAACGTCCAAATAAATCACCTAACTACCACGGTGTCTTAGGAAAGCTTCTCTCTCACCTAAGGTCCAGCAATGTAATGCGTACCGTCTCCTCTAATCCTTTTTGTTGCAGGCTGCCCCAATCCCTTGTCTTTAAGATTTCCTCATACTAAATAAAATACACTTACGTTATTATCTTGTATTAAAAAAATCTTTTCTTAGTTTGTGACACTTTCCGTTCTTAATCGAAAGACTTTAAAGCGCTATTGTTCTATCAAAACAATTTCTCATATTTTCTAGTACTCCAGTTATGTTAAAACCATTCGAAAACATTTCTAAGAACACTTTTCACTTTAAATAACTCTTTAATTCAAAATTAATACTTTAAAGTTCAAATCTTTATCATAAAACAATTTTGGGCAGCCATGAATACGATTTAAAAATCTCAAATAATTCAAACCGAATTATTTTAAAATCAATTAATTTCAAAGCCAATTACACATTCGTCTATTTTCCCAAGTATCAATTTATCACAGAAACATAAAAAAACACTCCACCAAGTATATCCCCAATTAAATCAATATCGAGGCAACGACACAATTTACACACATTTCATAACACAAAACACTCAGGCACACACGTATTAAACCAAGATGCAAACCACTTACTTTAAACAATTGATTCCTTAAAAAAAATCATTATGTGACATTATTCTCATGCAACTAAATCTCCTAGACTTATTTAAACCATAGGACCTAATGCAATCAAGGAAAGCAAGCCAATCATCACAAATTTAAATCACATAAATCAATTCGATTCATTTCAAATATTTAAACTCCATTTTCTTTTTCATGAAACAAATTTATGTATTCTTTCTTTTGCTTCCAACCGAATGCACATATATACACACATATTTTATTTAAACATGATAATCTTCCAAAATCATTTAGTTCATCTATTTCCTTTATTTTTTTTATTTTGGAATCGAATATAAATTAAATGATCACAACACAATTTTAAACATATTAATTTAATAATATTCTTCAAGACATACTCATTACACTAAGTCAATTCATAAGAAAAAGAGTCCTAGTCTACTTACTATGCCTAGGCCGAACCTCATTTTGAAAATGATGAGGTTCTTGATTCATGCACAAATTAAGGTTCATGGCTTTATCATGCACTTTCTTACAGAACAATTTTAAAAATATCATTTTCCTTTTTAAATATAGTACCGAATGCTCATTACTTAAAATCAAGTTGAAAATTAATTTTCAAAAACTAGTTTCATTGGTTTCGTTGCAAAACCGTGAGGTTTATTTAGAAAAATGAAATCTTTTTACCCAAAACCATAAGTATGCACCTAAATCTTGTAAATCAAGTCATGGAATCAATCACAAGTCAAAGATAAAAATCATTTTGAGTAGAAAAAGATCAAAACCGTGACATACAAACATAAGGATCAAAACTTTTTAAAGATAAAAACCAAAGATCAAAGCCTTTTCAAGATCAAGACCAAAATCAAAACATTTAAACTACTCAAATCAACTTTTATAAACATAAAACAAACATGCAAGAACCTAAATCAAAATAAAAAGCATCATGACCTAGTTCCCTAGTCATGACCGAATCACAAGGTTTTAGATCTAGTGTTTTGTAAGTTTATTTATCCTTAGAAATTTAAGATCAAAGTTCAATTAGCACATGCATGAACCTTTTATGAAAAACAATCATGATCTCTTTGATTTTCAAGGCTTTGACCGAAAACCAATTAACAAAAACAAGAGGAAAAACTTAAATCAAAGTAAACTATTTTGCAAAAGTTGTTTTCCGTTTCTTTCTCATCAAAACCGTGACATGCAAGCTAAGAAACAAGACTTTTTTGAGTAAAAGAATCACATGCAAAACCTCAAGGTCAAAGTTGTTGAAAATCAAGGCAAGAATCAAATCTTTTTCAAGATTAAAGCGAAGATCAAAGCCTTTCTTGAAGAGAAAACCAAAGATCAAAGCTTAGAAAAATCAAGGCATTCAAACCACTTAGATCACCTTTAACAAGCATCAAACTAACATGCATGAACTCAAAACAAGATAAAAATCATCACAACCTAATTTTCTAGGCATGGCCGAATGATAATGTTCATGTTCTAAGGTTCTACAAGTTTATATGGCTCTTGAAACTCAAGATCAAAGCTAAATAGGTATTTACAAACATAGATCTTCAAGAAAATTAGACATGCAACAACATTTAACCTTACAAGACTTGGGAAAATTAAGAACTACGTATAACACCCTATGATCTTCGAATAAACCAAAGAAAATAGTAGATCTTCAACCACCTTCTATTGATCTTCAAGGAATCTTAAGGCTTTTGGGTTTGATCTCCTTCTTCTTCTATGGCTCACGGCTTCTTCTCTATTTCTTGAAGTGTTGAGAGCTTGATTTTTGCTCTCAACCCATGTGTGTGGAAAATGAAGGGAAATGAAAGAAAGAAATAAAAATAGGTGGAAATGAACTAAGGTGTAGGTCTTATATAGAAAATTCATGCACTTCCTCTTTTGCCCTTGTAGGTTCGGCCATGAGTGTAAATGGAAGGGACAATTTTGGCAACCCAATAAGTTGCATGGGTGGTGTTTATCAATTCCAAGGGGACAACAAGGAGTGATTTAAGGGACTAGGTTTCTTTAGGTTTGGTTACTTTTTGGCTAATAGTTAGAATTTGGTCACTAACTTAGTTACTTATAGTTCCACCCTAGTCCATGGCTTCCTAACTTAAAATAAAATCCTAGCCCTCATTCATGCATACATACACGTAGCATACACACATCCACACATGTATCACACACATCAACACTTATGCATGTATCATCTTTTCATTTCTTAATCAATTCTATTTTAGAGCATATAATCACCACTTCACACAATAATCCAAATATTTCAAGGAATCATACACACACACAATTGTATCGAAAATAATTCTTATTCATCATGAAATGACTTATACAAAAATCACAATTTCTTTATAAAAACACCAAGCACATAGACTTTTCCAAAAACTCATTTTCTAAACTTTTGACATTACTTCAAGAGATCATTTCTTTAAAGTCACTCGTTACCTTGAAAATGTGGATTAGGAAATTTATTTAAGAAAATATTCTTTCAAAAACACTTTTCTCAAAAATTAAATCCCTTTAGTATTTTAATTTAATACGAGGAATTTGCGGGGTGTTACACCATATGGATACAGGTATTGATCAAAGTTGCTTTATGCCTTATCCAATCTGCTATCTCAAAGCAAAGGCTCCTACAAATCTTTTTGTAGTTGTTTCAAAGGTATTAGACTTTGTCTATCTATCTGTGTCATGATTACAATTTATCTTAAATGCGGTTTGGAAGCCGAGAGATCATGTGATCATGATTAATGACAATAGAACAACCCTGTATTGGGATTCCCAAGCTTCAAATCTGGAATCCAATGGACCCATGTGTTTGCTTCTGGGCAGCAGTGAAGGAATAAGGGGGTCAAAGAAATCTTGGTTACAAGAAATGATATGAGGTTTACCCATGAGTAAAAAGATAGAGTTTGGAATCAAGTTAATTCTTGAAACTGATTCTATCTCTACTACCCTTATAATATGATACCATCGGGAATGGTTAAATGGAAGAAACACGTAGAGAAGTTGTTAAAATGGTTATGGTTGGACCAGGTTAAAGGAGTCTAAGTGTTTTCTAAAATTGATTGGCGGTTGGAGTAACCCCAAATCAGGATTCGGGACAGGGATACACTTAAGACTGCATTTTTGATCTCGATACAGACATTATGAGTAGGAAATAATGTCGTTCGGGTTGACTAATGCACCTGTTCTTTTAGGGATTATAAGAACTGGACCTTTAGATTATATTTGGATTCGTCTGTGATTTATTCTAAGAATCCGGAGGAGTAGTTGTGTGCTAAGCTCACCAAAGATGAGTTTTGGTTGAGCGAAGTTAAGTTCGCATGGCATGGATCTTTAAAGTAAGAAGTTCTTAGGGCTGGCTGGGTACTATCGCCGGAGTATTTAAGGATTTTCTAAGATCGCATGGCCTCTGACCAAGTTGACTTGGAAAGATCAACTGATTGTAGGAAATGATTTAGATGTTGTTTAATGATGGTAGGGTAGTGATGGATTATACCCCAATATAATATGATTAGTCCAAGAGAAATTACGGAAAAAGGTGAGTATATTATGATTTAAATCGTTTCAGTGATGAATTCAGTTGGAATCAAGGTATTAGATTATGAATAAATCCTATTTTGAGTTGGACTGGGTGATGTAAAGAAAATGGTTTTGAAATTCTTTGGTTTTATTTCTAAAACTGTACTTCATAAACCGGTTAGAGTTTCTTGTAACCGGTTAGAAGTTGAAAGTTTAAAATAAAAATTTAAGTCCTTTGTGAAGGAACTTTTGGTATCAGTAGACATCTTCCTCCAATCCAAACTCAATGTCAATCACCTAAGTAAAATTTAAGGAAGGATTTAACGTGGTCAAATAACTTAATGCCTTGATTCATCAGTGAAATTGATTTAAGAGGATTGAATCATAATACTTGTGAACTAATCAAGAGTTAAAATTAAGGAGCTACTCCAATTGGAGAAGGTAGAGAATTGAGCTCAATGATGGTTAAGGAGGTTATTCTGATCGAGGAGCTCGGAGACCTAAGTCTGGTAACGCAAGAGGAACCATCTAGCGTTAGATTGGAAATGTTTCAAATCCCCAACGAATTCTTAAATCGGATTCGTGAATTTCAACCAGGAAAGGAGGAGTTAGATTTCTATGAAGAGATGAATGAGATTTAATCTTTAGAAAATATATTATGGAAGTAAGGGTTTTAGGAAGTGTTTTCTGGTACAACCTAGATGAGAAATCCAAAGGCATGAACTTCAAGAGTAGATTATGTTTGAACCCAAGTTAGCTTTCAACTATCAAGGAATAAGGAATTTCTCGATGTTGGTAAGCATGTATGAAGACTATGGGAAAGTACATGAATTTCATGCGAGAAATGTCTGAGTTCAGAATAAGAAAAAGAATGATGAAATACAGGCTCAACTGGAGAAAGAGGAAAAGTAAATAGGAGAATATCAACCACGGAAATATCAAGGTTAAGGAATCCTCGATTGAAGAAAAGTGTCTAAGGAGGAAATAGGGAAGGGAACATTTGTCCATCTCAAGGTGAAAACTGTGATGCACATCACTTTGAGTTTAGTTGTGATGTACCTAAGGGAATAGTGAATTCCGATTGTAGGAAGCTGGAGTATTATTCACCGAATTGTCTTGAAAGAAAAGGTGAGAAAGGAATGGACGAATCCAGCACGAGAAGAATTCACCGGCTGAGATGAGAGTTGAGTGTAATCCTGACGTAGACAACCCAAGCCTATCTCTTCCTTTGATCTGAATTAACGTAGTTAAATGTTTTCGATTACGTTAATCTAATCGTTTGAGAATATCAATATCCTGTTGGAAGTTCAACTCCAATCTTTCTGTGATCAAAACACTTATCACAGTTGGATGTGATAATATCTGTGGACCCTACAGAAATAGAAAGATCAGTTATGGCTAGAGAGATTAACAACCACCGGGATAGGATAAATCTTTGTCTCCCCAACGGAAATGTCTCTAGAACCTGACTATCTAACTAAGTCTGATAGTGATAATTACCCTATCTTTAAGTTCATCTAACTTAAAGACCTGTCCTATGGTCTTTCTTGCGAAAGATTATATCTGAAAGGGATGATTTTGTTATTAATGCTTTGAATATTAGGACTGATCACCCTAATGTCTCAAACTATTAAGGAATAAAGTATTACAAATGTTTCTTTGATCGTGCTCGAGAAATCAGAGTGCGCAGCCCAAAAGTTTTTCCAAAAAGTTTATTAGAAAGTGTTTTATTTGAAGAATATTTATGTGAAGTGTATTATTCAAAAGAGTATTTCTTTTAAAAGAAATTCTTTCACATAAGAGTTTTTATGCAAAGAATTTTTGTTTAAAGTGAAAGGTCTTATTAATGTTTCGAAATAAAAGAACTATATCGAAACTCTTTCAAATGAGGGAGGACCCTAAAGAACAAATTTTTGGGGGCTGGATGAAGTTTTCTAGTATAAAAATACTTTGGGAATGTGGAAAATTTCAGAAGATGAATTTCGTGGATGAAATTCCTTTTAAGTGGGGGAGTAGTGTAACACCCCTAATTTTCGTCTCCCAAATAACCAAGAAATTAATTATAACAATTATTTTATAATTGATTTATATTAGTTTTGAAGGTTTTAGTTTTTGTACATTATGTGTTTTTATATATAAAAATATGAGATATATTTTTATATGGTTATTTTGTACAAAAATGTGAATATTGTAATTTAGTCCTTGGGTTGGGACCTAATTGCAATATTAAAAAGGTTTTTGAAGAAAGAGTAATTAAATTATTAGTTTTTGAATTTTATCAGCATGTAACCGGTTAGAAGGGCTTTGTAACCGGTTACACGATGAACTCAGAAACAGGGTTAGTGGATTTTGATGAGTAATCACTTGGATTAATCCAAAATTCGCCATGAATCCAGTCCAAACTTAGTGGGAAACACGCGTCAGTCTGCATGAACACCAATTTGTTCTATATAAATCTCAATCACCATTGCATCAAGTTTGATTTTGCCTTAGTGTTGAAGAATCGCTCTTTTTAGGGTTTGCAAGTTCGTCTCCTCGATTCACCTTCATTCTTGAGAGTTAGAGTGCGAGGGATACACTGTTACAAAGCTCACATCAAGGGCTTTATATTGACATAAAAATCGTGAATTGAGAGTCCCTAAGTTGAGAGAACAAAGCTTGCAAAGTAAGGGTGTTGAAACTGTCAACACTGATTTTGAGTTTCTGGAACTGACTTTGAACTTCGATTTTGGTAAGCTCAAGCCTTCTCTTGTTCTAGATTTGGCTTCTTTTCAAAGTTCATGTTGCATGGTTTTGATAATGACCATTTTCATTAATTTCCATGTCCATTTCATGTTCCAAATTCCATGATCAATCTACCCTGTCAAAACGGTTCTGGTTTGAGGAGGAGCTTTGGGTGTTTGGTGTTCTACCTCAAATCTCTGCTCAAATCTTGTTCAAGCACGAACCTAAGGTAAGGGGGAAGCTTACTATTTTCTAGAATGAGAATAAATTGTGGTAGAACATAGGATGAGTCACCAAGAGACTCAAAGGGCATAAGTTAAAATGGTTAAGTGGCTTGGAGGCCAATCTGAGCTCAATTGTTGTTATGAGCAATGTTATCTAGATGCATGCAATCTATATTGATGTTGGATTCATGACTTATTTGGATATTATGTGAATTGATGCATTAAGTTGTTAAATATGTTCAATTATGTGCAATTTGAGTATCTAAATTGAATGCATGCAAGATAGATATGTTTGTAACACTCCTTGTATATCATCTTACTTTATAAGAAAAGTAATAAGTTTATAAATACGTGGACTTGTAATCGTTGGAAAAAGATCTGAAAATAAGAATTTTTCCTTCCCTTGAAAATTCCTTTTCACAAAAACTTGATTTTTAATGAGGTTGACTAACAAAATCAGAGTTTGCGGAAACATAGTAAAGTAATCATATTATGCCCCCAAAACATATCAAGTGTAACAAGCCCATGGATACCAAATAAATGTTATTATGAAACTGAATTCATCTTATGATACCTCTTTCAAAATTTGTATCATATAAATACTATTAAAAATAGAGATGTTATAGAGCTGGTCACTGGTCCTCTGTCCAAACATTCATCTGGCCGGATCTTCGATATCTGCACAAAGGGTTCCCAACCCACACTTTCGATGTTCTGCATGCACCTAAGGGACATCTCCCTTCACTGACTTTTGTGCAAGCAAGATGCACGATCAACACCTAATAAGGGCATGGGGGTTAGCTATACATATTCGCATAATCAAATGAGAATAACACTAACATCCACAAGTCAACATGTAGCAAATCATGATGCATATTCATATGAGCACACCCGGTTAATCATAATAATTCTTTCAATGCAGGTGGCATGATGCATGATTTTCATCCACAACTGAGGCCTCTAACAAAGTCCATCTTGGACGTCCATCCAATACACCGTTTTGTTCCCGGAACACTGACATTCGTTCCCAGAACGTAATGCCAAACCATTCTTGGATAAATAGGCATCACTCCCAGAGTGTGCACCACGTTCCCAGAACGTGTAGCAAACCATACTTGGAATAATAAACATCACTCCCAGAGCGTGCATCACGTTCCCAGAACGCATATGTTCCCAGAACGCATAAAAACCAGGTCCCGGACACTGGCCACATTCCCAGAATGTGTCATCAAGTAGGTTGCATATCAATGTGTTCCCTTAACACTAACATATGTTCCCAGAACGTATATAACCAGGTCCCAGACACTGGCCACATTCCCAGAATGTGTCATCAAGTAGGTTACAAATTTGGTACTCCCGGAGTACCCTCCTCATATTCCCAGAATATGATAAACGTTCCTACCAACCAAACTTCCATTCTATATGAATGCAGAATCATCAAGGTTGGTTTTATCTTTAATTCCATTATCATACCAATGTGTTCCCATAACACTAACATACGTTCCCAGAACGTATCGCAAACCATACTTGGAATATAATCAAGCACCACTCCCAGAGTGTGCATCACGTTCCCAGATCGTGTCCAAGAAATCATGTCCCAGACAATGGCCACTTTCCCAGAATGTGTCATCAAGTAGGTTGCATCAGTTTGGCACTCCTAGAGTACAGGGTCATGTTCCCATTAATTCTATTATTATGACTTAGAAAAAGAATCACAACTTCTGAATGATATCTTGAGGTATGGCTTTACTCATAAAATTCACCTTTGAATTTAAATTTAACATATGCCCATAGACCTGGATTGAGAGAATATAATCATTGGTATTAACAACCTTATTCAAAAACTTAACTTTTATTTTTAAGTTTCATGTACTAACCGGTTACATCATCACCTAACCGGTTAGAATTACAGACCTGAATATAAAACCACTGATTTTCCAAGAATCTTTTCTTAAATTCTCTACTCAATCCAATAACAAGGTCTTAGGATAACAGAATACCTCAAGTTCAACACATAATATCATTCAAAAGATCTAAGTCATAATCCAATTTCATTTATGCATAATTTCCTCTTGAAATTATCATTTGATGTTAAGGTATTAACTCATCACCTCCAATCTAAACCAAATAGTGCTCAAACACATAGTTTTAGATTGGTCTTTGTATGAAATTCTAGCTTAAACTTGAGTACAAATGGTATGGATACTTAGCCAATTTCAGAAATTCATTTTCTTTGAAAATTGACAGTATCTAACCGGTTACAAATTTCGAATAACCGGTTAGATTATGCAGTCTGTACATTGAAAAATGAGGATTTGCATACCATTTTCTACCATACTCATATCTAACCAATTTCATTCATAAATAGAGTTCACATACCTTAATACTAGTGTGTTCTGCCATAGAAACATATCATTCAATTTAGATACTCAAATTGCACATAATTGCACATATTTCACAACTTAATGAATTAATTCACATAATTTCCAAATAAGTCATGAATCCAACATCAATATAGCCTGCATGCATCTAGATAGCATTGCTCATAACAACAATTGAGCTCAGATTGGCCTCCAAGCCACTTAACCATTTTAACTTATGCCCTTTGAGTCTCTTGGTGACTCATCCTATATTCTACCACAATTTATTCTCATTCTAGAAAATAGTAAGCTTCCCCCTTACCTTAGGTTCATGCTTGAACAAGATTTGAACAGAGATTTGAGGTAGAACACCAAAATCCACTAACTCCCCTTCTCTGCTGGACATGCAACACAGTTTCGGTGGGTTCCCATAATCAGAGAATTCAACATAGAAACCATGCATCAAAATTGGGGAAAATAGTTAGGACTTAATCTCTGCAACATGCTAAAGAGATTAGGAAAGATTTGGGACCAAGGGATAGCAAGAGCTTACCAAAATCAGATCTTAAACCTAGCTTCCAGAACCAGAAAACTCAGAGCTCAGCTTTCCCAACCTCAACTTCTAATGGTGATTTCTCTTCACACAAGGACTCTCAGCTCGCAAACTTTATGTCAACACAAAGCCCTTGATGTAAGCTTTGTGGATGTGTATCACTCGTTTAACAACACTCAGAGATGAAGGAGAATTTGCCCACACGAAACAGGAACCCTAATTCAGCCTCTCAACACAAAACATAGAAGAATCAACCCCCAAACCTTCAGAAATCCATCAATTTATAGAGGAATTGGAGTAACATGCATGATGACGCGTGTTATCCACTAGATTTAGGCTATGTTCGTGGCGATTCCGTGATTAATCAAGTGATTACTCATCAAAACCCACTAACCCAGTTTTCTGAGTTCATCGTGTAACCGGTTACAAAGCCCTTCTAACCGGTTACATGCTGATAAAATTCAAAAATTAATAATTTAATTACTCTTTCTTCAAAAACCTTTTTAATATTGCAATTAGGTCCCAACCCAAGGACTACATTACAATATTCACATCTTTGTACAAAATATCCCTATAAAAATATATTTCATATTTTTATATATAAAAACACATAATGTACAAAAACTAAAACCTTCAAAACTAATATAAATCAATTATAAAATAATTGTTATAATTAATTTCTTGGTTATTTGGGAGACGAAAATTAGGGGTGTTACACTACTCCCCCACTTAAAAGGAATTTCGTCCCCGAAATTCATCTTCTGAAATTCTCCACATTCCCAAAGTGTTTTTATACTGGAAAACTTCATCCAGCCCCCAAAAATTTGTTCTTTAGGGTCCTCCCTCACTTAAAAGAGTTTCGATATAATCCTTGTATTTTGAAACATTTCAAATAAAACCCTTCAGGAAAAACTTTCCAAACTAAACCATAAGGATTCTTCGTATAAAACTCTTATGTGAAAGAATTTCTTTTAAAAGAAATACTCTTTTGAATAATACACTTTACATAAATATTCTTCAAATAAAACACTTTCTAATAAACTTTTTGGAAAAACTTTTTGGGCTGCGCACTTTGATCTCTCGAGCACGATCAAAGAAACATTTGTATGACTTTATTCCTTAATAATTTGAGACATTAGGGTGATCAGTCCTAATATTCAAACCATTAATAACAAAATCATTCCTTTCAGATATAATCTTTCGCAAGAAATACCATACGGCAGGTCTTTAAGTTAGATGAACGTAAAGATAGGGTAATTATCACTATCAGACTTAGTTAGATAGTCAAGTTCTAGAGACATTTCCGTTGGGGAGACAAAGATTTGTCCTATCCCGGTGGTTGTTAATCTCCCTAGCCTTAACTGATCTTTCTATTTCTGTAGCATCCACAGATATTATCACATCCAACTGTGATAAGGGTTTTGATCACAGAAAGATTGGAGTTGAACTTCCAACAGGATATTGATATTCTCAAACGATTAGATTAACGTAATCGAAAACATTTAACTACGTTTAAATTATTTAATACTTTAAATATTACGGCAGTATTAATTTTGGGTCAAAGTTTTTTTCTTATTGGCCGAAAGTACATTCGACATCTAATCGTCTATGAGGTGTATCGATCATCAAAGTAGGTTTTACGTTTATCAAAAACGATTATTTCATATGCATGAGGTGGATCGAACCCCCTGGCGTCTTGCTTAAAAAATCAAATATCTACTAACTATGTAGAATCTTGTTTATTGGGTCAAAGATTAAAATAATTAACTTATTGTCAATGGTTATTAAATATAATTTATTTATCCAAACAATGAAATAAATAAATTTTGTGGATCAGAGAGGGCTAATTTTGTGGCATGTTGTTAGAGTACATCCATCTCAAGTAAAAAAAAAATGTTTACCAATCTCAACCATTGAATATTTTTTACGAAATAATCTCAATCATTGAATATAATAAAATATTAAAATCATTAAACCTTAATTCTTGAATTTACATTAGAATTTACTCTAAATTCGTGCTATGGTGCTTCTGATAAAATGCAAGTTTCACTTATGATGAGACTTACCCAACTAATAAAATTCTATAGCACTTCCCTCAAATGATTAGAAATGTATTAGTATTTCTTATCTTGTTAGTAAATGCTTTATTTGTTTGTTCGCCACTTAAAGACCCTGCTTGGATACTAATCCAAAAGAAATAAGTTATATGTGGGATAGTTTATGGGTATCCTTCCAAATCATACATATATCAATCATATGTGTAAAGCTTAGGGAAAAGGCCAACATGTTTAGAAAATTAATATACTAGGGTAGGTGGTTTGAATTGAAATATAGTTATAAGTTTTCGAGTTCTCCATCCATTATTCAAACAAATGAATAAATTGGAGTGCCAATACCATATTATGATCAATTTAAGTGAAATCTTGCACAATTTACACACTCACACGTGACTCACATCGAACATATAATTGAAGGTGTTTTTTTAAAAAATCTCACAATTTAACATATATGTCAGAAGAATATTTCTTTGGGATGTTTATTTTTCTATATCTAGTTGAGATGAGACAAACAATATGATTTATTATCTATTATGATCTTCTACCTGCAACAAAATCTAGATAGAAGCTATTTATGTTTGTTTCCTTCTTTCTATATTTAACATAAAATAAATGACATCGTTCAAACTAGTTAGTTTTATAACTCTTGAAGGGAGCTCTAAAACATGTAACCCTCCATGTGAAGATAAATGGCATCGTCCAAAGTTAGTCATATTAGTATTTTCCTTCTGTATTTTTTTAGCGAGATTTTAATTTCATAGAAAAGTAGCAACTATAATACAGATTCAGTGTGAAATATGACAGAACTCCAAATTTGAAATGAACATTTTTATTGATAGAAAAAGAAATTACACGATGTACAACAATAAATATGCCGCCCCAGAGACCAAAGTCTCCTACAACACATACAATACAGCAATGGCTTGATGTGCACAGACTAAGTCTCACACAGATACCAAATTCTCCAAATAACAACATAAATGAGTGTCTACCATTGCACAACACATTGTATGACAAATAATACTTTCCTAATAACCACTTAACTTCTAATAATTGACTACACAAGATTTTCCCCCAAATATTTGATACTACCACATCCTAACAACTGTCTAAACCATTTAAATAACCAAATCTACCACATGACAGATAGGTGGTTCCTATCATTTACGACCCCAATAAAATCACTAATCAGGATAGACTCCTTCACTTGGGTTGTGTCTACAATTGACATTAGTCTTTGCACTTTCTCTGCAACTGTTTGGATGACCATTGTACAATGATTTGGGTCTGGAGGCTCCGGTGGTGGACATTGGTTGAACATATGTGAGACACCGAACTCAGCCACCCTATACACTTCAGAGGACAAACAGATGTCTAGCATGCACACTCTTTTATCACACTCTCCAAATAACAACACAAATATATTGTTCAAGAGACCAAAGTCTCCTAATGCACACACAAGACAACAATGCTTGTTGTCTCAGAGGTTACAAAGAATGTTCTGTGTCCCAAACTCTCAAAATAACAACATAAATGATTGCATACCATTGCACAACACATTATACAATAAAAATAACTTCTCCTATTAAACACTTAACTACTAATAAATGACTACATAAGATTTACCCCCAAATACTTGATACTACCATATCCTAACAAATGTCTAAACCACGTAAAAAACTAAATCTGCCATACGACTGATAGGTGGTTCCTATCAAACTACGTGTAAAGGTATGACATAAGTCGCTCTTGAGCTATTAAAGTTTTCGCTTATGATGATGTAGACTCTGAAAAATATTAAACTATGAAGGTCAATCAAGTCTAACAAAGAAGTTATGATCCTTATATATCAATTAAGATTAAATATTATTTGATATATGTGAAAAACAAGCAGAAGGAACAAAAAACCAAAATAAAAAGAAATCATTATATGATGCCCAAGAAATTAGAAACATGAAAGATCAGACAACTAAACTTAAACTTAACCAAATTACTCGTAATCAACATTCCATAAGTCCTTAAGAAGATCAAACACTCAAGATTATTGTAAATCGACAAATTTGAGCATATGTAAGAAAACTCTCCAGATCTAAATTATGCATATATATCACACTTCCATTTTCCTTATCTTACTTTCCAAGAGGAAGAATGATATGATGATGCCTAAGGCCAAGTTGTTCTTCTTCTACTTTAACCTTGGTTTTCACTTGTATGCTGAGCCATAACAGAAGAGGATTTCTTACGGCGGTTATTTCTTTGTTGGATTCTTGACTTAATTCTCTCCCCTTTCTCTTCCTTGGTTTCATGTTTGTAGTGCACAACCCTCACATGGGATGCGAAAAGTTGCGAAGTAGAGAACTCACCCCTACACTTAGAACATGTGAATTTCTCGTCTTTACTCCGCGCAAGACTGTGAATTCGACCATCACCATTGTTATTATTATCATTACCCATATCGTTAATATCAAAATGGGCAGCAGCAGCAGTACCAATGGTAATTGAGTGATTGTTGTTTCCTCCTATGTTGAGTTCATTAGTTGGAGGAATAACAACATTAAAAGTGGGGGGTTTTGAAATGTTAGGGAGACTGATATAGGGATTTGGGGCTTTCTGGTTCGTCAATCCATGATCATGATACCCATTGGCATTGTGATTGAGATTTGACCCAAAACATTTCCAAGCTGAATGGTTGTACAAAATATCTGAATTTTTTAGCTCTTCAGCACTTATTGTGCGTATAATCAGCTTATTCGGTGGCAAAGATGATGATGATGAGTGCACAAGTTGATTTCTTCCAGCACTCAACCCACCACTTCTTATAGCAAGAGCTTCTTCAACAGAATTATTTTTAGGGTTAGATGACGGTAAAAGAGGAAACAGAGGAGTTGTACTTGTGCTAACGTTTGTGGTAGGAGGGTGAGCAACAACAATACCAGTACCACAAACAATTCCAAGGTTTTGATCAGCATGGTTGGGGTTTGATGAAGTGCTTGCAAGGTGATTCTTTTCCATGGTGACGGAAAGATGAAAGGTTGAACAAAGAGAGATAAAGAAAGATATTTTTCAAGACAAACTCAAGGTGAATGTAACGCGTGTCTTGAACTCCTTTTTATAGTGGATTGGTGATGCTAAAAGAGTACTTAATTGCTAAGCAACTAAATAGATTGAATATATTTTTGGAGATTTTTGCCAGAAGAATAAATGTTGACTTATGATTATTTTTCCACTTCAATTAACCTTAACAAGTGTTCTTAAGGCACTTGTTAGCAATACTCCTTATTTAATACTTTAAGTATTATGGTAGTATTAATTTTGGGTCAAAGATTTATTTTATTTTATTTGCGCCAAGTGTATTCTCCAGCCAATATCCAAAAATTAATTCCATTTAAGACATAAAGATCATCAAAGTGGGTTTTGCATCTACCAACAAATCTTTTTGGATACTCACAAAGGAATCAAACCTCTGACATCATGTTTAAAAAACTCGATCATTTACCGACAATGTTGAGTCTTGTTGCTTGCTTGGGTCAAACAAATTAATTATTACTTTATTATGAATAGCTATGGAAAATAATTTATTTCTCAGTCCAATGTAATAAATGAATTTCGTACTACCTCATTAACTATTAATAATTGTACATTGCGCAATGCATTTAATACTCCATTCGTTTTTTTCCTATTTTTGTAAAAGGGTATCCTTTTTTGCCTCTATCAACAAAGACATGGATTGAACCCTAACATCATCCTTAAAGAACTCAGTCGTTTGACTATTATGTCAGGCCTTGTTGGTGTATTTACCTAAATTACAAAGATAAATTAAAAGAATGTATTTACATTTTAACAATACAATTTTTCCTTCTTAACTTGTACTTGAAATTTCACAAATGTATTGTATCAAAAATTAACAAAGGGAAAATAAGATTAAAAAGCAATAAATAATCCTAAAAAAATACAAAGTGACATATAAATAGAATTTTTTATTTTTGATCGTTGGTAATAAAATTTTTTATTTACCAAAAAAAAAGAAAAATAGAATTTTTTAAGTATACAATTAATAAATTGATTGTGGGAAGTAAATGATTTTGAAGACAGAAACCAAATAATTTTTTTCGATTCTTCATCATTTCCATTTTAATTCACCTTTAAGGTTTTTTTTTTAACGGCAAAATTTGACAAGGGGAGATTGGGAAAATTTTGAAGCTAACAGGAATAAAATCAAATGCTTGTATTTTATATTTCGTAACTCTTAACAACAAAACTATTTGTTTAGGACAATTTAAATTTTATGAAAATAATTGAAAGTGTCGAACACCGATATGAAGTGCTAAATTTTGAAGACAGAATTAAGTTCAAGCGTTTAAATTATTTAATACTTGAAATATTACGGCAGTATTAATTTTGGGTCAAAGTTTTTTTCTTATTGGCCGAAAGTGTTTTCGATAGCTAATCGTCTATGAGGTGTATCGATCATCAAAGTAGGTTTTACGTTTATCAAAAACGATTATTTCATATGCATGACGTGGATCGAACCCCCTGGCGTCTTGCTTAAAAAATCAAATATCTACTAAATATGCAGAATCTTGTTTATTGGGTCAAAGATTAAAATAATTAACTTATTGTCAATGGTTATTAAATATAATTTATTTATCAAAACAATGTAATAAATAAATTTTGTGGATCAGAGAGGGCTAATTTTGTGGCATGTTGTTAGAGTACATCCATCTCAAGTAAAAAAAAATGTTTACCAATCTCAACCATTGAAAATTTTTTCGAGGTAATCTCAATCATTGAATATAATAAAATATTAAAATCATTAAACCTTAATTCTTGAATTTACATTAGAATTTACTCTAAATTCGTGCTATGGTGCTTCTGATAAAATGTAAGTTTCACTTATGATGAGCCTTACCCAACTAATAAAATACTATAACACTTCTCTCAAATGATTAGAAATGTATTAGTATTTCTTATCATGATAATAAATGCTTTATTTGTTTGTTCGCCACTTATACACCCTCCTTGGATACTAATCCAAAAGAAATAAGTTGTATGTGGGATAGTTTATGGGTATCCTTCCATATCATACATATATTAATCATATGTGTAAAGCTTAGGGAAAAGTCCAACACGTCTAGAAAATTAGTATACTAGGGTAGGTGGTTTGAATCGAAATATAGTTATAAGTTTTCGAGTTCTCCATCTATTATTCAAACAAAAGAATAAATCGGAGTGCCAATACCATATTATGATCAATTTAAGGGAAATCTTGCACAATTTACACACTCATACGTGACTCATATCGAACATATAATTGAAGGTGTTTTTTAAAAAATCTCACAATATAACATATATCTCAGAAGAATATTTCTTTGGGAAGTTTGTTTTTCTATATCTAGTTGAGATGAGGCAAACAATATGATTTATTATCTATTATGATCTTCTACCTGTAACAAAATCTAGATAGAACCTATTTATGTTCGTTTCCTTATTTCTATATTTAACATAAAATAAATGTCATCGTTCAAACTAGTTAGTTTTATAGTTCTTGAAGGGAGCTCTAAAACATGTAACCCTCCATGTGAAAATAAATGGTTTTGTCCAAAGTTATTCATATTAGTATTTTCCTTCTGTATTATTTTTAGCGAGATTTTCATTTCATAGAAAAGTAACAACTAGAATAGAGATTCAGGGTGAAATATGATAGAAATCCAAATTTGAAATGAACATTTTTAATGATAGAAAAAGAAATTACACGATGTACAACAGTAAATATCCCGCCCCAAAGACCAAAGTCTCCTACGACACACACATTACAGCAATGGCTTGATGTCCAGAGTCTAAGTCTCATACAGAGAATGTTCTCTGTTCCAAATTCTCCAAATAACAACATAAATGTCTGTCTACCATTGCACAACATATTGTATAATAAATACAACTTTCCTAATAACCACTTAACTTCTAATGATTAACTACACAAGATTTTTCCCCAAATACATGATAGTACCACATTCTAACAACTGTCTAAACCATTTAAATAACCAAATCTACCACATGACAGATAGGTGGTTCCTATCATTTACGGCCCCAAGAAAATCAGCCGTGTCCTCAAGGTGGATATTGGAAATTGACTAATCTGGATAGACTCCTGCACTTGGGTTGTGTCTTCAATTGACATTCCTCTTTGCACATTCTTTGCAACTGTTTGGATGACCATTGTACAATGATTTGGGTCTGGAGGCTCCGGCGGTGGACATTGGGTGAACATGTGTGAGACACCGAACTCAGCCACCCTCTACACTTCAGAGAACAAACAGATGTCTAGCATGCACACTCTTCTATCACACTCTGCAAATAAGAACATAAATATATTATTCAAGAGACCAAAGTCTCCTACTGCACACACAAGACAACAATTCTTGTTGTCCCAAAGGTTACAAAGAATGTTCTATGTCCCAAACTCTGAAAATAACAACATAAATGATTGCCTACCATTGCACAACACATTATACAATAAAAATAACTTCTCCTAATAAACACTTAATTATGAATAACTGACTACATAATATTTACCCCTAAATACTTGATACTACCATATCCTAGCAACTGTCTAAACATGGTAAAAATCAAAATCTGCCATACGACTGATACGTGGTTCCTATCAAACTACGTGTAAAGGTATGACATAAGTCACTCTTGAGCTATTAAAGTTTTCGCTTATGACGATTTAGACTGAAAAATATTAAACTATGAAGGTCAATCAAGTGTAACAAAGAAGTTATGATCCTTATATATCAATTAAGATTAAATATTATTTGATATAAGGGAAAAACAAGTAGAAGGAACGAAAAACCAAAATAAAAAGAAATCATTATATGATTCCCAAGAAATTAAAAACGTCAAAGATCAGAAAACTAAACTTAAACTTAACCAAATAACTCATAATCAACATTCCATAAGTCCATAAGAAGATCAAACACTCAAGATTATTGTAAATCGACTATTTTGAGCATATGTAAGTAATCTCTCCAGATCTAAAATTATTCATATCGCACTTCCATTGTCCTTATCTTCCTTGGTTTCATGTTTGTAGTACACAACCCTCACATGGGATGCGAAAATTTGCGAAGTGGAGAACTGACCCCTGCACTTAGAACATGTGAATTTCTCGTCTTTACTCTGCGCAAGACTGTGAATTCGACCACCATCACCATTGTTATTATTATCATTACCCATATTGTTAATATGGAAATGAGCAGCAGCAGTACCAACGGTAATTGAGTAATTGTTGTTTCCTCTTATGTTGAGTTCATTAGTTCGAGGAATAACAACATTAGAAGTGGGGGGTTTTGAAATGTTAGGGAGACTGATACAGGGATTTGGGGCTTTGTGGTTCGTCACTCCATGATCATGATACCCATTGGTATTGTGATTGAGATTTGATCCAAAACATTTCCAAGCTAAATGGTTGTACAAAATATTTGAATTGTTTAGCTCTTCAGCACTTTTTGTGCGTACAATCAGCTTATTCGGTGGTGTTGATAATGATGATGATGATAAGTGCACAAGTTGATTTCTTCCAGCACTCAAGCCACCACTTCTTATAGCAAAAGCTTCTTCAATAGAATTATTTTAATTTAGGGTTCGATGACGAAAAAAGAAGAAACAAAGGAGTTGTACTTGTGCTAACGTTTCTGGTAGGAGGGTGAGCAACAACAATACCAGTACCATAAACAATTCCAAGATTTTGATCAGCATGGTTGGGGTTTGATGAAGAGCTAGCAAGGTGATTCTTTTCCATGGTGACGAAAAGATGAAAGGTTGAACAAAGAGAGATAAATAAGGATATTTTTCAAGACAAAGCTGAATGTAACGCGTGTCTTAAACTCCTTTTTTGGTGGGTTGGCGATGCTAAAAGAGTACTTAATTTCTAAGCAACTAAATAGAGTGAAAATGTATTAAGAATCTATTTTTGGAGATTTTTGCCAGAAGAATAAATGTTGACTTATGATTATTTTTCCTCTTCAATTAACCTTAACAAGTGTTCTTAAGGCACTTGTTATAAATACTCCTTATTTAATACTTTAAGTATTATGGTAGTATTAATTTTGGGTCAAAGATTTATTTTATTTTATTTGCGCCAAGTGTATTTTCTCCAGCCAATATCCAAAATTAATTCCTTTTTAGACATAAAGATCATCAAAGTGGGTTTTGCATCTACCAACAAATCTTTTTGGATACTCACAAAGGAATCAAACCTCTGACATCATGTTTAAAAAACTCGATCATTTACCAACAATGTCGAGTCTTGTTGCTTGCTTGGGTCAAACAAATTAATTATTACTTTATTATGAATAGCCGTGGAAAATAATTTATTTTTTAGTCTAATGTAATAAATGAATTTCGTACTACCACATTAATTATTATTTTTTGGTAAATAAAATTTTTTGTTACCAACGAGCAAATGCAAAACACAATACAAAAGAGAACATGTAGTTCCCATAGCCACCTTCTATGAAGGATTCTATGGAACTAAAGGCCTAAGACAAATTCAAAAGGGAATCTAATTACATATGCTCAATAATCCTATTTACTAGCATCGTATTCTTCTAATATCTAAAATTAGGAATCACTAAAGACAGCTGAAAAGCCAATTCCTTTGTAGCAATCTTGAAAACCTGCTTAGGAGATTGATGAAAATGCGAAAAGGTCCTTCTATTCCTTTCACACCAGGTGTGATACACAGCTGTTACCATAAAGGTTGAGTTCAATCGCATAATAAGCTTCTGTTTAGTCCCAAAGCTGAGCCAATTTGTCCAATTCCTGAATCTGTAATGCCAAGAATTAACACACATCCAATTAGCTAGCAATTCCATAAATCGTTTGCTCCACTAACATTCGAAAAATAAATGGTTTCTGGATTCTAAATGAGTGCAACACAGAGGACAAATCGTAGAATCCAATTGGCAAAAACCTGCTGATTCTATCCTTTGTTTTAAGTCTGTCCTGAATTGCCATCCAAAGAATGAAGCAGTGCTTCTGAACTGAAGCTGAGTTCCAGACCTGTCTATGCAAATTAAATTTGACTTGAGACCCAAGCAAGAATGTGTACCCTGATTTTATGCTGTAATATCCATCTGAACTATGCAACCATCCATCATTCCTGAAACCAGACATGAGTTGATTCCTCACTTTGAGAATTTGTCTGAAATGCCATCCATGAACCAGCTGAGGTTGAATAAGCCAGATACTAATGTCTTTCAGATAAATAGAATTAATCCATTTAACCCAAAGCACATCAGCTTTATTTTCAATATGCCAAAGTTGTTTACCCAAAGCTGCTTGATTCCATACAATTGTATTTTTAAAGTTCAGACCCCCAAACCTCTTATCCTTATAGATCTAAATCCAACTTACTAGTTCAGCCTGATTAGAGTTCCAAAGAAACTGTCTACAAATTCAGTCAACTTCCCTAAGCACACCCTTAAGTATAATGAAAATTGATGCCCAGTATGTATGAAGAGTCATGAGGACAAAATTAATCAATACACATTTACCTTGATATGAGAGGTTTCTGGTGTGCCAAGTCTTTAATCGTTTTCTCACTTTATCAACCAGAGAGTGGCATGTAGCTAGACCACTTTCTAGCTGACAAAGGGATACCAAGGTATTTGAAAGGGAAGCTTCCAACACTGAAACCAGTATATCAGAGAATTCCCTCTTTATAACAGTCCTTGATTCCAGCCATAAAAATCTGAGACTTGTCTTTACTAGCATGCATACCTGAATTCATAGAAAACTCCTAGAAAATTCCTGCAGAGCTTCCATTAAGACCTTCACACTCTTTGGATGACCCTTACAAAAGAGCATTAGATCATCAGCAAAAGCCAAGCTGACTAATCTCAAATCTTTACACTATGGATGAAACCTAAAATCAATATCATAAGGTGCAGCCTGTAGTCTTCTGGTAAGTACCTCCATATCAATCACAAATATTAGAGGAGATATGGGATCTCCTTGCCTGATGCCACTGTCATTCCTGAAAATAGATGAGTTCTGGCCATTCACTACTATGTTAGAGTTCTGGCCATTCACTACTATGTTAGAGGACACTGTTGAAATGCAAACCATTATCCAGTGAATGAATTTTTCAGGGAAATTCATAGCATACGACATATTCTCAATAAAACTCAAATTGAGGGAATCATAAGCCTTCATTAGATCAATTTTCATTAAACACCTTGTAGAGGCATTCTTCCTGCCATAAAGCCTCAACAAGTCCTGAGAGATTAAAATGTTGTGGACAATACTCCTCCCTTCTATAAATGTTGTCCGGTTGCTACTTATAATAGAAGGGAGAATTTTCTTCAATCTCAGACATAACAGCTTGGAAATACATTTGTATAATGTATTACAGCAAGCTATTGGTCTATAATCTCTAGTGTTTAAAGGATTTTCATTCTTAGGGATCAGAACTAGAGAAGTAGCATTCCAGAATTTCAAGAGATAACCTGATCAAAAGAATTCCTCAATGGCTTCACAAAAATCATCACCAACCACATCCCAGGCAGCCCGAAAGAAACCAGCACCAAACACATCAGGTTGATCTCTTCCCTGCTGAAAGGCTTAAGAAGGCCTAATTGATCATTAGCATTCAATACCTTACCATGATTCCTAATCACCTAAGTCATAGACCAAAATGCATGTTTCCTCTGAAAAAGTTTCTTATAATACTGAACAAAAGCTTCCATGATCCCCTTCTGATCCTCAACCATTTAACCATCTTCATTTTTTATCCTCAAAATTCTGTTTCTATATTGCCTATGCTTGATAGAGCTGTGAAAGAAGCTAGTACTTTGATATCCATCTCTAAGCCAACTCTCTTTAGACTTCTGTCTCAGAAAAGAAACAACAGCATAAAGAGTTTTCAGATAAGTAGCATAGAGCTCTTTCTCCTCCTTTTCAATAGAAACATCTTGAGGATTGCTTCTCAACCTAGTCTGCACATCATCAAGGGCCACTCTCATATGCTTTTCTTTCAAATCAATATAAAGAAAATCCCTATTGTTGAACATTTTCAATGGTTCTTTCAGCATCTTCAATTTAGCACCAACTCTGTACATAGCATAGCCTGGAATGTCTGCTTGCCAAACATCCTTGACCATGTTCAAGAAGTCAGAAGCCTGAGTGAACATATTTAGAAACTTAAAGCTGCCAGATTTTGGAAAATTATGATGTTCCTTTATTAAGAGCAGGGCAGTGATCAGAAATGCCATTGTTCATACAATAAGTTTACAAATTAGGCCATGTGACGACCCAACTTTCTATTCTTAGTAAAATACTCATATTCAAAAATACGACAATTTTTTTTTACAAGTTAAGTCATTATCATTTTCAATCTTGCGGAAATAATCACAGTCATCATAAAGGGGAATATCAAACTTCATATTATAACTTTTATAGTCAAAAGAGTACAACTTTCATTACATCAGTTCGCATTTGAGAAACTAAAAGTAAATACTGATAAATTAGTTAGAACTCTAGGTTATTACACTATATTACATATATTACGACAAAACGTATAACAACGAAGAGCATATGGTTCATAACTCCAAAATATAAAATAGTAAAAGGAAGAGAAATGTGATGGGTTATAGCATCCACATTCCACTCACAGGAATTCAACTTAGTCATCAGTTCCCCACTGACTTCCAGTTGAATTCTCCATAGGATCGTCTTCCTCCACCTGATCAACATCTTCCACTGGGTCCTCATCCTCAATGGGATCCTCCTCCTCCTCGTCCCCCTCATGTGCTGGATCAGATGGCACATAAACCGGAGTCCTAGGCTAGACTCTGGGGGAAGGACTAGGATGAGCGGGAACTTCAAAAACTACTCTTTCAGTTAGGTGGAATATGCATAATATACACCATTGAGATTCTCGTGCGACGGGGGTGCATCTGGGACCAAGGGTTAGGATGACGAAATGTAATTTCCGCGTCGCCCTCGTACGTGGCCCGATGCCCATCGAAGTTCCACTCCCCATTAGGGAGCGGCGTCATCTCCACGCACAGCATGTTCCGTGTCATGTCCTACACACAAGAGATTAGGAGTGAGTCATAGCTAAATACAATAACAAATGAGCATAACGGGGGCTAAAAATAACATTCACATATAATCAATTAGCATAAAGAATGCATGTACATATGCTCAAACCATTGTTTTATCACGCATTAGATTTTATTAGTCTCATGATGCATGCCTACTCCTCATTCATGCATCACGGTTTGGTAGACTCGACCTTCTTTTCTGTGAACCTGGGCCAGATATCTACCTTTTCCATTGAACCGGAGCGTAATCCATATCATAGTCATTCGGATGGTTTGGGGAGCTAGCCTTCATAGCATCCTGAAATCGGAGTAATCCCATTCGCACCATGCATGATAATGTCATAAAGCGTTCTTTATTTCTTCTTCATTATTCTCATCAGCATCCTTAGCGATACACCACCGGATACTTCATAATTCTATTATTCCATTTCATTTAACTTTTCTTTTAGCTGGTGCTGATGCTTTCAGAAAAAGACCATCAGCGGCATAGCCACTTTGTGATGGGTTTAATTATTTTCATTTAACAATTTCAAGAAAAGTCCATCAGCGGCCTAGCCACTTTGTGATGGTTTTAGAAATAGCAATTAGGACGTTATTAATCAGTTTTGATTTATTATTCCATTGGGACACCACTGATGGGTTACTTATCAACCAAATGGATACAATGTCCATTGGGACTCCCACAGGGTAAAACATCAACCAAATGGATTCAAGTCTTCCGTTAGGGCTCCTGTGGAAACGTACCAACCACTGAATAAAAATTCTAGTAGGACTCCTCCAGGATAATTATCAACCAACAGAGTGAAATTATGCCACTAGGTGAAATTCTCATAGCGGTCTTTAGAATTTAGCAGTTATGATCTTAAACGAGTGAAATTCTAAAATTTAAAGAAAATAAGAGTTTCATGAAGTTTTGCTCAAAATACTCGAGTAGTTCATGAACTACTCGAGTAGTTCATGTAAAAATACTTGAGTCTTTAAAGAAATACTCGAGTCGTTCTTAACTTTCCAGAATACTCGAGTCTTTCTCGAAATACTCGAGTCTTTTTGTTGCAACAGCACCAGTTTTCTGCATTTTTAGCACCAATTCGAATTTCTTGCTTGCTTATTCCAATTCAATGCAAAACAGAAGTCCTAATACATAAAAAAAAACATGTTACAAACATTAAATACGACCAAAACAACAGAATATCAAATAAAATCTCAAATTGCATGAAAACATAGAAAATGACCATTTTAACATATGAAATCCATTTCTACTCAATTTTAAATTCGTGCAACAATACAGTGAGCATTATTAGGTTCATTTAAACTTTTTTGAACATTAAAACCATGGGTTTTGTAACACCCCTAATTTTCGTCTCCCAAATAACCGAGAAATTAATTATAACAATTATTTTATAATTGATTTATATTAGTTTTGAAGGTTTTAGTTTTTGTACATTATGTGTTTTTATAAATAAAAAAATATGAGATATATTTTTATACGGTTATTTTGTACAAAAATGTGAATATTGTAATTTAGTCCTTGGGTTGGGACCTAATTGCAATATTAAAAAGGTTTTTGAAGAAAGAGTAATTAAATTATTTATTTTTAACTTTTATCAGCATGTAACCGGTTAGAAGGGCTTTGTAACCGGTTACACGATGAACTCAGAAAACTGGGTTAGTGCGTTTGATGAGTAATCACGCCTTTTAACCCAGAATTCGCTACGAAATCATCTTAATCGTAGTGGGAGCTACGTGTCTTGATGCATGTTAGCCTGATTTCTCTATAAATAGCCCAGTTGATCGAGATTTTTGGCTCATTTGTTGATCTGAACTGCTGATGCTCTGTTTAGGGTTCGTGAATTCGTCTCTGAAATTCTCCTTCGTTTCTGAGAGTTAGAACATGAGTGATACACTGTTACAAAGCTCACATCAAGGGCTTTGTATTGATATAAAGTTTGTGAGTTGAGAGTCCCTGAATCAAGAGAACGAAGCTTGCAAAGTAAGGGTGTTGGAGCTGTCAACACTGATTCTGAGTTTCTGGAGCTTGCTTTGGACTTCGATTTGGGTAAGCACATGCACTTTTTGAGTCTCAAATCTGTTAGAATCTTTAGTGCATGTTGCATAGAGTGAGTATTGATGGTTTTCCCCAATTTGTTTGTCCAATTCATGTGTCAAATCTTGTAGTTTTTGGACCCTATCAAACCTGTTATTGGCTGAAAATGGAGATTGTGGATTCTGGGGAGATCTTGCAAATTCCAGTGATTAAATTCATAAAGCACACCTTATAGGTAAGGGGGAAGCTTACTATTTGCTAGAATGAGAATAAATTGTGGTAGAACATAGGATGAGTCACCAAGAGACTCAAAGGGCATAAGTTAAAATGGTTAAGTGGCTTGGAGGCCAATCTGAGCTCAATTGTTGTTATGAGCAATGTTCAATAGATGCATGCAAGATATATTGATGTTGGATTCATGACTTATTTGGATATTATGTGAATTGATGCATTAAGTGGTGAAATATGTGCAATTATGTGCAATTTGAGTATCTAAATTGAATGCATGTAAGATAGATATGTTTCTGTGGCTGAACGCACTAGTATTAAGGTATGTGAACTCTTTTGATTGTTGAAATTGGTTAGATTTGAGTATTGAAAAGAATTGTATGCAAATCCTCATTTTTCAATGTACAGACTGCATAATCTAATCGGTTATTCGAAATTTGTAACCGGTTAGATACTGTCAACTTTCAAAGAAAATGAATTTCTGAAATTGGCTAAGTGTCCATACCATTTGTACTCAAGTTTAAACTATAATTTCATACAAAGACCAATCTAAAACTATGTGATTAAGCACTGATTGGTTTAGATTGGAGGTGATGGGTTAATACCTTAATATCAACTGATAATTTCAAGAGGAAATTATGCATAAATTAAATTGAATTATGACTTAGATCTTTTGAATGATATTATGTGTTGAACTTGAGGTATTCTGTTATGCTAAGACCTTGTTATTGGATTGAGTAGAGAATTCAAGGAAAGATTCTTTGAAAACCAATAGTTTTATACTCAGGTCTGTAATTCTAACCGGTTAGGTGATGATGTAACCGGTTAGTACCTGAAACTTAAAAATAAAAGTTAAGTTTTTGAGTAAGGATTGTTAACACCAATGATTATATTCTCTCAATCCAGGTCTATGAGCATATGCTAAATTTAAATTCAAAGGTGAATTTTATGAGTAAAGCCATACCTCAAGATATCATTCAAAAGTTGTGTTTTTTAAGTCATGATAATGGAATTAATGGGAACATGACCCTGTACTCTAGGAGTACCAAATTGATGCAACCTACTTGATGAAACATTCTAGGAATGTGGCCATTGTCTGGGACATGGTTTCTTGGACACGTTCTGGGAACGTGATGCACACTCTGGGAGTGGTGCTTGATTATATTCCAAGTATGGTTTGCGATACGTTCTGGGAACGTATGTTAGTGTTCTGGGAACACATTGGTATAATAATGGAATTAAAAATAAAACCAACCTTGATGATTGTGCATTCATATAGAATGGAAGTTTGGTTGGTAGGAAACGATTATCATATTCTGGGAATATGAGGAGGGTACTCCGGGAGTACCAAATTTGTAACCTACTTGATGACACGTTCTGGAAATGTGACCAGTGTCTGGGACCTGGTTATATACGTTCTGGGAACGTATGTTAGTGTTCTGGGGACACATTGATATGCAACCTACTTGATGACATATTCTGGGAATGTGGCCAGTGTCCGGGACCTGGTTTTTATGCGTTCTGGGAACGTATGTGTTCTGGGAACGTGATGCACACTCTGGGAGTGATGCTTATTATTCCAAGTATGGTTTGCTACACGTTCTGGGAACGTGATGCACACTCTGGGAGTGATGCTTATTTATCCAAGTATGGTTTGGCATTACATTTTGGGAACGGATGTCAGTGTTCCGGGAACACAACGGTGTATTGGATGGACGTCCAAGATGGACTTTGTTAGAGGCCTCATTTGTGGATGAAAATCATTCATCATGCCACCTGCATTGAAAGAATTATGATGATTAACCGGGTGTGCTCATATGAATATGCATCATGATCTGCTACATGTTGACTTGTGGATGTTAGTGTTATTCTCATTTGATTATGGGAATATGTATAGCTAACCCCCATGCCCTTATTAGGTGTTGATCGTGCTTCTAGCTTGCACAAGAATCAGTAAAGGGAGATGTCTCTTACGTGCATGCAGAGTGTAGAAAGTGTGGGTTGGGAACCCGTTATGCAGATATCGAGGATCCGGCCGGATGGATGTTTGGACAGAGGACCAGTGACCAGCTCTATAAAATCTCTATTTTTAATAGTATTTATATGATACAAATTTTGAAAGAGGTATCATAAGATGAATTCGGTTTCATAACAATATTTAATTAGTATCCATGGACTTGTTACACTTGATATATTTTGGGGGCATAATATGATTACTTTACTATGTTTCCGCAAACTCTGAATTTGTTAGTCAACCTTATTATTAATCAAGTGTTTGTGAAAAGGAATTTCCAAGGGAAGGGAAAATTATTATTTTCAGATCTTTTTCCAACGATAACAACTCCAAGAATTCATAAACTTATTATTATTATTTTTTTTTAAAGTAAGATGATATACAAGGAGTGTTACATTTTTATGGTATCAGAGCAATGGTCCTGACTCTTGGTCCTTGGGTGTGTGGTCCAATACGCTGGTCATCGATATCTGCAATGTTTCCTGGGAAGTATGCTTTCATATACTTCCAAACTAGAGCTAAGGTTATAGGTAATGGCTCTAGATAAGTGACTTATTCTATTATTAAGAAGTGTTCTATGTAGTCTAAGTAGAAGTACGATAGTTGTATGCTTCTCTTTAGAGATGTTGTAAACCCAAAACCATAAGGTTGGTTTATTAGTTCTCATAGAACCAGTGATAAGGAAATCTTAAGGAGTGGTAGTTAAGTCCTTGACTCTGGGGAAGAGTGTTTACCCTCACTAGTGTTAAAGTTAATCAACTTTTCAGACCGAGTGTAGGGCAGTTATCTTCTTAAAGATCAACCTTGTTGAGTTTGTTAAACTCTAAAGCTATCCTTTCTTTTGTTCCTTATGGATAAGGGTAGTAATCAAAGTTGCTCTATGCCTTACCCAATCTGCTATCTCAAAGTGGAGACTCCTACAAATCTTCTTGTAGTTGTTTCCAAGGTATGTCTGAATCGTTCTTTTAAGGTATTAGACTTTGTCTATCTACCTGTGTCATGATTACATCTGATCTTAAGCACGGTTTGGAAGCTGAGAGATCAAGTGATCATGATTAATGATGATAGAACAACCCTATATTGGGATTCCCAAGCTTCGAATTTGGAATCCAAGGGACCCATGTGTTTGCTTCTGGGCAGCAGTGAAGGAATAAAGGGGGTCAAAGAAATCTTGGTTACAAGAAATGATATCAGGTTTACCCATGAGTAAAGAGATAGAGTTTGGAATCAAGTTAATTCTTGAAACTGATTCTATCTCTACTACCCTTATAATATGATAGCATCGGGAATGGTTAAATGGAAGAAACACGCAGAGAAGTTGTTAAAATGGTTATGGTTGGACCAGGTTAAGGAGTCTAAGAGTTTTCTAAAATTGATTGGTGGTTGGAGTAACCCCAAACCAGGATTCGGGACAGGGATACACTTAAGACTGCATTTTTGATCTCGATACGGACATTATGAGTAGGAAATAATGTCGTTCGGATTTACTAATGCACCTGTTCTTTTATGGATTATAAGAACTGGACCTTTAGATCATATTTGGATTCGTTTGTGGTTTATTCTAAGAATATGGAGGAGCATGAGAAACATCTCAGGATTGTGTTGAGAATCCTGCAAGAGGAGTAGTTGTGTGCTAAGCTCGCCAATGATGAGTTCTGGTTGAGCGAAGTTACGTTCGCAGGGCATGTGATCATTAAAGAAGAAATTGCGATGGATCCAGCAAAGGTAAGTTTAGTGTTGAAATGGGAACAGCCTAAGACTGTGAATGAGGTGAGAAGTTTCTTGGGCTGGCTGGATATTATCGCCGGATTATTGAGGGATTTTCTAAGACCGCATGGCCTTTGGCCAAGTTGACTTGGAAAGATCAACTGATTGTATAGAATGATAGGATGTTGTTTAATTATGATGGGGTAGTGATGGATTATACCCTAATATAATATGATTAGTACAAGAGGAATTATGGAAAAAGGTGAGTATATTATGATTTAAATCGTTTCAGTGATGAATTCAGTTGGAATCAAGGTATTAGATTATGATTAAATCCTATTTTGAGTTGGATTGGATGATGTAAAGAAAATGGTTTTGAAATTCTTTGGTTTTATTTCTAAAACTGTACTTCATAAACCGGGTAGAGTTTCTTATAACCGGTTAGAAGCTGAAAGTTTAAAATAAAAATTTAAGTCCTTTGTGAAGGAACTTTTGGTATCAGTAGACATCTTCCTCCAATCCAAACTCAATGTCACTCATCTAAGTAAAATTTAAGGAAGGATTTAGTGTGGTAAAATAACTTAATACCTTGATTCATCATTGAAATTGATTGAATCATAATACTTATGGATTAATCGAGAGTTGAAATTAAGGAGCTACTCCAATCGGAGAAGGTAGAGAATTGAGTTGGATGATGCAAAAGAGACGATAAGTACTAAGATAAGAAGGTTGTAATTCATGAACAAGTTTGGAATTCGAAAATATGAGTAATAATAAGAAGAAGAAAAGTAGAATATAAGACAAAGGTGATGGATGGAGTTTCTTAAAGATTATGGCTTCAAGCTCCATTATCATCCTGGCAAAGTAAACATGGTTGCAGATAATTTGAACAGAAAGGCTATTCCTGTGAGCTCAATGATGGTCAAGGAGGCTATTCTGATCAAGGAGTTTAGAGACCAAAGTCGGGCAATGCAAGTGGAACCATCTAGCCTTAGATTGGGAATGTTGAAAATGGTCAACGAATTCTTGAATCGGATTCGTGAATTACAACCAGAAGATGAGGAGCTGAAAGGGATGAATGAGATTTAATCTTTAGAATTAAAGTTTGTGATTATGGATATTAGAAAATATAGTATGGAGGCAAGGGATTTATGAAGTGTTGTCTAGGACAACCTAGATGATAAATCCAAAGGCACGAATTTCAAGAATAGATTATGTTCGAACCCAAGTCAGCTATCAACTATCAAGGAATAAGGAATTTCTCATGTTGGTAAGCATGTATGAGGACTATGGGAAAGCACATGAATTTCATGCGAGAAGTGTCTGAGTTCAGAATAAGAGAAAGATTGATGAAATAAAGGCCCAACAGGAAAAAGGGGAAAAGTAAATAGGAGAATATCAACCACGGAAATATCAAGGTTAAGGAATCCTCGACTAAATAAAAGTGACTAAGGAGGAAATAGGTAAGGGAACATTTGTCCATCTCAAGGTGAAAATTGTGAGGCACATCACTTTGAGTTTAGTTGTGATGTACCTAAGGGAACAGTCAATTCCGATTGTAGGAAGCTGGAGTATTATTCACCGAATTGTCTTGAAGGAAAAGGTAAGAAAGGAATGGACGAATCCAGCACGAGAAGAATTCACCGGCTGAGATGAGAGTTGAGTGTAATCCTGACGTAGACAACCCAACCCTATCTCTTCCTTTGATCTGAGTTAACGTAGTTAACTGTTTTCAATTACGTTAATCTAATCGTTTGAGAATATCAATATCCTGTTGGAAGTTCAACTCCAATCTTTCTTGCTTGCTTATTCCAATTCAATGCAAAACAGAAGTCCTAATACATAAAAAAAACATGTTACAAACATTAAATACGACCAAAACAACAGAATATCAAATCAAATCTCAAATTGCATGAAAACATAGAAAATGACCATTTTAACATATGAAATCCATTTCTACTCAATTTTAAATTCGTGCAACAATCCAGTGAGCATTATTAGGTTCATTTAAACTTTTTTGAACATTAAAACCATGGGTTTTGTAACACCCCTAATTTTCGTCTCCCAAATAACCGAGAAATTAATTATAACAATTATTTTATAATTGATTTATATTAGTTTTGAAGGTTTTAGTTTTTGTACATTATGTGTTTTATAAATAAAAAAATATGAGATATATTTTTATATGGTTATTTTGTACAAAAATGTGAATATTGTAATTTAGTCCTTGGGTTGGGACCTAATTGCAATATTAAAAAGGTTTTTGAAGAAACAGTAACTAAATTATTTATTTTTGAATTTTATCAGCATGTAACCGGTTAGAAGGGCTTTGTAACCGGTTACACGATGAACTCAGAAAACTGGGTTAGTGCGTTTGATGAGTAATCACGCGTTTTAACCCAGAATTCGCCACGAAATCATCTTAATCGTAGTGGGAGCTACGTGTCTTGATGCATGTTAGCCTGATTGCTCTATAAATAGCCCAGTTGATCGAGATTTTTGGCTCATTTGTTGATCTGAAGTGCTGATACTCTGTTTAGGGTTCGTGAATTCGTCTCTGAAATTCTCCTTCGTTTCTGAGAGTTAGAACATGAGTGATACACTGTTACAAAGCTCACATCAAGGGCTTTGTATTGATATAAAGTTTGTGAGTTGAGAGTCCCTGAATCAAGAGAACGAAGCTTGCAAAGTAAGGGTGTTGGAGCTGTCAACACTGATTCTGAGTTTCTGGAGCTTGCTTTGCACTTCGATTTGGGTAAGCACATGCACTTTTTGGGTCTGAAATCTATTGAATCTTTAGTCCATGTTGCATAGAGTGAGTATTGATGGTTTTCCCCAATTTGTTTGTCCAATTCATGTGTCAAATCTTGTAGTTTTTGGATCCAGTCAAACCTGTTATTGGCTGAAAATGGAGATTGTGGATTCTGGGGAGATCTTGCAAATTACAGTGATTAAATTCATAAAGCACACCTTAGAGGTAAGGGGGAAGCTTACTATTTGCTAGAATGAGAATAAATTGTGGTAGAACATAGGATGAGTCACCAAGAGACTCAAAGGGCATAAGTTAAAATGGTTAAGTGGCTTGGAGGCCAATCTGAGCTCAATTGTTGTTATGAGCAATGTTATCTAGATGCATGAAAGATATATTGATGTTGGATTCATGACTTATTTGGATATTATGTGAATTGATGCATTAAGTGGTGAAATATGTGCAATTATGTGCAATTTGAGTATCTAAATTAAATGCATGTAAGATAGATATGTTTCTGTGGCTGAACACACTAGTATTAAGGTATGTGAACTCTTTTGATTGTTGAAATTGGTTAGATTTGAGTATTGAAAAGAATGGTATGCAAATCCTCATTTTTCAATGTACAGACTGCATAATCTAACCGGTTATTCAAAATTTGTAACCGGTTAGATACTGTCAACTTTCAAAGAAAATGAATTTCTGAAATTGGCCAAGTGTCCATACCATTTGTACTCAAGTTTAAACTATAATTTCATACAAAGACCAATCTAAAACTATGTGATTAAGCACTGATTGGTTTAGATTGGAGGTGATGGGTTAATACCTTAATATCAAATGATAATTTCAAGAGGAAATTATGCATAAATTAAATTGAATTATGACTTAGATCTTTTGAATGATATTATGTGTTGATCTTGAGGTATTCTGTTATGCTAAGACCTTGTTATTGGATTGAGTAGAGAATTCAAGGAAAGATTCTTTGAAAACCAATGGTTTTATACTCAGGTCTGTAATTCTAACCGGTTAGGTGATGATGTAACCGGTTAGTACCTGAAACATAAAAATAAAAGTTAAGTTTTTGAGTAAGGATTGTTAACACCAATGATTACATTCTCTCAATCCAGGTCTATGAGCATATGCTAAATTTAAATTCAAAGGTGAATTTTATGAGTAAAGCCATACCTCAAGATATCATTCAGAAGTTGTGTTTTCTAAGTCATAATAATGGAATTAATGGGAACATGACCCTGTACTCTAGGAGTACCAAATTGATGCAACCTACTTGATGACACATTCTGGAAATGTGGCCATTGTCTGGGACATGGTTTCTTGGACACGTTCTGGGAATGTGATGCACACTCTGGGAGTGGTGCTTGATTATATTCCAAGTACGGTTTGCAATACGTTCTGGGAACGTATGTTAGTGTTTTGGGAACACGTTGGTATAATAATGAAATTAAAAATAAAACCAACCTTGATGATTGTGCATTCATATAGAATGGAGGTTTGGTTGGTAGGAAACGATTATCATATTCTGGGAATATGAGGAGGGTACTCCGGGAGTACCAAATTTGTAACCTACTTGATGACACATTCTGGGAATGTGGCCAGTGTCTGGGACCTGGTTATATACGTTCTGGGAACGTATGTTAGTGTTCTTGGAACACATTGATATGCAACCTACTCATGACATATTCTGGGAATGTGGCCAGTGTCCGGGACCTGGTTTTTATGCGTTCTTGGAACGTGATGCACACTCTGGGAGTGATGCTTATTATTCCAAGTATGGTTTGCTACACGTTCTGGGAACGTGATGCACACTCTGGGAGTGATGCTTATTTATCCAAGTATGGTTTGGCATTACGTTCTGGGAACGGATGTCAGTGTTCCGGGAACACAACGGTGTATTGGATGGACGACCAAGATGGACTTTGTTAGAGGCCTCAGTTGTGGATGAAAATCATGCATCATGCCACCTGCATTGAAAGAATTATGATGATTAACCGGGTGTGCTCATATAAATATGCATCATGATCTGCTACATGTTGACTTGTGGATGTTAGTGTTATTCTCATTTGATTATGCGAATATGTATAGCTAACCCCCATGCCCTTATTAGGTGTTGATCGTGCATCTAGCTTGCACAAGAATCAGTAAAGGGAGATGTCTCTTAGGTGCATGCAGAGTGTAGAAAGTGTGGGTTGGGAACCCGTTATGCAGATATCGAGGATCCGGCCGGATGGATGTTTGGACAGAGGACCAGTGACCAGCTCTATAACATCTCTATTTTTAATAGTATTTATATGATACACATTTTGAAAGAGGTATCATAAGATGAATTCGGTTTCATAACAATATTTAATTAGTATCCATGGACTTGTTACACTTGATATATTTTGGGGGCATAATATGATTACTTTACTATGTTTCCGCAAACTCTGATTTTGTTAGTCAACCTTATTATTAATCACGTGTTTGTGAAAAGGAATTTTCAAGGGAAGGGAAAATTATTATTTTCAGATCTTTTTCCAACGATAACAAGTCCAAGTATTCATAAACTTATTATTATTAATTTTTTTTCAAGTAAGATGATATACAAGGAGTGTTACAGGTTTCTGATCCCCAAGTGAGAATCCCAATTCAAGTTGCATCCCTCTTTGAACCTTTATTGGTTCCTACATTTCCAGCTTGAAATTACTCATTCTAGTATTTAGATAACTCCTCCCTTACCTTAGAGAAGCTAAAGAAAGGATTGATTGAATAGAAAAGAGGTTGAATCAAAATTTCGTTTCTGGACATGTGCAAAAACGGTTGCACTGGCTGACTTTGACAATCAATTGCACCACGAATAAGACAAGAAAAAGAATGAAATAAGTTAGCTTAAGCAACTAGGAAATGCCAACTTTAATCAGAAACAAATTTGGAATCAAGAGGGTTACTAGATTTACCAAACCGATTCATGAAAGAATGGTGTTTAACACTGAGTTGTGCACTATTTTCACAGCTTCAACGTGACAGATAGGTGGTTCCTATCATTTACGACCCCAAGAAAATCAGCGTGTCCTCAAGGTGAATATTAGAAATTGACTAATCAGGATAGACTCCTTCACTTGGGTTGTGTCTACAATTGACATTCCTCTTTGCACTTTCTCTGCAACTGCTTGGATGACCATTGTACAATTATTTGGGTCTGGAGGCTAAGGTGATGGACATTGGGTGAACATATGTGAGACACCGAACTCAGCCACCCTATACACTTCAGAGGACAAACAGATGTCTAGCATACACACTCTTTTATCACACTCTCCAAATAACAACACAAATATATTGTTCAAGAGACCAAAGTCTCCTACTGCACACACAAGACAGCAATGCTTGTTGTCTCAGAGGTTACAAAGAATGTTCTGTGTCCCAAACTCTCAAAATAACAACATAAATGATTGCCTACCATTGCACAACACATTATACAATAAAAATAACTTCTCCTAATAAATACTTAACTACTAATAAATGACTACATAAGATTTACCCCCAAATACTTGATACTACCATATCCTAACAAATGTCTAAACCACGTAAAAAACTAAATCTGCCATACGACTGATAGGTGGTTCCTATCAAACTACGTGTAAAGGTATGACATAAGTCGCTCTTGAGCTTTTAATGTTTTCGCTTATGACGATTTAGACTCTGAAAAATATTAAACTATGAAGGTCAATCAAGTCTAACAAAGAAGTTATGATCCTTATATATCAATTAAGATTAAATATTATTTGATATATGGGAAAAACAAGAAGAAAGAACGAAAAACCAAAATAAAAAGAAATCATTATATGATGCCCAAGAAATTAGAAACATGAAAGATCAGACAACTAAACTTAAACTTAACCAAATAACTCATAATCAACATTCCATAAGTCAGCCGATATAAAGTGCTAAACTTTAAAGATAGAATTAAGTTCAAGCGTTTAAATTATTTAATACTTTAAATATTACGGCAGTATTAATTTTGGGTCAAAGATTTCTTCTTATTGGCCAAAAGTGCATTCGACATCTAATCGTTTATGAGGTGTATCGATCATCAAAGTAGGTTTTACGTTTATCAAAAACGATTATTTCATATGCATGAGGTGGATCGAACCCCCTGGCGTCTTGCTTAAAAAATCAAATATCTACTAACTATGTAGAATCTTGTTTATTGGGTCAAAGATTAAAATAATTAACTTATTGTCAATGGTTATTAAATATAATTTATTTATCCAAATAATGTAATAAATAAATTTTGTGGATCAGAGAGGGCTAATTTTGTGGAATGTTGTTAGAGTACATCCATCTCAAGTAAAAAAAAAATGTTTACCAATCTCAACCATTGAATATTTTTTTCGAAGTAATCTCAATCACTGAATATAATAAAATATTAAAATCATTAAACCTTAATTCTTGAATTTACATTAGAATTTACTCTAAATTCGTGCTATGGTGCTTCTGATAAAATGTAAGTTTTCACTTATGATGAGACTTACCCAACTAATAAAATACTATAGCACTTCTCTCAAATGATTAGAAATGTATTAGTATTTCTTATCTTGTTAGTAAATGCTTTATTTGTTTGTTCGCCACTTATACACCCTGCTTGGATACTAATCCAAAAGAAATAAGTTGTATGTGGGATAGTTTATGGGTATCCTTCCAAATCATACATATATCAATCATATGTGTAAAGCTTAGGGAAAAGGCCAACAAGTTTAGAAAATTAATATACTAGGGTAGGTGGTTTGAATCGAAATATAGTTATAAGTTTTCGAGTTCTCCATCCATTATTCAAACAAATGAATAAATTGGAGTGCCAATACCATATTATGATCAATTTAAGTGAAATCTTGCACAATTTACACACTCATACGTGACTCATATCGAACATATAATTGAAGGTGTTTTTTTAACAAATCTCACAATTTAACATATATCTCAGAAGAATATTTCTTTGGAATGTTTATTTTTCTATATCTAGTTGAGATGAGACAAACAATATGATTTATTATCTATTATGATCTTCTACCTGCAACAAAATCTAGATATAACCTATTTATGTTCGTTTCCTTATTTCTATATTTAATATAAAATAAATGTCATCGTTCAAACTAGTTAGTTTTATAACTCTTGAAGGGAGCTCTAAAACATGTATCCCTCCATGTGAAGATAAATGGCATCATCCAAAGTTATTCATATTAGTATTTTCCTTCTGTATTTTTTTAGCGAGATTTTTATTTCATAGAAAAGTAGCAACTAGAATACAGATTCAGGGTGAAATATGACAGGAGTCCAAATTTGAAATGAACATTTTTATTGATAGAAAAAGAAATTACACGATGTACAACAATAAATATGCCGCCCCAGAGACCAAAGTCTCCTACAACACATACATTACAACAATGGCTTGATGTGCACAGACTAAGTCTCATACAGATACCAAATTCTCCAAATAACAACATAAATGAGTGTCAACCATTGCACAACACATTGTATAATAAATAATACTTTCCTAATAACCACTTAACTTCTAATAATTGACTACACAAGATTTTCCCCCAAATATTTGATACTACCACATCCTAACAACTGTCTAAACCATTTAAATAACCAAATCTAGCACATGACAGATAGGTGGTTCCTATCATTTACAACCCCAAGAAAATCAGCCGTGTCCTCAAGGTGAATATTGGAAATTGACTAATCAGGATAGACTCCTTCACTTGGGTTGTGTCTACAATTGACATTACTCTTTGCACTTTCTCTGCAACTGTTTGGATTACCATTGTACAATGATTTGGGTCTGGAGGCTCCGGTGGTGGACATTGGGTGAACATATGTAAGACACCGAACTCAGCCACCCTATACACTTCAGAGGACAAACAGATGTCTAGCATGCACACTCTTTTATCACGCTCTCCAAATAATAACACAAATATATTGTTCAAGAGACCAAAGTCTCCTACTGCACACACAAGACAGCAATGCTTGTTGTCTCAGAGGTTACAAAGAATGTTCTGTGTCCCAAACTCTCAAAATAACAACATAAATGATTGCCTACCATTGCACAACACATTATACAATAAAAATAACTTCTCCTAATAAATACTTAACTACTAATAAATGACTACATAAGATTTACCCCCAAATACTTGATACTACCATATCCTAACAAATGTCTAAACCACGTAAAAAACTAAATCTGCCATACGACTGATAGGTGGTTCCTATCAAACTACGTGTAAAGGTATGACATAAGTCGCTCTTGAGCTTTTAAAGTTTTCGCTTATGACGATTTAGACTCTGAAAAATATTAAACTATGAAGGTCAATCAAGTCTAACAAAGAAGTTATGATCCTTATATATCAATTAAGATTAAATATTATTTGATATATGGGAAAAACAAGAAGAAAGAACGAAAAACCAAAATAAAAAGAAATCATTATATGATGCCCAAGAAATTAGAAACATGAAAGATCAGACAACTAAACTTAAACTTAACCAAATAACTCATAATCAACATTCCATAAGTCAGCCGATATAAAGTGCTAAATTTTAAAGATAGAATTAAGTTCAAGCGTTTAAATTATTTAATACTTTAAATATTACGGCAGTATTAATTTTGGGTCAAAGTTTTCTTCTTATTGGCCAAAAGTGCATTCGACATCTAATCGTTTATGAGGTGTATCGATCATCAAAGTAGGTTTTACGTTTATCAAAAACGATTATTTCATATGCATGAGGTGGATCGAACCCCCTGGCGTCTTGCTTAAAAAATCAAATATCTACTAACTATGTAGAATCTTGTTTATTGGGTCAAAGATTAAAATAATTAACTTATTGTCAATGGTTATTAAATATAATTTATTTATCCAAACAATGTAATAAATAAATTTTGTGGATCAGAGAGGGCTAATTTTGTGGCATGTTGTTAGAGTACATCCATATCAAGTAAAAAAAAATGTTTACCAATCTCAACCATTGAATATTTTTTTCGAAGTAATCTCAATCACTGAATATAATAAAATATTAAAATCATTAAACCTTAATTCTTGAATTTACATTAGAATTTACTCTAAATTCGTGCTATGGTGCTTCTTATAAAATGTAAGTTTTCACTTATGATGAGACTTACCCAACTAATAAAATACTATAGCACTTCTCTCAAATGATTAGAAATGTATTAGTATTTCTTATCTTGTTAGTAAATGCTTTTTTTGTTTGTTCGCCACTTATACACCCTGCTTGGATACTAATCCAAAAGAAATAAGTTGTATGTGGGATAGTTTATGGGTATCCTTCCAAATCATACATATATCAATCATATGTGTAAAGCTTAGGGAAAAGGCCAACAAGTTTAGAAAATTAATATACTAGGGTAGGTGGTTTGAATCGAAATATAGTTATAAGTTTTCGAGTTCTCCATCCATTATTCAAACAAATGAATAAATTGGAGTGACAATACCATATTATGATCAATTTAAGTGAAATCTTGCACAATTTACACACTCATACGTGACTCATATCGAACATATAATTGAAGGTGTTTTTTTAACAAATCTCACAATTTAACATATATCTCAGAAGAATATTTCTTTGGAATGTTTATTTTTCTATATCTAGTTGAGATGAGACAAACAATATGATTTATTATCTATTATGATCTTCTACCTGCAACAAAATCTAGATATAACCTATTTATGTTCGTTTCCTTATTTCTATATTTAATATAAAATAAATGTCATCGTTCAAACTAGTTAGTTTTATAACTCTTGAAGGGAGCTCTAAAACATGTATCCCTCCATGTAAAGATAAATGGCATCGTCCAAAGTTATTCATATTAGTATTTTCCTTCTGTATTTTTTTAGCGAGATTTTTATTTCATAGAAAAGTAGCAACTAGAATACAGATTCAGGGTGAAATATGACAGAACTCCAAATTTGAAATGAACATTTTTATTGATAGAAAAAGAAATTACACAATGTACAACAATAAATATGCCGCCCCAGAGACCAAAGTCTCCTACAACACATACATTACAACAATGGCTTGATGTGCACAGACTAAGTCTCATACAGATACCAAATTCTCCAATTAACAACATAAATGAGTGTCAACCATTGTACAACACATTGTATAATAAATAATACTTTCCTAATAACCACTTAACTTCTAATAATTGACTACACAAGATTTTCCCCGAAATATTTGGTACTACCACATCCTAACAACTGTCTAAACCATTTAAATAACCAAATCTAGCACATGACAGATAGGTGGTTCCTATCATTTACGACCCCAAGAAAATCAGCCGTGTCCTCAAGGTGAATATTGGAAATTGACTAATCAGGATAGACTCCTTCACTTGGGTTGTGTCTACAATTGACATTACTCTTTGCACTTTCTCTGCAACTGTTTGGATTACCATTGTACAATGATTTGGGTCTGGAGGCTCCGGTGGTGGACATTGGGTGAACATATGTGAGACACCGAACTCAGCCACCCTATACACTTCAGAGGACAAACAGATGTCTAGCATGCACACACTTTTATCACACTCTCCAAATAATAACACAAATATATTGTTCAAGAGACCAAAGTCTCCTACTGCACACACAAGACAACAATGCTTGTTGTCTCAGAGGTTACAAAGAATGTTCTGTGTCCCAAACTCTCAAAATAACAACATAAATGATTGCCTACCATTGCGCAACACATTATTCAATAAAAATAACTTCTCCTAATAAACACTTAACTACTAATAAATCACTACATAAGATTTACACCCAAATACTTGATACTACCATATCCTAAAAAATGTCTAAACCACGTAAAAAACTAAATCTGCCATACGACTGATAGGTGGTTCCTATAACACTACGTGTAAAGGTATGACATAAGTTGCTCTTGAGCTATTAAAGTTTTCGCTTATGACGATTTAGACTCTGAAAAATATTAAACTATGAATGTCAATCAAGTCTAACAAAGAATTTATGATCCTTATATATCAATTAAGATTAAATATTATTTGATATATGGGAAAAACAAGCAGAAAGAACGAAAAACCAAAATAAAAAGAAATCATTATATGATGGCCAAGAAATTAGAAACATGAAAGATCAGACAACTAAACTTAAACTTAACCAAATAACTCATAATCAACATTGTAACATCCCTGGCAGGCAAATGGATTGCGACTGTCCCCACATACCAACACGAGTCTTTTCAGCGTGCTTTGTCCTCACTCGCACACTTCCCGGGAAAACTTCCCAGGAGGTCACCCATCCCAGAATTACCCCAAGTCAAGCACGCTTAACCATAGAGTTCTTATGTGATGGGCTACTGAAAAGAAGATGCATCTTGTTGATATGGATAGTACCAATCAATTCATTTAAGCCTTCCTGTACTATGCTGTCCCATACCTACACAGTCTCACGATCACCCTCTCATTCTGGTGCGTCGGTTCATTCCTGTTCCCTTCTCTTAGAAGCCTGCCAGGAGCCGCTCCTTGTCCATGCCTCTTGCACCGGCGATCACTCCCCGCCCTCATCAGCCCGGGTCTTACAAACATTCCATAAGTCCATAAAAAGATCAAACACTCAAGATTATTGTAAATCGACAAATTTGAGCATATGTAAGAAAACTCTCCAGATCTAAATTATGCATATCACACTTCCATTTTCCTTATCTTACTTTCCAAGAGGAAGAATGATATGATGATGCCTAAGGCCAAGTTGTTCTTCTTCTACTTTAACCTTGGTTTTCACTTGTATGCTGAGCCATAACAGAAGAGGATTTCTTACGACGGTTATTTCTTTGTCGGATTCTTGACTTAATTCTCTCCCCTTTCTCTTCCTTGGTTTCATGTTTGTAGTGCACAACCCTCACATGGGATGCGAAAAGTTGCGAAGTAGAGAACTGACCCCTGCACTTAGAACATGTGAATTTCTCGTCTTTACTCCGCGCAAGACTGTGAATTCGACCATCACCATTGTTATTATTATCATTACCCATATCATTAATATCGAAATGGGCAGCAACAGCAGTACCAATGGTAATTGAGTGATTGTTGTTTCCTCCTATGTTGAGTTCATTAGTTGGAGGAATACCAACATTAAAAGTGGGGGGTTTTAAAATGTTAGGGAGACTGATACATGGATTTGGGGCTTTGTGGTTCGTCACTCCATGATCATGATACCCATTGGTATTGTGATTGATATTTGACCAAAAACATTTCCAAGCTGAATGGTTGTACAAAATATCTGAATTTTGTAGCTCTTCAGCACTTATTGTGCGTATAATTAGCTTATTCGGTGGCAAAGATGATGATGATGATGAGTGCACAAGTTGATTTCTTCCAGAACTCAACCCACCACTTATTATAGCAAGAGCGTCTTCAACAGAATTATTTTTAGGGTTAGATGACGGTAAAAGAGGAAACAGAGGAGTTGTACTTGTGCTAACGTTTGTGGTAGGAGGGTGAGCAACAACAATACCAGTACCACAAACAATTCCAAGATTTTGATCAGCATGGTTGGGGTTTGATGAAGTGCTAGCAAGGTGATTCTTTTCCATGGTGACGGAAAGATGAAAGGTTGAACAAAGAGAGATAAAGAAAGATATTTTTCAAGACAAACTCAAGGTGAATGTAACGCGTGTCTTGAACTCCTTTTTATAGTGGGTTGGTGATGCTAAAAGAGTACTTAATTGCTAAGCAACTAAATAGATTGAATATATTTTTGGAGATTTTTGCCAGAAGAATAAATGTTGACTTATGATTATTTTTCCACTTCAATTAACCTTAAAAAGTGTTCTTAAGGCACTTGTTAGCAATACTCCTTATTTAATACTTTAAGTATTATGGTAGTATTAATTTTGGGTCAAAGATTTATTTTATTTTATTTGCACCAAGTGTATTCTCCAGCCAATATCCAAAAATTAATTCCTTTTTAGACATAAAGATCATCAGAGTGGGTTTTGCATCTACCAACAAATCTTTTTGGATACTCACAAAGGAATCAAACCTCTGACATCATGTTAAAAAAACTCGATCATTTACCAACAATGCTGAGTCTTGTTGCTTGCTTGGGTCAAACTAATTAATTATTACTTTATTATGAATAGCTATGGAAAATAATTTATTTCTCAGTCCAATGTAATAAATGAATTTCGTACAACCTCATTAACTATTAATAATTGTACATTGCGCAATGCATTTAATACTCCATTAGTTTTTTCCTATTTTTGTAAAAGGGTATCCTTTTTTGCCTCTATCAACAAAGACATGGATTGAACCCTAACATCATCCTTAAAGAACTCAGTCGTTTGACTATTATGTCAGGCCTTGTTGGTGTATTTACCTAAATTACAAAGATAAATTAAAAGAATGTATTTACATTTTAACAATACAATTTTTCCTTCTTAACTTGTACTTGAAATCTCACAAATGTATTGTATCAAAAATTAACAAAGGGAAAATAAGATTAAAAAGCAATAAATAATCCTAAAAAATACAAAGTGACATATAAATAGAATTTTTTATTTTTGATCGTTGGTAATAAAAAATTTTATTTACCAAAAAAAAAAGAAAAATAGAATTTTTTATGTATACAATTAATAAATTGATTGTGGGAAGTAAATGATTTTGAAGACAGAAACCAAATAATTTTTTTCGATTCTTCATCATTTCCATTTTAATTCACCTTTAAGGTTTTTTTTAACGGCAAAATTTGACAAGGGGAGATTGGGAAAATTTTGAAGCTAACAGGAATCAAATCAAATGCTTGTATTTTATATTTTGTAACTCTTAACAGCAAAACTATTTGTTTAGGACAATTTAAATTTTATGAAAATAATTGAAAGTGTCGAACACCGATATGAAGTGCTAAATTTTGAAGATAGAATTAAGTTCAAGCGTTTAAATTATTTAATACTTTAAATATTACGGCAGTATTAATTTTGGGTCAAAGTTTTTTTCTTATTGGCCGAAAGTGTATTCGACAGCTAATCGTCTATGAGGTGTATCGATCATCAAAGTAGGTTTTACGTTTATCAAAAACGATTATTTCATATGCATGACGTGGATCGAACCCCCTGGCGTCTTGCTTAAAAAAATCAAATATCTACTAACTATGCAGAATCTTCTTTATTGGGTCAAAGATTAAAATAATTAACTTATTGTCAATGGTTATTATGTAACACCCCGATTTGGCAACCTGAAGACCATAATCATTTTTGATGAAATTTAGGGCCATTTTTTTTTTAAAACGAGGAATGCACAAGATGAGAACACTTCTATTAGGGAAACATAGTTACATAAAACATCCGTGTTCTCATATTGTACCTCTTCTTTTCAAGTTCCAAACCGGGATGTCACAAGACACCACGATTCGAAACTCACTTTCTAAAAACATTAGAACAGCCCGTTTGATTTAATGTTAAAACGTAGATACAAAGTTCAACTTGTTTGGGGTTATAGCAGGATATCACAAAGTTGCTAAGAACTCATAGTAGAAATACATACTAAAAAGGGTAGCTACCTAGACATCTAATTATGAGTCTCCCTTACCCTAGCTTTCCAAGCTTGCGGTACCACTCGCAATCATCCGCTAGTAGATCATCGGGAGTAATAGTCCAACTTCCATCGCTGTAGTACTCCTCTGGGTCATCTCTGTCGGACCAGAGGTCGGGATCTTCCTCCTCGTCCTCATTAGTAATCTCCTCCTCAGAATCCTCAGGTCTATCCTCCTCTTCTACCTCCTCAGCCACCTTCTCCCCTTCCTCTAGCTCAACTCGTCGACGCGGAATCTCCACGAAGATCATCTGATAGGCTGACGAAATGTTGTTATTACCCCTTCGGGGAGTCACTCCAATCTCCCGCAACTGCTGGTATCGCACTATGTTGGCCATCTAACATCCATACAATTTTATACAAGACATAACAGATAGAGTAGAGAGAGTGAGCAACCCAAAACGGCAATGTCGACTATGTGGGATTACATCAGGTAAATATTAAGACAAAATATGAATAGAAACTGGAAATCAACAGTCAATAGAACATAATCGAGCCACAGTATTTATTAACAGAACCTAAACAAAATCATCCATCCGAGCAGCTAGAATAATGCTTTCAAGATTCTTTAACATTACTCATAATAATACCTACAACCATGCCTTGTCCTCATACTCATCAACAACCTTGGGATACTCACATCCCGATCCATTCTTTATCCATCACTTAAGACTAACGTTATCATCAACAGTATCTTTAGCAATATTAATATACATAGCTTTGGAACATCTGGGTTAATTAAGTTTTATCATTTCGATTAGCATCAATGATGAGGGGAAGACATCATTGAGCTCACACTCGTCTACATCTCCTCGGTCCACCTCCCAACCTAATCGGAAGCAAACAGGAGTACAGGACCTTTACCACGCGGGCACGACAGCTGTCACAACAAATGGCTCCAAGCCAGGAGGTCTCAACCTCAAAACACATCATATCATTAATCAGGCTCACTGTCTCACAGTGGCAAAACACGATGCCCCGTTCCAGTCCCTCTCACTGTTCTCGATTTGCAATCTAGGGGGCGACAGTACTTATTCTAGTTTCGAAAGCAGAACGTGCCACGGCATTGGACCCAGTCCCCACCACGTTAGTGCGCCACTTGTGGGATTGTTCCGCCTAGAAAAGTACTCTAGACTTCTTGACGTATCACCGTCATTGTCCTCCCCTAATGCAATCTCATCCAAAATATTCGCAGATACTTATCGTTCCTTCCTCTCCACTACTTCGATACGACACTCATTTCTCACCGCAATTATTAATGTCTTTTAAAGTCTTTTAAAGAGTTGAATTACGGCTTAGTCCTCATGATCGGTTCATCCTCGATACATCCCTTCAATGAAACCCGATCACTAATCGTACGCATCTAATCCCCCTAAAACTCATATACTATCACGTGCATCATCACAACATCATTGCATCATCTTCCTCTTTCTCAAATCACAACAACATTGCTCTCATCAACATGAGCATCACTCTTTCAAGTCAACTGTCACTCAGGGCGCCATCATTGTCCTTTCCGTCAGCTGTGGATCAATAGCATCCTCCTTACTTCAATAACTCAGCAGCATCGTTTTCGGATCAGCTCGATCTCGCAGCATTGTTAGCTCCACTCATCATCACCACGCTTCCGCTCGCTTTGTCGAACATTTCTCATAGTCATCTTAGCATCATCTCCTCGACTAATCACGTCTTTCACATTTATCGTTTTCGTCTCTTATTTCTTCAATTACTACTCTATAGTCTTAGTCTTTATTGTTTACTCACACGGTTCCCATCCATATCATATTAAGTAACAAATAAACAAATCACAAAATAATTAAATAGCACAACATGAACAATTATAAAACATATCATCATTTTATAAACCAATCTCAGTCGTTCGGGTGGATAGCTAAACCAATCAAACAAGCGCTATAACATACACCACCACGCTAAATGAGATTGGAGTCCAATCTTTGAGATGATTGGACGCCTTAATATGTTACCTAATCACCAAGGCATCTTAAGGGAAAGCCCCTCTCTCACCTCGATGACGAACGTCTTAATGCACTCCACGATCTCTCGATCATCTCTCCTCGCCTCATATCCTCGCATCCTTCTCTCAAACTAAGACATTTCCCGTGCGTTAGAAACGATTTCGATATAGTCGCTGAATTTGTTTTGAAAACCAGTTTCTTTTTCAAAAACGTGTTATCATTATTTAAATTCATGATTAACATAGTTCTTGAAAAAAACCTTTGAAAATAATTTAGAAATACTCTTTTGTTCAAATAAACTTCCTTAGTTTAAAATGTTCGGGTTATGAAAACATCATTTTAAAACACATCTCAGAATGCAAGGATTAAAATAACACTCAAGAATCTCATGAACTATTTCATAATTTCAAGACATTCATCATTCACCTAGTATAAAACACTTCTTAGGAAAACAATTAATTATAATATCAACACACACATTCAATCATGCACAGGAAGATAATTTAGTTTCATTCCTTAATTAAGTCATGACAACCGAATTGCCTATAACTAACAATTTTCTAATTACTAATAATTTCTAAACGTGAACATTATAGGATTAACATCATGAAAATTTTGCAAAACATAACACATCATTAAGGACACAAAACAAGGAACTCATTTTATTTACTTTAAGACTAAAACCGTGAGTATCATAGGAAATTTAACAATCAAACAACAATCAAAACCATAAATTGTCTCATGCATGCATCTTTATGCTCCTAAATGAGGCTAACCTTGGTCTACTTGCACCCTACATGATGATCAAGCACACTTCCCTATTCTCCTACCTCTAGACCGAATACCATTAGGCATAAAACAAGAATCTTAGTTCATTTTTCAATGCACCAAAGACAATTAAAACAAATCTCATTACATCATGCATGAATCATCATGAGACTTTCTTGGACTTTTTATTAAAACTCAACTCATAATTTTTCTAAGAAAAGAATATGGTTTATAGCTTGATCTTCTAAAAGAATGGAATGCATGGTCTTAAAATCATTAAATCTACCCCTAATACATACATGCACCCATGAATCAAGTACCAAAACACTTTTAGCACACATGGCCGAATGGCCTTCACACCAACACACATGGATAAAACAAATCTTTGAATCAAAATATGTTTATAAAAATAAAATCATTTTAAAGATCATTATCCTAATTATTTCTCTAGGCCGAGACACTCATAGAGGAAAACTTAATTTCTTTACTTGAAAATGAACATGCAAGCTTCAAAGTTCTACTTGTAAAGTAATGGACATGGATTAAAACATGCACATATGTAAAATCAATAAAAATCATTACAAATCAACATGTAAAACTAAAAATCCCTATTTCTTCTCAAATAACATAGATCATGTAAGAGTTTACCAAACACTCACATAGATGCACATAGATCACGGATTGAACACAAGAAATCAACATGCAAGACTTAAAATCTACACTTCGTTACCAATCAAGCTTAGATCATTAAATTGTAAATCAACATTCACACAAATACACATATGTCATGGATTTAGCACAAAACTTAACATGCAAGACTTGAAATCCTCATTTCAACACAACCACACTTAGATCATGCATTATGTATCCAATCCTTTCATAAAAACGTTATTGATCACGGTTTAAAAGAAGAAATCCAACATGCATGAGGTTTTATTTTAGTTTTCATAAAAGTCTCAAGTAGTGATTTAGATTCTTTAAGAGGTTGTTTAGAAAATCATGATGGTCTACCTAATGAAGCCATAACCGAAGCTTTAAGAGTCCATAAGTTCACATATTTACAAACCAATGTAAAGGTCCATAGTTGCACTCACCTCTCAAGCTATGAAAATAAACATGCAATGAAAAGAGAAGAAAGAAAAATTACAAAACCAAAAGAAAATTCTAACTCTCATGATCCTACCCTTTGATCTTCGAAATAATCTACCAAAAGAGTTGATCTCCTACTTTAAGGTCCTTGATCTTCAAAGGAGGTTCAAAGTCTTGGGCTAAATCTCCTTTCTCCTTCTTGATGTTCCTCTCGGCCACACCCTCTCTTCTCCTCTCTCTTTTTCTTCTAAGGGTTGGATAGTCCCTTAGAAAGTGTTTTAGTTTTGTTGGTGAAGAAATGAAAGAAAGTAAGGAAATGAACTAAGGCTTGGTTGATTTAAGGGCACCGTAGTTGCCTTCTTTTCCCTTGAAAGGAGGTTCGGCCAAAGAATCAATTAGAAGGGCAATTTTGGGTTTACAAAAGTTTGCATGGGAGGGGTTCAATCAAAGGGAACAAAGGGAATAGGCTAGGGTTAGGCTTCATCATGCATAGTCATGTCAAGGCCACTATTTTCTTCTCCTCTAATCCACTTGGTAGCTTCTAAGCCTTCCAAGTATCTCCTTCCCAATTTGAAAATCTACCCCCAACACACACACACACACACTCACCGTAGCAACCACACACACATGCACATACATCATGCAAATTTGTTTTCATTTTCATTTTCTATTTTAAGACATCATCAACTCAAGAATCATATGCATGCATTCACACATATAGTAAAACCGTAGCACTGTATGCACACACACACACATCCTATATTTCCTAATCACATTTATTTTAGATACTTATAATCACTAATTCACACAAATATGTAAGTATGTTCAAGGATCATATGCACACATACATTTATTTTTCAAGTAATAGTCACACATTAAAACAAACACACATCACATTGATCATACATTTTAAATCAATTTCACATCATGGCAATTAATTTAATTTCCTACAAGAACATATTTCATTATAAGGAAAACTAAGGCCTTTTCAAATAAAATAATTGTCTACACGTAACACACATAATTAAAAATCTCAAAAATCAAACTTTCATGCAAATGAAAAATTTTCAAAAGACAAAATTATCCACTATGATTTCATAAAATTTGTCCTTCACAATTTTCAAAAATAATTTTGTAAATTAAATCAAAAATTTTAAAAGATCACACTTTCAAAGTTCACAAATCCAAAAATGCAAATTTATTTCATAAAGAAATTCACTTTTTAATAAAATCAGAAATCCTCTTTAGAAAGTCCTTTTTGGGAAAAAAACAAAGATTCAAGGTTTATTTTCATCGAATTCGTTTTCGCACGTACGGGAAAATGCGGGGCGTTACATATTAAATATAATTTATTTATCAAAACAAAGTAATAAATAAATTTTGTGGATCAAAGAGGGCTAATTTTGTGGCATGTTGTTAGAGTACATCCATCTCAAGTAAAAAAAAAATGTTTACCAATCTCAACCACTGAATATTTTTTTCGAGGTAATCTCAATCATTGAATATAATAAAATATTAAAATCATTAAACCTTAATTCTTTACTTTACATTAGAATTTACTCTAAATTCGTGCTATGGTGCTTCTGATAAAATGTAAGTTTCACTTATGATGAGCCTTACCCAACTAATAAAATACTCTAACACTTCTCTCAAATGATTAGAAATGTATTAGTATTTCTTATCATGATAATAAATGCTTTATTTGTTTGTTCGCCACTTATACACCCTCCTTGGATTCTAATCCAAAAGAAATAAGTTGTATGTGGGATAGTTTATGGGTATCCTTCCATATCATACATATATTAATCATATGTGTAAAGCTTAGGGAAAAGTCCAACACGTTTAGAAAATTAGTATACTAGGGTAGGTGGTTTGAATTGAAATATAGTTATAAGTTTTCGAGTTCTCCATCTATTATTCAAACAAAAGAATAAATCGGAGTGCCAATACCATATTATGATCAATTTAAGGGAAATCTTGCACAATTTACACACTCATACGTGACTCATATCGAACATATAATTGAAGGTGTTTTTTAAAAAATCTCACAATATAACATATATCTCAGAAGAATATTTCTTTGGGAAGTTTATTTTTCTATATCTAGTTGAGATGAGGCAAACAATATGATTTATTATCTATTATGATCTTCTACCTGTAACAAAATCTAGATAGAACCTATTTATGTTCGTTTCCTTATTTCTATATTTAACATAAAATAAATGTCATCATTCAAACTAGTTAGTTTTATAACTCTTGAAGGGAGCTCTAAAACATGTAACCCTCCATGTGAAAATAAATGGTATTGTCCAAAGTTATTCATATTAGTATTTTCCTTCTGTATTATTTTTAGCGAGATTTTCATTTCATAGAAAAGTAACATCTAGAATAGAGATTCAGGGTGAAATATGACAGAAATCCAAATTTGAAATGAACATTTTTAATGAAAGAAAAAGAAATTACACGATGTACAACAGTAAATATCCCGCCCCAAAGACCAAAGTCTCCTTCGACACACACATTACAGCAATGGCTCGATGTCCAGAGACTAAGTCTCATACAGAGAATGTTCTCTGTTCCAAATTCTCCAAATAACAATATAAATGACTGTCTACCATTGCACAACATATTGTATAATAAATACAACCTTCTTAATAACCACATAACTTCTAATGATTGACTACACAAGATTTTTCCCCAAATACATGATAGTACCACATTCTAACAACTGTCTAAACCATTTAAATAACCAAATCTACCACATGACAGATAGGTGGTTCCTATCATTTACGGCCCCAAGAAAATCAGCCGTGTCCTCAAGGTGAATATTGGAAATTGACTAATCTGGATAGACTCCTGCACTTGGGTTGTGTCTTCAGTTGACATTCCTCTTTGCACATTCTTTGCAACTGTTTGGATGACCATTGTACAATGATTTGGGTCTAGAGGCTCCGGCGATGGACATTGGGTGAACATGTGTGAGACACCGAACTCAGCCACCCTCTACACTTCAGAGAACAAACATATGTCTAGCATGCACACTCTTCTATCACACTCTCCAAATAACAACATAAATATATTATTTGTAACACTCCTAATTTTCGTCTCCCGAATAGTAGGAAATTAATAATAAAAGTTTTATTATTAATTTATAGGAATTTTCCAAGTTTATGTTTTGTATTTAATTAGCCTAAAATATAAAAATAAGTTGGAATATTTTTATATGGCAAATAAATGCAAAATATAAGGATATTGCATTTTAGTCCCTGGATTAGGACCTAAATGTAATATTGAAAAGGTTCTTGGAGGGAAAGATTTAAAAATATTAATTTTTAAATTTTGTACTAATCTAACCGGTTAGTAATGCCCTGTAACCGGTTAGACGATGAACCCAGAAACTGGGTTAGTGGATTTTGATGAGTAATCACTTGATTAATTCGATTAATCGCCACGAATACAGCCTTAAACCAGTGGAAAACACGCGTCAAGGTGCATGCAAGTTTAATCCTTCTATAAAAACCCACAATTCTGAGCAATTGGGTTGTTGTTGCTCTGAATTTAGGGGGAAGCTTTGTCATAGGGTTTCAGAATCGTTCCTTTCGATTCTCCTTCTTCTTTGAGTGTCAGCGAGTGAGAGATACACTTTTGGAAAGTTTAAATCAAGAGCTGTCCATTGATATAAAGTTTGTGAGTCAAGAGTGTGTGTGTGAGGAGGAATCGACCTGAGAAGCTAAGTGTTGAAAGCTGAGTTCTGTGTTCTTCTTGTTCTGGAAGCTGGATTTCAGCTTTGATTTTGGTAAGTACAGTCCACCATTAAGCCTCAAATCTCTTTGATTCTCTAGTGGATGTTACCTATATTGAGTCTTAATTGTTTTCCCCAATTTCTTTGGCCAATTTCTATGTCAAATCTTCTGGTCTTTGGACCCTGTTGGTGGAAATCGTGGCTGAAAGGAGAACAGAGGAATTTTGGGGGATCTGTGGATTTTCTTCAAAATCAGTGTTAATTGTCATCAAACTCAATCTTAAGGTATGGGAGAAGTCTACCTTATACTAGATTTAGACTAAAAATCATGTGATTTAGGATTTGAGTTAACAAAACTCAAAACGGGCATTATGTGTAATAAGCATAAAGGGTTGGAGGCCAAAACTTAGCTCAATGTTGTTTTGAGGAGCATTGTGTTGATGCATGCAATGGATATTGATACTGGAATCTGTATTGAAATACTTATTTTAAGTTTTGTTGTATTAAATTGTGGTTATATTGATTTTTATGCAATTTGATACAAGAAGCTTAATGCATGCATATTGAATCTGTTTCTGTGATGAAATATATTTGTTTAAGGTATATAAACCCTGATAAATGATGAAATTTGGTTAGATTTGAGAAATGAAAAGAATGATGTGTCAAAACTCTTGTTTTAGTGGACTGACTGCATAATCTAATCGGTTACTCGATATTTGTAACCGGTTAGACACTGCAAAATTTCAAAAGAAAATCAGTGTATAAAACAGTCCTGAAGTTTCACTAATTTTGCTCAAATCTATACTTTAATTTCACTGGAAACAATCTGAAAAATGAGTTGATAATACTGTCATTGGTTCAGATTTAAGGGTAGGGGTTATTACCTTAATTTAATGAGATAATTTCAAGAGGAAATTATGCTCTTTTTGAAACAGAATGTGATTTAGACTTTTGAATGATAAAAACAGTGATTTTGAGGTGTAAAACAATGTTAAGCTTGTTTAAGGATTGGGTAGGAAATTCAAGAAAAAGGGTTTTTCTGAATTACAATGGTAAACAGTTCAGGTATGTAATTCTAACCGGTTAGCCTTGAACTGTAACCGGTTAGTACCTGAATCTAAAAAATAAAAAGTTAAGTTTTTGAATACCATTGGTTATGTTCTCCCAATCTAAGCTTAAGGGCATGTTTTTGAGATAATTCAAAGGAGAATTTTGTGCCAAAGATTATGCCTCAAATAAGTCATTCAAAAGAGAAATGGAAATATTTCTAAATCACAGTAATTAATGCAAAGATAAAACCAACCCTGATATTTGTGCATCCATATAGACTAGAGGTTTGGTTGGTAGGAACGTTTATCATATTCTGGGAATATGAGGAGGGTACTCCAGGAGTACCAAATTATAACCTACTTGATGACACATTATAGATATGTGGCCAGTGTCCGGGACCTGGTTTTTATGCGTTCTGGGAACATATGCATTCTGGGAACGTGGTGCACACTCCGGGAGTGATGCTTATTATCCAAGTATGGTTCGGCATTACGTTCTGGGAACGAATGTCGGTGTTCCGGGAATACAAGGGTGTATTGGATGGACGTCCAAGATGGACTTTTAGAGGCCTCAGTTGTGGATAGAAAACCATACATCATGCCACTTGCATCATAAGAGATATAATGTTGAAAATTGGTGTGCTCATATGTACTTGCATCATTATCTGTCCATGACATACTTGTGTTTGTAATTTTTGTCTATCAATTATGTATATGTGTATACTTACTCCCTGTGCCCTGTTTAGGTGATGGCCAGATACCTAGCTTGCATCGAGATACGCCCTATCCCTAGTGGTATATGGACGTATGAGGAGCACCGTGCCACCTTTGAGGGGGAGGTTGAGATCACTCTCTACCACCCTAACCCTCTGGTGCGAGTGCGACCTCGTCGATTTAGGATCCCATTAGTCTATACTATGCATGTTCCACCCTTTTATACATATAGAGGACCACCCCCGGCTCGACCTATGTGTCGTTTTCATAGTTTTCGTTTCAGAGCTGCCACTCGTTCTCATCCTTCCTCCCATAGAGTTGTCACTGAGGAGACTCCTTCTCCTGGTCCGACTGACTTCGATAGGACTGCTTCTGCAGATCCTAGACCCAGTGGTGGGGTCTCCACGCACAGTCGGACGAGGTCGAGGAGGACCCTGTGGAGGATGAGAGCGAGGAGGAGGTGCATGTCGAGCCGACTGTTTCTGCTAGAAGTGGACCAGCTGGTTCATAGGAGCCTGCATAGCATGGATGTTTTGGATCCTAGATCCTAGGGATAGAGCTGTGGAGAATCTGAGGAGCTGCTGAGGACACGGACGACCTGCTCTGGGACTTCTACTTTTGGATTTTGTTATATATTGTATATATTTGAGAGGTCTTAGAGTGAGGTTTATTTTATACAGCTGGTTGTATAAGTTTCACCAAACTTGCTATCTCGACATTTTGCTACTTGCTACTGACTATACTGATGGGGTTTTTATGTTATGACATATATATATATATGATGTTTTACTTACCTCAGCAGTGCCCCATAAGTATTACTTTTACTTCCGCGTACTCTGATTTCAGTTCAAAATGGATTCGGCAACAAGTTTATGTTCTATACATTCAAGTAAACTCGAGAGACAAATAAGATGTTTTGAAAAGTATTACGAAGATGTTTTCTATGATTAAGAACATATTCTCTCGAGAGTCTTTTCGTAATTAAGATATTACTAAGCCGAATTCAAATAATGGTTCAGATTAAAAGGGTTTATAATCGAGCAAGTATTAATTGAAAAAGGAAAAATTTTCTAGTCCTGATTTTGATAGCAAGTATTCAACTATTTGGAAATATTAATTATTTTCAAGATATAAAATAGAGTGTCCCACCTTTGGTGGTATCAGAGCATTGGTCCTGTCCCTCATGGTCCCGATGATGCAGCTAAGTATGGTATTCAATGCTAATTGAATATGTTTGGAGTAAGTTAGTAGCATTTATGTTTTAAAGACCTTTTTAGTGACCCAAAGCCCATAGTGCAGGTCTTTCTATGGCAACCAGAAATAGAAATATTACGAACGAAGTGTTAGAACGAATCATGACTGTGCTGGAAGGCATGCAGCAGCAGCAACAACAGCAGCCATCTCAAGGGCGAGCTGGTAACCCACCTGTTGGCAACATGGCGAATCATGATGCTAAGACTCTGTCGGAGTTCAGGAAGTGTAATCCACCAAGGTTTGAAGGCGGATAGAAACCTGATGAGGCGAACCAGTGGTTGTATGAGATTAATAAGATTTTCCGAACTCTGGAGTGTTCGGATGACCAGAAGGTGACCTATGAGGTTTACATGCTTCATGGGGAAGTTGAAAACTGGTGGGATCACACTGTCCAATTGCTGAATTTTGAAAGGAGAGCAATCAACTGGGGAGTATTTATGGAGAAATTTCTTAATAAATATTTTCCAGAAGATTTAAGGAGAAAGAAGGAAGTGGAATTCATGCAATTGAAGCAGGGGGATATGAGTGTAGGAGAGTATGCTGCCAAGTTCGAGGAGCTGATGAATACTCTCCCTACTACTTAAATAACCCTGATGAAAGGAGTAAGTGTGTTAAGTTTGAAGGTGGGCTGAGACCGGAGCTGAAATATATTTTCAGTTATCAGAGGATTCAGAGTTTCCCTGCACTTGTGGATATGTGCAGAATGTATGAGGATGACAAGAAGGCTGAGTTGATTGGAAGTCAAGGGAAAGGAGTTGGACAGAGCTATGGACCACAGAGGAAGAAGAGATTTGATCACCGCAATAACGGTCCATATTCTCAGAAGAATAAGGGTAAGGGCAAGGCTGTGATGGATAATAAGAACAAGTCTCGCGATAATGCTCCTTATTGCGAGAAGTGTAAGCGTTATCATCATGGTCAGTTCTGCTGCTCCACAGGAGGATGTTTCAAGTGTGGAAAGCAAGGTCACTTTGTTCGTGAGTGCAAAGAATCTGCAAAGGGTGATGCAAAGGGATCTGCTGGCAAGCCTGTGGTACAAGGAAGAGTATTTACCCTGAGTGGTAATGAAGCAACCCAAATCCCGAATCTCGTGCAAGGTAACTTTCTGCTTAATAACCAACCTTGCAAAATCATGTTTGATTCTGGAGATACACATTCTTTTGTTTCTCCTGAATGTGTGAATAGGCTGAATCTTGTTGTTTCCGATTCACCTTGCTATCTTAGTATAGATACCCCTACTGGAATACTGATTTTCACCGCTAAAGTTTGTTTAGGGTGTAATGTGGAAATTTTGGGTCGTCTTTCCAAAGTAGATTTGGTTTGTCTCCCTAAGTTACAACTGGATGCGATCTTGGGTATGGATTGGTTGATGAAAAACCAAGTGATCATCAATTGTGAGGAAAAGACAATTCAATATAGGACCCTTGAACTTGAGGGTTATATGTGTTTGTTCTCGGCTTCTGGGGAAGAAGAGTCGATGCCGATAGAAGAGATTCCGGTAGTGAGAAAATTTCCGGACGTATTTCCTGAAGAGATACCAGGATTACCTCTGAAGCGAGAGATAGAGTTTGGGATAGATTTAGTCCCTGGAGCTGGTCCCATCTCTATTGCTCCTTATAGGATGGCACCACCAGAGATGGCAGAAATGAAGAAGCAGATAGATGAATTGCTGCAGAAGCAGATGATCAGGCCAAGCGTTTCGCCTTGGGGAGCTCCATTACTGTTTGTAAAGAAGAAAGATGGGAGTATGAGAATGTGTGTGGATTACAGGCAGTTAAATAAGGTCACTATTAAGAATAAATATCCTTTGCCACGGATTGATGACTTTATGGACCAAGTTAGGGGAGCTGTAGTATTCTCCAAGATCGATCTGAGATCGGGTTATCATCAGATCAGGATAAAAGAGGAGGATATACCCAAGACTGCATTTCGATCTCGATACGGTCATTATGAGTATGTTGTGATGCCGTTCGGATTGACTAATGCACCTGCTATTTTCATGGATTACATGAACCGGATCTTTAGACCATATTTGGATTTATTTGTGGTGGTGTTTACCGACGATATTCTGGTCTATTCTAAGAATCCGGAAGAGCATGAAGAGCATCTCAGGATTGTGTTGAAAGTCCTGAAGGAGAAGCAATTATATGCCAAACTTACGAAATGTGAGTTTTGGTTGAATGAAGTTAAGTTCCTAGGGCATGTAATCTCTAAAGAAGGAATTGCGGTGGATCCAGCAAAAGTAAGTTCAGTGTTAAGTTGGGAACAGCCTAAGACTGTGACGGAGGTGAGAAGTTTCTTAGGGCTGGCTGGATACTATCATCGGTTCATAGAAGGATTTTCCAAGATTGCATTGCCTTTGACCAAGTTGACTCGGAAAGATCAACCGTTCATGTGGGACGATCGGTGTGAAGTTAGTTTCCGTGAGTTGAAGGAAAGGTTAACCTCGTCTCCTGTGTTAATCTTACCTGATCCTCACAAGAGTTTTGAAGTGTACTGTGATGCATCTAAGCAAGGACTGGGGTGTGTATTGATGAAAGAAGGAAGAGTAGTGGCTTATGCATCGTGACAATTGAAGAATCATGAGGTGAATTACCCGACACACGATTTGGAATTGGCTGCGATTGTGTTTGCCTTAAAGGTATGGAGACATCATCTCTATGGCACTACATTCCAAGTATTTAGTGACCATAAGAGTTTGAAATATCTGTTCGATCAGAAAGAATTGAACATGAGGCAAAGAAGGTGGATGGAGTTTTTGAAAGATTATGACTTTAAACTCCACTATCATCCGGGTAAAGCAAATGTGGTTGCAGATGCTTTAAGTCGGAAAGCAATCCACATAAGTGTGATGATGGTTAAGGAAGCTGCGTTGATTGAGGAATTCAGAGACTTGAGCTTGTTGACACAAGTGGAGCCATCAAGTATCAAGTTAGGAATGTTGCAGTTTACGAACGAGTTCTTGGAAAGAATTCGGGAGTTGCAACGAGCGGATGGAGAATTGATGGAAAAGATGAGACTGGTTCAGAAGGAAAGGAACCTGATTTCAAGATTGGGCAGGATGAAATCCTTCATTTCAGGACAAGGATTTGTATACCAAGAGATCAGGAAGTTAGAAGAATGATTCTTGACGAAGCCCATAAGAGTCGGATGAGTATGCATCCTGGATCAACCAAAATGTATCAGGACTTGAGGAAGATGTTTTGGTGGTCCGGATTGAAAAAGGGTGTTGCTGAATATGTGGCGGCGTGTTTGACTTGCCAAAAAGCTAAGGTAGAACATCAAAAACTAGGAGCACATTTGCAACCTTTGAGTATTCCCCAGTGGGAGTGGGACAGCATATCAATGGATTTTGTGTCTGGTTTGCCAAGGACAACAGCAAATCATGATGCAATCTGGGTGGTTGTGGACAGGTTGACCAATTCGGCGCATTTTATTCCGATAAATATGCGTTATTCTTTGAACAAGCTTACCCAGATTTATATCAAGGAGGTAGTTCGTCTTCACGGAGTGCCTTCAAGTATTGTGTCTGATCGAGATCCCAGATTTTCTTCGCAATTCTAGAAAAGTTCGATGTTATGGGAACAAAATTGAAAATGAGTTCTGCGTATCATCCACAGACGGATGGCCAGACGGAGAGAATGATTCAGTCTTTGGAAGATGTGTTGCGAGCTTGTGCACTTGAAGAACAAGGAAGTTGGGATCAAGTGTTACCTCTTGCAGAATTCACATACAACAACAGCTATCATGCGAGTATTGGAATGGCACCGTTCGAGACGTTGTATGGAAGGAAGTGTCAAACCCCGCTATGTTGGTTCCAAGTGGGGGAGAATTTAATGGTTGGACCGGAAATGATACAGCAGACATCTGAGAAGATTAAGATGGTTCAGGCAAAGATGAAAGCGGCTTAGAGTCGACAGAAGAGTTATGCTGATAAGAGGAGAAAACCAATAGAGTTTTCGGAGGGCGATCACGTGTTTCTTCGGATAGTTCCGATGAAAGGAATCAGTAGAGCCTTGAGAACTCGAAAGCTTTCGCCTAAGTGTATAGGTCCATACCAAATCCTTAAGAGAGTTGGTCCTGTTGCTTATCAACTAGCTTTACCACCCTCTCTATCCAATTTGCACAACGTCTTTCACGTTTCGCAATTGAAGAAGTACGTGCATGACCCATCAGTTATTCTAAAACTCCAACCTGATGACCTAACTTTGAAGGAAAACCTTACCTTTGAGACCAGACCAGTTCAGATAGAAGATCGGGAAGTTAAGCAGCTCAGAGGAAAGGAGATACCTTTAGTTAAGGTTATATGGGAAAATGCTGACGTATCGGAAGCTACGTGGGAGTTAGAGGAAAAGATGCGTCAAGAGTATCCGGAGTTATTTTTGTAAGCTAGAATTTCCGGGACGAAATTCCTTTTAAGTGGGGGAGTAGTGTAACACCCCTAATTTTCGTCTCCCGAATAATAGGAAATTAATAATAAAAGTTTTATTATTAATTTATAGGAATTTTCCAAGTTTATGTTTTGTATTTAATTAGCCTAAAATATAAAAATAAGTTGGAATATTTTTATATGGCAAATAAATGCAAAATATAAGGATATTGCATTTTAGTCCCTGGATTAGGACCTAAATGTAATATTGAAAAGGTTCTTGGAGGGAAAGATTTAAAAATATTAATTTTTAAATTTTGTAATAATCTAACCGGTTAGTAATGCCCTGTAACCGGTTAGACGATGAACCCAGAAACTGGGTTAGTGGATTTTGATGAGTAATCACTTGATTAATTCGATTAATCGCCACGAATACAGCCTTAAACCAGTGGAAAATGTTGGAAACCAACAAGCGGGCTAAGCAAATACTAGAGGGGGGGTGAATAGTATTTTGAAGCACTAATACCAAATATTTCGATTGGTAATTGAAGAATGGAGCTAAGACTGAATTTTCTGGAATCAGACACAAAAGACTCGAGTCTTTTGTGAAATACTCGAGTTTTTCAGTGATGAACAACTCGAGTCTTTTCTTAAATACTCGAGTTTTTCCTATCAGATAGCAGAAAAACCAGAAACGAAAATTCGGCAATTTTAACTCAAATCAATTCAATATTAAACAGGAACTTATCCAACAGAATAGCAAGCAATCTAAATAACTTTTAAACACAAAGATTCCTTGAACTTGCTACCTAATTGTATAAATCCTAATTGATTGAAATGACTTAAGTCTATTGAGCTAGAAAGTAGATTAAAAGCAATAAACCAACACTCAAGCAATTTTATCCTGGTTCACTCCAACAATGAGCTACATCCAGTCCTCCTAATCACTTAGGAGTTTCTACTAATAATCAAATTGTTAGAAATTACAAAGGATTGCTTGAGAATGGCCTCACTCAACCTAACCCTTCAAGAGTGTACCAAACTCTTGATTTCTACCCCAATTTGATTCCGGTGATTGAAGAACTCTTCACAAAGCTTCCTTGAACTCCCTTCAAGAAACTCCACCGGGCTAGGAACCTCCTAGTCTTGTGCTTGAGAACCTCTCAAGACTTCCAACACCCTAAGCCACTTAGGGTTTGCTTGGGAACAATCCAAGACTTTGAATAATCAAGCTTTTTGTATGTGTATTACTAATCTCACAATGGATTAGCACAAATAAGCACAGCTCAATGTAAGAATTGAGGCCTAAAACTCAACTTGGAATAAAATGACAATATGAGTGAGAAGTTGAGCTTTTTGGGAATTAACAGTTGAGAAAAGGAAATTATGAAAGCTTGTGATCAATAATGTGTTGTTGTCTTGTTTGTTCTTGCACAAATTCAAAGAGCAATTTTACAATAAGGTTCAGAATACTCTCTTGGGGTTGGATGAGACTCAAAATGCCCTCAATTGAGTTTTTGAGTCTCTCCAACGTTCATTTTTGCTGACTGGACAAAAATACTCGAGTCTTTTGGTAAATACTCGAGTCTTTTTGGTCGGTCACGAGTGAATTGGTGCACGAACAAGACTAACGGTCATAATTGCTGACCTGCACAAATACTCGAGGTTTTATCAAAATACTCGAGTATTTTGATCAGATATGGGAAAAATTATTTTTCAATTTTATTTTTCCTCTCAAGTATTAATTTTTGGTCAATCTCAACTTAATAAACATATAAAAATTTATTCCTAGAAGAGACTAACTATTTCTACCCACTCTCAACCACTCTCAACATAAATTAGAAATTTACAATTAATATTTGATTGAGAATGATTGGGCACTTGTCTTCTTTTCTTGACTTCTTGTTGATGTTGATGTTGCAATATCTTCAAGGCATGATTTGTTAATTATTTTGTCATCATCAAAACATAATCCACATAATTAGGAGCATTGAATTCACAATCTCCCCCTTTTTGGTGATGACAAAATAATTAACACTTGAACCATTTGTTAAGCTTGATCCACTTGGAGATGCAACTCCCCCTCACTATATGATACTTTTCACCTATCTAAAAATTCAGCTTGAGCAAGATGTTATGACAATTTAATTTTAGCACCAAGCCTATGGTATTAGAGAATTTAACAATTATCAGAGTATATACCATAATTAGAGATTTTAGGTGCAACAATATCAAGACAAGACAAGTGTAATATCTCTCCCCCTTTTTGTCATACGCCAAAAAGATGTAACAATTTAGAAAAAGATCAAGGGAGGAGAGGTGCATAATCGGAAAACCCCATAACCAACTATGCAAATAAAACGGAGATATAATAACGATAAAGAGCTCCCCCTGAAGCTTTGCACAAACATCATAATGAAGACCAAATTCATTAACATAAAAACATCATAAAAGGTCCAAATCAAAGGTGCAATAATAAACCCAAAGTCTCAAAACACCAAGTTCTCAAAATACAGAAAATGTAACAAAGACCAACATGATAAAAACAGAATGAAAACTAAGATAGAATCCAAAGGTCAACATCATCAAAACATCGAAGGAGCTGGAGCATCTGGAGGAGGATAAAACCGAGAGAAGAGTTTAGAGGATGAAAAACTAGTAAGATTTGACAAAACTTTGAGGAAAATCTGAGTTTTGAGGAGAGAGATATGAGAAAACCGAGAGAGAAGAGGGTCGCAAAAAACTTGAGTCTGAGAGTATATATAAACAGTTCAAAATACTCGAATATATTCATAAATACTAGAGTTGTTGTTTAGGATATACTCGAGTTTTTGAAAATATATTCGAGTCGGTCGTGACTCAGCCCAGATTTCCCCAGAAAAGTCGAGTAAAAATTGAAAAACTCGAGTTTGGTCCGAAAGTTCAAATTTCAGGAAAACGCAAAATACTCGAGTTTTTGGAAAATACTCGAGTTTGGTCTGAAAGTTCAAAAATTGGGGGTTTCGAAAGACTCGAGTGTTTTAAACACTCGAGTATTTTAATAAAGACTCGAGTGTTTTGAGAAACACTCGAGTATTTTTATCAGACCCTGATTAAAAACTTTTTCAATTTAAAACTGATTTAATTTTGAATTAAAATACTCGAGTGTTTTTGGAAAAACTCGAGTATTTTGACAGAACAGAAAGTAAAAACACAGTTTTAAAAGACCAAACACAAATCAAATACAAATGCTTCACTACCAACTTGGAATACAGTACAGAATCACACACAATTAACATATACAATTTCAAATATCATCAAGGACAATTTAACTAAGAATCAATAACACATTAGAGTAAGACTAATATGGTGATTTTCCAAAAATGACACACAATGCAATTAGCCTATATTAGCTTCATCTAAAATACCAAGTTCTCTCCTAATATGATAAAAGGTGTCCCTTGGTAGAGGTTTTGTAAAAATGTCGGCTAATTGATTTGTGGTACTAACAAATTCAATTGTGCAATCACCCTTTTGTACATGATCTCTTAAAAAATGATGTCTTATTTCAATGTGTTTAGTTCTTGAGTGATACACCGGATTCTTAGTCAAATTGATTGCACTCGTGTTATCGCATCTAATCTGAATATTTTCAAGTTTCAAACCAAAATCCGATAATTGTTGTTTCATCCATAACAGTTGAGCACAACAACTACCGGCTGCGATATATTCCGCTTCGGCGGTAGAAAGAGCGACACAAGCTTGCTTTTTAGAAAACCATGACACCAATGAACTTCCCAAGAAATGGCAAGTACCACTAGTGCTTTTGCGATCAAGCTTGCATCCGGCGAAGTCGGAATCCGAGTAACCAACTAGACTAAGATTGGCATCAGCAGGATACCATAAACCAGTGTTAATTGTTCCTTTTAGATACTTAAATATATGTTTAACTGCGGATAGGTGAGATTCTTTAGGATTAGCTTGAAATCTAGCACACATGCATACACTAAACATAATATCCGGTCTAGATGCAGTGAGATATAGGAGACTACCTATCATACCCCTATACTTACTAACATCAACCGGTGTACCTTATTCATCCTTGTCTAGGTAGCATGATGTGCTCATTGGAGTGTAGGCTTCCTTGCACTTGTCCAATCCGAATTTTTCAAGGAGCTCTTTGCAATATTTCCCTTGATGCACAAATATCCCCTCCTTGACTTGCTTTATTTGTAAGCCTAGGAAGAACTTGAGTTCTCCCATCATTGACATTTCAAATTCCTTTTTCATCAAATTTGAAAACTTTCTACAAAGAGACACGTTAGTAGCATCGAAAATGATATCATCAACATAGATTTGTACTAACAAAATGTCATCCTTGGTTTTATAAATAAATAATGTATTATCAACCTTCCCTCTTTGAAACTTGTTTTCTAATAGAAAGGAACTCAATCGATCATACCAAGCTCTAGGAGCTTGTTTCAATCCATAGAGTGCCTTTTTCAATTTATAAACATGGTTTGGAAATTCACTATTTTCAAAACCGGGGGGTTGTTTGACATACACTTCTTCATTTATAAACCCATTCAAGAAAGCACTTTTAACATCCATTTGATATAAAGTGAATTTCATGATTGAAGCATAAGCAAGTAAAATTCGGATTGCTTCAAGACGTGCAACCGGAGCAAAGGTCTCATCATAATCGATACCTTCCTCTTGGTTGTACCCTTGAGCTACTAGTCTAGCTTTGTTTCTTATAATCAACCCGGATTCATCAAGTTTGTTTCTATAAATCCATTTAGTACCAATTATGGTATGATCATCGGGTTTAGGGACTAGATCCCAAACTTCATTTCTTTCAAATTGGTTTAATTCTTCTTGCATAGCAAGAACCCAATGATCATCCTCAATGGCCTTTTTAATTGAATCGGGTTCAATTTGAGAAACAAATGAGACATAGTGGCAAATGTTTTGAATAGACCTACGAGTAAGTACTCCCTTTGACATATCTCCTATGACTTTGTCTATAGGATGAGCCTTGACCGATTTCCAAGTTGGAGGAAGTTCTTCCCTTACTTCTCCTTCATCAACTTTTGAATTCTCTCTCTCTCTTTTTCTTCTTTTGAAAAGACAATGCCATCTTCACTAGCATCACATAAAACACTATCTTCTTTTGAAGACTCATTAAAAACCACATGAATTGATTCCTCAATAGTTAAAGTTCTTTTATTGAAAATTCTATAAGCTTTACTATGAGAAGAATAGCCTAAAAATATGCCTTCATCGAATTTGGAATCAAACTTGCCAAGGTGTTCTTTTCCATTATTTAAAACAAAAACTTGGCATCCGAAGACATGAAAATGAGATATATTTGGCTTTCTTCCCTTGTAAAGTTCATAGGGGGTTTTATCCAAAGAGGGCCTTATCAAAATACGATTTAAAACATAACAAGCCGTATTGACGGCATCGGCCCAAAAATATTGAGGTACTTGAGAATCATTTAACATGGTTCTAGCAAGTTCCTCTAGCACCCTATTTTTCCGCTCTACCACTCCGTTTTGTTCCGGAGTCCTTGGTGCGGAGAATTGATGCTCAATACCATTTTTAGCACAAAATCTATCAAATTTGTGGTTTTCGAATTCACCACCATGATCGGTTCGAATAATAATTACTTTTTGATTTACTTGGTTTTGCAAAAGTTTGACATGATGTTTAAAAGATTTGTAGGTCTCACTCTTAGTAGTTAAAAATAAAGTCCAAGTAAACCTAGAGAAGTCATCAACAATCACCAATGCATAATAGTTGCCACCAAAGCTTTTTATTTGTGATGGTCCAAACAAGTCCATATGAAGCATTTCTAATGGCCTTGATGTGGACATAACCATTTTTGATCCAAAGGTGTTTTTAGTTTGTTTACATTTCTTGCAAGGGGAACAAACACCTTCAATAGAAAAATTTAGCTTTGGTAAACCAACTACTAGATCTTTAGATTGAATTTTCTTCAATTGGTTTACATTTATATGAGCGGTCCTACGATGCCATAACCAAGTGTCATTTTCTTTGCTCACTAAACAAGTAGAGACCAAAGAAGTGACTTTGTTCAAATCAACTGAGTAAGTATTATTCGACCTTCTACCACCAAATTTGATTGATTCATCTTTGTCACTTTTAATGAGGCAATGGGTAGAGGTAAAAACTACATGATTACCAACATCACATAATTGGCTTATGCTCAAGAGATTATGTTCTAATCCTTGAACATAGAGCACATTATCAATAATCAACTTTGAAGAGTTTCCGATTTTACCAATACCAAGGATTTTGCCTTTGTTGTTGTCCCCATAAGTGACATAACCCTTTTCCTTTGGAGTAAGCTCAATGAAGTGCCGCTTATCTCCCGTCATGTGCTTCGAACATCCACTATCAAGATACCACAATTGTTTTCCCGTTCGAAGAAACACCTACAAAATGAAATCACTTTTTCACTTTGGGTACCCAAACAATGTTGGGTCCCTTAGGGTTAGTGTTGGGACTTTCTCCCTTCTTAATCCACATATAAGTGCCCTTTTTCATTTCAAACTTCTTAATGTGGCACTCAATGTTGATATGTCCAACTTTTCCACAATAAGTACAAGTTGGTCTCTTTGATGAGTTTTTCTTAGAAAATGTTCCAACCACCTTGTACTTTTTGTCCTTTTTATGAACATATCCTAAACCGGTTTTGTTGTGATTATGTCTTTGAGAGTTCAACAACCGGTTGAGGTTTCTATCACTATGTGAGATTGTGAGTTTGTTTTTCAACTCTTTCACTTCTTTTTCAAGTTCATCACATCTCTCACATGAAGTGATAATTTCCTCATGATTTGCACAATCACTTTGATGACTAGAATTAATAAGTTCCAAGGATTCATTTTGAAGTTTCAACTCATTTATAGATTTTTGCAATTCATCAATTTCATGTTGAAACTCCAAAATTTTCTTTCCTTTTTCCTTATTAATTTTAGCAAGCCTTTTAAATTGAATTAACATTTCATTGTAAGCTTCTTGCAAATCATCATATGAAATGGAGTTTGAAGATGAACAAGAAGAGCTAGAGGTTACCTCATCATCACTTTCACTCATGCCATGATTAGCTCTTGATGAGGACTCATGATTGTTCTTGGCCATGAGACAAAAGTTTGCATTTTCATCACCGGAGCTACTTGAAGATGATTCATTGCTCTTCTCCGGTGCATCCCAAACAATGTATGCACGCTTCCCTTTGGTCTCTTGGGTCTTCTTGTCATTCTTCTTCAAGAATGTGGCACATTCCATTCTTATGTGACCAACCCCACCACATTCATGACACTTAACTCCATCGTTGGTACTCTTTTCTCTTTGTTTGGAGTCTTTGGTTCTCTTGAAATTGGATGAAGATCCACCTTTCTTCCCTTTGAAAAATTTGTTGAATCTTTTCACAAACATCCCAAATTCTTCTTGATTTGATTCACCATCGGAATCTCCACTTGTAGAGCATTCTTCAACTTCTTTTGTAGCTTTGGTTGAAGCTTTGAGTGCTATGCTCTTTTTCTTTTTGTCCGATTCCTCATGCATCCCAAGTCTTGTAAGTTCCATCTCATGCTCTTGGAGTTTGCCAAACAAAGTGGCTAAGTCCATGCTATATATGTCTCTTGATTCCTTGATGGCGGTTACCTTGGGTTGCCAACTCCTATCAAGACATCTTAGAATTTTGTTAGTAGTTTCACCATTGCGAAATACTTTTCCCAAGGAAATCAAATGATTAACAATGTGAGAGAATCGCTTTTGCAAGTCACTAATGGATTCATTTGGCAACATGTGGAACAATTCATATTCGTGAGTTAGAGAATTCAATCTTGCATCTCTAACCTCACTTGTTCCCTCATGTGTGACTTGCAAAGTATCCCACATTTCTTTTGCCGATTTACATTGGGAAACTCTATAAAATTCATCATGGGATAAAGCCGAAAAGATGATGTTTTTAGCTTTTAAATCAAATGAAACTTTTCTCTTTTCATCATCATTCCAACTACTCCTTGGAATTTCAACAATTTCATCATTTATTTTCTTTTTGGGAATGAAAGGACCATTTTCAATTGCATCCCAAATATCCATATCAATTGCATCAATAAAAACTTTCATGCGAGTTTTCCAATAAACATATCCTTCACCATTAAATAGTGGAGGACGGTTTATTGAAGCTCCTTCTCCACCAAAGTTATTGCTAGAGCCCATTTAGTTTCCAAAAGGATCTTTTTCGAAAAAGTTGTTACACTCGATCTTTCGATCGAGCTCTGATACCACTTGTTGGAAACCAACAAGCGGGCTAAGCAAATACTAGAGGGGGGGTGAATAGTATTTTGAAGCACTAATACCAAATATTTCGATTGGTAATTGAAGAATGGAGCTAAGACTGAATTTTCTGGAATCAGACACAAAATACTCGAGTTTTTCAGTGATGAACAACTCGAGTCTTTTCTTAAATACTCGAGTTTTTCCTATCAGATAGCAGAAAAACCAGAAACGAAAATTCAGCAATTTTAACTCAAATCAATTCAATATTAAACAGGAACTTATCCAACAGAATAGCAAGCAATCTAAATAACTTTTAAACACAAAGATTCCTTGAACTTGCTACCTAATTGTATAAATCCTAATTGATTGAAATGACTTAAGTCTATTGAGCTAGAAAGTAGATTAAAAGCAATAAACCAACACTCAAGCAATTTTATCCTGGTTCACTCCAACAATGAGCTACATCCAGTCCTCCTAATCACTTAGGAGTTTCTACTAATAATCAAATTGTTAGAAATTACAAAGGATTGCTTGAGAATGGCCTCACTCAACCTAACCCTTCAAGAGTGTACCAAACTCTTGATTTCTACCCCAATTTGATTCCGGTGATTGAAGAACTCTTCACAAAGCTTCCTTGAACTCCCTTCAAGAAACTCCACCGGGCTAGGAACCTCCTAGTCTTGTGCTTGAGAACCTCTCAAGACTTCCAACACCCTAAGCCACTTAGGGTTTGCTTGGGAACAATCCAAGACTTTGAATAATCAAGCTTTTTGTATGTGTATTACTAATCTCACAATGGATTAGCACAAATAAGCACAGCTCAATGTAAGAATTGAGGCCTAAAACTCAACTTGGAATAAAATGACAACATGAGTGAGAAGTTGAGCTTTTTGGGAATTAACACTTGAGAAAAGGAAATTATGAAAGCTTGTGATCAATAATGTGTTGTTGTCTTGTTTGTTCTTGCACAAATTCAAAGAGCAATTTTACAATAAGGTTCAGAATACTCTCTTGGGGTTGGATGAGACTCAAAATGCCCTCAATTGAGTTTTTGAGTCTCTCCAACGTTCATTTTTGCTGACTGGACAAAAATACTCGAGTCTTTTGGTAAATACTCGAGTCTTTTTGGTCGGTCACGAGTGAATTGGTGCACGAACAAGACTAACGGTCATAATTGCTGACCTGGCACAAATACTCGAGTTTTTATCAAAATACTCGAGTATTTTGATCAGATATGGGAAAAATTATTTTTCAATTTTATTTTTCCTCTCAAGTATTAATTTTTGGTCAATCTCAACTTAATAAACATATAAAAATTTATTCCTAGAAGAGACTAACTATTTCTACCCACTCTCAACCACTCTCAACATAAATTAGAAATTTACAATTAATATTTGATTGAGAATGATTGGGAACTTGTCTTCTTTTCTTGACTTCTTGTTGATGTTGATGTTGCAATATCTTCAAGGCATGATTTGTTAATTATTTTGTCATCATCAAAACATAATCCACATAATTAGGAGCATTGAATTCATAGAAAACACGCGTCAAGGTGCATGCAAGTTTAATCCTTCTGTAAAAACCCACAATTCTGAGGAATTGGGTTGTTGTTGCTCTGAATTTAGGGGGAAGCTTTGTCTTAGGGTTTCAGAATCGTTCCTTTCGATTCTCCTTCTTCTTTGAGTGTCAGCGAGTGAGAGATACATTTTTGGAAAGCTTAAATCAAGAGCTTTCCATTGATATAAAGTTTGTGAGTCAAGAGTGTGTGTGTGAGGAGGAATCGACCTGAGAAGCTAAGTGTTGAAAGCTGAGTTCTGTGTTCTTCTTGTTCTGGAAGTTGGATTTCAGCTTTGATTTTGGTAAGTACAGTCCACCATTAAGCCTCAAATCTCTTTGATTCTCTAGTGGATGTTACCTATATTGAGTCTTAATTGTTTTCCCCAATTTCTTTGGCCAATTGCTATGTCAAATCTTTTGGTCTTTGGACCCTGTTGGTGGAAATCGTGGCTGAAAGCAGAACAGAGGAATTTTGGGGGATCTGTGGATTTTCTTCAAAATCAGTGTTAATTGTCATCAAACTCAATCTTAAGGTATGGGAGAAGTCTACCTTATACTAGATTTAGACCAAAAATCAAGTGATTTAGGATTTGAGTTAACAAAACTCAAAACGGGCATTATGTGTAATAAGCACAAAGGCTTGGAGGCCAAAACTTAGCTCAATGTTGTTTTGAACAGCTTTGTGTTGATGCATGCAATGGATATTGATACTGGAATTTGTATTGAAATACTTATTTTAAGTTTTGTTGTATTAAATTGTGGTTGTATTGATTTTTATGCAATTTGATACAAGAAGCTTAATGCATGCACATTGAATCTGTTTCTGTGATGTAATATATTTGTTTAAGGTATATAAACCCTGATAAATGATGAAATTTGGTTAGATTTGAGAAATGAAAAGAATGATGTGTCAAAACTCTTGTTTTAGTGGACTGACTGCATAATCTAACCGGTTACTCGATATTTGTAACCGGTTAGACACTACAAAATTTCAAAAGAAAATCAGTTTATAAAACAGTCTTGAAGTTTCACTAATTTTGCTCAAATCTATACTTTAATTTCACTGGAAACAATCTGAAAAATGAGTTGATAATACTGTCATTGGTTCAGATTTAAGGGTAAGGGTTATTACCTTAATTTAATGAGATAATTTCAAGAGGAAATTCTGCTCTTTTGGAAACAGAATGTGATTTAGACTTTTGAATGATAAAAATAGTGATTTTGAGGTGTAAAACAATGTTAAGCTTGTTTAAGGATTGGGTAGGGAATTCAAGAAAAAGGGTTTTTCTGAATTACAATGGTAAACAGTTCAGGTCTGTAATTCTAACCGGTTAGCCTGGAACGGTAACCGGTTAGTACCTGAATCTGAAAAATAAAAAGTTAAGTTTTTGAATACCATTGGTTATGTTCTCCCAATCTAAGCTTAAGGGCATGTTTTTGAGATAATTCAAAGGAGAATTTTGTGCCAAAGATTATGCCTCAAATAAGTCATTCAAAATAGAAATGGGAATATTTCTAAATCACAGTAATTAATGCAAAGATAAAACCAACCCTGATATTTGTGCATCCATATAGACTAGAGGTTTGGTTGGTAGGAACGTTTATCATATTCAAGGAATATGAGGAGGGTACTCCGGGAGTACCAAATTATAACCTACTTGATGACACATTATAGATATGTGGCCAGTGTCCGGGACCTGGTTTTTATGCGTTCTGGGAACGTATGCGTTCTGGGAACGTGGTGCACACTCCGGGAGTGATGCTTATTATCCAAGTATGGTTCGACATTACGTTCTGGGAACGAATGTCGGTGTTCCGGGAACACAAGGGTGTATTGGATGGACGTCCAAGATGGACTTTTAGAGGCCTCAGTTGTGGAAAGAAAACCATACATCATGCCACTTGCATTATAAGAGATATAATGTTGAAAATTGGTGTGCTCATATGTACTTGCATCATTATCTGTCCATGACATACTTGTGTTTGTAATTTTAGTCTTTATCAATTATGTATATGTGTATACTTACTCCCTGTGCCCTGTTTAGGTGATGGCCAGATACCTAGCTTGCATTGAGATACGCCCTATCCCTAGTGGTATATGGACGTATGAGGAGCACCGTGCCACCTTTGAGGGGGAGGTTGAGATCACTCTCTACCACCCTAACCCTCTGGTGCGAGTGCGACCTCGTCGATTTAGGATCCCATTAGTCTATACTATGCTTGTTCCACCCTTTTATACATATAGAGGACCACCCCCGGCTCGACCTATGCGTCGTTTTCATAGTTTTCGTTTCAGAGCTGCTACTCGTTCTCATCCTTCCTCCCATAGAGTTGTCACTGAGGAGACTCCTTCTCTTGGTCCGACTGACTTCGATAGGACTTCTTCTGCAGATCCTAGACCCAGTGGTGGGGTCTCCACACAGTCGGACGAGGTCGAGGAGGACCCTGTGGAGGATGATAGCGAGGAGGAGGTGCATGTCGAGCCGACTGTTTCTGCTAGAGGTGGACCCGCTGGTTCATAGGAGCCTGCATAGCATGGATGTTTTGGATCCTAGATCCTAGGGATAGAGCTGTGGAGAATCTGAGGAGCTGCTGAGGACACGGACGACCTGCTCTGGGACTTCTACTTTTGGATTTTGTTATATATTGTATATATTTGAGAGGTCTTAGAGTGAGGTTTATTTTATACAGTTGGTTGTATAAGTTTCACCAAACTTGCTATCTCGACATTTTGGTACTTGCTACTGACTATACTGATGGGGTTTTTATGTTATGACATATATATATATATATATATATATGATGTTTTACTTACCTCAGCAGTGCCCCATAAGTATTACTTTTACTTCCGCGTACTCTGATTTTAGTTCAAAATGGATTCGGCAACAAGTTTATGTTCTATACATTCAAGTAAACTCGAGAGACAAATAAGATGTTTTGAAAAGTATTACGAAGATGTTTTCTATGATTAAGAACATATTCTCTCGAGAGTCTTTTCGTAATTAAGATATTACTAAGCCGAATTCAAATAATGGTTCAGATTAAAAGGGTTTATAATCGAGCAAGTATTAATTGAAAAAGGAAAAATTTTGTAGTCCTGATTTTGATAGCAAGTATTCAACTATTTGGAAATATTAATTATTTTAAAGATATAAAAGAGAGTGTCACATTATTCAAGAGACCAAAGTCTCCTACTGCACATACAAGACAACAATTCTTGTTGTCCCAAAGGTTACAAAGAATGTTCTATGTCCCAAACTCTGAAAATAACAACATAAATGATTGCCTACCATTGCACAACACATTATACAATAAAAATAACTTCTCCTAATAAACACTTAATTATGAATAACTAACTACATAATATTTACTCGTAAATACTTGATACTACCATATCCTAGCAACTGTCTAAACATGGTAGAAATCAAAATCTGCCATACGACTGATAGGTGGTTCCTATCAAACTACGTGTAAAGGTATGACATAAGTCGCTCTTGAGCTATTAAAGTTTTCGCTTATGACGATTTAGACTGAAAAATATTAAACTATGAAGGTCAATCAAGTGTAACAAAGAAGTTATGATCCTTATATATCAATTAAGATTAAATATTATTTGATATAAGGGAAAAACAAGTAGAAGGAACGAAAAACCAAAATAAAAAGAAATCATTATATGATTCCCAAGAAATTAAAAATGTCAAAGATCAGAAAACTAAACTTAAACTTAACCAAATAACTCATAATCAACATTCCATAAGTCCATAAGAAGATCAAACACTCAAAATTATTGTAAATCGACTATTTTGAGCATATGTAAGTAAAATCTCCAGATCTAAAATTATGCATATCACACTTCCTTTGTCCTTATCTTCCTTGGTTTCATGTTTGTAGTACACAACCCTCACATGGGATGCGAAAATTTGCGAAGTGGAGAACTGACCCCTGCACTTAGAACATGTGAATTTCTCGTCTTTACTCTGCGCAAGACTGTGAATTTGACCACCATCACCATTGTTATTATTATCATTACCCATATTGTTAATATGGAAATGAGCAGCAGCAGTACCAACGGTAATTGAATGATTGTTGTTTCCTCTTATGTTGAGTTCATTAGTTGGAGGAATAACAACATTAGAAGTGGGGGTTTTTGAAATGTTAGGGAGACTGATACAGGGATTTGGGGCTTTGTGGTTCGTCACTCCATGATCATGATACCCATTGGTATTGTGATTCAGATTTGATCCAAAACATTTCCAAGCTGAATGGTTGTACAAAATATTTGAATTGTTTAGCTCTTCAGCACTTATTGTGCGTACAATCAGCTTATTCGGTGGTGAAGATGATAATGATGATGATGATAAGTGCACAAGTTGATTTCTTCCAGCACTCAACCCACCACTTCTTATAGCCAAAGCTTCTTCAATAGAATTATTTTAATTAAGGGTTCGATGACAGAAAAAGAAGAAACAAAGGAGTTGTACTTATGCTAACGTTTCTGGTAGGAGGGTGAGCAACAACAATACCAGTACCACAAACAATTCCAAGATTTTGATCAGCATGGTTGGATTTTGATGAAGAGCTAGCAAGGTGATTCTTTTCCATGGTGACAAAAAGATGAAAGGTTGAACAAAGAGAGATAAATAAGGATATTTTTCAAGACAAACTCAAGTTGAATGTAACGCGTGTCTTAAACTCCTTTTTTGGTGGGTTGGTGATGCTAAAAGAGTACTTAATTTCTAAGCAACTAAATAGAGTGAAAATGTATTAAGAATCTATTTTTGGAGATTTTTGCCAGAAGAATAAATGTTGACTTATGTTTATTTTTCCACTTCAATTAACCTTAACAAGTGTTCTTAAGGCACTTGTTAGCAATACTCCTTATTTAATACTTTAAGTATTATGGTAGTATAAATTTTGGGTCAAAGATTTATTTTATTTTATTTGCGCCAAGTGTATTCTCCAGCCAATATCCAAAATTAATTCCTTTTTAGACATAAAGATCATCAAAGTGGGTTTTGCATCTACCAACAAATCTTTTTGGATACTCACAAAGGAATCAAACCTCTGACATCATGTTTAAAAAACTCGATCATTTACCAACAATGTCGAGTCTTTTTGCTTGCTTGGGTCAAACAAATTAATTATTACTTTATTATGAATAGCCGTGGAAAATAATTTATTTTTCAGTCTAATGTAATAAATGAATTTCGTACTACCACATTAATTATTATTTTTTGGTAAATAAAATTTTTTGTTACCAACGAGCAAATGCAAAACACAATACAAAAGAGAACATGTAGTTCCCATAGCCACCTTCTATGAAGGATTCTATGGAACTAAAGGCCTAAGACAAAGTTTGGTGCTCAAGTCTGATTTCTGCAATTTCAGACTCTAGAACCCAACTTCCTTTAATATTTGTGGTAAGCTCAAGTATTCTTGGAGCTTCAAACTTGTTTTATTTTCAATATTTACACATCCTAGTTTTGATTCTAACCATTGATCACGATTTATTGTGTCTTTTTCATGGTGATCAACATGGATTTTGTGACCCTGCTGAACCGAAAACAGAGCACTTATCAGCTGAACCAAAAAGTTGGGATTCTCTCAACCAAACCAATCTTTTCCAACCCAAACAAGTCTGAATCCTTTTGATAGGTAAGGGAGAAGTTATCCGGGTGCTAGAATAATAATCCGATGGCTAGAAGTATAGGAGTTCTCAAGAACTCAAGGGCAAAACTAGGGAAAGTTGTGAACTTGAACTAGGAAAATGACTTGGAGGTCATTCTAGTGTAATTTTTATATTTGAACAACTTATATATTATGATTATAAGCTGCATCAATAAGAAAATTGAATTGAATCATAAAAGAAGTGAGAATCATAGGTCAAGTTATGATTTAACATCTTTTATGCACATTACTTGAATTATATGTGAACTTGATGTTATGCTTGCTGAAATTATGCATGAATAGATGTATTTATACATGATATTAATCTGTTTTGGCTTGAGAATGGTTAAAGTGAAGTATATTAAGATTTGGTACTTCAAATCTCAAGTAATATACTGAAATTTCAATGTGTATATCGATATCCAGCATGGGCATATCGATTGTGCATATCGATATGCACAAGGGGATATCGATATCTCCACCCCAATTTTTCTACTAAAATCTGAATTTTTACATTATATTTGATTGGAGACTTCTCCAATTGATTAAAATGTCCTTGAAAAGGGAAAAGTGCTAATATCTATTATACCTAGATTTAACCTATTATATTTGTAAAATATGGATTGAATTTGATGATAATATATGAATACTAAATTCATAATTCGATAAGAATAAATAATATCCATTCGCCCTAGGAGCGCGGATGTTGATATGATAAAATGATTAGAATGATTGAAGTATGATAAAAGACTAACTGCTAAAGACTGGTAATGAACCATTCTTGCATTCATGCATTGATTGAGATCTGCTCCAGTTTGTTGAGGCCTATACTAGTTCTACGTTAGGCGGAGGAAGTCTGTAATTCGTGCGTTTGGCGGAGGAAGCCTGTAAATCGCGAGGGTCGAGCGAAGGAAGCTCACGAGGACCCCTTTGCCTCCGAACTGTGATGCTCCCGGGATATGAATGATATGATATTACATGCATCATGACACCTAATCACAAGAGAATTGTGTGAATAACTGGGTTTGCATTTGTGTATGCATTATTCTGTGATTACTTGACTACCTATGCTTGTTATTTCTAGTACGGATAGATTATTATTTGTTGATGTGCTTCGGCTATGACTTACTCCCTGCCCTTTTGTTTGTTAGGTCATGGCGAGGAATCTCTTCTTCATAGAGATGCGGCCGCTCCGTAGTGGCTAGTGGCATTATCAGGACGATCGGATAATGTTTGAGGGTGACGTTGAAGTGATCTTTCGTCATCCGAATCCATTATCCCGAATGCGTCCTAAAAGGGTAAAGATTCCTATGATTTAAATTATGCATGTACCACCTACTTTGCAATATCGACCAGGTTATCCCCTGCCTCCTATACATCATTTTAGACGATCTCTTCCTGTGAGTCCCTCTCCTCCTCGTGAGAGGATTATTCGAGAGAATCCTGCTCGTTCTGGCCCTTCCACCCGAACTAGAGTGTTGACCCCGGAATACGTTCCTAGTGGGTCAACCCCGCGTTCGGAGGGTGGGGAAGAGGAAGAGGATCCCGAAGAGGAGGAGGACCCAGAGGAAGAGGATCCTGAGGAAGAAGAAAACCCCGAGGCAGCGGATACTCCGGTGGAGAATTCAACCGGAAGCCAGTGGGTAACTTGTGACTGAATTGAGTGCAAAGCGGTGGGAATGTATAATATTAATTAGTAGGACTTTAACCCCTTTTTGACTATAGGTTATGGAGTTTGAGAACCACGGCTCTGGGTTTTGTTTTGATGTGTGGTATAATGTATATATGTTCAATCCGGAGTCTTTCTTTTGGTGTGATCACAACTAAACTATTACTGCTGCTGATGTAATATATGCTAAAAACCTTTTTAATGATCATAATGTAAATGATGTATATTATTTCTCATCTCCATATGACTGATGTGTGGATGTGTTGATTGAGTAATGACTTAAGTTTATTTTCCAAGAAGGGCGAAAAATTAACTCACATTTTTATAAATGAAGTAAAAGAAAAAGGGAAATAAATTTGGGTCGTTACATTTGTGGTATCAGAGCAATGGTTCAACTCCCGGCCTTGGAGCATGGCCTTACATGCTAACCAATATTAGTATCATGCTTGCATTATGCATTGTGTGTTGCCTTGATGAATGATTGCATTGACTAGTGAATATAATTTTATGCTAGAATAGAATTATAATGTCTGCTGCGAGACATCGCCAAGACGTTGCTGATTCTCTGGAGCGTATCACTGCTGTGCTCGAGAATATGAATCAAGACCGCAATCCGGATGGTGCTGCATTCAGAGGAGTTGCTGCTTTTCGAAAGTGCGATCCTCCTAAGTTTGCTGGTGGATTCAAGCCTGAGGAAGCGCAGCTATGGATTCAGGAACTCGAGAAGATTTTCCTGACTATCCCCTGCAATGAGGAACAGAAGGTGACGTACGCAGCTTATGTGTAAGTAGGTGAAGCTGAAAACTGGTGGAAGACTACCAGACATGTGTTGGAGCACAAAGGAATACCCATTATATGGGACGTCTTTGTGGAAAAGTTTCTGGAGAAGCATTTTCCAGCGGACGTGCGCAACCGGAAAGAGATAGAATTTCTTGAGTTGAAGCAAGGAGACATGTCGGTCGGCGAGTACGCGGCCAAATTTGAAGAGCTAATGAAGTTTTCACCTTACTACCAATAGCATCCTGATGAGCACGCGATGTGTGTTAAGTTTGAGAACGGGTTGAAGCCCAGTATCAAGCCGTTCATCAGTAGTCATTGCATCAGGCATTTCCCAACACTGGTGAATCGAAGTTGAATGTTCGAGGATGATATGAAGATAAAGGTAGCTCAAGAGCATAATCAAGGAGGTCAAAAGAACCATGGACCGCAGCGTAACAATGGACGAAACTATCGAGCAAATCAGAACCGAGGTCCGTATGCGCATCAAGGTCAGAAGAAAGGTGGAGTTGAAGGACAATCTACCTCATCTTCTAGCCTTCCCCAGTGCAGCATATGCAAGAAGTATCATCATGGTCAGTGTTGGAGCGAGAAGCCACCAACATGTTTTGAGTGTGGAAAGCAAGGACATATTGCTCGCTATTGTCCTGAAGCAATCAAGAAGGCAAGTCAAGGTGGATCTGGAAACAAGTCTATCAAGCAAGCTAAGGTCTATACCATGTCGGGTGCTGAAGCCGATCAATTTGAAGATCTTGTTCAAGGTAACTATCTTCTGAATGGTATACCTTTTAAGATTTTTTTTGACTCGGGTGCAACGCATTCGTTTGTTTCGTACGAGTGTATTAATCATCTGAAGCTTTTCGTTTCAGATATGCCCTATAAGTTGAAAGTGTCAACCCCGACTAACTCTCCCGTTATTTCTTCAAGAGTTTGTCTAAACTGTCAGGTTACGGTATTAGACCGAAGGACCCCAGTTAATTTGATTTGTTTGCCTCTATCGTAATTAGATGTGATACTGGGAATGGACTGGATGTCCACTAACCATGTAACTATCGATTTCCATAGAAAGTCTTTGATCTTTCAAACCCAAGAACCTCCGTTAAGCCAACCGGAAGGTTATCTGTGTTTGCTTTTGGCTTATGGCAAGAAGGAAGCCAAGATAGAAGATATTCCTGTAGTTTGTGAATTCCCGGAAGTGTTTCTTGAAGAAGTGCCTGGATTGCCGCCGAAGAGAGAAGTGGAGTTTAGTATCGAATTGGTTCCTGAAGCTGGTCCTATTTCGATTGCTCCGTATCGAATGGCTCCGTTGGAATTGGTAGAGCTGAAGAAGCAGATAGAGGACTTGCTGGAGAAGCAGTTTACAAGACCGAGCGTCTCACCATGGGGTGCACCTGTCCTCTTTGTCAGGAAAAAGGATGGGAGCATGAGAATGTGTGTATACTATCGGAAGCTGAATAAGGTAACAGTGAAGAATAAGTACCCTCTTCCAAGGATAGATGATTTGATGGATCAAGTTCGTGGAGCAGCGGTATTTTCCAAAATCGATCTGAGGACTGCATTTCGATCACGATATGGACACTACGAGTATGTAGTGATGCCTTTTGGACTAACCAATGCTCCGGCCATATTCATGGATTACATGAATCGGATCTTTCGGCCTTATCTAGATTCTTTTGTGGTCGTGTTTATCGATGATATTCTGATCTACTCTAGAAATCTGGAGGAGCATGCCACTCACCTTAGGATTGTGTTAGAAATCCTCAAGGCGAAGAAATTATATGCTAAGTTATCCAAGTGTGAGTTCTGGTTGAAAGAAGTGAACTTCCTTGGACATGTAATTTCTAAAGAAGGCGTTGCAGTCGATCCAGCAAAAGTGGAAGTGGTGCTGAATTGCGAAAGGCCCAAGACGGTCACTGAAATTCGAAGTTTTTTGGTATTAGCAGGATATTACAGGAGATTCATCGAAGGATTCTCCAAGATTGCTCTTCCTCTAACACGTTTGACACGGAAGGAGCAACCTTTTGTATGGGACGAAAGGTGTGAAGCAAGTTTTCAGGAGCTGAAAGGTAAATTGACATCATCTCCGGTGTTAATTTTACCTGATCCGAAGAATGGTTTTGAAGTATTTTGTGATGCTTCGAAACAAGGTTTGGGTTGTGTTTTGATGCAAGAAGGTAAAGTGGTCGCTTATGCATCAAGACAATTAAAAGTTCATGAAGAGAACTACCCAACGCATGATTTGAAACTTGCTGCAATAGTATTTGCATTGAAGATATGGAGACACTATTTATATGGAGTTACATTCCAAGTATTCAGTGATCATAAGAGTTTGAAGTATCTTTTTGATCAAAAGGAACTGAATATGAGGCAACGGCGGTGGATGGAGTTCATTAAGGACTATGACTTTGAATTGCATTACCACCCTGGAAAGGCCAATGTGGTAGCCGATGCTCTCATTCGTAAAGCTTTTCACGTCAGTGCTTTGATGGTGAAGGAAGCGGAGCTGATTGAGAAGTTCCGTGATCTGAACTTAGCAGTGCAATTTGACAAGAGAAGTATTAAATTGGGAATGCTGCAGATTTCCAATGAATTTCTTAATGATATTCGGAAATTACAGCAAGAAGATGTTGAATTGCAAGAGAAGCAGAGGCTAAGTACAGAAGGAAAGGAACCAGATTTCCAGCTGGGAACAGATGGAATCTTGAGATTCAAGAATAGAGTATGCGTTCCTGCCATTCCAGAACTAAGAAAGGTTATTCAGGAAGAAGCTCACAAGAGTAAGATGAGTTTGCATCCAGGATCAACCAAAATGTATCAGGATTTGAAGAGGATGTTCTGGTGGCCTGGTTTAAAGACGGATGTAGCAGCTTATGTATCATCTTGCCTTGTTTGTCAGAAGGCGAAGGTTGAACATAAAAGGCCTGGCGGAGAACCACAACCATTAGAAGTCCCTGAATGAAAGTGGGACAGCATAGCCATGGATTTTGTGTCGGGTTTTCCAAGGACACAAGGTGGTTATGAAGCTGTGTGGGTTGTTGTGGACCGATTGTCGAAGTCGGCCCATTTTATTAAAATCAATATGCGATATTCATTGGAAAAGCTCACACAACTATACATCAAGGAGATCGTGAGATTGCATGGAGTTCCCTCTAGCATCATTTCAGATCGTGATCCGAGGTTTATCTCCAGATTCTGGCAGAGTCTGCATCATGCTTTGGGAACAAGACTGAGGATGAGTTCTGCCTATCATCCCGAAATGGATGGACAGTCAGAAAGGACAATTCAATCGCTCGAGGATTTGTTGCGCCCTTGCGCACTGGAGTATCAGGAAAGTTGGAATGAATTGTTGCCTTTGGTATAATTCACCTACAACAACAGTTATCATGCAAGTATCGGGATGGCACCATTTGAAGCTCTCTATGGGAGAAAGTGTAGAACCCCATTATGTTGGTTCCAAGTGGGGGAGAATAAACTCATTGGTCCCGACGTAGTGCAGGATACGACAGAGAAGATCAAGATGATTCGAGAGAAAATGAAGACTGCTCAGAGTCGACAAAAGAGTTATGCAGATCGTAGGAGATCTAAGTTAGAATTCAAAGAAGGCGACCATGTTTTCCTTAGAGTTGTTCCGACAACAGGTATTAGTCGAGTGTTGAAACCCAAAAAGTTGTCACCAAAGTTTATTGGTCCCTACCAAATTTTGAAAAGAGTCGGCCCTGTTGCATACCAAATTGCTTTACCCCTGTCTCTATCCAATTTGCACAATGTCTTTCATGTTTCTCAACTTCAAAAGTTTGTGCATGATCCCTCTACCGTCATCCAGATTCAACTGGACATGTTACCGCTGAAGGAGAATCTGACAATTGAAGCTGGTCCAATCCGCATCGAAGATAGACGGATCAAAAGGTTGAGAGGGAAGGATATTCCCTTAGTCAAAGTCGCGTGGCAGCGAGGCGAAGTCACAGATATGACTTGGGAATTAGAAGACCAGCTGCGTGAGGAGTATCCTCATTTGTTTGAATCGATGTAAAAATTAGGTGAATTTCGGGGACGAAATTCCTTAAAGTGGGGGAGAGTTGTAACGCCGATGGAATTTATCCTCGAAATTATAGATATTGTATGAATAAAATAAGATATAAATCATGTTTTGTATGTTTAGTATGAATTCCTATGGTAGGAAAATTAAAATAAAATATTTATAGAATTAGACACAAAACCAACCGTTGGATTTGAAGATAAGTATGTTAGAAAGCTTATCTCCAAATTTGAGCAAGATCCAACGGGTAACGAAAAAGTTATGGCCGTTTGAATGCAAAAGGTGTTGTCTTCTTGAGCCATGCATATCTATGTGCAGAAGTGCATATCGATACTGGATATCGATATCCGGAAGTGGATATCGATATCCACGAGTCTGCCAGTTCAAAAGTAAGTCGGTTTAAGCACGAATGGCTGTGGTTTCTCCAAGTTTTCGACCACAAATTGCATACAAGTCACCCTAGCACTATTTAGGCTTGATAGTGACTTACCCAAGTCGGTTAACTTGGATTAAAAGAGGGAGTATGTGTCTTAAACCCTCACAAAACCATATACTTAGCCAAAATTCTGTAGAAACTTGAGTTTTCTGTCATCAACTTTACTCAATTCGTTCTCTGTGCTTCAAGCCTCAAAACCTAGAAAGCTATATACCAAATCCAATCTCTCTTAACCCTATACAAATTAGTACCAATCTTGTTCGTGTTGGTGATCTGTAGAAGGAGTAGTGACCCTGCAAAGTTTGGTGCTCATGTCTGATTTCTGCAATTTCAGACTCTAGAACCCAACTTCCTTTAATATTTGTGGTAAGCTCAAGTATTCTTGGAGCTTCAAACTTGTTTTATTTTAAAGATTTACACATCCTAGTTTTGATTCTAACCATTGATCACGATTTATTGTGTCTTTTTCATGGTGATCAACATGGATTTTGTGACCCTGCTGAACCGAAAACAGAGCACTTATCAGCTGAACCAAAAAGTTGGGATTCTCTCAACCAAACCAATCTTTTCCAACCCAAACAAGTCTGAATCCTTGTGATAGGTAAGGGAGAAGTTATCCGGGTGCTAGAATAATAATCCGATGGCTAGAAGTATAGGAGTTCTCAAGAACTCAAGGGCAAAACTAGGGAAAGTTGTGAACTTGAACTAGGAAAATGACTTGGAGGTCATTCTAGTGTAATTTTTATATTTGAACAACTTATATATTATGATTATAAGCTGCATCAATAAGAAAATTGAACTGAATCATAAAAGAAGTGAGAATCATAGGTCAAGTTGTGATTTAACATCTTTTATGCACATTACTTGAATTATATGTGAACTTGATGTTATGCTTGCTGAAATTATGCATGAATAGATGTATTTATACATGATATTAATCTGTTTTGGCTTGAGAATGGTTAAAGTGAGGTATATTAAGATTTGGTACTTCAAATCTCAAGTAATATACTGAAATTTCAATGTGTATATCGATATCCAACATGGGCATATCGATTGTGCATATCGATATGCACAAGGGGATATCGATATCTCCACCCCAATTTTTCTACTAAAATCTGAATTTTTACATTCTATTTGATTGGAGACTTCACCAATTGATTAAAATGACCTTGAAAAGGGAAAAGTGCTAAATTCTATTATACCTAGCTTTAACCTATTATATTTGTACAATATGGATTGAATTTGATGATAATATATGAATACTAAATTCATAATTCGATAAGAATAAATAATATCCATTCGCCCTAGGAGCGCGGATGTTGATATGATAAAATGATTAGAATGATTGAAGTATGATAAAAGACTAACTACTAAAGACTGGTAATGAACCATTCTTGCATTCATGCATTGATTGAGATCTGCTCCAGTTTGTTGAGGCCTATACTAGTTCTACGTCAAGCGGAGGAAGTCTGTAATTCGTGCGTTTGGCGGAGGAAGCCTGTAAATCGCGAGGGTCGAGCGGAGGAAGCTCACAAGGACCCCTTTGCCTCCGAACTGTGATGCTCCCGGGATATGAATGATATGATATTACATGCATCATGACACCTAATCACAAGAGAATTGTGTGAATAACTGGGTTTGCATTTGTGTATGCAATATTCTGTGATTACTTGACTACCTGTGCTTGTTATTTCTAGTACGGATAGATTATTATTTGTTGATGTGCTTCGGCTATGACTTACTCCCTGCCCTTTTGTTTGTTAGGTCATGGCGAGGAATCTCTTCTGCATAGAGATGCGGCCGCTCCGTAGTGGCCAGTGGCATTATGAGGACGATCGGATAATGTTTGAGGGTGACGTTGAAGTGATCTTTCGTCATCCGAATCCATTATCCCGAATGCGTCCTAAAAGGGTAAAGATTCCTATGATTTATATTATGCATGTACCACCTACTTTGCAATATCGACCAGGTTATCCCCTGCCTCCTATACATCATTTTAGACGATCTCTTCCTGTGAGTCCCTCTCCTCCTCGTGAGAGGATTATTCGAGAGAATCCTGCTCGTCCTGGCCCTTCCACCCGAACTAGAGTGTTGACCCCGGAATACGTTCCTAGTGGGTCAACCCCGCGTTCGGACGGTGGGGAAGAGGAAGAGGATCCCGAAGAGGAGGAGGACCCAGAGGAAGAGGATCCCGAGGAAGAAGAAAACCCCGAGGCAGCGGATACTCCGGTGGAGAATTCAACCGGAAGCCAGTGGGTAACTGGTGACTGAATTGAGTGCAAAGCGGTGGGAATGTATAATATTAATTAGTAGGACTTTAACCCCTTTTTGACTATAGGTTATGGAGTTTGAGAACCACGGCTCTGGGTTTTGTTTTGATGTGTGGTATAATGTATATATGTTCAATCCGGAGTCTTTCTTTTGGTGTGATCACAACTAAACTATTACTGCTGCTGATGTAATATATGCTAAAAACCTTTTTAATGATCATAATGTAAATGATGTATATTATTTCTCATCTCCATATGACTGATGTGTGGATGTGTTGATTGAGTAATGACTTAAGTTTATTTTCCAAGAAGGGTGAAAAATTAACTCACATTTTTATAAATGAAGTAAAAGAAAAAGGGAAATAAATTTGGGTCGTTACAGGCAGCCTGAAAGAAACCAGCACCAAACCCAACAGGTTGATCTCTTCCCTGCTGAAAGGCTTAAGAAGGCCTAATTGATCATTAGAATTCAAGACCTTATCATGATTCCTAATCACCTAAGTCATAGACCAAAATGCATGTTTCCTCTGAAAAAGTTTCTTATAATACTGAACAAAAGCTTCCATGATCCCCTTCTGATCCTCAACCATTTAACCATCTTCATTTTTTATCCTCAAAATTCGGTTTCTATACTGCCTATGCTTGATAGAGCTGTGAAAGAAGCTAGTACTTTGATACCCATCTCTAAGCCAACTCTCTTTAGACTTCTGTCTCAGAAAAGACAGCATAAAGAGTTTTTAGATAAGTAGCATAGAGCTCTTTCTCCTCCTTTTCAATAGAAACATCTTGAGGATTGCTTCTCAACCTAGTCTGCACATCATCAAGGGCCAGTCTCACATGCTTTTCTTTCAAATCAATATATGAAAAATCCCTATTGTTGAACATTTTTAATGGTTCTTTCAGCATCTTCAATTTAGCACCAACTCTGTACATAGCATAGCCTGGAATGTCTGCTTGCCAAACATCCCTGACTATGTTCAAGAAGTCAGAAGCCTGAGTGAACATATTTAGAAACTTAAAGCTGCCAGATTTTGGAAAATTCTGATAAGTTCCTTTATTAAGAGCAGGGCAGTGATCAGAAATGCCATTGTTCATACGATAAGTTTACAAATTAGGCCATGTGACGACCCAACTTTCTATTCTTAATAAAACTCATATTCAAAAATACGACAATTTTTTTTCACAAGTTAAGTCATCGTCATTTTCAACCTTGCGGAAATAATCACAATCATCATAAAGGGGAATATCAAACTTCATATTATAACTTTTATAGTCAAAAGAGTACAACTTTCATTACATCAGTTCGCATTTGAGAAACTAAAAGTAAATACTGATAACTTAGTTAGAACTCTAGGTTATTACACTATATTACATATATTACGACAAAACGTATAACAACGAAGAGCGTATGGTTCATAACTCCAAAATATAAAATAGTAAAAGGAAGAGAAACGTGATGGGTTATAGCATCCACATTCCACTCACAGGAATTCAACTTAGTCGTCAGTTCCCCACTGACTTCCAGTTGAATTCTCCATAGGATCGTCATCTGCCACCTGATCAGCATCTTCCACTGGGTCCTCATCCTTAATGGGATCCTCCTCCTCCTCGTCCCCCTCATGTGCTGGATCAGATGGCATATAAACCGGAGTCCTAGGCTAGACTCTGGGGGAAGGACAAGGATGAGCGGGAACTTCAAAAACTACTCTTTCAGTTAGGTGGAATATGCATAATATACACCATTGAGATTCTCGTGCGACGGGGGCGCATCCGGGACCAAGGGTTAGGATGACGAAACGTAATTTCCACGTCGCCCTCGTACGTGGCCCGATGCCCATCGAAGTTCCACTCCCCATTAGGGAGCGGCCTCATCTCCACGCATAGCATGTTCCGTGTCATGTCCTACACACAAGAGATTAGGAGTGAGTCATAGCTAAATACAATAACAAATGAGCATAACGAGGGCTAAAAATAACATTCACATATAATCAATTAGCATAAAGAATGCAAGTACATATGCTCAAACCATTGTTTTATCACGCATTAGATTTTATTAGTCTCATGATGCATGCCTACTCCTCATTCATGCATCACGGTTTGGTAGACTCGACCTTCTTTTCTGTGAACCTGGGCCAGATATCTACCTTTTCCATTGAACCGGAGCGTAATCCATATCATAGTCATTCTGATAGTTTGGGGAGTTAGCCTTCATAACATCCTGAAATCGGAGTAATCCCATTCTCACCATGCATGATAATGTCATAAAGCGTTCTTTATTTCTTCTTCATTATTCTCATCAGCATCCTTAGCGATACACCACCGGATACTTCATAATTCTATTATTCCATTTCATTTAACTTTTCTTTTAGCTGGTGCTGATGTTTTTCAGAAAAAGGCCATCAGTGGCATAGCCACTTTGTGATGGGTTTAATTATTGATTTCAAGAAAAGTCCATCAGCGGCCTAGCCACTTTGTGATGGTTTTAGAAATAGCAATTAGGATGTTATTAATCAGTTTTGATTTATTATTCCATTGGTACACCACTGATGGGTTACTTATCAACCAAATGGATACAATGTCCATTGGGACTCCCACAGGGTAAAACATCAACCAAATGGATTCAAGTCTTCCGTTAGGACTCCTATGGAAAAGTATCAACCACTGAATAAAAATTCCAGTAGGACTCCTCCAAGATAATTATCAACCAACATAGTGAAGTTATGCCACTAGGTGAAATTCTCATAGTGGTCTTTAGAATTTAGCAGTTATGATCTTAAACGAGTTAAATTCTAAAATTTAAAGAAAATAAGAGTTTATTGATGTTTTGCTCAAAATACTCGAGTAGTTCATGAACTACTCGAGTAGTTCATGCAAAAATACTTGAGTCTTCAAAGAAATACTCGAGTCGTTCTTAACTTTCCAGAATACTCGAGTCATTCTCGAAATACTCGAGTCTTTTTGTTGCAACCGCACCAGTTTTTTGCATTTTTAGCACCAATTCGAATTTCTTGCTTGCTTATTCCAATTCAATGCAAAACAGAAGTCCTAATACATAAAAAAAAACATGTTAAAAACATTAAATACGATCAAAACAACAGAATATCAAATCAAATCTCAAATTGCATGAAAACATAGAAAATGACCATTTTAACATATGAAATCCATTTCTACTCAATTTTAAATTCGTGCAACAATCCAGTGAGCATTATTAGGTTCATTTAAACTTTTTTGAACATTAAAACCATGGGTTTCTGATCCCCAAGTCAGAATCCCAATTCAAGTTGCATCCCTCTTTGAACCTTTATTGGTTCCTACATTTCCAGCTTGAAATTACTCATTCTAGTATTTAGATAACTCCTCCCTTACCTTAGAGAAGCTAAAGAAAGGATTGATTGAAGAGAAAAGAGGTTGAATCAAAATTTTGTTTCTGGACCTGTGCAAAAACAGTTGCACTGGCTGACTTTGGCAATCAATTGCACCACGAATAAGACATGAAAAAGAATGAAATAAGTTAGCTTAAGCAACTAGGAAATGCCAACTTTAATCAGAATCAAATTTTGAATCAAGAGGGTTACTAGATTTACCAAACCGATTCATGAAAGAATGGTGTTTAACACTGAGTTGTGCACTGTTTTCACAGCTTCAACGTGACAGATAGGTGGTTCCTATCATTTACGACCCCAAGAAAATCAGCCGTGTCCTCAAGGTGAATATTGGAAATTGACTAATCAGGATAGACTCCTTCACTTGGGTTGTGTCTACAATTGACATTCCTCTTTGCACTTTCTCTGCAACTGTTTGGATGACCATTGTACAATTATATGGGTCTGGAGGCTCCGGTGGTGGACATTGGGTGAACATATGTGAGACACCGAACTCAGCCACCCTATACACTTCATAGGACAAACAGATGTCTAGCATGCACACTCTTTTATCACACTCTCCAAATAACAACACAAATATATTGTTCAAGAGACCAAAGTCTCCTACTGCACACACAAGACAAGAATGCTTGTTGTCTCAGAGGTTACAAAGAATGTTCTGTGTCCCAAACTCTCAAAATAACAACATAAATGATTGCCTACCATTGCACAACACATTATACATTAAAAATAACTTCTCCTAATAAACACTTAACTACTAATAAATGACTACATAAGATTTACCCCCAAATACTTGATACTACCATATCCTAACAAATGTCTAAACCACGTAAAAAACTAAATCTGCCATACGAGTGATAGGTGGTTCCTATCAAACTACGTGTAAAGGTATGACATAAGTCGCTCTTGAGCTTTTAAAGTTTTCGCTTATGACGATTTAGAGTCTGAAAAATATTAAACTATGAAGGTCAATCAAGTCTAACAAAGAAGTTATGATCCTTATATATCAATTAAGATTAAATATTATTTGATATATGGGAAAAACAAGCAGAAAGAAAGAAAAACCAAAATAAAAAGAAATCATTATGTGATGCCCAAGAAATTAGAAACATGAAAGATCAGACAACTAAACTTAAACTTAACCAAATAACTCATAATCAACATTCCATAAGTCCATAAGAAGATCAAACACTCAAGATTATTGTAAATCGACAAATTTGAGCATATGTAAGAAAACTCTCCAGATCTAAATTATGCATATCACACTTCCATTTTCCGTATCTTACTTTCCAAGAGGAAGAATGATATGATGATGCCTAAGGCCAAGTTGTTCTTCTTCTACTTTAACCTTGGTTTTCACTTGTATGTTGAGCCATAACAGAAGAGGATTTCTTACGGCGGTTATTTCTTTGTTGGATTCTTGACTTGATTCTCTCCCCTTTCTCTTCCTTGGTTTCATGTTTGTAGTGCACAACCCTCACATGGGATGCGAAAAGTTGTGAAGTAGAGAACTGACCCCTGCACTTAGAACATGTGAATTTCTCGTCTTTACTCCGCGCAAGACTGTGAATTCGACCATCACCATTGTTATTATTATCATTACCCATATCGTTAATATCGAAATGGGTAGCAGCAGCAGTACCAATGGTAATTGAGTGATTGTTGTTTCCTCCTATGTTGAGTTCATTAGTTGGAGGAATACCAACATTAAAAGTGGGGGGTTTTAAAATGTTAGGGAGACTGATACATGGATTTGGGGCTTTGTGGTTCGTCACTCCATGATCATGATACCCATTGGTATTGTGATTGATACTTGACCCAAAACATTTCCAAGCTGAATAGTTGTACAAAATATCTGAATTTTTTAGCTCTTCAGCACTTATTGTGCGTATAATTAGCTTATTCGGTGGCAAAGATGATGATGATGATGATGATGATGATGAGTGCACAAGTTGATTTCTTCCAGCACTCAACCCACCACTTCTTATAGCAAGAGCTTCTTCAACAGAATTATTTTTAGGGTTAGATGACGATAAAAGAGGAAACAGAGGAGTTGTACTTGTGCTAACGTTTGTGGTAGGAGGGTGAGCAACAACAATACTTGTACCACAAACAATTCCAAGATTTTGATCAGCATGGTTGGGGTTTAATGAAGAGCGAGCAAGGTGATTCTTTTCCATGGTGACGGAAAGATGAAAGGTTGAACAAAGAGAGATAAAGAAAGATATTTTTCAAGACAAACTCAAGGTGAATGTAACGCGTGTCTTGAACTCCTTTTTATAGTGGGTTGGTGATACTAAAAGAGTACTTAATTGCTAAGCAACTAAATAGATTGAATATATTTTTGGAGATTTTTGCCAGAAGAATAAATGTTGACTTATGATTATTTTTCCTCTTCAATTAACCTTGACAAGTGTTCTTAAGGCACTTGTTAGCAATACTCCTTATTTAATACTTTAAGTATTATTGTAACACCCTTATAATTGCTACCCTTAACTCCCAAATATTAAAAATGTGTACTTAAAAATTCCTTTTTAATATAATAAAATCACCCGTCAAACGGACGGAGTTTAGTCTGTTTTTCGGACTAATACAAAAATTCAACCTGTGGTAAACAATTTTAATTAAACAACCAATAGCCAGCAGGGCTTCAAATAATATTTATAAAACATATCCAGGCCCAATGGGCTCCAAAAATATCAGAGTGCATAATTAATCAGAGTAATAGCGGGAATACTAAGTTTGAGTATTGAAACACAAAGTTATAACTTTAGCAAAGCAAAACCATCCTAAGCCTCATTCGAGATATGCATATTAAATTTACATCAAAATAACATAAGAGGCTTAGGCCCATATTATATTCTAAATCCCATAATAACCCTACTTTCCCTGTAAGGGAAAGTACTCCTGCTCGGCCGGGGGCTGTGCAATCTCAATCTCTGTACCTGTAATGTATAGTAAGGGAGTGAGCATTGCACATGAAATAGAATAGTAGTTTCTAGATAGACATAACAACTAACCAGGCCAAACACAATTAGCAATTTATCCACATAAGTACAAGTTCATCACAAACATACCATATTTTCCAATTCCATCATTTTATAAGTGCTGATCCCCTTTTTAGTTAATTCCTTTTCACCCCTTTGGTTCCCTTTTATTTATTTTCCCATTTTCCAAAGAAATCCCTTTTTAATCCCTTACCTTTTTCCTTATTCTTTTCCTTTTATTTACGGTGTATGTATGTCTCCACCAAATCGAAGGCCTACATACATACACCAATCACGATGTATGTCTCCACCAAATCGAAGGCCTACATACATCGCTTTTCCATTACCGTTATCTTGTCCAATTTTATTCCCTGTTTCCCTTATTCATTTCCTTTTATTTACGGTGTATGTATGTCTCCTCCAAATCGAAGGCCTACATACATACACCAATCACGATGTATGTCTCCACCAAATCGAAGGCCTACATACATCGCTTTTCCTTTACCGTTTACCTTATTTTATCCATTGTCCTTTCCGTTTTCCTTTTTATTTAGGGTGTATGTATGTCTCCACCAAATCGAAGGCTTACATACACACACCAATCACGATGTATGTCTCCACCAAATCGAAGGCCTACATACATCGCTTTTCCTTTACCGTTTTACCTCTTTATTATTTGGCCACAGGGTCAATACAACCACCTGCGCCGTGCCACAGGGTCAACACAACCACCTGTGACATGTTCCATTTTATTTAGGCCACAGGGTCAATACAACCACCTGCGCTGCGCCACAGGGTCAATACAACCACCTGCGCCATGCCACAGGGTCAATACAACCACCTGTGACATTTACCGTTTTTATTTCCTTTCCCTTTTTATTTTCGGTGTATGTATGTCTCCACCAAATCGAAGGCCTACCTACATACACCACCGACGATGTATGTCTCCACCAAATCGAAGGCCTACATACATCGCCCCGTTTACGTTGTATTGTCTCCCCCAAATCGAAGGCCTACAATACAACACCATTTTACGATGTATCGTCTCCCCCAAATCGAAGGCCTACGATACATCACCATGCTTATCCAATGTTAGTTGTCCATATTATATGCCATTAATTTGTCTACCAATTCCATTTAGTATTTACAAAATTATTCCAAGCACAAGCACCATCATATTCATGATCAAATAACCACAATTCACTTTTCACATAAACAATTAGAGTACAAATAATAACAATCATCACCTTTCATGTAATCATGCAACACCCACATTTCTTTTGCACTTGTCCAAATTATTGATTTAAAATCCTAAATTAGGGGTTCATGCCATTTAATTTTCCTCCATAAAAACCTAACCTTATTCTCTAATTCTTAGAGTTCCATAATTAATAATTAAGCCAAATTTCACATTTTCCTTAGTTTCTAAATTGGGGTTTCTAATTTCCTACCCTAACACATAAACTCCTAGCCAACCATTATATCTAAACACAAACCCTTTCCTAGAACAAGCCAATGCTCACTATATCCACTCCCTTACCTTAACCAAGGAGAGGGAGAGCGGAAAAACCCAAGCTTTAGCTCCGAACGCTCCCAAAACAAAGAGCTCCCAAGCCAAGAAGATGGAGAGAGTGATGATACTCTTCCCTAAGCCATAGAAACGAGAACGATGAAGAGATTGTGACACAAAACAAGGGAAATTCGTGCTTCACCAAGAGGTGGGAAGAGAGAGAAAAAATCCAAATTAAAGAGAGAGAAATGAAATCAAGAACATGCATACTTACTTGGAGTGACAAAGAGGGACTTGATGGGGGGTTTTGGAGTGATTGCCTTGAAGCTTGATGGATTTGGGATGAGAGGTTTTGTGCCCTAGAGAGAGGAAATTCGTGCATTTTGGCAAGAACAACGTGTGGATTCGCTTTTATTTTTTTCACAGCAACAGCCTTTAATCGATTAATAATCGATTAAATTGCAGCTTAATCGATTAAGAGGCGATTAAGCTGCACAATTTTTTCAGTATCCAGACTTTGAAAGGCCATAACTTCTTCGTTAACCGTTGGATCTTCCTCAAATTTTAAAGCAAGCTTCCTCACCTATCCTACTTCACATCCAACGGTGGAATTTGTGTTTAGAGTTTTAAATCTTTTATTTTGAATTTCCTAATATAGGGTGTTTATAACACCAAAAACATCGCTTCTAACGCTCTTTTGTTCATCTTTCAACCTCCCTTTTGATGCCAATGCTTCTTGATTCCTTTATGGCATTCAAAGAACTCCTAATCCATCATTTTACATCCTTTTTAGAATAATCCTTACTTCCAAATCTTATCGTTATTCTAAATATTATTTGAATTAAAATTTGGGATGTTACATTTCTCCCCCACTTATTAGAATTTCGTCCCCGAAATTCCGTTGAATTCCGTAACTGGAGAACCATCCAATTGGTAAAGCTTCTGACTATGGTTTTCACTTTCCTACGATTTTTTTTATTTCCCGCTCCAGGTGTGGTTAGGGTCATGCCTATTTCAATGCTTGTCCTTTAATACAATGTATCTCCTCTATCTGGACAGGATCGTCAGTTTTCTTTTTATTAAAGTTCCATCTCCCATTCCTTGGATTGAAATCCTCCCCCACTTAGCATTGACATACTTGGTTATATCCATGCTAGGGGGTATGCTCATTCGTTGCTCAGAATAGAGTACACAGGTTCCCAACCGGTATCCAAAGCTGAAAAGAGGTCATGTTGTTCAGTTTTCTATGACTTGGCGAATTCTCACCTATGCATCTGAGATGCTTGGAACTTGAAGAGAGTGAAGATGAAAAGAAGAAACATGAAGCACTCAAGGATGACTCTCATGGTCTTTGCACGATGACCCAAGATGGACTGGATACATGTCAAGCAAGAAGACAATGCAGATTATCCCCAAAGTGTGCGTTTTCAGCAAAGAGTCGTCGAAGGATGCGTTTTCTATGGATCTGCGGCTGATTGATTGGTCTCGGTCAACCGGGGTCCTGTCAAATGCACAGAGCCCCAAAAGACTTAGATTATCACTTGCGGTGTTCCGACATAATATCTTAATTGAGATTCCATTTCGCGACTTCACTTTTATCCCGTTCACCTTTTATTCCTTCAAGTGAGTCTAGCAAAGTCACTCTTAAAATCAATCTTCACCATACTCGCATTCTACTTCGATGCTACTTCCTTCCCGTTCGTTTAATAATTTCAATTCGGTATAGGAATTCCTAAAGATCGATTTCACTTGAGGGCCAAGGTCAAGGTCTAGTTGTTATTTCTCAATTCGGTGTTATTTTTAGGAGGCCTTGTTTTATCCCTAGTTTAACTCTCATTCGATCCTCCGCGGAGCGGTAGGAATTATCTGTTTAGTAGTCCTATGGCTTATTGTATGATTACTAGTTATTGTCGCTCGGATAGGATCCGAATTGAGCCGTCAAGTCTCCCCCACTTAGTATCAACATACCTGAGTAAGTCGAAGGCAGGGAAGAAACTGGGTTGATTCCAAGAATTGATTAGCTAGGTTCTTAATTGGTTGGCGAGGTGGTACATGGGATTAAGTTGACTGCTAATCGGTATTATTGGTGTTGTTTCGAATTTTCTAGGATATAATGGCTCTTCATACTTACGTATACGGCTAAGTTCTCATACAAGTTAGAGAGGTGGTTCGATCATTTAGTTGGATGTTCTCGGTGGAAATATAGAATATGAGTGTCTTGAATGGGGTTGGTTTGCGAATTACTGTTTACGAGTCTTAGTAAAGATCCTATAGGATTAACGTTCAATCGGGCTTTCGACAGAGATAGAATTCCTAGATGGTTTATTCGGATCTCAACTAGGTAATTGCAATAATATAGCATGTCAATAAACGTGAAGACCGAGGTGGTCAGTCCCAATCTCACATTTATCAACTGTACATCACTGCGTTATTGAATGATAGCATTATCTTTTAACAGGTGCAAGAGAAAGGATGACCAATCCTGACCCTACAGTCTATTAGAGAACGACACTATCACCAGGTTTTTGGTTAGGTCTCTTGTTACGGTCTTATAACTTAGTAAGGTTTTTCCTACGTGTTCCTTTAGATGGTACTCAAGATTGGATTGAAGATGAGTCTTTCTTAGGTTTCACAACTTCTAGAAATACAGGATTAGGAATTTAAAATTCCAAGAGAATTGATTTAGGATGTTCTACACTAAAACTTAATAGAGATGCAGATTGACAGTACCTAAAAATGTATATCTAAATTTTTAGAATCGTCTCGTACCTTTTGTTGATTTGGCCCTGATCTCCTTAAGTAGTTGTACCGCAGACCTTAAGGGTGTGGACCATGAAACTGATATTGTCGGAATGTAAGGTTGAGACGTCCAGGACGAAGTCCTGTGTCATTGAATAATCCCTCTGGAGCTGTGTCTGGTATGATCGCCGACACTCCATGAAAGATGTGACGAGACTCGCCACCGAATATTAGTACATCTCCCGATCCCAAAATAATTCTTTCTGTTTTCCTTGGATCTCTCTGATCTCCGTAGAGAAACTCAGCCGAGTCACCAATGCAGAACGATACTACCGGTATCCCTCTTTGCAAGCTTCCAACACTTTCGTCACGGTCCTGATGAAGACCAAGCTTTCCATTCCCTTCATAGAAATTGACAATGCAGACATCAGGGGACATGGAAGGGAGTATGTCCTCCACTTCACTTACACCGCATTCCTTCTCAATTGACGATTGTGCTTCTTGCATCGCTCCCATAACCAGCTGGATGAAATGGTCAGGAACGTTGGGCGGTTCGCTTCCATCAATTACCCTTTTGTGTCCATATACTCGGGTTTGAGGATTCCAGTGTAAGCCGAGGCACATCATTTTCAGTCGGAGTCTGGCTCCGCTTGTAAAGCCTGGTTGATAAAAACCTCCAGGACCTAAGCCCATCTCACGACAGTTCTTTACTACGCCCACCTGTTCTTCATGAGTCAAGTGTTGCTTCAAGAGAACCATTCCCGGTCTCAAAATTATATTCTTCTTCTCACCAACTTTCACCCCCACGTGTTGCTCCTTGTCTCCAATAGTCGATCTAAGCTCACCCATTGCAGAAGTTTGCCCTTCTTGAACACAGATGTCATACGGCTTAGATTTCAAAGAATCAGCCGGGGAATTGATCTTGCGATCAGTAGCCGAACTGCTAGCAGGAGAATGGGAGAGCTGATTCTCCATGTTGCTACAATGTGGCAACAAAGGATTCTGTTGATGCGAACATGTATATAATTTAGTACACAACTACATAGGGTTTTATAACTATAAACCTAAGTAACTAATATAGAACTTGACACTATCTATTGGTTACTCGCTTGTTGAGTAAACCACAGGAGTTATGAGTTTAAACTCCAAAGGCCGAGGAAAAACTGCTCTGATACCATAAATGTAACACCCTTATAATTGCTACCCTTAACTCCCAAATATTAAAAATGTGTACTTAAAAATTCATTTTTAATATAATAAAATCACCCGTCAAACGGACGGAGTTTAGTCTGTTTTTCGGACTAATCCAAAAATTCAATCTGTGGTAAACAATTTTAATTAAACAACCAATAGCCAGCAGGGCTTCAGATAATATTTCTAAAACATATCCAGGCCCAATGGGCTCCAAAAATATCAGAGTGCATAATTAATCAGAGTAATAGCGGGAATACTAAGTTTGAGTATTGAAACCAAAAGTTATAACTTTAGCAAAGCAAAACCATCCTAAGCCTCATTCGAGATATGCATATTAAATTTACATCAAAATAACATAAGAGGCTTAGGCCCATATTATATTCTAAATCCCATAATAACCCTACTTTCCCTGTAAGGGAAAGTACTCCTGCTCGGCCGGGGGCTGTGCAATCTCAATCTCTGTACCTGTAATGTATAGTAAGGGAGTGAGCACTGCACATGAAATAGAATAGTAGTTTCTAGATAGACATAACAACTAACCAGGCTAAACACAATTAGCAATTTATCCACATAGGTACAAGTTCATCACAAACATACCATATTTTCCAATTCCATCATTTTATAAGTGTCGATCCCCTTTTTAGTTAATTCCTTTTCACCCCTTTGGTTCCCTTTTATTTATTTTCCCCAATTCCAAAGAAATCCCTTTTTAATCCCTTACCTTTTTCCTTATTCTTTTCCTTTTATTTACGGTGTATGTATGTCTCCACCAAATCGAAGGCCTACATACATACACCAATCACGATGTATGTCTCCACCAAATCGAAGGCCTACATACATCGCTTTTCCATTACCGTTATCTTGTCCAATTTTATTCCCTGTTTCCCTTATTCATTTCCTTTTATTTATGGTGTATGTATGTCTCCTCCAAATCGAAGGCCTACATACATACACCAATCACGATGTATGTCTCCACCAAATCGAAGGCCTACATACATCGCTTTTCCTTTATCGTTTACCTTATTTTATCCATTGTCCTTTCCGTTTTCCTTTTTATTTAGGGTGTATGTATGTCTCCACCAAATCGAAGGCCTACATACATACACCAATCACGATGTATGTCTCCACCAAATCGAAGGCCTACATACATCGCTTTTCCTTTACCGTTTTACCTCTTTATTATTTGGCCACAGGGTCAATACAACCACCTGCGCCGTGCCACAGGGTCAACACAACCACCTGTGACATGTACCATTTTATTTAGGCCACAGGGTCAATACAACCACCTGCGCCGCGCCACAGGGTCAATACAACCACCTGCGCCATGCCACAGGGTCAATACAACCACCTGTGACATTTACCGTTTTTATTTCCTTTCCCTTTTTATTTTCGGTGTATGTATGTCTCCACCAAATCGAAGGCCTACCTACATACACCACCGACGATGTATGTCTCCACCAAATTGAAGGCCTACATACATCGCCCCGTTTACGTTGTATTGTCTCCCCCAAATCGAAGGCCTACAATACAACACCATTTTACGATGTATCGTCTCCCCCAAATCGAAGGCCTACGATACATCACCATGCTTATCCAATGTTAGTTGTCCATATTATATGCCGTTAATTTGTCTACCAATTCCATTTAGTATTTACAAAATTATTCCAAGCACAAGCACCATCATATTCATGATCAAATAACCACAATTCACTTTTCACATAAACAATTAGAGTACAAATAATAACAAACATCACCTTTCATGTAATCATGCAACACCCACATTTCTTTTGCACTAGTCCAAATTATTGATTTAAAATCCTAAATTAGGGGTTCATGCCATTTAATTTTCCTCCATAAAAACCTAACCTTATTCTCTAATTCTTAGAGTTCCATAATTAATAATTAAGCCAAATTTCACATTTTCCTTAGTTTTTGAATTGGGGTTTCTAATTTCCTACCCTAACACATAAACTCCTAGCCAACCATTATATCTAAACACAAACCCTTTCCTAGAACAAGCCAATGCTCACTATATCCACCCCCTTACCTTAACCAAGGATAGGGAGAGCGGAAAAACCCAAGCTTTAGCTCCGAACGCTCCCAAAACAAAGAGCTCCCAAGCCAAGAAGATGGAGAGAGTGATGATACTCTTCCCTAAGCCATAGAAACGAGAGCGATGAAGAGATTGTGACACAAAACAAGGGAAATTCGTGCTTCACCAAGAGGTGGGAAGAGAGAGAAAAAATCCAAATTAAAGAGAGAGAAATGAAATCAAGAACATGCATACTTACTTGGAGTGACAAAGAGGGACTTGATGGGGGGTTTTGGAGTGATTCCCTTGAAGCTTGATGGATTTGGGATGAGAGGTTTTGTGCCCTAGAGAGAGGAAATTCGTGCATTTTGGCAAGAACAACGTGTGGATTCGCTTTTATTTTTTTCACAGCAACAGCCTTTAATCGATTAATAATCGATTAAATTGCAGCTTAATCGATTAAGAGGCGATTAAGCTGCACAATTTTTTCAGTATCCAGACTTTGAAAGGCCATAACTTCTTCGTTAACCGTTGGATCTTCCTCAAATTTTAAAGCAAGCTTCCTCACCTATCCTACTTCACATCCAACGGTGGAATTTGTGTTTAGAGTTTTAAATCTTTTATTTTGAATTTCCTAATATAGGGTGTTTATAACACCAAAAACATCGCTTCTAACGCTCTTTTGTTCATCTTTCAACCTCCCTTTTGATGCCAATGCTTCTTGATTCCTTTATGGCATTCAAAGAACTCCTAATCCATCATTTTACATCCTTTTTAGAATAATCCTTACTTCCAAATCTTATTGTTATTCTAAATATTATTTGAATTAAAATTCGGGATGTTACATTTCTCCCCCACTTATTAGAATTTCGTCCCCGAAATTCCGTTGAATTCCGTAACTGGAGAACCATCCAATTGGTAAAGCTTCTGACTATGGTTTTCACTTTCCTACGATTTTTTTTTATTTCCCGCTCCAGGTGTGGTTAGGGTCATGCCTATTTAAATGCTTGTCCTTTAATACAATGTATCTCCTCTATCTGGATAGGATCGTCAGTTTTCTTTTTATTAAAGTTCCATCTCCCATTCCTTGGATTGAAATCCTCCCCCACTTAGCATTGACATACTTGGTTATATCCATGCTAGGGGGTATGCTCATTCGTTGCTCAGAATAGAGTACACAGGTTCCCAACCGGTATCCAAAGCTGAAAAGAGGTCATGTTGTTCAGTTTTCTATGACTTGGCGAATTCTCACCTATGCATCTGAGATGCTTGGAACTTGAAGAGAGTGAAGATGAAAAGAAGAAACATGAAGCACTCAAGGATGAGTCTCATGGTCTTTGCACGATGACCCAGGATGGACTGGATACATGTCAAGCAAGAAGACAATGCAGATTATCCCCAAAGTGTGCGTTTTCAGCAAAGAGTCGTCGAAGGATGCGTTTTCTATGGATCTGCGGCTGATTGATTGGTCTCGGTCAACCGGGGTCCTGTCAAATGCACAGAGTCCCAAAAGACTTAGATTATCACTTGCGGTGTTCCGACATAATATCTTAATTGAGATTCCATTTCGCGACTTCACTTTTATCCCGTTCACCTTTTATTCCTTCAAGTGAGTCTAGCAAAGTCACTCTTAAAATCAATCTTCACCATACTCGCATTCTACTTCGATGCTACTTCCTTCCCGTTCGTTTAATAATTTCAATTCGGTATAGGAATTCCTAAAGATCGATTTCACTTGAGGGCCAAGGTCAAGGTCTAGTTGTTATTTCTCAATTCGGTGTTATTTTTAGGAGGTCTTGTTTTATCCCTAGTTTAACTCTCATTCGATCCTCCGCGGAGCGGTAGGAATTATTTGTTTAGTAGTCCTATGGCTTATGGTATGATTACTAGTTATTGTCGCTCGGATAGGATCCGAATTGAGCCGTCAAGTCTCCCCCACTTAGTATCAACATACCTGAGTAAGTCGAAGGCAGGGAAGAAACTGGGTTGATTCCAAGAATTGATTAGCTAGGTTCTTAATTGGTTGGCGAGGTGGTACATGGGATTAAGTTGACTGCTAATCGGTATTATTGGTGTTGTTTCGAATTTTCTAGGATATAATGGCTCTTCATACTTACGTATACGGCTAAGTTCTCATACAAGTTAGAGAGGTGGTTCGATCATTTAGTTGGATGTTCTCGGTGGAAATATAGAATATGAGTGTCTTGAATGGGGTTGGTTTGCGAATTACTGTTTACGAGTCTTAGTAAAGATCCTATAGGATTAACGTTCAATCGGGCTTTCGACAGAGATAGAATTCCTAGATGGTTTATTCGGATCTCAACTAGGTAATTGCAATAATATAGCATGTCAATAAACGTGAAGACCGAGGTGGTCAGTCCCAATCTCACATTTATCAACTGTACATCACTGCGTTATTGAATGATAGCATTATCTTTTAACAGGTGCAAGAGAAAGGATGACCAATCCTGACCCTACAGTCTATTAGAGAACGACACTATCACCAGGTTTTTGGTTAGGTCTCTTGTTACGGTCTTATAACTTAGTAAGGTTTTTCCTACGTGTTCCTTTAGATGGTACTCAAGATTGGATTGAAGATGAGTCTTTCTTAGGTTTCACAACTTCTAGAAATACAGGATTAGGAATTTAAAATTCCAAGAGAATTGATTTAGGATGTTCTACACTAAAACTTAATAGAGATGCAGATTGACAGTACCTAAAAATGTATATCTAAATTTTTAGAATCGTCTCGTACCTTTTGTTGATTTGGCCCTGATCTCCTTAAGTAGTTGTACCGCAGACCTTAAGGGTGTGGACCATGAAACTGATATTGTCGGAATGTAAGGTTGAGACGTCCAGGACGAAGTCCTGTGTCATTGAGTAATCCCTCTGGAGCTGTGTCTGGTATGATCGCCGACACTCCATGAAAGATGTGACAAGACTCGCCACCGAATATTAGTACATCTCCCGATCCCAAAATAATTCTTTCTGTTTTCCTTGGATCTCTCTGATCTCCGTAGAGAAACTCAGCCGAGTCACCAATGCAGAACGATACTACCGGTATCCCTCTTTGCAAGCTTCCAACACTTTCGTCACGGTCCTGATGAAGACCAAGCTTTCCATTCCCTTCATAGAAATTGACAATGCAGACATCAGGGGACATGGAAGGGAGTATGTCCTCCACTTCACTTACACCGCATTCCTTCTCAATTGACGATTGTGCTTCTTGCATCGCTCCCATAACCAGCTGGATGAAATGGTCAGGAACGTTGGGCGGTTCGCTTCCATCAATTACCCTTTTGTGTCCATATACTCGGGTTTGAGGATTCCAGTGTAAGCCGAGGCACATCATTTTCAGTCGGAGTCTGGCTCCGCTTGTAAAGCCTGGTTGATAAAAACCTCCAGGACCTAAGCCCATCTCACGACAGTTCTTTACTACGCCCACCTGTTCTTCATTAGTCAAGTGTTGCTTCAAGAGAACCATTCCCGGTCTCAAAATTATATTCTTCTTCTCACCAACTTTCACCCCCACGTGTTGCTCCTTGTCTCCAATAGTCGATCTAAGCTCACCCATTGCAGCAGTTTGCCCTTCTTGAAAACAGATGTCATACGGCTTAGATTTCAAAGAATCAGCCGGGGAATTGATCTTGCGATCAGTAGCCGAACTGCTAGCAGGAGAATGGGAGAGCTGATTCTCCATGTTGCTACAATGTGGCAACAAAGGATTCTGTTGATGCGGACATGTATATAATTTAGTACACAACTACATAGGGTTTTATAACTATAAACCTAAGTAACTAATATAGAACTTGACACTATCTATTGGTTACTCGCTTGTTGAGTAAACCACAGGAGTTATGAGTTTAAACTCCAAAGGCCGAGGAAAAACTGCTCTGATACCATAAATGTAACACCCTTATAATTGCTACCCTTAACTCCCAAATATTAAAAATGTGTACTTAAAAATTCCTTTTTAAAATAATAAAATCACCCGTCAAACGGACGGAGTTTAGTCTGTTTTTCGGACTAATCCAAAAATTCAATCTGTGGTAAACAATTTTAATTAAACAACCAATAGCCAGCAGGGCTTCAGATAATATTTCTAAAACATATCCAGGCCCAATGGGCTCCAAAAATATCAGAGTGCATAATTAATCAGAGTAATAGCGGGAATACTAAGTTTGAGTATTGAAACCAAAAGTTATAACTTTAGCAAAGCAAAACCATCCTAAGCCTCATTCGAGATATGCATATTAAATTTACATCAAAATAACATAAGAGGCTTAGGCCCATATTATATTCTAAATCCCATAATAACCCTACTTTCCCTGTAAGGGAAAGTACTCCTGCTCGGCCGGGGGCTGTGCAATCTCAATCTCTGTACCTGTAATGTATAGTAAGGGAGTGAGCACTGCACATGAAATAGAATAGTAGTTTCTAGATAGACATAACAACTAACCAGGCTAAACACAATTAGCAATTTATCCACATAGGTACAAGTTCATCACAAACATACCATATTTTCCAATTCCATCATTTTATAAGTGCCGATCCCCTTTTTAGTTAATTCCTTTTCACCCCTTTGGTTCCCTTTTATTTATTTTCCCCAATTCCAAAGAAATCCCTTTTTAATCCCTTACCTTTTTCCTTATTCTTTTCCTTTTATTTACGGTGTATGTATGTCTCCACCAAATCGAAGGCCTACATACATACACCAATCACGATGTATGTCTCCACCAAATCGAAGGCCTACATACATCGCTTTTCCATTACCGTTATCTTGTCCAATTTTATTCCCTGTTTCCCTTATTCATTTCCTTTTATTTATGGTGTATGTATGTCTCCTCCAAATCGAAGGCCTACATACATACACCAATCACGATGTATGTCTCCACCAAATCGAAGGCCTACATACATCGCTTTTCCTTTACCGTTTACCTTATTTTATCCATTGTCCTTTCCGTTTTCCTTTTTATTTAGGGTGTATGTATGTCTCCACCAAATCAAAGGCCTACATACATACACCAATCACAATGTATGTCTCCACCAAATCGAAGGCCTACATACATCGCTTTTCCTTTACCGTTTTACCTCTTTATTATTTGGCCACAGGGTCAATACAACCACCTGCGCCGTGCCACAGGGTCAACACAACCACCTGTGACATGTACCATTTTATTTAGGCCACAGGGTCAATACAATCACCTGCGCCGCGCCACAGGGTCAATACAACCACCTGCGCCATGCCACAGGGTCAATACAACCACCTGTGACATTTACCGTTTTTATTTCCTTTCCCTTTTTATTTTCTGTGTATGTATGTCTCCACCAAATCGAAGGCCTACCTACATACACCACCGACGATGTATGTCTCCACCAAATCGAAGGCCTACATACATCGCCCCGTTTACGTTGTATTGTCTCCCCCAAATCGAAGGCCTACAATACAACACCATTTTACGATGTATCGTCTCCCCCAAATCGAAGGCCTACGATACATCACCATGCTTATCCAATGTTAGTTGTCCATATTATATGCCATTAATTTGTCTACCAATTCCATTTAGTATTTACAAAATTATTCCAAGCACAAGCACCATCATATTCATGATCAAATAACCACAATTCACTTTTCACATAAACAATTAGAGTACAAATAATAACAAACATCACCTTTCATGTAATCATGCAACACCCATATTTCTTTTGCACTAGTCCAAATTATTGATTTAAAATCCTAAATTAGGGGTTCATGCCATTTAATTTTCCTCCATAAAAACCTAACCTTATTCTCTAATTCTTAGAGTTCCATAATTAATAATTAAGCCAAATTTCACATTTTCCTTAGTTTCTGAATTGGGGTTTCTAATTTCCTACCCTAACACATAAACTCCTAGCCAACCATTATATCTAAACACAAACCCTTTCCTAGAACAAGCCAATGCTCACTATATCCACTCCCTTACCTTAACCAAGGATAGGGAGAGCGGAAAAACCCAAGCTTTAGCTCCGAACGCTCCCAAAACAAAGAGCTCCCAAGCCAAGAAGATGGAGAGAGTGATGATACTCTTCCCTAAGCCATAGAAACGAGAGCGATGAAGAGATTGTGACACAAAACAAGGGAAATTCGTGCTTCACCAAGAGGTGGGAAGAGAGAGAAAAAATCCAAATTAAAGAGAGAGAAATGAAATCAAGAACATGCATACTTACTTGGAGTGACAAAGAGGGACTTGATGGGGGGTTTTGGAGTGATTCCCTTGAAGCTTGATGGATTTGGGATGAGAGGTTTTGTGCCCTAGAGAGAGGAAATTCGTGCATTTTGGCAAGAACAACGTGTGGATTCGCTTTTATTTTTTTCACAGCAACAGCCTTTAATCGATTAATAATCGATTAAATTGCAGCTTAATCGATTAAGAGGCGATTAAGCTGCACAATTTTTTCAGTATCCAGACTTTGAAAGGCCATAACTTCTTCGTTAACCGCTGGATCTTCCTCAAATTTTAAAGCAAGCTTCCTCACCTATCCTACTTCACATCCAACGGTGGAATTTGTGTTTAGAGTTTTAAATCTTTTATTTTGAATTTCCTAATATAGGGTGTTTATAACACCAAAAACATCGCTTCTAACGCTCTTTTGTTCATCTTTCAACCTCCCTTTTGATGCCAATGCTTCTTGATTCCTTTATGGCATTCAAAGAACTCCTAATCCATCATTTTACATCCTTTTTAGAATAATCCTTACTTCCAAATCTTATCGTTATTCTAAATATTATTTGAATTAAAATTCGGGATGTTACAATTATGGTAGTATTAATTTTGGGTCAAAGATTTATTTTATTTTATTTTCGCCAAGTGTATTCTCCAGCCAATATCCAAAAATTAATTCCTTTTTAGACATAAAGATCATCACAGTGGGTTTGGCATCTACCAACAAATCTTTTTGATACTCACAAAGGAATCAAACCTCTGACATCATGTTTAAAAAACTAGATCGTTTACCGACAATGCTGAGTCTTGTTGCTTGCTTGGGTCAAACAAATTAATTATTACTTTATTATGAATATCTATGGAAAATAATTTATTTCTCAGTCCAATGTAATAAATGAATTTCGTACTACCCCATTAATTATTATTAATTGTACATTGCGCAATGCATTTAATACTCCATTCGTTTTTTCCTATTTTTGTAAAAGGGTATCCTTTTTTGCCTCTATCAACAAAGACATGGATTGAACCCTAACATCATCCTTAAAGAACTCAGTCATTTGACTATTATGTCAGGCCTTGTTGGTGTATTTACCTAAATTACAAAGATAAATTAAAAGAAGGTATTTACATTTTAACAATAAAATTTTTCCTTCTTAACTTAGCTTGTACTTGAAATTTCGCAAATGTATTGTTTCAAAAATTAACAAAGGGAAAATAAGATTAAAAAGCAATAAATAATCCTAAAAAATACAAAGTGACATATAAATAGAATTTTTTATTTTTGATCGTTGGTAATAAAAAATTTTATTTACCAAAAAAAAAAGAAAAATAGAATTTTTTAAGTATACAATTAATAAATTGATTGTGGGAAGTAAATGATTTTGAAGACAAAAACCAAATAATTTTTTTCGATTCTTCATCCTTTCCATTTTAATTCACCTTTATGTTTTTTTTAAGGACAAAATTTGACAAGAAGGGGAGATTGGGAAAATTTTGAAGCTAACAGGAATCAAATCAAATGCTTGTATTTTATATTTTGTAACTCTTAACAACAAAACTATTTGTTTAGGACAATTTAAATTTTAAGAAAATCATTGAAAGTGTCAAACACCGATATGAAGTGCTAAATTTTAAAGATAGAATTAAGTTCAAGCATTTAAATTATTTAATACTTTAAATATTACGACAGTATTAATTTTGGGTCAAAGTTTTTTTCTTATTGGCCGAAAGTGCATTCAACATCTAATCGTCTATGAAGTGTATCGATCATCAAAGTAGGTTTTACGTTTATCAAAAACGATTATTTCATATGCATGAGGTGGATCGAACCCCCTGCCGTCTTGCTTAAAAAATCAAATATTTACTAACTATGTAGAATCTTGTTTATTGAGTCAAAGATTAAAATAATTAACTTATTGTCAATGGTTATTAAATATAATTTATATATCCAAACAATGTAATAAATAAATTTTGTGGATCAGAGAGGGCTAATTTTGTGGCGTGTTGTTAGAGTACATCCATCTCAACTAAAAAAAAATGTTTACCAATCTCAACCGTTGAATATTTTTTTCGAAGTAATCTCAATCATTGAATATAATAAAATATTAAAATCATTAAACCTTAATTCTTGAATTTACATTAGAATTTACTCTAAATTCGTGCCATTGTGCTTCTGAAAAAATGTTATTTTCACTTATGATGAGACTTACCAAACTAATAAAATACTATAGCACTTCCCTCAAATGATTAGAAATGTATTAGTATTTCTTATCTTGTTAGTAAATGCTTTATTTGTTTGTTCGCCACTTATACACCCTGCTTGGATACTAATCCAAAAGAAATAAGTTGTATGTGGGATAGTTTATGGGTATCCTTCCAAATCATACATATATCAATCATATGTGTAAAGCTTAGGGAAAAGGCCAACACGTTTAGAAAATTAATATACTAGGGTAGGTGGTTTGAATCGAAATATAGTTATAAGTTTTCGAGTTCTCCATACATTATTCAAACAAATGAATAAATTGGAGTGCCAATACTATATTATGATCAATTTAAGTGAAATCTTGCACAATTTACACACTCACACGTGACTCACATCGAACATATAATTGAAGGTGTTTTTTAAAAAATCTCACAATTTAACATATATCTCAGGAGAATATTTCTTTGGGATGTTTATTTTTCTATATCTAGTTGAGATGAGACAAACAATATGATTTATTATCTATTATGATCTTCTACCTGCAACAAAATCTAGATAAAACCTATTTATGTTCGTTTCCTTATTTCTATATTTAATATAAAATAAATGGCATCGTTCAAACTAGTTAGTTTTATAACTCTTGAAGGGAGCTCTAAAACATGTAACCCTCCATGTGAAGATAAATGGCATCGTCCAAAGTTATTCATATTAGTATTTTCCTTCTGTATTTTTTTAGCGAGATTTTCATTTCATAGAAAAGTAGCAACTAGAATACAAATTCAGGGTGAAATATGACAGAACTCCAAATTTGAAATGAACATTTTTATTGATAGAAAAAGAAATTACACGATGTACAACAATAAAAATGCCACCCTAGAGACCAAAGTCTCCTATAACACATACAATACAACAATGGCTTGATGTGCACAGACTAAGTCTCATACAGATACCAAATTATACAAATAACAACATAAATGAGTGTCAACCATTGCACAACACATTGTATAATAAATAATACTTTCCTAATAACCACTTAACTTCTAATAATTGACTACACAAGATTTTCCCCCAAATATTTGATACTACCACATCCTAACAACTGTCTAAACCATTTAAATAACCAAATCTACCACATGACAGATAGGTGGTTCCTATCATTTACGACCCCAAGAAAATCAGCCGTGTCCTCAAGGTGAATATTGGAAATTGACTAATCAGGATAGACTCCTTCACTTGGGTTGTGTCTACAATTGACATTACTCTTTGCACTTTCTCTGCAACTGTTTGGATTACCATTGTACAATGATTTGGGTCTGGAGGCTCCGGTGGTGGACATTGGGTGAACATATGTGAGACACCGAACTCAGCCACCCTATACACTTCAGAGGACAAACAGATGTCTAGCATGCACACTCTTTTATCACACTCTCCAAATAATAACACAAATATATTGTTCAAGAGACCAATGTCTCCTACTTCACACACAAGACAACAATGCTTGTTGTCTCAGAGGTTACAAAGAATGTTCTGTGTCCCAAACTCTCAAAATAACAACATAAATGATTGCCTACCATTGCACAACACATTATACAATAAAAATAACTTCTCCTAATAAACACTTAACTACTAATAAATGACTACATAAGATTTACACCCAAATACTTGATACTACCATATCCTAACAAATGTCTAAACTGTAACAACCCAAATTTCTATCTCTTTTATTTTATTGAATGAGAATAACAGAATTAATTTTTTTTGCGAAAATAGTTTCAACTTGGTTAATCAGAATGCGGAAGAAATTAACATTGACTGGAAATAAAAATTACAAACATTCGAAACATCAAATAACAGTACATAGCAATAGTTCAAGTACAACTTCAAATAAAGGTAGACTCTGAGTTATTTTATTTAATCTTATAGCTATAACCCAGAGCAAGGTTCCAAACTCCAATGCGGTAAGGGAATGTATCCCTTTGACCCACTGTCTCCTCTAATTAAACGTTGCATCGCCATTACCTACATGCAAGGGCAGGGAGTAAGTCATAGCTAATCACGTTAAAACAAATGATAAATAATAGAGGCTAAAAACTTACAATCACATATAAACAACGAAGTCACAAAATGCATGTACATATGTCAAGACATTTTAATTCACACATTAATCTTGTAATTAGTGGCATGATGTATGTCTATCTAGAATCCATATCCCATGGCATCACAGTTTGGAGGCAGGTAGGACTTACGAGCTTCCTTCGCTCAGCACTATCGATTTACGAGCTTCCTTCGCCAAGAACTTACGACTTACAGGCTTCCTTCGCCAAGAACTTACGACTTACAGGTTCCCATCTCCAAGCGTATTCGACTTATAGGCTTCCTTCGCCAAGCGTAACTAGTATAAGGGAAATCCTGTAACATCCCAAATTTTAAACCTAAGTGCAAGTCAATTAATAATAGTTAGAGATAATTGAGATAATAATAATAAAACCATAAATATGTATTAAAATAAGTGTTCAAGCATTAGAAAAGATAAATAATAGTAATATTAGGTTAGGAAAAGAAAGGAGCATTAGATTGAAATTAGAAACAGGCCAGAAAAATATATAATTCGGTATTAAAACATAACGTAGGTTAGAAAATCAAAATAAAATATTTAGGGCTCAAAACAAACTTTTCGCCGTTGGATATGAAAATAAGGATTTTAGGAAGCTTGCTTCCAAATTTGAGCAAGATCCAACGGGTAACGAAGAAGTTATCTGGATTTGAAGCAGGAAGAAAATAGGAGAAAAATAGGAAAATGAATAAATAGGGTACTGGGCAAAATACTCGAGTCTTTTGGAAAAGACTCGAGTGTTCTGGCTAGTTGGAAAATGACTCTTTCAGGCACTACTCGAGTCTTTGTTAAAAGACTCGAGTGTTTTACAGATTTAGAATCGGGGAAATTTGAACTCTCAGGTATACTCGAGTCTTTTGGAAAAGACTCGAGTATTTTTAAAGAAAACACTCGAGTGTTTTGGAAAACACTCGAGTGTTTTGTGCAGACAGTCTTAAAAACGTGTTTCAGCCAACAATCTCATTCATAACTCAACTTCACTCTCTCTCATAGGTCACGAACAGCTCCCCATTCTCTCTCTAGATTTCACCTCAAATCACCATTTCAATCCACAAATAAGCATTGAGAATCAATCCCCAACACATTTAAACACTTAATCTCCCTTCAATCTCTCAAGTTCTTCCACTCTCAATTCATGGGTATGAGTTAGGGCCAACACCCAATTTTGGTTCTCATCTCTCAAGCTCAAGGTAAGTGGAATACAAGCTCTATTCCTCCTTTCCTTCATAGATTTCGAATTTCTCTCCCCAATCTCTAACTAATTTTCCTTTCTATGGTTTCTAGCTCATTCTCTCTCTCTCTCCCATAGCTTTGGAACTCTCTCTCTCTCTACAAGGGTGAGGTAAGGGAGTGGTTATAGTGAGCATTGGTTTGTTCTAGGGAATAGGTTCAAATTAGTTCATAAGAGCTTGCTAGGATTTATATGTTATTTTGGTGTTATTAAATCCCTAGGATTATGAAGGAATAGAGTAGATTGATTTAATTAAAGAAATAAAAAGCAAACTTTGAGAATGTATAGAAATTGGTATGTATTAATGCTAAATGCTCTTTATACTAAATGTTGATTGAATTGGTGAATATGTGTTAATGCGAGTAATTGAATTAATTTGTGAATTTGTTGGAATATGTGTGGATTTTACTTTTATGTGATAATGAAAATAATGTTGCCAACGATTCTAAGTGTGATATTGTTTTGAATACAAATAAATGGAATTATAAAAATGGTTAAAGTTGCAGCTATGATTGATCCTTGGGATACATCGACCCATTAGGTGGCCTGTTAGGTGACAAGTTACCCATTAGGCACAAGTTACCCAATCCAGGTGCAAGTTACCTATTAGGTCCCGTAAATGCCCCGTTAGGCGGGTGTATCCAATGGATCAATCATGCTTCACAATAATAAAAGTTTTGAAAAGAGAAAATGTGAATGTGATGGTAAAAGAGTTGAGATGTTGCTTTTAGTCCTAATGGGTGTCAATCGTGGCCTAATAGGTGGCAAGTTACCTGGATTGGGTGAAAGTCCTAGTGGGTGTGAAATGCCCTAATAGGTGCGCTAATCCCTAATGGTAAAGAAAAGATAAAATGATTTAAAAGATGATAAGATGTGTGTATGTTGTCCTCTGACCGTGAGGAGACATACGATGTTATTTGGGTATGTTAGCCTCTGATTGTGAGGTGACATACGGTGTGTGATTTCAAAAAAAAGGGTATGACGTATGGTTATGAGTTGAAAACGGATTATATGAGTAAGTGAAGGTAATGGACATGGAAATAAAAAGATGAAAAGTGAAACAATATGATAAGTAATGAGAAATATAAATGAAATCTGAAATGGATTGCCAAATTGTAAATGCATGATATTTGACTGTGAATAAATTGTGCTATATGATCTAATTGGTAATTGTGTCTGACTTAGTGGGTAATTATGTCTAATGAGAAACTGCTTTCCTATTTCATGTGCAATGCTCACTCCCTTACTATCCTTTACAGGTACAAAGATTGAGATTGCACTATTACTGGCCGAGCAGGAGTGCACTCCACACTGTGGAGTGTAATTTAGTTTAGAGTGTATTATGGTCATTATATTATAATTAATCTATTTGGGTTTTTGAAATAATCTAATCACTGTAAGCCCGAGTTTGTTATATGTCGTTGTTAGGGCTTGTAAAGTCAATTATTATATTTAGAAGTTGAAATGTTTTTCTGGATTGCACTGGTTTGACAGGTGAAAATTCTAAATTTTTAGGAAGTCCGATAAACAGAGGAAACTCTGTCGGATTTTCATTAAGATTTAAAACAAAATTTTCAAGTCCTAAGTAAAAATCAACTTAATTATTAGTAATTAAACTATATAATTGTGAGGGTGTTACATTATGGTATCAAAGCAGTTTTTCCTCGGCCTTTGGAGTTTGAACTCATAACTCCTGTGGTTTACTCAACAAGCGAGTAACCAATAGATAGTGTCAAGTTCTATATTAGTTACTTAGGTTTATAATTATGAAACCCTATGTAGTTATGTACTAAATTATGTACATGTCTGCACCAACAGAATCCTTTGTTGCCACATTGTAGCAACATGGAAAATCAGCTCTCCCATTCTTCGGCTAGCAGCTCTGCTACTGATCGTAAGATCAATTCCCCAGCTGATTCTTTGAAATCCAAGCCGTATGACATCTGTTTTCAAGAAGGGCAAACTTCTACAATGGGTAAGCTTAGATCGACTATTGAAGACAAGGAGCAACACGTGGGGGTACAAGTTGGTGAGAAGAAGAGTATAATTTTGAGACCGGGAATGGTTCTTCTGAAGCAATACTTGGCTCATGAAGAACATGTGGGCGTAGTCAAGAACTGTCGTGAGATGGGCTTAGGCCCTGGAGGTTTTTATCAACCAGGCTTTACAAGTGGAGCCAGACTCCGACTGAAAATGATGTGCCTTGGCTCAGACTGGAGTCCTCAAACACGAGTATATGGACCCAAAAGGGTAGTTGATGGAAGCGAACCACCCAATATTCCTGATCATTTCATTCAGTTGGTTATGGGAGCGATGCAAGAAGCACAATCTTTGATTGAGAAGGAATGCGGTGTAAGTGAAGTGGAGGACATACTCCCTTCCATGTCCCCTGATGTCTGCATTGTCAATTTCTATGAAGAAAATGGAAAGCTTGGTCTTCATCAGGACCGTGACGAAAGTGTTGGTAGCCTTCAAAGACGGATACCGGTAGTATCATTCTGCATTGGTGACTCAGTTGAGTTTCTCTATGGAGACCAGAGAGATCCAAAGAGAGCAGAAAGAATTATCTTGGGATCGGGTGATGTATTAATATTCGGTGGCGAGTCTCGTCACATCTTTCATGGTGTGTCGGCAATCATACCAGACACAGCCCCAGAGGGATTACTCAATGACACAGGACTTCGTCCTGGACGCCTCAACCTTACCATCCGACAATATCAATTTCCTGGTCCACACACTTGAGGTCTGCGGTACAGCTACTTAAGGAGATCAGGGCCAAACCAACAAAAGGTACGAAACGATTTAAGAACTTAGATAAACACTTTAGGTACTTTCAATCTGCATCACTATTAAGTTTCAGCGTATAATATCCTAAATCAATTATCGTGGAATTTTAAATTCCTAATCCTGTATTTCTAGAAATTGTGAAACCTAAGAAAGACCCATATTCAATCTGATCATGAGTACCATGTAAAGGAACACGTAGGAAAAACTTTATTTAGTTATAAGACCGTAACAAGAAGACCTAACCAAAAACCAAGTGATAGTGTTGTCCTCTAATAGAGTGTAAGGTCCGGATTAGTCATCCTTTCTCTTGCATCTGTTAAAAGATAATGCTATCATTTCATAACGCAGTGATGTACAGTTGATAAAGGTGAGATTGGGACTGACTACCTCGGTCTTCGCGTTTATTAACTGACGACAGCATTGCAAATCTTGAAGAACGTGATGATGTACTGTTGCTAGATGAAGGATTGAGATTAGCTACCCCAGTCCTTGCATTTATTGGCGGATATATCATTGCAAACCTCTCAAATCTGATTAGATCCATTGACAAAGGAAATTCCGACCTGAAGAAGGTCAAATCGAGTTCAAGCTCACTAGAAATCTTGTGGAAATTCGTTACAAGCGATCGTGCGACAAATCTATCCATGACAATCCTCTCTATTATAGGAGCATAGAGAGATGTAAGTACGTGAAACCGCCACATCTTAGAAAACCCAACAAGTAGTTCATCCAATCTTGTTGTTCGAATCCGTCTCCTAGTCGAAAAGTAGAACCACTAATTCTCAACATCTGCTCAGTTACCCCTTGGTATCGATCTACGTAGGTATGTTGATACTAAGTAGGGGAGAACCTTATAGTCCTACCCGAAACCCATCCGAGCGATGGTAAAGAATGAGAACGACAGCCGAGCAGAACTAGAACGCAAACTACCTTAGTGTATCCATAGAAACATCAAGACCAAAAACGGATGAGATGTCGAACATCCGCTGTTATCTCTTCCCACACTTTGGAAAGGTATAATAAACTTGCACAGGCCACCAATATCTCTCAAGTTGATGATGATATTATGTCGGGCATCAACCCAACCTTTAACAATGTTACCCTCACCAATGGTTGCCCAAGACCGTTATTCTTAAAAACCTTACGAAAGCCGCTAAGAAGATCATTAGGAACTGGTGGAGAACTAACCTCAAACGAGTTAGGATAAATCCGAACAAACACGGAACTGAGAAGTAGAATTAGATCTTGACCCCTATTCCCAAGTATAAACCAATCTTAGCTTCTTTCGAAACGAAGCGGAGCAAGGAAGCGAGTAAGCTATAACGACAATGAAATAGGAATTGGATGAGTCAAGTTGAACGTCGGACCGACTCTTGCTAAATTCAAGCAAGGAAATGAAGTGCTAGGATTTCTTCAAGTGTTGTGATTAGGAGAACTGCAACATGACGACAATGCCATTCTTAGAGTCTCAGGACTCTATATTGTGGCCCGAATGACCAAAAACCTTGGGTTTCCCACACAGAAGAATAAACGAGAGTCTGAATCAAAGAGAGTGAACATTTTAGGGAACGAGCGGGAGTTGTGGAAATTAAGTCTCTTGGACCAAGACCGAGTAGGGGAGTAAATGACGAAGAGATGCAAGGTTGTGATACATTAATTTCCAAGGGTTTGTTATCTCCCTAGATTACTCGATGGAATTTCGGGGACGAAATTCAAATAAGTAGGCGAAAAATGTAACATCCCAAATTTTAAACCTAAGTGAGTGTCAATTAATAATAGTTAGAGATAATTGAGATAATAATAATAAAACCATAAATATGTATTAAAATAAGTGTTCAAGCATTAGAAAAGATAAATAATAGTAATATTGGGTTAGGAAAAGAAAGGAGCATTAGATTGAAGTTAGAAACAGGCCAGAAAAATAGATAATTCGGTATTAAAACATAACGTAGGTTAGAAAATCAAAATAAAAGATTTAGGGCTCAAAACAAACTTTCCACCGTTGGATTTGAAAATAAGGATTTTAGGAAGCTTGCTTCCAAATTTGAGCAAAATCCAACGGGTAACGAAGAAGTTATCTCGATTTGAAGCAGGAAGAAAATAGGAGGAAAATAGGAAAATGAATAAATAGGGTACTGGGCAAAATACTCGAGTCTTTTGGAAAAGACTCGAGTGTTCTGGCTAGTTGGAAAATGACTCTTTCAGGCACTATTCGAGTCTTTGTGAAAAGACTCGAGTGTTTTACAGATTTAGAATCGGGGAAATTTGAACTCTCAGGTATACTCGAGTCTTTTGGAAAAGACTCGAGTATTTTTAAAGGAAACACTCGAGTCTTTTGGAAAACACTCGAGTGTTTTGTGCAGACAGTCTTAAAAACGTGTTTCAGCCAACAATCTCATTCATAACTCAACTTCACTCTCTCTCCTAGGTCACGAACAGCTCCCCATTCTCTCTCTAGATTTCACCTCAAATCACCATTTCAATCCACAAATAAGCATTGAGAATCAATCCCCAACACATTTAAACACTTAATCTCCCTTCAATCTCTCAAGTTCTTCCACTCTCAATTCATGGGTATGAGTTAGGGCCAACACCCAATTTTGGTTCTCATCTCTCAAGCTCAAGGTAAGTGGAATACAAGCTCTATTCCTCCTTTCCTTCATAGATTTCGAATTTCTCTCCCCAATCTCTAACTAATTTTCCTTTCTATGGTTTCTAGCTCATTCTCTCTCTCTCTCTCCCATAGCTTTGGAACTCTCTCTCTCTCTCTACAAGGGTGAGGTAAGGGAGTGGTTATAGTGAGCATTGGTTTGTTCTAGGGAATAGGTTCAAATTAGTTCATAAGAGCTTGCTAGGATTTGTATGTTATTTTGGTGTTATTAAATCCCTAGGATTATGAAGGAATAGAGTAGATTGATTTAATTAAAGAAATAAAAAGCAAACTTTGAGAATGTATAGAAATTAGTATGTATTAATGCTAAATGCTCTTTATACTAAATGTTGATTGAATTGGTGAATATGTGTTAATGCGAGTAATTGAATTAATTTGTGAATTTGTTGGAATATGTGTGGATTTTACTTTTATGTGATAATGCAAATAATGTTGCCAACGATTCTAAGTGTGATATTGTTTTGAATACAAATAAATGGAATTATAAAAATTGTTAAAGTTGCACCTATGATTGATCCTTGGGATACATCGACATATTAGGTGCCCTGTTAGGTGACAAGTTACCCATTAGGCACAAGTTACCCAATCCAGGTGCAAGTTACCTATTAGGTCCCGTAAATGCCCCGTTAGGCGGGTGTATCCAATGGATCAATCATGCTTCACAATAATAAAAGTTTTGAAAAGAGAAAATGTGAATGTGATGGTAAAAGAGTTGAGATGTTGCTTTTAGTCCTAATGGGTGTCAACCGTGGCCTAATAGGTGGCAAGTTACCTGGATTGGGTGAAAGTCCTAGTGGGTGTGAAATGCCCTAACAGGTGCGCTAATCCCTAATGGTAAAGAAAAGATAAAATGATTTAAAAGATGATAAGATGTGTGTATGTTGTCCTCTGACCGTGAGGAGACATGCGATGTTATTTGGGTATGTTAGCCTCTGATTGTGAGGTGACATACGGTGTGTGATTTCGAAAAAAAAAAGGGTATGACGTATGGTTATGAGTTGAAAACGGATTATATGAGTAAGTGAAGGTAATAGACATGGAAATAAAAAGATGAAAAGTGAAACAATATGATAAGTAATGAGAAATATAAATGAAATCTGAAATGGATTGCCAAATTGTAAATGCATGATATTTGCCTGTGAATAAATTGTGCAATATGATCTAATTGGTAATTGTGTCTGACTTAGTGGGTAATTATGTCTAATGAGAAACTGCTTTCCTATTTCATGTGCAATGCTCACTCCCTTACTATCCTTTACAGGTACAGAGATTGAGATTGCACTATTACTGGCCGAGCAGGAGTGCACTCCACACCGTGGAGTGTAATTTAGTTTAGAGTGTATTATGGTCATTATATTATAATTAATCTATTTGGGTTTTTGAAATAATCTAATCACTGTAAGCCCGAGTTTGTTATATGTCGTTGTTAGGGCTTGTAAAGTCAATTATTATATTTAGAAGTTGAAATGCTTTTCTGGATTGTACTGGTTTGACAGGTGAAAATTCTAAATTTTTAGGAAGTCCGATAAACAGAGGAAACTCTGTCGGATTTTCATTAAGATTTAAAACAAAATTTTCAAGTCCTAAGTAAAAATCAACTTAATTATTAGTAATTAAACTATATAATTGTGAGGGTGTTACATTATGGTATCAAAGCAGTTTTTCCTCGGCCTTTGGAGTTTGAACTCATAACTCCTGTGGTTTACTCAACAAGCGAGTAACCAATAGATAGTGTCAAGTTCTATATTAGTTACTTAGGTTTATAATTATAAAACCCTATGTAGTTATGTACTAAATTATGTACATGTCTGCACCAACAGAATCCTTTGTTGCCACATTGTAGCAACATGGAGAATCAGCTCTCCCATTCTTCGGCTAGCAGCTCGGCTACTGATCGTAAGATCAATTCCCCAGCTGATTCTTTGAAATCCAAGCCGTATGACATCTGTTTTCAAGAAGGGAAAACTTCTACAATGGGTAAGCTTAGATCGACTATTGAAGACAAGGAGCAACACGTGGGGGTACAAGTTGGTGAGAAGAAGAGTATAATTTTGAGACCGGGAATGGTTCTTCTGAAGCAATACTTGGCTCATGAAGAACACGTGGGCGTAGTCAAGAACTGTCGTGAGATGGGCTTAGGCCCTGGAGGTTTTTATCAACCAGGCTTTACAAGTGGAGCCAGACTCCGACTAAAAATGATGTGCCTTGGCTCAGACTGGAATCCTCAAACACGAGTATATGGACCCAAAAGGGTAGTTGATGGAAGCGAACCACCCAATATTCCTGATCATTTCATTCAGTTGGTTTTGGGAGCGATGCAAGAAGCACAATCTTTGATTGAGAAGGAATGCGGTGTAAGTGAAGTGGAGGACATACTCCCTTCCATGTCCCCTGATGTCTGCATTGTCAATTTCTATGAAGAAAATGGAAAGCTTGGTCTTCATCAGGACCGTGACGAAAGTGTTGGTAGCCTTCAAAGACGGATACCGGTAGTATCATTCTGCATTGGTGACTCAGTTGAGTTTCTCTATGGAGACCAGAGAGATCCAAAGAGAGCAGAAAGAATTATCTTGGGATCGGGTGATGTATTAATATTCGGTGGCGAGTCTCGTCACATCTTTCATGGTGTGTCGGCAATCATACCAGACACAGCCCCAGAGGGATTACTCAATGACACAGGACTTCGTCCTGGACGCCTCAACCTTACCATCCGACAATATCAATTTCCTGGTCCACACACTTGAGGTCTGCGGTACAGCTACTTAAGGAGATCAGGGCCAAACCAACAAAAGGTACGAAACGATTTAAGAACTTAGATAAACACTTTAGGTACTTTCAATCTGCATCACTATTAAGTTTCAGCGTATAATATCCTAAATCAATTATCGTGGAATTTTAAATTCCTAATCCTGTATTTCTAGAAATTGTGAAACCTAAGAAAGACCCATATTCAATCTGATCATGAGTACCATGTAAAGGAACACGTAGGAAAAACTTTATTTAGTTATAAGACCGTAACAAGAAGACCTAACCAAAAACCAAGTGATAGTGTTGTCCTCTAATAGAGTGTAAGGTCCGGATTAGTCATCCTTTCTCTTGCATCTGTTAAAAGATAATGCTATCATTTCATAACGCAGTGATGTACAGTTGATAAAGGTGAGATTGGGACTGACTACCTCGGTCTTCGCGTTTATTAACTGACGACAGCATTGCAAATCTTGAAGAACGTGATGATGTACTGTTGCTAGATGAAGGATTGAGATTAGCTACCCCAGTCCTTGCATTTATTGGCGGATATATCATTGCAAACCTCTCAAATCTGATTAGATCCATTGACAAAGGAAATTCCGACCTGAAGAAGGTCAAATCGAGTTCAAGCTCACTAGAAATCTTGTGGAAATTCGTTACAAGCGATCGTGCGACAAATCTATCCATGACAATCCTCTCTATTATAGGAGCATAGAGAGATGTAAGTACGTGAAACCGCCACATCTTAGAAAACCCAACAAGTAGTTCATCCAATCTTGTTGTTCGAATCCGTCTCCTAGTCGAAAAGTAGAACCACTAATTCTCAACATCTGCTCAGTTACACCTTGGTATCGATCTACGTAGGTATGTTGATACTAAGTAGGGGAGAACCTTATAGTCCTACCCGAAACCCATCCGAGCGATGGTAAAGAATGAGAACGACAGCCGAGCAGAACTAGAACGCAAACTACCTTAGTGTATCCATAGAAACATCAAGACCGAAAACGGATGAGATGTCGGACATCCGCTGTTATCTCTTCCCACACTTTGGAAAGGTATAATAAACTTGCACAGGCCACCAATATCTCTCAAGTTGATGATGATATTATGTCGGGCATCAACCCAACCTTTAACAATGTTACCCTCAACAATGGTTGCCCAAGACCGTTATTCTTAAAAACCTTACGAAAGCCGCTAAGAAGATCATTAGGAACTGGTGGAGAACTAACCTCAAACGAGTTAGGATAAATCCGAACAAACACGGAACTGAGAAGTAGAATTAGATCTTGACCCCTATTCCCAAGTAGAAACCAATCTTAGCTTCTTTCGAAACGAAGCGGAGCTAGGAAGCGAGTAAGCTATAACGACAATGAAATAGGAATTGGATGAGTCAAGTTGAACGTCGGACCGACTCTTGCTAAATTCAAGCAAGGAAATGAAGTGCTAGGAGTTCTTCAAGTGTTGTGATTAGGAGAACTGCAACATGACAACAATGCCATTCTTAGAGTCTCAGGACTCTATATTGTGGCCCGAATGACCAAAAACCTTGGGTTTCCCACACAGAAGAATAAACGAGAGTCTGAATCAAAGAGAGTGAACATTTTAGGGAACGAGCGGGAGTTGTGGAAATTAAGTCTCTTGGACCAAGACCGAGTAGGGGAGTAAACGACGAAGAGATGCAAGGTTGTGATACATTAATTTCCAAGGGTTTGTTATCTCCCTAGATTACTCGATGGAATTTCGAGGACGAAATTCAAATAAGTAGGGGAGAAATGTAACATCCCAAATTTTAAACCTAAGTGCAAGTCAATTAATAATAGTTAGAGATAATTGAGATAATAATAATAAAACCATAAATATGTATTAAAATAAGTGTTCAAGCATTAGAAAAGATAAATAATAGTAATATTGGGTTAGGAAAAGAAAGGAGCATTAGATTGAAGTTAGAAACAGGCCAGAAAAATAGATAATTCGGTATTAAAATATAACGTAGGTTAGAAAATCCAAATAAAAGATTTAGGGCTCAAAACAAACTTTCCACCGTTGGATATGAAAATAAGGATTTTAGGAAGCTTGCTTCCAAATTTGAGCAAGATCCAACGGGTAACGAAGAAGTTATCTCGATTTGAAGCAGGAAGAAAATAGGAGGAAAATAGGAAAATGAATAAATAGGGTACTGGGCAAAATACTCGAGTCTTTTGGAAAAGACTCGAGTGTTATGGCTAGTTGGAAAATGACTCTTTCAGGCACTACTCGAGTCTTTGTGAAAAGACTCGAGTGTTTTACAGATTTAGAATCGGGGAAATTTGAACTCTCAGGTATACTCGAGTCTTTTGGAAAAGACTCGAGTATTTTTAAAGGAAACACTCGAGTCTTTTGGAAAACACTCGAGTGTTTTGTGCAGACAGTCTTAAAAACGTGTTTCAGCCAACAATCTCATTCATAACTCAACTTCACTCTCTCTCCTAGGTCACGAACAGCTCCCCATTCTCTCTCTAGATTTCACCTCAAATCACCATTTCAATCCACAAATAAGCATTGAGAATCAATCCCCAACACATTTAAACACTTAATCTCCCTTCAATCTCTCAAGTTCTTCCACTCTCAATTCATGGGTATGAGTTAGGGCCAACACCCAATTTTGGTTCTCATCTCTCAAGCTCAAGGTAAGTGGAATACAAGCTCTATTCCTCCTTTCCTTCATAGATTTCGAATTTCTCTCCCCAATCTCTAACTAATTTTCCTTTCTATGGTTTCTAGCTCATTCTCTCTCTCTCCCATAGCTTTGGAACACTCTCTCTCTCTACAAGGGTGAGGTAAGGGAGTGGTTATAGTGAGCATTGGTTTGTTCTAGGGAATTGGTTCAAATTAGTTCATAAGATCTTGCTAGGATTTATATGTTATTTTGGTGTTATTAAATCCCTAGGATTATGAAGGAATAGAGTAGATTGATTTAATTAAAGAAATAAAAAGCAAACTTTGAGAATGTATAGAAATTGGTATGTATTAATGCTAAATGCTCTTTATACTAAATGTTGATTGAATTGGTGAATATGTGTTAATGCGAGTAATTGAATTAATTTGTGAATTTGTTGGAATATGTGTGGATTTTACTTTTATGTGATAATGCAAATAATGTTGCCAACGATTCTAAGTGTGATATTGTTTTGAATACAAATAAATGGAATTATAAAAATTGTTAAAGTTGCAGCTATGATTGATCCTTGGGATACATCGACATATTAGGTGCCCTGTTAGGTGACAAGTTACCCATTAGGCACAAGTTACCCAATCCAGGTGCAAGTTACCTATTAGGTCCCGTAAATGCCCCGTTAGGCGGGTGTATCCAATGGATCAATCATGCTTCACAATAATAAAAGTTTTGAAAAGAGAAAATGTGAATGTGATGGTAAAAGAGTTGAGATGTTGCTTTTAGTCCTAATGGGTGTCAACCGTGGCCTAATAGGTGGCAAGTTACCTGGATTGGGTGAAAGTCCTAGTGGGTGTGAAATGCCCTAACAGGTGCGCTAATCCCTAATGGTAAAGAAAAGATAAAATGATTTAAAAGATGATAAGATGTGTGTATGTTGTCCTCTGACCGTGAGGAGACATGCGATGTTATTTGGGTATGTTAGCCTCTGATTGTGAGGTGACATACGGTGTGTGATTTCGAAAAAAAAAGGGTATGACGTATGGTTATGAGTTGAAAACGGATTATATGAGTAAGTGAAGGTAATAGACATGGAAATAAAAAGATGAAAAGTGAAACAATATGATAAGTAATGAGAAATATAAATGAAATCTGAAATGGATTGCCAAATTGTAAATGCATGATATTTGCCTGTGAATAAATTGTGCAATATGATCTAATTGGTAATTGTGTCTGACTTAGTGGGTAATTATGTCTAATGAGAAACTGCTTTCCTATTTCATGTGCAATGCTCAGTCCCTTACTATCCTTTACAGGTACAGAGATTGAGATTGCACTATTACTGGCCGAGCAGGAGTGCACTCCACACCGTGGAGTGTAATTTAGTTTAGAGTGTATTATGGTCATTATATTATAATTAATCTATTTGGGTTTTTGAAATAATCTAATCACTGTAAGCCCGAGTTTGTTATATGTCGTTGTTAGGGCTTGTAAAGTCAATTATTATATTTAGAAGTTGAAATGTTTTTCTGGATTGTACTGGTTTGACAGGTGAAAATTCTAAATTTTTAGGAAGTCCGATAAACAGAGGAAACTCTGTCGGATTTTCATTAAGATTTAAAACAAAATTTTCAAGTCCTAAGTAAAAATCAACTTAATTATTAGTAATTAAACTATATAATTGTGAGGGTGTTACATTATGGTATCAAAGCAGTTTTTCCTCGGCCTTTGGAGTTTGAACTCATAACTCCTGTGGTTTACTCAACAAGCGAGTAACCAATAGATAGTGTCAAGTTCTATATTAGTTACTTAGGTTTATAATTATAAAACCCTATGTAGTTATGTACTAAATTATGTACATGTCTGCACCAACAGAATCCTTTGTTGCCACATTGTAGCAACATGGAGAATCAGCTCTCCCATTCTTCGGCTAGCAGCTCGGCTACTGATCGTAAGATCAATTCCCCAGCTGATTCTTTGAAATCCAAGCCGTATGACATCTGTTTTCAAGAAGGGAAAACTTCTACAATGGGTAAGCTTAGATCGACTATTGAAGACAAGGAGCAACACGTGGGGGTACAAGTTGGTGAGAAGAAGAGTATAATTTTGAGACCGGGAATGGTTCTTCTGAAGCAATACTTGGCTCATGAAGAACACGTGGGCGTAGTCAAGAACTGTCGTGAGATGGGCTTAGGCCCTGGAGGTTTTTATCAACCAGGCTTTACAAGTGGAGCCAGACTCCGACTAAAAATGATGTGCCTTGGCTCAGACTGGAATCCTCAAACACGAGTATATGGACCCAAAAGGGTAGTTGATGGAAGCGAACCACCCAATATTCCTGATCATTTCATTCAGTTGGTTTTGGGAGCGATGCAAGAAGCACAATCTTTGATTGAGAAGGAATGCGGTGTAAGTGAAGTGGAGGACATACTCCCTTCCATGTCCCCTGATGTCTGCATTGTCAATTTCTATGAAGAAAATGGAAAGCTTGGTCTTCATCAGGACCGTGACGAAAGTGTTGGTAGCCTTCAAAGACGGATACCGGTAGTATCATTCTGCATTGGTGACTCAGTTGAGTTTCTCTATGGAGACCAGAGAGATCCAAAGAGAGCAGAAAGAATTATCTTGGGATCGGGTGATGTATTAATATTCGGTGGCGAGTCTCGTCACATCTTTCATGGTGTGTCGGCAATCATACCAGACACAGCCCCAGAGGGATTACTCAATGACACAGGACTTCGTCCTGGACGCCTCAACCTTACCATCCGACAATATCAATTTCCTGGTCCACACACTTGAGGTCTGCGGTACAGCTACTTAAGGAGATCAGGGCCAAACCAACAAAAGGTACGAAACGATTTAAGAACTTAGATAAACACTTTAGGTACTTTCAATCTGCATCACTATTAAGTTTCAGCGTATAATATCCTAAATCAATTATCGTGGAATTTTAAATTCCTAATCCTGTATTTCTAGAAATTGTGAAACCTAAGAAAGACCCATATTCAATCTGATCATGAGTACCATGTAAAGGAACACGTAGGAAAAACTTTATTTAGTTATAAGACCGTAACAAGAAGACCTAACCAAAAACCAAGTGATAGTGTTGTCCTCTAATAGAGTGTAAGGTCCGGATTAGTCATCCTTTCTCTTGCATCTGTTAAAAGATAATGCTATCATTTCATAACGCAGTGATGTACAGTTGATAAAGGTGAGATTGGGACTGACTACCTCGGTCTTCGCGTTTATTAACTGACGACAGCATTGCAAATCTTGAAGAACGTGATGATGTACTGTTGCTAGATGAAGGATTGAGATTAGCTACCCCAGTCCTTGCATTTATTGGCGGATATATCATTGCAAACCTCTCAAATCTGATTAGATCCATTGACAAAGGAAATTCCGACCTGAAGAAGGTCAAATCGAGTTCAAGCTCACTAGAAATCTTGTGGAAATTCGTTACAAGCGATCGTGCGACAAATCTATCCATGACAATCCTCTCTATTATAGGAGCATAGAGAGATGTAAGTACGTGAAACCGCCACATCTTAGAAAACCCAACAAGTAGTTCATCCAATCTTGTTGTTCGAATCCGTCTCCTAGTCGAAAAGTAGAACCACTAATTCTCAACATCTGCTCAGTTACACCTTGGTATCGATCTACGTAGGTATGTTGATACTAAGTAGGGGAGAACCTTATAGTCCTACCCGAAACCCATCCGAGCGATGGTAAAGAATGAGAACGACAGCCGAGCAGAACTAGAACGCAAACTACCTTAGTGTATCCATAGAAACATCAAGACCGAAAACGGATGAGATGTCGGACATCCGCTGTTATCTCTTCCCACACTTTGGAAAGGTATAATAAACTTGCACAGGCCACCAATATCTCTCAAGTTGATGATGATATTATGTCGGGCATCAACCCAACCTTTAACAATGTTACCCTCAACAATGGTTGCCCAAGACCGTTATTCTTAAAAACCTTACGAAAGCCGCTAAGAAGATCATTAGGAACTGGTGGAGAACTAACCTCAAACGAGTTAGGATAAATCCGAACAAACACGGAACTGAGAAGTAGAATTAGATCTTGACCCCTATTCCCAAGTAGAAACCAATCTTAGCTTCTTTCGAAACGAAGCGGAGCTAGGAAGCGAGTAAGCTATAACGACAATGAAATAGGAATTGGATGAGTCAAGTTGAACGTCGGACCGACTCTTGCTAAATTCAAGCAAGGAAATGAAGTGCTAGGAGTTCTTCAAGTGTTGTGATTAGGAGAACTGCAACATGACAACAATGCCATTCTTAGAGTCTCAGGACTCTATATTGTGGCCCGAATGACCAAAAACCTTGGGTTTCCCACACAGAAGAATAAACGAGAGTCTGAATCAAAGAGAGTGAACATTTTAGGGAACGAGCAGGAGTTGTGGAAATTAAGTCTCTTGGACCAAGACCGAGTAGGGGAGTAAACGACGAAGAGATGCAAGGTTGTGATACATTAATTTCCAAGGGTTTGTTATCTCCCTAGATTACTCGATGGAATTTCGAGGACGAAATTCAAATAAGTAGGGGAGAAATGTAACATCCCAAATTTTAAACCTAAGTGCAAGTCAATTAATAATAGTTAGAGATAATTGAGATAATAATAATAAAACCATAAATATGTATTAAAATAAGTGTTCAAGCATTAGAAAAGATAAATAATAGTAATATTGGGTTAGGAAAAGAAAGGAGCATTAGATTGAAGTTAGAAACAGGCCAGAAAAATAGATAATTCGGTATTAAAATATAACGTAGGTTAGAAAATCCAAATAAAAGATTTAGGGCTCAAAACAAACTTTCCACCGTTGGATATGAAAATAAGGATTTTAGGAAGCTTGCTTCCAAATTTGAGCAAGATCCAACGGGTAACGAAGAAGTTATCTCGATTTGAAGCAGGAAGAAAATAGGAGGAAAATAGGAAAATGAATAAATAGGGTACTGGGCAAAATACTCGAGTCTTTTGGAAAAGACTCGAGTGTTATGGCTAGTTGGAAAATGACTCTTTCAGGCACTACTCGAGTCTTTGTGAAAAGACTCGAGTGTTTTACAGATTTAGAATCGGGGAAATTTGAACTCTCAGGTATACTCGAGTCTTTTGGAAAAGACTCGAGTATTTTTAAAGGAAACACTCGAGTCTTTTGGAAAACACTCGAGTGTTTTGTGCAGACAGTCTTAAAAACGTGTTTCAGCCAACAATCTCATTCATAACTCAACTTCACTCTCTCTCCTAGGTCACGAACAGCTCCCCATTCTCTCTCTAGATTTCACCTCAAATCACCATTTCAATCCACAAATAAGCATTGAGAATCAATCCCCAACACATTTAAACACTTAATCTCCCTTCAATCTCTCAAGTTCTTCCACTCTCAATTCATGGGTATGAGTTAGGGCCAACACCCAATTTTGGTTCTCATCTCTCAAGCTCAAGGTAAGTGGAATACAAGCTCTATTCCTCCTTTCCTTCATAGATTTCGAATTTCTCTCCCCAATCTCTAACTAATTTTCCTTTCTATGGTTTCTAGCTCATTCTCTCTCTCTCCCATAGCTTTGGAACACTCTCTCTCTCTACAAGGGTGAGGTAAGGGAGTGGTTATAGTGAGCATTGGTTTGTTCTAGGGAATTGGTTCAAATTAGTTCATAAGATCTTGCTAGGATTTATATGTTATTTTGGTGTTATTAAATCCCTAGGATTATGAAGGAATAGAGTAGATTGATTTAATTAAAGAAATAAAAAGCAAACTTTGAGAATGTATAGAAATTGGTATGTATTAATGCTAAATGCTCTTTATACTAAATGTTGATTGAATTGGTGAATATGTGTTAATGCGAGTAATTGAATTAATTTGTGAATTTGTTGGAATATGTGTGGATTTTACTTTTATGTGATAATGCAAATAATGTTGCCAACGATTCTAAGTGTGATATTGTTTTGAATACAAATAAATGGAATTATAAAAATGGTTAAAGTTGCAGCTATGATTGATCCTTGGGATACATCGACCCATTAGGTGCCCTGTTAGGTGACAAGTTACCCATTAGGCACAAGTTACCCAATCCAGGTGCAAGTTACCTATTAGGTCCCGTAAATGCCCCGTTAGGCGGGTGTATCCAATGGATCAATCATGCTGCACAATAATAAAATTTTTGAAAAGAGAAAATGTGAATGTGATGGTAAAAGAGTTGAGATGTTGCTTTTAGTCCTAATGGGTGTCAACCGTGGCCTAATAGGTGGCAAGTTACCTGGATTGGGTGAAAGTCCTAGTGGGTGTGAAATGTCCTAACAGGTGCGCTAATCCCTAAAAGTAAAGAAAAGATAAAATGATTTAAAAGATGATAAGATGTGTGTATGTTGTCCTCTGACCGTGAGGAGACATACGATGTTATTTGGGTATGTTAGCCTCTGATTGTGAGGTGACATACGGTGTGTGATTTCGAAAAAAAGGGTATGACGTATGGTTATGAGTTGAAAACGGATTATATGAGTAAGTGAAGGTAATGGACATGGAAATAAAAAGATGAAAAGTGAAACAATATGATAAGTAATGAGACATATAAATGAAATCTGAAATGGATTGCCAAATTGTAAATGCATGATATTTGCCTGTGAATAATTTGTGCTATATGATCTAATTAGTAATTGTGTCTGACTTAGTGGGTAATTATGTCTAATGAGAAACTGCTTTCCTATTTCATGTGCAATGCTCACTCCCTTACTATCCTTTACAGGTACAGAGATTGAGATTGCACTATTACTGGCCGAGCAGGAGTGCACTCCACACCGTGGAGTGTAATTTAGTTTAGAGTGTATTATGGTCATTATATTATAATTAATCTATTTGGGTTTTTGAAATAATCTAATTACTGTAAGCCCGAGTTTGTTATATGTCGTTGTTAGGGCTTGTAAAGTCAATTATTATATTTAGAAGTTGAAATGTTTTTCTGGATTGTACTGGTTTGACAGGTGAAAATTCTAAATTTTTAGGAAGTCCGATAAACAGAGGAAACTCTGTCGGATTTTCATTAAGATTTAAAACAAAATTTTCAAGTCCTAAGTAAAAATCAACTTAATTATTAGTAATTAAACTATATAATTGTGAGGGTGTTACATTATGGTATCAAAGCAGTTTTTCCTCGGCCTTTGGAGTTTGAACTCATAACTCCTGTGGTTTACTCAACAAGCGAGTAACCAATAGATAGTGTCAAGTTCTATATTAGTTACTTAGGTTTATAATTATAAAACCCTATGTAGTTATGTACTAAATTATGTACATGTCTGCACCAACAGAATCCTTTGTTGCCACATTGTAGCAACATGGAGAATCAGCTCTCCCATTCTTCGGCTAGCAGCTCGGCTACTGATCGTAAGATCAATTCCCCAGCTGATTCTTTGAAATCCAAGCCGTATGACATCTGTTTTCAAGAAGGGCAAACTTCTACAATGGGTAAGCTTAGATCGACTATTGAAGACAAGGAGCAACACGTGGGGGTACAAGTTGGTGAGAAGAAGAGTATAATTTTGAGACCGGGAATGGTTCTTCTGAAGCAATACTTGGCTCATGAAGAACACGTGGGCGTAGTCAAGAACTGTTGTGAGATGGGCTTAGGCCCTGGAGGTTTTTATCAACCAGGCTTTACAAGTGGAGCCAGACTCCGACTGAAAATGATGTGCCTTGGCTCAGACTGGAATCCTCAAACACGAGTATATGGACCCAAAAGGGTAGTTGATGGAAGCGAACCACCCAATATTCCTGATCATTTCATTCAGTTGGTTATGGGAGCGATGCAAGAAGCACAATCTTTGATTGAGAAGGAATGCGGTGTAAGTGAAGTGGAGGACATACTCCCTTCCATGTCCCCTGATGTCTGCATTGTCAATTTCTATGAAGAAAATGGAAAGCTTGGTCTTCATTAGGACCGTGACGAAAGTGTTGGTAGCCTTCAAAGACGGATACCGGTAGTATCATTCTGCATTGGTGACTCAGTTGAGTTTCTCTATGGAAACCAGAGAGATCCAAAGAGAGCAGAAAGAATTATCTTGGGATCGGGTGATGTATTAATATTCTGTGGCGAGTCTCGTCACATCTTTCATGGTGTGTCGGCAATCATACCAGACACAGCCCCAGAGGGATTACTCAATGACACAGGACTTCGTCCTGGACGCCTCAACCTTACCATCCGACAATATCAATTTCCTGATCCACACACTTGAGGTCTGCGGTACAGCTACTTAAGGAGATCAGGGCCAAACCAACAAAAGGTACGAAACGATTTAAGAACTTAGATAAACACTTTAGGTACTTTCAATCTGCATCACTATTAAGTTTCAGCGTATAATATCCTAAATCAATTCTCGTGGAATTTTAAATTCCTAATCCTGTATTTCTAGAAATTGTGAAACCTAAGAAAGACCCATCTTCAATCTGATCATGAGTACCATGTAAAGGAACACGTAGGAAAAACTTTATTTAGTTATAAGACCGTAACAAGAAGACCTAACCAAAAACCAAGTGATAGGGTTGTCCTCTAATAGAGTGTAAGGTCCGGATTAGTCATCCTTTCTCTTGCATCTGTTAAAAGATAATGCTATCATTTCATAACGCAGTGATGTACAGTTGATAAAGGTGAGATTGGGACTGACTACCTCGGTCTTCGCGTTTATTAACTGACGACAGCATTGCAAATCTTGAAGAACGTGATGATGTACTGTTGCTAGATGAAGGATTGAGATTAGCTACCCCAGTCCTTGCATTTATTGGCGGATATATCATTGCAAACCTCTCAAATCTGATTAGATCCATTGACATAGGAAATTCCGACCTGAAGAAGGTCAAATCGAGTTCAAGCTCACTAGAAATCTTGTGGAAATTCGTTACAAGCGATCGTGCGACAAATCTATCCATGACAATCCTCTCTATTATAGGAGCATAGAGAGATGTAAGTACGTGAAACCGCCACATCTTAGAAAACCCAACAAGTAGTTCATCCAATCTTGTTGTTCGAATCCGTCTCCTAGTCGAAAAGTAGAACCACTAATTCTCAACATCTGCTCAGTTACCCCTTGGTAACGATCTACGTAGGTATGTTGATACTAAGTAGGGGAGAACCTTATAGTCCTACCCGAAACCCATCCGAGCGATGGTAAAGAATGAGAACGACAGCCGAGCAGAACTAGAACGCAAACTACCTTAGTGTATCCATAGAAACATCAAGACCGAAAACGGATGAGATGTCGGACATCCGCTGTTATCTCTTCCCACACTTTGGAAAGGTATAATAAACTTGCACAGGCCACCAATATCTCTCAAGTTGATGATGATATTATGTCGGGCATCAACCCAACCTTTAACAATGTTACCCTCAACAATGGTTGCCCAAGACCGTTATTCTTAAAAACCTTACGAAAGCCGCTAAGAAGATCATTAGGAACTGGTGGAGAACTAACCCCAAACGAGTTAGGATAAATCCGAACAAACACGGAACTGAGAAGTAGAATTAGATCTTGACCCCTATTCCCAAGTAGAAACCAATCTTAGCTTCTTTCGAAACGAAGCGGAGCTAGGAAGCGAGTAAGCTATAACGACAATGAAATAGGAATTGGATGAGTCAAGTTGAACGTCGGACCGACTCTTGCTAAATTCAAGCAAGGAAATGAAGTGCTAGGAGTTCTTCAAGTGTTGTGATTAGGAGAACTGCAACATGACAACAATGCCATTCTTAGAGTCTCAGGACTCTATATTGTGGCCCGAATGACCAAAAACCTTGGGTTTCCCACACAGAAGAATAAACGAGAGTCTGAATCAAAGAGAGTGAACATTTTAGGGAACGAGCGGGAGTTGTGGAAATTAAGTCTCTTGGACCAAGACCGAGTAGGGGAGTAAACGACGAAGAGATGCAAGGTTGTGATACATTAATTTCCAAGGGTTTGTTATCTCCCTAGATTACTCGATAGAATTTCGAGGACGAAATTCAAATAAGTAGGGGAGAAATGTAACATCCCAAATTTTAAACCTAAGTGCAAGTCAATTAATAATAGTTAGAGATAATTGAGATAATAATAATAAAACCATAAATATGTATTAAAATAAGTGTTCAAGCATTAGAAAAGATAAATAATAGTAATATTGGGTTAGGAAAAGAAAGGAGCATTAGATTGAAGTTAGAAACAGGCCAGAAAAATAGATAATTCGGTATTAAAATATAACGTAGGTTAGAAAATCCAAATAAAAGATTTAGGGCTCAAAACAAACTTTCCACCGTTGGATATGAAAATAAGGATTTTAGGAAGCTTGCTTCCAAATTTGAGCAAGATCCAACGGGTAACGAAGAAGTTATCTCGATTTGAAGCAGGAAGAAAATAGGAGGAAAATAGGAAAATGAATAAATAGGGTACTGGGCAAAATACTCGAGTCTTTTGGAAAAGACTCGAGTGTTATGGCTAGTTGGAAAATGACTCTTTCAGGCACTACTCGAGTCTTTGTGAAAAGACTCGAGTGTTTTACAGATTTAGAATCGGGGAAATTTGAACTCTCAGGTATACTCGAGTCTTTTGGAAAAGACTCGAGTATTTTTAAAGGAAACACTCGAGTCTTTTGGAAAACACTCGAGTGTTTTGTGCAGACAGTCTTAAAAACGTGTTTCAGCCAACAATCTCATTCATAACTCAACTTCACTCTCTCTCCTAGGTCACGAACAGCTCCCCATTCTCTCTCTAGATTTCACCTCAAATCACCATTTCAATCCACAAATAAGCATTGAGAATCAATCCCCAACACATTTAAACACTTAATCTCCCTTCAATCTCTCAAGTTCTTCCACTCTCAATTCATGGGTATGAGTTAGGGCCAACACCCAATTTTGGTTCTCATCTCTCAAGCTCAAGGTAAGTGGAATACAAGCTCTATTCCTCCTTTCCTTCATAGATTTCGAATTTCTCTCCCCAATCTCTAACTAATTTTCCTTTCTATGGTTTCTAGCTCATTCTCTCTCTCTCCCATAGCTTTGGAACACTCTCTCTCTCTACAAGGGTGAGGTAAGGGAGTGGTTATAGTGAGCATTGGTTTGTTCTAGGGAATTGGTTCAAATTAGTTCATAAGATCTTGCTAGGATTTATATGTTATTTTGGTGTTATTAAATCCCTAGGATTATGAAGGAATAGAGTAGATTGATTTAATTAAAGAAATAAAAAGCAAACTTTGAGAATGTATAGAAATTGGTATGTATTAATGCTAAATGCTCTTTATACTAAATGTTGATTGAATTGGTGAATATGTGTTAATGCGAGTAATTGAATTAATTTGTGAATTTGTTGGAATATGTGTGGATTTTACTTTTATGTGATAATGCAAATAATGTTGCCAACGATTCTAAGTGTGATATTGTTTTGAATACAAATAAATGGAATTATAAAAATGGTTAAAGTTGCAGCTATGATTGATCCTTGGGATACATCGACCCATTAGGTGCCCTGTTAGGTGACAAGTTACCCATTAGGCACAAGTTACCCAATCCAGGTGCAAGTTACCTATTAGGTCCCGTAAATGCCCCGTTAGGCGGGTGTATCCAATGGATCAATCATGCTGCACAATAATAAAATTTTTGAAAAGAGAAAATGTGAATGTGATGGTAAAAGAGTTGAGATGTTGCTTTTAGTCCTAATGGGTGTCAACCGTGGCCTAATAGGTGGCAAGTTACCTGGATTGGGTGAAAGTCCTAGTGGGTGTGAAATGTCCTAACAGGTGCGCTAATCCCTAAAAGTAAAGAAAAGATAAAATGATTTAAAAGATGATAAGATGTGTGTATGTTGTCCTCTGACCGTGAGGAGACATACGATGTTATTTGGGTATGTTAGCCTCTGATTGTGAGGTGACATACGGTGTGTGATTTCGAAAAAAAAGGGTATGACGTATGGTTATGAGTTGAAAACGGATTATATGAGTAAGTGAAGGTAATGGACATGGAAATAAAAAGATGAAAAGTGAAACAATATGATAAGTAATGAGACATATAAATGAAATCTGAAATGGATTGCCAAATTGTAAATGCATGATATTTGCCTGTGAATAATTTGTGCTATATGATCTAATTGGTAATTGTGTCTGACTTAGTGGGTAATTATGTCTAATGAGAAACTACTTTCCTATTTCATGTGCAATGCTCACTCCCTTACTATCCTTTACAGGTACAGAGATTGAGATTGCACTATTACTGGCCGAGCAGGAGTGCACTCCACACCGTGGAGTGTAATTTAGTTTAGAGTGTATTATGGTCATTATATTATAATTAATCTATTTGCGTTTTTTAAATAATCTAATCACTAAAAGCCCGAGTTTGTTATATGTCGTTGTTAGGGCTTGTAAAGTCAATTATTATATTTAGAAGTTGAAATGTTTTTCTGGATTGTACTAGTTTGACAGGTGAAAATTCTAAATTTTTAGGAAGTCCGATAAACAGAGGAAACTCTGTCGGATTTTCATTAAGATTTAAAACAAAATTTTCAAGTCCTAAGTAAAAATCAACTTAATTATTAGTAATTAAACTATATAATTGTGAGGGTGTTACAAATCCTCCCAAACTGGAGCATAATCCGTGTACATGTATGCAATTAGGGTTCATTACCAATCTTTTATCTTTCACTTTGGGTCTCATTGACATCTTATAGTCAATACCACAAAATAATTCCATCAATTCATCATCATAAATCTCACTTTGCTATCATTATTCTCATCAGCATTATTTCTCAATGCGAGGAACATATTCCATCTGACATTCAAGGTATAGCCTTTTCAAATCTTTCATTTCCACATAATTCGGTCTTTGATATAATTCACTAGTAATTCATTAAATAAGGAGGTATGAACCATCCATAACAATAATGGTAAATTAAAGTTAAATTAGGAGGTTTGTGTAACATCCCGAATTTTGATTCTGATAATAATTAGAATAATAGTAAGATTTGGAAATAAGGATTATCCTAAAAGGGATTTAAAATGATGGATCAGGAATTCTTCGAGTGCCATGAAGGAGTTAAGGAGCATTGGCATCGAAAAGCAAATTTGAAGAAGACCAAACGGGTGTTAAAAATCGATTTTTCGGTGTTATAAACACCCGACATTAGGAAATTAAAAATAAAAGATTTAAGACTCCAAATACAATTTCCACCATTGGATATGAACATATGATTTTTAGGAGGCTGCTCGTCAAATTTGAGCATGATCCGACGGTGAACGAAGAAGTTATGGCTATTTGAAGTTGGGAGAAAATAGCTGAAAAATAGAAAAGCAAACTAGCAGTATCTGATCATTATACTTGAGTATTTTGTTAAATACTCGAGTATTTGGGGTCAAAATACTCGAGTATTGACAGAAACACTCGAGTATTTTTCAGTCTGCAACTTTAAAAACGTTTTTGGGGGTCGAAACCCCCATTCCAACCCCCTTTCTCACTCTTCTCCTCCACCCCTCCCTCTCCTCCCTCCTCCACGGCCTCCACCGGAGCCACCGGCGCCCTAAACCGCCGCCCCACCTTGGCCTATCTCTCTCCCCTCTCCCAACCCGTCTCTCCCTCTCTTCCCCTCTCTTTCCCTCACAACCGGTTTTTTCTCTCTCCACCACCCCGCCTCCTCCGGCCACCACGGCCAGCCACCTCCCCGACCCACAACCGCCACCTTAGTCCCTTCCTCCTTCCCTCTCAATCGGCTCTCTCTTTCTCTCTTCTAGTTTTCTCCCTCCTCCGCCGGAACCGCCGCACTAACAGCCACCACTCACCCAGCCACCATCACCACCGCGTGTCTCCTCCTCTCTCGGTCCCAAGTTCTCTCTCTCACCCATGAGCTTTCTCTCTCCACGGACCGCACTGGTGTCGTTACCGACCCGTGACCGCACCGGGCTTGTGTCGGGTACCTCGAAGCTCGAAGCTCTTGCCTTCGTTCAGCCGTGATCATTCCCGCTAACGAGGAGCAACATCGACGCCGTCATCGTCGCCGAGCTAAAATCCAGGTTCTATTTAACAAGCCCGAGGTAAGAGGGTTCGCGTTACCTTTACTTAAGAAGTAAATTCTAGGATGCTATAGTGGTAGCTGAGAATAGGATAATTAAAAAGTATGTTAATGAACTTTAGGGTAACCCACGTTGATATAAAGGAAGTAAATAACATTGTAATAGAAACCACACTTTAGGGAATAAAAGGAATGAGCGTAGAATAAGGCCCGCAACGAATGAGCGTAATTAGAATATTAAAATAGTCAGGATAAAACAAGAACGTGAGCAATCATAAAAAGAAAACCATAGGGGAAGTAAAAGGACAAAAGGGTAAAACGAAATAGGCAAAAGGGAGAGTAGAATTAATGAACTAAAAGATAATAAGTGTAATAGTACCCAAAGAGTAAAGTGAGATAAAGGAGGGATTAGTAATGGAAATAATAAATATGTACCGGACCGATTAGGGCAATAGGCGCAAAATAATGAATTAGATTTAAAAGAGAATAGGAAAACGATAAGCAGATTAATAAAAAGATAATAAAACGAAGAGAGAGTACATTAAGAGGGAAGTTAAGTAGAAGACTATAATAAAAATGAAGAAGCTAGATTAATTCAATAGAGCAATTAAATAAAATGAAATTAATGAAATAGGGATAATAAATTAAGTAATAATGTGAGTCAACAGAGTAGTTAAATAAACTGGTGTCAATGAAATAGAAATAATAAGTTAAGTAAGAGTGAGAGATAAATGAAATAAGGAAATAACTAAGAATTAGAAACGAGAGCAAGAATATAATATACTTGACCAAGTTAAACAGAGTTGGGTAAAAGCAAGGATAATTAGTATCAAGGAAGAGAATAAATTAGAAAACGTAGGAAAATGTGCTAAATCATAAACGAAAATAAAGATTAGAAGATTTTGATGAGCATAAAAGAATTATTTAAATTATAAGAAAAAAAAAGGAAGAGAAGAAGAAAAAAGGAAAAGAAAGAAGGATACTGGAAAATAGTGGAAAGTAAATAACGTGATAATAAGTCTATAAGTAAGGAAATGAGAGAAAAGAGAAAAATACAGTAAATCAGAAAAAGAGAAAATATATGTGATTAAGAAAAAGGAAAAAGAGAAAGAGAAAGAAAAAGAAAGAGAAAGAAAGGTAAGAGAATGAAAGTCCGATGCGAGCCTGGTAAGGCGTATCGGCATCGATGCGAGCCTGAGAAGGCGTGTCGATTAAAAAGGAAATTGGAAGTCCGATGCGAGCCTGGTAAGGCGTATCGGCATCGATGCGAGCCTGGTAAGGTGTGTCGATTAAAATGGAAAAATGGAAGTCCGATGCGAGCCTATGAAGGCGTATCGGCGTCGATGCGAGCCTGAGAAGGCGTGTCGATTAAAAGGAAAATGGATGTCCGGTGCGAGCCTGGTAAGGCGTATCGGCATCGATGCGAGCCTGGTAAGGCGTGTCGATTAAAAAGGAAAAAGAAAGGAAAATGAATAATGAATAGGGGAACTCCTAGCGCTCAGTACCGTATGGCTGGATGGGGCTGGACTACCTAATGAGAAATGGAAAAGAAATAAAGAATGGGAAAGAAAGAATGAAAAGAGAATCAATAATTAAAGGAATGTGAGAATAAGTGAAGAACTAAAAGAGATCAATAATACGAATAATTATGAATAAAGTATATTAATAATTATATAGGCTTAGTTATTTGCTATGTCTTCTTTTAGGATTTATCTTTTTAAGTTCTGTGTAATGCTACCCTTCTTGATATAATTTTACAGGTACGGAAGCGGAGCTTACACTGTTGCGGGCCGAACTGGAAACTCTCCACCACGTGGAGTGTATTTATGATACCCTGAGCGGATTTTATTATTAAAACTGTTATTTTTGTAATTTAATATGCGTGGTAATTGTGTGCCCTAAATTTGTACTAATTGGGCTTTAGGATCTGATCTGGTTATTGAACTATTATGTTTAAGTTTTTAAATATTCTGGACTGACAGGTTTTTAGAAGGAAATTTTTGGGAAGTCCGAAAAACAGAGGAAACTCTGCCGGATTTTCGTAAAACCTTTTTAAGAAATTATGTTTTAAAATGAATTTTCAAACTCTGATTTTATTAAAATTTAAAATTAACTAATTAAAGTGAGGATGTTACATTTATGGTATCAGAGCAGTTTCCCTCGGCCTTGGAGTTTGGACTCACAACTCCTATGGGTTACTCACCAAGCGAGTAACCAAGTGATAGTGTTAAGTTTTAGAATAGATAAATAGGTACACTTAATTTAAGAGTTCTTAGTTAATTGTGGAATAACATGTTCTTTTTGCAGAACTCAGTCACCATGCCTCGGAGACGTACTCGTGATGATAGGATTGCCGCGATACTTGAGAATCTGGTCCAAATGAACCAGAACCAGGCCGAAACGGTAGCAGCAGCCGCAGCATCAGCAGCAGTCGCACTCCAGCAACCCCCAAACCCAATCGACATTGATTGGCTAGCTAGGTTCAGGCAGAACGATCCGCCCAAGTTTGAAGGTGGTTACAATCCTGACGCAGCACAGAGATGGCTCCAAGAATTGGAGAAGATTTTCCGCACAATGTCACCGCCCGCGGAACAGATAGTCCCTTTGGCGGCGTACATGCTCACTGGAGAAGCTGAGTATTGGTGGGAACGTGTACGAAGGGAAATGGAGATCGCTAACCAGGAAATCACCTGGGATGTGTTCAAAATCAGGTTCTTAGGGAAGTATTTCCCGGAAGATGTCCGCCGAGAAAAAGAGCTGGCGTTCTTGACCCTGAAACAAGGGAACATGAGTGTTGGAGAATATGCTGCACATTTTGAGGATCTCATCCGATATGCCGGAAACTACAGGGACGCTGATGAAAGGACTAAGTGCATTAAGTTTGAGGACGGGCTTCGCACTGAGATTAAAATCGCCTTTGAGTATCAGAATGTTGCGAACTTGTCCGACCTGGTAAACATGGCTAGCACTTATGAAAAAGGATTGAGACAGGATAGGTTGGAGCAACGAAACAGGAGTATGCAGGGTGCTGGAAGTTCTACCAGGAGAGAAGGACCGACGCAAGAATCGGGCCTATATGCCGATATTAATGCTATGGCAATGGTTCCCAGGGATGCGGACCATATCCCAATTGCTAGGCCCTTATGTTCACACTGTGGGAAATCTCACAAACGGTTGTGTTGGCCTTTGAACCAGCTAAGGAAGGAGGGTCTTTGTTATCACTGCGGACAGTCGGGACACCGTGCTGCAGACTGTCCCGGGAGCATGCAGAGCGACGAATGAACTCGCCCGAGGTACTTTTAGTGTTAACTATATACCAAATATTTATTTAAAATATATATATATTTAAAATGTTTTACATAAAGCATACACACTCGATTTAACTTAAAAAGAAATCAATAAATGATAATACATTAGTTAAAGTTCCGCCGAACACAGTGATGGTATTGCCACTGGTAGAATGTAAGGTTAGAACTGATCACTCTGATTCTTACATCTGCTAGGGGACGATAACATCAACAAACTTGACGATGATGTTGCTATTGATAGATGTGAGATTGGGACTGATCACCTCGATCTTCGCAACTATTAGTGGTCGATATCATTGACACTTTCTAACCAAAAATCAGGACAGACAGATAGGAGCCTTAAGCTAGTGCACCCACTTACTAGTAGTATAGCCGCAAATAGAACTCGCGAGAGAACCGAACTGAGCGAACCCGTAGTAACCATCTTTAGACTTCATGAAAAGCCAAACTAAAAGCCCAAAACTCATCAAGCATTTTATTAAGAATCCGAAATGGTTATTCGCGAGAAAGGTGAAACTGGATGAATTAGTAGGGTATCCACACCGAGACCGACCCAAGTAAACAAGTGAATCGTGCTCACCCTTAGGAATTAGAATTCACTTAAGAACCTAGTCAAGTTCCCAAACAATTCCTTCAAAGGAAGCAAGTTTTAGCCGATGCACCAAGCACCTTTATTAAGACCAAATCAAATCAGCGGTAGTCCCATAGAAAATGCATCTTTCGATGACTCTCTGCTGAAAATGCACACTTGAGGATAATCTCCATTGTTTTCTTGCTTGACATGTATCCAGTACATCCTGGGTCATCGTGCGAAGACTATGAAACCTATCCTTAAGTGCTTCGTGTTACTTCTTTTCATCTTCACTCTCTTCAAGTTTCAAGCGTCTCAGATGTATACATGAGAATTTACCAAGACGTAGGAACCCAACATAGTTCTATGCCTGCCGATGGATAACCATCCTCGTGTCCCTTCTAACCTTGGACACCGGTCGAGAATCGTATGTGCGAAAATGCGAATAACGAATGAGCATACCCCCAAGCATGGATATAACCAAGTATGTTGATGCTAAGTGGGGGAGGATTTCAATCCAAGGAATGGGAGATGGAACTTTAATAATAAGAAAACTGACGTTCCTGTGCAGGCAGAGATAATACGTAGTATTAGAAAACGAGCCTTGAAATAGGCATGAACCTAGCCACACTTGGAGCGGGAAATAAAACCGAAGGGAAGTGAAGATCGTAGTCAGGAGTTTACCGATGGGATGATTCTCCATTTAAGAAATCGAACGGAATTTTGGGGACGAAATTCTAAATAAGTGGGGGAGAAATGTAACATCCCGAATTTTGATTTTGATAATAATTAGAATAATAATAAGATTTGAAAATAAGGATTATACTAAAAGGGATTTAAAATGATGGATCAGGAATTCTTCGAGTGCCATGAAGGAGTTAAGGAGCATTGGCATCGAAAAGCAAATTTGAAGAAGACCAAACAGGTGTTAAAAATCGATTTTTCGGTGTTATAAACACCCGACATTAGGAAATTCAAAATAAAAGATTTAAGACTCCAAACACAATTTCCACCGTTGGATATGAAGATATGATTTTTAGGAGGCTGCTCGTCAAATTTGGGCAAGATCCGACGGTGAATGAAGAAGTTATGGCTATTTGAAGTTGGGAGAAAATAGCAGTATCTGATCATTATACTCGAGTATTTTGTTAAATACTCGAGTATTTTGGGTCAAAATACTCGAGTTTTGACAGAAACACTCGAGTATTTTTTGGTCTGCAACTTTAAAAACGTGTTTTGGGGGTCGAAACCCCCATTCCAACCCCCTTTCTCACTCTTCTCCTCCACCCCTCCCTCTCCTCCCTCCTCCACGGCCTCCACCGGAGCCACCGCCGCCCTAAACCGCCGCCCCACCTTGGCCTCTCTCTCTCCCCTCACAACCGGTTTTCTCTCTCTCCACCACCCCGCCTCCTCCGGCCACCACGGCCAGCCACCTCCCCGACCCACAACCGCCACCTTAGTCCCTTCCTCCTTCCCTCTCAATCGGCTCTCTCTTTCTCTCTCCTAGTTTTCTCCTCTCCCTCTCTTCCCCTCTCTTTCCCTCACAACCGGTTTTCTCTCTCTCCACCACCCCGCCTCCTCCGGCCACCACGGCCAGCCACCTCCCCGACCCACAACCGCCACCTTAATCCCTTCCTCCTTCCCTCTCAATCGGCTCTCTCTTTCTCTCTCCTAGTTTTCTCCCTCCTCCGCCTAAACCGCCGCACTAACAGCCACCACTCACCCAGCCACCATCACCACCGCGTGTCTCCTCCTCTCTCGGTCCCAAGTTTTCTCTCTCACCCATGAGCTTTCTCTCTCCACGGACCGCACTGGTGTCGTTACCGACTCGTGACCGAATTGTTTTCTTAAGAACTGTTTTAATCATGAATTTGAAGTGAATTTGGAAATCTTGGATAATGATAACAAGTTTTCAAAAGAGAAATCTTTTCAAAACAAGCTAAAAGAGTGTATCGAATCGTTTCTAATGCACGGGAAAATGTCTTAGTTGAGCGACGGACGAAAGGACAAGAGGCGAGGAGAGATGATCGAGAAACCTTGGAGAGCTCTAGGACGTTCGTCATCGAGGTGAGAGAGGGGCATTCCCTTAAGATGTCGTGGTAATTAGGTAACATATTAGGACGTCCAATCATCTCAAAGATTGGACTCCAATCTCATTTAGTGTAGTGGTGTATGTGATAGCGCTCCTTTGTTTGGTCTAGCTATCCACCCGAACGACTGAGATTGGTTTATAAGAATGATTATATGTTTTCTGATTGTTCATATTGTGCTATTTACTTATTTTATGATTCGCTTATTCGTTATAGTTATGTGATATTGTTGGGAATCGTTCAATTGTGCGTTAGCAATAAAATTATGAAAATCATAAGCTAAGAATGATAAGAAAAGAATAATGGGTTCGAATAATGAGAATAAAAGAGAGAAAGAGAGGGACAAGTTACAATGAGAATGAAGTATGAGGAAAGTAGATGATGATTGGAAGATGGAGCCACTGATGCTATTGAACCTGAAGTGGTGAGAAAGGACACCAGTGATGCTGCTGAGTTACAATGGGCAAGAGGACAATGATGGTGTGCTGAGTCTCAATTGGCTTGGAATAGTGATGCTAATGTTGATGAGAGCAATGTGCTATGACTTGAGAAAGAGAAATATGATGCAATAATGTTGTGATGAGTAAAGTGAGAGTGAGTGAGCTTTAGGGGGATTAGATGCGTACGATTAGCGATCGGGTCTCATTGAAGGGATGTACCAAGGATGGACCGATCGTTAGGACTAAGCCATAATTTAAAATCTTTATAGGACTATTAAAAGACATTTATAAATGCGGTGAGGCATGAGTGTCGAATCGAAGTAGCGGAGAGGAAGGAACGATAGGTATCTGCGGATACTTAGGACGAGATTGCATTAGGGGAGGACAATGACGGTGAAACGTCAAGAAGTCTAGAGTATGTTTCTAGGCAGAACGAACTCCACATGTGGCGCACTAACGTGGTGGGGACTGGGTCTAATGCCGTGGCAAGTTCTGCGGGCCCACTAGAAACATACTGTCGCCCCCTAGATTGCAAATCGAGAACAATAAGAGGGACTGGAACGGGGCATCGTGTTTTGCCACTGCGTGGACAGTGAGCCTTAATGTTATTGATATGTTTTGAGGACGAGATCCTCCTGGTCTGGGACCATTATGTATTGTGACAGTTGTCGTGCCCGCGTGGTAAAGGTCCTATACTCCTGTTTGCTTCCGACTAGGTTGGGAGATTGACCGAGGAGATGTAGACGAGTGTGAGCACAATGATGCTTCCCCCTCATCATTGATGCTAATCGAATTGATAAGACTTAATAACCAAGATATTCCAAAGATATTTGCGATGATGATCAAAATAATAATGATAATGAAAATGCTAAAAACCAAGAGTGAAAGTGGATATGGTTACCCTTGAAACATTTGATGAGTTTGAGGAAAGGAGAGAGTTAAGGAATGGTATCATGGTGAAGGATGTGATTGTGGTTGAGCTTGTAAGTATTAGAATGAATAATCGTGTGATTATGTATATGTGAATGATGATGGTTATAGGTGTTGTCTTGATTTACCTTATGCTATTGTTGGATTTATGTTTGCCCTTGGTAGTTATTTTGTCTTAATATTTACCTAATTTAATCCCACATAGTCGACATTGCCGTTTTGGGTTGCTCACTCTCTCTACTCTATCTATTCTGTCTTGTGTAAAATCGTACGGGTTTAGATGGCCAATATGGTACGATACCAGCCGTTGCGGGAGATAGGAGCGACTCCCAGAAGAGGCACCAACAACATTATGTCTGTTCTCGAGATGTTCTACATAACGATTCCGCGTAGAAGAGCTGAGTTACAGTTAGCGAAAGAGAAGGCTGCCGCAGAGGAGGAGACGGATTGTGAGGATGACGATGCTGAGGTGGAGCTTACTAGGGTCGTAGAGAAGGAGGATCCTGACCTCTGGTCTGACGAGGATGCAGAGGTGTACTCTAGCGGCGAGAGCTGGTTCATTAGTCCTGAGGAGTTACTGATGGATGATGACGAGTGGTATGGCAGATTTGGAAAGCAAGATTAGGGAAGGATTTAGGAATATGACTAGAGAGTAGGTAATTTCCCCTTTGAGTATGTAATTACCCATGAGTTCTTAGCAACCTGGCCCTGCTGTAACCCCAACAATTTAATCTTTGTATGGATATTTTGACATGAAATCAAATGGGCTATTCTATTCTAGATAATGTTTTGGATGGTGAGTTTCAAAGCGTAATGTCTTGTGACATTCCGGTTTGGGACTTGGAAGAGTCGGTGCAACTTGAGAACATGAGTATGAAACTATGTTTTGTAAATAAGAGATGTTCTCAGTTTGTACACTACTCAAAAAAAAAAAAAAGAAGAAAAAAAAAATGGCCCCTAATTTTCACTCAAAATGACTATGGTTTTCAAGTTGCCAAATCGGGGTGTTACAGAATGGTATCAGAGCGAGGTTGCTTTAAGAACTCTTGCGTGGGGACTTGCATACTCTACTATGTAACTCTGAGTGTGCGTTAGGTAGCAATGAGTGAGCATAGGAACACTAGGTATGTATCGAAGCAGTTCTGGAAGGTGTTGGTTCTTGTTCACCACAGCATCCGGGAACAGTGTTCAATGCCACCCTGTGACGTCGGTTAATGATTAGATCCCTATTGAATGTGAACCCTTTTGTTTGAAACCACCTTTGAGCCATTAACCCGTAACCTTGTCTTACGACTAGCACTATTGCAAATCAGACATTTCACATCTGTTTTTTAAGACATTTCGCATCTATTTTGGAAATGATGTCCTTGTCAGAGATGTAGATAGTTATGATTTTTCGCATCACTTTTTAAAACAGATGCGAAATGTCAGAACTTTCTGCATCACTTATATAACTGATGCGAAAAGTATACTTTCCGCATCACTTATTTTAAAACAGATGTAGAAAGTATAATAACTGATGCGGAAAGTACACTTTTCGCATCTATTATTTTTTTAACTGATGCGGAAAGTGTACTTTTCGCATCTATTATTTGCAAATAACAGATGCGAAAAGTGCACTTTTCGCATCTGTTATTTTTTTAACTGATGCGAAATGTACACTTTTCGCATCTATTATTTGCAAATAACATATGCGAAAAGTGCACTTTCCGCATCAGTTATTAAGTACACTTTCCGCATCTGTTATATGCAAATAACATATGCGAAAAGTTTTTTTTTTTTTTTTGCAATTTTTATATATATCTAGTGACCTCCAAAAATAAAATTTTTAAACAAATGAATCCAAAAGGCAAAATATATATATCTAATAATTTCAATACAATTACCAATAATTTCAACACAAGTACAAATTCTATCAAAACTATGCTAATTCAATGCCACCCAAATATCTTATTTCTTTCCACTAACTACAAATTCAACCAAAACTATGCTAATTCAATGCTACCCAAATCTCTTATATCCACTGACTATAAATTCTACCAAAACTAATTCAATTCTACCCAAATCATTCTTAACATGAACAGATCAATGCAGGTAACTGAAACTTCAGGATCCACAGCCTCCATCACAATGTTGTTATCAGCCTTGGATAATATCTGAAAATTCATAAACACAATGTTGTTATCAGCCTTGGACAATATCTGAAAATTCATAAACACGGTCAGTTTTTCCAGGAAAGGACTTGGTACATTACATGTGCTAGAAAGTAGAAACTTAGGAAATTCTAGGCTACACTGTATACTAGAAAGTAGAAAGTTAGACTTTTGTCATCCAATAGCAAGTTAATTTAAATTGAGCTTATGTACCCATAGGTCTGCACCATTTCCCCCCAAGAGTTAACACAAGGTCAACTTTAGCGTGTAGCGTTGAAATTTCCTTTTCTACAAGCAAAACAAAAAAAAAATGATGCTCGTAAATAGTTATAATGACAAGAATAATAAATTACACACTCATTATAATCAAATAGTTAACTTAAAAGATATTTTAATCTAAAACCAAATTGTTTGCCTCAAGAAAATGATTGATTTGCATCCATCAGTCCCGAGCAAAACTAATAATCTCAAAGTCATGTCCTGAAAAACACTATAAGTTGATAAAAGTAAATACTATATTTTCTTTGGCCCTTCATCTTTTGCCTTGTCTTCACAAGCCTTCTAATCATACAAATGATCTATGTATCATCTTAGTTAAAAAAAAGGTTACAATGTTCCCAAGCTAAGACAAAAAATGATCTGTACAAGCACAAAATTGCAGTATAAAATAAAGAAAATATCTGCCTTTTCTGGAATACTTTTTTGTTAAAAAATTGATACACAGATAGATGTCATTTAAAATTAGGTATTTATTAGTGATATAACCATTCTTTACTGTACATTTGCAAGAGGCTGATTCCTTGAATGGATAACAACTTGTACGTGCCCAAATATTATGTTTATCCTTCGTATTTTACATCATAAAAACAGCTTTGCAAGACTCCTTTTTGTTAAGATGTATGCATTGTTCTCTTTAGTTTGAACTTAGAACATTATTGTCTAGTAAATTAAAAATGATAGAATAAGCAGATGAGAATTTTAGTTTCATATCTATGCTTACTCTTCCCATATTAATGGTTTGACAAAACCCTATAATTTGAACTGGGAAAGGAATAACGGATGATTACCTGAAGTGTTAAGGCACTGGTGTGCTTTGTGACTAAGAAGTTGGTCAAATTGACAAAATATGCCAATGCAGAATTGAAGATGAGTAACCACATCATCTTTGGATCATCTCTACAAAGTTCAAATGTAATTGCAACTACATCTTCCTTCATTATGATTGAAGCCGGGAGAAGGAACGCCACAGCTACTGGTGCCATGTACATAAGAAGGTTCATAGAATTAAGCTTTTCCCTGAGAAATCAATGAAACTTAAGCCATTTCAGCACCATTGTGGTATAAAAAAACTTGAACATGCTTACCCTGTTATGGTTGGTGTAACATCTGCCCATTTGACTCACTTCTACAAGTCCCTAATTAAGAAAATTGTTTTAACCTGATTAATTAAAGAATTGATTTGAAAGAGTTTTGACTTCATGATGAGTTTTGAAATTTGATTTACTTGTGTGTGTGACTTCGTGTGTTTGATTGTTTAAGGTTTTGATTAAGATTTTGTTTTATTGATTCGTATGATTTCATGGAAAATTATTTTATCTAAGCTTTAAAGAATCAAGTCCAATCACCTCTAGAAACCCTAATCGATGCCCTAATCGAGGAGTGAAACCCTAATCGAGCTCTTGATCTCTGATTAAGTGCCTAATCATTCTCTTAAAACCTAAACTCTTTTTGATTAGTGAGCTAATCCAAAATTAGTTTTCCTTAATCCCCTAATTAAGTTTTGATTAACGCCTTAATCCTTGATTAAGCCTTAATTACTAAGGATTAGTGGACTAAACCTAGATTAATTAACCTAATCCTGATTAGAACCCTAATTAGTGCCTTAAACCCAATTAGACAATCTAACCACCCAAGGGCTCCATGTGGCCGAATTTAGATGCATGGCTTGGCCACCAAGCTCATTTGCATGGTTGCCAAGTAGCATGCCCTTTTAGTCAAACCATGACAACATCACCATGACATAAGCATGACCTAAAGGAAGAAAAATTGAAGAAAAGGAAAGGAAGAGGAAGGTGGCCGTGGGGGCCTTGAGGAAAAAACTTGGCCTCCAAGTTTATAACTTAGCCCCTAAGCATTTGCAAACCAACCCCCCATGCAAACCCTTAGTAGCAAATAAGAAAAATAGAGAAAGATAAAAGAGAGGCCAAACCGTGTGAAACCAAGAGAGTTCATTTCCATTCCTTCATTCCTCATTCTTGTTTCTTCACCATTTCTTTCTTTCCCTCAACAAACAACAACATCAACACACCCCTCAAACCTCCAAAACCGTGAGGGAGTGAGTGAGTTCTCCATCATTCCTTCAACAATCACACACCTTCTTCCATTCTTTTCCTAAACCAAACACACTCCACCAAGAGAATCATCAAACTCTTGGTGAAAAAGAAAAGAGAGGGAGTGGCCGAACCTAGTGAGGAAGAGGACCAAGCCTTGAATCCTTCATGATCTAAGCTAGATCAAGCTAAATTAGTAAAGAGGAGGAGGAGAAACCATGGACCTTAGAGGATGTGTGAGTGAGCCGTGAGGAAGAGGAAACAAAACCAAAGATTTTGGACTTGAATTCTTAAAAAGTTTTAACTAAGTAAGGATTTGTTTCATAATCCTAAAAGCTTCAAACCTTTTTCTTTGATTCTTGTTCTTTTTCATTCTTTCTTTCTAAACTTTGATTTTGTGTGGAAAAGTGTTGATGCATGCTAGTTTTTATGCTTGATCTAATGTTTTTGGTAACATGCATGCTAATCTTTGAACTTGATTCTAAAAATTTTGTTAAGAAAAATGTTTTTCTCATGATCTTGAGTTTTCTCTTTGATTTCTTGAAAATGTTTTGGAAAAGAACTTGATTTTAAGTTTCATGAAAGATTTTTCAAAGATCTAGTATTTTGATTTCATGCATGACAAGATCTATATTTGATCTATAAGGTACTTGATGATTTCTTTTATGACTGGCCACGGTTTGATGAATGTTAAGTGTGAAGACTTGATTTTCTTTTGATTGATCTCTTGCATGTTACAATCTTGAGTTTGATGATGTTTTGAATGAATATAAATTGTGTGATCTTCCATGATTAGTCACGGTTTGTACTTGATTTTTAGGTTAGAAGTTTTAATGTTGGATTTTGGTTATGTGTATGTGATTTCCATGCAATTTGAGATGATTCTATGTGTTAAATGTGAAATCTAAATTGTCTAGAAACTTATGTGATGCCCACGGTTTCATGTAAGAAGTGCATACTAAGATTATGCTTTTGTTTGCTTGATGAACCATGTGAACTTGTTATTAGATCTAGAGTTGTTTTTAAGTCTTGAATTCTTGAAAACGTTTTTAATAAAATCTAGTCAAGGTCATGGTTTAGACCTTAATTTCTAAGTTGAATTTTCTTAATTGAATATGTGTTAATGTCATGTAATTATATGTTGATTGTGAAGATTGTTCTTTGAGAAAATGAATTTTCTAAACAACCTATGATACATTCGGTTTTGACATAGTTTTGCATGATAAGATGAAGTTTTGCTAAGATGAAATTAATTAAGTAAAAGATAAATGAAAATGTGACTAAGAGTATGTGTGATGCATGATTTGGTTGTGTATGCTTAAGTGTTAGATTTCCTCATTTGATTGAGCTATATGTATGGATAAGTTTGTGAACATGTTTATGAATAACTTGATGGCTTGAGATTGTGAAATGTTTGGGATGAATGAATGTTTGTTTGATTTGTTTGACTTGAGTGCCTTGCTGCCCTCATGTGATTCTAAGTGCTTAAACTTGATGAAATATTGATTTAAGTGTTGGTTTGATTGTTTTCAAGATGCTTGATTTATCTATGTGTTTGAATTGGTTTTCAACCATGGAAAATGAGTTTTAAACTTAGGACATGATGCTGTCCAGAATTTTATAAACTATGTTTCTTATTTAAAAAAAAAACGTTTTAAAAGTGTTTTCAAGGTGTTTAAGGTTGAGTCCTTGTGGACGTTTGATCTAGGTCAAAGTTGGTTTGAAAAGTGTGATTTTTCGGTGTTTTTGGAATCAATTTCAATGCTGTCCAAGAGGGGCCAGCAAAGAAACTTTTTAAAGTATAAGAGTTAGTGTTTGACTTGGGACAAGTTTGAGTTCAAAAGAATTGATGTTTCGTTTCTAAATGAAGTCAATGTTTGGATTTTCTTAAGTTGTCTTGAGAATAACTTTAAGATTAATAATTAAATAAAGTTTAATACTCACATATCTATCTTATGGGACTTGAAAGAAGTTGGAGTCGGGCAGACGAGGAAGGAAGGAAATCGTTTGGAACTCGTAGAGTCAGTAACTGCGAATCCAGGTGAGAGAGAAGTTATCCTAAGACGCTTTGGTGTCTAGTGAGTATGCTAGGACACTCTGTACTCTCTCAAAGTCGGAGTAAAGGTCTATCGTAGTTAGTAGTATACCCGATAAATTGTGTGATTGTTTGTATCGCGGTATACGAAGACTCAGACCTATACCATTACATGGTATTGATTGATTGAAATATTTGTTTATGCTGAGTTATGTTGCTGCTTATATTATCATTGCATGTGCATATTGCATCATCCCGCGTTATAAGTTAAGAATAGAAAAGACATAGAAAACTATAAGAATTCCCCAACGATTTAGAGTAAGACTCGAAGGGATGAAACGCGTGATGGAACCGGATGATGCCGATGCGCCGAGTACGTGGAACGAGTCGATGTTGTTACGACGACGATGACTTGAGTGTGGACGCAGCGATGGCCGGAACATGTTGAAAACGAATGGCGGTTAGCCACATATTTGAAAGTGTATCTGAATGGCGGTTAGCCACATGATGAATGCGAATGGCGGTTAGCCACATATTTGAAAGTGTATCTGAGTGGCGGTTAGCCACATGATGAAAGAGAATGGCGGTTAGCCACATATTTGAAAGTGTATCTGAGTGGCGGTTAGCCACATGATGAAAGAGAATGGCGGTTAGCCACATGATGAAAGCGAATGGCGGTTAGCCACATATTTGAAAGTGTATCTGAATGGTGGTTAGCCACATGTTGAAAGTATCTATATGTTGAGTATGACTCAGGATGGGTCGGAACACGTTGAATATAGTAGTCGAGTCCCATCAGAAGCAACCCGCATATGGTTGGTGCTATATGACGGAGGAGACATAGGATGGGTCGACAGTAGGACCAATCGAATAGAACCTTTTCGTCCTAAAACCTTTACCCGAAGTAGTGGAGAGGAAGACACGATGTTTACCAGCGTGGTAATCACTTGATGATTAGGATAGGGGAAGGCAATGACGGTGACTCGTCAAGAAGCCTAAGAGGAGTCTGTCTAGGCGGGAAAAGCTACAAGGGACCTAGGTTGACCATCCGGGTACGGTGAGTAGTCTGGTGTCGTAGTTGAAATACTGCATGATCACTAGACAAACGACTGACGCCCCTTGACTAAATCAGGATCGGAAGAGGGATGCTTGAACACGGTGGAGGTCGACACCCTTTTTGTCATGATATTTTATTCCCGGGCAATTTTATAGTGTATCTTGGTGTGGTCTCCTGAAGCCAGTGTGGTAGAGATCCTGTATTTCTGATTGCTTCCGACTAGGTGGATGGATCCGAGGAGATGTAGACCTCGACCCGAAACCCTAGAGCTTGAATTCTGATACGATTGACTTGAGATATGTGAACTACGAGACTTCAGCTTTGAGAAAGCGATACGGAGAGGGACTTAACTTTGTGAGATAAGCTATTTAAGAGATTCAAATGAGTGAGACGACCTAACTAAGAGAATTTCCCAATGAAAATATAAAATGTTAGTTAATGCGACGATTGCATTACATCCTCATACATCTTGCATGATTATCTATTGTATTGTATGTACTGTTTGTTATGTTCTGGTATGCGTCACTAGTGTAATTCCAAGAAGTCGATGGGAGTAATTCCATTCGGATAACTTACTCTCTCTACTTCTTGTGCACATGTGACTATAAATCTTCGATTTCAAAAGACGGTGGAGCTAGTGATGCTACTCCCGGAGGGAGAACTTACTGATCGTGATGTGCCGACGAGGGGGCTACTGATGGACGGCGGAGATCGCTTTTGGAGACTCGCGCTGTGGATCGAGAAAGAGCTTTTGTTAGTAGCTATAACTAGGTTCCCTGATGGACCCTTGCTGTTATGCTTATCAAGTGCACCCCTTTCCTTTTTCGAAATGTTTTGGTTAAGACATATGTTTTGTAAGAATGGCACCGGAATTCTGTGGTGACCACTTTTGTAAGAACCTTTATAACCTGTTTCCAAACTGTTTACTTGAAGGACTGTCACAGTCGGACAGGTAAACTCTCTTCTTAAACAAATCAAACATGTTTTCTAAATAGTCCAAACGTTTTCCTTATTTACTGAACGTGAGTTTTCAAATGTCAAACTGTTTTCCAAAAATTTCCGCAAACGTTTTTGAGAAGAATGATTTTAAAAGTAATACCTTGTTTTGGGAAGCTCGATAGTCGAGTGTTGTTCCCGTTTCCTATTTGCCTTCTTCAAAAAAAAAATTTACCCTATTTTTCCTAAAAGAATCCATTAAGTATTTGATGAGTGTTTATTTCGAGTTTTCCAAATCGGGGTGTTACACTTGGTGGTATCAGAGCAATGGTTGTCCATGCGGCCTAAACATGGCCTTACATGTTCTCTGTTGTGTGCTCTCTAGATATATTAGGTTGTGTGATTAGACGCGTTAGTAGGTATATTGAATCGTTAGTGCGTTAATGAATATAGCTTACGATGTCTGGAAGAGGAAGAGGTCGTCATGCGCCTGAAGCGGTTCGGAACACCGAGGACATGCTGAACGAGCTGACTGCTGTAGTTCTGGGCATGAATGAGAATCTCAACGCGATACATCAGCAAGCCCAGCAGAACAACCAGAACCAAAACTTAGGACCTCAGGATTTTAGGGGATTAGATGAGTTTCGTAAGAGGAACCCTAAGGAATTCGCCGGTGGATACGCTTCGGAGAACGCTAACGAATGTATTAGGAAGTTAGAGAAGATCTTTACCGCTATGCAATGCGCCGATGTTCAGAAGGTAACCTACGCGGTCTATATGTTAACCAAGGAGGCATCTGACTGGTGGGAGAACACTAGGCAAGTTATGGAGGTTCAACAGCAAGCTGTTACTTGGGACTCCTTCAAGCAAAATTTCCTAGAGAAGTACTTCCCTTACGACATGAAACTGAAAAAGGAAATTGAGTTCATGCACCTGACTCAAGGGAATATGTCGGTCGGCGAGTATGCTACGAAGTTCGAGGAACTGGTGAAGTACGTGCCGCACTATAATCAACCCGGAAATGACCAGTCGAAATGCGCAAAGTTTCTCGATGGGCTTAAGACTGAGATTAAGATGGCTTTTATACACATGGGAATCAATAGTTTCCCGCTCTTAGTAAGCAGGTGCAGAATCTATGAGGATGGACTTAAGGCTAAGAATGTGGGCAATAAGACTGCCGTACCCTCGAGTTCCCATGGATCAATGAGGAACAACCCCAATTACCAGAATGTGAGGCAAGGAACCCAGCATGGGCGAGGACCTTACGATCGATCCGGAGGAAGAAGGGATAATCGTTATGGAGGATCGTGGCCCCGAAGGAATAACAATCGTAATGACGGCAACCGGGGTAATCGGAGTGCCAACACTTGGAGCAACAATGGGAATAGGAATCGTCCCAATAATGCTGATAGGAACTCTGGAACTTCAGCCCCGTACTGTGCTCAGTGTCGTCGACACCACTTCGGTCAATGTCGTCCTAAGGTAGTTTGCTTCAACTGCCAAGGAACTGGTCACTATGCAAACCAGTGCACCAAGCCAAGGCAAGAGAGGAACGTTTCAACTGCTGCTAAGCCTCAGGAGAAAGGAAGGGTCTTCACGATGAGCGGTATAGAGGCTTCGAACCATGATGGTCTTATCCAAGGTACATGTCTTATACGTGAGGTTTCCTTGAATGTGTTGTATGATTCGGGTGCTACGCACTCTTTTATAACCGATGATTTTGTGAGTAGATTGCACTTAATGGTAGCTTCTCTACCATATGATCTGATTGTGTTTACCCCTACTAGTGACCCAGTCACAGTTTCGACTTTTTGCCCTAAGTGCCTTATAGTGATAGATGATAGGACTTTTCCCACTGACCTGATAACATTACCTTTATCCCAAATCGATGTTATCTTAGGAATGGACTGGTTATCTGCTAACCATGTTCAGTTGAATTGTTTCACTAAGACCCTATCTTTTGAAAACCCTGATGAATCCTTACCCAAGCATGTATCTGCCAATCAAGTCATGGCTTCTCTGAGAAAGGGAGCCCATGTATACATGATCTCAACTTCTTTAAACGTCAATGTGGACAATCACATCCAAGAGCTGCCCGTAGTTCGAGATTTCCCAGAAGTATTTCTTGGCGATATTCCCGGATTACCACCTGTTCGAGAGGTCTAGTTTTCAATCGATGTGATACCGGGAACTGGACCAATCTCTAGAGCGCCTTATCGAATGGCACCAGTGGAGCTAACTGAGCTGAAGAAGCAGATCGAGGAGTTGACGGAGAAGCAACTCATCAGACCCAGTGTGTCGCCTTGGGGAGCTCCAGTCTTACTAGTGAAAAAGAAGGACGGTAGTATGAGGTTGTGCGTCGACTATCGCCAGCTGAACAAGGTAACGATCAAGAATAAGTACCCTCTACCTAGGATAGACGACTTGATGGATCAGCTGAGAGGAGCTGCGGTATTTTCAAAGATCGATCTTCGATCGGGCTATCACCAGATTCGAGTGAAGGAAAACGACATTCCAAAGACTGCATTTAGGACCCGATATGGACATTTTGAGTATTTAGTCATGCCTTTCGGAGTGACTAACGCTCCTGCAGTGTTTATGGATTACATGAACAAAATCTTTCAACCCTACCTAGATTCGTTCGTGGTAGTATTCATAGACGATATCCTCATTTATTCCAAGGACAAGGAGGAACATGAGGAACATTTGAGGATAGTTCTGCAGATTTTGAAGGAGAAGCAGTTGTATGCGAAGCTCTCGAAGTGTGAATTTTGGTTGGAAGAAGTAAATTTCTTGGGTCATGTGATCTCGAAGGAAGGAATAGCAGTAGATCCGGCAAAGGTAAAGGCGGTATTGGACTGGAAAGTGCCAACGACGGTGACGGAAATTCGAAGTTTTCTCGGTTTGGCAGGATATTATAGACGTTTTATCGAAGGATTTTCAAGGTTATCCTTGCCAATGACGAAGTTAACTAGGAAAGGACAACCGTTCGTGTGGACCACGAAGTGCGAAGAGAGTTTTCAGGAGTTAAAGAGGAGGTTAACTACAGCCCCAGTGCTTGTTTTGCCTAATCCGGAGAAGAATTTTAGTGTTTATTGCGATGCGTCGAAGCAAGGTTTAGGTTGCGTCCTGATGCAAGAGCGAAAATTTGTGGCGTATGCCTCTAGACAACTAAAAGTTCACGAGCAGAATTACCCAACTCACGACTTGGAGTTAGCTGCGGTAGTTTTTGCTCTGAAGATATGGCGACATTACCTCTATGGTGCGAGGATTGAGGTATTTAGTGATCATAAGAGTCTTAAGTATCTCTTTGATCAGAAGGAGTTGAACATGAGACAAAGGCGATGGATGGAGTTTCTGAAAGATTACGACTTCGAGCTACAGTATCACCCGGGGAAAGCGAACGTAGTAGCAGATGCTTTGAGTAGAAAATCCCTTCATGTGTCTGCAATGATGGTGAAAGAGATGGAGTTGATCGAGTGATTCAGAGATATGAACCTGGAAGTTAGGATGAATCCGCGAAGTATGATCTTAGGAATGCTGGTTGTATCGAATGAGTTTATGGATCAAGTCAAGGAAGGACAGTCCAAGGACCTGGAGTTGCAAACAAAGAAGCAGCTGGTTGTGGAAGGGAAGGAGACTAAATTCCAAATAGGAGCTGACGGAGTGCTAAAACGTAAAGATCGGATTTGAGTGCCACAAGACAAAAGAATAAGGGAGATGATTTTGGAGGAAGCTCACAAGTGTAAGCTGAGTATCCATCCTGGAGCAACCAAGATGTACCAGGACTTGAAGAAGATGTTTTGGTGGCCTGGTATGAAGAGAGAAGTAGCGGTATACGTATCGAGGTGTTTAGTATGTCAGAAAGCTAAGATTGAACACAAGAAACCCGGTGGAGTGTTACAACCATTGGAAATTCCAAGTTGGAAGTGGGACAATATTTCCATGGATTTTGTGACTGCTTTGCCAAAGACCCGAAGAGGATTTGACGCTATTTGGGTAATTATCGATCGATTAACCAAAAGCGCTCATTTCCTACCTGTCAATGTGAAGTACCCATTGGAAAGACTAGCAACCATCTATGTCAACGAGATAGTGAGACTTCATGGAGTGCCGACAAGCATCATATCAGATAGAGATCCGAGATTCGTTTCGAAGTTTTGGAATAGTCTACATGCTGCACTCGGGACAAGACTTCAGTTGAGTTCAGCTTATCACCCTCAGACGGACGAACAATCAGAAAGGACTATTCAATCACCGGAGGATCTTCTTAGAGCTTGTATTTTGGAACAAGCGGGAGAATGGGACACTCTATTGCCACTAATCGAATTCACGTACAACAACAGCTATCACTCGAGCATAGGAATGGCTCCTTATGAATCTCTGTATGGAAGGAAGTGCAGAACGCCATTATGTTGGTTTGAGACTGGGGAGAATCTTATTTTGGGTCCGTAAATGGTTCAGCAAACGACAGACAAGATTAAAATGATTCAGGAAAAAATGAGGAGTGCGCAAAGTCGGCAGAAAAGTTACTATGATCAGAGGAGAACTCCTCTCGAGTTTAATGAAGGCGATCATGTGTTCATGCGAGTAGTGCCAACTACTGGGATCGGCAGAGTGCTTAAAACCCGAAAACTCACCCCAAAATTTATAGGACCTTACCAAATTCTGAAACGTGTAGGACCAGTAGCTTATGAAATTGCTTTAACCCCAATGTTTTCCAACCTACACAATGTCTTTCATGTGTCAAAACTTAGAAAGTATGTTAGTGATCCGTCTCACATCATCGAACCCGACTCTATTCAACTCAAGGAAAATCTAACGTACGAGACTTTGCCCTTAAGGATAGACGGTCGAAGTGTAAAGAATCTTCGAGGAAAGGATATTCCTTTAGTTAAGGTTATTTGGAATTCTGTGAATGGTGAGAACGCTACGTGGGAGCGTGAAAGTAGCATGAGGGATTCGTACCCTCATTTGTTTGAAACAGGTACGTGATTTCTCGAGGACGAGAAATTTCTAAGCTGGGGAAGATGTAACATCTGCCCATTTGACTCACTTCTACAAGTCCCTAATTAAGAAAATTGTTTTAACCTGATTAATTAAAGAATTGATTTGAAAGAGTTTTGACTTCATGATGAGTTTTGAAATTTGATTTACTTGTGTGTGTGACTTCGTGTGTTTGATTGTTTAAGGTTTTGATTGAGATTTTGTTTTATTGATTCGTATGATTTCATGGAAAATTATTTTATCTAAGCTTTAAAGAATCAAGTCCAATCACCTCTAGAAACCCTAATCGATGCCCTAATCGAGGAGTGAAACCCTAATCGAGCTCTTGATCTCTGATTAAGTGCCTAATCATTCTCTTAAACCCTAAATTCTTTTTGATTAGTGAGCTAATCCAAAATTAGTTTTCCTTAATCCCCTGATTAAGTTTTGATTAACGCCTTAATCCTTGATTAAGCCTTAATTACTAAGGATTAGTGGACTAAACCTAGATTAATTAACCTAATCCTGATTAGAACCCTAATTAGTGCCTTAAACCCAATTAGCTAATCTAACCACCCAAGGGATCCATGTGGCCGAATTTAGATGCATGGCTTGGCCACCAAGCTCATTTGCATGGTTTCCAAGTAGCATGCCGTTTTAGTCAAACCATGACATCATCACCATGACATAAGCATGACCTAAAGGAAGAAAAAGTGAAGAAAAGGAAAGGAAGAGGAAGGTGGCCGTGGGGGCCTTGAGGAAAAAACTTGGCCTCCAAGTTTATAACTTAGCCCCTAAGCATTTGCAAACCAACCCCCCATGCAAACCCTTAGTAGCAAATAAGAAAAATAGAGAAAGATAAAAGAGAGGCCAAACCGTGTGAAACCAAGAGAGTTCATTTCCGCTCCTTCATTCCTCATTCTTGTTTCTTCACCATTTCTTTCTTTCCCTCAACAAACAACAACATCAACACACCCCTCAAACCTCCAAAACCGTGAGGGAGTGAGTGAGTTCTCCATCATTCCTTCAACAATCACACACCTTCTTCCATTCTTTTCCTAAACCAAACACACTCCACCAAGAGAATCATCAAACTCTTGGTGAAAAAGAAAAGAGAGGGAGTGGCCGAACCTAGTGAGGAAGAGGACCAAGCCTTGAATCCTTCATGATCTAAGCTAGATCAAGCTAAATTAGTAAAGAGGAGGAGGAGAAACCATGGACCTTATAGGATGTGTGAGTGAGCCGTGAGGAAGAGGAAACAAAACCAAAGATTTTGGACTTGAATTCTTAAAAAGTTTTAACTAAGTAAGGATTTGTTTCATAATCCTAAAAGCTTCAAACCTTTTTCTTTGATTCTTGTTCTTTTTCATTCTTTCTTTCTAAACTTTGATTTTGTGTGGAAAAGTGTTGATGCATGCTAGTTTTTATGCTTGATCTAATGTTTTTGGTAACATGCATGCTAATCTTTGAACTTGATTCTAAAAATTTTGTTAAGAAAAATGTTTTTCTCATGATCTTGAGTTTTCTCTTTGATTTCTTGAAAATGTTTTGGAAAAGAACTTGATTTTAAGTTTCATGAAAGATTTTTCAAAGATCTAGTATTTTGATTTCATGCATGACAAGATCTATATTTGATCTATAAGGTACTTGATGATTTCTTTTATGATTGGCCACGGTTTGATGAATGTTAAGTGTGAAGACTTGATTTTCTTTTGATTGATCTCTTGCATGTTACAATCTTGAGTTTGATGATGTTTTGAATGAATATAAATTGTGTGATCTTCCATGATTAGTCACAGTTTGTACTTGATTTTTAGGTTAGAAGTTTTAATGTTGGATTTTGGTTATGTGTATGTGATTTCCATGCAATTTGAGATGATTCTATGTGTTAAATGTGAAATCTAAATTGTCTAGAAACTTATGTGATGCCCACGGTTTCATGTAAGAAGTGCATACTAAGATTATGCTTTTTTTTGCTTGATGAACCATGTGAACTTGTTATTAGATCTAGAGTTGTTTTTAAGTCTTGAATTCTTGAAAACGTTTTTAATAAAATCTAGTCAAGGTCATGGTTTAGACCTTTATTTCTAAGTTGAATTTTATTAATTGAATATGTGTTAATGTCATGTAATTATATGTTGATTGTGAAGATTGTTCTTTGAGAAAATGAATTTTCTAAACAACCTATGATACATTCGGTTTTGACATAGTTTTGCATGATAAGATGAAGTTTTGCTAAGATGAAATTAATTAAGTAAAAGATAAATGAAAATGTGACTAAGAGTATGTGTGATGCATGATTTGGTTGTGTATGCTTAAGTGTTAGATTTCCTCATTTGATTGAGCTATATGTATGGATAAGTTTGTGAACATGTTTATGGATAACTTGATGGCTTGAGATTGTAAAATGTTTGGGATGAATGAATGTTTGTTTGATTTGTTTGACTTGAGTGCCTTGCTGCCCTCATGTGATTCTAAGTCCTTAAACTTGATGAAATATTGATTTAAGTGTTGGTTTGATTGTTTTCAAGATGCTTGATTTATCTATGTGTTTGAATTGGTTTTCAACCATGGAAAATGAGTTTTAAACTTAGGACATGATGCTGTCCAAAATTTTATAAACTATGTTTCTTATTTAAAAAAAAAACGTTTTAAAAGTGTTTTCAAGGTGTTTAAGGTTGAGTCCTTGTGGACGTTTGATCTAGGTCAAAGTTGGTTTGAAAAGTGTGATTTTTCGGTGTTTTTGGAATCAATTTCAATGCTGTCCAAGAGGGGCCAGCAAAGAAACTTTTTAATTGAATAAGTTTAATTGATTATTTTCTTATGATTTTAAAGTATAAGAGTTAGTGTTTGACTTGGGACAAGTTTGAGTTCAAAAGAATTGATGTTTCGTTTCTAAATGAAGTCAATGTTTGGATTTTCTTAAGTTGTCTTGAGAATAACTTTAAGATTAATAATTAAATAAAGTTTAATACTCACATATCTATCTTATGGGACGTGAAAGAAGTTGGAGTCGGGCAGACGAGGAAGGAAGGAAATCGTTTGGAACTCGTAGAGTCAATAACTGCGAATCCAGGTGAGAGAGAAGTTATCCTAAGACGCTTTGGTGTCTAGTGAGTATGCTAGGACACTCCGTACTCTCTCAAAGTCGGAGTAAAGGTCTATCGTAGTTAGTAGTATACCCGATAAATTGTGTGATTGTTTGTATCGCGGTATACGAAGACTCAGACCTATACCATTACATGGTATTGATTGATTGAAATATTTGTTTATGCTGAGTTATGTTGCTGCTTATATTATCATTGCATGTGCATATTGCATCATCCCGCGTTATAAGTTAAGAATAGAAAAGACATAGAAAACTATAAGAATTACCCAACGATTTAGAGTAAGACTCTAAGGGATGAAACGCGTGATGGAACCGGATGATGCCGATGCGCCGAGTACGTTGAACGAGTCGATGCTGTTACGACGACGATGACTTGAGTGTGGACGCAGCGATGGCCGGAACATGTTGAAAACGAATGGCGGTTAGCCACATATTTGAAAGTGTATCTGAATGGCGGTTAGCCACATGATGAAAGAGAATGGCGGTTACCCACATGATGAACGCGAATGGCGGTTAGCCACATATTTGAAAGTGTATCTGAGTGGCGGTTAGCCACATGATGAAAGAGAATGGCGGTTAGCCACATATTTGAAAGTGTATCTGAGTGGCGGTTAGCCACGTGATGAAAGAGAATGGCGGTTCGCCACATGATGAAAGCGAATGGCGGTTAGCCACATATTTGAAAGTGTATCTGAATGGCGGTTAGCCACATGTTGAAAGTATCTATATGTTGAGTATGACTCAGGATGGGTCGGAACACGTTGAATATAGTAGTCGAGTCCCATCAGAAGCAACCCGCATATGGTTATTGCTATATGACGGAGGAGACATAGGATGGGTCGACAGTAGGACCAATTGAATAGAACCTTTTCGTCCTAAAACCATTACCCGAAGTAGTGGAGAGGAAGACACGGTGTTTACCTGCGTGGTAATCACTTGATGATTAGGATAGGGGAAGGCAATGACGGTGACTCGTCAAGACGCCTAAGAGGAGTCTGTCTAGGCAGGAAAAGCTACAAGGGACCTGGGTTGACCATCCGGGTAGGGTGAGTAGTCTGGTGTCGTAGTTGAAGTACTGCATGACCACTAGACAAACGACTGACGCCCCTTGACTAAATCAGGATCGGAAGAGGGATGCTTGAACACGGTGGAGGTCGACACCCTTTTTGTCATGACATTTTATTCCCGGGCAATTTTATAGTGTATCTTGCTGTGGTCTCCTGAAGCCGGTGTGGTAGAGATCCTGTACTTCTGATTGCTTCTGACTAGGTGGATGGATCCGAGGAGATGTAGACCTGGACCCGAAACCCTAGAGCTTGAATTCTGATACGATTGACTTGAGAGTGTGAACTATGAGACTTCAGCTTTGAGAAAGCGATACGGAGAGGGACTTAACTTTGTGAGATAAGCTGCTTAAGAGATTCAAATGAGTGAGACGACCTAACTAAGAGAATTTCCCAATGAAAAGATAAAATGTTAGTTAATGCGACGATTGCATTACATCCTCATACATCTTGCATGATTATCTATTGTATTGTTTGTACTGTTTGTTATGTTCTGGTATGCGTCACTAGTGTAATTCCAAGAAGTCGATGGGAGTAATTCCATTCGGATAACTTACTCTCTCTACTTCTTGTGCACATGTGACTATAAATCTTTGATTTCAAAAGACGGTGGAGCTAGTGATGCTACTCCCGGAGGGAGAACTTACTGATCGTGATGTGCCGACGAGGGGGCTACTGATGGACGACGGAGATCGCTTTTGGAGACTCGCGCTGTGGATCGAGAAAGAGCTTTTGTTAGTAGCTATAACTAGGTTCCCTGATGGACCCTTGCTGTTATGCTTATCAAGTATACCCCTTTCCTTTTTCGAAATGTTTTGGTTAAGACATATGTTTTGTAAGAATGGCACCGGAATTCTGTGGTGACCACTTTTGTAAGAACCTTTATAACCTGTTTCCAAACTGTTTACTTGAAGGACTGTCACAGTCGGACAGGTAAACTCTCTTCTTAAACAAATCAAACATGTTTTCTAAATGGTCCAAACGTTTTCCTTATTTACTGAACGTGAGTTTCCAAATGTCAAACTGTTTTCCAAAAATTTCCGCAAACGTTTTTGAGAAGAATGATTTTAAAAGTAATACCTTGTTTTGGGAAGCTCGATAGTCGAGTGTTGTTCCCGTTTCCTATTTGCCTTCTTCAAAAAAAAAATTTACCCTATTTTTCCTAAAAGAATCCATTAAGTATTTGATGAGTGTTTATTTCGAGTTTTCCAAATCGGGGTGTTACACTTGGTGGTATCAGAGCAATGGTTGTCCATGCGGCCTAAACATGGCCTTACATGTTCTCTGTTGTGTGCTCTCTAGATATATTAGGTTGTGTGATTAGACGCGTTAGTAGGTATATTGAATCGTTAGTGCGTTAATGAATATAGCTTACGATTTCTGGAAGAGGAAGAGGTCGTCATGCGCCTGAAGCGGTTCGGAACACCGAGGACATGCTGAACGAGCTGACTGCTGCAGTTCTGGGCATGAATGAGAATCTCAACGCGATACATCAGCAAGCCCAGCAGAACAACCAGAACCAAAACTTAGGACCTCAGGATTTTAGGGGATTAGATGAGTTTTGTAAGAGGAACCCTAAGGAATTCGCCGGTGGATACGCTTCGAAGAACGCTAACGAATGTATTAGGAAGTTAGAGCTCATTACACTTCAGAAGACAGCAAAACCCCTTGAAGCACTGTTTTGAGTGCCCTTGCTGTTGTAGCACCAATGCACATAATAAATCCGAATAGATGAAAACTTGGTTCTCCCTTCATCCATGTAAGGGAAAATTTGGCAACAGACTTGAACTAATTAACTTAGGAGAAACAATATATCCTTTTACCAAAATCAGCTTAGCATCCTCAGAACCACACATTCAAAAGTAACATGTTTCACATGATGGTACTTAACTCATCCATGATTATAGTAAGCAGATTATGCTAAGAGAATATATCATTCTTCTAAAATCTTACTATATCACAATTTCACTAAAGCTTATTCTTTAAACAATTTAACGAAGAACATAATTTGAAAAACAAGAAAATAAGGAATTAAAGTGAAATACAGATCAAAACCTAAGGTAAGTTTCAATTTCAAGAAACCTAGCCGCTCATTCTCCTGAAGCTAGCTAACCTTTTTTTTAACATTAAAAGAAACTTTTCTCCTAAAGCCTATTCATTAAAAAAAAACAAAAAGAGCATTTGATACCTCTTAAAACAACATAAACAAATTAATCAATTAGGGTGTCAGTGTGAAACAAATTAATAAGTAAAAATTAATCAATTAAACAAATTAATCAATTAATCAATTGCAAAAAATTAATAAGATTTTTTAAAAAAAAAAGGAGAGAGAGAAAACCTAGAAAAATGGAAGAGGAGGAGAGGCGGAGCAGAGGAGTCTTCGATGTCGGAGACGGAGGTGGCGACGGTGATGTTCTCTCTCCGTGTGGCTTCACTCTCTCACCGAAGAAGATGAACAGTAGCAGAACAACTTGAGAAGAAGGGAAAGTGAACCGGAGGGAAAGGGAACGAAGGGAGAAGAAGAAGAAATCGAAGGGAAAGTAGTGAACCGGAGGGAAAGGGAATGTAGGGATAGGGAGAGCCGGAGGGTGAGAACCGAAGGGATCGAGAGGGAGAACAGAGAGTGGCGGCGGAACACACAGAGAGACGCGGCAGAGGGAGGAGTGGCTGCGCTTTGGCTTCTAAGGGAGGGAGTGGCTGCGTTAGGGTTGAACATGAACGAAGCTGCGGGGTAGTGATGAAAATTTAAAGAGTTTGCGCGGTACTTATTAGGTTTTAGTCATTTTGTAAAACATTTCACATCTTTTATTTAAAACCTGATGCGAAAAGTAGGACAACTCAGACATTCCGCATCAGTTAAATAAAAAACAGATGTGGAATGTTTATTTCTTAAATTTCTTATCTTTACAAGTTTGCCACCGCACTAAACATTTCACATCTTTTATTTAAAACCTGATGCGAAAAGTAGAACAACAGACATTCCGCATCAGTTAAATAAAAAACAGATGCGAAATGTTTATTTCTTAAATTTCTTATATTTACAAGTTTGCCACCGCACTAAACATTCTGCATCTTTCATTTAAAACCTGATGCGAAAAGTAGGACAACTCAGACATACCGCATCAATTAAATAAAAAACAGATGCAGAATGTTTATTTCTTAAATTTATTATATTTACAAGTTTGCCACCGCACTAAACATTTCGCATCTTTTATTTAAAACCTTATGCGAAAAGTAGGACAACTCAGACATTCCGCATCAGTTAAATAAAAAAACAGATGCGGTATGTTTTACATTTTAAACTTATTTACAAGTTTGCCACCGCGTTTTGTTTTTACATCATTTTTTTAAAACAGATGTTAATTGGCTGATGTAAAATCCACTTTTTCTACTAGTGTAGAATCCTCCTTTTTGCTGAAACTTTCTTCATGAAAATCCCAAGGTTTGCCAAATTGCTTTGGTAAAATGTTTGAAATAGATGAATCCGAGGATTTTAACCCTTGTTTGTCAGAGGAACTTGATAAGTTGTTATGAACCCTGATAAACCCAAAGTTTTCTCTTTAACCTTGATCAAATGTTTGATCTTCCTAAAGCCTTATTAAAAATGTAAGACCTTGATATCCGACATCCTACGTACAGGCATTCTTAGCATTAGAGAGTGGGAAGTGAAGCACCATGAGGCAGGAATTGAAAGTGCTAAGGAAAGATCGAGGATTAGTTGACATAAAGGAAGTATGAGCCTTGGAGAAGGTAAGGGTACTCTTTAGAATTGTAGAAAAATTATGAGTTATTCGGAATGAGTAAGAACTAGAGTTTTGAGGATAAATTGGTCCAAGAGGTGATCTGTATGGTGGTAGAATAAGGGAGGAATCTGAGAGAATAATTAGGACCTGAGCTCCTAAGTGTAGAGATCTGTAAAAGGAGAGAGATTAGAAAGAGGAGCATAGGTGATGAGATGGTAAGGTTGAATCAATGAAGTAGTGGAGCTCATGGTTAGAACCCTTAGACGTGACCTAAAGTTAGGATGGAGTATTAGAACTTAATATCTTGAGGAATACTAGGTCTTTGGATTGAAAGAGTGTGGATAGTGTAGAGTTCGTGGTAGATAGAAAAGTTGGAAAAAGGTTTAGGAAAACTAGGTTGTATGATTAAGTGCTTAGGAATAGGGAATGAAGTAGTGTGTATTCCTTGCGGAATTGTGGTAATTAAGATGAGGAGATGAGATGGCGGTCTCATAAGTGGCTAATAAAAATGAAGTATGAGACAAATGGAAATTGTGAAGAACCGATTAAGGTATGATAAGGAATGGGAGTTTTAGGAATTAAGTTGTGATCAAAGGGGCGGCGTGTAGAGATATGATATATCTAAGTTGGGGAGCAAGTAGAGATATGGAATAGCTTTATTAGGTTTGAACGGATGAGGAGAAATATAATTTCGTAAGGTAGTGGAACCTTAGCCCAAAGAGTATAACTCTGTTGTGTTTGGATGTTGCTCGGATATCTTAAACCTCTTTAATCTTTTGCTTCTGTGAAACCCTGTTGTTTGTATCCCATTCTATTGGCCGACCAGAATACCCCTGAGATCGTTTGCAAAAGTCATCTGTTTGAGTAGCCCGTAAGGACGATAGTTGGACGATGCACGATCATGGATGTGACGATACAGGCTACGGTTCAGGAGTAAAGAGGTTATTCAGAGAAATTATGCACCCATAATCCGAATTCGCTCAGCAGTTCTCGAGGACGAGAAATCCTTAAGTTGGGGAGAATGTAACACCCCGCATTTTCCCGTGCAGGCATAAACGAATTCGTTAAAACTAAAACGTTGAAATTTTGTTTTCTAAAAAGGGTTTTCCAAAGAAGATGATTTCTCTATAAAATAAATTTGCATTTTTGGATATTCATGAACCTTGAAAATGTGATTTTTATAATCTTTGGGGTTGATTTGTAAAATTTACTTTGAAAACTAAAAAGGACGAATTTTTTAGAAATAATAATTTTTGGAAGCTAACGATTCTAAATAGATTTGTCTTTTGGAAATTTTTCATTTGCATGGAAGTTTGATTTTTGAGACTTTAAATTATGTGCATAGATGATCATTTTACTTAAAAAGGGCCTAAATTCTCTTTATAATAAAATATGTTCTTGTAGGAAACTAAATCTATTTCTATTCCATGAAATCAATTTATGATGGGTGCTCAATGTACTATATGAATATTGCTTGAAAAATGAAAGTGTGTTTGTGTGTGTGTGTTTGTGCATATGATCTTTGAAAATGCTTGCATAAGTTACATGAATTGATGATCATAGGGTTTTGAATAAATGAAAGTAGAAAATAAAAATGAAATTTGCATGATGTGTGTGCATGTGTGTGATGCTACGGTGAAGAGAATGTGTGTGTGTTGGGGTAGATTCTTGAGTTTGGGGAAGGAAATACTTGGAAGGCTTAGAAGCCAACAAGTGGATTAGAAGAGTGGAAAATGGGAGTTTGAAATGACTAAGCATGATGAAGCCTAGCCCTAGACTATGCACTATGTACCCCTTTGATGGAACCCTTCCCATGCAAACTTTGAATAACCCAAAACTACCCTTCCACTTAGTGCCTTGGCCGAAACCCATTCCATGGGCAAAAGAGGCAATTTCGGTGCCCTTATATTCAACCATGCCTTAGTTCATTTCCTTACTTTCCTTCATTTCTTTCACAAACACAACTCAAACACTTCCTAAGGAACCAACACATCCTTAGAAAAGAAAAGAGAGAGGAGAAGAGAGGGGGTGGCCGTGAGTGACACGAAGAAGGAGGAAGGAGATTTGGAGCAAGACCTTGGATTTAGAAAGCAAGAACCCTAGAAGCTAGAAGACTCAATTTCGTGGTAGGTTATTTAAGGATCAAGGAGAAAACCATGAGAATTAGGATCTTCTTTTGGTCTTGTAATTTTTCCTTCTTTTCTTTCCATTGCATGTTTATTTTCATAACTTGAGAGATGAGTGCAAGCATGACCTAGACTTTATCATGGACTTTTACATTGGTTTGTAAATATGTGAACATTATGGACTCTTAAAGCTTCAGTTATGGCTTCATTAGGTAGTTCATCATGATTTTCTAAACCAACCTCTAAAGGGATCCAACTCACTACTTGAGATTTTTATAAAAACTAAAATGAAACCCCTTGCATGTTGATTCTTTCTTCCAAAAACCGTGACCTATGAGGCTTTTATTAAAAGGACTTGGTGAATGATTTATGGTTGATTGGTAACAAAGTGAGGAAGTTATGCCTTGCATGTTGACCTTTTTGTGCTCAAACTGTGATCTATATGTACATATGGGAATGTTTGATTAACAACTTCATGATCCAAGTTTATTTGAGAAGATAATAGGGATTTTTAGCTTTGCATGTTGATTTGTAATAATTTTTGGTTGATCTTGCATATGTGCATGTTTTAATCCATGTGTGTGTTAACTCAAATTAAGAATTTTGAGGTTTGCATGTCAAATTTCCAAGAAAAGAAATTAAGTCCTCCTATATATGCTACAGCCTAGTAGGAATAATAGGGTAATCGTCTTTAAAATGATTTTCTTATGAACATGATTTGATTTAAAGACTTGGTTTAAATTTGTGGTATTGATATGAAGGCCATTCGGCCATGAGTGCTTAAAATGTATTGATGCATGATTTTTAGGTGCATGTGTGTATTAGGAATGGGCTTAGTGGCCTTAAGTCCATGCATGCCAATCTTTTTAGGAGATCAAGTCATAAACCATGTTTCTATTTAAGAAAAATTATATGTTTGAGTTTTGCTAAAAATCTAAGGAATCTCATGATGGCTTATGCATGTTGGTGTGATGTAGTTTGCTTTAATTGACTTTAGTGCATTGAAAATTGAATTAAGATTTTGTCCTATGCATGCTAGTATTCGGTCTTGAGATAGAAAGTAGGAAAGTGTGCTTAATCATTATTTGGATTGCATTTAGACCAAGGTTAGCCTCATTAAGGAACCTAAAAGATGTACACATGAAGTAATTTGTGGTTGTGATTATTACCTTGAATTAAATTGATAATAATGAAAATGAAACTTGTTGAATGCTTCTATGATGCTCACGGTTTGGTCTTGAAAGAAATAAAATCATTCCATGGTTTTATGTTTTTGAAGGCGTGTAGCATTTTGCAAGATTTTACTTAAGATAATTCGGTTTTGTATGATTAGGTGCTTAGAAGGACTCTCTTTTGAAATGACTATTGAGAGTGGCTACATTATGTGTGTATGCTATTTTATGTTTGATAAGGTGATGTGTTAAATTTCTTTCTTCTTTTCGGTTTAGGTCTGAAAATAAATAAATTGATTTTCATAATGTGATTCCATGATTTCAAGGTTTAGAAATTATTAGTAATTAGGAATTGTTGGGTATAGACAATTCGGCTTTGCCATGATCTAATTAAGAAATAAGATTAAATTATCTTTTTGTGTATAATCGAATTTGTGTGTTAGTGTTGTAATTCAATTAATTAATTTCTTTAGCCTACTTGTGTTTTGAATGATAAATGTTTTAAATCAAGTTTTAAATATAAAAGGGGAGTTTATTTGAATAAAAGAGTGTTTCTAAATTATTTTCAATGGTTTTCTTAAGAACTGTTTTAATCATGAATTTGAAGTGAATTTGGAAATCTTGGATAATGATAACAAGTTTTCAAAAGAGAAATCGTTTTCAAAACAAGCTAAAAGAGTGTATCGAATCGTTTCTAATGCACGGGAAAATGTCTTAGTTGAGCGACGGACGAAAGGACAAGAGGCGAGGAGAGATGATCGAGAAACCTTGGAGAGCTCTAGGACGTTCGTCATCGAGGTGAGAGAGGGGCATTCCCTTAAGACGCCATGGTAATTAGGTAACATATTAGGACGTCCAATCATCTCAAAGATTGGACTCCAATATCATTTAGCGTAGTGGTGTATGTGATAGCGCTCGTTTGTTTGGTCTAGCTATCCACCCGAACGACTGAGATTGGTTTATAAGAATGATGATATGTTTTCTGATTGTTCATATTGTGCTATTTACTTATTTTATGATTCGCTTATTCGTTATAGTTATGTGATATTGTTGGGAATCGTTCAATTGTGCGTTAGCAATAAAATTATGAAAATCATAAGCTAAGAATGATAAGAAAAGAATAATGGGTTCGAATAATGAGAATAAAAGAGAGAAAGAGAGGGACAAGTTACAATGAGAATGAAGTATGAGGAAAGTAGATGATGATTGGAAGATGGAGCCACTGATGTTGTTGAACCCGAAGTGGTGAGAAAGGACACCAGTGATGCTGCTGAGTTACAATGGGCAAGAGGACAATGATGGTGTGCTGAGTCTCAATTGGCTTGGAATAGTGATGCTAATGTTGATGAGAGCAATGTGCTATGACTTGAGAAAGAGAAAGATGATGCAATAATGTTGTGATGAGTAAAGTGAGAGTGAGTGAGCTTTAGGGGGATTAGATGCGTACGATTAGCGATCGGGTCTCATTGAAGGGATGTACCAAGGATGGACCGATCGTTAGGACTAAGCCGTAATTTAAAATCTTTATAGGACTATTAAAAGACATTTATAAATGCAGTGAGGCATGAGTGTCGAATCGAAGTAGCGGAGAGGAAGGAACGATAGGTATCTGCGGATACTTAGGATGAGATTGCATTAAGGGAGGACGATGACGGTGAAACGTCAAGAAGTCTACAGTATGTTTCTAGGCAGAACGAACTCCACATGTGGCACACTAACGTGGTGGGGACTGGGTCTAATGTCGTGGCAAGTTCTGCGGGCCCACTAGAAACATATTGTCGCCTCCTAGATTGCAAATCGAGAACAGTGAGAGGGACTGGAACGGGGCATCGTGTTTTGCCACTGCGTGGACAGTGAGCCTTAATGTTATTGATATGTTTTGAGGACAAGATCCTCCTGGTCTGGGACCATTATGTATTGTGACAGCTGTCGTGCCCGCGTGGTAAAGGTCTTATACTCCTGTTTGCTTCCGACTAGGTTGGGAGATTGACCGAGGAGATGTAGACGAGTGTGAGCACAATGATGCTTCCCCCTTATCATTGATGCTAATCGAATTGATAAGACTTAATAACCAAGATATTCCAAAGATATTTGCGATGATGATCAAAATAATAATGATAATGAAAATGCTAAAAACCAAGAGTGAAAGTGGATATGGTTACCCTTGAAACATTTGATGAGTTTGAGGAAAGGAGAGAGTTAAGGAATGGTATCATGGTGAAGGATGTGATTGTGATTGAGCTTGTAAGTATTAGAATGAATAATCGGGTGATTATGTATATGTGAATGATGATGGTTATAGGTGTTGTCTTGATTTACCTTATGCTATTGTTGGATTTATGTTTGCCCTTGGTAGTTATTTTGTCTTAATATTTACCTAATGTAATCCCACATAGTCGACATTGCCGTTTTGGGTTGCTCACTCTCTCTACTCTATCTATTCTGTCTTGTGTAAAATCGTACGGGTTTAGATGGCCAATATGGTACGATACCAACCGTTGCGGGAGATAGGAGCGACTCCCAGAAGAGGCGCCAACAACATTATGTCTGTTCTCGAGATGTTCTACATAACGATTCCGCGTAGAAGAGCTGAGTTACAGTTAGCGGAAGAGAAGGCTGCCGCAGAGGAGGAGACGGATTGTGAATATGACGATGCTGAGGTGGAGCTTACTAGGGTCGTAGGGAAGGAGGATCCTGACCTCTGGTCTGACGAGGATGCAGAGGTGTACTCTAGCGGCGAGAGCTGGTTCATTAGTCCTGAGGAGTTACTGATGGATGATGACGAGTGGTATGGCAGATTTGGAAAGCAAGATTAGGGAAGGATTTAGGAATATGACTAGAGAGTAGGTAATTTCCCCTTTGAGTATGTAATTACCCATGAGTTCTTAGAAACCTGGCCCTGCTGTAACCCTAACAATTTAATCTTTGTATGGATATTTTGACATGAAATCAAATGGGCTATTCTATTCTAGATAATGTTTTGGATGGTGAGTTTCAAAGCGTAATGTCTTGTGACAATCCGGTTTGGGACTTGGAAGAGTCGGTGCAACTTGAGAACATGAGTATGAAACTATGTTTTGTAAATAAGAGATGTTCTCAGTTTGTACACTACTCAAAAAAAAGAAGAAAAAAAAAATGGCACCTAATTTTCACTCAAAATGACTATGGTTTTCAAGTTGCCAAATCGGGGTGTTACATCATTAACAATAATCAATTTACATCAATTATCAAGAATCCAAGAACATTTTCAATTATGCATAAATTCAAGTCAAAATGCCAAATTTTCAGTTTCTACATTATCAATAGTAAATAACCATTCATTAAGCATCTATATTATTAGTATAATTGATTCAAATTCAGTTTTCATGGAAAATAGACCTCCAAGTCCATTTCAAGTTAAAATGCCCAACCAATCTTAATTGGTTCCTAAGGATTTAGCTTAATATTTATCATTCTAGCAATTAGATAACTTCTCCCATACCTGGATGAAGCTAAAGGAATGATTAATGGAAGAGGGAAGCGGCTGGGAGCAAAAATGAAGTTTTTGAAGTTGCACCTTTACGTCAAAAACAGGTTCACCGAGTAATTTTGCGTCAAAGAATTCGTCATGGAAAAGCCATGAAATAATACGAAATAAGTTAGCCTAGTCAACTAGGACATTCCATCTTTAAGTAGAAACAAGTTTGGGATCAAAAGAGTTCCTAGATTTACCGAAATAAGTCGAACAAGATGGGTTGATGAACTGAAAACTGCAGAATTTCAGCTTCGGGTGGCTATCTTTGCAGGCTTATAACTTTGGATATAGGAAACCAATTCGTGTGGTTCTTGTTTCTATTTCAAGATGTGAAATAGAACTAGAAGTGTGCTTTGGTTGCACTATTTGGTCACTCGAGGAAAGAGAACAGAGGGTGCAAAGTTCACACCAGAAAACTAACGAAAATTTCAGAGAATGAGTTGGAAGTGAAGTTGTGAGTTCAAGCTCCACCTCAATCCTATTTATAGACTAAGATTAGCAGCCTCTAGTCTTCATTCAACTCTGAACATGCTGAAATTAAGTTGCAAAGGCTGAAAAATTGGGTTTCTTATTCAAAATTTAAAAATCAACTTTGGTGGCTGCCAAATGAGCCACCAAAAAATGTGGTCACTTCAGGTCTTCGACTCTCATAGCATTTTGGCTCCAACTAAAATTTCCACCGTTGGATATGAAGATAAGGTCGTTTTTGAGCTTTTCAAAAAATTTGAGCTCGATCCAACGGTTAACGAATGAGATATGGCGTGTTCTTTACCAAGCATTCAAACGTGGCTGTAGCATTTGTGGACTGCAACAGGTGATAATCGATTATCACTATTGATAATCGATTATTATGCCTAAAAAGGGTCAAAAACCTGAATTTTATCATTTTTAGTTCATTTATTTTCTTCATAATTCCAATCCTTCATTATTTTCTAAATTATTCAAGGTTCCAAATTCATAATTAATTATTCTCAACATCTAATGTCTACTATCAAATAATATTCAAACATATATGTATATATATATATATTATTTGAGGAATAATTCTAGTGGTGTTACAATCTCCCCCACTTAAATGAATTTCGTCCACGAAATTCATATAAAATATACTCCCCCACTTCGAATAGATACGGGTACTCCTCCCTCATTTGGCTTTCGAGCTCCCACGTGATATCACTAACACCACCTCGTTCCCAAATGACTTTTACTGATGGAATCTCTTTTGTTGGAAGTCAAGCTTGCCCCAAAGGACGTAAAGAGTAATGCTAGAAGGACTCTAGAAGATAATGTTTTGATGATTACAAACAAGATTCAAAGTTTCAAGCATCAAGCTGCATCAAGTTCAAGCATCAAGCTTCAAGACTAAAGTCAAGGCTCAAGCTTCATGTTCAAGTTTAGTATAGCCTGGCCCATACGAAATTTGTAAGGTAATGAATTTTTATTACAAGTGTCTAATGGCCAAAATTAGTTTTTCATGTTAAGGAGAAGAAAAGAACTTTTTATGAAAAATGTTTTAATTGCAAAATGTGTTTTCATGAAAATCGGTTTTTAACTTAGTTTATGAAAAATGTTTTTAATTGAAAAAAGAGTTTTAGTGAAAATCTATTTTTATCTTAGTGTTGGTGAAAATACTTGATGTTATAAAACTCTGAATATTTTTATGTATGCAAGAGAGAGTAATCGATTACTTGCTTGAGTTAATCGATTAACTTTGTTGCATCATAGAAAAATCAGAGAGGTTGTAATCGATTAAGTGAACTTTGCTAATCCATTACTTTCTTATGAGAGTAATCGATTACCTTGTTCAAGTAATCGATTAGAATTGTTGCATCATATATTTTCCAGAGGCACAGTAATCGATTACAGGCTGTGTAGTAATCGATTACATATGTTGCATCACATAATGATTAGAGACTCAGTAATCGATTATTTGATGAGTAGTAATCGATTAAATGAGTTGCATCATATATTAACAGGAGTGATGTAATCGATTAATCATTGTTGGTCTAATCGATTACTTGTTTTTCAAATGAATTTAAAAGTTTCTATTTTTGAAGGAATAGTCGATTACCTTCAGAAAGTAATCGATTACTTCAGCTTTTATTGAAAAATGTGTCAAAATCATTTTGATTTATTTCGTGATTTGTTTTTATATAATTGATTCTGATTTATTTTCAAAATTCGAATTTGAATATTATTTTGAAATATTTCCTTATTTGTTTTTAAGAATCAAATCTTTTATTTATCTCCTAAATCTATTTTATTTGTTTCTGATTTCAAAATCGATTTTATTCTATTTTATTTTATTCTTTAAATCTATTTGATTTGTTTTGGATTTCAAAATATTATTTTATTTATTCGATTTCAGAAAATCAATTTTTCATGATTTGATTTGATTCTATTTTCAAATTCGAATTTCAAATTTCAAATATTCTCAAATCTTTAGTTTTATGTCTTAAATCTTTAAGATTTGTTTTTGATTTTAAACATGTGTTAATTGTTGCTTTTATAAAAAGGATTTGAATCAAGTTTTTATGCTGATAACCCTTTTGAAAAACTTCTTCATGTTCTTCGTTTCTTCTTCTTCTCCTTCTCCAATTCTCTGGTTTTATTGTTAATATCTATTTGAGAAGAAAACCTTTTCTTGACCATAATACTTGTGATTTAAATTCAGCACCACTACTAGAGCTTATATTTTTGTATTCGTGATGATTAGAACACACTTTTGTTAGAGAGCCAAATTGTTGTATCAGCACTAAGAAGAGTGCATTATAGTGGTTGTACACAATCATCCATACCGTAACCATTGTTGTAAGGGGTGTGTGACCCTTAGTGAATAGGGAGTGAATCTCCTAGTGCGAACGTGCGGCGTTCGTGGTTGTAGGGTGAGGAACCCTGTTGTGTGGGTAGTGCTAGACGAACGGTGGGGCACCCAGTAGTTAGGCTATCTGGTTTATTGAGGTCCCTGGCGAAAGGAGGTTCCTAGTAGCTTGCGGGGCGCTCTGGTTGTACTTGGGGACGCGTGGCGTCTTTGGTTTAGTGAAAAGCTCAAGCGGGTCGCTTGGGGCTGGAGTAGGTCGGGTTTGCCGAACCAGGATAAAATCACCGGTGCAATCTCTTCTATCCCTTATCTCTTTTATATTCTGTCGTTATATTTAATTGTTGTGCATCATAACAACTATTTTCGTAACAATCTATTTTAAGCGAATTTAAAATAATAAGCGCGGTAACGGTTTTCGTTGTTCTTATTTAATTCGTATCCGCGCATATTAGTTTTTCATAATAGTATTAATATTATTCGCTTTTGCGCAATCGTTTTCATCAATATATTGTTTTTCGCTGCAAAATCTCTTTAAGTTTATTGAAAACGATTTAAATCGATTATTTTCCAATGTTTTCATAAACACCCAATTCACCCCCCTCTTGGGTGATGGCTGCCAATCCTATCAATAATTCCAACAATTGGTATCAGAGCTTCGTGCTTTGGTAAAGGCCTAACAGCCCGAGTTAAAGATCCTTGTAGATTGGCAGCGCTGGGATATTTTTTTTTAATTTTATTATGGAGGGATTTTCATTCGATGAAGCACCATTTTTTGATGGAAATAATTTTCATTATTGGAGTGCTAGAATGAAAATATTTTTACAATCTATTAGCCTTCGCTTATTTCATGTTGTTCTTAATGGTTTTGATGAAAAATCTTTCTCCTTGAATTTTCAAGCTATGCATATTTTGAAAAATGCTTTGAACCATGATGCATTTGCTATTATTGAAAAGTGTGAAAATTCTAAGGATATTTGGGACACTTTACATATACACTATGCTACTAATGATCTTGTTGAGAGTGTAAGTGTCCACAGGAATAAGGTGAAAGAAGAAAGTGATTTGGAGCATAAAAGAACTAACTCCCTGGAAGAAGAATATGATGATATTGAAAGCGTGGGGAGTAGTTCAATGTACGATGACGATGATCTTGAAAGGTTACTTGAAAGCTTCATGGACTCAATAGAGGAATCAAGCTCTTCGGATGAGGAATCAATGGAAGATGAAAATAATACATCCGTGTAAGATCCATGAAGAATGTTTTGATAAATGCCAAAAGGTTTTGAACAAGCTTAAATGTGTTGATCAAGTTCAAGCTCAACAAGCAACAACAAACATCAAGTTAAGAAGAGAGAGCCAACTCATGAAGACTTAGTTTGGTAGTTTGTGTTTTATTATTTTATCTTTTGCCTCACAAGTCTTTTAGTTTATGAGTTTGGGTAGAGTTATTAGAGGGTAGTGAATCTCTTTTGATTGCATGATTATATCATATTTTGAGTATTCACTTTGCTTAAAATCAATAGGTGGCTTAAAGGTTTGAAAGAAAAGGTTTAGATTTTGAGAAAACAAGTTTTTAAGTGTTTTTTGAACTAACTACTCGATTAGCCACTTGATTACTCGAGTAGAATTTTGCAGACTTGCGCAAATACTCGATTAAGGCTCTGATTACTCGAGTAGAATTTTGAAGCCTTGCGTAAATACTCGAGTAGTAACTTAAATACTCGAGTAGTGAACAAGTTTTACACTTGTTACTCGAGTAGTGACTTTGTTACTCGAGTAACACGAGCTGTAACTGTTTTTAAATGAGTTTTTCACTTCTCAAAAGCTCTTCTAACCATTTCTAACTTTTGGGTATTCTATATAAACCTTTTCCTAACCTTTGTGATTATAATTCTATCATTTTGATATTCATTTTACAAAGAATCAAGCCACTCTATTCTCTCTCACTTTCTCAAGATCAAAGCTTTAACTTTTACATTCTTTGATCAAGAACCTTGAATCTTTCATGTTGATATTTTCATAGCTTTTGAAAGAGATTCATAGGATTGTTATTTTGTTTTCATTTGAGTTGTAATCTTTGCAAGAGGCAAGCTATCTACAACAATTGGAAGTCTTGGTTGTGAATCAAGCAAAGTTATTTGGAAGTCTTGGTGTGGCATTTCATCAAGCACTTGGAAGCCTTGTTGTGTTAACAAGCAATTGGAAGTCTTGTAGTGAAGCAAGCATTGGAAGTCTTGTTGAGGGGATATGACAAGCAAGAGAAGAGGTTAGATTAGATTCAATAGGGTTACAAGGCAAGGGTGTGGTATCTCTTGTAGGCTAGCAAGAAGGGAGTCTTGTGAGGCATTTACTTGTAATTTGAGAAACTCTAATTCCTCATAGTGAAGAATCTCTCTTGGTTGAAGAGGGGACTGGAGTAGCTTTCAAGTGGATGAAAGTGAACCAGGATAAATCACTGTGTCGTATCTCTAAACTCTCTACTCTTTACAATTCTTGTTATTAATTTGTTCTTGGTTGAAAACCTAGAAAAAGTGATTTTTCATAATTGATTGAATTGAATCTTAATTGTGCAAAATTGATTTGGGGAAAATCATTTTCATAACCTAGGTAATCAATAAGAATATAGGTGTTAATTGTTTCCACTGAATCTCTGGTTATACATGTTAATTGATTGATTTTCGTATTTGATTGAAAAGTGATTAATTCATTAACAGAGGCATTAATCGATTAGTTCATGTCATTAATCGATTAAGGCTAAAGAATTTTCAAGAAAATCATTTGTTTTAATCGTTTTGATTTGTTTCTTGCGAAAATCTTTCAAGGTTTATCTAACACCTATTCAACCCCCCCTTCTAGGTGTTCTCCTAGTGTATCCTAGTTGTTTCATCCACCGAGTGTAGGTTCTTACAATTGGTATCAGAGCTCGGTCGAAAGACACGAGCATAGAGCTTTTTCGTTAAGATCCTTGAGAAACTACAATGGGTTCTACGAATCCTTTTGGTGGTGAAGGTGCTTCAATAAATCGCCCTCCTATGTTTGGTGGAGAGGGTTATGGTTATTGGAAAATTAGGATGAGAATCTTTATAGAAGCCATAGATGTGAACATTTGGGAAGCCATTGAAAATGGTCCTTATATTCCCTCAAAAGATGTAAAAGGTGTGCTTACTCTTACTCCCAAAGATAAGTGGACCGATGATGATAAAAAGAAAATTCAATATGATTTAAAAGCAAAGAATATCATCACCTCCGCTCTATCTTATGATGAGTTCTTTAGAGTCTCCCAATGTCGTGATGCCAAAGAAATGTGGGACACCTTGCAAGTCACACATGAAGGCACTAGTGAAGTTAGGCGTGCTAGATTAAATTCTTTGATGCATGAATATGAATTGTTTCGTATGTTGCCTAATGAATCTATATGTTTTATGCAAAAACGTTTTACTCATATTGTTAATCATCTCATTGCTCTTGGTAAAACTTTCGTGAATTGTGAACTTGTTAACAAAGTTTTAAGATGTCTAAGTAGGGAATGGCAACCCAAGGTTACCGCAATTGTTGAATCAAAGGACTTGGACACCATGGACTTAGCAACACTTTTCGGAAAGCTACAAGAACATGAAATGGAGCTTGGACGTTTGCAAATGCATGAAGAGTCGGATAAGTACAAAGAGAGAAAAGGAATTGCTCTTAAAGCTAAAAGGTCATATAAAAAGGAAGAGAGTTCTGACGATGATGATAATGATGATGATGAAGATTCCGATTCGTTGATGAAGAGGAGATGAAACTTCTACTAAGAAAGTTCAATAAGATTCTAAGGAGAAAAGGAAGGATGAACAAAGACAAAAGTAAAGAGAAGAATTCCCCACACTACAAGACAAAGACTTCAAAAGAAGGTATAGTTTGCCATGAATGTGGAAAGCCCGGTCATCTCAAGTACTCATGCTCTAAGTATCTTAAGAAGAAGGAGAAAGAAAAGAAAACTAAAAGGGCATACATAGTTTGGAATAGTGATGATGAAAAAGACAAGAAAAGCACATTAAATAGTTCTTCGGATGATGAAGATGCCGCTTGTCTCAACTTGATAGCTCTAGTAAATGAAGAGGAAAGTTCAAATGATGAATCAAGTGAGCAAAGCTACGAAAGCGATGTAAGTCTTACTAAATCCGAAATTTCTTCTAAGTATGAATTGTTGTATAATGCTTATGAAGAAATGCATGAACAATTTAAGAAACTAGCTTTGAAAAACATTGAAAGAAAGAAGATCATTTTGAAACATCAACAAGAGATTTTAGAATTTCAAAAACAAGTTGATGAGCTTAATCTTGAAAATGAAACTCTTGATCTTATATATGCTAGTTCTTCTTGTGATTGTTCTAGTAGATTGAATATTGTGGTTGATTGTGAGGATTGCAAGTTGCTTAAAGATGAAAATGCTATTTTGAAAAATAAGCTTGCAAGTTTCACAAATGGTGACATTAGATTGCGCACATTGTTAAATTTTCAAAGAGAAAATTCAAACAAGTTTGGTTTGGGTTATACTAATGCTAAGAGTAAATCTCATAGAAATGTTGTTGATTTTTCTAAAGTTGATTTTTCAAATGCACCAACATGTTTCTATTGTGGTACTCATGGACATACTTCAAATGTGTGTTATATTAAAGTGCATGGTATACCTAAAGGAGATTTTGTTTGGGTGAAAAAGGGTGAGAGTCCCTACACTAACAAAAATGGATCCAAAACCATTTGGATACCAAAAAGCAAAGCATGATTGTTTTTGTAGGTATGATTGAAGAGCAAAAGGACTTTCATGTGATATTCATTCATTTGCTTCTTCAATTGGTATTAAGGAGAAGATCCTACAAATTGGTAACATTCGATATTTTACAATTGATATCTTCAATTTGATATTGTTGGATATTGCTCATAGTTCTCTCAATTGGTATTATTTCTTATAATGTGATATTGTTTATACTATTGAGAAAATACTATTGGTATCAAATTCTTACAATTGTTTTATAATTGGTATCATGTTATTGGTATACAATTTATTATAATTGATATCATTGAGTAATCATTAGATGATTATCATGCTTTGGTTGTTATATCTCATTAATCTCTCTATTTTGGCTTAGATCTTATATTTGAATTGGTATATATTTCTTTTTGATAATGCCAAAGGGGGAGAAATATGATGTTTTGAAAAAAGGGGAGAATAGTATATTTTATTTTTTTTTAGAAATATGGTATGATTGGAGAAAGGTTTGTTTTGTTGTTTTTATGTAGGTTGAGCAAAGTTGTTGGAGATAGGGGGAGAATCAAGCTTTTATCTCAATTAGATTTCAAATATTTCAAATGTCAAAAGCATAAATTGAGGGGGAGCAAGAGTCTCATCAAGTGATCAAATGGTTCAAGCATCAACAACTTCAATGAAATTCATAATTTCAAAACATGTTTGTCATTTTCAAAAAGGGGGAGATTGTAAGATCAATGAAGAATGTTTTGATAAATGCCAAAAGGTTTTGTACAAGCTTAAATGTGTTGATCAAGTTCAAGCTCAACAAGCAACAACAAACATCAAGTTAAGAAGAGAGAGTCAACTCATGAAGACTTAGTTTGGTAGTTTGTGTTTTATTATTTTATCTTTTGCCTCACAAGTCTTTTAGTTTATGAGTTTGGGTAGAGTTATTAGAGGGTAGTGAATCTCTTTTGATTGCATGATTATATCATATTTTGATTATTCACTTTGCTTAAAATCAATAGGTGGCTTAAAGGTTTGAAAGAAAAGGTTTAGATTTTGAGAAAACAAGTTTTTAAGTGTTTTTTGAACTGACTACTCGATTAGCCACTTGATTACTCGAGTAGAATTTTGCAGACTTGCGCAAATACTCGATTAAGGCTCTGATTACTCGAGTAGAATTTTGAAGCCTTGCGTAAATACTCGAGTAGTAACTTAAATACTCGAGTAGTGAACAAGTTTTACACTTGTTACTCGAGTAGTGACTTTGTTACTCGAGTAACACGAGCTGTAACTGTTTTTAAATGAGTTTTTCACTTCTCAAAAGCTCTTCTAACCATTTCTAACTTTTGGGTATTCTATATAAACCTTTTCCTAACCTTTGTGATTATAATTCTATCATTTTGATATTCATTTTACAAAGAATCAAGCCACTCTATTCTCTCTCACTTTCTCAAGATCAAAGCTTTAACTTTTACATTCTTTGATCAAGAACCTTGAATCTCTCATGTTGATATTTTCATAGCTTTTGAAAGAGATTCATAGGATTGTTATTTTGTTTTCATTTGAGTTGTAATCTTTGCAAGAGGCAAGCTATCTACAACAATTGGAAGTCTTGGTTGTGAATCAAGCAAAGTTATTTGGAAGTCTTGGTGTGGCATTTCATCAAGCACTTGGAAGCCTTGTTGTGTTAACAAGCAATTGGAAGTCTTGTAGTGAAGCAAGCATTGGAAGTCTTGTTGAGGGGATTTGACAAGCAAGAGAAGAGGTTAGATTAGATTCAATAGGGTTACAAGGCAAGGGTGTGGTATCTCTTGTAGGCTAGTAAGAAGGGAGTCTTGTGAGGCATTTACTTGTAATTTGAGAAACTCTAATTCCTCATAGTGAAGAATCTCTCTTGGTTGAAGAGGGGACTGGAGTAGCTTTCAAGTGGATGAAAGTGAACCAGGATAAATCACTGTGTCGTATCTCTAAACTCTCTACTCTTTACAATTCTTGTTATTAATTGTGTTCTTGGTTGAAAACCTAGAAAAAGTGATTTTTCATAATTGATTGAATTGAATCTTAATTGTGCAAAAATGATTTGGGGAAAATCATTTTCATAACCTAGGTAATCAATAAGAATATAGGTGTTAATTGTTTCCGCTGAATCTCTGGTTATACATGTTAATTGATTGATTTTCGTATTTGATTGAAAAGTGATTAATTCATTAACAGAGGCATTAATCGATTAGTTCATGTCATTAATCGATTAAGGCTAAAGAATATTCAAGAAAATCATTTGTTTTAATCGTTTTGATTTGTTTCTTGCGAAAATCTTTCAAGGTTTATCTAACACCTATTCAACCCCCCTTCTAGGTGTTCTCCTAGTGTATCCTAGTTGTTTCATCCACCGAGTGTAGGTTCTTACAATCCGAACACTTGGCCCATGAGGAACATGAGGTAATTCAAAATAGTTTATGTTCTAAATTTCTGAAATATACATATAATGATTTGAATGATGATTTGATATCTTTGAAAAATAAAAACTTGGACTCTTTACAAAAATTATCTCTAATTGAAAATGAAATTGATATTTTGAAAAATGGAGATATTTTTGATAAAGAGATATTTTTAGAAAATAGCTCCTCAACCATTTTTGAAAATTGCTTACATATTGAAAAACAAGTTGAGGAAGCATTTTTTGAAAGTAACCTTGAAAAATCAAATTGTTCAAATTCTTTACTTGATGAAATTGAAAATATTGTGGATATTCAAAAATCAAGTAAAGTCGATGACAATAATATTTTTCAATGCGAAAGAAAAAATTCCAAGTTTTATGAAAATCGTATTTGTGAAAAAATCAAATCATCATCTAAACCCATTACATGTAACTATTGTGGTTGTTTAGGACATATTTCTCATTTGTGCTTTTATCGTAAAAATTTTAATTTGAGAAATAATTTGCAATGGGTTCCAAAGGCTTCTAAGGAACCTAAGACTAACCCCAAAGGACCCAAGATGAAATGGGTACCAAAGTGTTCTCCTAGTATTTCAAATGTGCAGAATTTTATTAAAAAGGATGAACCAAGTGGAGGAGAAAAGGGGAAAGTGTCAAGGGTGATCTCTAAGAGGCAAAGAAATAGATGGATTGGTCAAAGGAGAAAAGTACCTACAACCAAAGCTTCTCACATGCATAAAGGTGAAATCATAAGGTCTAGGACCTCAAGCAAGAAGCAATGGGTAAGGACAAACACCTCTTTGATCAACAAGTCCAAGGTATCAAATTATCATTCCACCTATAACAACAACTACACAAAGGTATACCTGGACTACTCTATTTTTTCTGCATACCAAGGTGTATCATGAGTGCTGAAATCTTTTTGAAAATCTTTTATTTCTCATGATCACTCCTTGGATAAAATAAATCATGTGTGTCTTGATCTTTTTGAAAACCTTTTAAGCACATGATTATATTTTTTTTTTGTGCATTGCATTATTTATTCACCATATATTGAGTTGTATCATGTGTGTTGAAATATTTTTGTAAAATCCTTTTTATCACATGAATACACTCTTTATGTGTTGATATCATGTCATGGCATACTAGAGATATAGATTGATATTATGGACATGCATTTGTGTGCATGAGCATGACATTGTTTTTGTGATAAGTGCATGAATTAAAATTGCTTATATGCTATTTTCACAATATCTTTGAGATTTGTGAAAAACATTGCTACTAATCCTTAAGGACCCAAGTCTTTGGATACCAAGAAAATGCTCCTATGTAGTCTTACAGGTAATACTTCAAATATAAAAGGAGCTATGTACGAAGTAATCAAATTAAAGAATTCCAAATGAAAAATTCCGTTTCCTTCCTTCATGGTGTCAAATGGAAAATACCGGAGAAGGAGAATACATTGAACAAGAGGAGACCTCCATCAAAATGCTAATCGATGAATCTTCAAATGGAAGGAACTCCAAAACAATCCCTACTTCATGTGGAAAATCAACACCTACGATAAGTATCACCACACGTATTTCTTTTAAATACTTTATGATACCTATCTTTGTGATACACATGTTTATCTTGATGCTGAAATTTTTTTTAATAATTTATTCCTTCTTCGATATGTTTGTACAAATTTTTGTGAAGGATAAATTGTTTTTCAGCATGCACTATATTTATGTGTTACTAATTCCTAAGGATCCAATTATCTTGGATACCAAGAGAAACACGTGCTAATTAGTTTTGCATGTATTACTACAAGTAATAGTATGCAACGTTCTCTACAAACTTATGGTTAATGCATTCAAATGACAAGAGAACTGAGCAATACTCAAGCACTTGATAGTGACTTTGCGATATGTGAATGATCTCTTGGAGTGGAAGAAGTGCAACATACTGAACAAGTAGAGCTTTCTACAAGATACGTAATGATACTCTATCAAAGGAAGAAACTCCATAAATGGAATGACTACATACATGGAAAGCGTCATCTCGATAAGTATCACTACTCTTATTTTTTTTATTATGTGATACTTGTTTATGCGATATATGCCTTATATGACAATATGGGCTATTATGAATTATATGTTATTATTGTCATGACATATAGAATTTTAAAAGTTTTGATGATAGTGAACATTCACATGTTTTTATGATGCATTTTTTTTCATCTCCCTTCATGTTATGCTTATTTTGGAAAAACCTTTTAGAAAGGGGGAGAAAAATATTATTTGAATATTTGCATTGAAAACATGTTTTTGCTTCTTCATCCCATTTTGACATCATGCTGCTTTTTATTGTGTATTGGGAAGAAATTCTTTTGTATCCCATACTTACTTTTGATGATGTCAAATAGGGGGAGAAATTGACTATGTGTCTATGTGTATTTACTCCCTTGTTATTATTAATGTATCTATTCAGTGTTTCAGGGGGAGTATAGTACAAAGGGGGAGAAGAACCGTAATCCTGCTAAAGTCTTCTCGCCACCTTTTTGATGTTGACAAAAGGGGGAGAAGAATTCTGAGTTTCATTGGGTATACTAACCATATATGCAGGGGGAGGTTATGAGAATGAAGAGAAACTATTATCATGGCTTAATCACTTATTCTCTATGTTCTCTATTTGTATTTAAATTACCTATGATATTATTGGACTATATTATGCTATACTTGCTGCTTAACGCTTGTGATGCAGAAACTCAGAAAATGGTTTGTCATCATCAAAAAGGGGGAGTGTTGGAAGTCAAGCTTGCCCCAAAGGACGTAAAGAGTAATGCTAGAAGGATTCTAGAAGATAATGTTTTGATGATTACAAACAAGATTCAAAGTTTCAAGCATCAAGCTGCATCAAGTTCAAGCATCAAGCTTCAAGACTAAAGGCAAGGCTCAAGCTTCATGTTCAAGTTTAGTATAGCCTGGCCCATAGGAAATTTGTAAGGTAATGAATTTTTATTACAAGTGTCTAATGGCCAAAATTAGTTTTTCATGTTAAGGAGAAGAAAAGAACTTTTTATGAAAAATGTTTTAATTGCAAAATGTGTTTTCATGAAAATCGGTTTTTAACTTAGTTTATGAAAAATGTTTTTAATTGCAAAAAGAGTTTTAGTGAAAATCTATTTTTATCTTAGTGTTGGTGAAAATACTTGATGTTATAAAACTCTGAATATTTTTATGTATGCAAGAGAGAGTAATCGATTACTTGCTTGAGTTAATCGATTAACTTTGTTGCATCATAGAAAAATCAGAGAGGTTGTAATCGATTAAGTGAACTTTGCTAATCCATTACTTTCTTATGAGAGTAATCGATTACCTTGTTCAAGTAATCGATTAGAATTGTTGCATCATATATTTTCCAGAGGCACAGTAATCGATTACAGGCTGTGTAGTAATCGATTACATATGTTGCATCACATAATGATTAGAGACTCAGTAATCGATTATTTGATGAGTAGTAATCGATTAAATGAGTTGCATCATATATTAACAGGAGTGATGTAATCGATTAATCATTGTTGGTCTAATCGATTACTTCAGCTTTTATTGAAAAACGAGTCAGAATCATTTTGATTTATTTCCTGATTTGTTTTTATATAATTGATTCTGATTTATTTTCAAAATTCGAATTTGAATATTATTTTGAAATATTTCCTTATTTGTTTTTAAGAATCAAATCTTTTATTTATCTCCTAAATCTATTTTATTTGTTTCTGATTTCAAAATCGATTTTATTCTATTTTATTTTATTCTTCAAATCTATTTGATTTGTTTTGGATTTCAAAATATTATTTTATTTATTTGATTTCAGAAAATCAATTTTTCCTGATTTGATTTGATTCTATTTTCAAATTCGAATTTCAAATTTCAAATATTCTCAAATCTTTAGTTTTATGTCTTAAATCTTTAAGATTTGTTTTTGATTTTAAACATGTGTTAATTGTTGCTTTTATAAAAAGGATTTGAATCAAGTTTTTATGCTGATAACCCTTTTGAAAAACTTCTTCACGTTCTTCGTTTCTTCTTCTTCTCCTTCTCCAATTCTCTGGTTTTATTGTTAATATCTATTTGAGAAGAAAACCTTTTCTTGGCCATAATACTTGTGATTTAAATTCAACACCACTACTAGACTTATATTGTTGTATTCGTGTTGATTAGAACACACTTTTGTTAGAGAGTCAAATTGTTGTATGAGCACTAAGAAGAGTGCATTATAGTGGTTGTACACAATCATCCATACCGTAACCATTGTTGTAAGGGGTGTGTGACCCTTAGTGACTAGGGAGTGAATCTCCTAGTGCGAACGTGCGGCGTTCGTGGTTGTAGGGTGAGGAACCCTGCTGTGTGGGTAGTGCTAGACGAACGGTGGGGCACCTAGTAGTTAGGCTATCTGGTTTATTGAGGTCCCTGGTGAAAGGAGGTTCCTAGTAGCTTGCGGGGCGCTCTGGTTGTACTTGAGGACGCGTGGCGTCTTTGGTTTAGTGAAAAGCTCAAGCGGGTCGCTTGGGGACTGGAGTAGGCCGGGTTTGCCGAACCAGGATAAAATCACCGGTGCAATCTCTTCTATCCCTTATCTCTTTTATATTCCGTCGTTATATTTAATTGTTGTGCATCATAACAACTATTTTCGTAACAATCTATTTTAAGCGAATTTAAAATAATAAGCGCGGTAACGGTTTTCGTTGTTCTTATTTAATTCGTATCCGCGCATATTAGTTTTTCATAATAGTATTAATATTATTCGTTTTTTCGCAATCGTTTTCATCAATATATTGTTTTCCGCTGCAAAATCTCTTTATGTTTATTGAAAACGATTTAAATCGATTATTTTCCAATGTTTTCATAAACACCCAATTCACCCCCCTCTTGGGTGACGGCTGCCAATCCTATCAATAATTCCAACATCTTTCCCTCGCAACTGCTTAACCTTTCTATCTTCTATTCTGATTGGGCCGGTTTCGAAGGTCAAATTCTCTCGCAAAGGTATCTCGTCAGGCACAATGCGAACAACAGTGGCAGGATCTGACACAAACTTTCTCAATTGCGATACATGAAAAACGTTATGTAGATTTGATAAAAACGACGGTAAGGCTAGTTGGTATGCAACAGGACCAACACGCTTCAAAATTTGGTAAGGACCAATAAATTTGGGCGATAACTTCTTGGGCTTCATTACGCGACCTACACCAGTAGTCGGCACCACTCGGAGAAACACATGCTCCCCTTCTTGAAACTCCAGATTGGTTCTCCTTTGGTCGGCATGACTCTTCTGTCTACTCTGTGCCGCCTTCATCTTTTCTTGAATTACCTTCACCTTCTCCGTTGTTTCGTGAACTATATCGGGACCATTTATTGCATTCTCCCCCACTTGGAACCAACAAAGCGGGGTTCGACACTTTCGTCCATACAGTGCCTCGAAAGGCGCCATTCCAATACTTGCATGGAAGCTGTTGTTGTACGTGAATTCCACCAAAGGTAGCAGTTGATGGCAACTTTCTCTGTACTCCAACACACAGGCTCTCAAAAAATCTTCAAGAGACTGAATGGTTCTTTCAGATTGTCCATCGGTTTGAGGGTGATACGCTGAACTCATCCTCAATTTAGTACCCAATGCTTGATGCAAACTTTGCCAGAACCTTGAACAAAATCGAGGATCTCGATCCGATATGATACTAGAAGGAATTCCATGCAACCGAATCACTTCCTTTATATAAAGTTGGGTGAGCTTTTCCAACGAATATTTCATATTAATTGGAATAAAGTGAGCCAATTTTGTCAATTGATCCACTATTACCCACACCGCTTCATAACCACCTTGAGTTTTCGGGAAACCAGAGACGAAGTCCATTGCAATACCATCCCACTTCCACTCAGGAACATCCAAGGATTGAAGTTCTCCTCGTGGCCTCTTATGCTCAATATTAGCTTTTTGACAAATAAAGCAAGATGTTACATAATTCGCCACATCCTTCTTAAATCCTGACCACCAAAACATTTTCTTCATGTCTTGTTACATCTTGGTAGTTCCAGGATGTATGCTCATTTTACTTTTGTGGGCTTCATCCAAAAGAATCCGCCGTAACTCTTGGTTTGCAGGAATGCAAACTCGATCCTTGAACCTTAAGACTCCATCGGATCCAACATGGAAATTTGGTTCCCTTCCTTCTATACTCAATCTCATCTTCTCTTGCAATTCTATATCATCTTGCTGCATCTCCTTGTTCTGATTTAGGAATTCATTAGATATCTTCAGCATTCCTAATTTGATACAGCTTGGACTTATTTCCATTGCAATGTTCAGATCTCTGAACTTCTCAATCAACTCTAACTCTTTCACCATCATGGTACTCATATGCAGCGTCTTTCGACTCAAAGCATCAGCTACCACGTTGGCTTTCCCAGGGTGATATTGTAGCTCAAAGTCGAAGTCTTTCAGAAACTCCATCCATCGACGTTGACGCATGTTCAACTCCTTTTGATTGAACAGGTATTTGAGGCTCTTGTGATCACTGATTACCTGAAATGTTGCTCCATACAGATAATGTCTCCCCAGCTTCAAGGCAAACACCACTGCAGCTAATTCAAGATCATGGGTCGGATAGTTCTCTTCATGAACTTTTGACTGTCTTGATGCGTAAGCCATAACCTTCCCTTTTTGCATCAAAACACATCCGAGTCCCTGTTTGGAAGCATCGCAGTATACATCGAAATTCTTTTGAGGATCGGGCAAAATCAACACTGGAGATGATGTTAATCTGTCCTTTAACTCTTGAAAGCTTGCTTCACATTTTTCATTCCATACAAAAGGTTGACCTTTTCTTGTCAAACTTGTCAAAGGCAAAGCAATCTTTGAAAAGTTTTCAATGAATTTTCGATAATATCCTGCTAGTCCAAGAAAGCTTCTTACTTCCGTCACTGTTCTTGGGGTTTCCCATTTGAGTACTGCTTCCACTTTGGCTAGATCTACTGCAACACCAGCTTTTGTGATTACATGACCAAGGAAATTCACTTCCTTTAGCCAAAATTCACACTTAGCCAGCTTCGCATAGAGTTTCTTCTCCTTCAGGATTTCGAGCACTGTTCGGAGATGTTCAGCATGCTCCTCCGGGGTTTTCGAGTATATCAGGATATCATCTATGAATACAACCACAAATGAATCTAGATTCATATAATCCATAAACACAGCAGGTGCATTGGTCAATCCAAACGGCATCACCACGTACTCATAATGACCATATCCAGATCGGAAAGCAGTCTTTGGAATATCTTCTTCTCTAACTCGAATCTGATGATATCCGGATCTCAGATCGATTTTAGAGAATACAGCAGCTCCACGAACTTGATCCATCAAATCGTCTATTCAGAGGATATTTATTCTTAATGGTTAACTTATTCAACTGCCGATAATCTACACACATTCGCATACTACCGTCCTTCTTTTTCACAAATAACACTGGTGCACCCCACGATGAAACACTAGGCCGGATAAACTACTTCTCCAACAAATCTTCCACCTGTTTCTTCAATTCTACCAATTCGGTTGGTGCCATTCGGAAAGGTGCAATGGAAATGGGGCCGGTTCCAGGGATAAGGTCAATACTGAACTCTACTTCGCGGTGAGGCGGTAACCCAGGTACTTCCTCAGGAAAGATTTCAGGGAACTCACGGATTACAGGGATACTTTCTATTTGTGGTTTTTCTTCTACGGAGGCCGAAAACAGACATAGGTATCCTTCGGGTGCTATTTCTATATGTTCGGCTTTAGGAAACTTGACAAGCTTCTTATGACAATCTAAGGTTACATGGTGTTTTGACAACCAATCCATTCCTAAGATTACATCTAGTTGTGATAAGGGTAAACATAACAGATTTACTGTGGTGGTTTGGTCAAATATAGTTATTTTACAGTCTAAACATGCCTTAGATGTGGTTATAGGTGAATTAGTTGGGGTTGACAGTGAAAGATTATAAGGTATATCTGAAACTATCAATTTTAGCTGGTTTACACATTCATAAGAAATGAAAGAATGGGTGGCTCCAGAGTCAAAAAGGACTCTACAAGGCTTACTATTTAAGAGACAATTACCTTGGATTAGATTCTCTGACTGGTTGGCTTCAGCACCGGACATGGTGAACACCTTGGCACGGTTCATTGGTTTCTGCACTGTGTCTCCTAGGCTACCGTTCCTTTCTTGGCAGTATGTGGAAATGTGGCCTTGCTTCCCACACTTAAAACAGGTTTTTAGCTGAATGTTCCAGCAAACTCCATTATGGTACTTTTGACATATACCACACTTCGGCACATTATTGTTCATTGGCCTCTTATCATCCTTCCTCTTTTGTCCCTGGTTCGGGTAAGGACCCTTATTGCGGTTGTTCTTGTTGTTGTGCTTTCCATGATTACGGTGAGGACCGTAATTCTGCTGGTTCCTTTGTTGCTGTTCAAAGGTTGTTCTTGCCTTCAAATCATCCTCCATGATTCTGCATCGATGCAACAGAGTTGGGAAATGTCTGATGCATGAAGAATCCATGTGTATGAAGCTATGTTTTGATGAGGAAAACATTGTGATGAAGTCAAGTTAAAGCAAGTCAAAGCTAGTCTCCCAAAGAACAAAAAGCAACAAAGTTCAAGAGCTATAAATGTTACAAAGAAAAGATAAAGAGAAGAAGAAAGCAAATGTTACAAGAAGAGAGAATCAACTAATCTCTAAACAAGCAAGCAAGGAATCAAAGTTTCATAGAGTTATTTTATATTTTTCTTTGAGTCCTTAGGTTGTCGGGTAGAGTTAGTTTTGGGTAGTGAATCTCAATTAATTAATTTTGATCAAATTAATTTTGAGTTTCATAAAACCAATTAATTAAAATATGTTGATGCATATTTTTCAAAAATGTTTTATAAATATTTTTAGGATGCATCAATAAGTGGCTTAATATTTTAATTAAGGTTGAAAAGAATTGGTTTTAATAGTTAAAGTTTTGAAAATATTTTTCGCTAAATTAGAAAACAAAAGTTACAGTGACTAACCGGTTAGTCATACCCAGTAACCGGTTAGTGACTGTTAAGTTTGTTAAAAATTCAGTTTTATGTTTTCATTCTTTATGGGTATCTATATAAACCATTCTTACACCTTAATGAAAATATAGAATCATTCAAATACGTTTTATATCCAGAGAAACAAGCCACATGCTCTTTTTTAGATTGAAAAGATCAAAAGCTTTCTTTTACATCTAGTAATCATCTTTTCTACAAACACAAGAATCTCATAATCAACTTGTTCATTGTTATTTGATTGAGATTCATTAGGTTCTGATTTTCTATAATTTTATGGTGTTGTAATCATTGCATTCAAGGAAAAATAGTCTACAACAAATTGAAGAAAAGGAAGTCTTGATTAAGGTGTAATCAAGCAAAGTGAAGGTTTCTTGGTTGAGGAATAATCAAGAAATTGAAGAAGTCTAAGTGGATAGAGATTCACATAGCAAGAGGGTAGAATTAGAAGATCAAGGAGGGTTGCATAACAAGAGTGAGGTATCTCTTGGTAGCTATCAAGTGAGGAATCTTGAGAGGCTTAGCTTGTAATCAAGGATCTTTAATTCTAGTGAAGAAATCTCTCTTTGTTGAAGAGGGGACTGGATGTAGCTCTCAAGTCGATGAGAGTGAACCAGGTTAAATCTCTTGTGCAGTATCTCTTCCCTAATCTCTTTAATTTCTGCATTATTCATTGTTCTTGCATAAAAACCTAGAAAAGGGATTTTCAAATTAATTGAATCAATTAGGTAGTAATTGTACAAATTAATTTGGGGAAAATCATTTTAAAACATCTGTTTAATTGTTTTAATTCTTGGGTTGAAGTATTCCTGCGTTTTACTCTGAGTTTTGATTGAATTGCAATCATATTCAAAACTTGTTCAGATACTAACCGGTTAGTAAGCTTAGTAACCGGTTAGTCACTGATACATTGGTTAAAGAAATTCTGTTTTAACCATGTTTTGTTTGTACTTTGCGAAAATTATTCAAGGTTGTTTTAACACCTATTCAACCCCCCCTTCTAGGTGTTCTCACGTGTTCATACTATACCGCTTGTATTCCAACAAGTGGTATCAGAGCTTTGGTCGGTTAAGATCAAAGCTTAAACGCTTTACCGGAAAAGATCCTTTTTGGTTTACAATGGATAGCATGAACATGTTTAATAATCTGAATATTTTAAATGTTGATGATAAGACTATGAAATTACTAATGAGTAAATTCTTGGAGTTTTTGAAAAGTGAAGGAGTTTTGCTTATTCAAGAAAGAAGAGAAGAATCAAGTTTCTCACATCAACACAAGTCAAAAAGAAGAAATTTCAGCAAGCAAGATGCTACAAGTTTCAACCAAGACAATAAGACTAAGAAGGTTTCAAAGGAAAAATTCAAGTGTCATGAGTGTAGAAGAGAGGGACACATCAAATTTGATTGTCCTCAATACTTGAAGAGAATTGAAGATAACAAGAAGAATAACCAAGAATTCAATTCAAAAGTGAATGATGTTGTGCAAGATATTTCGGAAGAAGATGGATTCTCAAACTTATGCTTGATGGCAATCCTTGATGAAGAGACTTCTCAAAGTGACAATACCATCATACTTGATAGTGATAGTGATAATGAGGTATCCTCTTGTTCTTCTTCTAATTCAAATTCACCATCCTATAATACTTTGTACAATACATATGAAGGAAATGATGGTTCTGTTCCGGTTGCGAGTTCTGAGCCTAGAACTACCCCTGATGTTGGTGGTTCAGGTTATGCATCAGGCTCGTTTGATTTTGCAGCCATGGAGGAGCGTCTCAATGCATGAATTGATGCCGGTTTTGATCGGATGAATGGTCGGTTGGATGGATTCCAAGCTACTTATGAGAGAGACATGGAACGTCTCATGTTTTTGATGAGGACCTTTGGATCATCTTCCGCACCTCAAGCACCTCCTCCAAGTGAAGACTAGTGACCTTTAGGATTGCATTAGTATCATGTTTTAAGTCTGGTTTTACAAATGTATTTTGGTGGTTTGTGGATGTAATTTGGTCTTTTATGTCTTTTCAGTTTTTTTTTGGATTTATGGTTATTTACGTTGGCTAGCTATTTTATGGTTTTTGTAATGAACCTTTTATAAATGAATCTATGTTAATGTTAATTTCAATTATGTTTCATTTATGGTTCATTTTATTTTGGTCAAGTATATGCCTATAAATTCTGCTGAAAAGTGCAAATGCATACTGCCATAATGCTTTGTTTGATACTTCAGATTTGAATATAGTTCTTTGATACACCTTTGTGAATCATACATAATGAGTTGGATCCTTAAATTCATGTTGATATATTCAAATATGGTCCATCTGTATGTATATATTCTGCATAAGTGGTATTGGCCTTGATTTTATATGTTTTGGATGTTGCAAAAATGGCCATATCAGTTCTGCTATGATTATTTGATATCTGACAGGTACTAACCGGTTAGTACCCTGTGTAACCGGTTAGTGTGACAGCCCGACAGCAAAATAGTGTGTTTTTCAGTGTATTATTGACCATTATGTTGTTTATTTAATCTGCACATGGTGAATTACTATTTGATTACTATTTTGGACATGTGTGGTATGCTCTCATGAGGTTTTAGATATAATACATTGATATACATGCATATAATCACTGCAATTTACAGCTTTTCACAACTGATTTTTAACACGTTTTTATAATTCATATAGTGTGTAATTGACTGTAAATTTTCTATGACTTTGAAGTATTCCATGTATGCATTATATTTACTCTTTGAAAACTTATTTTTAAATGCATTTGATACAAGTTTTGAAGTCTCAAAGTCAGGATTTTAATTTTGATTTTTGCAGTGTTCTGAACTGCAGAGACTAACCGGTTAGTAGCAGTTGTAACCGGTTAGTAACTGACAGTTAGCAGATTTCTTTTATTAATCTGTTTTCTTTCACTTTTGGCAATATTTTATACTTCTTTTATGCTTTTTGATCATGCCAAAAGGGGGAGAAAGGTGTTGTTTTGTTCTTTTATGCAGGGGGAGAAGAGTTGTTGATATCTTCAACATATTTTTTTTAATGCTTATGTTGAGGGGGAGCATTGTTGTGCATTCTATGAAGTTTGAAGCAAAAGGAAAACAAATGCTCGTTAATCAACAACAATTCAAAACAATGTTTGTCATCAACAAAAAGGGGGAGATTGAAGAATCCATGTGTATGAAGCTATATTTTGATGAGGAAAACATTGTGATGAAGTCAAGTTAAAGCAAGTCAAAGCTAGTCTCCCAAAGAACAAAAAGCAACAAAGTTCAAGAGCTATAAATGTTACAAAGAAAAGATAAAGAGAAGAAAAAAGCAAATGTTACAAGAAGAGAGAATCAACTAATCTCTAAACAAGCAAGCAAGGAATCAAAGTTTCATAGAGTTATTTTATATTTTGCTTTGAGTCCTTAGGTTGTCGGGTAGAGTTAGTTTTGGGTAGTGAATCTCAATTAATTAATTTTGATCAAATTAATTTTGAGTTTCATAAAACCAATTAATTAAAATATGTTGATGCATATTTTTCAAAAATGTTTTATAAATATTTTTAGGATGCATCAATAAGTGGCTTAATATTTTAATTAAGGTTGAAAAGAATTGGTTTTAATAGTTAAAGTTTTGAAAATATTTTTCGCTAAATTAGAAAACAAAAGTTACAGTGACTAACCGGTTAGTCATACCCAGTAACCGGTTAGTGACTGTTAAGTTTGTTAAAAATTCAGTTTTATGTTTTCATTCTTTATGGGTATCTATATAAACCATTCTTACACCTTAATGAAAATATAGAATCATTCAAATACGTTTTATATCCAGAGAAACAAGCCACACACTCTTTTTTAGATTGAAAAGATCAAAAGCTTTCTTTTACATCTTGTTATCATCTTTTCTACAAACACAAGAATCTCATAATCAACTTGTTCATTGTTATTTGATTGAGATTCATTAGGTTCTGATTTTATGTAATTCTATGGTGTTGTAATCATTGCATTCAAGGCAAAATAGTCTACAACAAATTGAAGAAAAGGAAGTCTTGATTAAGGTGTAATCAAGCAAAGTGAAGGTTTCTTGGTTGAGGAATAATCAAGAAATTGAAGAAGTCTAAGTGGATAGAGATTCACATAGCAAGAGGGTAGAATTAGAAGATCAAGGAGGGTTGCATAACAAGAGTGAGGTATCTCTTGGTAGCTATCAAGTGAGGAATCTTGAGAGGCTTAGCTTGTAATCAAGGATCTTTAATTCTAGTGAAGAAATCTCTCTTTGTTGAAGAGGGGACTGGATGTAGCTCTCAAGTGGGTGAGAGTGAACCAGGATAAATCTCTTGTGCAGTATCTCTTCCCTAATCTCTTTAATTTCTGCATTATTCATTGTTCTTGCATAAAAACCTAGAAAAGGGATTTTCAAATTAATTGAATCAATTAGGTAGTAATTGTACAAATTAATTTGGGGAAAATCATTTTAAAACATCTGTTTAATTGTTTTAATTCTTGGGTTGAAGTATTTCTGCGTTTTACTCTGAGTTCTTGATTGAATTGCAATCATATTCAAAACTTGTTCAGATACTAACCGGTTAGTAAGCTTAGTAACTGGTTAGTCACTTATACATTGGTTAAAGAAATTCTGTTTTAACCATGTTTTGTTTGTACTTTGCGAAAATTATTCAAGGTTGTTTTAACACCTATTCAACCCCCCTTCTAGGTGTTCTCACGTGTTCATACTATACTGCTTGTATTCCAACAATGCATTGGCCACTCACAAATGGTTTGAAGTCAAGCCTCAAACCATTCTCAAAGCGGACACACTTTGAATGCTCATCAGAACGAAGGATGAAGTATGGAGAATACTTCATTAATTCTTCAAATTTGACAGCGTATTCGCTGACAGTCATTGTTCCTTGCTTAAGTTCCAAGAATTCCATTTCCTTTTTGTTCCTGAGATCTTCTGGGAAGAATTTCTCATAGAACTTTTGGACAAACACTTCCCAAGTTATCTGTCGGTGTTCATGCTCCAGGGTTTGCTTGGTGTACTTCTACCAATTTTCAGCCGGTCCTACGAGAACATAAGCAGCATAGGTAACTTTCTGAGCGTCAAAGCATGGGATTGTTTCGAAGATCTTTTCCAATTCCTGAATCCAAACTTGTGCTTGTTCGGGATCAGCTCCCCCATTGAACTTGGGTGGATTGCATTTCCTGAAATCAGCTAGTCCTTCGAATTCCGACCTACCAGCCGTAGGCTGATTGGCCAGATGTTCAAGTACAGCTGAGATGCGGTCCAAAGATTCATCTACTTGACGGGCATTTCTTGCGTTTCTTGCAGCCATCTTACTACTTGTGCTATTTATCGAAAATAATAACTATATTTAAAACAAGCAAGTATTAATACTATACTATATAGGCTTATTCCTATTCTACCCATAACTCATACTGGAGTTGTCACAGCTTATAGCATGTGAGGCCATATTCCAAGGCCGAGAGTTTGAACCATTGCTCTAATACCAAATGTAACAACCCAAATTTCTATCTCTTTTATTTTATTAAATGAGAATAATGGAATTAATTTTTTTCGCAAAAATAGTTTCAACTTGGTTAATCAGAATGCGGAAGAAATTAACATTGACTGGAAATAAAAATTACAAACATTCGAAACATCAAATAACAGTACATAGCAATAGTTCAAGTACAACTTCGAATAAAGGTAGACTCTGAGTTATTTTATTTAATCTTATAGCTATAACCTAGAGCAAGGTTCCAAACTCCAATGCGGTAAGGGAATGTATCCCTTTGACCCACTGTCTCCTCTAATTAAACGTTGCATCGCCATTACCTACATGCAAGGGCAGGGAGTAAGTCATAGCTAATCACGTTAAAACAAATGATAAATAATATATGCTAAAAACTTACAATCACATATAAACAACGAAGTCACAAAATGCGTGTACATATGTCAAGCCATTTTAATTCACACATTAATCTTGTAATTAGTGGCATGATGTATGTCTATCTAGAATCCATATCCCAGGGCATCACAGTTTGGAGGCAGGTAGGACTTACGAGCTTCCTTCGCTCAGCACTATCGACTTACGAGCTTCTTCGCCAAGCACTTACGACTTACAAGTTCCCATCTCCAAGCGTATTCGACTTATAGGCTTCCTTCGCCAAGCGTAACTAGTATAAGGGAAATCCTCCCAAACTGGAGCATAATTCGTGTACATGTATGCAATTAGGGTTCATTACCAATCTTTTATCTTTCACTTTGGGTCTCATTGACATCTTATAGTCAATACCACAAAATAATGCCATCAATTCATCATCATAAATCTCACTTTGCTATCATTATTCTCATCAGCAATATTTCTCAATGCCAGGAACATATTCCATCTGACATTCAAGGTATAGCCTTTTCAAATCTTTCATTTCCACATAATTCGGTCATTGATATAATTCACTTGTAATTCATTAAATAAGGAGGTATCAACCATCCATAACAATAATGGTAAATTAAAGTTAAATTAGGAGGTTTGCACCATCCATAATCACAGTTCTTAATAAAATTAACATTCTCCAATGGGTTAGAACAATTCATAGGGGTAAACTCCTCCAAATGGATTTAACACCACAGGATAAATTGTAAAGTTCCATTAACGTTAGTCAATGGGTTAAAACAATTCATAGGGGTTAATTCCACCAAATGAATTTAACACCACAGGATAAATTATAAAGTTCCATTAACGTTAGTCAATGGGTTAAAACAATTCATAGGGGTTAATTCCACCAAATGAATTTAACACCACCGAGGGAGATAGGCGAGTTAATAATTGAACCTTAGAGTTATTATAAGAGATTACTTTTGTCTCATTAACAATAATCAATTTACATCAATTATCAAGAATCCAAGTACATTTTCAATTATGCATAAATTCAAGTCAAAATGCCAAATTTCAATTTCTACATTATCAATAGTAAATAACCATTCATTAAGCATCTATATTATTAGTATAATTGATTCAAATTCAGTTTTCATGGAAAATAGACCTCCAAGTCCATTTCAAGTTAAAATGCCCAACCAATCTTAATGGTTCCTAAGGATTTAGCTTAATATTTATCATTCTAGCAATTAGATAACTTCTCCCATACCTGGATGAAGCTAAAGGAATGATTAATGGAAGAGGAAAGCGGCTGGGAGCAAAAATGAAGTTTTTGAAGTTGCACCTTTACGTCAAAAACAGGTTGACCGAGCAATTTTGCGTCAAAGAATTCGTCATGGAAAAGCCATGAAATAATACGAAATAAGTTAGCCTAATCAACTAGGACATTCCATCTTTAAGTAGAAACAAGTTTGGGATCAAAAGAGTTCCTAGATTTACTGGAATAAGTCGAACAAGATGGGTTGATGAACTGAAAACTGCAGAATTTCAGCTTCGGGTGGCTATCTTTGCAAGCTTATAACTTTGGATATAGGAAACCAATTCGTGTGGTTCTTGTTTCTATTTCAAGATGTGAAATAGAACTAGAAGTGTGCTTTGGTTGCACTCGATTTGGTCACTCGAGGAAAGAGAACAGAGGGTTCAAAGTTCACACCAGAAAACTAACGAAAATTTCAGAGAATGAGTTGGAAGTGAAGTTGTGAGTTCAAGATCCACCTCAATCCTATTTATAGACTAAGATTAGAAGCCTCTAGTCTTCATTCAACTCTGAACATGCTGAAATTAAGTTGCAAAGGCTGAAAAATTGGGTTTCTTATTCAAAATTTAAAAATCAACTTCGGTGGCTGTAACACACAAAATTTTAATCCCCGATTAGTGAAATGTTAATTATAAATTAATTATAATTAATTATTTCTATATTAATTCTTGATTAAAATATGTGTTTATGTAATTAGGAAATGTGTGTGAATTCATTTAATAAATATAAATATGCATGAAATAATGTTTTTGCATATTAGTCCCTGGATTGGGACCTAGAAGTAAATATAGGAAAGGTTTTGGAGGGAAAGTAAATAAAATAATTATTTTTCAAAAACTGGGCAAAATACTCGAGTATTTTTTGAAACACTCGAGTATTCTGGGCAGAGTTGCATGAGTTAGTGCGTTTGGTGAGTCACCACCAACGATTCTCGTGTGTTGACACGAAATCGTCTTCCTCAACACTTCATCTGTGTTGTGTCGCCATGCATGAGCATCCTTCCACTCTATTTAAGCCTATCAACACCGATTTGTTGAAGCTCTTGGTCAAATTCGAAGTTTGTTGAGAAGTTAGGGTTTCGGACTTGTTTCCTTCTATTCGTCTTCATTCCTGAGTGTTAGAATTCGAGTGATACACGAATACAAATCTCACATCACGAGCTTTGTATAAACACTAAAATCGTGAGCTGAGTGTAAGTGTGTTGAGAGAATTGAAGCTTGGAAGTGGAAGCTGTTTCTGTTGAAGCCTTGGTCTGGAGCTTACTTTGATCCTGATTTCTGGTGTGAACCAATTCAATCTTGGTGGTGCACTCAAACTGCTCTGCATGTGAAGCTTAAAGTGGTTTCTGGGGTTGGAAGGCTCTTCTTTGGAAATTTTCTGTTGGTACACGTCTGAGAGGTAAGGGGAAGTAATTTTGTACACTAGATAGAGTTTAAATTCCATTAATTTCATTAGAGAGCCACCAAGAGGCTCTAAGGGCTTAGATTGAATAGGAACTTTGGTTTGGAGACCAATTCATGCTCTATAATTGTGTTGAGCAAGTTCTAAATCATGCATGCAAGCTTAAAGGAACATTATTCCATGAGTATGTTGCTTATTTTGCAATTGGGGGTGTTAAGTTGCCAAATTGTGTATTTTATGCATTAAGGATTGATTCTCTGTCAAACCTGTAATTTGATATGAAATGAGTGTTGTAACATGTTCAATATATGGTATATGAACACTGTTGATCCTTGGATTGGACTAGAAATGAGTAGAACTGAAAATGGTGTGTTAAAGTTAAGATTTCTGTCTGTTCTGCTGAGAAACACTCGAGTATTGGACAGGGTACTCGAGTAAAATGTTTGTAAAACAATGTGATTTGAGCAAGAACACTCGAGTATTGTGTCTGATACTCGAGTATCGAGTGAAACCTGGGGACATGTTAAGGCACACCACTCGAGTAATGCAGGGATGACTCGAGTATTCTGGGAATCATGAAGAACACTCGAGTACCCCTGAACTACTCGAGTATTTCAATGAATTTGAAACCCAAATCCCCAGAAGGTTATGAACACTCGAGTACCCTGAAGAACACTCGAGTAATCTGGAAAAGTTGAAGAACACTCGAGTATGCTGAATTATACTCGAGTAATTTACCCAGAACCTGAGAAACACCATTTTCAATTCTGATTTAGTTGGTTAAGGATTCAATAACCATAATCCAAGGGATCTGAACTTAAAAGAAATTGATTAATATAAATATACCGTTTGGAGGACGGTCCGTTTGGATGACGGAATATGCCTAGGTGGCATGTGATATATTAATCAATTTCCTTTATGTTTAAAAAGTAAGCATTCATTTTGGAGTTTGGATGGTAGGTCGTATATCATGTTTTTGGTAAACATGGGAGGGCCTCTGGGAATGCCAATACGCTTGCTTGATGACACGTTGTTGACGTGGTCGGTTTTGTGTATACCGATATGGATATACCGTTTGGATGACGGTCCGTTTGGATGACGGGATGTGCTCGGGTGGCACGGATTCCAAGCTTGTCGTGTACATTCTAGGTGAATGTACGAATTGTTGTATACCTAGGAATACAACGCACGGTTGAGTGTTGGGTTGTCAGGGATGGACGTCAGAGAGTGACATAGAATGATGGAGATAGGCTTGAGAGCAAATTCATGCATCATGCCACTCATTTAAATTAAGTGTGATAAATGAAACAAGTATGAGCATCCTATTTGCATTCAATAACTGCTAAGTGCTAAATGTGATTGTTCATTGTTGCATATTTACATATTCATATTGTACCAATTTATACTCTGTTGATTATGTGTATAGAAATGCTTACCCCTATGCCCTTGTAGGTGATGTCTCGTTACATCGCTTGCATCGAGATCCGGCCACTTCCTAGTGGCATATGGATCTATGAGGACCATCGCGCGGTGTTTGAGGGAGAGGTGGAGATCACCTTCTACCATCCGAACCCGTTGATTCGATTTCGTCCTCGTAGATTTAGGATTCCCATCATATACACTATGCACGTACCCCCGTTTTACACATACCATGGACCACCTCCCACACGACCAGCTCGCTCGTATCACAGTTTCCGTTTTAGACCTACCCGCTCACACCATTTTTCTTAGAGAGTCGTTCGCGAGGAGACTCCCCCTTCTGATCCGAGGAGCCCAGTTAGGGTCACACGATCTCCCGACCCTGTACCCAGTGGTAGGGTACACTCTCCATCGGATGAGATCGAGGAGGATCCAGTGGAGGACGAGAGCGGAGGCGAGCCTGTCGTGCATTCTACTGGGAGTGATTGGAGGGATGACGATCCTTAGGTATGTGCATATGGTATATGATGAGGGTCAGAGGATCCGGTGTGGGGATGCTGTGGAAGAGATACTGTTGTTGCTGCTGTGATGATGATGATGTTACTTTTTGCTACCTCGAGACTGCTACTGCTATCACTACTACTACTGGTGTTGCCAGATCTACATGACCACCCCTGGAGTTCATATTTTGTTATGTATATATGATGTAGATATACTCAAGAGAGTTCTAGGGTTATGGTTATATTTTGATGTAGACCTCTTATGGACTTGTATTATGGATCTTGGAAATACACTTGCTGGGACTATGTACTACTTGACTTATATATATATATATATGTATATATATAGCTTACGCTTATATTTTAACTATGCATAGTCCTACTCTTTTCGCTCACTCTGATAAAGATGAATTAACTAATTCGGTTATGTTATTTAAGTGGTATCAATTCCGCAAACGAAAGAATGGATATGCATCGTTTAATTTTACTACGTCAGTACGTTTTTGAAAGCACCAATGCTATCTGGATTTTAGAAAGGTTTTCTCATTTTAGCAAACACCGAATTCCATACAATGTTTCAATAACACGATTTATACTCTCCAAGAGCTCCATGTTTTGATTGTGCACCCGCTTTAAAAGAGAAATTTTTATTCTCACATTTTCAAAATTAATCACAAGTCCATATATTTTCCCAGTAATACTTAATTATTATAGTATTTACTTGGATACGAAAAAGGGTGTCACAGTGGCTGCCAAATGAGCCACCAAACAAATGTGGTCACTTCAGGTCTTCGATTCTCATGGAATTTTGGCTCCAATTACAATTTCCACAGTTGGATATGAAGATAAGGTTGTTTTTGAGCTTTTCACAAAATTTGGGCTCGATCCAACGGTTAACGAATGAGATATGGCGTGTTCTTTACCAAGCATTCAAACAGGCTGCAGCATTTGTGGACTGCAACAGGTGATAATCGATTATCACTATTGATAATCGATTATTATGGCTAAAAAGGGTCAAAAACCTGAATTTTATCATTTTTAGTTCATTTATTTTCTTCATAATTCCAATCCTTCATTATTTTCTAAATTATTCAAGGTTCCAAATTCATAATTAATTATTCTCAACATCTAATGTCTACTATCAAATAATATTCAAACATATATATATATATATATATATATTATTTTAGGAATAATTCTAGTGGGTGTTACATAAACCACGTAAAAAACTAAATCTGCCATACGACTGATAGGTGGTTCCTATAACACTACGTGTAATGGTATGATATAAGTCGCTCTTGAGCTATTAAAGTTTTCGCTTATGACAATTTAGACTCTGAAAAATATTAAATTATGAAGGTCAATCAAGTCTAACAAAGAATTTATGATCCTTATATATCAATTAAGATTAAATATTATTTGATATATGGGAAAAACAAGCAGAAAGAACGAAAAACCAAAATAAAAAGAAATCATTATATGATGACCAAGAAATTAGAAACATGAAAGATCAGACAACTAAACTTAAACTTAACCAAATAACTCATAATCAACATTCCATAAGTCCATAAGAAGATCAAACACTCAAGATTATTGTAAATCGACAAATTTGAGCATATGTAAGAAAACTCTCCAAATCTAAATTATGCATATCACACTTCCATTTTCCTTATCTTACTTTCCAAGAGGAAGAATGACATGATGATGCCTAAGGCCAAGTTGTTCTTCTTCTACTTTAACCTTGGTTTTCACTTGTATGCTGAGCCATAACAGAAGAGGATTTCTTACGGCGGTTATTTCTTTGTTGGATTCTTGACTTAATTCTCTCCCCTTTCTCTTCCTTGGTTTCATGTTTGTAGTGCACAACCCTCACATGGGATGCGAAAAGTTGCGAAGTAGAGAACTGACCCCTACACTTAGAACATGTGAATTTCTCGTCTTTACTCCGCGCAAGACTGTGAATTCGACCATCACCATTGTTATTATTATCATTACCCATATCGTTAATATAGAAATGGGCAGCAGCAGCAGTAAAAAATGGTAATTGAGTGATTGTTGTTTCCTCCTATGTTGAGTTCATTAGTTGGAGGAATACCAACATTAAAAGTGGGGGGTTTTAAAATGTTAGGGAGACTGATACATGGATTTGGGGCTTTGTGGTTCGTCACTCCATGATCATGATACCCATTGGTATTGTGATTGATATTTGACCCAAAACATTTCCAAGCTGAATGGTTGTACAAAATATCTGAATTTTTTAGCTCTTCAGCACTTATTGTGCGTATAATCAGCTTATACGATGGCAAAGATGATGATGATGATGATGATGATGATGAGTGCACAAGTTGATTTCTTCCAGCACTCAACTCACCACTTCTTATAGCAAGAGCTTCTTCAACAGAATTATTTTTAGGGTTAGATGACGGTAAAAGAGGAAACAGAGGATTGTACTTGTGCTAACGTTTGTGGTAGGGGGGTGAGCAACAACAATACCTGTACCACAAACAATTCCAAGATTTTGATCAGCATGGTTGGGGTTTGATGAAGAGCTAGCAAGGTGATTCTTTTCCATGGTGACGGAAAGATGAAAGGTTGAACAAAGAGAGATAAAAGATATTTTTCAAGACAAACTCAAGGTGAATGTAACGCGTGTCTTGAACTCCTTTTTATAGTGGGTTGGTGATGCTAAAAGAGTACTTAATTGCTAAGCAACTAAATAGATTGAATATATTTTTGGAGATTTTTGTTAGAAGAATAAATGTTGACTTATGGTTATTTTTCCACTTCAATTAACCTTAACAAGTGTTCTTAAGGCACTTGTTAACAATACTCCTTATTTAATACTTTAAGTATTATGGTAGTATTAATTTTGGGTCAAAGATTTATTTTATTTTATTTGCGCCAAGTGTATTCTCCAGCCAATATCCAAAAATTAATTCCTTTTTAGACATAAAGATCATCAGAGTGGGTTTTGCATCTACCAACGAATCTTTTTGGATACTCACAAAGGAATCAAACCTCTGACATCATGTTTAAAAAACTCGATCTTTTACCGACAATGCTGAGTCTTGTTGCTTGCTTGGGTCAAACAAATTAATTATTACTTTATTATGAATAGCTATGGAAAATAATTTATTTCTCAGTCCAATGTAATAAATGAATTTCGTACTACCTCATTAATTATTATTAATTGTACATTGCACAATGCATTTAATACTCGATTCGTTTTTTCCTATTTTTGTAAAAGGGTATCCTTTTTTGCCTCTATCAACAAAGACATGGATTGAACCCTAACATCATCCTTAAAGAACTCAGTCATTTGACTATTATGTCAGGCCTTGTTGGTGTATTTACCTAAATTACAAAGATAAATTAAAAGAAGGTATTTACATTTTAACAATAAAATTTTTCCTTCTTAACTTAGCTTGTACTTGAAATTTCACAAATGTATTGTTTCAAAAATTAACAAAGGGAAAATAAGATTAAAAAGCAATAAATAATCCTAAAAAATACAAAGTGACATATAAATAGAATTTTTTATTTTTGATCGTTGGTAAGAAAATTTTTTATTTACCAAAAAAAAAAGAAAAATAGAATTTTGTAAGTATACAATTAATAAATTGATTGTGGGAAGTAAATGATTTTGAAGACAGAAACCAAATAATTTTTTTCGATTCTTCATCCTTTCCATTTTAATTCACCTTTAAGGTTTTTTTTAAGGGCAAAATTTGACAAGAAGGGGAGATTGGGAAAATTTTGAAGCTAACAGGAATCAAATCAAATGCTTGTATTTTATATTTTGTAACTCTTTACAACAAAACTATTTGTTTAGGACAATTTAAATTTTAAGAAAATAATTGAAAGTGTCAGACACCGATATGAAGTGATAAATTTTAAAGATAGAATTAAGTTCAAGCGTTTAAATTATTTAATACTTTAAATTTTACGGCAGTATTAATTTTGGGTCAAAGTTTTTTTCTTATTGGCCGAAAGTGCATTCGACTGCTAATCGTCTATGAGGTGTATCGATCATCAAAGTAGGTTTTACGTTTATCAAAAACGATTATTTCATATGCATGAGGTGGATCGAACCCCATGGCGTCTTGCTTAAAAAATCAAATATCTACTAACTATGTAGAATCTTGTTTATTGGGTCAAAGATTAAAATAATTAACTTATTGTCAATGGTTATTAAATATAATTTATTTATCAAAACAATGTAATAAATAAATTTTGTGGATTGGAGAGGGCTAATTTTCTGGCATGTTGTTAGAGTACATCCATCTCAAGTAAAAAAAAATGTTTGCCAATCTCAACCATTGAAAATTTTTTTCGAGGTAATCTCAATCATTGAATATAATAAAATATTAAAATCATTAAACCTTAATTCTTGAATTTACATTAGAATTTACTCTAAATTCGTGCTATGGTGCTTCTGATAAAATGTAAGTTTCACTTATGATGAGACTTACCCAACTAATAAAATACTATAGCATATTATGATCAATTTAAGGGAATATAGTTATAAGTTTTCGAGTTCTCCATCTATTATTCAAACAAAAGAATAAATCGGAGTGCCAATACCATATTATGATCAATTTAAGGGAAATCTTGCACAATTTACACACTCATATGTGACTCATATCGAACATATAATTGAAGGTGTTTTTTAAAAAATCTCACAATATAACATATATCTCAGAAGAATATTTCTTTGGGAAGTTTATTTTTCTATATCTAGTTGAGATGAGGCAAACAATATGATTTATTATCTATTATGATCTTCTACCTGTAACAAAATCTAGATAGAACCTATTTATGTTCGTTTCCTTATTTCTATATTTAACATAAAATAAATGTCATCGTTCAAACTAGTTAGTTTTATAACTCTTGAAGGGAGCTCTAAAACATGTAACCCTCCATGTGAAAATAAATGGTATCGTCCAAAGTTATTCATATTAGTATTTTCCTTCTCTATTATTTTTAGCCAGATTTTCATTTCATAGAAAAGTAACAACTAGAATAGAGATTCAGGGTGAAATATGACAGAAATCCAAATTTGAAATGAACATTTTTAATGATAGAAAAAGAAATTACACGATGTACAACAGTAAATATCCCGCCCCAATGACCAAAGTCTCCTATGACACACACATTACAGCAATGGCTTGATGTCCACAGACTAAGTCTCATACAGAGAATGTTCTCTGTTCCAAATTCTCCAAATAACAACATAAATGACTGTCTACCATTGCACAACATATTGTATAATAAATACAACTTTCTTAATAACCACTTAACTTCTAATGATTGACTACACAAGATTTTTCCCCAAATACATGATAGTACCACATTCTAACAACTGTCTAAACAATTTAAATAACCAAATCTACCACATGATAGATAGGTGGTTCCTATCATTTACGGCCCCAAGAAAATCAGCCGTGTCCTCAAGGTGAATATTGAAAATTGACTAATCTGGATAGACTCCTGCACTTGGGTTGTGTCTTCAATTGACATTCCTCTTTGCACATTCTTTGCAACTGTTTGGATGACCATTGTACAATGATTTGGGTCTGGAGGCTCCGGCGGTGGACATTGGGTGAACATGTGTGAGACACCGAACTCAGCCACCCTCTACACTTCAGAGAACAAACAGATGTCTAGCATGCACACTCTTCTATCACACTCTCCAAATAACAACATAAATATATTATTCAAGAGACCAAAGTCTCCTACTGCACACACAAGACAACAATTCTTGTTGTCCCAAAGGTTACAAAGAATGTTCTATGTCCCAAACTCTGAAAATAACAACATAAATGATTGATACTACCATATCCTAACAACTGTCTAAACATGGTAGAAATCAAAATCTGCCATACGACTGATAGGTGGTTCCTATCAAACTACGTGTAAAGGTATGACATAAGTCGCTCTTGAGCTATTAAAGTTTTCGCGCTTATGACGATTTAGACTGAAAAATATTAAACTATGAAGGTCAATCAAGTGTAACAAAGAAGTTAAGATCCTTATATATCAATTAAGATTAAATATTATTTGATATAAGGGAAAAACAAGTAGAAGGAACGAAAAACCAAAATAAAAAGAAATCATTATATGATTCCCAAGAAACTAAAAACGTCAAAGATTAGAAAACTAAACTTAAACTTAACCAAATAACTCATAATCAAACACTCAAGATTATTGTAAATCGACTATTTTGAGCATATGTAAGTAAACTCTCCAGATCTAAAATTATGCATATCACACTTCCATTGTCCTTATCTTCCTTGGTTTCATGTTTGTAGTACACAACCCTCACATGGGATGCGAAAATTTGCGAAGTGGAGAACTGACCCCTGCACTTAGAACATGTGAATTTCTCGTCTTTACTCTGCGCAAGACTGTGAATTCGACCACCATCACCATTGTTATTATTATCATTACCCATATTGTTAATATGGAAATGAGCAGCAGCAGTACCAACGGTAATTGAGTGATTATTGTTTCCTCTTATGTTGAGTTCATTAGTTGGAGGAATAACAACATTAGAAGTGGAGGGTTTTGAAATGTTAGGTAGACTGATACAGGGATTTGGGGCTTTGTGGTTCGTCACTCCATCATAATGATACCCATTGGTATTGTGATTGAGATTTGATCCAAAACATTTCCAAGCTAAATGGTTGTACAAAATATTTGAATTGTTTAGCTCTTCAGCACTTATTGTGCGTACAATCAGCTTATTCTGTGGTGAAGATGATAATGATGATGATGATAAGTGCACAAGTTGATTTCTTCCAGCACTCAACCCACCACTTCTTATAGCAAAAGCTTTTTCAATAGAATTATTTTAATTTAGGGTTCGATGACGGAAAAAGAAGAAACAAAGGAGTTGTACTTGTGCTAACGTTTCTGGTAGGAGGGTGAGCAACAACAATACCGGTACCACAAACAATTCCAAGATTTTGATCAGCATGGTTGGGGTTTGATGAAGAGCTAGCAAGGTGATTCTTTTCCATGGTGACGAAAAGATGAAAGGTTGAACAAAGAGAGATAAATAAGGATATTTTTCAAGACAAACTCAAGCTGAATGTAACGCTTGTCTTAAACTCCTTTTTTGGTGGGTTGGTGATGCTAAAAGAGTACTTAATTTCTAAGAAACTAAATAGAGTGAAAATGTATTAAGAATCTATTTTTGGATATTTTTTCCAGAAGAATAAATGTTGACTTATGATTATTTTTCCACTTCAATTAACCTTAACAAGTGTTCTTAAGGCACTTGTTAGCAATACTCCTTATTTAATACTTTAAGTATTATGGTAGTATTAATTTTGGGTCAAAGATTTATTTTATTTATTTGCGCCAAGTGTATTCTCCAGCCAATATCCAAAATTAATTCTTTTTAGACATAAAGATCATCAAAGTGGTTTTGCATCTACCAACAAATCTTTTTGGATACTCACAAAGGAATCAAACCTCTGACATCATGTTTAAAAAACTCGATCATTTACCAACAATGTCGAGTCTTGTTGCTTGCTTGGGTCAAACAAATTAATTATTACTTTATTATGAATAGCCGTGGAATATAATTTATTTTTTAGTCTAATGTAATAAATGAATTTCGTACTACCACATTAATTATTATTTTTTGGTAAATAAAATTTTTTGTTACCAACGAGCAAATGCAAAACACAATACAAAAGAGAACATGTAGTTCCCATAGCCACCTTCTATGAAGGATCCTATGGAACTAAAGGCCTAAGACAAATTCAAAAGGGAATCTAATTACATATGCTCAATAATCCTATTTACTGGAATCGTATTCTTCTAATCTCTAAAAATAGGAATCACTAAAGACAACTGAAAAGCAAATTCCTTTGTAGCAATCTTGAAAACCTGCTTAGGAGATTGATGAAAATGTGAAAAGGTCCTTCTGTTCCTTTCACACCAGCTGTGATACACAGCTGTTACCATAAAGGTTGAGTTCAATCGCATAATCAGCTTCTGTTTTGTAACATTCTAAACTTTATTTTAAAAGGAATTATTGCTAAAAACCCAAGAAATAATTAGATTAGTTGCTTAAAGAATTTTGGGTGATAGGAGAGTAGTAATTATGAGTACTAGGGATTGGGTAGGAGACATTTGTAGCTAGGGGCAAGATTATCTAAGAGGAATCGGAGGTTAAATCGGCGTTTTAGATGTTAGAAATCAATCGAAAAGAGAAAATTAGGAATTTATTATAGGATGCAAAGAAATTAAATTCCACCGTTGGATATGAAGTTTAAGGGGTTAAGAAGCTTGTCTAAAAATTTGGACCCGATCCGACGGTTAACGAAAAAGTTACAGCGAATCGAAGGCTGGAAATTCTGACCCACGCCCAGGCGCACCAGCCTGCGCCCAGGCGCGCACCACTATTCATTGGTGCTGGTTCAGATAGATTTCCGCGCATGTGCGCCCTCCCGTGCGCCCAGGCGCATCCATGTCGCACCAGCCACGCACCAGCCCCGTTTGATGCGCCATTTTCCTCCCAGCTTGGCATCTGGTGCTGCGCCATGCACCAGCTCGTGTTGTGGTGCCAAACTCCTGCCCAGGCGCGCGGTTACTGCGCCCAGGCGCGCGCGCGAGATTTGATATGATCTGGTGCGTTGGATTCCAACTTGGGGGCTAAGTTTTGAATTATGGCCATACGATTTTGGCGGCTGATTCAAGGCAAAAATAAGAGTGAAAAATAATACACTCCCTCATACACTATCATCAACATCATCCCATCATCCTCACCAATTCTCTCAAACCCAAGAGCAATTCCATCATCCTCATCACACACACTTGGATTTTTGGGCAAATCAAACTCAAAATCATTGAACCCCACCAAGCTAGCATCAAGGAAATGGGTTGAAATTCCTTCCCTCTCCTCCCTCTCTCTCACACGATTTGCCTCTCTCATTCCCCTCTTGGTTTTTCAAGTTCATCATCATTTAGGTAAGTGGAATCATATGTCAAGTTATGATTCCAATCCTTTTCTCTTTCACTCATGAAAGTTGTATTTGCTTTCCTTAGGGCTATCATGTAGCCTTGATCATGTAGAGTCTCAATCTCATGCCTTCCAATCAAGACCAAGAGAAGGGCAACAATCAACCATCCAATAATACCCCTAATAGAGTTGTCTATCATCATTTGGTTATAGCTTTGTTGAGGTGGCAAGCAAGGCTTAGGAGGTTCAAAGTCCCAAGGTTTTGAGTTAGGGCAAACAAAGGTTTTTCTTACTTCTTGATATTTTGAGGTAAGGAGTGGGTATTAGTGGGTATTACCATACTCTGGGGATTAGTTTACGATATGCATATGATGGGTACTAAGTATTAATTGTTAGTTAGTATATTGCACCATAGGGTAGTTATTAATTGGAACTTGTGAATTAAGAATAATAGTGATGATATTAATAACATGCTTGGATTGTGCTAATTGATTTACAAGATATAATTGTGATAATTTGATAATGTAAATGTTTAATGTTGTGATTTATTAGAGTAATGTACTTGTTAAAAAGTTTAAGAGGTGATGATGTTACAACCATGAAAAGTAACATACCCGGGCGCAGTAAGACGTCACGTGAGTACGGACGCAGTAGGTCGTGACCAGGGGAGAATGAAAATGAAATATACCCGGGCGCAGTAAGACGTGACCGCGCATGGGTGCGGACGCAGTAGGTCATGACCAGGGGAAAGGATGAAAAAGTAACATACCCGGGCGCAGTAAGACGTGACCGCGCATGGGTGCGGACGCAGTAGGTCGTGACCAGGGGAATAAGATAAAAGTAAAATATATCCGGGCGCAGTAAGTCGTATCCAGCACGTTAGTGCGGACGCAGTAGGTCGTGACCAGGGACACAATGAAAAGAGATGTGAATATAATGGAAGAGGGTAGAATAAAAGACTTGATAAAAATGATGATTAAGAACAAAGCCGGAATAATTGATTTGTGAAACCAATGAATGTTTTGTGATTGATTAGCGATGTGTAGGATTTTGTTATGTTGTAATCCGAATGCTAGATGTGATTGACTTAGTATAGCATTATGTCGTAATTGGAAACTGCTTCCCCATTTTATGTGTAATACTCACTCCTTACTATTTCCACAGGTACTGAGGAAGAGTTTGCACTTGACCAGGCGGAGCAGGAGTACTCTCCCTCACAGGGAGAGTAGGTTACTTACATTTTAGGACATGGGAATGTCCTGGGCCCGATGATATGATTTGATCTGTTTTTGTTGTATATATTGTACATAGCTTTTTGGGGGCCCAAGACGACTCCTTTTGGGTAGAAGTCTTATTTTGGGAAAATACTATTTTCCATGACTTGTATATATATCTGCTGAAACTCTGATGTTTTATACACTGCTATTCTGATGTGTGCACGAAGTTGCACTAGCTGTGATATATATATATATATATATATATATATAGCCCTGTTGGCTCCTGGTTATTAAAAATGTTGATGTTTATCAGGTGGCAGGAAAACCAGAATTTTTGGGAAAGTCAGAAAAACAAACGAAACTCCGTCCGTTTGACGGGAGATTTTTATAAGTTTAAAAGAAAAATTTAAATTCACTATTTTTCCAAGGGCATATAAGGGTAATTAATAGTAGGTGTTACATTTATGGTATCAAAGCAATTTCCCTCGGCCTTTGGAGTTATGAGCTACTCCAGTGATTACTCACCGAGCGAGTAATCGATGAATTATAGTTTAGAGTCTAGAATTTATTTATGGGATGTTTATACCATTAATTATTCTATTAAGCATTAACTGTCAGCCTTATCCATGACTGAACAGTATGGCTGGTAGACGGATCGATAATGACGGGATCCGAGCTATTCTGGAACAAATGGTACAGATGCAACAAAATCAGGGGAATAACATAGCAGCAGCAGCCGCAGCAGCAGCAACAGCAACAGCAGCAGCAATGAATCCTCAACCACCATCTCCAGTTGCGATGGATTGGTTAGCACGATTCAGGAAGAATGAACCGTTAAAGTTCGAAGGAGGGTTCAATCTCGATGGGGCACAACTTTGATTGCAAGAGATCGAAAAGATCCTGAATACCATGGCACCACCGGAGGAACAGAAGGTTCTGCTGGCACAATACATGTTGACTAGTGAAGCAGAACACTGGTGGCAACAGATGCGGAGGGGTTTGGAGGCGAACAATCAGGCAATCACATGGGATTTGTTTAAGACCCGTTTTCTGGGTAAATACTTTCCTGAAGATGTTCGTAGAGAGAAGGAGATCACCTTTCTGCAGCTAGTTCAAGGAAATATGAACGTTGGGGAGTATGCTGCTAGGTTTGAAGACTTAATCTGATATGCGGGGAGTTATAGAGATGCAGATGAAAGGACCAAGTGCATCAAGTTCGAAACCGGACTTCGTTCTGAAATCAAGATGGCTTTTGAGTATCAAAACATCGCCACCTGTCTCAACTGATCAACATGACTAGTACTTATGAAATGAGTCGGAAACAACGGGCAGCTGAGAAACGTAATAAAAATGTACAAAAGGCTGGAGGTCCTATTAGGGGCAAGAGTTCGGTGCAGCGACCGGGTCCTTACCCCCAGCCTAGAACAGGCCAAGCAGTGGGTACCTTTGGTCCTATTCCGACTTGTCCACATTGTGGTAAGCAGCATAGGGGAGATTGCTGGAGATTGGATCCGAGCAAGGGGGGACTAATCTGCTACAGGTGCGGTCAGCCGGGTCACATTATGGCGAATTGTCCTAGAAATGCAGTTAAGAAGGAGGTGAATGTGGCAAAGGTACAGAAAGCTGGTGACAATCGGGTGACTCAGAAAGGCAAGGTGTATACTCTGGATGGCGAGGAAGTTACTGACGCCGATGAGCTGATTAGAGGTACCGGTTATGTTAATGATATTCCTTGTGGTATTCTCTTTGATTGTGGAGCTACTCATTCATTTATTTCTGCCGACTGCATGAAGAAGTTAGGATTATCTACAATAGAAATTCCTTATAAATTATCTGTTTCTACCCCCACAAATTCTTCTGTAGTCACATCAACGATGTGTTTGGATTGCCCACTTCGAGTACTGGAGCGGGAATTCAAAGTAAATCTAATCTGCTTGCCTCTAACTAAATTGGATGTCATTCTGGGCATGGATTGGATGTCTCGGCACCATGTTCTGATTGATTGTCATCAGAAATCAGTTACTATCAGTGATCTTTCTTTATCTGCCCTAGAAATGAATGAGGAGGCAGAGGTCAGTCAGATTCCGATAGTCTGCGAATTTCCGGAAGTCTTTCCTGCAGAGATTCCCGGATTACCGCCAAACAGAGAAGTGGAGTTTAGAATTGTTCTGATGCCCGGTGTAGGTCCAATTTCAATAGCCTCGTACAGGATGGCACCTCCAGAATTAGCAGAGTTGAAAAAGCAGTTGAAGGAACTTTTGGCTAAGGGCTTAATTAGACCGAGTGTGTCACCCTGGGGAGCTCCGATTCTTTTTGTTAAAAAGAAGGACGGAAGTCTCCGAATGTGTATCGACTACAGGCAATTGAATGCTGTGACTGTGAAAAACAAATATCCTCTCCCTCGCATCGATGATTTGCTGGACCAATTAAGAGGAGCAGCCGTATTCTCTAAAATTGACCTCCGATCAGGATACCATCAAATCCGTATCCGAGAGGAGGACATCCCTAAAACGACATTCAGGTTGATATATGGGCATTTTGAATATGTGGTGATGTCCTTTGGTCTCACGAATGCTCCGGCCATCTTCATGGACTATATGAACAGGATCTTCAGGCCTTACTTGGATTCTTTCGTCATAGTATTTATCGACGACATTCTCATCTATTCTAAGAGTCCAAGTGAGCATGCCGAGCACCTGAGAATAGTGTTGCAAATTCTCAAAGCCAAACAGCTTTATGCAAAGCTTTCCAAATGTAGTTTCTGGTTGAATGACGTGCATTTTCTGGGGCATGTCATTTCTGAGAAGGGTGTTGCTGTTGACCCTTCTAAGGTGGAAGCGGTGCTTAAGTGGGAGAGACCCAAGTCCATTACTGAGATCAGAAGCTTTCTTGGTATGGCTGGGTATTATCGTAGGTTTATTGAGGGGTTTTCTAAATTAGCCCTTCCTTTAACTACTCTTACACGGAAAGGTGTTCCGTTTGAGTGGTCCCCGGAATGTGAACATAGTTTTCAGGAATTGAAGGGACGATTGACTAGTTCCCCGGTGTTAATTTTGCCGGACCCGACTCAATCCTTTGTGGTGTATTGTGATGCTTCAAAACAAGGGTTGGGTTGTGTGTTGATGTAGCAAGGACAAGTCATAGCTTATGCGTCCAAACAGTTAAGGCAGCATGAACAGAACTATCCCACTCACGATCTTGAGTTGGCGGCAGTAGTTTTTGCTTTGAAAATCTGGAGGCACTATCTATATGGTTCAAAGTTTGAAGTCTTTAGCGATCATAAAAGCCTTCGTTATCTCTTCGATCAAAAGGAGTTGAATATGAGACAGAGGAGGTGGATGGAGTTTCTGAAGGACTACGATTTTGATCTTCAGTATCATCCGGGCAAAGCCAATGTTGTGGCTGATGCATTAAGTCGTAAGACTTTACACGTCAGCAATCTGATGGTGAAAGAGATGCAATTAATCCAAGAGTTCAGTGACCTCAACTTGAACATGCAAGTGAAAGAGAAGAGCATTGTTCTAGAAATGTTACAGGTTACCAATGACTTGATTGGTCTTATTAAAGAAAGACAAGCTGATGATTCAAAACTGCAAAAGTTGTTAGAAGGGGCAGCGGGCAATGAAGAGCCCGACTTTATGAAGGGTTCTGACAAGTTGTGTTCCTATGGATTTCGAAGTTAGAAGGGATATTCTATGGGAAGCACATCGAACCAAGATGAATTTCCATCCCGGTGCAACAAAAATGTACCAAGATTTGAAGAGGATTTATTGGTGGCCGAAGTTGAAAACCGATGTAGCCGATCATGTATCTCATTGCCTAACTTGTCAGAAAGTTAAAATTGAGCACCAAAAGCCTAGTGGTCCTTTGCGATCACTTGATATCCCGGAGTGGAAATGGGATAGTATAGCTATGGACTTTGTGACGGGTCTACCTAGGACTGCTGCAGGGTGTGATGCAGTTTGGGTGGTTGTGGACCGTCTTACAAAGTGTGCGCATTTTATCCCTATTCACAAGAAATACACTCTGGAGAAGTTGACTCAGTTGTATATCAGGGACATAGTGAAGCTGCATGGTGTTCCTACTAGTATAGTATCCGATCGCGATCCGAGATTTCTGTCCAGATTTTGGCAGAGTCTTTAGCAGGCATTGGGTACTAAGCTGAAATTCAGTACGGCTTATCATCCGTAGACAGACGGACAATCTGAGCATACTATCCAGACACTGGAGGATTTGTTGAGGGCATGTGTTCTGGAGCAAGCTGGTAGTTGGGAGCAGTTACTACCGTTAATGGAGTTTACTTATAATAACAGCTTTCACTCCAGTATCGGTATGGCACCATTTGAGGCTCTCTACGGAAGAAAATGTAGGACGCCTCTGTGTTGGTTCCAAATAGGTGAAAATCTGTTGACAGGTCCTGATATTGTGAAGGAAACAACTGAGAAGGTCACCATGATCAAGAACAAGATGAAAACCTCCCAGGATCGCCAGAAGAGTTACGCTGATAGGCGAAGGAGACCTTTGGAGTTTGATGTTGGGGATCATGTATTCCTAAGAGTGTCTCCGGTTATGAGGATTGGTAGGGCAATTAAGTCCAAGAAACTAACTCCTCGATTTGTTGGGCCTTATGAGATTCTGGAGAAAGTTGGCCTGGTGGCTTATAGAATTGCCTTACCCCCTCACTTAGCAGGGCTTCATGACGTATTCCATGTCTCACAGCTAAGGAAATACGTCCATGATCCTTCACATGTGGTCACCTTGGATGATTTGCCTTTGAAGGAGAATTTGACTTTTGAAGTTTTGCCAGAGAGAATTGAAGACAGGCAAGTGAAGCAGCTCAGAGGCAAGGAAATCTCTCTGGTGAAAGTCATTTGGATCAGGGACAATGTGGAAGAGGCTACATGGGAATTGGAAGACAAGATCAGGCAGTCTCATCCACAATTGCTCGACGCCAACTGAATTTCGAGGACGAAATTCTGGTAAGTGGGAGAGAATTGTAACATCCTAAACTTTATTTTAAAAGGAATTATTGCTAAAAACCCAAGAAATAATTAGATTAGTTGCTTAAATAATTTTGGGTGATAGGAGAGTAGTAATTATGAGTACTAGGGATTGTGTAGGAGACATTTTTAGCAAGGGGCAAGATTATCTAAGCGGAATCGGAGGTTAATTCGGCGTTTTAGATGTTAGAAATCAACCGAAAAGAGAAAATTAGGAATTTATTATAGGATGCAAAGAAATTAAATTCCACCGTTGGATATGAAGTTTAAGGGATTAAGAAGCTTGTCTAAAAATTTGGACCCGATCCGACGGTTAACGAAAAAGTTACGGCGAATCGAAGGCTGAAAATTCTGACCCACGCCCAGGCGTACCAGCCTGCGCCCAGGCGCGCACCACTATTCATTGGTGCTAGTTCAGATAGATTTCCGCGCAGGCGTGCCCTCCCGTGCGCCCAGGCGCGTCCATGTCGCACCAGCCACGCACCAGCCACGCACCAGCCCCTTTTGGCGCGCCATTTTCCTCCCAGCCTGACATCTGGTGCTGCGCCATGCACCAGCTCGTGTTGTGGTGCCAAAATCCCGCCCAGGCGCGCGGTTACTGCGCCCAGGCGTGCGCGCGAGACCAGATCTGATCTAGTGCGTTGGATTCCAACTTGGGGGCTAAGTTTTGAATTATGGCCACACGATTTTGGTGGCTGATTCAAGGCAAAAATTAGAGTGAAAAATAATACACTCCCTCATACACTATCATCAACATCATCCCATCATCCTCACCAATTCTCTCAAACCCAAGAGCAATTCCATCATCCTCATCACACACACTTGGATTTTTGGGCAAATCAAACTCAAAATCATTGAACCCCACCAAGCTGAATCAAGGAAATGGGTTGAAATTCCTTCCCTCTCCTCCCTCTCTCTCACACGATTTGCCTCTCTCATTCCCCTCTTGGTTTTTCATGTTCATCATCATTTGGGTAAGTGGAATCTTATGTCAAGTTATGATTCCAATCCTTTTCTCTTTCACTCATGAAAGTTGTATTTGCTTTCCTTAGGGCTATCATGTATCCTTGATCATGTAGAGTCTCAATCTCATGCATTCCAACCAAGACCAAGAGAAGGGAAACAATCAACCATCCAATAATATCCCTAATAGAGTTGTCTATCATCATTTGGTTATAGCTTTGTTGAGGTGGCAAACAAGGATTAGGAGGTTCAAAGTCCCAAGGTTTTGAGTTAGGGCAAACAAAGGTTTTTCTTACTTCTTGATATTTTGAGGTAAGGAGTGGGTATTAGTGGGTATTACCATACTCTGGGGATTAGTTTACGATATGCATATGATGGGTACTAAGTATTAATTGTTAGTTAGTATATTGCACCATAGGGTAGTTAATAAGTGGAACTTGTGAATTAAGAATAATAGTGATGATATTAATAACATGCTTGGATTGTGCTAATTGATTTACAAGATATAATTGTGATAATTGTGATAATGTAAATGTTTAATGTTGTGATTTATTAGAGTAATGTACTTGTTAAAAAGTTTAAGAGGTGATGATTTTATAACCATGAAAAGTAACATACCCGGGCGCAGTAAGACGTCACGTGAGTACGGACGCAGTAGGTCGTGACCAGGGGAGAATGAAAATGAAATATACCCGGGCGCAGTTGTGAAAAAAAACTACACTCGGTGGGTGAATAACTAGGAGACACTAGGAGAACACCTAGAAGGGGGGGTTGAATAGGTGTTAGAGAAACCTTGAAAGATTTTCGAAAGAAACAAATCGAAACGATTAAAACAAATGATTTTTACAAAAATATCAGCTCTTAATCGATTAACAAAACCTATTAATCGATTAACTTCAGTATTAATCGATTAATGCCGAAGCTTACTTTCAAACTAATCGATTAACAAAGTCGTTACTTGATTAATGGCGAAAGCAACTTAAAAACTAATCGATTAACAATCAACTTAATCGATTAATCACTGTTAAAACTGAAAAATCACTTTTCAATCAAATACGAAAATCAATCAATTAACACATATAATCAGAGATAAAGCGGAATTGATTAACACCAATATTCTTATTGATTACCTAGGTTATGAAAATGATTTTCCCCAAATCAATTTGCACAATTAAGATTCAATTCAATCAATTATGAAAATCAATATTTTCTAGGTTTTCAACCAAGAACAATATTGAAATGACTTGAATGTAAAGAGTTAAGAGTTTAGAGATACGACACAGTGATTTATACTGGTTCACTTTCATCCACTTGAAAGCTATATCCAGTCCCCTCTTCAACCAAGAGAGATCCTTAACTATGAGGAATTAGAGTTCTCAAATTACAAGTAAATGCCTCTCAAGACTCCCTTCTTGATAGCCTACTAACCCTATTGAATCTAATCTAACCTCTTCTCTTGCTTGTCGATATCCCCACAACAAGTCTTCCACTTTGCTTTGAGATGCTTCAAAGACTTCCAAATGCTTGATGATACCTCACACCAAGGCTTCCAATTTGCTTGTTAACACAACAAGACTTCCAAGATAACTTTGCTTGATGAACAACCACCAAGTCTTCCTTTGTTGTAGATAGCTTGCCTTCTTTGCAATGATTACAACCAAATTGAAACCAATAACAATCTTATGAATCTCTTTCAATAGCTATGAAAATATCAACATGAGAGATTCAAAGACTTTTGATCAAAGAATGTAAAAATAAGAACTTTGATCTTGAGAATGTGAGAGAGAATAGTGTGGCTTGATCTTTGTAAAATTGATATAAAAATGATGCTTAATGTGTTCTCATTATTCACAAAGGTTAGGAAAAGGTTTATATAGAATACCCAAAAGTTAGGATCAATAAAAACTGATTTTGAGAAGTTAAAAACGTATTTTAAAAACCAGATCTGCAGGTCTTAATCGATTAATACATGCCTTAATCGATTAATCACTGTAACAGTTGTGTTAATTGATTAACCCTAACACATTAATCGATTAATCACTGCTAAAGTCAATTAAAAACTTATTTTCTCAAAATTAAACCTTTCCTTTCAAACTTTTAAGCCACCTATTGATTTTAGGTTAAGTGAATACTCAAAATATAATATAATCATGCACTTGATAGAGATTCACTACCCTCTAAAGACTCTACCCAAACTCATTAAAATAAAAGACTTAAGCTTGAGAGGCTAAAGATATTACAATAAAACACAAACTAAGTCTTCATGAGCTTGCTCTCTCTTCATCATTTGTTGAGTGTTGTTTGCTTGTTGAGCTTGAACTTGATCAACATATCTGTAGCTTGTTCAAAACCTTTTGTCATTTATCAAAACATTCTCACTGGATCTTACAATCTCCCCCTTTTTGAAAATGACAAACATGTTTTGAATTTGTTTGAAGTTGTTGTTGCTTGAACAATTTGATCACATGGTGAAACTCTTGCTCCCCCTCAATAAATGCTTTTGACATTTGAATCCAATTGAGTAAGCTTGATTCTCCCCCTATCTTCAACAACTTTGCTCAACCTATATAAAAACAAACAAAACAACCCTTTCTCCCCCTTTTGGCATTATCAAAAAGTAATATATACCAATTGAAATATAAAATTCTAAGCCAAAATAAGAGAAATCAACATTCATTTCTTCACAACATTGATACCAAATAATCAATGATACCAATTATAAAAACTAAAGATAAACATTTCTTCAAAGTCTAAATCTTCAATTTTCTTTGAAATGTGATACCAATTGGAGAGAAAATAGGACAATGAAATATACCAATTGTAACTTAAAAAGTCAACATATCACTTAACAAAGTAAGATATCAATTGTAAAGAAATATCATAATATCAACAATAGCATGATAATCATCTAATGATCACACAATGATACCAATTATGAATTTTGTAGAAATAATACCAATTATCAAATATTAATAGCAAGAATAGAATATACCAAATGTAAGTCCAATTGTGAATACTTGCTATCTCTTGTGAGAAATTCACTTGATACCAAATGTGAATATCCAACAATATCAATTGTGCCAACTTGTAGGACTTTCTCTTGAGACTTGAAGATGCAAATAATAAATAACACTTGTAGGTCCTTTTGCTCTTCAATCATACCTACAAAACAATCATGCTTTGCCTTTTAGTATCCAAATAGTCTTGGATCCATTTTTGTTAGTTAAGGGACTCTCACCCTTCTTAACCCAAACAAAATTTCCTTTAGGTATACCATGCACTTTAATATAACACACATTTGAAGTATGTCCATGAGTACCACAGTAGAAACATGTTGGTGCATTTGAAAAATCAACCTTAGAAAAGTCAACAACATTTCTATGAGACTTACTCTTAGCATTAGTATAACCCAAACCAAACTTGTTTGAATTTTCTCTTTGAAAATTTAACAATGTGCGCAATTTAATATCACCACTTGAGAAACTTGCAAGCTTATTTTTCAAAATAACATTTTCATCCTTAAGCAACTTGCAACTCTCACAATCAACCACAACATTCAATCTACTAGCACAATCACAAGAAGAACTAGCATAAATGAGATCAAGAGTTTCATTTTCAAGATTAAGCTCATCAACTTGTTTTTGAAGTTCTAAAATCTCTTGTTGATGTTTCAAAATGAGTTTCTTTCTTTCAATGTTTTTCAAAGCTAGTTGAAGAAACCGCAATTGGTGGTTGAAACAACTAAGGAACACTAGGAACACACCTAGAAGGGGAGGTTGAATAGGTGTAAAAGAAACCTTGAAAGATTTTCGAACGAAACAAATAGAAACAATTAAAACAAATGATTTTTGCAAAATCTACAGCACTTAATCGATTAAACTGAGATTTAATCGATTAAACTGCAATTTAATCGATTAAGGTCAGAAAACAAAATTTCACTTAATCGATTAATAATCGATTATGACAGATAAAAACTGAAAAATCACTTTTCAATCGAATACGAAAATCAATCAATCAACACGTAAGATCAGAGATTCAACGAAAACAATTAACACCTATATTCTTATTGATTACCTAGGTTATGAAAATGATTTTCCCCAAGTTAATTTGAACAATAAAGATTCAATTCAATCAATTATGAAAATCAATCTTTCTCTAGGTTTTCAACCAAGAACACAATCAATGACTTGAATGTAAAGAGTAAAGGGTTTAGAGATATGACACAGTGATTTATCCTGGTTCACTTTCATCCGCTTGAAAGCTACATCCAGTCCCCTCTTCAACCAAGAGAGATTCTTCACTATGAGGAATTAGAGTTCTCAAATTACAAGTAAATGCCTCACAAGACTCCCTTCTTGCTAGCCTACAAGAGATACTCCACACCCTTGCCTTGCAATCCTATTTATCTTCTCTCTAATCTAACCTCTACCCCTTGTTGATAATCGACACAACAAGTCTTCTTTGCTTGATGATAATCCACACACCAAGGCTTCACTTTGCTTGATTCACAACCAAGACTTTCTTCTTCTCCAATGAGATTTGCTTGATGATAATCGACACACCAAGTCTTCTTGTTTGTTGTAGTTGGCTTGCCTTCTTGCAAAGATTACAACTCAATGAAAACACAAATAACAATCCTATGAATCTCAATCAATAGCTATGACAATTCACAATAAGAGATTCAAAGGTTCTTGATCAAAGAATATGAAAAGTTAAAGCTTTGATCTTGAGAAAGTGAGAGAGAATAGAGTGGCTTGATTCTTGTAAAATTGATTATGAAAGTGTTCTCATTAATCACAAAGATTAGGAAAAGGTTTTTATAGAATACCCAAAAGTTGTAGCACTTGAAAATTGATTTTGAGAAGTGAAAATCGTATTTTAAAAAACCAGTTCAGCAGTGTTTAATCGATTAAATCTTCACTTAATCGAGTAGTAATCGATTAAATTCATCCTTAATCGATTAAATCCATACTGCACATTTTAGAAACTTGTTTTCTCAAAACTAAACCTTTCCTTTCAAACCTTTAAGCCACCTATTGATTCTAGGTTAAGTGAAAACTCAAATTATGATTTAATCATGACTATGATTTAATTAGATTTGATCTTGAGAATGTGAGAGAGAATAGTGTGGCTTGATCTTTGTAAAATTGATATAAAAATGATGCTTAATGTGTTCTCATTATTCACAAAGGTTAGGAAAAGGTTTATATAGAATACCCAAAAGTTAGGATCAATAAAAACTGATTTTGAGAAGTTAAAAACGTATTTTAAAAACCAGATCTGCAGGTCTTAATCGATTAATACATGCCTTAATCGATTAATCACTGTAACAATTGTGTTAATCGATTAATCACTGTAACAGTTGTGTTAATCGATTAACCCTAACACATTAATCGATTAATCACTGCTAAAGTCAATTAAAAACTTGTTTTCTCAAAATTAAACCTTCCTTTCAAACTTTTAAGCCACCTATTGATTTTAGGTTAAGGGAATACTCAAAATATAATATAATCATGCACTTGATAGAGATTCACTACCCTCTAAAGACTCTACCCAAACTCATTAAAATAAAAGACTTAAGCTTGAGAGGCTAAAGATATTACAATAAAACACAAACTAAGTCTTCATGAGCTTGCTCTCTCTTCATCATTTGTTGAGTGTTGTTTGCTTGTTGAGCTTGAACTTGATCAACATATTTGTAGCTTGTTCAAAACCTTTTGTCATTTATCAAAACATTTTCACTGGATCTTACAGCAGTAAGACGTTACCGCGCATGGGTGCGGACGCAGTAGGTCATGACCAGGGGAAAGGATGAAAAAGTAACATACCCGGGCTCAGTAAGACGTGACCGCGCATGGGTGCGGACGCAGTAGGTTGTGACCAGGGGAATAAGATAAAAGTAAAATATATTCGGGCGCAGTAAGTCGTATCCAGCACGTTAGTGCGGACGCAGTAGGTCGTGACCAGGGACACAATGAAACGAGATGTGAATATAATGGAAGAGGGTAGAATAAAAGACTTGATAAAAATGATGATTAAGAACAAAGCCGGAATAATTGATTTGTGAAACCAATGAATGTTTTGTGATTGATTAGCGATGTGTAGGATTTTTTTATTTTGTAATCCGAATGCTAGATGTGATTGACTTTGTATAGCATTATGTCATAATTGGAAACTGCTTCCCCATTTTATGTGTAATACTCATCCTTACTATTTCCACAGGTACTGAGGAAGAGTTTGCACTTGACCAGGCCGAGCAGGAGTACACTCCCTCACAGGGAGAGTAGGTTACTTATATTTTAGGACATGGGAATGTCCTGGGCCCGATGATATGATTTGATCTGTTTTTGTTTTATATATTGTACATAGCTTTTTGGGGGCCCAGGACGACTCCTTTTGGGTAGGAGTCTTATTTTGGGAAAATACTATTTTCCATGACTTGTATATATATCTGTTGAAACTCTTATGTTTTATACACTGCTATTCTGATGTGTGCACGAAGTTGCACTAGCTGTGATATATATATAGCCCTGTTGGCTCCTGGTTATTAAAAATTTTGATGTTTATCAGGTGGCAGGAAAACTAGAATTTTTGGGAAAGTCAGAAAAACAAACGAAACTCCGTCCGTTTGACGGGAGATTTTTATAAGTGTAAAAGAAAAATTTAAATTCACTATTTTTCCAAGGGCATATAAGGGTAATTAATAGTAGGTGTTACATGTTTAGTCCCAAACCTGAGCCAATTTGTCCAATTCCTGAATCTGTAATGCCAAGAATTAACACACATCCAATTAGCTAGCAATTCCATAAATCGTTTTCTCCACTAACATTTGAAAAATAAATGGTTTCTGGATTCTAAATGGGTGCAACACAGAGGACAAATTGTAGAATCCAACTGGCAAAAACCTGCTGATTCTATCCTTTGTTTTAAGTCTGTCCTGAATTGCCATCCAAAGAATGAAGCAGTGCTTCTGAACTGAAGCTGAGTTACAGACCTGTCTATGCAAATTAAATTTGACTTGAGGCCCAAGCAAGAATATGTACCCTGATTTTATGCTGTAATATCCATCTGAACTATGCAACCATCTATCATTCCTGAAACCAGACATGAGTTGATTCCTCACTTTGAGAATTTGTCTGAAATGCCATCCATGAACCAGCTGAGGTTGAATGAGCCAGATACTAATGTCTTTCAGATAAATAGAATTAATCCATTTAACCCAAAGGACATCAGCTTTATTTTCAATATGCCAAAGTTGTTTACCCAAAGCTGCTTGATTCCATACAATTGTATTTTTAAAGTTAAAACCCCCAAACCTCTTATCCTTACAGATCTGAATCCAACTTACTGGTGCAGCCTGATTAGAGTTCCAAAGAAACTGTCTACAAATTCAGTCAACTTCCCTAAGCACACCCTTAAGTATAATGAAAATTGATACCCAGTATGTATGAAGAGTCATGAGGACAAAATTAATCAATACACATTTACCTTGATATGAGAGGTTTCTGGTGTGCCAAGTCTTTAATCGTTTTCTCACTTTATCAACCAGAGAGTGGCATGTAGCTAGACCACTTTCTAGCTGACAAAGGGATACCAAGGTATCTGAAAGGGAAGCTTCCAACACTGAAACCAGTATATCAGAGAATTCCCTCTTTATAACAGTCCTTGATTCCAGCCATAAAAATCTGAGACTTGTCTTTACTAGCATGCATACCTGAATTCATAGAAAACTCCTAGAAAACTCCTACAAAGCTTCCATTAAGACCTTCACACTCTTTGGATGACCCTTACAAAAGAGCATTAGATCATCAGCAAAAGCCAAGCTGACTAATCTCAAATCTTTACACTAAGGATGAAACCTAAAATCAATATCATAAGGTGCAGCCTGTAGTCTTCTGGTAAGTACCTCCATATCAATTGCAAATATTAGAGGAGATATGGGATCTCCTTGCCTGATGCCACTGTCATTCCTGAAAGTAGATGAGTTCTGGCCATTCACTACTATGTTAGAGGACACTGTTGAAATGCAAACCATTATCCAGTGAATGAATTTTTCAGGGAAATTCATAGCATACAACATATTCTCGATAAAACTCCAATTGAGGGAATCATAAGCCTTCATTAGATCAATTTTCATTAAACACCTTGCAGAGGCATTCTTCCTGCCATAAAGCCTCGACAAGTCCTGAGAGATTAAAATGTTGTGGACAATACTCCTCCCTTCTATAAATGTTGTCTGGTTGCTACTTATAATAGAAGGGAGAATTTTCTTCAATCTCAGACATAACAGCTTGAAAATACATTTGTATAATGTATTACAGCAAGCTATTGGTCTATAATCTCTAGTGTTTAAAGGATTTTCATTCTTAGGGATCAGAACTAGAGAAGTAGCATTCCAGAATTTCAAGAGATAACTTGATCAAAAGAATTCCTCAATGGCTTCACAATAATCATCACCGACCACATCCCAGGCAGCCTGAAAGAAACCAGCACCAAACCCATCAGGTTGATCTCTTCCCTGCTGAAAGGCTTAAGAAGGCCTAATTGATCATTAGCATTCAAGACCTTACCATGATTCCTAATCACCTAAGTCATAGACCAAAATGCATGTTTCCTCTGAAAAAGTTTCGTATAATACTGAACAAAAGCTTCCATGATCCCCTTCTGATCCTCAACCATTTAACCATCTTCATTTTTTATCCTCAAAATTCTGTTTCTATATTGCCTATGCTTGATAGAGCTGTGAAAGAAGCTAGTACTTTGATACCCATCTCTAAGCCAACTCTCTTTAGACTTCTGTCTCAGAAAAGAAACAGCAGCATAAAGAGTTTTCAGATAAGTAGCATAGAGCTCTTTCTCCTCCTTTTCAATAGAAACATCTTGAGGATTGCTTCTCAACCTAGTCTGCACATTATCAAGGGCCAGTCTCATATGCTTTTCTTTCAAATCAATATATGAAAAATCCCTATTGTTGAACATTTTCAATGGTTCTTTCAGCATCTTCAATTTAGCACCGACTCTGTACATAGCATAGCCTGGAATGTCTGCTTGCCAAACATCCCTGACTATGTTCAAGAAGTCAGAAGCCTGAGTGAACATATTTAGAAACTTAAAACTGGCAGATTTTGGAAAATTCTGATAAGTTCCTTTATTAAGAGCAGGGCAGTGATCAGAAATGCCATTGTTCATACAATAAGTTTACAAATTAGGCCATGTGACGACCCAACTTTCTATTCTTAATAAAATACTCATATTCAAAAATACGACAAGTTTTTTTCACAAGTTAAGTCATCATCATTTTCAATCTTACGGAAATAATCACAGTCATCATAAAGGGGAATATCAAACTTCATATTATAACTTTTATAGTCAAAAGAGTACAACTTTCATTACATTAGTTCGCATTTGAGAAACTAAAAGTAAATACTGATAACTTAGTTAGAACTCTAGGTTATTACACTATATTACATATATTACGACAAAACGTATAACAATGAAGAGCGTATGGTTCATAACTCCAAAATATAAAATAGTAAAAGGAAGAGAAACGTGATGGGTTATAGCATCCACATTCCACTCATAGGAATTCAACTTAGTCGTCAGTTCCCCACTGACTTCCAGTTGAATTCTCCATAGGATCGTCATCCGCCACCTGATCAGCATCTTCCACTGGGTCCTCATCCTCAATGGGATCCTCCTCCTCCTCGTCCCCCTCATGTGCTGGATCAGATGGCACATAAACCGGAGTCCTAGGTTAGACTCTGGGGGAAGGACTAGGATGAGCGGGAACTTCAAAAACTACTCTTTCAATTAAGTGGAATATTCATAATATACACCATTGAGATTCTCGTGCGACGGGGGCGCATCCGGGACCAAGGGTTAGGATGACGAAACGTAATTTCCACGTCGCCCTCGTACGTGGCCCGATGCCCATCGAAGTTCCACTCCCCATTAGGGAGCGGCCTCATCTCCACTCATAGCATGTTTCGTGTCATGTCCTACACACAAGAGATTAGGAGTGAGTCATAGCTAAATACAATAACAAATGAGCATAACGGGGGCTAAAAATAACATTCACATATAATCAATTAGCATAAAGAATGCAAGTACATATGCTCAAACCATTGTTTTATCACGCATTAGATTTTATTAGTCTCATGATGCATGCCTACTCCTCATTCATGCATCACGGTTTCGTAGACTCGACCTTCTTTTCTGTGAACCTGGGCCAGATATCTACCTTTTCCATTGAACCGGAGCGTAATCCATATCGTAGTCATTTTGATGGTTTGGGGAGCTAGCCTTCATAGCATCCTGAAATCGGAGTAATCCCATTCGCACCATGCATGATAATGTCATAAAGCGTTCTTTATTTCTTCTTCATTATTCTCATCAGCATCCTTAGCGATACACCGCCGGATACTTCATAATTCTATTATTCCATTTCATTTAACTTTTCTTTTAGCTGGTGCTGATGCTTTCAAAAAAAGACCATCAGCGGCATAGCCACTTTGTGATGGGTTTAATTATTTCCGTTTAACAATTTCAAGAAAAGTCCATCAGCGGCCTAGCCACTTTGTGATGGTTTCAGAAATAGCAATTAGGACGTTATTAATCAGTTTTTATTTATTATTCCATTGGGACACCACTTATGGGTTACTTATCAACCAAATGGATACAATGTCCATTGGGACTCCCACAGGGTAAAACATCAACCAAATGGATTCAAGTCTTCCGTTAGGACTCCTGTGGAAAAGTATCAACCACTGAATAAAAATTCCAGTAGGACTCCTCCATGATAATTATCAACCAACAGAGTGAAGTTATGCCACTAGGTGAAATTCTCATATTGGTCTTTAGAATTTAGCAGTTATGATCTTAAACGAGTTAAATTCTAAAATTTAAAGAAAATAAGAGTTTCATGAAGTTTTGCTCAAAATACTCGAGTAGTTCATGAACTACTCGAGTAGTTCATGCAAAAATACTTGAGTCTTCAAAGAAATACTCGAGTCATTCTTAACTTTCCAGAATACTCGAGTCTTTCTCAAAATACTCGAGTCTTTTTGTTGCAACAGCACCAGTTTTCTGCATTTTTAGCACCAATTGGAATTTCTTGCTTGCTTATTCCAATTCAATGCAAAACAGAAGTCCTAATACATAAAAAAAAAACATGTTACAAACATTAAATACGACCAAAACAACAGAATATCAAATCAAATCTCAAATTGCATGAAAACATAGAAAATGATCATTTTAACATATGAAATCCATTTCTACTCAATTTTAAATTCGTGCAACAATCCAGTGAGCATTATTAGGTTCATTTAAACTTTTTTGAACATTAAAACCATGAGTTTCTGATCCCAAGTCAGAATCCCAATTCAAGTTGCATCCCTCTTTGAACCTTTATTGGTTCCTACATTTCCAGCTTGAAATTACTCATTCTAGTATTTAAATAACTCCTCCCTTACCTTAGAGAACCTAAAGAAAGGATTGATTGAAGAGAAAAGAGGTTGAATCAAAATTTCGTTTCTGGACCTGTGCAAAAACGGTTGCACTGGCTGACTTTGGCAATCAATTGCACCACGAATAAGACATGAAAAAGAATGAAATAAGTTAGATTAAGCAACTAGGAAATGCCAACTTTAATCAGAAACAAATTTTGAATCAAGAGGGTTACTAGATTTACCAAACCGATTCATGAAAGAATGGTGTTTAACACTGAGTTGTGCACTGTTTTCACAGCTTCAACGTGACAGATAGGTGGTTCCTATCATTTACGACAGCCGTGTCCTCAAGGTGAATATTGGAAATTGACTAATCAGGATAGACTCCTTCACTTGGGTTGTGTCTACAATTGAAATTCCTCTTTGCACTTTCTCTGCAACTGTTTGGATGACCATTGTACAATTATTTGGGTCTGGAGGCTCCGGTGGTGGACATTGGGTGAACATATGTGAGACACCGAACTCAGCCACTCTATACACTTCAGAGGACAAACAGATGTCTAGCATGCACACTCTTTTATCACACTCTCCAAATAACAACACAAATATATTGTTCAAGAGACCAAAGTCTCCTACTGCACACACAAGACATAAATGCTTGTTGTCTTAGAGGTTACAAAGAATGTTCTGTGTCCCAAACTCTCAAAATAACAACATAAATGATTGCCTACCATTGCACAACACATTATACAATAAAAATAACTTCTCCTAATAAACACTTAACTACTAATAAATGACTGCATAAGATTTACCCCCAAATACTTGATACTACCATATCCTAACAAATGTCTAAACCACGTAAAAAACTAAATCTGCCATACGACTGATAGGTGGTTCCTATCAAACTACGTGTAAAGGTATGACATAAGTCGCTCTTGAGCTTTTAAAGTTTTCGCTTATGACGATTTAGACTCTGAAAAATATTAAACTATGAAGGTCAATCAAGTCTAACAAAGAAGTTATGATCCTTATATATCAATTAAGATTAAAAATTATTTGATATATGGGAAAAACAAGCAGGAAGAACGAAAAACCAAAATAAAAAGAAATCATTATATGATGCCCAAGAAATTAGAAACATGAAAGATCAGACAACTAAACTTAAACTTAACCAAATAACTCATAATCAACATTCCATAAGTCCATAAGAAGATCAAACACTCAAGATTATTGTAAATCGACAAATTTGAGCATATGTAAGAAAACTCTCCAGATCTAAATTATGCATATCACACTTCCATTTTCCTTATCTTACTTTTCAAGAGGAAGAATGATATGATGATGCCTAAGGCCAAGTTGTTCTTCTTCTACTTTAACATTGGTTTTCACTTGTATGCTGAGCCATAACAGAAGAGGATTTCTTACGGCGGTTATTTCTTTGTCGGATTCTTGACTTAATTCTCTCCCCTTTCTCTTCCTTGGTTTCATGTTTGTAGTGCACAACCCTCACATGGGATGCGAAAAGTTGCGAAGTAGAGAACTGACCCCTGCACATAGGACATGTGAATTTCTCGTCTTTACTCCGCGCAAGACTGTGAATCCGACCATCACCATTGTTATTATTATCATTACCCATATCCTTAATATCGAAATGGGCAGCAGCAGCAGTACCAATGGTAATTGAGTGATTGTTGTTTCCTCCTATGTTGAGTTCATTAGTTGGAGGAATAACAACATTAAAAGTGGGGGGTTTTGAAATGTTAGGGAGACTGATACAGGGATTTGGGGCTCTGTGGTTCGTCACTCCATGATCATGATACCCATTGGTATTGTGATTGATATTTGACCCAAAACATTTCCAAGCTGAATGGTTGTACAAAATATCTGAATTTTTTAGCTCTTCAGCACTTATTGTGCGTATAATTAGCTTATTCGGTGGCAAAGATGATGATGATGATAAGTTCACAAGTTGATTTGTTCTAGCACTCAACCCACCACTTCTTATAGCAAGAGCTTCTTCAACAGAATTATTTTTAGGGTTAGATGACGGTAAAAGAGGAAACAGAGGAGTTGTACTTGTGCTAACGTTTGTGGTAGGAGGGTGAGCAACAACAATACCAGTACCACAAACAATTCCAAGATTTTCATCAGCATGGTTGGGGTTTGATGAAGAGCTAGCAAGGTGATTCTTTTCCATGGTGACGGAAAGATGAAAGGTTGAACAAAGAGAGATAAAGAAAGATATTTTTCAAGACAAACTCAAGGTGAATGTAACGCGTGTCTTGAACTCCTTTTTATAGTGGGTTGGTGATGCTAAAAGAGTACTTAATTGCTAAGCAACTAAATAGATTGAATATATTTTTGGAGATTTTTGCCAAAAGAATAAATGTTGACTTATGATTGTTTTTCCACTTCAATTAACCTTAACAAGTGTTCTTAAGGCACTTGTTAGCAATACTCCTTATTTAATACTTTAAGTATTATGGTAGTATTAATTTTGGGTCAAAGATTTATTTTATTTTATTTGCGCCAAGTGTATTCTCCAGCCAATATCCAAAAATTAATTCATTTTTAGACATAAAGGTCATCAAAGTGAGCTTTGCATCTACCAACAAATCTTTTTGGATACTCACAAAGGAATCAAACCTCTGACATCATGTTTAAAAAACTCGATCTTTTACTGACAATGCCGAGTCTTGTTGCTTGCTTGGGTCAAACAAATTAATTATTACTTTATTATGAATAACTATGGAAAATAATTTATTTCTCAGTCCAATGTAATAAATGAATTTCGTACTACCTCATTAATTATTATTAATTGTACATTGCGCAATGCATTTAATACTCCATTCGTTTTTTCCTATTTTTGTAAAAGGGTATCCTTTTTTGCCTCTATTAACAAAGACATGGATTGAACCCTAACATCATCCTTAAAGAACTCAGTCATTTGACTATTATGTCAGGCCTTGTTGGTGTATTTACCTAAATTACAAAGATAAATTAAAAGAAGGTATTTACATTTTAACAATAAAATTTTTCCTACTTAACTTAGCTTGTACTTGAAATTTCATAAATGTATTGTATCAAAAATTAACAAAGGGCAAATAGGATTAAAAAGCAATAAATAATCCAAAAAAATACAAAGTAACATATAAATAGAATTTTTTATTTTTGATCGTTGGTAATAAAATTTTTTATTTACCAAAAAAAAAAGAAAAATAGAATTTTTTAAGTACACAATTAATAAATTGATTGTGGGAAGTAAATGATTTTCAAGACAGAAACCAAATAATTTTTTTCGATTCTTCATCCTTTCCATTTTAATTCACCTTTAAGGTTTTTTTTAAGGGCAAAATTTGACAAAAAGGGGAGATTGGGAAAATTTTGAAGCCAACAGGAATCAAATCAAATGCTTGTATTTTATATTTCATAACTCTTAACAAAAAATCTATTTGTTTAGGACAATTAAAATTTTAAGAAAATAATTGAAAGTGTCGAACACCGATATGACACTACAAGAATTTTCTCGAACAGCTACGGAATATTGCGTAGCAATTCCGTTGCTATGCTCTAGCAAAGTAGTCATAACTACGAAATTGCCGCGGAGCAGCTACAACACGGTGCGTAGCGTAAATCGGGTCGCTAATTCGCTACCGAATAGTACCGTAGCTAATCCATTGCAATACTGTAGCTAATCCGTTGCAATACTGTAGCAAAATAATTTTTCACTTTAAAGTAATAATAGCATTTTCCGTAGCTATCCAGCTAGAAATATTCGGTAGCTGATCCGTAGCCAACATTTTCACAATTTGTAGCTAAGATGCATCTATTTCCTAGCTGATGAGTGAAAGAGAACCACATAATCACTAGTAATTTTGAAGTTATTCGGTAGCTATTTTTCCTAGGTGTTCTCTAGCTATTCCCTAGCTGCGTTACAACACAATTCCGTAGCAATTTTGTAGCAGTTTGGTACCTTTTTTTCCTAGCTGTTTTCTACCTATTCTATGGCGTCATTGGATGGCTATTCTATAGCAATTCCATAACTACATTGGATTTCTATTTGTATAATTCCATTGGAATTCTGTAACATCCTAAGTTTTATTTAAATGAAATTATTGTTAAATACCCAAGAAATAACTGAATAAATTGCTTAAAGAATTTTGGGTGATAAGAGAGTAGTAATTATAAGTACTAGGGGTTGTATAGGAGACATTTGTGGCATTGGGCAAAATTATCTAAGCGAAATCGGGGGTTAAGTCGGCGTTTTAAATGTTAGAAATTAGCCGAAAAGAGAAAATTAGGAATTTATTATAGGATGTTAAGAAATTAAATTCCATCGTTGGATGTGAAGAAAAGGGTATTAGGAGGCTTGTCTCAAAATTTGAGCAAGATCCAACGGTTAACGAAGAAGTTATGGGAAAGTCAAGAAAAGGTCAACTGGTTCACGCCCAGGCGCACCAGCTTGCGCCCAGGCGCACCAGGGTGCATCAGATCACCAACTCAGGGGCTTTTTCGCCCAGGCGCACCATCAACTCGCCTGGGCGAGCGCTGCACGCACCAATTCTGCACCAGGCGCACCAGATGACGCGCCATCCTCACCAGACCCGCACCAGCTGACCGCACCAGATGCCCCCACTCCCGCACCAGCTCGCGCGCCAGCCTCACGCACCACGACCGCGTCCAGGCGCGCACCAGTTTTAAAACTGGTGCAGCCAGCAGACCAGCCCCATACGCACCACTCTTCTTCCTCTTTCTTCTTGGGCGATTTTCCCCCTCAAAACCCTAGCTTCTTCCACACCAAAAATCCACCCAAAAACACAACAAATCATCATCATATATTGGTTCCCCATCACTCATAACCACTCAAACTCCATTAATTTCTTATTTTTCCTCTCTAAAATTCGTGTTCTCTCTCCTCTAGGGCTCAAACTCTTTTCACTTCAAATTGGTCAAGATCCAAGTTAGTGGCACTCATTCCATCATCAAGGCTTGTTCCTATCATCTCCAAGTAAGTGTTTATGTATGGGTTCCTCTCCTCCTGTTCCAAAATTCGTTTTCCTTTCTCTCTCTACCATAAATAGTGATTTTTCAACACTAGGCATTAGAAGCACCATTTTTCTTTGATTCTTGACTTGATTCATGACATAAATGATGATTTCCTCTCTTTTATAACTCTATATTAGGTACCATCACTACAACATTTTTGACTTTAGACCACACTATTTTTTTTACTATTAAAAAACCGTGGTGAGAACGCATAATAAACCACGGTTTTACACATGTGGATAAAAAAATTATATTTTTCATTATTCAAACTCACTAGCAGATAAACCGTGGCCTATTCTTATTAAGCTACAGTTTTCAAACCGTAGGATACTTTTAAACCACGGTTTTTAACAAAATATATTAAACCACACTTATTTAGTTGTGGCATATAATATTAATATTAAAACCGTTGCCAAAGGTCTAAAATAAACCACGGCTTAATCACAACATATATTAGACTACATTTAGTAAGGAGTGGTTAATAAAATTAACATGAAACCGTGGCTTATTTGATTTAAGGTTAAACTGTTGCCACTTGCCACTGAAGGAGAAAAGATAAAGAAAGGATGACACAAAAGAGAATAGAAGGGGAAAGAAAGGATCGCCTTTCTCGCCCTTCATGGTCGTTCTCTCTCACCTGCGTCCCACTCCCACCGCAAAACCATCATCTCCCTCCTCACCTTCGACCTTTCCACACCGATCTCCCCCAAACTTCACTCTCGACTCTCAATCCCCTTCACCTCACCAATCCACTTCTAACCATAAAACCCTAACCATCACTACATAATCGACCCTCAATCCCCTCTTCTTACGAAGTCGTCGCTCTACAACAACATTGTAATCAAATCTGTTGCCACTCCCATCTTGTTGCCAAACTGGTGTTGATCTTCTCCGTTATACCGTACTTTTCTATTCTACTCAAGTTCGTGACCAACCAGAACCCTCTCGAACCTGCTGGAAATTTGTTGTGAAGGTAAATTATGTATCTCAATTTAGTATGTTGAACTCTTGAGTCATTTCTTTTTAATTTGGGCTGACGTTGTGTTGGGAATGTGTTGCCTATGTTTATTACTGATTTTCTTTGACATTTTGACACTTAATTATAATAACAATGTGCATTCATCTGATAATAATAGATGTAGTAGTTGTTATGTGTTTTTTCATCATATGGTTCAATGTGCTATGTCATGCATATAAGCTATTTGATAAAATGTTCGTGTCATGTATATTTGAAGGTTTATTATTTTCTTGATGTGTCTTTGAAATTTCTGTTATTGCAATACTTATTATGTTTTCAAAAAGGGGATATGCCTTAAGCTTCCTTAGTTGGAGAGTGAACGAGAGATAGAGAAGAGAAATAGTGAGTTCGTTGTGGCAACATCAAAATCACCAAGTTTTAGCATTATCAGCCATGGCTACTGCAAGAACAGTGAAAGGCATTTCCCCTCAGGAGTTCATCAATGCTTACTCTTCTCACCTCAAGCAATCCGGCAAGGTATTATCTCCTCTTTTTTTTTTTAAAGTTCATTCTTATTCAATCTTTTTTAGGGTAAAGATTTGAAATTAATTTGAAACCCATTATTTTTTATGCACATAGAACTTGTTGGTATTTGTTAATTGCTATGCTTGTTATCTGTTTCATGTTCATGACATTTTCTCTAAGCGAATGCCTATTGTATTTCTATTGTTGTCCCTCCAAAAATAATTAAGTGAAGAGATTCAGAAGATGATGTTGGCAGGAAACTAGAGAAAAACAATTTGGGAAAATTGTATGTTTGTTTACTTATGGCCTTAAATTATGTACAGGTTCTTTTCTCTTTGTAGCCTCTCAAATTTGTCACTACAATTATTTTTCCGCATAATTTGGGTTGGGATATGAATTCAGGTTATATCCTTTATTATGGTCTCTTGATTCGTCAAGTTTAGGACTACTTGTTTTGTCTCCAATTTCTGTTAAAAGTAATATTGAAATGTTGGTATCTTGAGCAGGTAAATAATGAATGTGGATTTGGTTATGTGAAGTGCCCTTGCTTCTTTGAAACTGGTAATATTAAAGCTAATAACTAACTTGGTTTTGTCATGTATCCCTTATGTTTTCCTTTCAAATTTCATGAAAACCAACCTTGTTAGCTCCATCATAGGAAAAAAAAACTTTGTTAGCCGCTGATTTTGCACGTATTCATTATAGCTTGGATTTTAGCCATCTTACAGGAGATTACAATTGGGTAAAAATCTCTAATCCACAAGAATTTGAAGATTTTACTTAAGTGATTAGATGTGCCTGTTTTGGTTTCATTTTTATATGCTTCTCTTCCCTTATGTATCACCACGTTGAAGTGTATCATGTTCATTTTTGTAATGAAATATATTTGTTTGCTTCTCCAACACATAAGTTTGTTGGTATCTTGAATTTCTAAGTCAAACTTACTGTGATCATTTCTTTTCTCTCATTATAGTGTATCTATTTCCTAGCCACTTAGAAATTACTTATATTTGTTATATGATAGTTACAGTTGGTGGAGTTATGGCTTTTCTGATCCTTAATGAAATGCTTCCATTTGCTTTTGATTACGGGGGACAGAAGCAATATGTTAAGGCTGTATTTTTTGGGATAACTAACATGTGCAACTTTGTTACTTTCTAATGCCTTTGGCTTGTGCTGACTTGCTCTTGGTTCCATATATCCTACATTATGATTTATAATCATGATGTACATATTGACTTATACCTCAATTAAATTTTGAATTTTAGGCTCACTGTATTCCTTCTCTATCTTTCATGCACTGCCATCTATCTTGATGATCTGGGAGCATTTGGTGTTTGTGACAAGACATCTAATAGATCAAAACTTAGTGAAAAGTTTGCAGGTTGAATTTTGAATCTTACCTATGTCTGTAGATATGTTTATCATACTAAGAGTTCACTCTTTATTTTGGATTCAAGTCACATGTTATCATAAGTGTTAACGGTTTCCTAGAATTCTATTTTACCCTTTGTTATATCAGAAGCCAATTTTTTCTATCTTTATTTTCAGTTTCAATCTGCTCTTTCAGGTGGTTTATTCTTTGTGTTGACTGTTGAGTATATTATATCATCTCTCTTGATCCATATGGTGGGCTCTGGAGTACGGGAAGGTCATGCTCAAGATATTGAAGAATATAATGATGTTCACAACCAAGTTTATGGAAGCATGTAAAGCTTTTGGATATTATAGGGGTTTCTTAGTAATTATTCATTTGATCATATAATATTTTCTGGGCATGTTTTTATTCTTAGCTTAGCTTGAACTCATTGGAATTTATTTCAATCTGGGGTGGATAAAGATGTTTGTAATTTGCTATAGTTTTTTTCATAGCTTTTGTAATTCTACTTTGCAAGACGTATCACTTCTACTTGTTAGCTTCTTTTGGAATTAATTTTTTTTCTATAAAAAGAATTGAATAAGAAAATCGTGGCTTGAAAATGGTTCTAAAACCGTGGTCTAAAATTGATATTCCAAATCGTATATTAAAAGTTAATTTCAAAACCGTGATCTAAATTAATAGCAACACAAAAAAATGTGGTCTAAAAGTGGCTGCGAAAACTGTGGTCTAAAATTTGTAATGAAAATTGTGGACTGAAAAAGGCAAACAAAACCGTGGTTTAAACTAATGACCACAGTTGCTAAAGCGTGGCATAAAATATGTATCTATAACCGTGGTCTAAAAGAGGCATCAAAAACTGTGATTTTAACCCATAACAACACTTATAAAACCGTGGTCAAAAAGATATGCTGAAAATCGTGGCATAAAACTTACATGATAATTGTGGTCTATTCCACTATTTTAGTCCACGGTTTTGTATAATAGTGGCCTAAGGTTAAAAAACCGTGGTTTATTTGAATAGACCACGGCCGCAAGAACTACGCACGAAAAACCGTGGCTTAAACTTTAGGCCACAGTTTTTTGGGATTATACCACGGTTTTTGAGCGTGGCCAAAGGTGAAAAATGCTGTAGTGCATCCTTATCCTTTGGTTGGGTATCTTATTGGTGGGCAAACTTAAGCTTAGGGCAAGTTAAAATCTCCCTATCTCCAAGTGTTTGAGGTAAGGGGGTGGATATAGTGAGCTTTGTCTTGTTCTAGGGAGTAGGCTCTAGTTAGTATATAATGCTTGTTAGGGTTATGTGTTAGGGGAGAAAAATTAGATTATAAATCCCTATGTTATTGAATATGAAATTCTAATTAATTAAATATGCATGATGAATGGATGTTAAGACTAGGAAAAGGAAACCCTATAATATAAGAATGAATTATTTGATAAATGAAATTTGGTTAATGATTATATTGAAGTACATGAGGAATTGGGTAATGTGATAGTGAATTTGATATAAATGATAGCTATGATTATTGACTTTATTTGTAAAGTTGTGAATTACATGATAATTAATTACTGTAGCTAATATATGTATGTGTTGTGGAATAAATTGATATAGGAAGAAAGGGAATGGAAACGATTAAAGGTGATGAATGTGCATATTAGTATCAAATTGTTAAATAAGTAAAAATGTTAAGTATTATCAATTGTGAACAAAGGTTATGGCTTATGAATTGAACTTGTGAATATAGGAAACGGAAGTAAAGTGATTATGTGCAAACCAAAGTAAAAGATGATATATGTAAAATTAAAATGAAGGGCAAATCTAAATGTTGGGCTATAAAAGAGAACACTAAATGGTATGATTGTGATAACTGAGAAAGGAAATGAATAAGGAAATTACATGAATAATTATGTGTTGATTGTGGTTGATTGTGGTTAAGTGTGATATGAATGAATGGTTTATAAAGAGAATGATGTTAAGTATAACGTAGATGGTTGTATGAGGTACCTTCCGGTGTGGAGGTGAAGTACAATGGTATGAGGTACCTTCCAGTGTGGAGGTGAAATACCCATAGGCCAAATGTACGAGGTACCTTCCTGCGTGGAGGTGAAGTACGATTGAGTGTTGACCTCTGACCTGAGGGACACGAAATTTATAAAATGTTAAAATGCGTTGACCTCTGACCTGAGGGACACGATATGAATTGAAATGAATGGGTGTTGACCTCTGACCTGAGGGACACCGGATTAAATAATGAGTTGGGTGTTGACCTCTGACCTGAGGGACACTGGATAAAATGTGTATTGGTGTGTTGACCTCTGACCTGAGAGACACACCGTGAATTAAGAGATTGATGTGTTGACCTCTGACCTGAGGGACACAAAATGAATTATAATGAATGGGTGTTGACCTCTGACCTGAGGGACACATAATTTAAATAAGGAAAAGAATGTGAGCCTCTGTTTTGAGGTGATAAATGTGTTGCATGAAATTGTGCATTGACCTTTGAATTGAGGTGATGTGCTGAAATAAAATGAGTATGTGAAATGAATAAAAAGTAAAGGAAATGAATGTTGAATGGAATAATGAGAATGGAAACGTGGAATAAATAATGAGTATGGAAATAAGGAAATGAGTATGGTGTGCAATATGTGAATATATGCTTTTTTCCTAATTGTGTTTGACCTAGTGGATTGTTATGTCTAGTTAGAAACTGCTTTCTATTTCATGTGCAATGCTCACTCCCTTACATTTTCAGGTACGGAGATTGAGCTGGCACAGCCCCCGGCCGAGCAGGAGTACTTTCCCTTACAGGGAGAGTAGGGTGTTATGGGTTTAGAGTATATTATAAACCTAAGCCTCTTATATTATTTTGATGTAAATTTAATATGCATATTTTGAATGAGGCTTAGGATGTTTTGTTTTGGCAAAGTTACATGTTTTGGTTTTGACACTCAAACTTAGTATTTTCCGCTATTACTCTGATTAGTTTATGCACTCTGATATAAATGCTTTAATATATGGTTTGGCCCTGATGGCTTTCTGATTTCACTTGAATTATTAAATTAACAGGTTTACAGGAAAAGAACTCATTTTTGAAATGTCCATATTACAAAGCAAACTCTGTCCGTTTTGACAGAGATTTTCATAAGTTAAAATTGTATTAATAAGAAAAATTTAAATTCACGATTTTATTATGGGTATTTAAGGGTAATTATTTAGGGTGTTACATTATGGTATCAGGGCAGTTTCACCTCAGCCATGGAGTTATACAAACTCCCAATGATTACTCACCCAACGAGTAATTGATGCTCATAGTATTAGTCTAAGATTATAATAGGATAATTATAGTGCTATGTATACCTTTAGTAGTTAAGTCTTACTGGTCTGTTCTCTCTGGCTAAGCAGTATGGTTGGAAGAAGGGCTGGTAATGATGGTCTTGCTGCTATTCTGGAGCATCTATCGCAGATCCAGCAGCAGCAGGGGGAACAGATGGCAGCTGCTGCAGCGGCAGCAGCTACAGCAGCAGCTCTGCAACCAGCTCCAGTTGAGATTGACTGAATGTCTCGTTTCCGAAAGAATGATCCGCCTCGCTTTGAAGGTGGAAATGACCCTGATGGAGCACAGAGGTGGATACAGGAGATAGAGAAGATTCTCCGTTCTCTTCAACCACCAATGGAGCAGTATGTTCGATTAGCCGAATTCATGCTGACCAATGAGGCAGAACATTGGTGGGATCAGCAGAGGAGAGGATTGGTGGCAGCGAATCCTGTGATTCCTTGGGAGATGTTCAAGGATCTATTCCTGGGGAAGTATTTCCCTGAAGATGTTAGGAGGGAGAAGGAGATTGCTTTTCTCCAATTGACTCAAGGTTCTATGTCGGTTGGGGACTATGCAGCTCGGTTTGAAGATCTCATTCTTTTTTCTGATTATCGGTATGCAAGTGACCGTGGCAAGTGTGTCAAGTTTGAAGCTGGGCTTAGGAGTGATCTCCGCCTCTCGTGTGAGTATCACAACGTTGATAACTTTGCTCGCTTGGTCAACATGGCAAGCACCTATGAGAAGGGTCTCAAACGAAAGCTAGCTGATGAGAGATCTCGGGCAAACCAGAGAATCGGAGGTCAAAGTAAGGACAAGGGACCGATTCAGAAGTCTGGTCCATACTCTCATTCCGGGGTCACGTATCCTAGGGATACCGGACCAACAGTGAATGCTTATAGTCCAATACCAACTTGTCAGCACTGTGGCAGGATGCATAGGGGAGTGTGCTGGACATTGGGTCGAAAGGAGGGGTTATGCTTTCACTGTGGACAACCCGGACATTTTGCTTCAAATTGTCCTAAGAACACAATGAAGAAGGAGATTAATGCTACTAAGGCACAGAGGGCCCGTGGTGGTCCATCATTGCAGAAGGGGAAGTTATTCACCGTCGAGGGTGACGAGGTGGAACCAGCTGATATGGTCGCAGGTAACTAACGTTGGATAAGTCCATGCGTCATACTTTTAAGTTCGATTGTTGTGGAGTTAGTTACTCTTCGGTTAACTAAGTAGTGAGTTAGTAATGTCTTAAGATATACTTGTTTAAAAACATGTTGGATATCTGCCTTTCCAAATACAATCCTGTTCCTATAGAAAACACCTGAGAGACCTTAGAAAGAATTCTTAAGTTTGAGAATTCTAGTACCAAGTGACCAATACTATGTTTTGATGTTGTTATTTGATGTAATGTAAGGTTAGAACTGATCACTCTAATCCTTGCATTTGTTAAATGATGACATCATTGATAGAACCTGACAGTGATGTGTTGTTGGTAGACGTGAGGATGGGATTGATCACCTCAATTCTTGCATCTATCAATAAATGCTATCATTGTAACCTTTAAAGTGAAAGTAGACAACCAAAGTAGTGACTTCCAAGGAAAGAATTCTTGTAGGTGAAACCAACCTTAGGCAATTTGACAGTTGCTTCGAATCTTTTTCCCGGTTCTTAGATAACCATTCGTAAAAATAATCGATTCTGCCAAATTTGTAAAATCCTTGCGTTGAGATCAAACATCTTAATAATTGACCTAGCCAACGGCAAGCTTGTCGTACCCTCCACCTTTGGTAGTTGAGTAAATCTTGAGACTAATATGGGTTGTTTCCTTCCTATTCTTTTTGATCTATTCACGTAAGAAGTTGAATTGTTGAGCATTTAGTAGGAGTTATGGTTGCTCTAATCAACTAAACATTGGGGGAAACCCGTAACCTTTGGGGTGTTTCTTGTTCATGAATGCCCATCATTTTGGAAAGCTTTAAATCCTATCGACGCTAGTCAATCCTTGTGAGAGACAACCTTTAAGGCGTTATAATCTATTCGAATCTTCAGGTATGTCGGTGCTAAGTGGGGGAGTATTTCTTAAGTTAAATTCTAGTTAATTTAGGGCGAATCGAGAAGTTGACGGAAGAAAACGAAGGGAGGAAAAGACAGACATCATGAACTCTTATAATGGGATGATTCTCCATTTAAAGGAATTGAACGGAATTTCGGGGACGAAATTCCAATAAGTGGGGGAGAATTGTAACATCCTAAGTTTTATTTAAATGAAATTATTGTTTAATACCCAAGAAATAACTGAACAAATTGCTTAAAGAATTTTGGGTGATAAGAGAGTAGTAATTATAAGTTCTAGGGGTTGTATAGGAGACATTTGTGGCATTGGGCAAAATTATCTAAGCGAAATCGGGGGTTAAGTCGGCGTTTTAAATGTTAGAAATTAGCCGAAAAGAGAAAAATAGAAATTTATTATAGGATGTTAAGAAATTAAATTCCACCGTTGGATGTGAAGAAAAGGGTCTTAGGAGGCTTGTCTCAAAATTTGAGCAAGATCCAACGGTTAGCGAAGAAGTTATGGGAAAGTCAAGAAAAGGTAAACTGGTTCACGCCCAGGCGCACCAGGGTGCATCAGATGCACCAACTCAGGGGCTTTTTCGCCCAGGCGCACCATCAACTCGCCCGGGCGAGCGTTGCACGCATCAATTATGCACCAGGCGCACCAGATGGCGCGCCATCCTCACCAGACCCGCACCATCTAACTGCACCAGATGCCCCCACTCTCGCACCAGCTCGCGCGCCAGCCTCACGCACCTCGTCCCGCACCACACCACGCGCCAGGCGCACCACGACCGCGCCCAGGCGCGCACCAGTTTTAAAACTGGTGCAGCCAGCAGACCAGCCCCATACGCACCACTCTTCTTCCTCTTTCTTCTTGGGCGATTTTCCCCCTCAAAACCCTAGCTTCTTCCACACCAAAAATCCACCCAAAAACACAACAAATCATCATCATATATTGGTTCCCCATCACTCATAACCACTCAAACTCCATTAGTTTCTTATTTTTCCTCTCTAAAATTCGTGTTCTCTTTCCTCTAGGGCTCAAACTCTTTTCACTTCAAATTGGTCAAGATCCAAGTTAGTGGCACTCATTCCATCATCAAGGCTTGTTCCTATCATCTCCAAGTAAGTGTTTATGTATGGGTTCCTCTCCTCCTGTTCCAAAATTCGTTTTCCTTTCTCTCTCTACCATAAATAGTGATTTTTCAACACTAGGCATTAGAAGCACCATTTTTCTTTGATTCTTGACTTGATTCATGACATAAATGATGATTTCCTCTCTTTTATAACTCTATATTAGGTACCATCCTTATCCTTTGGTTGGGTATCTTATTGATGGGCAAACTCAAGCTTAGGGCAAGTTAAAATCTCCCTATCTCCAAGTGTTTGAGGTAAGGGGGTGGATATAGTGAGCTTTGCCTTGTTCTAGGGAGTAGGCTCTAGTTAGTATATAATGCTTGTTAGGGTTATGTGTTAGGGGAGAAAAATTAGATTATAAATCCCTATGTTATTGAATATGAAATTCTAATTAATTAAATATGCATGATGAATGGATGTTAAGACTAGGAAAAGGAAACCCAATAATATAAGAATGAATTATTTGATAAATGAAATTTGGTTAATGATTATATTGAAGTACATGAGGAATTGGGTAATGTGATAGTGAATTTGATATAAATGATAGCTATGATTATTGACTTTATTTGTAAAGTTGTGAATTAAATGATAATTAATTACTGTAGCTAATATATGTATGTGTTGTGGAATAAATTGATATAGGAAGAAAGGGAATGGAAACAATTAAAGGTGACAAATGTGCATATTAGTATCAAATTGTTAAATAAGTAAAAATGTTAAGTATTATCAATTGTGAACAAAGGTTATGGCTTATGAATTGAACTTGTGAATATAGGAAACGGAAGTAAAGTGATTATGTGCAAACCAAAGTAAAAGATGATATATGTAAAATTAAAATGAAGGGCAAATCTAAATGTTGGGCTATAAAAGAGAACACTAAATGGTATGATTGTGATAACTGAGAAAGGAAATGAATAAGGAAATTACATGAATAATTATGTGTTGATTGTGGTTGATTGTGGTTAAGTGTGATATGAATGAATGGTCTATAAAGAGAATGATGTTAAGTATAACGTAGGTGGTTGTATGAGATACCTTCCGGTGTGGAGGTGAAGTACCCACCAGCCAAATTGTATAAGGTACCTTCCGGTGTGGAGGTGAAGTACAATGGTATGAGGTACCTTCCAGTGTAGAGGTGAAATACCCATAGGCCAAATGTACGAGGTACCTTCCTGCGTGGAGGTGAAGTACGATTGAGTGTTGACCTCTGACCTGAGGGACACGAAATGTATAAAATGTTAAAATGCATTGACCTCTGACCTGAGGGACACGATATGAATTGAAATGAATGGGTGTTGACATCTGACCTGAGGGACACCGGATTAAATAATGAGTTGGGTGTTGACCTCTGACCTGAGGGACACTGGATGAAATGTGTATTGGTGTGTTGACCTCTGACCTGAGAGACATACCGTGAATTAAGAGATTGATGTGTTCCCTCTGACCTGAGGGACACAAAATGAATTATAATGAATGGGTGTTGACCTCTGACCTGAGGGACACATAATTTAAATAAGGAAAAGAATGTGAGTCTCTGTTTTGAGGTGATAAATGTGTTGCATGAAATTGTGCATTGACCTTTGAATTGAGGTGATGTGCTGAAATAAAATGAGTATGTGAAATGAATAAAAAGTAAAGGAAATGAATGTTGAATGGAATAATGAGAATGGAAACGTGGAATAAATAATGAGTATGGAAATAAGGAAATGAGTATGGTGTGCAATATGTGAATATATGCTTATTTGCTAATTGTGTTTGACCTAGTGGGTTATGTCTAGTTAGAAACTGCTTTCTATTTCATGTGCAATGCTCACTCCCTTACATTTTCAGGTACGGAGATTGAGCTGGCACAGCCCCCGACCGAGCAGGAGTATTTTCCCATACAGGGAGAGTAGGGTGTTATGGATTTAGAGTATATTATAAACCTAAGCTTCTTATATTATTTTGATGTAAATTTAATATGCATATTTTGAACGAGGCTTAGGATGTTTTGTTTTGGCAAAGTTACATGTTTTGGTTTTGACACTCAAACTTAGTATTTTCCGCTATTACTCTGATTAGTTTATGCACTCTGATATAAATGCTTTAATATATGGTTTGGCCCTGATGGCTTTCTGATTTCACTTGAATTATTAAATTAACAGGTTTACAGGAAAAGAACTCATTTTTGAAATGTCCATATTACAAAGCAAACTCTGTCCGTTTTGACAGAGATTTTCATAAGTTAAAATGGTATTAATAAGAAAAATTTAAATTCACGATTTTATTATGGGTATTTAAGGGTAATTATTTAGGGTGTTGCAAATTCTATATTTATTCTAAAGCTATTATTCTGTAGGAATTATATTTTATTTTTATCTTTGGATTTAATAGCTATATTACATTACCGACATACTTAATTTATGTTGGCAAACAAATAAAATATAACACCACATAGAGATCCGGGGATTTTGAAAAAAATCTTGCAACCGAATGTGCAATACAAAAAGATGGACCAGATTGGTTCAGCACAACTGAGAAAGTTAAGGCAATACCATACATAAAGTCAGATAGCTAGTAGATCATTATCTCTATATACAATAGTATATGCTATGAAAACCTCTTATACTAAACCAAGACTCAAAATGGCTAGCTGGAATACAGATTTTTTTCTCCATTTTAAAGAATGGATGATGGTTGGCCAAATAATCTTTGGGAAGTTTTCGCAACTGACTCTAAATACATAGAGAAAGCAAGTCACAACCCAATAGAAAAGGTAAGTGTATAGATCAATAGATTAGTTGTCTAGGGAAATGCAAATATAGACATATGGTTTCAAGTAAAAAAAAAGACGTATACATATTAATATAAAAATAAGGTAACAACATGTCAAATAAGTGAGAAATATAACTAAGCAATTTATAACTTATATCCAGGTTTCTGGTATCTCATAAAACTCATGCTTGCACGAGAGCACTACCATGATTCTTGCTGCCTAAACATGTTCAGCCTACATTTTCAGCAGCATAACCAATAAAAATGACAGAAACAAAATCAATATACCTAATGTTAGTAAAGTGAGTTGAAAAGTTGCATGAAAAGAATGTAATATAGTAATATCATAATTAGAACAAGCGACTACAAAACCAATCCTGTACTAAAAACCATAACAATATAAACCTTATAATAACTCAAATGAAAAAGGGAATTTCTTAGCAGAATTTTAAACATGAGCATATACAAATATTAAAACTCAATTCTAGTTCAAATTCAAAACAGTAAGAACAACCACACCAGATCTCAATTCCTAATAATATATTCTAGTCAATGCATCAGTTAAATTAAAATAAGCTACTAAATCATCAAAAAATTATTACATCAAGCGTTAGTCCTGCCAAGGATGAAAATTTCAGCAGATGAATATATTGATCTAGCATCAAATAAAACATCAAAGACTACTTGGAAGCATACACGCAAGCATGAACATGACTTGTACAGTGTACAAGTCCTTTTTATCACAAAATCGGATTAGTACTATTGAATGGCACTCTTGAGTAAGGTAAAACAGTTTTTTAAGAGCTCAAAACCAATAGGGCACAATGGCTCATCTAGATTTCAACACAGGCTCAAATCTTTTTCAATTAGAACGATTAGCATCTCAAAACAGTTTTCACATGGAACATCATACCGAGGAGTTATCAGAACTAAAAAATGTGCTTGGTACACTGTATAGTAAATTAGTTATAAAATGTCATTGGTGAGAACTGAATACCAAGAGCGCCTAGTTTACCTACTTTCTGCTTCCAACACACCTCAAAATCTAATAGACTAAAATGTAGTATGTAAAGAATTAACGGAAAAGTGAAAAGGTTACCTCTTGTAGCATTTGCTATTTCTTGTTCACTCTCCTGGAGAGCCTCTGCATCAAAAATTATACAAGGATCAAAAATTACCAGAGTTTACTGGTAGGGAGGTTTGTAATAGTGGAATATGCCCTTCACCTAGCTTCCTTTTCTCTTCCAAAGTTATTGGCTTCCTACCTGTTAATAATTAGTTCACAATCATGAATATGTATCTCCTCAATTACTTATAAAAACTCCAAGTTTAAAGCATATAGAATTTGAGCTTGGAATTAATTCAGCATCTCTCTCTCTATATGTATATATATAATCTCTCTCTCTCTCTATATATATATACGCTCAAAGTGTATTTCTCAGGGTCCACTGATCTGTTCTCTCCTACAAATCCACCTTGTGAATCATTTCCATCTCCCAATTCTTCACTAGAGTCTGTACTTACTCTTCAACGCAAAGGCAAATGCATGTGGTTAGACACAATTATGCAATTGGTGATGATTCATATTTTGTTGATTCCAAAATATATAGAATTCTGGATAATTAACACAAACAATGAAACAAAATGCATAAGAAACCAATATGCAAATACAACAAGGGTAAAAGAAAAGCAAAGAAAAAGGTACCTAAAGATACAAACTGCCACTTGATCCCTTATGCAAATATTAGATAAACAAGTAACATGACCTATAATTAAAGCCTCAAACAGACACAGAGCAAAACTATGGCAGAGAAACAAGGAGCAGCAGCGGAAAAGTATCAAAAACAACAATATAGCAGCAGGACCTCATTGTTATAACAATAGAATCTGCACAGCAGCAATAGAGCAAGATGAACAACAACAAAAAACCAGTAGAAACGGCAACCAACAACAGCAAAAACAACATAACAATTGACAGAAAAACAGCTCCACTTGGTTACTTCTTCATTTAATTTATGGCTAATATTTACTCCAATTAACAAATCTAATTCAATAACAAGATACCAGAATTTCTATTAGTGTAATCATGATTAATTCTGCCTACTACAATTAGAACTAAAAATGTTCCATACAAAAGCACAAACCTTCCCCTTGAAACTTTAAGTACCAAATGGCCTGAACAGATTCAACACTATAACAAATCAATACAAGTCATCAAAAATTTGCAGTAACTATGATAAATTACGAAAGCAAGTTATTATGAACCAAGAGCGCTCTTGGTACCTTTGGCAACAGGATCTTCAAATTTATGAACCAAGGACGATAACAGCAATGACACTACAGCTGCAGGTCCAATTGCAATTTAACTTGAGCTCCCCATCTTAGCATACATAAGAAGCGGAACAACACTTGTATTAATGCAACAAAACCAAATCAACAGTGTAATTTGAAAGAGTTAATAACCGAGATTCATCAATATTATAGTGTAGTAAAACAAGTGAAGCCAGTTACTAAATGTTCCAAGAGAAAGCCAACTTGCATATGCTTGATGAATCCTCCCCCTAAAAGTTCTTGATTTATTATAGTGACCTGATGAGTATAGTACAATCCCTAAATCACAATGCTAAAGGTTAATTTTTCTAACCTTTAAAGATAACTACCATCGTCACGTAGAGTTAAGCAAAATAAGTCAATGCTAAAGGTTAATTAATTTCTCTAATTACAAGCGTACAAAATAAGTTATTGCTTTTTGCACGTATAGTTTCAATTAGACAACACTACACCATTATACATAAAACTCCAGACACATGCTGGTTTCCCCATATGAAATATAAAAGATTATGACAAAAAATCAGTCTGCTCAACTCGCTCAGAGATTCAATTCCTTGATCACACTATTTCAGGTTATTATTGTTTAGTAATAATCATAGTAGGTGAAAGCTTGAAATAAGAGTAGCAGGCATAACACATACCACAAATGTATTTGCTCTAACAACATCAAGCATTGTGACTCCAAGAAGTCTATTAGGATCATAAGTACCGGCTCTTTTGAAGACCTAAGCTGCAAGTGGAACAGTGGAGTTAATAGGATTGCTTATCACATTGACAATGGCTTTCGGGCAAGACTTAGAAATTGCTTCACACAATAGCACTCTACTAACAAATTCACAATACAAAATGGAAAATCTACTAACAATATCTACTAACAACAGCAGCTAACAAATTCAGAATGCAGCTAACACAATGCTTACAGTTGAGGGGCGGGAGTAAGGAGCAGACGCGAGCTTCAAGGTGGAGATCGTGACGAACGGCGGCGCGAGCAATGATGGTGGCTTTGTTGGTGGCAGTTCGGTCTTGGCTTCTTCAACAGTTGCGGGTACGACGGTAACGCTGTCGGTTCACAACTCGCGAATCTTCCCTAAAAACAATGGTGATGGCGACACAAGGAACTCAGGGAGGAAGATGAGGATGGAGGTCGCGATTTTTGGGGCAGGGGTCGCGGTTCACGCGACAATGGCGATGGCCAGCACTGAAGCTCATCAATAAGACACTAATTGCCAAACAACCACTCCAAAATAAAATAAGGCACATTCAAAATTGCAGTCAGCTACAAAGATTGAAAGTTCTACGTTAGCAGAGCTGCGAGACATAAAATACGAACATCTGGGTTCGATACACTGCACAATTTTCCCTTTCCCCTTCTCGTCAAATACTAACATAACCCGTAATTCATGTTGGAATTGATCCAATCTAATAATAATACAATAACCCTAGGAGAAATCAAGCATAATCCAAAGATTACATAAAAGCTGGGTTTGATAGGGAAAAAAAAAGAAGCGAGAAATGAGTATAGCTAGAGAGGGGTTTTAAGCAGAGTTATTAGTCAAATAGGAGTCCAGCAAAAAAAAAATATTGAATAAAAAAAAAAAGACAAGTAGAATGGTGCAAAATGCAAACCAATGGCAGTATCGCTTGCTCCTCAGAAAACAATACACAGAAAATAAAACTTCAAAAACAAAAATAATAAACCACCGAAAATAGAGAAAGAAGATTGAAAAAGTGAAATAGGGAAAATTACCCAAAGAGAAGGTTTAATTGAGAGTGGTGAGTCACGATTGAGATTGGAGGCAAGATTGTGTGGCCGGTTCGAATTTAGGGTTCGATTGAGAGATGAAAGATTGGAAACAGGGAAGGAGGGAAGGATGAAAGAGGAAGATGAACGGGCAGTAAGAGATGAGGGCGGTGGCAGTGGCGGTGAAGGATGAGGGCGGTGGCAGCGAGAGATGAGGGCGGTGGCGGTGAGAGAGACGGAAGACTGAAGAGGGAGGTAGGTCGTGAGTCTGAGAGAAGGAAGAAAACTGAAGAGGGAGGAGAGTGACCAAATTAAGGCATGGAATTCACTAGCGGGAGTGTGAAATATTTAGCGGGGAAAGCTTAAAAATTATGGAAATGTAATAAAATATAAAAAACTTAAATTAGCTACAGAATATTCCCTAGCAAACATATCAGCTACAAAATTTTATATCATTAGAAATATTCCTTAGCAAGGTCGTGGCTGTTCCATAGTTGTTTTCCTAATAATAAATGGTTTTTAAGTTATCGAACAATAACTACGGAAATTATTTTCGTATCTAATCCGTAGCTGATTTGATATAAAATTGCTATGGAATTATTCCCTAGCAAAATTCCGTAGCTATTCGAGAAAATTCTTGTAGTGTGAAGTGCTAAATTTTAAAGATAGAATTAAGTTCAAGCGTTTAAATTATTTAATACTTTAAATATTACGGCAGTATTAATTTTGGGTCAAAGTTTGTTTCTTATTGGCCGAAAGTGCATTCGACATCTAATTGTCTATGAGGTGTATCGATCATTAAAGTAGGTTTTACGTTTATCAAAAACGATTATTTCATATGCATGAGGTGGATCGAACCCCCTGGCGTCTTGCTTAAAAAATCAAATATCTACTAACTATGTAGAATCTTGTTTATTGGGTCAAAGATTAAAATAATTAACTTATTGTCAATGGTTATTAAATATAATTTATTTATCAAAACAATGTAATAAATAAAGTTTGTGGATCGGAGAGGGCTAATTTTGTGGCATGTTGTTAGAGTACATCCATCTCAAGTAAAAAAAAATGTTTACCAATCTCAACCATTGAATATTTTTTTCGAGGTAATCTCAATTATTGAATATAATAAAATATTAAAATCATTAAACCTTAATTCTTGAATTTATATTAGAATTTACTCTAAATTCGTGCAATGGTGCTTCTGATAAAATGTAAGTTTCACTTATGATGAGACTTACCCAACTAATAAAATACTATAGCACTTCCCTCAAATGATTAGAAATGTATTAGTATTTCTTATCATGTTAGTAAATGCTTTATTTGTTTGTTCGCCACTTATACACCCTGCTTGGATACTAATCCAAAAGAAATAAGTTGTATGTGGGATAGTTTATGGGTATCCTTCCAAATCATACATATATCATTCATATGTGTATAGCTTAGGGAAAAGGCCAACACGTTTAGAAAATTAGTATACTAGGGTAGGTGGTTTGAATAGAAATATAGTTATAAGTTTTCGAGTTCTCCATCCATTATTCAAACAAATGAATAAATTGGAGTGCCAATACCATATTATGATCAATTTAAGTGAAATCTTGCACAATTTACACACTCACACGTGACTCACATCGAACATATAATTGAAGGTGTTTTTTAAAAAATCTCACAATTTAACATATATCTCAGAAGAATATTTCTTTGGGATGTTTATTTTTCTATATCTAGTTGAGATGAGACAAACAATATGATTTATTATCTATTATGATCTTCTACCTGCAACAAAATCTAGATAGAACCTATTTATGTTCGTTTCCTTATTTCTATATTTAACATAAAATAAATGTCATCGTTCAAACTAGTTAGTTTTATAACTCTTGAAGGGATCTCTAAAACATGTAACCCTCCATGTGAAGATAAATGGCATCGTCCAAAGATATTCATATTAGTATTTTCCTTCTGTATTTTTTTAGCGAGATTTTCATTTCATAGAAAAGTAGCAACTAGAATACAGATTCAGGGTGAAATATGACAGAACTCCAAATTTGAAATGAACATTTTTATTGATAGAAAAAGAAATTATACGATGTACAACAGTAAATATGCCTCCCCAGAGACCAAAGTCTCCTACAACACATACAATACAACAATGGCTTGATGTGCACAGACTAAGTCTCATACAGATACCAAATTCTCCAAATAACAACATAAATGAGTGTCTACCATTGCACAACACATTGTATAATAAATAATACTTTCCTAATAATCACTTAACTTCTAATAATTGACTACACAAGATTTTCCCCCAAATATTTGATACTACCACATCCTAAAAACTGTCTAAACCATTTAAATAACCAAATCTACCGTGTCCTCAAGGTGAATATTTGAAATTGACTAATCAGGATAGACTCCTTCACTTGGGTTGTGTCTACAATTGACATTACTCTTTGCACTTTCTCTGCAACTGTTTGGATGACCATTGTACAATGATTTGGGTCTGGAGGCTCCGGTGGTGGACATTGGGTGAACATATGTAAGACACCGAACTCAGCCACCCTATACACTTCAGAGGACAAACAGATGTCTAGCATGCACACTCTTTTATCACACTCTCCAAATAACAACACAAATATATTGTTCAAGAGACCAAAGTCTCCTACTGCACACACAAGACAACAATGCTTGTTGTCTCAGAGGTTACAAAGAATGTTCTGTATCCCAAACTCTCAAAATAACAACATAAATGATTGCCTACCATTGCACAACACATTATACAATAAAAATAACTTCTCCTAATAAACACTTAACTACTAATAAATGACTACATAAGATTTACCCCCAAATACTTGATACTACCATATCCTAACAAATGTCTAAACCACGTAAAAAACTAAATCTGCCATACGACTGATAGGTGGTTCCTATCAAACTACGTGTAAAGGTATGACATAAGTCGCTCTTGAGCTATTAAAGTTTTCGCTTATGAAGATTTTGACTCTGGAAAATATTAAACTATGAAGGTCAATCAAGTCTAACAAAGAAGTTATGATCCTTATATATCAATTAAGATTAAATATTATTTGATATATGGGAAAAACAAGCAGAAGGAAGGAAAAATCAAAATAAAAAGAAATCATTATATGATGCCCAAGAAATTAGAAACATGAAAGATTAGACAACTAAACTTAAACTTAACCAAATAACTCGTAATCAACATTCCATAAGTCCATAAGAAGATCAAACACTCAAGATTATTGTAAATCGACAAATTTAAGCATATGCAAGAAAACTCTCCACATCAATATTATGCATATCACACTTCCATTTTCCTTATCTTAATATCCAATAGGAAGAATGATATGATGATGCCTAAGGCCAAGTTGTTCTTCTTCTACTTTAACCTTGGTTTTCACTTGTATGTTGAGCCATAACAGAAGAGGATTTCTTACGACGGTTATTTCTTTGTTGGATTCTTGACTTAATTCTCTCCCCTTTCTCTTCCTTGGTTTCAAGTTTGTAGTGCACAACCCTCACATGGGATGCGAAAAGTTGCGAAGTAGAGAACTGACCCCTGCACTAAGAACATGTGAATTTCTCGTCTTTACTCCGCGCAAGACTGTGAAATCGACCATCACCATTGTTATTATTATCATTACCCATATCGTTAATATCAAAATTGGCAGCAGCAACAGTACTAATGGTAATTGAGTGATTGTTGTTTCCTCCTATGTTGAGTTCATTAGTTGGAGGAATAACAACATTAAAAGTGGGGGGTTTTGAAATGTTAGGGAGACTGATACAAGGATTTGGGGCTTTGTGGTTCGTCACTCCATGATCATGATACCCATTGGTATTGTGATTGAGATTTGACCCAAAACATTTCCAAGCTGAATGGTTGTACAAAATATCTGAATTTTTTAGCTCTTCAGCGCTTATTGTGCGTATAATTAGCTTATTCGGTGGCAAAGATGATGATGATGATGATGATGATAAGTGCACAAGTTGATTTCTTCCAGCACTCAACCCACCACTTCTTATAGCAAGAGCTTCTTCAACAGAATTATTTTTAGGGTTAGATGACAGTAAAAGAGGAAACAGAGGAGTTGTACTTGTGCTAACGTTTGTGGTAGGAGGGTGAGCAACAACAATACCAGTACCACAAACAATTCCAAGATTTTCATCAGCATGGTTGGGGTTTGATGAAGAGCTAGCAAGGTGATTCTTTTCCATGGTGACGGAAAGATGAAAGGTTGAACAAAGAGAGATAAAGAAAGATATTTTTCAAGACAAACTCAAGGTGAATGTAACGCGTGTCTTGAACTCCTTTTTATAGTGGGTTGGTGATGCTAAAAGAGTACTTAATTTCTAAGCAACTAAATAGATTGAATATATTTTTGGAGATTTTTGCCAGAAGAATATATGTTGACTTATGATTATTTTTCCACTTCAATTAACCTTAACAAGGGTTCTTAAGGCACTTGTTAGCAATACTCCTTATTTAATACTTTAAGTATTATGGTAGTATTAATTTTGGGTCAAAGATTTATTTTATTTTATTTGCGCCAAGTGTATTCTCCAGCCAATATCCAAAAAGTAATTCCTTTTTAGACATAAAGATCATCAAAGTGGGTTTTGCATCTACCAACAAATCTTTTTGGATACTCACACAGGAATCAAACCTCTGACATCATGTTTAAAAAACTCGATCTTGTAACACCCCGATTTGGCAACTTGAAAACTACAGTAACTTAAATTAAGTATAGTGAAAATTTGGGCCAATTTTTTTTTTAAAAACATGTATAACATAAACATGAGAACATTTAAACTTTTAAAACATAGTTACAATTAAAAATTAATGTTCTCATATTGCATAAAACCTTTCAAGTTCCAAACCGAGATGTCACAAGACACCGCACCTTGAAACTTGTTCACAAAACATCATTTAAATACATAGCCCGTGTGCTTGTTTCAAAAACATCAGTACAAAATTTTAGATGGGGTACAGTATGATATAGCTATGGCTTCTAAGAACTTGCAATGGAATACGATACTCTGAGGGGAAATACCTATCATCTAGTCATACACACTAAGACTCATTCTACGACTTTCAGTCCTCCTCGTCTGCCGTCTCAGGAGCTTCCTCCATAGCGTCGTCTTGTGTTTGCTCTGTTGGAAACCAACAAGCGGCTCAAAAAAGTCTAGAGGGGGGTGAATAGAATTTTGAAGCCTCAATACCAATATTTCGATTACCAAAGAGAATGGATTTAAGAAAATCAATTTTTAACAAAATTAATACTGATTAATCGATTACTAATCGATTAATGCCGAAGCTTACTTTCAAACTAATCGAGTTACTGAGACGTTACTCGATTAATGCCGAAAGCACCTCAAAAACTAATCGATTAACAAACGTCTTAATCGAGTAATAATCGAGTAATTCGAACAGTATCTGATGCAATTTCAGTTTTAATCGAAATTCAATGAAGATTACAATGCCTTGATGCACCAACAAATGATGTATGAATGTATGAACAATATCAAGTAAATTTACCAAGCCAATTTAGGTTAATTAACAAGGAATTGAAAAACCCCAAATTAAACCTAATTCAATTGTTCTTGGTTAATGAAAACTAGAAGAAATAAAAGCAAGGAAGACAAGATTTATCCTGGTTCACTCTCTACCACTGAGAGCTACTCCAATCCCCTTTATCAAAAGATAAAGAGTTTCTACTAGATACTTCAATTGTTAGAATACAGTGTTAAGATGCAACTCTCACAAGTTATCCTATCTTAACCCCTTCAAAGAGAGTACCAATCTCTTTGATAAACTACCCAATTGAATCCGTATCTTGTCCTCTTGAATTTGTTGAAGATGCTTCCAACCAAATTCCTTTTCCAATTTGCTTTGAGATTCTTCAAAGTCTTGATTTGTGAATTCTTCACCTCTTTGTTGAAAGCTTGAATATGACAACCTTCTTGTTGTGAATTGCTTCAACATAAAACTAAAAACTAGAAGACTTGGATCTCAATAGAACATAGAATATTGAAAGATCATGAGTGAAGAAGATTGAAAGTAGTTGAATCTTGATATCACAAAGGTAAGTAGTAATAGCTCTTGAAAATATGAAAGTATGTTTCTCAATATGAAATTATGAAAGAGTGTGTAACCTTGTCTAAGTACAAATGACATCCTTTTAAAACAAAATATTATTTTTCTAAAATAGTAGCAATTAATCGATTAAGGTTAATACACTAATCGATTAACATGTGTTAATTCGTGCTAATCGATTAACGTATAACACACTACTCGATTAACCTAAATTAACACAATCAGTGTTGTACAGTTATTTGTGTTAATCGATTAATCCTTACGTGTTAATCGATTAACCACTGTAAAAAGTGATTAAAAGTAAAGCTTTTCAAATGTACTTTGACAAATACTTTATTTAGAGCTATTTCATCAAGATTAATCTTTCTTCACTTAATTAATCAAACAATATTATAAATCTAATTGAGATTCCTAAAGCTACCACCCACTCTCATGATATGCAAAAAGAAATATTACATTGATTAGAAATAAAATAAACTAAATCTAATTCTAATCTTCATGAGTGGTGCTTTCCATTGAATGTTGTTGCTTGGTAGTTTGTTAGCATCAAAACATCATAACTCTACAAACTCCCGCTTTTTGATGATGACAAACAATTAAGCATTAAGTTTTTAAATACTCCCCCTAAATGTGATACACTTAGGAACAATATCTAAAAAAACTTATCCTACAAGAACAACATCAACAAACATTTCTCCCCCTTTTGGCATCATTAAAAAGTATTGAATTTAGAAGAAAATTTCTTTGCCAAAAGTTGGAGGTAAGTGATAACAATTGCATAGATATATATATATGAACAAGCACTAAATTGGATAAGAATAATAATGCAGTAAAAACAGAGAAATTTGGCCATAACCAAGACCATAAAGAAAACAACATTTTCATCCAAGAGAGCATAAACCAAAATAGTGCCAAAACATACAGAAATAGTCCAAATTTTGAAAATGTTAACACCATAATCAGAGTCCAAAGACATATAGTCCAGCAGCAAGAAAAACATAATCTAGGCCATATACAGACCCTAGGTAAAACAACCAAAACAAAAAAACAAATCTATCCAGCCAAGTACAAAAGACCACAGAACCATCAAAAACAGTTTAAAAATAGCATAAACCAGCAGTGAAAACAGTTCAGAAAAGTCACTGAAAATCATATAAAATGATGAAAATCTGCATAGTAACCAGAAGAACTAAGGGTTTGGAGGAAAGTGTTGGGTGAAAAGGTTAGAGAAATGCTCCATCAATCTGTGCTCCATTGCAAGATTTTTATTATCCATACGTTGTTCCATGGCTGCAAGTTCTTCATCAATATGCTGAACCAAAGAAGCATGAGCAGCCTGTGCATCAAACGGAGCTTCCAAATTACCAAAATCAATATAATCTTCAAGATTTGGCCCTTGATCCGTATCCATAGGATCAGCAGTAGTAGGAGGAGCAGCAGGGGCTGCTTGTGCAGCAGGAGGAGGAACAAGAGCATCTTGGGCAGCTTGAGCAGCTTGCTCCAAAGCCTTGATCTGCGACTTCCACAACCAAGTCCTAGTAGGCTTATGAAAAGCAATCTTCATGTAATTGATGTGATGAGAATTTAAGCACCAATTTTTGGTGAAATTGATGATGGATTCAGGTAATAATGGTGATATGAGGAAGAAATTAGGGAAGAAAAATGAGTAATTTTGGGATTACAGTAGCCCTTCATGGTGATATGCAATTTTCGAATATGTGAGAAGAGAGAAGAGTTCGGAGAAAAGAGAGAAAAGAAAGAAGAAAAATGAGCCATTGTGCTGAAAAATGGTTTTTATAAAGATCACGCGTTAATCGAGTAATGAAGCCATTAATCGATTAATTTGACCCTTAATCGAGTAGAAAATCCTTAATCGATTAAGTGCGAAAGCAGTTTAAAATTTAATCGAGTAGCAGCTTCATTAATCGAGTAAGTGCGAAAAGTGTTTAAAATTTAATCGAGTAGCAGTATCATTAAAATAATTTTCCATAATAAAGTAATTCTTTTCCAATTTAACAATAAACTATTGTTTGTTTATTAAAAATATTTTCCTTTATGTTGAAATACTATCTAATATAAAATAAATCATTTTTACTAGATTATTTTCTAAAGCATCCTTATCATTATATAAAATATTTTCCTTTATTAATAACCATCATAAAAATACATATTTTATTTATTTATAAAAATGAGGGACTTCACATCCTCCCCCACTAAATTGAATTTCGTCCCCGAAATTCACTTTCTAAAATCTTTCACTTCCCAAAATATTCCAATAAAAGAAAATTTTCGTTTCATTTTTCTCAAAATATCTTTTGGAATTCTCCCCCACTAAAAGAATTTAGTTACGTTTTCCTCAAAATTTTCAATTTCAAACATATTTATAGAAAATTTTCCCGATAAATTTTCTAAATAAATTCTTTCAAATGAAATATTTCGAATAAAATTCTTCAAATCAGACAGTTTTTCATAAAACTTAAGGGAAAATTCATCTTCCACTGCGCACTCTGATTTCTCAGGCACAAATAACGAAATATTTATATGACTTTATTCTTTAACAGTTGTAAACATCAGGGTGATCAGTCCTAATATTCAAACCATTAATAATAAAATCATCCCTTTCGGATAAAATCTTCCACAAGAAAGAGCATATGAGGTGTCTTCAAGTTAGATGAACTTAAAGATAAAGTAATTGTCACCGTCAGATTTAGCTAAATAGTCAAGTTCTAGGGACATTTCCGTTGGGGAGACAAAAATTTGTCCTTTCCCGTTGGTTATTAATCTCTCTAGCCTTAACTAATCCTTGTAGAATCAAAGACCTTTTGATGAGACTGGAGAATCAAAGAGCTTTTGATGATGTCAAATAAATAAGCGCGGCTTATGCTAAGGCGTCAGACTTATCAGCGCAAGCATTTCGCTAAAGGCAAAGGCTCTGCAGAAGCTCGGAAACTTAATTTTGCGTGTGCGTTCCGACAAAGGCAAAGGCTCGGCGGAGGCTCGGAAAATTGGGATTCTAAGCTACCTGGAACAAGTCAGCATTTGAAGCTCAAGCTCGATATGCGCTCGGCCCTTGATCACGGCTGAGTTTATCCAAGTTTGCAAGTTCATTTCTTCTTTTCTAGACAGTAAGCTCAGATGATGATTTGCTCTGTACTCGCTCGGATTAAGCTTGAAATTGCCACAGCATCAGAAAGAGCAAATAAGCTCGGGTTGATCGCACTCAACTTGTCTGATTGCCCCACGCTCAGATCAAGCTCAGAAACACCAAGCTCGAACAAAGCTCAAAGCTCGGGAATCTCTGTTCATCGTCTTCAACAATGCATCATCTTCAACCTTCAGACTCTGCTCAGTTGTTCCGAACATTGTATTACCGTTGAGTCTGGGTAGAAGTTCTAGGCTTTAACTCCAATGTGACGCGCTTGTTTTCGAAAGGGTTTTGCTCGATTAGTTTGGACTTGTAAGGTTTTCCAAAAATTAGGGTGGAAAAATTTTTCTTTTAAATACACTTGATCGATAAGTAAAATCAAAAAGTTGGAATCCGAGAAGTTATAAATCATTGGAAAGCAGTCGAGGGTTTTCGCAATGAATATTATTTTCATAAATACAACCTTTAGTCCCTCGATTGCGAGTTCTTTAAAAACTGATCAAGACCGGATTCCGAAACCATTTAAAAATCAGCGGAATATTGAAATGCGCAAAGTGAACCGTAGTTGTAGATAATAAGTCATAAAGGTCTGATACAAAATAGTTACAAGTCCATTGGAAATAAAACACTCTGACAATACCTCACCAAAAGCAAAATTTACAAAAGGTAAAGCTCAAAAAGAAAGGGTATCATCAGAGCCGGTCGTCGGTCCACTGCAGCTACTCCATAGGCAGAGATCACCGGTTTCGTCCCACGAAACCTACGAGGACGAAAGCGAACTACGGGATTGGGATGGTAGAGAGTGATCTATACTTCACCCTCAAAATGACCCGGTGATCCCGATACTCCCAAATACCATCAAGGAGCAGGCGAATTTCGATGCAAGACAGGCATTCGGTCATCACCTACAAGGGAAGGAGAGTAAGCCTAACACAGTCGCATTATCGAATAAGCCTAAGCCCTAACATTCACAGCCAGATAAACAACAGCAACAATCAGTGCAGTAATGCATGTACATATGAGCAAACACCAATTTAGTTATTATCTTCAAGTTAGGTGGCATGATGCATGTACATGTTCTCCAACTCTGAGTTTGAGGCCTCTATGTCCACCGGGTCCAGATCTGAGGAACGGTGTGTTCAAGAACACGGCACGGCTTACGGCACGTCTACCCGCGTAAACGGCATGACTTACAGTGTTTCCACCAGCGTAAAAGGCACGACTTACAGTGTTTCCACCAGCGTAAACGGCACGACTTACAGTGTTTCCACCAGCATAAACGGCACGACTTACAGTGTTTCCACCAGCGTAAAAGGCACGACTTACAGTGTTTCCACCAGCGTAAACGGTACGACTTACAGTATCTCTACCAGCGTAAAAGACACGACTTACAGTGCGTCCACCAGCGTAAACGGCACGACTTACAGTGTTTCCACCAGCGTAAACAGCACGACTTACGGTGAACCCTGTGCAGGCTTTCATAAAATATCAAGTTCAGTTACAAAAACAGTTCATAGGTTCACCGGCGTAGAAAAGGCACGCCTTACGGTGTTTCCACCTGCGTAGGTGTTCCTCAGATTGGGACTGGTCTGATAACCTAGCTCATGTCATGTATGTTGTCAATGCAACTCTTGCAACCCTAGGTTATCATGCACATGTTCAAGTTCCTGGTTTATTATTAATCCAACTATGTCATACTTACTTGACATCAGTCCAGCATGGATACATACACAGCCATAGGCATCCACAGGTATCCATAAGTATCTAAGCATACAAATGACATAGCAGAGTCGTACTAGTTCTAGGTCAGGTTTATGTCTAAGTATTCGGACAGAGTCCCATCATTTACTTGACCTAGGTCACCTTAAGTACTTAAATACTTAAGACTTCGGTTAAGTGTGTCCTAAACACTTAAGACTAGGTTTAACTGACTTCAGTTGACTAATCATGGACTAAGTCCAATAATCTTGGACTAAACCACACTAATCAGGAGTTTAGTCTCATTAATCATGAATTAGACCTCACTAATCTTGAATTAAGTCTAGCTTAATTGACTAATCTCAGATTAAATCCGGCTAATCATGGATTAGGCCTAACTAATCATGGATTAGTTGACTAATCAGGGAATTAAGGTTACTAATCGAGGATTAAGTCTAACTAATCTTGGATTAGTTGACTAGTCATGGTTTGAAGTCACTAATCGGGGATTAAGTCTAACTAATCTTGGATTAGTTGACTAATCATGGTTTGAAGTCACTAATCAAGGATCAAGTCCAACTAATCTTGGATTAGTTGACTCATCAGGGTTTAAGATTACTAATCAAGGATTAAGTCCAATTAATCTTGGATTAAGTCCAACTAATCATGGATTAGCTGACTAATCAGGGATTAGGGTTACTAATTTAGGATTAAGTCCAACTAATCTTGGATTAGTTGACTAATCATGGTTGAGGGAAACTTAGATTGGTCTAAGTGCTACTTACTCATCTAAAACTAGGTTTGATTTCCACTTAGTTAACTAATTCATTTTGGCTACTAAATCAAGTCCTTAACCGAGACTTTAGGTTCTTAAACCACTTGGGATCAACACTTAAGCCTAATTCGTCTAAGGGGCTAATCGTTCAATTAACAACATAATCAATTCGGTTTCTCATCAACACAAAGTGTGCTCATAAAATTCAGCATGAACATATGGTATTCACAAAAGCAATCCTTCATCAATACTAAACATGGTCATAAAATTCAGCATCAAACATTTCATTAGCAACATAGCATAAACAATGGTTCATCAACACATAACATAGTCATAGAATTCAGCATAGAAGCATTAAGCAATCACATGTCAAAACTCATCAAGTTCGGCCTCCAAGCCCAAAATCGAAGTCTAACTAGTGCCCTTGAGTCTCATGGTGACTCTCCCTAATACTAAGCTTAAAGACTTACTCTAGAAAAAGTGTAAGCTTCTCTCTTACCTCTTGAAGACACTAAAAGAAAAAAAACTAGAACCTTTGGCCTTCTTTCTCACCAAAACCGTGAGCAATCTCCCTCCTTGGACACTTGGAACTTGACTTCAAGCTTCTAAGACTCTAAGACTCCACTTGATCTTCCAAGCTAAAGATCCTAGTGCCTTGATGAGGGTGTGGCCGTGAGGTCTATTTGGGTTTTGATTAAAATTTCTTCAACACAACTTCAATCAAGTGGCATATTCATGAGCTTGGCTATGAATATGCCAAGGTTCTTTGTGTTTGGTAAGTGTTTAGGTTGGTTAAGGGTGGTGATGGGGTGAGGCCGTGAACCTCTTCAAGGAAAGGAGAAGGGTTGGCTTTGAACTTTCTAAGCTTCAATCACTCATGCATGTTATGTATTCATGATCTAGGCTTAGAGTATGTAAGGATTCTTGGTTTTATTGGAAGAATGAATTAGGATGAGGGTGGTGGTAGTGTTTGGCCGTGAGCTTCTTGGGAGGAGAAGAAGAAGAAGAAAGTGGTACGGTGGCATGAAGAAAAGAAAAGGAAAAGTGAAGCTCATCAACACAAGGCCACTTTTATAAAAGCTTATGGTCAAATGGTGAGGTGTTAAGGTGGCTAAGTGGTGTGTTAAGGTGTGGACACCTCACACTTCATGCAAGGAAGGAGAATGTGATGTTGCCACTTAATGCTTTGACCACATGCATGAAATGTGAGCATGACAACTCACCTTCTTCATGCATTCACAAATTCACTCCATGGTTTCACACACACATACATGCCACGGCCATATATGCTCACACAAGGCCCAACACACATTCATGGCCCAACATCACTTTACAAGGCCCATTAGGTTCATTTAGGCTTAATCTAGTCCACTTGATCCTTAAACCATTCATTACCCAAGCTAATCTAACTCATAACTAAACTATTAGCTAATTAAACCAAATCAACTTAAAACCATACAAGTCTAAACCTAATAAATTAGGTTCAAGCTAACCCTAATCACGATTAGCTATCTAAGCACAGTTAAACATTAACACATTAGTCTAAGGCAAAGCATTTATTTAGCAAAGCATAACATTATCCGGGAACTAAAATTCAGGGATGTTACACTCTCCCCCACTTACAGGAATTTCGTCCTCGAAATTCTGTTCTACTGGAACAACTCCGGATATTCTCTACGCATTGTAGCTTCGGGTTCCCAAGTTGACTCTTGAACACCATTGTGTTCCCAAACAACTCTAACCAAGGGTATTTCTTTTCCCCTAAGTTGCTTGATTCGGCGGTCTGCTATAAAAATCGGGCCAGCTTCTAGAGTTAGGTTTTCTCGCACAGACAGGTCATCGGGTCGGATATTTAAGATAGAGTTTGGGTCGTGCACAAACTTTCGAAGTTGTGAAACATGAAAGACATTGTGCAGACTAGACAAGGATGGCGGTAAGGCTATCTGGTAAAAGTTTCTTGGTTCTCAACGCTCTGCCTACGCCTTTCATCGGAGATACCTTGATAAACACATGCTCTCCTTCTGCAAACTTGAGGGCTCTTCTCCTCTTATCCTCATAACTCTTCTGCCTTCCCTGAGCGGTCTTCATCTTCTCTTGTACCATCTTAATCTTTTCAGTTGTTTCTTGTACCAGTTCTGGACCGATTAAAGCATCCTCCCCCACTTGAAACCAACATAGTGGTGTCTGACACTTTCTACCATACAATGCTTCAAACGGTGCCATCCCGATGCTCGCATGATAACTGTTGTTATAGGTAAACTCCACCAACGGTAACACCTTATCCCAACTTCTTTGTTCCTCTAAGGCACATGCGCTTAACATATCTTCCAACGTCTGGATGGTTCGCTCCGTTTGTCCGTCAGTTTGAGGATGATAGGCAGATCCCATTTTTAACTTGGTGCCCAGGGCTTGATGCAGACTGTTCCAAAACTGAGATGTAAACCTTGGATCACGGTCAGAAACTATGCTGGAAGGTATACCATGCAGTCGTACCACCTCATCAACGTAAAGTTGAGCAAGCCTTTCCAACGAATAACGCATATTGATGGGGATAAAATGCGCTGATTTAGTTAACCGATCTACTACAACCCATATGGCATCAAAATTCCGGTCCGTCCTGGGTAAACCTGACACAAAATCCATCGATATGCTGTCCCATTTCCACTGAGGGATCTCCAAACATTGTAATTCTCCTCCTGGCTTCTTATGCTCGACCTTCGCTTTCTGGCAGACCAGACATGATGCTACATACTCAGCCACATCTTTCTTTAATCCCGACCACCAGAACAACTTTTTCAAATCCTGATACATCTTGGTTGTTCCCGAATGCATACTCATCCGACTCTTGTGTGCTTCTTCCAATATCATTCTTCTAAGTTCTGCGTCTTTTGGAACGCATATCCTCGTTTTGAAATGAAGAAGTCCATCCTTTCCCTCCTGGAAGTTCGGTTCTTTCCCTTCAGATGCCAATCTTTTCTTTTCCTTAAGCTCACCATCTTCTTGTTGTCGCTCGCTGATCAGGGTCATAAACTCATTCGTGATCTGCAGCATTCCTAACTTTAAGCTTGTTGGCTCGACTTCCATTACCAAACTCATATCCCGAAACCTCTCCAGTAACGTAGCCTCCTTAATCATCATGGCACTCACATGCAGTGCCTTTCTGCTTAGGGCATCAGCAACCTTATTCGCCTTTCCAGGATGATAGTGGAGTTCGAAGTCATAATCCTTGAGAAACTCCGTCCACCGACGTTGTCTCATGTTCAGCTCTTTCTGGTCAAAGAGGTATTTCAGACTCTTATGGTCACTGAATATTCGGAACACAGTGCCATAGAGATAGTGCCTCCAGATCTTAAGAGCGAACACTATTGCGGCCAACTCCAATTCGTGCGTCGGATAATTCACCTCATGCACTTTCAGCTGCCTTGATGCGTATGCCACAACCTTACATTCTTGCATCAGCACACATCCGAGGCCTTGCCCTGAAGCATCGCAGTACACGTCAAAACTCTTCTGTGGATCAGGCAGGATTAGCACCGGTGAAGTGGTCAGCTTATCCTTCAGCTTTTGGAAACTCTCTTCGCACTTCGAGTCCTAGACAAAAGGTTGATCCTTCTTGGTCAACTTAGTCAAAGGTTGGGATATCTTCGAAAATCCTTCTATAAACCTTCGATAGTACCCGGCAAGTCCTAAGAAACTCCGGACCTCCGTCACCGTCTTTGGCGGTTCCCATTGAAGAACTGATTCAACCTTTGTTGGATCGACAACTATTCCTCCTTTCGAGATCACATGTCCCAAAAACTTAACTTCCTCCAGCCAAAACTCGCACTTCGAGAGTTTGGCGTACAACTGTTTCTCCTTTAAAACTTCCAACACAATCCTTAAGTGTTCTGCATGTTCCTCTGGACTCTTTGAGTAGATCAGAATATCATCTATAAAGACCACTACAAACGAGTCCAGGTACGGTCTGAAGACCCTATTCATGTAATCCATAAAGACAGCAGGAGCATTCGTTAAGCCGAACGGCATTACTACATACTCATAATGCCCATAACGAGACCGAAACGCCGTCTTGGGAATGTCCTGTTCCCGAATCCTTATCTGATGGTACCCAGATCTTAGATCTATCTTCGAGAAAACAGAAGCTCCATGAACTTGATCCATAAGATCGTCTATCCTTGGCAGTGGGTATTTGTTCTTGATGGTCACCTTGTTCAACTGCCGGTAGTCCACACAGATACGCAGACTTCCGTCCTTCTTTCTCACAAACAGCATTGGTGCACCCCAGGGAGACACACTTGGTCTGATCAATTGTTTTTGTAATAACTCTTCTACTTGCTTCTTCAACTCAGCCATTTCCGGCGGCGCCACCCTATATGGTGCTATGGAGATTGGGCCAGATCCTGGGATTAGATCGATACCAAGCTCGATTTCTCGATTCGGTGGCAACCCCGGTACATCATCCATGAAACCTCCGGAAATTCCTTTACCACTGGTATTCCTCCTACCTCTTTCTCCTCTTCTTCCCTCATTACCAAGAACAAACACATGAAGCCTTTGGCTTCGGGGTTCGAGGGTTGAAGGTCTTTGTACAAGGCTATCCTCCTATCACAGTCGATGATCACTCGGTTCCTCATCATCCAATCCATACCCAGAATGACATCTAACTGTGACAAAGGCAAACAAACTAGGTCTACACTCGAGACGCGGCCTAATACCTCGACTAAACAGTTTAGACAGACTTTGGAAGTAAGGACAGGGGAATTAGTTGGGGTTTCTAATCTAAAGCAGAATGGTGAATCAGATAGGGGAAAGTTCAAACGATTCACACAGTCATACGAAACGAAAGAATGAGTAGCTACTGAATCATACAAAACTTTACAAGGTTGACTATTGAGAAGAAGGGTACCTTGCACGAGATCAGAGGCTTGATTGGCTTCAGCACCACTAAGAGTAAACACCTTCCCTCTAGCCACGGGTCTATTCACCGATCCCTTCGAGTCATTCTTCTCGGGTTCTCTGCAGTCTCTTGACCAATGACCCGGCTTGCCACACTTATAGCAACCAGAAAACGGCTTCCGACAGACCTCTCCGAAGTGATGACGTTTGCACTTATCGCACAATGGAGCACTTCCCTGATAACTTGCTCCTTGTCCCGACATCTTGCTTTTACCCTTGTTCTTGAAGTGCGGCCTTTGGCCTCTAAAGTTTGACTCCTTGCGCCTCTGCGACCCGAAACTCTGCTGATTCCTCTTACTTCGCAGGTATAGCTCCTCAGCCCTCTTATCATCTTCATAGACTCGGCACATGTCAACCAGAGTTGAGAAGTTCTGAATCTTCTGATAGCTGAAAGCTGCTTTTAGATCCGGCCTTAGCCCATTCTCGAACTTGATGCACTTTCTTCGTTCGTCAGGGTGTTGCTGAAAGTAGGGAGAATACTTAAGCAACTCCTCGAACTTAGCCGTGTATTCGCCCACAGTCATGTCACGTTGCTGCAGTTGCAGAAACTCTACCTCCTTCTTTCGCCTCAGATCCTCGGGAAAGTACTTATCCAGAAACTTTTCCGTGAACACTTGCCATGTGACTTCCCGACCTTCATGAGTCAAGAGTTGAACAGCGTGCTTCCACCAGTTTTCAGCTTCCCCAAACAACATGTACGTGGCATAGGTCACCCGCTGAGCGTCCGTACATCCTAAGGTTTGGAAGATTTTGTCCAGTTCGCTTATCCACTTGTTAGCCTCATCGGGTTTGAAACCTCCCTCAAACCTAGGAGGGTTACAGTTTCGGAACTCGGACAGACTACGGAACTCGACTTTTCCCGCTTGGTCTGGGGGTGGTTTGTGAGCTTGTTGTTGCATGTTCTCGATCACCGTAGTGATCCTATCTAAAACCTCAGCTAAGTTACGTTGATTCCTAGCTGGCATTGTGAACCTGCACTAAAGGCTAAGTATCACAATAGACCTAAGGGAACTGAAGTCCTATAACTATCCTAATCCTACAACTATCTTCGTCGAGATAGAACTAACTATGGACCAGGTGCAGGACCTTCAGCTCTGATACCACAAAGTGTGACGCGCTTGTTTTCGAAAGGGTTTTGCTCGATTAGTTTGGACTTGTAAGGTTTTCCAAAAATTAGGGTGGAAAAATTTTTCTTTTTAATACACTTGATCGATAAGTAAAATCAAAAAGTTGGAATCCGAGAAGTTATAAATCATTGGAAAGCAGTCGAGGGTTTTCGCAATGAATATTATTTTCATAAATACAACCTTTAGTCCCTCGATTGCGAGTTCTTTAAAAACTGATCAAGACCGGATTCCGAAACCATTTAAAAATCAGCGGAATATTGAAATGCGCAAAGTGAACCGTAGTTGTAGATAATAAGTCATAAAGGTCTGATACAAAATAGTTACAAGTCCATTGGAAATAAAACACTCTGACAATACCTCACCAAAAGCAAAATTTACAAAAGGTAAAGCTCAAAAAGAAAGGGTATCATCAGAGCCGGTCGTCGGTCCACTGCAGCTACTCCATAGGCAGAGATCACCGGTTTCGTCCCACGAAACCTACGAGGACGAAAGCGAACTACGGGATTGGGATGGTAGAGAGTGATCTCTACTTCACCCTCAAAATGACCCGGTGATCCCGATACTCCCAAAAACCATCAAGGAGCAGGCGAATCTCGATGCAAGACAGGCATTCGGTCATCACCTACAAGGGCAGGAGAGTAAGCCTAACACAATCGCGTTATCGAATAAGCCTAAGCCCTAACATTCACAGCCAGATAAACAGCAGCAACAATCAGTGCAGTAATGCATGTACAAATGAGCAAACACCAGTTTAGTTATAATCTTCAAGTTAGGTGGCATGATGCATGTACATGTTCTCCAACTCTGAGTTTGAGGCCTCTATGTCCACCGGGTCCAGATCTGAGGAACGGTGTGTTCAAGAACACGACACGGCTTACGACACGGCTTACGGCACGTCTGGCCCGCGTAAACGGCATGACTTACAGTGTTTCCACCAGCGTAAAAGGCACGACTTACAGTGTTTCCACCAGCATAAACGGCACGACTTACAGTGTTTCCACTAGCGTAAAAGGCACGACTTATAGTGTTTCCACCAGCGTAAACGGCACGACTTACAGTATCTCTACCAGCGTAAAAGACACGACTTACAGTGCATCCACCAGCGTAAACGGCACGACTTACAGTGTTTTCACCAGCGTAAACGACACGACTTACGATGAACCCTGTGCAGGCTTTCATAAAATATCAAGTTCAGTTACAAAAATAGTTCACAGGTTCACCGGCGTAGAAAAGGCACGCCTTACGGTGTTTCCACCTGCGTAGGTGTTCCTCAGATTGGGACTGGTCTGATAACCTAGCTCATGTCATGTATGTTGTCAATGCAACTCTTGCAACCCTAGGTTATCATGCACGTGTTATAGTTCCAGGTTTATAATTAATCCAACTATGTCATACTTACTTGACATCAGTCCAGCATGGATACATACACAGCCATAGGCATCCACAGGTATCCATAAGTATCTAAGCATACAAATGACATAGCAGAGTCGTACTAGTTCTAGGTCAGGTTTATGTCTAAGTATTCGGACAGAGTCCCATCGTTTACTTGACCTAGGTCACCTTAAGTGACTAAAACTTGGGATAAGCAAGTCTTAACTACTTAAGACTTCAGTTAAGTGAGTCCTAAACACTTAAGACTAGGTTTAACTGACTTCAGTTGACTAATCATGGACTAAGTCCACTAATCTTGGACTAAACCTCACTAATCAGGAGTTTAGTCTCATTAATCATGAATTAGACCTCACTAATCTTGAATTAAGTCTAGCTTAATTGACTAATCTCGGATTAAATCCGGCTAATCATGGATTAGGCCTAACTAATCATGGAAAAGTTGACTAATCAGGGAATTAAGGTTACTAATCGAGGATTTAGTCTAACTAATCTTGGATTAGTTGACTAATCATGGTTTGAAGTCACTAATCGGGGATTAAGTCTAACTAATCTTGGATTAGTTGACTAATCATGGTTTGAAGTCACTAATCAAGGATTAAGTCCAACTAATCTTGGATTAGTTGACTAATCAGGGTTTAAGATTACTAATCAAGGATTAAGTCCAATTAATCTTGGATTAAGTCCAACTAATCATGGATTAGCTGACTAATCAGGGATTAGGGTTACTAATTTAGGATTACGTCCAACTAATCTTGGATTAGTTGACTAATCATGGTTGAGGGAAACTTAGATTGGTCTAAGTGCTACTTAGTCGTCTAAAACTAGGTTTGATTTCCACTTAGTTGACTAATTCATTTTGGCTACTAAATCAAGTCCTTAACCGAGACTTTAGGTTCTTAAACCACTTGGGATTAACACTTAAGCCTAATTCGTCTAAGGGGCTAATCGTTCAATTAACAACATAATCAATTCGGTTTCTCATCAACACAAAGTGTGCTCATAAAATTCAGCATGAACATATGGTATTCACAAAAGCAATCCTTCATCAATACTAAACATGGTCATAAAATTCAGCATCAAACATTTCATTAGCAACATAGCATAAACAATGGTTCATCAACACATAACATAGTCATAGAATTCAGCATAGAAGCATTAAGCAATCACATGTCAAAACTCATCAAGTTCGGCCTCCAAGCCCAAAATCGAAGTCTAACTAGTGCCCTTGAGTCTCATGGTGACTCTCCCTAATACTAAGCTTAAAGACTTACTCTAGCAAAAGTGTAAGCTTCTCTCTTACCTCTTGAATACACTAAAAGAAAAAAAAACTAGAACCTTTGGCCTTCTTTCTCACCAAAACCGTGAGCAATCTCCCTCCTTGGACCCTTGGAACTTGACTTCAAGCTTCTAAGACTCTAAGACTCCACTTGATCTTCCAAGCTAAAGATCCTAGTGCCTTGATGAGGGTGTGGCCGTGAGGTCTATTTGGGTTTTGATTAAAATTTATTCAACACAACTTTAATCAAGTGGCATATTCATGAGCTTGGGTATGAATATGCCAAGGTTCTTTGTGTTTGGTAAGTGTTTAGGTTGGTTAACTGTGGTGATGGGGTGAGGTCGTGAACCTCTTCAAGGAAAGGAGAAGGGTTGGCTTTGAACTTTCTATGCTCCAATCACTCATGCATGTTATGTATTCATGATCTAGGCTTATAGTATGTAAGGATTCTTGGTTTTAATGGAAGAATGAATTAGGATGAGGGTGGTGGTAGTGTTTGGCCGTGAGCTTCTTGGGAGGAGAAGAAGAAGAAGAAGAAAGTGGTACGGTGGCATGAAGAAAAGAAAAGGAAAAGTGAAGCTCATCAACACAAGGCCACTTTTTTAAAAGCTTATGGTCCAACGGTGAGGTGTTAAGGTGGCTAAGTGGTGTGTTAAAGTGTGCACACCTCACACTTCATGCAAGAAAGGAGAATGTGATGTTGCCACTTAATGCTTTGATCACATGCATGAAATGTGAGCATGACAACTCACCTTCTTCATGCATTCACAAATTCACTCCATGGCTTCACACACACATACATGCCACGGCCATATATGCTCACACAAGGCCCAACACACATTCATGGCCCAACATTACTTCACAAGGCCCATTAGGTTCATTTAAGCTTGATCTAGTCCACTTGATCCTTAAACCATTCATTACCCAAGCTAATCTAACTCATAACTAAACTATTAGCTAATTAAACCAAATCAACTTAAAACCATACAAGTCTAAACCTAATAAATTAGGTTCAAGCTAACCCTAATCACGATTAGCTATCTAAGCACGGTTAAACTTTAACACATTAGGCTAAGGCAAAGCATAACATTATTCGGTAACTAAAATTCAGGGATGTTACATCCAACGCTTTGACAAGTTTGAAATTCAAAATGAGTTAAAGCCAAGGTTGATGAAGTGTCACCATCACTGCTCTGCTGTCATTGTTACCGTTGAAAACCCCATGACATTTCCGTACGACTTTCTCTCTCTCTCTTTGTTTTCTGGAGATCAGAGGAGACTATAAATGGTGGTCTTCAACAGTAACATGAACTAGAATTTTCAACACACATTTTTGAACCATTTTTCTCTGAACTTGAACTTTCATTTTACTTTCGAAAAACAGAGCAGAAATCACAAACTCACAGAGAAGAAGAACATTCGATTTTCATACAAACTTAGAGAGTTAAAACTTTCAAATCTTAACTCTAAGTTTGAATCAGTTCTTCTCTGTGATACCCTTCTGAAATTGACTCACTCTTGATATTCAATCTTTCAACGCATTCGAAGAGTGTTTCGAATCGGAGCCATCCTCATTCATTATCGTCTTCATCGTGTTTGTTGTTGTGAGAAGCTGGTCTCTGATCGAGAAAGCTTCCTTGGTTTGTAAAGGTTCCAAAGAGGTTCTTTGGTCATCGATTTGTTGTGGGTAGTTTGTCACGAGTTTGGTATACTCGTTTGACTGGATAGGTTTAGAGGGGTAGTCTCTTGTAAATCCTTTGTAACCCAGAAAATCGATTTTTAGTAAAAGCTCTCTAAAAGGTTTTTAGAGGGGACTGGACTAGCTCTCAAGGTGAGAGTGAACCAGGATAAATTTCTTGTGTTCTTTGTTTACTGCTTATCTGCTGCTGCCGTGGTTAACTATTTTTCCGCTGTCTTTCATGCAACAAAGTTTCAATCGTTATTTTTCATAGCTCGGCTTTGAGTGTTGTTCTCCGAGCTTAAGTCTCAAAAACCAGCTTACCTTAAAGCAACTCGGTTAACTGATTAACCATTCTGTTTATCTATTTGGTTAATCAATTAACCTTGTCTGCTCGGAAAGAAGCTCGACATTTCATTTAAAACCGTGAACAACATTCAATCAATTTTCAGTAAATCGAAAAATTGCCATATTAGCTTCAATCTCCTATTCACCCCCCCTCTACTCTATTGTTAGGCCTCTTGTTGGTTTCCAACAAGTGGTATCACAGCTCGGTCGAAAGATCGAGTGTAAAAACTTTTTCGAAAAGATCCATGAGGAAACCGAATGGCTACTAACAATCCCTTTGGAGGTGAAGGCTCTTCAATAAACAGACCACTACTATTCAATGGTGAGGGTTATGCTTACTGGAAAGCTCGAATGAAAATTTTCATTGAAGCCATAGATATGGAAATTTGGAAATCTATTGAAAATGGGCCATTTGTCCCTAAGAGAAAAATTAATGATGAAGTTGTAGAAATCCCATGGGAAAGCTGGGATGATGATGATAAAAGGAAAGTCTCCTTTGATTTAAAAGCCAAAAACATCATCACATCATCTTTGTCCTATGATGAATTCTTTAGAGTGTCAAGTTGAAAATCCGCAAAAGAAATGTGGGATATTCTTCAACTTACACATGAAGGGACAAGTGAAGTCAGACGAGCAAGGCTAAATACTCTTATGCATGAATATGAGTTATTCCGGATGCTGCCAAATGAGAACATAAGTGATTTGCAGAAACAGTTTACTCATATTATAAACCATCTTAATTCTCTCGGTAAAACATTTCAAAATGCCGAGATAACTAACAAAGTGCTTAGATGTCTTAGCAGAGAATGGCAGCCGAAGGTCACTGCCATCATGGAAGCGAAGGACTTGGACATAATGAGCATAGCCACTTTGTTCGGCAAGTTGCAAGAGCATGAGATGGAGCTCGGCAGACTGACCATGCATGAAGAATCTGATAAGAAGAAGAAGAAGGGAATTTCCCTCGAAGCTGCTATAAAGGCAACCAAAGAATCCTCTGAAGATGATTCCAGCTCGGACATAGATGAGGAAGACTTTGGTCTCATGGTCAGGAAGTTCAGAAAATTTTTCAAAGGCAAAAAGAACTTCATAAACAGAGCAAGATATACCAAAAGCACTCACCACAAAGGCTCAAGTTCAAAAGACCGTGTTAGATGCCATGAATGTGGTGAAGCGGGTCACATTAGAACTTACTTCCCAAGATTACAAAAGCAAGGTGGTGAAGAAATGAAGAAGAATAAAGACCATAAAAAGAAGAGAGCTTACATAGTATGGGATGCACCCAACAACAATACCAGCTCAAGCTCCAGTTCAGGCGATGAAGAAGAAAAAGCAATTATGTGCTTGATGGGAAGGGAAACTGTGTTTAGAAGCCCGAGCCAAACTAGTCCCGAGCAAGAATCGTGCTCGAACTGTGAAAAGGAAGTATCGAGCCCAACTCTCAGAATTGATGAACAAGACCTTCCTGTATATGACTCTTGCTCGGAGTGTGAAGATGAGGAAGCTTGTTCGAGTCTCAGATATGCCAATCAAGAAGACTCATCGAGCTCGGCATTTGGCGCAACTAAGCAAAGATCAAGTTTCAAATGCTTAATGGGCAAACACAGCGAGGAAACCTCAGCTAGCCGAACTGAGGTAACCTCTAAATCTGATTCTGACTCTGAATCTGAATTTAATGACACTGATGAATTGTATTCTGCTTATCTTGAAATGCAAACCGAATTCAAGAAGCTTGCTAAAAATTTCATTAAATTAAAACAGAATCTCTCAAATTATAAAGAGCAAGTTCTTGAGTTGGAAAATTCAATTGAAATTCTGAAAAGCAGAAACAAGTCATTGGAAAACACTATCACTCAACTGAAAAATGAAAATCTTGACTGCTGCACTAAATATGAAAAAGAAATTTCTGAACTTCAATTTAAAAGTGAAATTGTCAACAAGGGTTTGTTTGATAGGCTTCTAGCCAAACAAAGAAACTACTCGAACAAATCTGGGCTAGGCTACACACATAACAAAAAGAAAGTAGTAAGGAAACTCGGCTATGTCTCAAACTTTAAAAACTCGAAAAAGCCGAGCTGCTCCTGTAACACCCCGTAAATTCCTCATATTAAATTAAAACATTAAAGAATTTATTTTTAGAAAAGTGTTTTGAAAGAGTGTTTTCCTAAATGATTTTTCTTAAATTCACGTTTTCAAGATAATTGAATGATTTTTTTTAGAGAAATGATTTTCTAAATAATGTCCAAAGTTTAGAAATTGAATTTTTGAAAAAGTTTATATGCTTGATATTTTTATAAAAATGTTTGTGATTTATTTTGTAATTGTGTGTATATACGGTTTGGGTATGCAAAGGTATGCTTAGGATCATATAAGAATTTAATTATTGAAAAAGAATATGATGCGTGAATATATATATATATGTACGATACGTGTATATGTTTAGGATAATGGGAGGATTAAATAAATGTGTATGATGCATGAATGCATGTATTGTATGTGCCTTACGTGTATGAGTATATATGAGTGTGTTAAAGTGTATGCATGAATGTATGATAAACATGAAAAGAAAATTGTGTATGAATGAGTGTGTGCATGTATATATATGGTTCAGCCATAGGAGGTATAGAAGACCAAGTAGAAGTGAATTCCGTAATAGTTAAGAAAATGAATTTGAATAGAAAGTGGGAGGTGTGAGTCATGATACTAGGGAGAGACTAGGAGAGATGAGTCATGAACCTAGGGAGGACTTTCTTTCCTCCATGTCTCCCACGACATGACCCAAGCCATGCAACAATTGAACTAGTCCAAATTGCCCCTCCTTCCACACCATGAACCGAGGTTAGAAAAGGGAATTCCCACACCCTTGCAATTGTACTTAAACCGTGGGTGTGTGTGTTGGCCTTGGTTCCCATCTCATTTCTTCCATCCCTTTTCTTTCTCAAACACAATTTCCCTCAAGAGCACCATCAAGCTCTTGAAGTCTTAGAGAAAGAGAGAGTGAGGTCGTGAGAGGAGAATAGAGGAAGAAGAGTGAAAAACTCAAAAGCCTTAACCAAATCCTTTGTTTTCTTCCTTCTACACACATCTTTCTTCAAAGATCAAGGAGAAAACCTCATTAACCCTAGAAGAAGAAGAGAGGCCGTAGCCAACCAAGAGGAGAAGGAGAGGAGACTTGAAGATCTAAGTTAGGAAATTAAGGTAGATAGAGTTTTAATTAAGTGATTTTGTGTTGTAAAAGACTTTATAATGGACTTTGTTTAATTTTGTGATGCATGCATTTATTTTTGAATGATCTTGAGGTTTGAAGGTCATGCATGTTATTTTTATGCTTTGATCTTTAATGTTGATGTGAAAAAGCTTTGATCTCTAACTTGTAAAATTGTTTTCATCACAGTTTGTTAAGGATTTCTATTTAAGCTATGTTTTTGTGTTGATCTTGTTTTGCATGTCTCGATCTAGGATTGATCTTTGAGAAAATGTGAACTTTGAATTTGTATGATTATTTGGTGCAAAATCTCAATTTTCTTGGATGCAAGTGTGTAATTTCTCATGATCTTGGAGCTTAAGTACTTTGCATGTTATTTTTGTGGTTAGATCTTGAATATTGGTGCTTGGATGCTTTAATTTTAACTTGCTCTTCACGGTTTTGTCTACGTTTTGTGTCTAAGTTCATGTTCTTGCTTTGATCTTGTCTTGCATGTCATGCTCTATGACCAACCTTTGAAAAACCTGAAGTTTGAGTTTGCATGTTCATTTTTAAGTCTTGATTTCTCATATGTAAGCCACGGTTTTCAAAAGGAACTAAACCTAACAAGCTTTAAAAATGAATTTTTATATAAAAAGAGTTTGAATCAAGATTTTTGTGATAATGATGATGATTCGGTTGATGTTTGGAAAAATGAAGCGATGCTTTTGAATCTTGCATGTCATTATTCGGTCAAGACTAGGAGAATAGGAAATCATGTTTTTCTTACATGCATGTTGAAATTTGTCTCACCTAGAGACTTGTAAGTTCATGCATGTGTTTTCTAAAAGGATGAAGACCTTGACATGATTCTTGATGTTATTGTGTTAAGAAATTAAAATTTTGTTTGCTGAAATTGTTGTGCAAGTCACGGTTTTCATGAAGAAAATCAGAAAATAAGACTTTTAAAAAAAATGATATTTGCCTTTATCCATGACCTATGTGCATGCATGATGAATATTTGAAAAGTAGGCCTTGCTATGCCATGATAACATTCGGCCTATATGTGTTAGCTAGCCAAGGATCCCTTTTTCCAATGAAATAACTTGAAAGAAATGGATGAATTGAATTAATTGAGTATTGTGTTTGGATGAATATGCATGTGTGTGTGATTTTGTGTATTCGGCTAAGACTCAAAGAAAATGGAATTCGAATGCCTAAAACAAATAAATTGATTCATATGATTTAAATTATGATGTTTGATTTATTTTCTTTGATTCCATTCGGTTGTGTAGCTTAAATAGATTTAGGGAATTTAATCGTGTAAATAAAATGTGCATGAGTGTTTTATGAAAGTGAATCGTGTGTGAAGGCATACTTGTTTGATGCTGATTGTTTAAGTGCTTCTAATAATTTAATAGAGTGGTGTTCATTGTTGTAGGTGGAGTGGCTTGTTTAGAATTATATTGTTGTTGTATGTTAGTGTATGAACGGTTTTGAAATAAATTGGCTTTTAAGAAAATTGATTTAATTTACTTGATATTTTTAAATTATGTTTGTGGCTGTCCAAAATTGTTTTATAGTGAAAACATGAATTTTCAAAGTGTTAAATTTTAAGTTAAGAAGTTATTTAAAGAAAAGGATATTTTTATAATATTTTCGGAGTTTTAATAAAGTGATTTTGTAAAACTATATTTGATGTCCTGAATTACTTGGACGTGCTTTTATGTTTAAAAATGTTTTCATATGATCTAAAAACCATAGTTGGTTTTGATTATATTTTCAAAGTTTTCCAACAAAGAAAGGACAAGTATTAATCTAAGGCAAGATTTTTCTCAAATGAGTTAATAACGTAAAGTGTTTCATTTAATATGAGGAATGATAAAGGAAAAAGGTTGGGGCAGATGGCAGCACAAGGATTCGAGAAGAGCACACATTCAATAGCTGGACCCCAGGTGAGAGAGAAGCCTTCCTAAGACACCGTGGTAGCTACGTGATTTATTAGGACGTTCTGTATCATCTCAAAGATCGGAACTACGTGGTTGGCGTCAGTAGTATAAGCGGCAATTGTTTGCTTTGTGTGGCCACTTATACGAAGGTGACAAAGACCACAATTCTATTGTGTGATGTTGTGTGTCGCTAGCATGCTTCTTTATTTATTTATGCAATTATGTTTGATAATGCTTATTGATTATGATGAGTAAATGGTTGAGGAATGTTTGAATAAGAAAAATGGAAATGAAAAGAAATAGTTGAGGAAGTGAGGAAATTGAAAGTGATGAAATAATAAGAAAAGAATATTGTTAAATGGGAAGAGATTTAGTGAAAGATAGATAAGAGTTGTCTAGAAAGGAAAGTGAAAGTAAGAACGAGAACGAGCCAAAGCTGGGGAGAGTGATGTGGATTGTGGATTGAGAAGTGAATTGAGTGGAGCTGGGCTCCTTTGTTTTTCGGTTTTAGTCTGGGACTAGTGTTGAGTTGAGCTTGCTCCTCCATTAGCGCTCAGCATGGTTTTAGTCTAGGAACTGGTGTCGAGTTGAGCTTGCTCCTCCACTAGCGCTCAACAAAAATGTGTTTTTGAAAAAGGAATTTTCGAAAAGATTGGTGAAAAGAAATTTTTATAAAGAGTTGGGAAAAGAAATATTTTGAAAAAGGTTGATGAAACCAATTTTTGAAAAGGTTTTGGAGAAAAGATTTTTGAAGAAGCTTGTGAAACAATATTTTGGGCAAGTTTTACGAAATGATTTCTTTGAGAAAAGTTTGTGAAAATAATGCTTTTGTGAAAGTTGGTGACAACAGATTTTTGGAAATCTTTTGGAAAAACAGTATTTTTAGAAAGTTGGGAAAGAAGGTTTTTAGAAAGTTGTGAAAGTATAGATTTTAAAGGATGGTAAAAAGGAAGATTTGAGAGATGATGATGTGATTGGAGAGAAAGTTTGTAACGAGATACGAATCCGTTGATGTGATCCCAGCTCTGTGCTATGTGAGAGTGAATGAGAAAGGTTGTGCAAAGTTAGTGGTCGGGACTCACTGAAGGGATGTACGAAGGGCGAGCCGACTATTAGGTTAATTAAATAGATAAAAGACTTTTAAAGACATTAACAGCGAACGCGGTGAGTTATGAGAGTTAACCCGAAGTAGTGGAGAGGAAGGAACGATAAGTATCTGCGGATACTTAGGACGAGATTGCATTAGGGGAGGACGATGACGGTGAAACGTCAAGAAGTCTAGAGTATTGTTGTAGGCAGAACGAACTCCATAAGTGGTGCACTAACGTGGTGGGGACTGGGTCTAATACCGTGGTAAGTTCTGCGCGCGCACTATAACAATACTGTCGCCCCCTAGATTGCAAATCGAGAACAGTGAGAGGGACTGGAGTGGGGCATCTTGTTTGCCACTGCGAGGCAGTGTGCCATGATTATTGTGAATTGATATTGTTGAGGCTGAGCCTCCTGGTCTGGGACCATTATGTGTTTTGACAGCTGTCGTGCCCGCACGGTAAAGGTCTTGTACTCCTGTTTGCTTCCGACTAGGTGGTTGGTTGGCCGAGGAGATGTAGACTGAAAACGTGAGTGCTAACTACGAAGGAAAACGCGTACCTCGATGATTCTTTAACTCCCCTGATCATCGATGGTTATAACTCAATAAAACACTATAAGAAAAGATTTATACCTATATACGAGTGTGAGAGTTGAGAAGTGTGACGGATGAGAAAGAGATTGAGAATGGAAATGTGGAAATGAAATTAAGTCCCATGAGTGGGAGGAGAATCGAAAAGTGAAGGAATAAGAAGGAAATAATAATAAAGAATGTGAAGAAGATGAAATAAGGAGGATGGTTGATAATAATAAAGATAATATGCTTGTATGTTGTTTTGCATGTGTGGTGTGTTGTTTGTGTGTGTCCTATTATCTTGCTTACCGTAATTCCACATCGTCGACGCTACGCGTCCGGATCGCTTACTCTCTCCTGTTCGTTGGTACATCGGTGTCGCTGGTTTCCCAACGGGCAGATGGATCGTCGTTTGGAGATCGTTACCTGGTCTCATGAAGGACAAGGATGGAAGGCCACACGTCATGGATGGGTTTGGACGGGACGTACTCAGTTAGCGATTGAGGTTCCGGAGCATAAGTTGAGCGGAACTACAGCAAGCCCATGTTTGGGAAGTATGTCCTACGTGCAGTATAGTCCACAATCGTAGCCTCGAAGTCAAGGGAAAGATAATTCAGTGAAGCTATTCGGAGTAGAGCTTAAGCCGATTCTTGAAGAAAAGCCAAAGGATGCAGTCGCATCATCTTCCAGTACAAAGGCACCCGCAAGGAAGAAGAAGAAGCTGGACCCAGTCGTCTTTGACAGGAGGAAAGAGCCCGTAATAGAATTAGAATAAGTGAGTGTTTGTTTGTATTCCCGGATTACCTAAGTGATGGACTGTTACTGTACCTTAATCATTTTGAAGTATGCCCGACTTTTAAGAAATGTGTGAACTCTCTTTTATGAAGTATGTTTAAAAAAATATTCCTTGAGGAACTGGATGGAGTTGCTTAAGCGGAACTAAACCGTTTTCTTAATAAGATGTTTTCGAAAAGTAAAGTGGATGAGTTTGGTTCCAAGTAACAACTCGGTTTTCGAAAGAGAAGGTTGAAGGATACTAATACCTTTTCATTTCTGTTTTCAAGTCCTTCAATCATGTTTTCAAAAAAAAAAAAAATTCCCAAAAATTTGGCTTCACTTTTGCAATATTAATGAATAAAAGTCAATCGTTTTGGTTTTCGAAAATCGGGCTGTTACAAAATGGTATCAGAGCTTATGGTAATCCTTTGTAGCCTTAAGCATGGGCTTCATGCTTTGTTTGTGCGACTCTATGTGTTTGTTAGTATCTGAGTAGGAATAGGAGGACGAGCTTTTGTCCCTTAGGACATGAGACTAGTTTGTAGCTTAGCAACGATCGTGTTAGTTTAAGAAACCTTCGGCTCTATAAGAGTAGATCATGAATAGATCCTGAGGTTAAGACCCTATACCTCTGACGTATCATTAGTAATTGTTAGACTTAGATTTGACTAACCTTAGCATACCCTTATACAGGGATAGTTATCACTTTTGAAGATGTGGGTTGCTATCTCTTAATCCCCGTGTTTGTTGAATTGCTTCAACAAAACAATTCTTGTTGTCAAGACTCAAACCCTTTTCTTCGTGAACCCCTATCACGTTGTAGCCTTACCGATTCCATCTAAAATCCTTTAGTCCGAATTGCGGAACTAGAAGTACCCTATCCACCCAAATAATTCAGGTTTCAGTAGTGAAGTCGTAAGATCCCCGTGAGATAGATATAAGTTGAATCAAAGTTGGGGAGTCACAAGGAGGGAAGGAGGCATATGTTATCGATTTTTAGAAGGAATTTTGGAGAAATCTGGGGATTAGAACTACCCCATACCCTAACTAGGAGTTGGATTGATCAAGGTGTCAAGTTTGATTGATGTTTCAGATGAGTTTGGAAAGAAGGGTAAGGATGTTAGGGGGAGTAAGTAAGTCTAAGTGGTAATAGGATCCCTTTGAGCTAGAAGAATAATTAACGAAAACCCTAGAACTAGAAGGAGAACCGAAGGAAGGAGTAATTATTGTGAGGTAGTAGGAACCCAAGCTGTGGTGAATAGTGAATATTTCAGGATCTTTAGGTAAAATCCTATGCTTTTGGAGACGTATGAATGTTTGTTTGCTTTATTTTCCCCTCAAGTCCGTACCTATGGGTGGACTTTCTGTAACGACAACCGGCTAAAGGAAGCAGCATCTTCTTCGATTGGTCCAATGGACTTAACCTGACTCGACACGCAAGTGACGGTACGAGTGGAATCTCTCCATCTGGAAGCGGTTAAAGAGGAACATAAGAATGACATGAGTATGTTGTTGCCCTGCTGCCCAATCTACAATGTATTTCTCGGGGACGAGAAATCGTTAAGTTGGGGAGAATGTAACACCCCGTAAATTCCTCATATTAAATTAAAACATTAAAGAATTTATTTTTAGAAAAGTGTTTTGAAAGAGTGTTTTCCTAAATGATTTTTCTTAAATTCACGTTTTCAAGAGAATTGAATGATTTTTTTAGAGAAATGATTTTCTAAATAATGTCCAAAGTTTAGAAATTGAATTTTTGAAAAAGTTTATATGCTAGATATTTTTATAAAAATGTTTGTGATTTATTTTGTAATTGTGTGTATATACGGTTTGGGTATGCACAAGTATGCTTAGGATCATATAAGAATTTAATTATTGAAAAAGAATATGATGCGTGAATATATATATATATATATGTATGATACGTGTATATGTTTAGGATAATGGGAGGATTAAATAAATGTGTATGATGCATGAATGCATGTATTGTATGTGCCTTACGTGTATGGGTATATATGAGTGTGTTAAAGTGTATGCATGAATGTATGATAAACATGAAAATAAAATTGTGTATGAATGAGTGTGTGCATGTATATGTGGTTCGACCATAGGAGGTATAGAAGACCAAGTAGAAGTGAATTCCTTAAGAGTTAAGAAAATGAATTTGAATAGAAAGTGGGAGGTGTGAGTCATGATAATAGGGAGAGACTAGGAGAGATGAATCATGAACCTAGGGAGGACTTTCTTTCATCCATGTCTCCCACGACAAGACCCAAGCCATGCAACAATTGAACTAGTCCAAATTGCCCCTCCTTCCACACCATGAACCGAGGTTAGAAAAGGGAATTCCCACACCCTTGCAATTGTCCTTAAACCGTGGGTGTGTGTGTTGGCCTTGGTTCCCATCTCATTTCTTCCATCCCTTTTCTTTCTCAAACACAATTTCCCTCAAGAGCACCATCAAGCTCTTGAAGACTTAGAGAAAGAGAGAGTGAGGCCGTGAGAGGAGAATAGAGGAAGAAGAGTGAAAAACTCAAAAGCCTTAACCCAAATCCTTTGTTTTCTTCCTTCCACACACATCTTTCTTCAAAGATCAAGGAGAAAACCTCATTAACCCTAGAAGAAGAAGAGAGGCCGTAGCCAACCAAGAGGAGAAGGAGAGGAGACTTGAAGATCTAAGTTAGGAAATTAAGGTAGATAGAGTTTTAATTAAGTGATTTGGTGTTGTAAAAGACTTTATAATGGACTTTGTTTAATTTTGTGATACATGCATTTATTTTTGAATGATCTTGAGGTTTGAAGGTCATGCATGTTATTTTTATGCTTTGATCTATAATGTTGATGTGAAAAAGCTTTGATCTCTAACTTGTAAAATTGTTTTCATCATGGTTTGTTAAGGATTTGTGTTTAAGCTATGTTTTTGTGTTGATCTTGTTTTGCATGTCTCGATCTAGGATTGATCTTTGAGAAAATGTGAACTTTGAATTTGTATGATTATTTGGTGCAAAATCTCAATTTTCTTTGATGCAAGTGTGTAATTTCTCATGATCTTGGAGCTTAAGTATTTTGCATGTTATTTTTGTGGTTAGATCTTGAATATTGGTGCTTGGATGCTTTAATTTTAACTTTCTCTTCACGGTTTTGTCTAGGTTTTGTGTCTAAGTTCATGTTCTTGCTTTGATCTTGTCTTGCATGTCATGCTCTATGACCAACCTTTGAAAAAACCTGAAGTTTGAGTTTGCATGTTCATTTTTAAGTCTTGATTTCTCATATGTAAGCCACGGTTTTCAAAAGGAACTAAACCTAACAAGCTTTAAAAATGAATTTTTTATATAAAAAGAGTTTGAATCAAGATTTATGTGATGATGATGATGATGATTCGGTTGATGTTTGGAAAAATGAAGTGATGCTTTTGAATCTTGCATGTCATTATTCGGTCAAGACTAGGAGAATAGGAAATCATGTTTTTCTTACATGCATGTTGAAATTTGTCTCACCTAGAGACTTGTAAGTGCATGCATGTGTTTTCTAAAAGCATGAAGACCTTGACATGATTCTTGATGTTATTGTGTTAAGAAATTAAAATTTTGTTTGCTGAAATTGTTGTGCAACTCACGGTTTTCATGAAGAAAATCAGAAAATAAGACTTTTAAAAAAAAATGATATTTGCCTTTATCCATGACCTATGTGCATGCACGATGAATATTTGAAAAGTAGGCCTTGCTATGCCATGATAACATTCGGCCTATATGTGTTAGCTAGCCTAGGATCCCTTTTTCCAATGAAATAACTTGAAAGAAATGGATGAATTGAATTAATTGAGTATTGTGTTTGGATGAATATGCATGTGTGTGTGATTTTGTGTATTCGGCTAAGACTTAGAAAATGAATTCGAATGCCTAAAACAAATAAATTGATTCATATGATTTAAATTATGATGTTTGATTTATTTTCTTTGATTCCATTCGGTTGTGTAGCTTAAATAGATTTAGGGAATTTAATCGTGTAAATAAAATGTGCATGAGTGTTTTATGAAAGTGAATCGTGTGTGAAGGCATACTTGTTTGATGTTGATTGTTTAAGTGCTTCTAATAATTTAATAGAGTGTTGTTCGTTGTTGTAGGTGGAGTGGCTTGTTTAGAATTATATTGTTGTTGTATGTTAGTTTATGAACGGTTTTGAAATAAATTGGCTTTTAAGAAAATTGATTTAATTTACTTGAGATTTTTAAATTATGTTCGTGGCTGTCCAAAATTGTTTTATAGTGAAAACATGAATTTTCAAAGTGTTAAATTTTAAGTTAAGAAGTTATTTAAAGAAAAGGATATTTTTATAATATTTTCGGAGTTTTAATAAAGTGATTTTGTAAAACTATATTTGTTGTCCTGAATTACTTGGATGTGCTTTTATGTTTAAAAATGTTTTCATATTATCTAAAAACCAAGTTTTCAAGTGATAGTTGGTTTTGATTATATTTTCAAAGTTTTCCAACAAAGAAAGGACAAGTATTAATCTAAGGCAAGATTTTTCTCAAATGAGTTAATAACGTAAAGTGTTTCATTTAATATGAGGAATGATAAAGGAAAAAGGTTGGGGCAGATGGCAGCACAAGGATTCGAGAAGAGCACACATTCAATAGCTGGACCCCAGGTGAGAGAGAAGCCTTCCTAAGACACCGTGGTAGCTAGGTGATTTATTAGGACGTTCCGTATCATCTCAAAGATCGGAACTACGTGGTTGGCGTCAGTAGTATAAGCGGCAATTGTTTGCTTTGTGTGGCCACTTATACGAAGGTGACAAAGACCACAATTCTATTGCATGATGTTGTGTGTCGCTAGCATGCTTGTTTATTTATTTATGCAATTATGTTTGATAATGCTTATTGATTATGATGAGTAAATGGTTGAGGAATGTTTGAATAAGAAAAATGGAAATGAAAAAAAATAGTTGAGGAAGTGAGGAAATTGAAAGTGATGAAATAATAAGAAAAGAATATTGTTAAATGGGAAGAGATTTAGTGAAAGATAGATAAGAGTTGTCTGGAAAGGAAAGTGAAAGTAAGAACGAGAACGAGCCAAATCTGGGGAGAGTGATGTGGATTGTGGATTGAGAAGTGAATTGAGTGGAGCTGGGCTCCTTTGTTTTTCGGTTTTAGTCTGGGACTAGTGTTGAGTTGAGCTTGCTCCTCCATTAGCGCTCAGCATGGTTTTAGTCTGGGAACTGGTGTCGAGTTGAGCTTGCTCCTCCACTAGCGCTCAGCAAAAATGTGTTTTTGAAAAAGGAATTTTCGAAAAGATTGGTGAAAAGAAATTTTTATAAAGAGTTGGGAAAAGAAATATTATGAAAAAGGTTGATGAAACCAATTTTTGAAAAGGTTTTTGAGAAAAGATTTTTGAAGAAGCTTGTGAAACAATATTTTGGGCAAGTTTTACGAAATGATTTCTTTGAGAAAAGTTTGTGAAAATAATGCTTTTGTGAAAGTTGGTGACAACAGATTTTTGGAAAGCTTTTGAAAAAACAGTATTTTTAGAAAGTTGGGAAAGGTTTTTAGAAAGTTGTGAAAGTATAGATTTTAAAGGATGGTAAAAAGGAAGATTTGAGAGATGATGATGTGATTGGAGAGAAAGTTTGTAACGAGATACGAATCCGTTGATGTGATCCCAGCTCTGTGCTATGTGAGAGTGAATGAGAAAGGTTGTGCAAAGTTAGTGGTCGGGACTCACTGAAGGGATGCACGAAGGGTGAGCCGACTATTAGGTTAATTAAATAGATAAAAGACTTTTAAAGACATTAACAGCGAACGCGGTGAGTTATGAGAGTTAATCCGAAGTAGTGGAGAGGAAGGAACGATAAGTATCTGCGGATACTTAGGACGAGATTGCATTAGGGGAGGACGATGACGGTGAAACATCAAGAAGTCTAGAGTATTGTTGTAGGCAGAACGAACTCCATAAGTGGTGCACTAACGTGGTGGGGACTGGGTCTAATACCGTGGTAAGTTCTGCGCGCGCACTATAACAATACTGTCGCCCCCTAGATTGCAAATCGAGAACAGTGAGAGGGACTGGAGTGGGGCATCTTGTTTGCCACTGCGAGGCAGTGTGCCATGATTATTGTGAATTGATATTGTTGAGGCTGAGCCTCCTGGTCTGGGACCATTATGTGTTTTGACAGCTGTCGTGCCCGCACGGTAAAGGTCCTGTACTCCTGTTTGCTTCCGACTAGGTGGTTGGTTGGCCGAGGAGATGTAGACTGAAAACGTGAGTGCTAACTACGAAGGAAAACGCGTACCTCGATGATTCTTTAACTCCCCTGATCATCGATGGTTATAACTCAATAAAACACTATAAGAAAAGATTTATACCTATATACGAGTGTGAGAGTTGAGAAGTGTGAAGGATGAGAAAGAGATTGAGAATGGAAATGTGGAAATGAAATTAAGTCCCATGAGTGGGAGGAGAATCGAAAAGTGAAGGATTAAGAAGGAAATAATAATAAAGAATGTGAAGAAGATGAAATAAGGAGGATGGTTGATAATAATAAAGATAATATGCTTGTATGTTGTTTTGCATGTGTGGTGTGTTGTTTGTGTGTGTCCTATTATCTTGCTTACCGTAATTCCACATCGTCGACGCTATGCGTCCGGATCGCTTACTCTCTCCCGTTCGTTGGTACATCGGTGTCGCTGGTTTCCTAACGGGCAGATGGATCGTCGTTTGGAGATCGTTACCTGGTCTCACGAAGGACAAGGATGGAAGGCCACACGTCGTGGATGGGTTTGGACGGGACGTACTCAGTTAGCAATTGAGGATCCAGAGCATAAGTTGAGCGGAACTACAGCAAGCCCATGTTTAGGAAGTATGTCCTACGTGGAGTATAGTCCACAACCATCGCCTCGAAGTCAAGGGAAAGAGAATTCAGTGAAGCTATTCGGAGTAGAGCTTAAGCCGATTCTTGAAGAAAAGCCAAAGGATGCAGTCGCATCATCTTCTAGTACAAAGGCACCCGCAAGGAAGAAGAAGAAGCTGGACCCGGTCGTCTTTGACAGGAGGAAAGAGCCCGTAATAGAATTAGAATAAGTGAGTGTTTGTTTGTATTCCCGGATTACCTAAGTGATGGACTGTTACTGTACCTTAATCATTTTGAAGTATGTCCGACTTTTAAGAAATGTGTGAACTCTCTTTTATGAAGTATGTTTAAAAAAAAAATTCCTTGAGGAACTGGATGGAGTTGCTTAAGTGGAACTAAACCGTTTTCTTAATAAGATGTTTTCGGAAAGTAAAGTGGATGAGTTTGGTTCCAAGTAACAACTCGGTTTTCGAAAGAGAAGGTTGAAGGATACTAATACCTTTTCATTTATGTTTTCAAGTCCTTCGATCATGTTTTCAAAAAAAAAAAAAAAAATTTCCCAAAAATATGGCTTCACTTTTGCAATATTAATGAATAAAAGTCAATCGTTTTGGTTTTCGAAAATCGGGCTGTTACAGCTCCTGCTGTGGTCTTCATGGTCATACACCTAATGAATGTAAAATCCGACGAAATGGGGTAGCCAAGGGCAACTTTCTTTGGGTAGTTAAAAGGAAAGATTCAACTGCTAACCCCCAGGGACCCAAGACAATTTGGGTACCCGAATCAAAGAAGTAATATTTTTGTGATGCAGGTGTGCTTCCGAGCGAAAGAGAACAGATGGTACCTTGATAGTGGCTGCTCGAAGCACATGACGGGGGACAAAAATCTATTCATTGAACTTTCACATTCAGATAAGGGCTACGTCACTTATGGCGATAACAACCGAGGTAAAATATTGGGTGAAGGTAAAGTCAGTAATTCTGCCAACTTGGTTATCAATAATGTTTTACTTGTAAAAGGACTAGAACACAATCTTTTAAGTATTAGCCAACTTTGTGATATTGGTAACCATGTTGTTTTTACCTCTTCCCATTGCATTATTAAAAGTGACGAGGACAACTCTGTCAAATTTGTTGGAAAACGATATAACAATACTTATTTGGTTGATTTGAATGAAATCACCTCTTTGGTAACCACTTGCATGGTTAGCAAAGAAAGTGATACATGGTTATGGCATAGAAGGACAGCTCACATAAATGTAAATCAGTTAAAGAAACTACAATCAAAAGACCTAGTGATTGGTTTACCAAAGCTGAATTTTAATGTTGAGGGGGTTTGCTCATCATGCAAGAAGTGCAAACCAACCAAAAAGAAAAATGATTTTTCATCTAAATTGATGGTCTCAACAACTCGACCATTGGAAATGTTACACATGGATTTGTTTGGACCATCACAAGTGAAAAGCTTTGGTGGCAATCTCTATGCCTTAGTAATTGTAGATGACTTTTCCAGATTTACATGGACTTTGTTTTTAAAATCAAAAAGTGACACTTTTGAAAATTTTAAAGAGCTTGTCAAACAACTCCAGAACCGTGCTAACCAAAAAGTTGTTGTAATCCGAACAGACCATGGTGGTGAGTTCAAGAACTACAAATTTGACAAATTTTGTTCTAAGTTCGGCATAGAACATCAGTTTTCTGCTCCTCGGACTCCTGAACAAAATGGAGTTGTGGAACGGAAAAACCGAGTTCTTGAAGAGCTTGCCCGAACCATGCTTAATGAATACAATCTGCCACATTATTTCTGGGCCGATGCGGTGAACACAGCTTGCTATGTAATGAACCGCATCCTCATCAGACCAATTTTAAAGAAAACTCCATATGAACTTTACAAGGGTAGAAAACCAAAAATTTCTCATTTCCATGCATTTGGTTGTAAAGTTTTCATTTTAAATAATGGAAAAGAGCATCTCAGAAAATTTGATTCTAAAGCCGATGAAGGAATATTTTTGGGTTATTCTACTCATAGTAAAGCATTTAGAGTTTTTAACAAAAGGACCTCCACTGTGGAAGAGTCCGTACATGTGGTATTTGATGAGTCTCCTCGGCGAGACAATGTTAGTTGTGCAGATGGAGAAGATCAGCCTATGGCATAACACGATTCAAGCACAACAACTGAAAGAGCTCAAAAGGATGAATCTGCTGAAAACAGAGATCAAAGGGACGAGCCTGTTCCGAGCCAAACAAACAAGGAACAAACTGAACTCAGTCCGAGCCAACCCCACAATAGTCAGTCCGAGCTCATTCCAAGCCGAGCAGAGCATTTTGAGCTCAGTCTAGCCTGGAAGAGAGTCACAGACCATCCTATAGAGAATGTGCTCGGTGACATGACTAAGGGAGTTTTAACACGTCGTTCTATTCAGAACTTTTTGCATTTTCGCTTTCTTTGTTTCTCAAATTGAACCTAATTCAGTCGATCAAGCAATTGAAGATGAACATCGGGCAATTGCCATGCAAGAGGAACTAAATCAATTCATCAGAAATGATGTCTGGGAATTGGTTCCTCGGCCCGATGATCATACGATAATTGGATTGAAATGGATTTTCAGAAATAAAACAGATGAATTAGGTTTAATTATAAGAAACAAAGCAAGATTAGTTGCTCAAGGCTACAACCAAGAGGAAGGTATCGATTATGATGAAACCTTTGCTCAAGTTGCTAGGCTTGAAGCAATCCGAATTCTGCTTGCTTTTACATCTATTATGAATTTCACCCTGTATCAAATGGATGTAAAGAGTGCATTCTTAAATGGTTTCATAAATGAAGAAGTGTATGTAAAACAACCTCCTGGTTTTGAAAATTTTGAATTTCCAAACCATGTGTATAAACTCAAAAAGGCTCTTTACGGTTTAAAACAAGCTCCAAGAGCTTGGTATGATCGTTTGAGCTCATTTTTACTTGAGCAAGGGTTTGAGAGAGGGAAGGTTGACACTACTCTCTTCATTCATAAATCCAAAAAGGACATATTGTTAGTACAAGTATATGTTGATGATATAATTTTCGGTGATACTAACATGTCTCTTTGCAAGAAGTTCTCTGAATTAATGCAAGGTGAATTCGAGATGTCAATGATGGGAGAACTCACATTCTTCCTCGGGCTGCAAGTAAAGCAAGTTGAGGGAGTAACCTTTGTGCATCAAGGAAAATATTGCAAGGAACTCCTCAAAAAGTTCGGCTTAGAAAATTGCAAAGAAGCTGCCACTCCCATGAGCACTTCCAGCTATCTCGGCAAGGATGAATCAGGTAAAGCTGTAGATGTACGCAAATATAGAGGCATGATAGGAAGTCTCTTATATTTGACTGCATCTCGGCCAGATATTATGTTCAGTGTTTGTTTATGTGCTCGTTTTCAAGCTAATCCCAAAGAATCTCATCTTTCGGCAACTGTGAACACTGGTCTGTGGTATCCTCGGGATGCCAATCTTAGTTTTATTGGGTATTCGGACTCAGATTTTGCTGGGTGCAAGCTTGACCGAAAAAGCACAAGTGGAACATGCCATTTGCTCGGCAGTTCCCTTGTATCATGGTTTTCTAAAAAGCAAGCTTGTGTTGCCCTATCAACAGCTGAAGCCGAATACATTGTTGCTGGTAATTGTTGTGCTCAAATTCTTTGGATGAAATAACAGTTATCAGATTTTGGGTTAATTTTAGATCACATTCCTATCAAATGTGACAATACAAGTGCAATCAATCTAACTAAGAATCCAGTGTATCACTCTCGAACAAAACACATTGAAATCAGGCATCATTTTCTATGAGATCATGTTCAAAAAGGTGACTATGTCATTGAATTTGTTAGTACTGAAAATCAATTAGCTGACGTATTTACAAAACCTTTGCCGAGGGAAAATCTTTATAAAATTCGGCGTGAGCTCGGTATTCTGGATGAATCCAGTGTGTGCTCGACATAAACTCGGCATCATGGATAAGTTTACCATGTGCTCGACATCAGCTAGGTTTTTAGTATATCATAAATTTGATCACCTTCCTAATCTCTATTGTTTCATTCAATTGTGTATTTGTTTAAATTCCTGAAATTTCACATCCTTCAACTCTTCTTCCTTTCCTTTTAATTTTTTTAGGGAGAAGGGTGTTGTTTTATTATTTGAACTTTCATATTATGTTATTCGTCATTCTCACCTTTACACTTAACTTCTTGGACGAGAAGCATGTTTTCACTGTTAAAGGGGGAGAACGATGATGTCCTTATTATGAAAATTTTCTTCCTTCATAATCTTTTTCAAATTCTTAAGGGGGAGAAAAGTTTTTCTTTCTCTGTTATCATCAAGTGATATCAAGGGGGATAAGGGTGATATTTTTTTTAACTCTCTTTTTGTCACATGTACTTAAACTTTGGCTCCTTTTTGATCATGCCAAAAGGGGGAGAAAGGCGTTTGTTGTTGTTTTTTTTTTGACCAAAATGCAGGTGTTCAGTTTTTGAGAGCATGAATTCAGAGGGAGTGTTTAACGAGCTGCTCCACATTCTTCTTATCATATAATTTCAACAAGTGTACACAGTCTGATTAGTACATTTTCATAGCAACATGTGGTATGATTTCGAGCAAATTCCGATCAGTACTGAGTCTAATCAGTTTACGAGCATACAGTCAGGGGGAGAGAACACAAAATTCAACAAACTTTTAAAGATTATTTGTCATCATCAAAAAGGGGGAGATTGTAGAATCAAAGACCTTTTGATGAGAATGAAGAATCAAAGAGCTTTGGATGATGTCAAATAAGTAAGCGCGGCTTATGCTAAGGCGTCAGACTTATCAGCGCAAGCATTTTGGCTAAAGGCAAAGGCTCTGCAGAAGCTCGGAAACTTAATTTTGCATATGTGTTCTGACAAAGGCAAAGGCTCGGCGGAGGTCGGAAAATTGGGATTCTAAGCTACCTGCAACAAGTCAGCATTTGAAGCTCAAGCTCGGTATGCGCTCGGCCCTTGATCACGGCTGAGTTTATCCAAGTTTGCAAGTTTGTTTCTTCTTTTCTAGACAGTAAGCTCGGATGATGATTTGCTCTGTACTCGCTCGGATTAAGCTTGAAATTTCCACAGCATCAGAAAGAGCAAATAAGCTCGGGTTGATCGCACTCAACTTGTCTGATTGCCCCATGCTCAGATCAAGCTCAGAAACACCAAGCTCGAACAAAGCTCAAAGCTCGGCAATCTCTGTTCATCGTCTTCAACCTTCAGACTCTGCTCAGCTGTTCCGAACATTGTATTACCGTTGAGTCTGGGTAGAAGTTGTAACACCCCAAAATTTTAATCCATGATTAATGAAATGTTAATTATAAATTAATTATAATTAATGATTTCTATATTAATCCTTGATTAAAATATGTGTTTATGTAATTAGGAAATGTGTGTGAATTCATTTAATAAATATAAATATGCATGAAATAATGTTTTTGCATATTAGTCCCTGGATTGAGACCTAGAAGTAAATATAGGAAAGGTTTTGGAGGGAAAGTAAATAAAATAATTATTTTTCAAAAACTGGGCAAAATACTCGAGTATTTTCTGAAACACTCGAGTATTCTGGGCAGAGTTGCATGAGTTAGTGCGTTTGGTGAGTCACCACCAACGATTCTCGTGTGTTGACACGAATCGTCTTCCTCAACACTTCATCTGTGTCGTGTCGCCATGCATGAGCATCCTTCCATTCTATTTAAGCTCATCAACACCAATTTGTTGAGGATTTTGATCAAACTTGTAGTAGTTGGTGAAGCTAGGGTTTCGAATTTGTTTCCTTTGATTTCTCTTCATTCCTGAGTGTTAGGATTCGAGTGATACACGAATACAAAGCTCACATCACGAGCTTTGTATAAACACCAAAATCGTGAGGATTGAGTGAGTGTAGTGGAAGATTCAAGGCTTGGAAGTGGAGCTGTCCTGGTTGAGCTGTTGTCTGAAGCTTAATTTGATTCTGATTTCTGGTAAGCTCACGAGTCCTTGAGTTCCAAATTCGATTTCTCTAGTTAGTTTATGTTGCTTAGAGTCTAGGAAAACTAAAATCCCCAATTTGTATCTCTGTTTCATGTGTGAACCAATTCAATCTTGGTTGTGCACTCAAACTGTTTTGCATGTCATGCTCAAAGGCATTTCTGGGGTTGGAAAGCTCTTCTTTGGAAATTCTCTAATTGATTCACGTCTGAGAGGTAAGGGGAAGTAATTTTGTACACTAGATAGAGTTTAAATTCCATTAATTTCATTAGAGAGCCACCAAGAGGCTCTAAGGGCTTAGATTGAATAGGAACTTAGGTTTGGAGACCAATTCATGCTCTATAATTGTGTTGAGCAAGTTCTAAATCATGCATGCAAGCTTAAATGAACATTATTCCATGAGTATGTTGCTTATTTTGCAATTGGGGGTGTTAAGTTGCCAAATTGTGTATTTTATGCATTAAGGATTGATTCTCTGTCAAACCTGAAATTTGATATGAAATGAGTGTTGTAACATGTTCAATATATGGTATATGAACACTGTTGATCCTTGGATTGGACTAGAAATGAGTAGAACTGAAAATGGTGTGTTAAAGTTAAGATTTCAGTCTGTTCTGCTGAGAAACACTCGAGTATTGGACAGGATACTCGAGTAAAATGTTTGTAAAACAATGTGATTTGAGCAAGAACACTCGAGTATTGTGTCTGATACTCGAGTATCGAGTGAAACCTGGGGACATGTTAAGGCACACCACTCGAGTAATGTAGGGATGACTCGAGTATTTTGGGAATCATGAAGAACACTCGAGTACCCCTGAACTACTCGAGTATTTCAATGAATTTGAAACCAAAATCCCCAGAAGGTCATGAACACTCGAGTATCCTGAAGAACACTCGAGTAATCTGGAAAAGTTGAAGAACACTCGAGTATGCTGAATTATACTCGAGTAATTTACCCAGAACCTGAGAAACACCATTTTCAATTCTGATTTAGTTGGTTAAGGATTCAATAACCATAATCCAAGGGATCTGAACTTAAAAGAAATTGACTAATATAAATATACCGTTTGGAGGACGGTCCGTTTGGATGACGGAATATGTCTAGGTGGCATGTGATATATTAATCAATTTCCTTTAGGTTTAAAAAGTAATGCATTCATTTTGGAGTTTGGATGGTAGGTCGTATATCATGTTTTTGGTAAACAGGGGAGGGCCTCTGGGAGTGCCAATATGCTTGCTTGATGACACGTTGTTGACGTGGTCGGTTTTGTGGATACCGATATGGATATACCGTTTGGATGACGGTCCGTTTGGATGACGGGATGTGCTCGGGTGGCACGGATTCCAAGCTTGTCGTGTACATTCTAGGTGAATGTACGAATTGTTGTAAACCTAGGAATACAACGCACTGGTGAGTGCTGGGTTGTCAGGGATGGACGTCAGAGAGTGACATAGAATGATGGAGATAGGCCTGAGAGCTAAATTCATGCATCATACCACTCATTTAAATTAAGTGTGATAAATGAAACAAGTATGAGCATCCTATTTGCATTCAATAACTGCTAAGTGCTAAATGTGATTGTTGTTCATTGTCGCATATTTACATATTCATATTGTACCAATTTATACTCTGTTGATTATGTGTATAGAAATTCTTACCTCTATGCCCTTGTAGGCGATGTCTCGTTACATCGCTTGCATCAAGATCCGGCCACTTCCTAGTGGCATATGGATCTATGAGGACCATCGCGCGGTGTTCGAGGGAGAGGTAGAGATCACCTTTTACCACCCGAACCCGTTGATTCGATTTCGTCCTCGTAGATTTAGGATTCCCATCATATACACTATGCACGTACCCCCGTTTTACACATACCATGGACCACCTCCCACACGACCAGCTCGCTCGTATCACAGTTTCCATTTTCGACCTACCCGTTCACACCCTTTTTCTTCTAGAGTCGTCCGCGAGGAGACTCCCCCTTCTGATCCAAGGAGCCCGGTTAGGGTCTCACCATCTCCCGACCCCGTACCCAGTGGTAGGGTACACTCTCCCTCGGATGAGATCGAGGAGGATCCAATGGAGAACGAGAGCGGAGGCGAGCCTGTTGTGCATTCTACTGGGAGTGACTGGAGGGATGACGATCCCTAGGTATGTGCATATGGTGTATGATGTGGATCTGAGGATCCGATGTGGTGTTGCTGTGGAGGAGATTTTGCTGCTGCTGCTGTTGATGATGATGATACTATCTTTTGTTTCCTGGAGACTGCTACTACTATCGCTACTACTACTGCTGTTGCTGCCAGATCTACGTGACCACCTCTAGAGTCCATATCTTGCTATGTATATATTTTGTAGATATATTTTTGAGTACTCTAGGGCTATGGTTGTATTATAATGTAGATCTGTTATGGACTTGTTGGGTCTTGGAGATTTTGTTACTGGGACTATGTACTCGCGACTCTTTTCATATATATAAAACCTATGTTTATATTTCTATTAGTTGCATAGTCCTGTAATTTTCCGCTTACTCTGATTTAATCTTTTTAAGGGTTCGGCTGTAAAAAGAATTAGATGGTATCAGTTTTACAAAACAAAGAGAATGAATAGCTTCTTTTACTTTCTATCATATAAATACAATTTCAAATGCGAATGCTATTCAACTCGTGAAAAATTTTAGAAATCGCCGAATTCCATTCAACGATTTAAAATGATTTAGAATTCCTTCTCCAAAAATTCCAAGTTTGGGTTTGTGCACCCGCTGAGAAAGAAATTTTTTTTTACTCTCACATTTTCAAAATTAATCACAAGTCCATATATTTTCCAACTAATACTTAATTATTATAGTACTTACTTGGATACGAAAAAGGGTGTCACACTGAGAGGTATCAGAACAAAAGTCATATCCTGTAGTAGTGGAAGTAGTTTCAGAAAGGTAGCCATCAACATCAAGTAGGTATCTCCAGGGCATGTTCATTACCTTGACTGCTAGTATCTTGTTTATTGAGCTTGAGATACCATTGAATTGTTTGTATCTTGTCTCTTTTGAGCACAAGACGCAATTGAATGTGAATTTAAAATTTTAAGCTATAGCCTTAGAATAGGTGGTGTAATTAAAATTTCTTTAGTTCAACATATGTGACCATAAGCCCATAGCGCAGGTCCATTATGGCAACTAGAAACCAAAATCACACCAATGCGATGTTAGAAAGGATCACCACGGTGTTGGAGGCTATGCAGCGACAATCTCAACAACCATCTCAACCGGTTAACCCTCCTCATCAGTATAATGTGGGTAACACCGAAGCGAAGAGTTTGGCAGATTTCAGGAGTTGTAATCCGCCTAAGTTTGAAGGAGGATTTAGACCTGAGGAGGCCAATAAGTGGATTCATACCATGGATAAGATTCTGAGGACTTTAGATTGCACAGAAGCTCAAAAAGTGGCATATGCAACCTACATGCTGGAAGATGAAGCTGAGAATTGGTGGAACCACACGGTGCAGCTCCTGCACTATGAAGGGAGAGAGGTGAGTTGGGGAGTATTTATGGAGAAGTTCCTCAATAAATACTTTCCTGAAGACCTGAGAAGGAAGAAGGAGGTGGAATTCTTACAGCTGAAGCAAGGGAGTATGAGTGTAGGCGAGTACGCGGCCAAGTTCGAGGAATTAATGAAGTACTCACCATACTACCAGAACAACCCGGATGAAAGGAGCAAATGTATCAAGTTTGAGGGAGGTTTGAGGCCCAAGTTGAAGTCGATTTTCAGCTACCAACGATTCCAAAGCTTTCCTGCACTCGTGGACATGTGTAGAATGTATGAAGACGACACGAAAGCTGAAGAGTTGCAAATCTCAGAGAGAAAGGATAACCAGAGTTTTGGACCTCAGAGGCGTAAAAGTTTCAATAACCGAGGTAAGGGTCCGTATGATCGCCGAGGGAAAGGCAAAGGGAAAGTTGGTGGATCGGATGGAAGGAATTTTCGGAGCGAGGCTCCATTCTGTGACAAGTGCAAGCGTAATCATTATGGCCGTGTCTGTTGGGGAACAAGTGGTTGTTTCAACTATGGGAAGCCGGGACACTTTGCAAGAGACTGCAAGGAACCGGTCAAAGCTAATTTAAGAGGGACTGCTGATAGACCTATGGCTCAAGGAAGGGTTTTCATGCTTAGCGGTGTGGAAGCAAACCGATCCTCTGATCTGGTGCAAGGTAAATACTTGCTTAATGGTCAGCTATGTCATGTCTTGTTTGATTCAGGTGCCACGCTTTCATTTGTTTCATATGAATGTGTAGATCGGTTAAGCATACCTATGTCTGAATTACCTTATACTCGAAGGTAGAAACCCCTACTAATGCTCTTGTAGTTGTTTCTAGAGCATGTCTTAACTGTTGTATAGAAGTGTTAGGACAAACCTCTAAAGTAGATTTGATCTGCTTACCCTTATCACAATTGGACGTGATCTTGGGGATGGATTGGTTAAGTCAAAACCAAGTGATCATCGATTGTGATAAGAAGATAGTGACCTATAGAGACCCAAAACCCTATGGTATATGTGCCTATTCAACACTGAAGTAGAAGAACATGGTCCGAGGATAGAAGTGATTCCTGTTGTCAGAGACTTCCCGGAGGTATTTGCGGATGAGATCCCTGGTCTACCACCAAAGAGAGAGATTGAATTTGGTATTGACCTAGTTCCGGGAGCTGGTCCCATTTCTATCGCTCCTTATAGAATGGCACCACCAGAAATGGCTGAAATGAAAAAGCAGATTGAGGAGCTGCTGCAGAAACAGATGATCCGACCAAGTGTGTCACCTTGGGGTGCTCCGGTTTTGTTCGTCAAGAAGAAAGACGGTAGTATGAGGATGTGCATTGACTACCGGCAGCTGAATAAGGTCACAATCAAGAACAAGTATCCGTTGCCAAGAATAGATGACGTTATGGATCAAGTTTGTGGAGCTTCAGTATTTTCCAAGATTGATTTGAGGTCGGGATACCATCAGATCAGGATTAGAGAAGAGGATATCTCTAAGACTGCATTTTGATCCCGATACGGGCATTATGAGTATTTTGTGATGCCGTTCGGATTGACTAATGCGCCAGCTATCTTCATGGACTACATGAATCGAATCTTTAGACCTTATTTAGATTCATTCGTGGTTGTGTTCATTGATGGTATTCTCATTTACTCTAAGAGCCCGGAGGAGCATGCTGAACACTTGAGGATAGTGTTCAGCATCCTAAAGGAGAAGCAGTTGTACGCCAAACTTGCAAAGTGTGAGTTATGGCTGAAGGAGGTTAAGTTCTTGGGGCATGTGATTTCGGACAAAGGAATAGCAGTTGATCCGACGAAAGTAAGTTCGATTTTGCAATGGGAACAACCGAAGACGGTCACGGAGGTGAGAAGCTTTCTTGGGTTAGCTGGTTACTATAGAAGATTTATAGAATGTTTCTCGAAGATTGCATTACCTTTGACGAAGTTGACTAGGAAAGACCAACCTTTCACGTGGGATGAGAAGTGTGAGAGGAGTTTCCAAGAGTTGAAAGAAAGGTTGACATCCTCTCCTGTGTTGGTTCTGCCTGATACACAGAAGAGTTTTGAGGTGTATTGTGATGCATCGAAACAAGGTCTTGGGAGTGTTTTGATGCAAGAGGGGCAAGTCGTCGCTTACTCCTCGAGACAGCTCAAAGTTCATGAAATGAACTATCCAACTCATGATCTGGAGTTGGCAGCTGTTGTGTTTGCATTAAAGATTTGGAGGCACTATCTCTATGGCACTACGTTTCGGGTGTTTAGTGACCATAAGAGTTTGAAGTACCTCTTTGATCAGAAAGAGTTGAATATGAGGCAGCGTCGATGGATAGAGTTCTTGAAGGATTATGAGTTTGAGCTCCATTACCACCCTGGGAAGGCAAACGTCGTGGCAGACGCATTAAGTAGAAAGGCAATACACATCAGTGCGATGATGGTTAGAGAAGCTGCATTGATAGAGGAGTTCCGGGATCTGAGCCTGACAATGCAAGTAGAGCCGACAAGTATCAAGATGGGGATGCTGCATATTGCTAATGAGTTTCTGCGAAGGATTCGGGAATTGCAACACACGGATGAGAAACTTATGGAAAAGAAGAAGCTGATGGAAGAAGGCAAAGAATTGGAGTTCCAAGAAGGAAAGGATGGAATCCTTCGTTTTAGAGCAAGGATTTGTGTGCCTGATGATCTGGAAGTAAGAAGGATGATTCTGGATGAAGCACATAAGAGCAAAATGAGTATGCATCCGGGAGCTACCAAAATGTATCAGGACCTGAAGAAAATATTTTGGTGGCCTGGATTGAAGAAGGATGTCGCAGAATATGTGGCATGTTGTTTCGTGTGTCAGAAGGCGAAAGTGGAACATCAAAGGCCAGGAGGAGAGTTACTTCCCTTGGAAATTCCAGTATGGAAATGGGATAGTATCTCGATGGATTTTGTGTCAGGATTGCCGAGGACAACTACTGGTCATGATGCAATCTGGGTGATCGTGGATCTTTTGACCAAGTCAGCGCATTTTATTCCCGTGAATATGCGCCACTCTTTGGAGAAGCTCACTCAGTTGTACATCAAGGAAGTTGTTCGCCTGCATGGGATACCATCAAGCATCGTGTCAGATCGTGACCCGAGGTTTACATCGAAGTTTTGGCAAGATCTGCATAGAGCCCTGGGTGCAAGATTGAAGTTAAGTTCTGCATACCATCCTCAGACTGATGGTCAAACGGAGTCACTGGAGGACATCCTACGAGCCTGTGCTTTGGAGGGACAAGGAAATTGGGAGCAAATGTTGCCGCTCGTGGAATTCACTTACAACAACAGTTATCACACTAGCATTGGAATGACACCATTTGAAGCTCTATATGGAAGAAAGTGTCAGACACCGTTATGCTGGTTTCAAGTGGGGGAGAATTCTCTGGTTGGACCACACATTGTGCAAGAGACCACAGAACAGATCAAGATAATACAAGAAAAGACGAAGACTGCTCAGAGTAGGCAGAAGAGCTACGCTGACAGGAGAAGAAAACCCTTAGAGTTTGCTGAAGGAGACCATGTGTTCGTTAGAATAGTACCAACCAAAGGTGTTAGTAGAGCCTTGAAAACCCAGAAACTATCACCTAAGTTTATTGGTCCCTATCAAATTCTAAAAAGAGTCGGCCCAGTAGCCTACCAATTAGCTTTGCCTCCGTCATTAGCTAATCTTCACAATGTATTCCATGTGTCTCAACTGAAAAGATATGTCCATGACCCCACCATTGTCCTTAGAATCCAACCTGATGACCTAGAAATTCATGAGAACCTAACCTTTAAAGTCGTACCTGTTCGCATTGAAGATCGAAGAATCAAGCAGCTTAGAGGGAAGGATATTTGTCTGGTCAAAGTAGTCTGGGTTTGTAGTGATGTAATAGAAGCATCTTGGGAATTAGAGGATAAGATGCGTCAGGACTATCCTGACTTGTTTGTATAAGTTGAATTTCGGGGACGAAATTCCTTGTAAGTGGGGGAGTAGTGTAACACCCCAAAATTTTAATCCCCGATTAATGAAATGTTAATTATAAATTAATTATAATTAATGATTTCTATATTAATCCTTGATTAAAATATGTGTTTATGTAATTAGGAAATGTGTGTGAATTCATTTAATAAATATAAATATGCATGAAATAATGTTTTTGCATATTAGTCCCTGGATTGGGACCTAGAAGTAAATATAGGAAAGGTTTTGGAGGGAAAGTAAATAAAATAATTACAGTGTGACACCCTTTTTCGTATCCAAGTAAGTACTATAATAATTAAGTATTACTAGGAAAATAAATGGACTTGTGATTAATTTTGAAAATGTGAGAGTAAAAAAATTTCTTTCTCAGCGGGTGCACAAACCCAAACTAGGAATTCTTGGAGAAGGAATTCTAAATCATTTTAAATCGTTGAATGGAATTCGGCGATTTCTAAACTTTTTCACGAGTTGAATAGCATTCGCATTTGAAATTGTATTTATATGATAGAAAGTAAAAGAAGCTATTCATCCACAAAACCGACCACGTCAACAACGTGTCATCAAGCAAGCGTATTGGCACTCCCAGAGGCCCTCCCATGTTTACCAAAAACATGATATACGACCTACAAAGAGAATGAATAGCTTCTTTTACTTTCTATCATATAAATACAATTTCAAATGCGAATGCTATTCAACTCGTGAAAAAGTTTAGAAATCGCCGAATTCCATTCAACGATTTAAAATGATTTAGAATTCCTTCTCCAAGAATTCCTAGTTTGGGTTTGTGCACCCGCTGAGAAAGAAATTTTTTTTACTCTCACATTTTCAAAATTAATCACAAGTCCATTTATTTTCCTAGTAATACTTAATTATTATAGTACTTACTTGGATACGAAAAAGGGTGTCACACTGTAATTATTTTATTTACTTTCCCTCCAAAACCTTTCCTATATTTACTTCTAGGTCCCAATCCAGGGACTAATATGCAAAAACATTATTTCATGCATATTTATATTTATTAAATGAATTCACACACATTTCCTAATTACTTAAACACATATTTTAATCAAGGATTAATATAGAAATCATTAATTATAATTAATTTATAATTAACATTTCATTAATCGGGGATTAAAATTTTGGGGTGTTACAGAAGTTCTAGGCTTTAACTCCAACGCTTTGACAAGTTTGAAATTCAAAATGAGTTAAAGCAAAGGTTGATGAAGTGTCACCATCACTGCTCTGCTGTCATTGTTACCGTTGAAAACCCCATGACATTTCCGTACGACTTTCTCTCTCTCTCTCTGTTTTCTGGAGATCAGAGGAGACTATAAATGGTGGTCTTCAACAGTAACATGAACTAGAATTTTCAACACACATTTTTGAACCATTTTTCACTGAACTTGAACTTTCATTTTACTTTCGAAAAACAGAGCAGAAATCACAAACTCACAGAGAAGAAGAACATTCGATTTTCATACAAACTTAGAGAGTTAAAACTTTCAAATCTTAACTCTAAGTTCGAATCAGTTCTTCTCTGTGATACCCTTCTGAAATTGACTCACTCTTGATATTCAATCTTTCAACGCATTCGAAGAGTGTTTCGAATCGGAGCCATCCTCGTTCATTATCGTCTTCATCGTGTTTCCTGTTGTGAGAAGCTGGTCTCTGATCGAGAAAACTTCCTTGGTTTGTAAAGGTTCCAAAGAGGTTCTTTGGTCATCGATTTGTTGTGGGTAGTTTGTCACAAGTTTGGTATACTCGTTTGACTGGATAGGTTTAGAGGGGTAGTCTCTTGTAAATCCTTTGTAACCCAGAAAATCGATTTTTAGTAAAAGCTCTCTAAAAGGTTTTTAGAGGGGACTGGACTAGCTCTCAGGGTGAGAGTGAACCAGGATAAATTTCTTGTGTTCTTTGTTTACTACTTATCTGCTGCTATCGTGGTTAACTATTTTTCCGCTGTCTTTCATGCAACCAAGTTTCAATCGTTATTTTTCATAGCTCGGCTTTGAGTGTTGTTCTCCGAGCTTAAGTCTCAAAAACCAGCTCTACCTTAAAGCAGCTCGGTTAACTGATTAACCATTCTGTTTATCTATTTGGTTAATCAATTAACTTTGTCTGCTCGGAAAGAAGCTCGGCATTTCATTTAAAACCGTGAACAACATTCAATCAATTTTCAGTAAATCGAAAAATTTCCATATTAGCTTCAATCTCCTATTCACCCCCCATCTACTCGATTGTTAGGCCTCTTGTTGGTTTCCAACAATCCTTTCTATCTCTGGGGTGTTCACATATATTTACCACATCCAACTATGATAAAGGTTTTGATCACAGAAAATTTAGGTCAAGACTTCATCAAGATTCTCAGATTATTAAACAATTCAATTAACGCAATCGAAAAATAACTGACTACGTTAATTCGGTTTAAGAGAATAGACGATCACGGGTTTACCTTTGTCAAAGATCAGACTCAAATCCTAGTAGATCGAACACCTTCCCATGCTTTGAGTTGCTAGTCAGTCATTCCCTTCTTGCTTTTTCTCCCATTCCCGTTATTATTGCCTTTCCTTCACTCGGGGCTTCCCTAATGTAGGTGCTTCCACGGTGTGTTTTTCCAATGGTCTTTATTTTTCTTTCAGTCCAGTTCTCCTTCATTTGATTCCCTTTTCTTTTGAGCTCAGAGTTCCCCTTAGTATGCTTCTTCTGTCTTTACATCGCTTCTGTCATTCTGACGTCGGTGCAGGGAGATTCCTTATTTCTCGATAGTTGAGGGCTGACTTGAGAACCAGTTGTCATTGATACCTGTACTCATAGAAACTTTGGTAAAAGACACACAACCTAGCGAGTATGAGACACCATACTCCACAGCCGAGAGTTGGAAACATTGCTCTGATACCACAAATGTAACGTCCCAAAATTTTTTAAAGGTAATTGAAAATGCGAGTTAACAAAAACTTTTCTTAAAAGAGTGTGAATACTAAAATGCTTTTACTTCGAATAATATTTCTTTTACAAATTAGTCTGGGTGTAAAATAATATACTTATATAAAATCCCAAAACCCCTGTTTACACCCAGAGCATTGGTCTTCACAACTCAATCCTTCTGCAAAAGGATTCGGATAACGAGGCGTCATCCTGGCTATTCTCTTCTATGAACTCTCACTCCAACAGGAGTGGCTTTATTCCTGTCCTTCGAAAGAACCTACCACATACACAGACATGGTAGATGGGAGTAAGTCACTTGTCATATCGCATAAGCAGATTAAGGATTGGTTCAAGCACAAACATTCACACACACAATCATAATGCAAGTACACATGCTCAAACCATTTTTATCACACATTAGATTTCATTAGTGTCATGATGCATGCCTACCCCTCCTTCATGCCTCACGGTTCGGCATCCTTTCGGGTATCATTTCAAACCTATGTTTTCATCGAACCGGGGCGTATCCATATCACCATGCATCACGATTGATTGGGAACTAGCCTTCATAGCATTCTATGCTACGGTATCCAAATCATCATAGCACCTTCAGGGCTATGGCATCACAGCACTTTCAAGGGCATGGTATCCAATTTCTATCCTATGCTAGATTCCACAATCGAAATCGGAGCAACTCCATGCATGACAATGCCACATAAGAGTCTCATTTTATTCTTTAATCATTCTCATCAGCATTCTTGGAAGTACTCTCCCGGATACTTCAAATACTCAGATCAGAAATCATTAATCCTTTCATGCATCATAAACCAAGCCAAGTATTATTCATGTCGAACCAATAAATTATTAGCAATTCAATTCTTAAACATTGCTAAACCATCCATCTTAAGGTTCACATAAAAATAATGATTCTTTAATTAATTAAACACAGATCCTTTCTTGAATAGTACTATACTAAAATCTTATCTTCCAAAATCCTTACTCACCATCCTACAAAATTCATATTTATTAATCACATGATAGTATTCTCAAAGTAAACCTTATCCATTATTTCCTTCTCTCAGATCCTAACCGGTTTCCATCACTTACTAACCGATTAGAGGGAACAGACCTGAGAATAAACCCCTTTCTATTATTCTTTCAAACATTTCTAACCTTTTTCTAATATCCCTTTTTCACTTATGCAATGCCTAAGTCATGACTCTAAGGTTATTACAAGCTTTAGCCATATTAAAAACCTACTTCGTACATCTTAAATTTAGCAAATCTTATTATTATATTATAACAATTTCCATTATTCATTAACGTACTTACTCTAATTTATAAGTTCCATTATTAGTTCAGACCATGGCTATTACTATGCTTCCTGATTAGTATACTAAACTTGGTTATTTAACACATGCTGTCAGTCTCTAACCGGTTACAGGAACTCCTAACCGGTTAGATCCTGCAATCAGGGATTGAATAACAGAGATTCTATGTCCAAAGCATTTCAAGCTTCAACCAATTTATTCCTAATTCATGAACGAAAGACTTAGTGATCTACTTCTTTTAACATGGCCTAGTTCTTTCAGGTTCTAAGTTCTTTAATTTAATTTCCAATTAAAACTCATTATCACACTATATCCAATTCCCTCTTTTACTGACTTATTTACTCTTAATTACTAGTTCAAACATTAGTCCTAGTGTAAGTAACAACTACCCTCCATGGTTGTTATATCATACACAATTAATTGATGCATTCTGTCAGACACTAACCGGTCACGAAGGCCACTAACCGGTTAGTTTATGCAGAACTGCAAACCTGAGAGCAGAACTCTGCACCTTTCAACTTCATTTCCTTTTAAGTTTCACCCTTATTCATTCTCAATCAACATAATTCCTTCTTTACATAGTTATAGACTTGTTGCAAGCATTAATTTATTAAGACATAATTTGCATCTCATCCAATTCATAATCCAAATCAAGACAAGTTATTCATTACAATATCATATCATATCATTCATATTCAATTCATTTTCATAACTACTCATTAGTTGCAGCATGTAAAACAGGGAACCATGGGATCGTTTTGGTCTCCAAACCAATCAATCCTTGTCATGATTCTAACATACAAAATCATATAATCAAACCTCTCAATCAATAATCCTAGCAATATGAATGACTTCTCCCATACCTTGGATGTTTAGGATAGGCTTAGACATGTTTTGTTCAACTACAAAGCAAAAAGTAGCGTCATGCACCGAAAACTTGCACCGATTATCAACTCGGTGCACCAACCAGCACCAGAATCAGCACCGGCTACACCAGTGCCAGCAAAGGCCGCACCAGGAACATGCACCAGACTCCATCATCGGTGCATCAGGAACATGCACCAGATTTCAGCATCGGTGCATCAGGAACATGCACCATGGATCAGCACCAGATGCACCAGGGGCGTGCAGCAGGAAAACAGCACCGGTGCATCAAAACGTTGCACCAGGTGCATCAGAAGACAACACCGGTGCACCAGATAACTAGCACCAGCAGCACCACTATGCACCAGAGCTTGCATCAGCAGCACCACCATGCACCAGGGTGTTGCACCACAGACCAGCACCAGATGCACCAGAGACGTGCACCAGAAAACAGTACCAATGCACCAGGAAACTAGCACCGGCAGCACCGGCACGCACCGAAACGTGCGCCGATTGCACCGACATACCGTACCACGAATCTTACATCCTTGATTCAGCAACGACCGAGTCGGAAACAACCCCAAACAGCAGCAGCAACCGAGGAACAACAGCAACTACACACAAAGATTCCCCAAGAACACCAAGAAAACTCAAGCTCTTACTCCCTTAATTCAAGACTTATTGTGTTGCAACTCAAGGCAAGTAACAAGCACGAATTTAGAGGGAGATTTGGAAAGAGTTTTGGCTCTGAGATTGAAGGGAAGTATGAACATAACAACTGCACATATCAGCATGCTTATATAGAGAAGAAAAGGGGAAGGAAACCCTCATAGGGAGGTTTTCATAACAACTAAGCTTCCCCAAAGCTCTTAGCACGTGTCCTAGACGTCCTTAGGGGGTGCCACGTGGTTTGGGAAGACTTATGGGTGAAGAAACCTCGCTTACCAAGCTTAAACCGACATCAGATTTCTGTAGATTCAGTGTCACTAACCGGTTACTGGCTTTACTAACCGGTTAGCCACTGCTAAAATTCAAAAATTCAAAATAGGATAACTGCTGGGCGGAAAAATTGATTTTTAATAGTTTTACTCCTTAAAACAAAATTTCCACCGTTAGATGTAATGATAAAATAGTTAAGAATCTTATATCAAAATTTGAGCAAGATCCAACGGTTAACGAAGGAGATATTTCCCGATCTTTGAATGGTATTTTACTAAAATATTACTTTTTCAAATATTCTATTTAATCCTTTCTTACCAAAATTCATTTTTATTTCCAAAGTATGTTTCTTTGTGTTTATTCCTCAAAATACTTCACTTAAAATAATTTTCCATAATAAAGTAATTCTTTTCCAATTTAACAATAAACTATTGTTTGTTTATTAAAAATATTTTCCTTTATGTTAAAATACTATCTAATCTAAAATAAATCATTTTTACTAGATTATTTTCTAAAGCATCCTTATCATTATATAAAATATTTTCCTTTATTAATAACCATCATAAAAATACATATTTTATTTATTTATAAAAATGAGGGACTTCACAGAACACTCTATTCATATAATCCATAAATATTGTTGGGGAGTTGGTCAAACCAAATGGCATCACCACATACTCATAGTGTCCATATCGTGATCGAAAGGCCATCTTCGGAATATCTTCCTGCTTCACATGGATCTGATGATAACCTGATCTCATATCAATCTTCGAAAATACAGACGGTCCTCTTACCTGATCCATAAAATCATCAATCCTTGGCAACGGGTACTTGTTTTTGATAGTGACCTTGTTCAGCTGCCTATAATCAATGCACATCCTCATAGATCCATCCTTATTTTTAAAGAACAAAATTGGCACTCCTCATGGCGACACACTTGGTCTAATAAACTACTTTTGCAACAAATCCTCCACGTGCTTCTTCAACTCTGCTAACTCTGCTGGGGCCATACGATAAGGGGCAATAGAGATAGGACCAGTACCAGGAACTAAATTGATACTGAATTCTATCTCTCGATGCGGCGGCAAACCAGGCACTTCATTTGGGAACACTTCGGGAAAATCTCGAATAATCGGGATATCCTCTAATTTCACCTCATCATTCTTCTCTTCCACCATAGCGGAGAACACACAAACATATCCTTTGGGTTCTTCGGGTTGCACAAAAGGAGTCTCAACACCTGAAACACGACCGTTCGGGCCTTCTAGTCTATCACCACATGGTTGGATGCCATCCAATCCATTCCTAAGATAACATCAAGCTTGGATAACGGCAAACAGATAAGCTCACGAAACATCCGACACATGCTCTTGATGCAACAACATGAGCATTCGTAGGGGTAGACACACTAAGCTTAAACGGCGTCTCCGAAACAGGCAAACATAAACGCTTGACACATTCTTCGGAGATAAAAGAATGCGTCACACCAGAATAAAAAAAAGCGGCAAGGCATGCCATTGAGGAAATGGTTACCTTGCACAAGATTATCAGCTTGCTCTGCTTCAGATCCAGACATAGTGAAAACTTTTCCATTGACCCAGGGCTTGCTTCCTTGAACTTGGTTGACTTGGCACTGGGGTTGCTGACAGAAACGTGCGAGATGACCAACCTTTCCACAATTGAAATAGGTAGGTGGCTTATCTCTCCAACATTCTTTGCACGGATCAGAGTGCTGACATTTGTTGCATACCACGTCGGGCGCCGAGAGGCTAGCTACTCCAGAGGGTGCTGCATTTCCTTTGCCTTTGTGCGAATAAGGGCCTCCACGATTCCTGTGATCATTCTTGTGCTGGTGACGATGAGGTCCATGACTTCCTTGCCCGATTTCCTTCCTGAAGTTGTTCTTCTCAAAGATGCGGCAAGCACTGATTAGGGTAGGGTAGTGACGAATCCGCTACACGCTCACTGCAAGCTTGATATCAGATCTCAGCCCGTTCTTGAACCTTGTGCACTTTGAATACTCATCAGGATGATACTGGAAATACAGAGAGTATTTCATCAGTTCTTCGAACCTCTCAGCATACTGATCGACGGACAGGTTGCCTTGCTTCAAGTCGAGAAATTCCATCTCCTTCTGAATTCTAACATCGTCGGGGAAGTACCTGATGAAGGTCTAATATATGATGTTTTAAGGCTTAATTTCACTTCCTTTTTCTTGGGTTTTAGCTTGTTTCTCTTGTAAATATAGGTATTTTATATTCGTTTTAGGAATTTTTAGTTTATTAGAATCCTTTGAACATTTTGATTCGTTTTGGGTATGTTTTAGGTATTTCGGAGCTTAAATTGGAGAAAATATTATTGGAGCTGAAAAGAGCATAAGAAGACCTTGAAAATGACACAAGAACGGAGAGAAACGGAGTCGAAAATTCCTCAGCACGCCCAGGCGTGGGATCTGCGCGACCAGGCGCGCTTGCAGCGGTGATTTTTTGAGGCATCAGACATAGCGCGCCCAGGCGTGCTGGTCTGCACGCCCAGGCGCGCAAAGTGCGTGAAAGTGACGTTGTTCGGTATTTTGATCATAACTTGAACTACGCTTATCCAAATGAGGCGATCTAGGTATCATTTTAAAGATAAGGAAAAGATCTACAACTTTGACAAATATAACTTTGCTCAAATTCGTTCATCTTGGGGGTCAAAATCAGTGCCGAAGTTTCTGTCAGACACAAATACGGGATTTAGAAGGATTTTAATAATAAATTCTATTTGTAGATAAGATTATTAAAGATTAGTTTATTCTAATACGATCTTATCATATTATATTCAGATTTAGGATTAGTTTTATTTAGATAAAAAATCTTATCACATTAGATTGAAAATTAGGTTAGTTTTTATCTATATAATAATATGATTAGGATTCATTAAAACCAGAAAGCTTTGGAGAGGGAGTGAACACAGTCTAGAGAGAAATATATTGAGAGAGATTTTGGAAGCAAGTTGAAGGATTGCACTTTGTGATTGGAGATTGGGGTAATTCCATGCCTTCTCTTATGATTTTCATTATTCTTCTTTCTTCTTCCTCTTTGATCATGTGTAACTAAACTCCTATTTGGGAACATGTGGATTTGTATGGAACCTGCATAGTTATTTGCTTAATGAATTGATGTTTTTCCAATTAAGTATTGTGTTTGATTATATTCTTATTTGTTTATCATAATTTTGAGCTCGATTGTGATTTGGTAATTCTAATGGAATAGGAATATTGAATTAGGATTTAGACCTTTAATCAAACAATTCAGTTACATAAGTATAGGAATATGTCTATGAATTGGATAACCTTCTAATAATTTTAATTGAACATTAATTGGTAAGATTAGGATTTAAAGCTCTGCTTATGGAATTAAGGGAGATTAAATTACTAAGAAACAGGGTTGACCTAAGGAATTAGGCTACTTTTACCTTTGCAAAATTGGTTCAATACTTAGGAAAATCATTGATTTGTTAGCAATTATTATAGGAACCTACAATGAAACAAGTTCCCAAGCTTTCCCAAATTCTTTCACAATCACTTTTTATTTGCGTTTTTGTTTTTTAATTTAATTTAGTTAAAAATTTTACAATCAATTTAAATTTAATTTGAATTTCACGTAGTACCTACGACTTAGGTGAGAATTATTTTAATTGATTTTAGTCCTCGTTGGGAACGACAACCCACTTCCACTTTATTACTTGTCACGAACTGGTGCACTTGCCAGAAAGTCAACAAGTTTTTGGCGCCGTTGTCGGGGATTGAAATTCGATTCTAATTTTTTCGGTACTTATTTGTAATTACTTGTGTAACTTGTCCCTTGTCATGTATAACTATAGTTTTAATAATGATTCTGATTGTGATAGATTTATTTCAGATCCCTATTCTCCAAACTATTATGCACAAAACATAACTTATAGGAAAACTTCATTTGAAATAGCTTTAGAGAAATTAGAAGCTACAACTAATAAAGAATTTTATGTGGAGCCAATTCCTGTGGAGAAAGCTCCATGGGAAATAGCTTTTGAGAAATGTGTTCAACACACTAAAGAATTTATTGAAGAATCTAGAACTTATTACACGATTCAAGGTTCCACTTCAAGGAACCTTGAAATTAAAGTTGAACACATTTCAAAGCCGTTATATGAAGAGTTACAAGCATCACCAACAATTTTTGACTCTATTCAAAAAGAGGAAAAAGTGGTGGTGATGGATGTGACTATTGATGAAACTCCTATGGAGGAGCAAATTGAGAAAAATGTGCATAATAAGTTTGAGGAAGAGGATCGAAATAAAACTTTAGAAGGTTTGAATATGGTAGAAAAATTTGATCCACCCTTGTATGATGAATTTCTTGCAATTAAAAATTTGGTCAAATCTATTTCATGCTTGGATGATTCAAATTTTTTCCACTATATTCAACCTCTGTGCTTTCATGAAAAATCTAAAAATCAATCTAAATCATTATTGAACAATAGGGAGCCTGAAAAGGTAGTTTCCCTCATTCATGGAATTAACACCTTCATGAATGGGAAAAGAAATAATTTGTCTGAGATGATGCATGGAGTAAGGAATGCACCTTTTGACCCTGGTGGGATTGAGCTTATTTTTGAAACTTCCTTACTCAACCATCATCCAAGGGTTGCCCCATGGGATGTGAGAATAACTTGTTATTGTTGCATCACATAGGATTTAATCTATAGAATTTGGGATCCTGGTGGATTCTTTGTAATTATGTAGTAGTGTAGGTTTTTATTTTTTTTAGTTAGTTAGTGAATAGAGTTTAGAGCTTTCTTTATGTAACTGCTAATGAGGTGCTTCTAGCACTATTTTTAGTTGTTCATGTGACACAGGTGAATAAGTTTGGGGGAGTCTCCTCCATTGTGCATAAGGAGAGAATGTTGTGCTACAAAGGGAAGTCTCTAACTCCTTGTCTTTTGTTTTTAAATTTTTATTTTGTAGTTAGGTAATTTCAGATCTGAATTATTTCCCCATTTTTGGTGTTGGTTTGTGTCTTAGGTAGAGGTTTTGTAATTATTCTAGACTTAGGATTATTTTTCTGATAATAGGTGTATATACTTAGTTTAGGATTAGACTCATTGATTCATGTTATTTATTTGCTGAGCTGTAAATATTTTTGAAATCTGGTTATTTTGACAAAAATTTTCAGAACTTGAGATTAGTGAACTGACTTTAGCCTGTGAGATTTTGAGCCTATTTGATGGGGTATGATATATTGACATATTTTGATTTGAGACCCCTATTCTTTCATGAGTGTGTTCTCTTTAGTTTTGTGTTCTAGAACATGACCAGTGACCATTTTGAGATTGATAATTGATTACATGCATTAAGATGATTAAGGTACTTAGGATGTGTTTTTGTGGCCTTCAACTGTTTTGTATTGATAATGTTCCCTTAGTTGCCCATTTTGAGCCTAATGACATTATGATTTTTCTTTTGTACCCTGCATTTATTGAAATATTCTTTGTTAGTACCTTGGGAATTTTGAATGAGCAATTGAGAGGAATATAGAAAGAAAAGGTGAAAGTAATTGGTGATAAGTGTTATGAGTTATATTTCTCGTCCAAAAAAAAATTGAAAAAGAAATAAATGTGAAAGGAAGAGAATAGAAGGAAAAAAAAGAAGTTTGAAATATTTGTGTTTGAGTGAGTCCTCATAGTATTCATTGTTCATTCATAATTTTTAGATGGAAATTTGTTTTCACTACAAGAAATATAGCTGTTTTCCGACGGATTTTTTCCGACGGACTTTAAGCCGTCAGTGTTTTTTGTGTTTATTGACGAAAATTACTGTCGGAAAACACTTTTCCGACGGATTTGTAATTTTTGCATTTTCTGACGGATTTTCCGACGGATTTTCTGACGGAAAGCATTTTTGATTCTTTTCCGACGGATTTTCTAACAGATTTTTTGACGGAAAGTATTTTTCCTCTTTTCTGACGGATTTTCCGACGGATATTATTTTCCCCCTTTCCAACAGATCAAATCCGTCGGGAAATTAAATTAAAAAAAATAACCCTTCATGTTTCCGACGGAAAGTATTTTTATTGTTTTCCAACGGATTTTCTGACAGATAATTGTAACACCCCTAATTTTCGTCTCCCAAATAACCAAGAAATTAATTATAACAATTAATTTATAATTGATTTATATTAGTTTTGAAGGTTTTAGTTTTTGTACATTATGTGTTTTTATGTATAAAAATATAGGATATATTTTTATATGGTTATTTTGTACAAAAATGTGAATATTGTAATTTAGTCCTTGGGTTGGGACCTAATTGCAATATTAAAAGAATTTTTGAAGAAAGAGTAATTAAATTATTAATTTTTTAATTTTATCAACATGTAACCGGTTAGAAGGGCTCTGTAACCGGTTACACGATGAACTCAGAAATTGGGATTAGTGCGTTTGATGAGTAATCTCATGGATTAATCCAAAATTCGCCACGAATCCAGTCCAAACCAAGTGGGAAACACGCGTCAGCTTGCATGAACACCAATTTGTTCTATATAAAGCTCAATCACGATTGAATCAAGGTTGATTTTGCCTTAGTGTTGAAGAAATGCTCTGTTTAGGGTTTTCAAGTTCGTCTCCTCGATTCTCATTCGTTTCTGATAGTTAGAACATGAGTGATACACGGTTACAAAGCTCACATCAAGGGCTTTGTATTGATATAAAGTTTGTGAGTTGAGAGTCCCTGAATCAAGAGAACGAAGCTTGCAAAGTAAGGGTGTTGGTGCTGTCAAACCTCAGCTTCTGGTTTCTGGAGCTGACTTTGAGGCTCGATTTTGGTAAGCACACAAACCCTTTTGGTCTCAAATCTCTTTGATTATCTAGTGCATGTTACCTATATTGAGTCCTAATTGGTTTCCCCAATTTCTTTGGCCAACTGCCATGTCAAATCTTCTGGTTTTTGGACCCTGTCAAACCTATTGTGGACTGAAAATGGAGATTGTGGATTCTGGGGAGATCTGGCAAATTTCAGTGATTAGATTCATCAAGCACGAACCTAAGGTAAGGGGAAAGCTTACTATTTGCTAGAATGAGAATAAATTGTGGTAGAATATAGGATGAGTCACCAAGAGACTCAAAGGGCATAAGTTGAAATGGTTAAATGGCTTGGAGGCCAATTTGAGCTCAATTGATGTTTTGAGCAATGTTATCTGAATGCATGCAAGCTATGTTGATGTTGATTTCATGACTTACTTGGATATTATGTGAATTGATGCATTAAGTTGTGAAATATGTGCAATTATGTGCAATTTTTGTATCCAAATTGAATGCATGCAAGATAGATATGTTTTTGTGTTTAAACATATTTATTTAAGGTATATGTACTCTGTTAAAGGTTGAAATTTGGTTAGATTTGAGTAGTGAAGAGAATGGTTTGTTAAAACTCATGTTTTAGTGTCAGACTGCATAATCTAACCGGTTACTCGATATTCGTAACCGGTTAGACCCTGTTAAAATGCAAAAGAAAATAAGTTTACAAAATCAGCATTGTGGTCTTACAAATCCTACTCAAATCTAGGCCTTAATTTCATGGAAAACAATCTGAAAATAAGTTGATTTCACTGTTATAGTTCAGATTGCAGTTAAAGAGTTAATACCTTAAGGTAATGAGATAGTTTCAAGAGGAAATTATGCTCATTGGACAATGAAATGTGATTTAGACTTTTGAATGATATAAATAGTGGTTTTGAGGTATAAACATTGTTAAACTGGTTTATGGATTGGGTAGGTATTCAAGAAAAAGGGTTTTCTGAATTACAATGGTAAACAGTTCAGGTCTGTAATTCTAACCGGTTAGCCTGAAACTGTAACCGGTTAGTACCTGAATCTGAAAAATAAAAAGTTAAGTTTTTGAATACCATTGACTTTGTTTTACCCAATCTAAGTTTAAGGGCATGTTTTGAGATAATTCAAAGGAGAATTTTATGTCAAAGACTATACCTCAAATAAATCATTCAAAAGAGAAATTGGAACATTTCTAAATCACAATAATTAATGAAAAGACCAACCTTAGTAATTATGTATGCAATGCATGTATAGAGTAAGGTTATGAAATAGGTTGGAAGGGATTGTTTGTGATGTTCGGGGTACACGACCTTGTACTCTAGGAGTACTAAACTGATGCAACCAACTTGATGACACATTCTAGGAATGTGGCCATTGTCTGGGACATGGTTTCTTGGACACGTTCTGGGAACGTGATGCACACTCTGGGAGTGGTGCTTGATTATATTCCAAGTATGGTTTGCGATACGTTCTGAGAACGTATGTTAGTGTTCTGGGAACACGTTGGTATAATAATGGAATTAAAGATAAAACCAACCTTGATGATTGTACATTCATATAGAATGGAAGTTTTGTTGGTAGGAACGTTTATCATATTCTGGGAATATGAGGAGGGTACTCCGGGAGTACCAAATTATAACCTACTTGATGACACATTATAGATGTCGTGTCTAGGACACGGTGTTTCAGATGCACCCCTAGTTCAAAGGTATAGAGAGACCCAAGAACTAGTGGATGGACTGAGGTTAGTGTATGATAGTTTGGGTATGCTAGAGGTCCAGTTGGGACAACTAGGGTTTCCCTAATCACAGTGTGTGCCGATGTGTAATTAGGGAGAGAGAGAACGTACCAGAGCCCCTTGCTGGAGACAGCTATTTATAGGGGTGGCATTGTACCTTGTGGGCCTGTACGGAGGACCAGCAAGGCAGCTGACGTGTCCCGTTTAGGATGTAGGATGAGTCATTCATCCTTATCCTGTAGTGGAGAATCTTATCCCTGTTGGCAGGTTAGGCTCACGCGCCCCTAGCTCAGACTTCTTGGGGCGTAAGCCCCATGTGGTCGGTCCTGAGGCGCCATGATGGGTCCTTGGACAAGCGCTCGGCCTGGGTAGGCGTGACCTGTCAAATTGATTAATCTGGTCGGCCGTGTAGGTTAAGGGTAGGCTTAGGGTCGGTCTACCACATAAGCCCCCTAGCTCGGTAAGACTTTTTGAGTCTTGAGCCGAGTTGAGAGTTCTTCGAAGGTGTCTTTTGAAGGTGCCGGGTATTAGGTTCGGGGTGAAGCGATGAGTTCAGGACAGCTCATAGTGCCTCGCTGTCCCTTCGACTGACTGAGGGGACGTTTGAGTGTCCTTCTGCTGACACGTGCTGTTTGTGTCAGAAGCGTCATTATTACGCATGTTGCCTTTTGGGTTTTTTAAATGCTTCTTTCCACTGATTGTGCGCCACGTGGCTTTTTGGGTGGCTCAATGTGGAATTGGGCTTCTGCCATCAGGCCCATTAACTGAAACGTGGGGAGGGAAGTTTCTTTTTGAACTTCAACTACCCTTTCCACTTCCTCTTTTCCATTTTCTTCCAAACTCTCTCTTCTGACTCCCTCTTCCTCTCTCTGCGTTTTCATCTCCTTTTAGAATTTCAGATTCCTTTGACCATTCTCAAGCCATTACTACTGTCATTCTTGACGCCTGCTGCTTCCTCTTCGTTGTGCTAATCAGTTCGTGCCTATCCTCTTCTTCCAGTCTCAGGTATTTTGCTCTCTGGTTCTTGTTTCTATCTCTTTTTCTTTTTCTGTTTGCACTGTTCATCTTCTTAGGTTGTGGGTTTCTGTCTCTTGTTGGGTTTAGAGTTTCTTACTGTGTTTTCTGGGTTTCCTAAGCTTTTATCATGGGTGTTAACTGGTCATGGTATAAGGAGTTGTCAAGAATTTTGGGTTTAGGCGATATTGAGGATTCTTCCTCCTCTTCATCTTCATCTTCTTCTGACTTGGAAGTGCTAGACTTCCTGCCACCGCCTTTCCGCCATCGCATGGCGGATCCCACGGCGGAGATGCCATTATCGGTGGAACTTCCCCAGACTTTTGAGGAAAAGGAGAGTAGGAGGTTACAGTATCAAGCGGCGGAGGAGCGGGCCCAAGTGGCCCGCCGCCCCTCGAACCGTACTTGGGAAAAACCCTTCTGGGGAAAAGCCTTAAGGGTTAGGGGAAGGTGTAGTAGGCTCGGCTATAGGACCAATAAATCTAGGGTTAGGTTGTTTAAAGATTTTGATTTTGTAGATTCTGACGCCGAGACTTCCCTTTCCCCAGGTATGGTTCGACGGTGCGTTACACATCCTCATTAATTTCCTGTGCCTCCGAACTCTGGAGCCTATGACTGGGTTGATTTGGAGGTGCTCGGTACGCCGTCCGCCTTAATCAACAACAACTTGAGTCATATCCGAGCCAACATACTCCCTTGCCCTGTGGATGAAACGGGGACATCATACACAATTAACCCTCCGTCGGCCAATGATCGAGTATGTACAGCGATCGAAGAGAATCGCAAAGAATTTTTTATGTACGAGGAGGTCGTGATAAGGCTGGGTGTTAAAATGCCGTTTTCCGACCTAGAGATGGCCCTACTCCAGCGGATGCGCCTGGCTCCCACCCAACTACATCCTAGTGGTTGGGCGTTTGTCCGGGCGTTTCAAAAATTTTGTGAAGCTCGCCGATTGACATGCTCGCTCCGAGCATTCCTATGGTTATACATACCACAAGTAAACATTTTTGAGAAAGGATCAACCAAAAGACTGTGGGTATCGTTGAAGGCACGCAACGACCATGCTCTCTTTGCTAAGTACACTGATTCGTGGAAAACCTTTAAACCTTTGTTTTTCAAGTACCAATTTGTCGGAAGGGGGAAGTGTTGGTTTATGGAGGATGATCACCCTCGGTTTCCTCTATCCTTTTCATCTGACTTTTTCAACAGACACCCAAAACTTTACCAATTTCACTACGAAACTGAACTATCGGCCGACGAGAGGCATACATGCGATACCTTTCTTCAGCTATCTTAAAGAAAATGGCCAAGTTGATATTAGGAACATTATTATTTTTCCACAAGAGCTTGTGAAAGCCGAGCTTGGTACATGTACCCTTTTTTTTTTAACCCTTTGTATATTTGATTTGCAGTTAAGATGGCTAGGGAGAACAAGGCTGCCAAACGTATAAGGGAGCTTGCTCAGTCAAGAAAAGTCGAAGCGGTCGGCTCTTCTGGCGGAGCCGTTTCCTCGGAAGCTACCCGATCGGTCACGGTGGTCGTGGCGTCACCTGAAGTTGAAGTGGTGCAAGATGTCCGATCACCATCTATTCGAGTGGCGGAGGTGGTTACTGGGAAGTCTATCGCTCGGGTGGATGAGGAAGAAGAGGAGGACCGAGTGCCTTTGTCCAAAAGGGCTAGGGTAGATAAGGGTAAAGGCAAAGTTGTTGAGATTCTGAAACCACTACAGAGGGGTAATTTGTGGTTTGACGTTCCGGATCCCGAGGAAGAGACTGTTTGGGATCAAAAGCTAAAGGAAAAATTTGTTGACTTGGTTTACACTCCTAATTCGGGAGACCGCTCAAAAGGCTTTGGAGGATGTTGGTGGAAGGGAGGCTGAGAAGGGAAGGCTGCTACATATTGCTAAAGAGAAATTGGCTGAAGCTCAGCAGAAGGTTGCAAGCTGGAGGGTGTGCAGGGTCGGTTGACAAATTCTGAGAATGAGGTGGCTCGGTTGCAGGGGGAGTTGACAAAGGCTCGTCGGAAAGCTTTGAAACATAAGGTTACTGCCAAGTGGAACCACTTTAATTGGGATCATGCAGTGAATGATTCTTTTGTGAATGTTGTTAAACAATTGTCCCTTATGAATCCGGGGATCCGAGTGTTAGGTGCGAGTCCCAATTTTGGTGTCGACGGTGACCGTATTATTGACTATGCCCACGAGGATAGGGAGGTGGACTTATCAGTGCCGAATCTCCCCAACCCCTTGGACTTGGAGAATGAAGATGAAGCTGATTTCGATGGGTCATCCATTGCCCTTTCCGAGGATGAAGAATAGATGTTTATGATGTATTTTCTTCTTTTTTTTGTAATATGAAGTATAGTATGATCGGTTTGATCAGAATATTGCTTTACTTGTCCTTTGAATTCCTTATGAAATGTTGATGTTTTAATTTCATCAAGATTTTGCACTGTTCTTTATTTCGTTGTAAACTGTTGTTTAGATTTCGGATCTCCTACCTTTGGCCAAGGTGGGATCTGTAACACCACGATTTGGACTTAGAATTTTCACTAAAAATTTGCGCCATTTTTTTTATTAAACATTATCAAACCATTTCATTTTAATTCCTTTACATAAAGGTTTTCATAAACACAATTTGATTCACTTGGTTTCAAAATATGTTTTGATACTTAGACTCACGTCATAAAATTCTATTTCCAAAAAGAGATGTTATCATCCAAAAACTCATTTTATCAACGTCATATTTAGTCGATGGTTAATTTGCGGAAAATAGTTTAATTACTTTAAATGAACTTTATACATAATCAAAAAGAACTTATTTTATTCCATTTAAAATAATCCATATTACAACTGGGGTTACATTCGGGACAGATTAATTATGTCCTAATCACCTTAAGATAGGATACAAAGCAAAGACTATCCTATCTTATACTACGAGTCTTCATTGCCATCTCCCATCACAAGTGTCTAGAAGATTCCTCGATTGTCGCTTCTGCTTCCTCCTTGCATGTGCGTCATCTCAGGATCCTCTTCCGGTCTTAAGCTACCACTCCTTGATCTGCCATTTGTGGACATGGTTCCCCAATGTCCACAGGAAAGGGAAATAGAGAGAGTAAGCACTTCCGAACGATGTTAACGTCGACGGCGTGGGCTTACCATAGGGGAATATTAAGACTACACAAACATGTACATCATTATTATCATTACCTTATTGTATTTATTACCATAAAATCTTTTCCCACGAAAAGGGTATACCTCTTAAGAACTATAGCCGCTATATTTTAGTCTCTAAGTTTCATACCATCGGTAATTCAAGGGGGGTACTATTACCGAGGTTCGAGGTATGGATATCACACACGTTACATCTCCTCCATAAGTCCAACCATATCCTAGTTCGGAAAGCAGATGGGATGCACAGGAACCCTAGCCACACTGGCATCGAAGTCGGTAAACGAAAAGGCTATACCATCGCCAGTGGTCAGTAAGATATAAAAATTCATGTGTCAGTAAGATATAAAAATTCATGTGACCAACACCGGCGGTCAACAAGATTCATTTCATAAAAGTTTCTAAAATCCCAACCCTTACCGAACTTCTAGCCCCGTTCAGGTTCCCTCTCACCATCTATGATTTGCTCAAGGGGGTGACAGCACTATCTCCAGTTGGCCTGCAGTCCTCGCTACGACGAAAGCCCAGACTCCCGTGTGAACTTTGTCATTGTAGTCCCGTTCCGCCTAAAGAAGTACTCGAGGCTTCTTGACGTTTCACCGTTCTTGCCCTCCCCTATTACAATCGTCACTTGAAGAACTCCTATCTCCAAGCATACCTGAGTATCCATAGATAAACAGGGTGTCTTTCCTCTCCACTACTTCACTCTCAACGCAAGGTTTGGAAAGGGGTTCCTAAATTATCGAAAGGTTTCACTAAGTTAAACATTCCTAATTGTGGTCGACCCATTCTATCCACACTTCTAACGGGTCTCGACCGCTAAGGGATTGACTTATCACGGACGCTTCCAAATTACAGCGAATTCCAAGCTGAGCTCATAACCACGTAGTTCCAGTCACGTGTCTGGCAAAACTTAATGATCAAGCACGTCACTTTGACAATGCGATCAGGGGATAACATTACTAAATTTTATAAATTTCCATAAAGATTTCGTATCAATTCCTTAACCATAAAGCCTTTAATCAATTCTTAATATAACATCATATCAATCAATTATTTTCCAATAACAGGTTTATATAACATGTACGCCAGACATGTTATTATTAACAATTTAACAATATATATACCTCATAATATTAAAACCAACATCATAATAAATCAGAATCCATAACATATAAAATCATTATAAAGGGACCGTGTTTTCGTAGGAACGGCGGGGGACTCACACACAATTGTCGTTCTACTACTCACCCGATAGATCCCTAGTTCCGACCGTTAAGATGATACGAAACGTCCTAATATTACCCTACATGCCACTATGTCTTAAGAAGGCTTCTCTCTCACCTGAGCTTCACACTTATTCTGTTTTCAACCCTTTTGCGTCTACAACTCCAGCAGCTCGTTCACTTTTGATTCCTTATGATGAACGACATACAATTAATATCTAATTGAATACCTTATACTACCTTTACGTAAAGACTAACCCAAAGTCCCTTAAAATAAAAATCCTCTTTAAAACATAAATCCTTTTTAAGACATCAGATATTCTGTAAAATAATTCTTTTTTTAAAATTCAATAAATCCTCTTTACAAAACATAATTTAAAACTCACTCCAATATTTGAAAACCTTTAAGAATACATTTTTATTTTCATAAAAACCACAATACATTGTTTATATAACAACTACCATGTTTAAACTAGCATGACTTTAAGGTATTTTTCTTTTGATGCAAGCAGTAAACCAGTTTTGCAAAAATCATGTTATATATATATACTTAAATAAGAAGTAAACTCAAGCATTCAAGTCCAAAATACTTTTTCTATCATAAATTAGATTAAGTTAAGGACCACAACTAAATTACAGCAAATTCACTCTCAAATATCCGTATATTCACATAATTAATTTTTTTACAAAATAACCTTTACAGATATTCACACTTTATCCAAGCACATACAAAATCTTACTTACAAATACTTTTAAAAATCCACTTTTTGTCCTAAACATTCATACTTAAAAAAATTAACATATACTTAATCATTTAAGAACAACTCATAACATGAATTTCATACACTTTTCTTAGTTTTGGACAGCATACATACACAAACTTAAAAATTCAATTCCTCTTAAACAAAACATCGAAAACACATGCCGATTTTTCCTAAATTCTTATTATTATTTCTACTATAATAAAATAACTAAATTAAATAAAACAAACTAGTTGCATCTGCTATACAGTCACAGAAAAGTTGCATCAATTCAAATAAAGTTCAAGCAAACAATCCAAAACAATTCAGATACAATTCCTACTTATGCCAAAGACTTACAACTATAATTATTTCTAATAAAATATAACTTTTTCATTAATTCTAAATTTCTGGACAGCAACTTAATATTTTTATAAAATCAAAGTAATTAATCAAAAACACTTATTTCTATTTGTTTCTACCTTATATTTGCACATACAAACAAGGTATCAATAACATCTTCAAAAATAGTCATTTGGGATCTTAAATAATTAAATTTTTCAGATTTAAAAATAAATTTCCATAATAAAAATGAAACTTTTTAAAATTAATATTTTCCATACAAACATATAATATATTCTATAAACATACTAAAGCAATCATCAAATCAATTAGAAAAATTTAATAAATTTAATTTCTTTTTCTAAAAAAATTCGACTAACATGTATAAAAATCAGAAAAATATTTTCAATTCCTAAAGCATCCATATCATATAATTACATCATTTCATATACTAAAAACAAAACAATATAAGAGATCTAATCATTAACAAAATATAAAATAGACTTCTTTTTGGAAAATAATTCATTTTTTTCCAGCAAATAACATGTACAAATATATCAACCACATACTAATAAAATAAATCAAAAACACATGTTATTATAGGTTTATAACAACTACCATTTTTCCTATTTATTTTAAACAATCAACTATAATTTAACTACAAATCATGCAACAAATAAATTACAAAAATTTCTTAGAATAGTACAATAGACCTCACGGTCTATAATTATTCTTTTTCCAGAAAATTTATTTTTTATTCATATTCAATTACTAATTGTTCTTATCAAACTCAAATCCAGACAACAGAAAATTAAATAAAATCAAACAATAACAATTACATAGAAAAATTCCATAACATATAATTCCATATACTTCATTTGCATTAATATTTTCCAGAATATTATTTTATTTTCAAAAACCAGTCTTAGTTCCATTAAATCACTTTAATTTTACTTCTACTTTAAGGAAAATACTCATTCTTTTTAGAGATTAACCAAAACTCAAGTACATATTCAATACAACATATAATATAATCTAATTATATACATATACGTATATATATATATATATATATATATATCACATGCCCATAAAAAAGAAAATACAAAGTCCTTTTTAATTCTTTTACTTATTTTCTATTCCTTTTTATTTTAATAAACACAATATAATACACATACTAAAATACACAAATAAATCCTTAATTTTTTTAATATGTGCTACGGTCCATATATATACATAAATACCAGAAATTGAAATTTTTCTATTATTACTTACTTATTGCTTATTATTCATTAACACAAAGAAGTAAAACAATTAAAAAGACAATGAATAAAAACTTATTTAACCATTAAAAATTTCTATACTTCATATGATATTAGAACTAAAATAAACCCAGAAATAATTAAATTAAACTCATCAAAAACAATTAGCCATCTTAAGAATTTAAGAAAAGGGGAGATGAATCCCTTTAAACACTCTTTTTGGTGTCCCTTTTCTTATTCTTAATTCATATGACTTAAGAATAATTTCATATATTCAAGAACAACATTAAAATGAAAATAAAATTTTAGAACTTTAACTAAAGAAGAATTTGAGAAGGTTTAAACAAAATATAAACAAAACAACTTAAAATAGCTTAATTAAATAAGTGATTATGGGTTACCTCTACTCCTTAAGCTTTTTAGAAAACTTCAAGCAAAAAAGCAACCAAGCAAATTTCCTTCCTCCCTCCTAGCTTTACACATCCCTCTCTCTCTCTCTCTCTCTTTCTCTCTTAGAATTTCATTTTTTTCTCTTGTAAAACTATCAAGTGTTGGTGTGTGAAAAATGTGGAACTAAGGCTCTCTATTTATAGGTGTTTGGAGATGCATTTCCCTTCATTTTTCTGACCTAATTTCGTGCCCCCTTCATCAAGTTCCATTCAAAAATTTTCAAATACTACTTGGAACATGAACTAGCATTAAATGTAACTTTGTTGATTCCTAAAGCATTTTAATTCAAGGATTATTCTCACAAACTTCAGAACTATTCTTCCCCTCTTTCCTCTAATTTTTTGGATGGTGCATATATTAAAAATAGGAGAGAAAATTTCTCATTGGTTCATTGTGGAGGTGCCTACATAATTACCCAATCACTTAATTATTTAAAATTTGATTTTCTACCTACTGTACAAAAATTTTCGCAAACAGCAAAATAAAAATTTTATTTTTACATATTAAGATTCTACATTTCAATACGATCATTTTCATATAAATTTTGTAATTTTTGGACTTACGGTTTGAAAGTTATGAATTTTTGAAGTTCTAAGATCATTTCTTCAAAAAATACACTTTCTAAGTTTTCCAAAAAATTTAAAAAATACTAAAAATACGAAAATACATTTTATTTAAATAATAGTACCATATACAACTTCAGAAATGTATTTTTCATTTTTAAAATAAAATAAACTATAGTCAAAAGGTTATTAAATGCATTAAAACCATACATTGGTTCTTAAAACTCAAAAATTCGTTTCTATTGCAGCAGTGATAAAATTTCTAAAACTGAAAAATAAAAATCAAAGCTTTACATTTTCATAATCTACGTTTCGATACGATCGTTTTGACATATCATTTGTAATTTTTCGACGTACGGTTGAAAAGATATGAATTTCTAAAGATAGGATACTCTAATCCATCAAAATTCATTTCATCTTTTAAAATCATTTAAATCAAATACTTTACCTTAAAATATTTTATTTAAATAGGCTAGGGAAAACATTGGTATATAATATATATACCTATATATGTCACATGTATATATATAAATATATATATATATTTTTAATTAAATCCAGACATCAAAATCAAGCATAATTTCCTAATTTCAATTATAAAGTCACAAATAAATTGGGTAAAATTGCGGGTCTCACAATCCTCCCCAACTTAGAGATTTCTCGTCCCCGAGAAATACTATGCTATGGAAAATAAGGCATAACATTCTTATGAAAATAATTGCATTCATGCATTGAATCTTAAAAATTCCAAATTAAAATATCCAAGTACGAGAAGGAAAACTCCTTCAAAACAAGTCAAGCAACAAAACAATCAAAAGACTTAGACAAGACGAGTGGATAAACCCACTTTGTTCAAACAACATTCAATACAAACATCAATCCTAAGAACGACTAGTAGCATTAGCATCCTCATTCCCAACCATAGCGAACACTCTTCCGTTTCCTTTTGGCCTATCAGAACCCTTTTCACGCTTTGGTTCCCAACAGTTCTTCGCAGTGTGTCCTGGTTTGTTGCAGTTGAAGCAATTGGGATTTTCATAAGGACAGTTGGGTCCATAGTGGTTCTTGTTACACTTGTTGCAAAGTGGAGGTGTAGTAACTTGTCCTCCGGCAGCATCCCCATTATTACCACTAGCATTCCCATTGTTCCATCGGTTCCCACCATTGTTTTGATTATTCCGGTTGTTGCTACGATCATTCCCATGATTTCCACCACTACGATTGTTACCTCCAGCCGAATTGTTGTCTCCAAGTCTGTTGTCTCTTTGTCCACTTCCCCGTCTATAGGGACCTTGATGTCGGGCTCCTCTATTTTGGTTCCCACTTCCTAGGGAGTGCCTCATAGGACCCCCACTTGAAGCTTGTGCAGCTGACTTCTCTATCAGATTTATCGACTTCAAACCATTTTCCACAATACTCCCTTTATTCACCAAGGTTGTAAACACATTTATCTCCAAAGGTGCTAGAGTTTGCTTAATTTCCGGCTTCAAACCATCTAGGAACTTTGCACACTTAGACCTCTCGTTCACAGCTTCTCCATAGTAAGGCATAAACCGTGCCAAGTTCTCAAATTTGGCAGCATACTCACCTACACTCATGTTGCCTTGCTCCAGTCGCAGGAATTCCAATTCCTTGGCTGTCTTCAGATGCTCCGGGAAATACTTCACCAAAAGCCTATCCTTGAATTGATTCCAAGTTATCACTCCAGCTTCTCCAGCTAAAGCTTGCTTCTCATTACGCCACCAATCGGCTGCTTCTCCTACCATCATATACCCAGCATAGGCCACCTTCTGTTCATCCGTGCACTGCACCATTCCTCCAAAAATCCTCTCCAGACCGGCTATCCACGCTTCAGCCTCTTCCGTTGCATAACCTCCAGCAAACTCCTTCGGATTTCTGCGGCAAAACTCATCAAGGCCTCTAATTCCTTGTCCACCAGCATTCGCATTCTGATTTTGTTGAAGTTGTTGAAGCATAAGATTCATGTTATCCCTTACTCCTGCCAAAACTGCAGCTGTCTGAGCCATCATAGAAGCTTGTTGTTGAGCGTTCATCGGTTCCTCATTTGCTTGTCGTCGTGCCATTGCGATTCTTCTACACACGTGAAGTTCTAAGTCTTAGACTACGCAGAGGGTCATACAAGCAAAGCATATAAGGCTATGCTTTAAGCCACAAAGGACATTCATCCTACATACTAACAAACAGAGTCACATAAAGAAAGCTTGTAAGACTATGCTTAAGGCCACTAAGGACAACCATCGCTCTGATACCACTAAATGTAACACCCCGATTTGGACTTAGAATTTTCACTAAAAATTTGCGCCATTTTTTTTATTAAACATTATAAACCATTTCATTTTAATTCCTTTACATAAAGGTTTTCATAAAACAATTTGATTCACTTGGTTTCAAAATATGTTTTGATACTTAGACTCACGTCATAAAATTCTATTTCCAAAAAGAGATGTTTTCATCCAAAAACTCATTTTATCAATGTCATATTTAGTCGATGGTTAATTTGCGGAAAATAGTTTAATTACTTTAAATGAACTTTATACATAATCAAAAAGAACTTCTTTTATTCCATTTAAAATAATCCATATTACAACTGGGGTTACATTCGGGACAGATTAATTATGTCCTAATCACCTTAAGATAGGATACAAAGCAAAGACTATCCTATCTTATACTACGAGTCTTCATTGCCATCTCCCATCACAAGTGTCTAGAAGATTCCTCGATTGTCGCTTCTGCTTCCTCCTTGCATGTGCGTCATCTCAGGATCCTCTTCCGGTCTTAAGCTACCACTCCTTGATCTGCCATTTGTGGACATGGTTCCCCAATGTCCACAGGAAAGGGAAATAGAGAGAGTAAGCACTTCCGAACGATGTTAACGTCGACGGCGTGGGCTTACCATAGGGGAATATTAAGACTACACAAACATGTACATCATTATTATCATTACCTTATTGTATTTATTACCATAAAATCTTTTCCCACGAAAAGGGTATACCTCTTAAGAACTATAGCCGCTATATTTTAGTCTCTAAGTTTCATACCATCGGTAATTCAAGGGGGGTACTATTACCGAGGTTCGAGGTATGGATATCACACACGTTACATCTCCTCCATAAGTCCAACCATATCCTAGTTCGGAAAGCAGATGGGACGCACAGGAACCCTAGCCACACTGGCATCGAAGTTGGTAAACGAAAAGGCTATACCATCGCCAGTGGTCAGTAAGATATAAAAATTCATGTGTCAGTAAGATATAAAAATTCATGTGACTAACACCGGCGGTCAACAAGATTCATTTCATAAAAGTTTCTAAAATCCCAACCCTTACCGAACTTCTAGCCCGTTCAGGTTCCCTCTCACCATCTATGATTTGCTCAAGGGGGTGACAGCACTATCTCCAGTTGGCCTGCAGTCCTCGCTACGACGAAAGCCCAGACTCCCGCGTGAACTTTGTCATTGTAGTCCCGTTCCGCCTAAAGAAGTACTCGAGGCTTCTTGACGTTTCACCGTTCTTGCCCTCCCCTATTACAATCGTCACTTGAAGAACTCTTATCTCCAAGCATACCTGAGTATCCATAGATAAACAGGGTGTCTTTCCTCTCCACTACTTCACTCTCAACGCAAGGTTTGGAAAGGGGTTCCTAAATTATCGAAAGGTTTCACTAAGTTAAACATTCCTAATTGTGGTCGACCCATTCTATCCACACTTCTAACGGGTCTCGACCGCTAAGGGATTGACTTATCACGGACGCTTCCAAATTACAGCGAATTCCAAGCTGAGCTCATAACCACGTAGTTCCAGTCACGTGTCCGGCAAAACTTAATGATCAAGCACGTCACTTTGACAGTGCGATCAGGGGATAACATTACTAAATTTTATAAATTTCCATAAAGATTGCGTATCAATTCCTTAACCATAAAGCCTTTAATCAATTCTTAATATAACATCATATCAATCAATTATTTTCCAATAACAGGTTTATATAACATGTACGCCAGACATGTTATTATTAACAATTTAACAATATATATACTTCATAATATTAAAACCAACATCATAATAAATCAGAATCCATAACATATAAAATCATTATAAAGGGACCGTGTTTTCGTAGGAACGGCGGGGGACTCACACAATTGCCGTTCTACTACTCACCCGATAGATCCCTAGTTCCGACCGTTGAGATGATACGGAACGTCCTAATATTACCCTACATGCCACTATGTCTTAAGAAGGCTTCTCTCTCACCTGAGCTTCACGCTTATTCTGTTTTCAACCCTTTTGCGTCTACAACTCCAGCAGCTCGTTCACTTTTGATTCCTTATGATGAACGACATACAATTAATATCTAATTGAATACCTTATACTACCTTTACGTAAAGACTAACCCAAAGTCCCTTAAAATAAAAATCCTCTTTAAAACATAAATCCTTTTTAAGACATCAGATATTCTGTAAAATAATTCTTTTTTTAAAATTCAATAAATCCTCTTTACAAAACATAATTTAAAACTCACTCCAATATTTGAAAACCTTTAAGAATACATTTTTATTTTCATAAAAACCAAAATACATTGTTTATATAACAACTACCATGTTTAAACTAGCATGACTTTAAGGTATTTTTCTTTTGATGCAAGCAGTAAACCAGTTTAGCAAAAATCATGTTATATATATATACTTAAATAAGAAGTAAACTCAAGCATTCAAGTCCAAAATACTTTTTCTATCATAAATTAGATTAAGTTAAGGACCACAACTAAATTACAGCAAATTCACTCTCAAATATCCGTATATTCACATAATTAATTTTTTTACAAAATAACCTTTACAGATATTCACACTTTATCCAAGCACATACAAAATCTTACTTACAAATACTTTTAAAAATCCACTTTTTGTCCTAAACATTCATACTTAAAAAAATTAACATATACTTAATCATTTAAGAACAACTCATAACATGAATTTCATACACTTTTCTTAGTTTTGGACAGCATACATACACAAACTTAAAAATTCAATTCCTCTTAAACAAAACATCGAAAACACATGCCGATTTTTCCTAAATTCTTATTATTATTTCTACTATAATAAAATAACTAAATTAAATAAAACAAACTAGTTGCATCTGCTATACAGTCACAGAAAAGTTGCATCAATTCAAATAAAGTTCAAGCAAACAATCCAAAACAATTCAGATACAATTCCTACTTATGCCAAAGACTTACAACTATAATTATTTCTAATAAAATATAACTTTTTCATTAATTCTAAATTTCTGGACAGCAACTTAATATTTTTATAAAATCAAAGTAATTAATCAAAAACACTTATTTCTATTTGTTTCTACCTTATATTTGCACATACAAACAAGGTATCAATAACATCTTCAAAAATAGTCATTTGGGATCTTAAATAATTAAATTTTTCAGATTTAAAAATAAATTTCCATAATAAAAATGAAACTTTTTAAAATTAATATTTTCCATACAAACATATAATATATTCTATAAACATACTAAAGCAATCATCAAATCAATTAGAAAAATTTAATAAATTTAATTTCTTTTTCTAAAAAAATTCGACTAACATGTATAAAAATCAGAAAAATATTTTCAATTCCTAAAGCATCCATATCATATAATTACATCATTTCATATACTAAAAACAAAACAATATAAGAGATCTAATCATTAACAAAATATAAAATAGACTTCTTTTTGGAAAATAATTCATTTTTTTCCAGCAAATAACATGTACAAATATATCAACCACATACTAATAAAATAAATCAAAAACACATGTTATTATAGGTTTATAACAACTACCATTTTTCCTATTTATTTTAAACAATCAACTATAATTTAACTACAAATCATGCAACAAATAAATTACAAAAATTTCTTAGAATAGTACAATAGACCTCACGGTCTATAATTATTCTTTTTCCAGAAAATTTATTTTTTATTCATATTCAATTACTAATTGTTCTTATCAAACTCAAATCCAGACAACAGAAAATCAAATAAAATCAAACAATAACAATTACATAGAAAAATTCCATAACATATAATTCCATATACTTCATTTGCATTAATATTTTCCAGAATATTATTTTATTTTCAAAAACCAGTCTTAGTTCCATTAAATCACTTTAATTTTACTTCTACTTTAAGGAAAATACTCATTCTTTTTAGAGATTAACCAAAACTCAAGTACATATTCAATACAACATATAATATAATCTAATTATATACATATACGTATATATATATATATATCACATGCCCAGAAAAAAGAAAATACAAAGTCCTTTTTAATTCTTTTACTTATTTTCTATTCCTTTTTATTTTAATAAACACAATATAATACACATACTAAAATACACAAATAAATCCTTAATTTTTTTAATATGTGCTACGGTCCATATATATACATAAATACCAGAAATTGAAATTTTTCTATTATTACTTACTTATTGCTTATTATTCATTAACACAAAGAAGTAAAACAATTAAAAAGACAATGAATAAAAACTTATTTAACCATTAAAAATTTCTATACCTCATATGATATTAGAACTAAAATAAACCCAGAAATAATTAAATTGAACTCATCAAAAACAATTAGCCATCTTAAGAATTTAAGAAAAGGGGAGATGAATCCCTTTAAACACTCTTTTTGGTGTCCCTTTTCTTATTCTTAATTCATATGACTTAAGAATAATTTCATATATTCAAGAACAACATTAAAATGAAAATAAAATTTTAGAACTTTAACTAAAGAAGAATTTGAGAAGGTTTAAACAAAATATAAACAAAACAACTTAAAATAGCTTAATTAAATAAGTGATTATGGGTTACCTCTACTCCTTAAGCTTTTTAGAAAACTTCAAGCAACAAAGCAACCAAGCAAATTTCCTTCCTCCCTCCTAGCTTTACACATCCCTCTCTCTCTCTCTCTCTCTCTCTCTCTCTCTTTCTCTCTTAGAATTTCATTTTTTTCTCTTGTAAAACTATCAAGTGTTGGTGTGTGAAAAATGTGGAACTAAGGCTCTCTATTTATAGGTGTTTGGAGATGCATTTCCCTTCATTTTTCTGACCTAATTTCGTGCCCCCTTCATCAAGTTCCATTCAAAAATTTTCAAATACTACTTGGAACATGAACTAGCATTAAATGTAACTTTGTTGATTCCTAAAGCATTTTAATTCAAGGATTATTCTCACAAACTTCAGAACTATTCTTCCCCTCTTTCCTCTAATTTTTTGGATGGTGCATATATTAAAAATAGGAGAGAAAATTTCTCATTGGTTCATTGTGGAGGTGCCTACATAATTACCCAATCACTTAATTATTTAAAATTTGATTTTCTACCTACTGTACAAAAATTTTCGAAAACAGCAAAATAAAATTTTATTTTTACATATTAAGATTCTACATTTCAATACGATCATTTTCATATAAAGTTTGTAATTTTTGGACTTACGGTTTGAAAGTTATGAATTTTTGAAGTTCTAAGATCATTTCTTCAAAAAATACACTTTCTAAGTTTTCCAAAAATTTAAAAAATACTAAAAATACGAAAATACATTTTATTTAAATAATAGTACCATATACAACTTCAGAAATGTATTTTTCATTTTAAAAATAAAATAAACTATAGTCAAAAGGTTATTAAATGCATTAAAACCATACATTGGTTCTTAAAACTCAAAAATTCGTTTCTATTGCAGCAGTGATAAAATTTCTAAAACTCAAAAATAAAAATCAAAGCTTTACATTTTCATAATCTACGTTTCGATACGATCGTTTTGACATATCATTTGTAATTTTTCGACGTACGGTTGAAAGGATATGAATTTCTAAAGATACGATACTCTGATCCATCAAAATTCATTTCATCTTTTAAAATCATTTAAATCAAATACTTTACCTTAAAATATTTTATTTAAATAGGCTAGGAAAAACATTGGTATATAATATATATACCTATATATGTCACATGTATATATATAAATATATATATTTTTAATTAAATCCAGACATCAAAATCAAGCATAATTTCCTAATTTCAATTATAAAGTCACAAATAAACTGGGTAAAATTGCGGGTCTCACATGATCCTCGGTCCTCGGCTTACAGAAACAGTTTAGGTTTTTAGCCGGGCATCTACTAAAAGTACTTGTGATTGTTAGTTTATAAGTCCCCGTTGGAAGGACGTGTATAAACCCCCAAGTTCGCCTCGGTGGCGAGCCGAGAGGAAATGGTTAGTACGTTAACAGTAAGAAGACAAGATGAATGACTGAAAAAGATAGATCTTCATTAAGCTCTCTTTTTTTTGAACTGCTTGCAAACAATAAAAATCAAATGTAACATAAACATAGAAGTGCTTGAAATAAATGACATGTAATTTAAACAACAGAATTTTAAAATCAGGGTTGAAACTTTGCAAGAGTTGTGGTGGGTCTCCATCAGCTGTAGTAAGGTTTAAGCTTGGTAGCATTCCAGGAGTTGTTCAGTTGTTGCTTTGTTAGTGTCTCCAATCTGTATGCCCCCGAGCCAGTTTTTGAGACGACCCTGTAAGGGCCTTCCCAATTCCTTGCCAACTTTCCTTCTTTTGAATTTTTTAAGCCGATGTCGGCTCGTCTGAGGACCAGATCCCCTACAGTAAAGCTCCTTGGAACCACCCACTTGTTGTATTCTCGGGACTGCCTTTCTTTTGCTTTTTTCTCATGATCAGACGCGAGCGATCGGATCTCCTCGCTGAGAGTCAGCTCTTCTTTCAACAAACCATCGTTCACTTCTACGGGACGTTCGGATACTCGGAAGGTGGGAATCCGAGTTCCAATAGGCAACACAACCTCACAACCATATGTTAGTCGAAATGGGGTTTCTCCTGTCGAGGTGTGAATGGTCGTTCGTATTGACCATAATACCTCGGGGAGGAGGTCGGCCCATGATCCCTCGGCTTCATACAATCTCTTTTTTATCCCGTCAATGATAACTTTATTTGCTGCTTCTGCCTGTCCGTTCGTCTGCGGGTGTTCGACCGATGAGAAATGGTGGGTAATGTGGAAGTGGTAGACCAGTTCTTGAAAGACCTTGGCTGTGAATTGTGTACCATTGTCAGTCACCAGAGTGTGTGGGACACCGAAACGAGCGATGACCTGTCTAAGAAAGAATTTTTGGATTTTAGCTGAAGAAATTGTGGCCAAAGCCTCGGCTTCAACCCATTTTGTGAAATAATCAATCGCGACCACCACAAACTTTAGCTGCCCCGGAGCTGTTTTGAATTTCCCAATGATGTCCATGCCCCACTGATAGAAGGGCCATGGAGCGATCATTGAGTGTAGCTCCGTCGGGGGGCGTTGGAAAATCTTTCCGTGAAGCTGACAGGACTAGCATCTCTTTACATGTTCTGAAGCATCGCTTAGGAGTGTAGGCCAGTAATAGCCTACTCAGAGTACTTTACGGGCTAGAGCTTTTGCACCTACATGGTGGCTCGAGATTCCTTCGTGGACCTCGGCCAACACGAGATCGGCTTCAGCAGGGTTCAGACACTTCAGCATAGGGGAGTCCATTCCCCGTTTATACAAATTGTCCCCGATCATGGCATATTGAGCAGCTTGCCTGACTAACTTTTTTCCTTGGGTGGGGTCGGTTGGTAGGACTTGGAATTTGAGATACTGCTTAATGGGGTCCATCCAATCGGTGGTCAGAGATAATGCTAGAACAACACTCGGCTAGTGGACAATTTCTTGGACTAGGCTTTTGTTGTTTTCCGGGCCTTTGGTAATAGCGAGCTTGGAGAGAATATCAGCTCGTCTATTGCAGGTCCTAGGGATGTGAGTGATGGAAAACTGAGGAAAAAGATCTGAGAGGGTTTTGACTTGTTCTAGGTATTTTTGGAGAATTGGTTCCTTTGCTTGAAACTCGCCTTTGACCTGAGATACAACCAATTGAGAATCGCTGAAAACTTCAATTTCTGAAGCCCCCATTTGGTGGGCCATCCGCAGACCGGCTATCACCGCCGCATACTCTGCTTGGTTGTTTGAGGTGGGAAACTTAAATTTTAGGGAATACTCTACGCTGATGCCCTCGGCATTTTCAAGGATTATTCCGGCCCCAGCCCCCTTACTGTGGCTGGAACCATCAACATAAATCTTCCAAGGTTGGGGCTGGCTGGGATGGTTATGGTCTGATAATTCTGAAATGAAGTCCGCTAGGACCTGGGACTTGAGAGTTCTCTGCGGCTCGTAAGTGACGTCAAACTCTGATAGCTCAACGGACCAAGAGACCATCCTTCCCGCTAAGTCAGGTCGGTGAAGTACCTGCCTTATCGGATGAGTTGTTTTGACTATAATGGGGTGGTTCTGAAAGTATTGCCGGAGTCTCCTGGCAGCAATTACCAAAGCAAAAGCGAGCTTCTCTATTTTCGAGTATCTTATTTCGGGTCCTTGGAGGGCCTTGCTGACAAAGTAGATGGGTCGCTCGGTCCCTGAGTCGTCCTTGACCAGGGCCGAGCTAACAGATGTTTCACTAACAGACAAGTATAAAAACAGTGGTTCCCCCTCCCGAGGACTTGTGAGGACGGGAGGGGCCGAGAGGTATTCCTTGAGCTCAGCAAACGCTTGTTCGCAAGAGTCATTCCAATGAAAAGTTTTGTTTTTTCTGAGAAGTTGGTACCACGGGAGGGCTGCTAGCTACATGTTCCACCTTAGTAAGCATGCCGAAGATATCAGCGCAACACTTTCGATTACTGAAAAGGAGAGAAGGAAAGCTGCTACCCAACAAGCAAAAAATCTGTTAACTCAGATTAAGGAGAGTGAGGCAAATCTTCAGTCTCTGACCGAGGCCAACACCGACCTGCAGAAAAAACTTGAAGTATCTGAAAGAGCTCGGGAGACCGCTCAAAAGGCTTTGGAGGATGTTGGTGGAAGGGAGGCTGAGAAGGGAAGGCTGCTACATATTGCTCAAGAGAAATTGGCTGAAGCTCAGCAGAAGGTTGCCGAGCTGGAGGGTGTGCAGGGTCGGTTGACAAATTCTGAGAATGAGGTGGCTCGATTGCAGGGGGAGTTGACAAAGGCTCATCGGAAAGCTTTGAAACATAAGGTTACTGCCAAGCGGAACCACTTTAATTGGGATCATGCAGTGAATGATTCTTTTGTGAATGCTGTTAAACAATTGTCCCTTATGAATCTGGGGATCCGAGTGTTAGGTGCGAGTCCCAATTTTGGTGTCGACGGTGACCGTATTATTGACTATGCCCACGAGGATAGGGAGGTGGACTTATCAGTGCCGAATCTCCCCAACCCCTTGGACTTGGAGAATGAAGATGAAGCTGATTTCGATGGGTCGTCCATTGCCCTTTCCGAGTATGAAGAATAGATGTTTATGATGTATTTTCTTCTTTTTTTTTTGTAATATGAAGTGTAGTATGATCGGTTTGATCAGAATATTGCTTTACTTGTCCTTTGAATTCCTTATGAAATGTTGATGTTTTAATTTCGTCATGATTTTGCACTTTTCTTTATTTCGTTGTAAACTGTTGTTTAGATTTCGGATCTCCTACCTTTGGCCAAGGTGGGATCCTCGGTCCTCGGCTTACAGAAACCGTTTAGGTTTTTAGCCGGGTATCTACTAAAAGTACTTGTGATTGTTAGTTTATAAGTCCCCGTTGGAAGGACGTGTATAAACCCCCAAGTTCGCCTCGGTGGCGAGCCGAGAGGAAATGGTTAGTACGTTAACAGTAAGAAGACAAGATGAATGACTGAAAAAGATAGATCTTCATTAAGCTCTCTTTTTTTTGAACTGCTTGCAAACAATAAAAATCAAATGTAAGATAAACATAGAAGTGCTTGAAATAAATGACATGTAATTTAAACAACAGAATTTTAAAATCAGGTTTGAAACTTTGCAAGTGTTGTGGTGGGTCTCCATCAGCTGTAGTAAGGTTTAAGCTTGGTAGCATTCCAGGAGTTGTTCAATTGTTGCTTTGTTAGTGTCTCCAATCTGTATGCCCCCAAGCCAGTTTTTGAGACGACCCTATAAGGGCCTTCCCAATTCCTTGCCAACTTTCCTTCTTTTGAGTTTTTTAAGCCGATGTCGGCTCGTCTGAGGACCAGATCCCCTATAGTAAAGCTCCTCGGAACCACCCACTTGTTGTATTCTCGGGACTGCCTTTCTTTTGCTTTTTTCTCATGATCAGACGCGAGCGATCGGATCTCCTCGCTGAGAGTCAGCTCTTCTTTCAACAAACCATCGTTCACTTCTACGGGACGTTCGGATACTCGGAAGGTGGGAATCCGAGTTTCAATAGGCAACACAGCCTCACAACCATATGTTAGTCGAAATGGGGTTTCTCGTGTCGAGGTGTGAATGGTCGTTCGTATTGACCATAATACCTCGGGGAGGAGGTCGGCCCATGATCCCTGGGCTTCATACAATCTCTTTTTTATCCCGTCAATGATAACTTTATTTGCTTCTTCTGCCTGTCCGTTCGTCTGCGGGTGTTCGACCGATGAGAAATGGTGGGTAATGTGGAAGTGGTCGACCAGTTCTTGAAAGACCTTGGCTGTGAATTGTGTACCATTGTCGGTCACCAGAGTGTGTGGGACACCGAAACGAGCGATGACCTGTCTAAGAAAGAATTTTTGGATTTTAGCTGAAGAAATTGTGGCCAAAGCCTCGGCTTCGACCCATTTTGTGAAATAATCAATCGCGACCACCACAAACTTTAGCTGCCCCGGAGCTGTTTTGAATTTCCCAATGATGTCCATGCCCCACTGATAGAAGGGCCATGGAGCGATCATTGAGTGTATCTCCATCGGGGGGCGTTGGAAAATCTTTCCGTGAAGCTGACAGGACTTGCATCTCTTTACATGTTCTGAAGCATCGCTTAGGAGTGTAGGCCAGTAATAGCCTGCTCGGAGTACTTTACGGGCTAGAGCTTTTGCACCTACATGGTGGCTCGAGATTCCTTTGTGGACCTCGGCCAACACGAGATCGGCTTCAGCAGGGTTCAGACACTTCAGCATAGGGGAGTCCATTCCCCGTTTATACAAAGTGTCCCCGATCATGGCATATTGAGCAGCTTGCCTGACTAACTTTTTTCCTTGGGTGGGGTCGGTTGGTAGGACTTGGAATTTGAGATACTGCTTAATGGGGTCCATCCAATCGGTGGTCAGAGATAATGCCAGAACAACACTCGGCTGGTGGACAGTTTCTTGGACTAGGCTTTTGTTGTTTTCCGGGCCTTTAGTGCTAGCGAGCTTGGAGAGAATATCAGCTCGTCCATTGCAGGTCCTAGGGATGTGAGTGATGGAAAACTGAGGAAAAAGATCTGGGAGGGTTTTGACTTGTTCTAGGTATTTTTGGAGAATTGGTTCCTTTGCTTGAAACTCGCCTTTGACCTGAGATACAACCAATTGAGAATCGCTGAAAACTTCAATTTCTGAAGCCCCCATTTGGTGGGCCATCCGCAGACCGGCTATCACCGCCTCATACTCTGCTTGGTTGTTTGAGGTGGGAAACTCAAATTTGAGGGAATACTCTACGCTGATGCCCTCGGCATTTTCAAGGATTATTCTGGCCCCAGCCCCCTTACTGTGGCTGGAACCATCAACATAAATCTTCCAAGGTTGGCGCTGGCTGGGATGGTTATGGTCTGATAATTCTGAAACGAAGTCCGCTAGGACCTGGGACTTGAGAGTTCTCTGCGGCTCGTAAGTGACGTCAAACTCTGATAGCTCAACGGACCAAGAGACCATCCTTCCCGCTAAGTCAGGTCGGTGAAGTACCTGCCTTATAGGCTGAGTTGTTTTGACTATAATGGGGTGGTTCTGAAAGTATTGCCGGAGTCTCCTGGCAGCAATTACCAAAGCAAAAGCGTGCTTCTCTATTTTGGAGTATCTTATTTCGGGTCCTTGGAGGGCCTTGCTGACAAAGTAGATGGGTCGCTCGGTCCCTGAGTCGTCCTTGACCAGGGCCGAGCTAACAGATGTTTCACTAACAGACAAGTATAAAAACAGTGGTTCCCCCTCCCGAGGACTTGTGAGGACGGGAGGGGTCGAGAGGTATTCCTTGAGCTCAGCAAACGCTTGTTCGCAAGAGTCATTCCAATGAAAAGTTTTGTTTTTTCTGAGAAGTTGGTACCACGGGAGGGCTGCTAGCTACATGTTCCACCTTAGTAAGCATGCCGAAGATATCAGCGCAACACTTTCGATTACTGAAAAGGAGAAAAGGAAAGCTGCTACCCAACAAGCAAAAAATCTGTTAACTCAGATTAAGGAGAGTGAGGCAAATCTTCAGTCTCTGACCGAGGCCAACACCGACCTGCAGAAAAAACTTGAAGTATCTGAAAGAGCTCGGGAGACTGCTCAAAAGGCTTTGGAGGATGTTGGTGGAAGGGAGGCTGAGAAGGGAAGGCTGCTACATATTGCTCAAGAGAAATTGGCTGAAGCTCAGCAGAAGGTTGTCGAGCTGGAGGGTGTGCAGGGTCGGTTGACAAATTCTGAGAATGAGGTGGCTCGGTTGCAGGGGGAGTTGACAAAGGCTCGTCGGAAAGCTTTGAAACATAAGGTTACTGCCAAGCGGAACCACTTTAATTGGGATCATGCAGTGAATGATTCTTTTGTGAATGCTGTTAAACAATTGTCCCTTATGAATCCGGAGATCCGAGTGTTAGGTGCGAGTCCCAATTTTGGTGTCGACGGTGACCGTATTGTTGACTATGCCCACGAGGATAGGGAGGTGGACTTATCAGTGCCGAATCTCCCCAACCCCTTGGACTTGGAGAATGAAGATGAAGCTGATTTCGATGGGTCGTGCATTGCCCTTTCTGAGGATGAAGAATAGATGTTTATGATGTATTTTCTTCTTTTTTTTGTAATATGAAGTGTAGTATGATCGGTTTGATCAGAATATTGCTTTACTTGTCCTTTGAATTCCTTATGAAATGTTGATGTTTTAATTTCGTCAAGATTTTGCACTGTTCTTTATTTCGTTGTAAACTGTTGTTTAGATTTCGGATCTCCTACCTTTGGCCAAGGTGGGATCCTCGGTCCTCGGCTTACAGAAACCGTTTAGGTTTTTAGCCGGGCATCTACTAAAAGTACTTATGATTGTTTGTTTATAAGTCCCCGTTGGAAGGACGTGTATAAACCCCCAAGTTCGCCTCGGTGGCGAGCCGAGAGGAAATGGTTAGTACGTTAACAGTAAGAAGACAAGATAAATGACTGAAAAAGATATATCTTCATTAAGCTCTCTTTTTTTTGAACTGCTTGCAAACAATAAAAATCAAATGTAACATAAACATAGAAGTGCTTGAAATAAATGACATGTAATTTAAACAACAGAATTTTAAAATCAGGTTTGAAACTTTGCAAGAGTTGTGGTGGGTCTCCATCAGCTGTAGTAAGGTTTAAGCTTGGTAGCATTCCAGGAGTTGTTCAGTTGTTGCTTTGTTAGTGTCTCCAATCTGTATGCCCCCGAGCCAGTTTTTGAGACGACCCTGTAAGGGCCTTCCCAATTCCTTGCCAACTTTCCTTCTTTTGAGTTTTTTAAGCCGATGTCGGCTCGTCTGAGGACCAGATCCCCTACGGTAAAGCTCCTCGGAACCACCCACTTGTTGTATTCTCGGGACTGCCTTTCTTTTGCTTTTTTCTCATGATCAGACGCGAGCGATCGGATCTCCTCGCTGAGAGTCAGCTCTTCTTTCAACAAACCATCGTTCACTTCTACGGGACGTTCGGATACTCGGAAGGTGGGAATCCGAGTTTCAATAGGCAACACAGCCTCACAACCATATGTTAGTCGAAATGGGGTTTCTCCTGTCGAGGTGTGAATGGTCGTTCGTATTGACCATAATACCTCGGGGAGGAGGTCGGCCCATGATCCCTCGGCTTCATACAATCTCTTTTTTATCCCGTCAATGATAACTTTATTTGCTGCTTCTGCCTGTCCGTTCGTCTGCGGGTGTTTGACCGATGAGAAATGGTGGGTAATGTGGAAGTGGTCGACCAGTTCTTGAAAGACCTTGGCTGTGAATTGTGTACCATTGTCGGTCACCAGAGTGTGTGGGACACCGAAACGAGCGATGACCTGTCTAAGAAAGAATTTTTGGATTTTAGTTGAAGAAATTGTGGCCAAAGCCTCGGCTTCGACCCATTTTGTGAAATAATCAATCGCGACCACCACAAAATTTAGCTGCCCCGGAGCTGTTTTGAATTTCCCAATGATGTCCATGCCCCACTGATAGAAGGGCCATGGAGCGATCATTGAGTGTATCTCCGTCGGGGGGCGTTGGAAAATCTTTCCGTGAAGCTGACAGGACTTGCATCTCTTTACATGTTCTGAAGCATCCCTTAGGAGTGTAGGCCAGTAATAGCCTGCTCGGAGTACTTTATGGGCTAGAGCTTTTGCACCTACATGATGGCTCGAGATTCCTTCGCGGACCTCGGCCAGCACGAGATCGGCTTCAGCAGGGTTCAGACACTTCAGCATAGGGGAGTTCATTCCCCGTTTATACAAAGTGTCCCCGATCATGGCATATTGAGCAGCTTGCCTGACTAACTCTTTTCCTTGGGTGGGGTCGGTTGGTAGGACTTGGAATTTGAGATACTGCTTAATGGGGTCCATCCAATCGGTGGTCAGAGATAATGCCAGAACAACACTCGGCTGGTGGACAGTTTCTTGGACTAGGCTTTTGTTGTTTTCCGGGCCTTTAGTGCTAGCGAGCTTGGAGAGAATATCAGCTCGTCCATTGCAAGTCCTAGGGATGTGAGTGATGGAAAACTGAGGAAAAAGATCTGAGAGGGTTTTGACTTGTTCTAGGTATTTTTGGAGAATTGGTTCCTTTGCTTGAAACTCGCCTTTGACCTGAGATACAACCAATTGAGAATCGTTGAAAACTTCAATTTCTGAAGCCCCCATTTGGTGGGCCATCCGCAGACCGGCTATCACCTCCTCATACTCTGCTTGGTTGTTTGAGGTGGGAAACTCAAATTTGAGGGAATACTCTACGCTGATGCCCTCGGCATTTTCAAGGATTATTCCGGCCCCAGCCCCCTTACTATGGCTGGAACCATCAACATAAATCTTCCAAGGTTGGGGCTGGCTGGGATGGTTATGGTCTGATAATTCAGAAACGAAGTCCGCTAGGACCTGGGACTTGAGAGTTCTCTGCGGCTCGTAAGTGACGTCAAACTCTGATAGCTCAACGGACCAAGAGACCATCCTTCCCGCTAAGTCAGGTCGGTGAAGTACCTGCCTTATCGGCTGAGTTGTTTTGACTATAATGGGGTGGTTCTGAAAGTATTACCGGAGTCTCCTGGCAGCAATTACCAAAGCAAAAGCGAGCTTCTCTATTTTGGAGTATCTTATTTCGGGTCCTTGGAGGGCCTTGCTGACAAAGTAGATGGGTCGCTCGGTCCCTGAGTCGTCCTTGACCAGGGCCGAGCTAACAGATGTTTCACTAACAGACAAGTATAAAAACAGTGGTTCCCCCTCCCGAGGACTTGTGAGGACGGGAGGGGCCGAGAGGTATTCCTTGAGCTCAGCAAACGCTTGTTCGCAAGAGTCATTCCAATGAAAAGTTTTGTTTTTTTTGAGAAGTTGGTACCACGGGAGGGCTGCTAGCTACATGTTCCACCTTAGTAAGCATGCCGAAGATATCAGCGCAACACTTTCGATTACTGAAAAGGAGAAAAGGAAAGCTGCTACCCAACAAGCAAAAAATCTGTTAACTCAGATTAAGGAGAGTGAGGCAAATCTTCAGTCTTTGACCGAGGCCAACACCGACCTGCAGAAAAAACTTGAAGTATCTGAAAGAGCTCGGGAGACTGCTCAAAAGGCTTTGGAGGATGTTGGTGGAAGGGAGGCTGAGAAGGGAAGGCTGCTACATATTGCTCAAGAGAAATTGGCTGAAGCTCAGCAGAAGGTTGCTGAGCTGGAGGGTGTGCAGGGTCGGTTGACAAATTCTGAGAATGAGGTGGCTCGATTGCAGGGGGAGTTGACAAAGGCTCGTCGGAAAGCTTTGAAACATAAGGTTACTGCCAAGCGGAACCACTTTAATTGGGATCATGCAGTGAATGATTCTTTTGTGAATGCTGTTAAACAATTGTCCCTTATGAATCCGGGGATCCGAGTGTTAGGTGCGAGTCCCAATTTTGGTGTCGACGGTGACCGTATTATTGACTATGCCCACGAGGATAGGGAGGTGGACTTATCAGTGCCGAATCTCCCCAACCCCTTGGACTTGGAGAATGAAGATGAAGCTGATTTTGATGGGTCGTCCATTGCCCTTTCCGAGGATGAAGAATAGATGTTTATGATGTATTTTCTTCTTTTTTTTGTAATATGAAGTGTAGTATGATCGGTTTGATCAGAATATTGCTTTACTTGTCCTTTGAATTCCTTATGAAATGTTGATGTTTTAATTTCGTCAAGATTTTGCACTATTCTTTATTTCATTGTAAACTGTTGTTTAGATTTCGGATCTCGTACCTTTGGCCAAGGTGGGATCCTCGGTCCTCGGCTTACAGAAACCGTTTAGGTTTTTAGCCGGGCATCTACTAAAAGTACTTGTGATTGTTAGTTTATAAGTCCCCATTGCAAGGACGTGTATAAACCCCCAAGTTCGCCTCGGTGGCGAGCCGAGAGGAAATGGTTAGTACGTTAACAGTAAGAAGACAAGATGAATGACTGAAAAAGATAGATCTTCATTAAGCTCTCTTTTTTTTGAACTGCTTGCAAACAATAAAAATCAAATGTAACATAAACATAGAAGTGCTTGAAATAAATGACATGTAATTTAAACAACAGAATTTTAAAATCAGGTTTGAAACTTTGCAAGAGTTGTGGTGGGTCTCCATCAGCTGTAGTAAGGTTTAAGCTTGGTAGCATTCCAGGAGTTGTTCAGTTGTTGCTTTGTTAGTGTCTCCAATCTGTATGCCCCCGAGCCAGTTTTTGAGACGACCCTGTAAGGGCCTTCCCAATTCCTTGCCAACTTTCCTTCTTTTGAGTTTTTTAAGCCGATGTCGGCTCGTCTGAGGACCAGATCCCCTACGGTAAAGCTCCTCGGAACCACCCACTTGTTGTATTCTCGGGACTGCCTTTCTTTTGCTTTTTTCTCATGATCAGACGCGAGCGATCGGATCTCCTCGCTGAGAGTCAGCTCTTCTTTCAACAAACCATCGTTCACTTCTACGGGACGTTCGGATACTCGGAAGGTGGGAATCCGAGTTTCAATAGGCAACACAGCCTCACAACCATATGTTAGTCGAAATGGGGTTTCTCCTGTCGAGGTGTAAATGGTCATTCTTATTGACCATAATACCTCGGGGAGGAGGTCGGCCCATGATCCCTCGGCTTCATACAATCTCTTTTTTATCCCGTCAATGATAACTTTATTTGCTGCTTCTGCCTGTCCGTTCGTCTGCGGGTGTTCGACCGATGAGAAATGGTGGGTAATGTGGAAGTGGTCGACCAGTTCTTGAAAGACCTTGGCTGTGAATTGTGTACCATTGTCAGTCACCAGAGTGTGTGGGACACCGAAACGAGCGATGACCTGTCTAAGAAAGAATTTTTGGATTTTAGCTGAAGAAATTGTGGCCAAAGCCTCGGCTTCGACCCATTTTGTGAAATAATCAATCGCGACCACCACAAACTTTAGCTGCCCCGGAGCTGTTTTGAATTTCCCAATGATGTCCATGCCCCACTGATAGAAGGGCCATGGAGCGATCATTGAGTGTATCTCCGTCGGGGGGCGTTGGAAAATCTTTCCGTGAAGCTGACAGGACTTGCATCTCTTTACATGTTCTGAAGCATCCCTTAGGAGTGTAGGCCAGTAATAGCCTGCTCGGAGTACTTTATGGGCTAGAGCTTTTGCACCTACATGATGGCTCGAGATTCCTTCGTGGACCTCGGCCAGCACGAGATCGGCTTCAGCAGGGTTCAGACACTTCAGCATAGGGGAGTTCATTCCCCGTTTATACAAAGTGTCCCCGATCATGGCATATTGAGCAGCTTGCCTGACTAACTCTTTTCCTTGGGTGGGGTCGGTTGGTAGGACTTGGAATTTGAGATACTGCTTAATGGGGTCCATCCAATCGGTGGTCAGAGATAATGCCAGAACAACACTCGGCTGGTGGACAGTTTCTTGGACTAGGCTTTTGTTGTTTTCCGGGCCTTTAGTGCTAGCGAGCTTGGAGAGAATATCAGCTCGTCCATTGCAGGTCCTAGGGATGTGAGTGATGGAAAACTGAGGAAAAAGATCTGAGAGGGTTTTGACTTGTTCTAGGTATTTTTGGAGAATTGGTTCCTTTGCTTGAAACTCGCCTTTGACCTGAGATACAACCAATTGAGAATCGTTGAAAACTTCAATTTCTGAAGCCCCCATTTGGTGGGCCATCCGCAGACCGGCTATCACCGCCTCATACTCTGCTTGGTTGTTTGAGGTGGGAAACTCAAATTTGAGGGAATACTCTACGCTGATGCCCTCGGCATTTTCAAGGATTATTCCGGCCCCAGCCCCCTTACTGTGGCTGGAACCATCAACATAAATCTTCCAAGGTTGGGGCTGGCTGGGATGGTTATGGTCTGATAATTCTGAAACGAAGTCCGCTAGGACCTGGGACTTGAGAGTTCTCTGCGGCTCGTAAGTGACGTCAAACTCTGATAGCTCAACGGACCAAGAGACCATCCTTCCCGCTAAGTCAGGTCGGTGAAGTACCTGCCTTATCGGCTGAGTTGTTTTGACTATAATGGGGTGGTTCTGAAAGTATTACCGGAGTCTCCTGGCAGCAATTACCAAAGCAAAAGCGAGCTTCTCTATTTTGGAGTATCTTATTTCGGGTCCTTGGAGGGCCTTGCTGACAAAGTAGATGGGTCGCTCGGTCCCTGAGTCGTCTGTGAATTCAATGCTCCTAATTATGTGGATTATGTTTTGATGATGACAAAATAATTAACAAATCATGCCTTGAAGATATTGCAACATCAACATCAACAAGAAGTCAAGAAAAGAAGACAAGTGCCCAATCATTCTCAATCAAATATTAATTGTAAATTTCTAATTTATGTTGAGAGTGGTTGAGAGTGGGTAGAAATAGTTAGTCTCTTCTAGGAATAAATTTTTATATGTTTATTAAGTTGAGATTGACCAAAAATTAATACTTGAGAGGAAAAATAAAATTGAAAAATAATTTTTCCCATATCTGATCAAAATACTCGAGTATTTTGATAAAAACTCGAATATTTGTGCCAGGTCAGCAATTATGACCGTTAGTCTTGTTCGTGCACCAATTCACTCGTGACCGACCAAAAAGACTCGAGTATTTACCAAAAGACTCGAGTATTTTTGTCCAGTCAGCAAAAATGAACGTTGGAGAGACTAAAAAAAAACTCAATTGAGGGCATTTGAGTCTCATCCAACCCCAAGAGAGTATTCTGAACCTTATTGTAAAATTGCTCTTTGAATTTGTGCAAGAACAAACAAGACAACAACACATTATTGATCACAAGCTTTCATAATTTCCTTTTCTCAAGTGTTAATTCCCAAAAAGCTCAACTTCTCACTCATATTGTCATTTTATTCCAAGTTGAGTTTTAGGCCTCAATTCTTACATTGAGCTGTGCTTATTTGTGCTAATCCATTGTGAGATTAGTAATACACATACAAAAAGCTTGATTATTCAAAGTCTTGGATTGTTCCCAAGCAAACCCTAAGTGGCTTAGGGTGTTGGAAGTCTTGAGAGGTTCTCAAGCACAAGACTAGGAGGTTCCTAGCCCGGTGGAGTTTCTTGAAGGGAGTTCAAGGAAGCTTTGTGAAGAGTTCTTCAATCACCGGAATCAAATTGGGGTAGAAATCAAGAGTTTGGTACACTCTTGAAGGGTTAGGTTGAGTGAGGCCATTCTCAAGCAATCCTTTGTAATTTCTAACAATTTGATTATTAGTAGAAACTCCTAAGTGATTAGGAGGACTGGATGTAGCTCATTGTTGGAGTGAACCAGGATAAAATTGCTTGAGTGTTGGTTTATTGCTTTTAATCTACTTTCTAGCTCAATAGACTTAAGTCATTTCAATCAATTAGGATTTATACAATTAGGTAGCAAGTTCAAGGAATCTTTGTGTTTAAAAGTTATTTAGATTGCTTGCTATTCTGTTGGATAAGTTCCTGTTTATTATTGAATTGATTTGAGTTAAATTGCTGAATTTTCGTTTCTGGTTTTTCTGCTATCTGATAAGAAAAACTCGAGTATTTCAGAAAAGACTCGAGTTGTTCATCACTGAAAAACTTGAGTATTTCACAAAAGACTCGAGTCTTTTGTGTCTGATTCCAGAAAATTCAGTCTTAGCTCCATTCTTCAATTATCAATCGAAATATTTGGTATTAGTGCTTCAAAATACTATTCACCCCCCCTCTAGTATTTGCTTAGCCCGCTTGTTGGTTTCCAACAAGTGGTATCAGAGCTCGGTCGAAAGATCGAGTGTAACAACTTTTTCGAAAAAGATCCTTTTGGAAACTAAATGGGCTCTAGCAATAACTTTGGTGGAGAAGGAGCTTCAATAAACCGTCCTCCACTATTTAATGGTGAAGGATATGTTTATTGGAAAACTCGCATGAAAGTTTTTATTGAAGCAATTGATATGGATATTTGGGATGCAATTGAAAATGGTCCTTTCATTCCCAAAAAGAAAATAAATGATGAAATTGTTGAAATTCCAAGGAGTAGTTGGAATGATGATGAAAAGAGAAAAGTTTCATTTGATTTAAAAGCTAAAAACATCATCTTTTCGGCTTTATCCCATGATGAATTTTATAGAGTTTCCCAATGTAAATCGGCAAAAGAAATGTGGGATACTTTGCAAGTCACACATGAGGGAACAAGTGAGGTTAGAGATGCAAGATTGAATTCTCTAACTCACGAATATGAATTGTTCCACATGTTGCCAAATGAATCCATTAGTGACTTGCAAAAGCGATTCTCTCACATTGTTAATCATTTGATTTCCTTGGGAAAAGTATTTCGCAATGGTGAAACTACTAACAAAATTCTAAGATGTCTTGATAGGAGTTGGCAACCCAAGGTAACCGCCATCAAGGAATCAAGAGACATAAATAGCATGGACTTAGCCACTTTGTTTGGCAAACTCCAAGAGCATGAGATGGAACTTACAAGACTTGGGATGCATGAGGAATCGGACAAAAAGAAAAAGAGCATAGCACTCAAAGCTTCAACCAAAGCTACAAAAGAAGTTGAAGAATGCTCTACAAGTGGAGATTCCGATGGTGAATCAAATCAAGAAGAATTTGGGATGTTTGTGAAAAGATTCAACAAATTTTTCAAAGGGAAGAAAGGTGGATCTTCATCCAATTTCAAGAGAACCAAAGACTCCAAACAAAGAGAAAAGAGTACCAACGATGGAGTTAAGTGTCATGAATGTGGTGGGGTTGGTCACATAAGAATGGAATGTGCCACATTCTTGAAGAAGAATGATAAGAAGACCCAAGAGACCAAAGGGAAGCGTGCATACATTGTTTGGGATGCACCGGAGAAGAGCAATGAATCATCTTCAAGTAGCTCCGGTGATGAAAATGCAAACCTTTGTCTCATGGCCAAGAACAATCATGAGTCCTCATCAAGAGCTAATCATGGCATGAGTGAAAGTGATGATGAGGTAACCTCTAGCTCTTCTTGTTCATCTTCAAACTCCATTTCATATGATGATTTGCAAGAAGCTTACAATGAAATGTTAATTCAATTTAAAAGGCTTGCTAAAATTAATAAGGAAAAAGGAAAGAAAATTTTGGAGTTTCAACATGAAATTGATGAATTGCAAAAATCTATAAATGAGTTGAAACTTCAAAATGAATCCTTGGAACTTATTAATTCTAGTCATCAAAGTGATTGTGCAAATCATGAGGAAATTATCACTTCATGTGAGAGATGTGATGAACTTGAAAAAGAAGTGAAAGAGTTGAAAAACAAACTCACAATCTCACATAGTGATAGAAACCTCAACCGGTTGTTGAACTCTCAAAGACATAATCACAACAAAACCGGTTTAGGATATGTTCATAAAAAGGGCAAAAAGTACAAGGTGGTTGGAACATTTTCTAAGAAAAACTCATCAAAGAGACCAACTTGTACTTATTGTGGAAAAGTTGGACATATCAACATTGAGTGCCACATTAAGAAGTTTGAAATGAAAAAGGGCACTTATATGTGGATTAAGAAGGGAGAAAGTCCCAACACTAACCCTAAGGGACCCAACATTGTTTGGGTACCCAAAGTGAAAAAGTGATTTCATTTTGTAGGTGTGTCTTCGAACGGGAAAACAATTGTGGTATCTTGATAGTGGATGTTCGAAGCACATGACGGGAGATAAGCGGCACTTCATTGAGCTTACTCCAAAGGAAAAGGGTTATGTCACTTATGGGGACAACAACAAAGGCAAAATCCTTGGTATTGGTAAAATCGGAAACTCTTCAAACTTGAGTATTGATAATGTGCTCTATGTTCAAGGATTAGAACATAATCTCTTGAGCATAAGCCAATTATGTGATATTGGCAATCATGTAGTTTTTACCTCTACCCATTGCCTCATTAAAAGTGACAAAGATGAATCAATCAAATTTGTTGGTAGAAGGTCAAATAATACTTACTTAGTTGATTTGAACAAAGTCACTTCTTTGGTCTCTACTTGTTTAGTGAGCAAAGAAAATGACACTTGGTTATGGCATCGTAGGACCGCTCATATAAATGTAAACCAACTGAAGAAAATTCAATCTAAAGATCTAGTAGTTGGTTTACCAAAGCTAAATTTTTCTATTGAAGGTGTTTGTTCCCCTTGCAAGAAATGTAAACAAACTAAAAACACCTTTGGATCAAAAATGGTTATGTCCACATCAAGGCCATTAGAAATGCTTCATATGGACTTGTTTGGACCATCACAAATAAAAAGCTTTGGTGGCAACTATTATGCATTGGTGATTGTTGATGACTTCTCTAGGTTTACTTGGACTTTATTTTTTAACTACTAAGAGTGAGACCTACAAATCTTTTAAACATCATGTCAAACTTTTGCAAAACCAAGTAAATCAAAAAGTAATTATTATTCGTACCGATCATGGTGGAGAATTTGAAAACCACAAATTTGATAGATTTTGTGCTAAAAATGGTATTGAGCACCAATTCTCCGCACCAAGAACTCCGGAACAAAACGGAGTGGTAGAGCGGAAAAATAGGGTGCTAGAGGAACTTGCTAGAACCATGTTAAATGATTCTCAAGTACCTCAATATTTTTGGGCCGATGCCGTCAATACGGCTTGTTATGTTTTAAATCGTATTTTGATAAGGCCCTCTTTGGATAAAACCCCCTATGAACTTTACAAGGGAAGAAAGCCAAATATATCTCATTTTCATGTCTTCGGATGCCAAGTTTTTGTTTTAAATAATGGAAAAGAACACATTGGCAAGTTTGATTCCAAATCCGATGAAGGCATATTTTTAGGCTATTCTTCTCATAGTAAAGCTTATATAATTTTCAATAAAAGAACTTTAACTATCGAGGAATCAATTCATGTGGTTTTTAATGAGTCTTCAAAAGAAGATAGTGTTTTATGTGATGCTAGTGAAGATGGCATTGTCTTTTCAAAAGAAGAAAAAGAGAGAGAGAATTCAAAAGTTGATGAAGGAGAAGTAAGGGAAGAACTTCCTCCAACTTGGAAATCGGTCAAGGCTCATCCTATAGACAAAGTCATAGGAGATATGTCAAAGGGAGTACTTACTCGTAGGTCTATTCAAAACATTTGCCACTATGTCTCATTTGTTTCTCAAATTGAACCCGATTCAATTAAAAAGGCCATTGAGGATGATCATTGGGTTCTTGCTATGAAAGAAGAATTAAACCAATTTGAAAGAAATGAAGTTTAGGATCTAGTCCCTAAACCCGATGATCATACCATAATTGGTACTAAATGGATTTATAGAAACAAACTTGATGAATCCGGGTTGATTATAAGAAACAAAGCTAGACTAGTAGCTCAAGGGTACAACCAAGAGGAAGGTATCGATTATGATGAGACCTTTGCTCCGGTTGCACGTCTTGAAGCAATCCGAATTTTACTTGCTTATGCTTCAATCATGAAATTCACTTTATATCAAATGGATGTTAAAAGTGCTTTCTTGAATGGGTTTATAAATGAAGAAGTGTATGTCAAACAACCCCCCGGTTTTGAAAATAGTGAATTTCCAAACCATGTTTATAAATTGAAAAAGGCACTCTATGGATTGAAACAAGCTCCTAGAGCTTGGTATGATCGATTGAGTTCCTTTCTATTAGAAAACAAGTTTCAAAGAGGGAAGGTTGATAATACACTATTTATTTATAAAACCAAGGATGACATTTTGTTAGTACAAATCTATGTTGATGATATCATTTTCGGTGCTACTAACGTGTCTCTTTGTAGAAAGTTTTCAAATTTGATGAAAAAGGAATTTGAAATGTCAATGATGGGAGAACTCAAGTTCTTCCTAGGCTTACAAATAAAGCAAGTCAAGGAGGGGATATTTGTGCATTAAGGGAAATATTGCAAAGAGCTCCTTGAGAAATTCGGATTGGACAAGTGCAAGGAAGCCTACACTCCAATGAGCACATCATGCTACCTAGACAAGGATGAACAAGGTACACCGGTTGATGTTAGTAAGTATAGGGGTATGATAGGTAGTCTCCTATATCTCACTGCATCTAGACCGGATATTATGTTTAGTGTATGCATGTGTGCTAGATTTCAAGCTAATCCTAAAGAATCTCACCTATCCGCAGTTAAACATATATTTAAGTATCTAAAAGGAACAATTAACACTGGTTTATGGTATCCTGCTGATGCCAATCTTTGTTTAGTTGGTTACTCGGATTCCGACTTCGCGGGATGCAAGCTTGATCGCAAAAGCACCAGTGGTACTTGCCATTTCTTGGGAAGTTCATTGGTGTCATGGTTTTCTAAAAAGCAAGCTTGTGTCGCTCTTTCTACCGCCGAAGCGGAATATATCGCAGCCGGTAGTTGTTGTGCTCAACTGTTATGGATGAAACAACAATTATCGGATTTTGGTTTGAAACTTGAAAATATTCCGATTAGATGCGATAACACGAGTGCAATCAATTTGACTAAGAATCCGGTGTATCACTCAAGAACTAAACACATTGAAATAAGACATCACTTTTTAAGAGATCATGTACAAAAGGGTGATTGCACAATTGAATTTGTCAGTACCACAAATCAATTAGCTGACATTTTTACAAAACCTCTACCAAGGGACACCTTTTATCATATTAGGAGAGAACTTGGTATTTTAGATGAAGCTAATATAGGCTAATTGCATTGTGTGCCATTTTTTTTGAAAAATCACCATATTAGTCTTACTCTAATGTGTTATTGATTCTTAGTTAAATTGTTCTTGATGATATTTGAAATTGTATATGTTAATTGTGTGTGATTCTGTACTGTATTCCAAGTTGGTAGTGAAGCATTTGTATTTGATTTGTGTTTGGTCTTTTAAAACTGTGTTTTTACTTTCTGTTCTGTCAAAATACTCGAGTTTTTCCAAAAACACTCGAGTATTTTAATTCAAAATTAAATCAGTTTTAAATTGAAAAAGTTTTTAATTAGGGTCTGATAAAAATACTCGAGTGTTTCTCAAAACACTCGAGTCTTTATTAAAATACTCGAGTGTTTTGAAAAACACTCGAGTCTTTCGAAACCCCCAATTTTTGAACTTTCAGACCAAACTCGAGTATTTTCCAAAAACTCGAGTATTTTGCGTTTTCCTGAAATTTGAACTTTCGGACCAAACTCGAGTTTTTCAATTTTTACTCGACTTTTCTGGGGAAATCTGGGCTGAGTCACGACCGACTCGAATATATTTTCAAAAACTCGAGTATATCCTAAAGAACAACTCTAGTATTTATGAATATATTCGAGTATTTTGAACTGTTTATATATACTCTCAGACACAAGTTTTTTGCGACCCTCTTCTCTCTCGGTTTTCTCATATCTCTCTCCTCAAAACTCAGATTTTCCTCAAAGTTTTGTCAAATCTTACTAGTTTTTCATCCTCTAAACTCTTCTCTCGGTTTTATCCTCCTCCAGATGCTCCAGCTCCTTCGATGTTTTGATGATGTTGACCTTTGGATTCTATCTTAGTTTTCATTCTGTTTTTATCATGTTGGTCTTTGTTACATTTTCTGTATTTTGAGAACTTGGTGTTTTGAGACTTTGGGTTTATTATTGCACCTTTGATTTGGACCTTTTATGATGTTTTTATGTTAATGAATTTGGTCTTCATTATGATGTTTGTGCAAAGCTTCAGGGGGAGCTCTTTATCGTTATTATATCTCCGTTTTATTTGCATAGTTGGTTATGGGGTTTTCCAATTATGCACCTCTCCTCCCTTGATCTTTTTCTAAATTGTTACATCTTTTTGGCGTATGACAAAAAGGGGGAGAGATATTACACTTGTCTTGTCTTGATATTGTTGCACCTAAAATCTCTAATTATGGTATATACTCTGATAATTGTTAAATTCTCTAATACCATAGGCTTGGTGCTAAAATTAAATTGTCATAACATCTTGCTCAAGCTGAATTTTTAGATAGGTGAAAAGTATCATATAGTGAGGGGGAGTTGCATCTCCAAGTGGATCAAGCTTAACAAATGGATCAAGTGTTAATTATTTTGTCATCACCAAAAAGGGGGAGATTGTGAATTCAATGCTCCTAATTATGTGGATTATGTTTTGATGATGACAAAATAATTAACAAATCATGCCTTGAAGATATTGCAACATCAACATCAACAAGAAGTCAAGAAAAGAAGACAAGTGCCCAATCATTCTCAATCAAATATTAATTGTAAATTTCTAATTTATGTTGAGAGTGGTTGAGAGTGGGTAGAAATAGTTAGTCTCTTCTAGGAATAAATTTTTATATGTTTATTAAGTTGAGATTGACCAAAAATTAATACTTGAGAGGAAAAATAAAATTGAAAAATAATTTTTCCCATATCTGATCAAAATACTCGAGTATTTTGATAAAAACTCGAGTATTTGTGCCAGGTCAGCAATTATGACCGTTAGTCTTGTTCGTGCACCAATTCACTCGTGACCGACCAAAAAGACTCGAGTATTTACCAAAAGACTCGAGTATTTTTGTCCAGTCAGCAAAAATGAACGTTGGAGAGACTCAAAAAAAACTCAATTGAGGGCATTTGAGTCTCATCCAACCCCAAGAGAGTATTCTGAACCTTATTGTAAAATTGCTCTTTGAATTTGTGCAAGAACAAACAAGACAACAACACATTATTGATCACAAGCTTTCATAATTTCCTTTTCTCAAGTGTTAATTCCCAAAAAGCTCAACTTCTCACTCATATTGTCATTTTATTCCAAGTTGAGTTTTAGGCCTCAATTCTTACATTGAGCTGTGCTTATTTGTGCTAATCCATTGTGAGATTAGTAATACACATACAAAAAGCTTGATTATTCAAAGTCTTGGATTGTTCCCAAGCAAACCCTAAGTGGCTTAGGGTGTTGGAAGTCTTGAGAGGTTCTCAAGCACAAGACTAGGAGGTTCCTAGCTCGGTGGAGTTTCTTGAAGGGAGTTCAAGGAAGCTTTGTGAAGAGTTCTTCAATCACCGGAATCAAATTGGGGTAGAAATCAAGAGTTTGGTACACTCTTGAAGGGTTAGGTTGAGTGAGGCCATTCTCAAGCAATCCTTTGTAATTTCTAACAATTTGATTATTAGTAGAAACTCCTAAGTGATTAGGAGGACTGGATGTAGGTCATTGTTGGAGTGAACCAGGATAAAATTGCTTGAGTGTTGGTTTATTTCTTTTAATCTACTTTCTAGCTCAATAGACTTAAGTCATTTCAATCAATTAGGATTTATACAATTAGGTAGCAAGTTCAAGGAATCTTTGTGTTTAAAAGTTATTTAGATTGCTTGCTATTCTGTTGGATAAGTTCATGTTTATTATTGAATTGATTTGAGTTAAATTGCTGAATTTTCGTTTCTGGTTTTTCTGCTATCTGATAAGAAAAACTCGAGTATTTCAGAAAAGACTCGAGTTGTTCATCACTGAAAAACTCGAGTATTTCACAAAAGACTTGAGTCTTTTGCGTCTGATTCTAGAAAATTCAGTCTTAGCTCCATTCTTCAATTATCAATCGAAATATTTGGTATTAGTGCTTCAAAATACTATTCACCCCCCCTCTAGTATTTGCTTAGCCCGCTTGTTGGTTTCCAACATCGTCCTTGACCAGGGCCGAGCTAACAGATGTTTCACTAACAGACAAGTATAAAAACAGTGGTTCCCCCTCCCGAGGACTTGTGAGGACGGGAGGGGCCGAGAGGTATTCCTTGAGCTCAGCAAACGCTTGTTCGCAAGAGTCATTCCAATGAAAAGTTTTGTTTTTTCTGAGAAGTTGGTACCATGGGAGGGCTGCTAGCTACATGTTCCACCTTAGTAAGCATGCCGAAGATATCAGCGCAACACTTTCGATTACTAAAAAGGAGAAAAGGAAAGCTGCTACCCAACAAGCAAAAAATCTGTTAACTCAGATTAAGAAGAGTGAGGCAAATCTTCAGTCTCTGACCGAGGCCAACACCGACCTGCAGAAAAAACTTGAAGTATCTGAAAGAGCTCGGGAGACTGCTCAAAAGGCTTTGGAGGATGTTGGTGGAAGGGAGGCTGAGAAGGGAAGGCTGCCACATATTGCTCAAGAGAAATTGGCTGAAGCTCAGCAGAAGGTTGCCGAGCTGGAGGGTGTGCAGGGTCGGTTGACAAATTCTGAGAATGAGGTGGCTCGGTTGCAGGGGGAGTTGACAAAGGCTCGTCGGAAAGCTTTGAAACATAAGGTTACTGCCAAGCGGAACCACTTTAATTGGGATCATGCAGTGAATGATTCTTTTGTGAATGCTGTTAAACAATTGTCCCTTATGAATCCGGGGATCCGAGTGTAAGGTGCGAGTCCCAATTTTGGTGTCGACGGTGACCGTATTGTTGACTATGCCCACGAGGATAGGGAGGTGGACTTATCAGTGCCGAATCTCCCCAACCCCTTGGACTTGGAGAATGAAGATGAAGCTGATTTCGATGGGTCGTCCATTGCCCTTTCCGAGGATGAAGAATAGATGTTTATGATGTATTTTCTTCTTTTTTTTGTAATATGAAGTGTAGTATGATCGGTTTGATCAGAATATTGCTTTACTTGTCCTTTGAATTCCTTATGAAATGTTGATGTTTTAATTTCGTCAAGATTTTGCATTGTTCTTTATTTCGTTGTAAACTGTTGTTTAGATTTCGGATCTCCTACCTTTGGCCAAGGTGGGATCCTCGGTCCTCGGCTTACAGAAACCGTTTAGGTTTTTAGCCGGGCATCTACTAAAAGTACTTGTGATTGTTTGTTTATAAGTCCCCGTTGGAAGGACGTGTATAAACCCCCAAGTTCGCCTCGGTGGCGAGCCGAGAGGAAATGGTTAGTACGTTAACAGTAAGAAGACAAGATAAATGACTGAAAAAGATATATCTTCATTAAGCTCTCTTTTTTTTGAACTGCTTGCAAACAATAAAAATCAAATGTAACATAAACATAGAAGTGCTTGAAATAAATGACATGTAATTTAAACAACAGAATTTTAAAATCAGGTTTGAAACTTTGCAAGAGTTGTGGTGGGTCTCCATCAGCTGTAGTAAGGTTTAAGCTTGGTAGCATTCCAGGAGTTGTTCAGTTGTTGCTTTGTTAGTGTCTCCAATCTGTATGCCCCCGAGCCAGTTTTTGAGACGACCCTGTAAGGGCCTTCCCAATTCCTTGCCAACTTTCCTTCTTTTGAGTTTTTTAAGCCGATGTCGACTCGTCTGAGGACCAGATCCCCTACGGTAAAGCTCCTCGGAACCACCCACTTGTTGTATTCTCGGGACTGCCTTTCTTTTGCTTTTTTCTCATGATCAGACGCGAGCGATCGGATCTCCTCGCTGAGAGTCAGCTCTTCTTTCAACAAACCATCGTTCACTTCTACGGGACGTTCGGATACTCGGAAGGTGGGAATCCGAGTTTCAATAGGCAACACAGCCTCACAACCATATGTTAGTCGAAATGGGAAATGGTGGGTAATGTGGAAGTGGTCGACCAGTTCTTGAAAGACCTTGGTTGTGAATTGTGTACCATTGTCGGTCACCAGAGTGTGTGGGACACCGAAAAGAGCGATGACCTGTCTAAGAAAGAATTTTTGGATTTTAGCTGAAGAAATTGTGGCCAAAGCCTCGGCTTCGACCCATTTTGTGAAATAATCAATCGCGACCACCACAAACTTTAGCTGCCCCGGAGCTGTTTTGAATTTCCCAATGATGTCCATGCCCCACTGATAGAAGGGCCATGGAGCGATCATTGAGTGTATCTCTGTCGGGGGGCGTTGGAAAATCTTTCCGTGAAGCTGACAGGACTTGCATCTCTTTACATGTTCTGAAGCATCGCTTAGGAGTGTAGGCCAGTAATAGCCTGCTCGGAGTACTTTACGGGCTAGAGCTTTTTCACCTACATGATGGCTCGAGATTCCTTCGTGGACCTCGGCCAACACGAGATCAGCTTCAGCAGGGTTCAGACACTTCAGCATAGGGGATTCCATTCCACGTTTATACAAAGTGTCCCCGATCATGGCATATTGAGCAGCTTGCCTGACTAACTTTTTTCCTTGGTGGGGTCGGTTGGTAGGACTTGGAATTTGAGATACTGCTTAATGGGGTCCATCCAATCGGTGGTCAGAGATAATGCCAGAACAACACTCGGCTGGTGGACAGTTTCTTGGACTAGGCTTTTGTTGTTTTCCGGGCCTTTAGTGCTAGCGAGCTTGGAGAGAATATCAGCTCGTCCATTGCAGGTCCTAGGGATGTGAGTGATGGAAAACTGAGGAAAAAGATCTGAGAGGGTTTTGACTTGTTATAGGTATTTTTGGAGAATTGGTTCCTTTGCTTGAAACTCGCCTTTGACCTGAGATACAACCAATTGAGAATCGCTGAAAACTTCAATTTCTGAAGCCCCCATTTGGTGGGCCATCCGCAGACCGGCTATCACCGCCTCATACTCTGCTTGGTTGTTTGAGGTGGGAAACTCAAATTTGAGGGAATACTCTATGCTGATGCCCTCAGCATTTTCAAGGATTATTCCGGCCCCAGCCCCCTTACTGTGGCTGGAACCATTAACATAAATCTTCCAAGGTTGGGACTGGCTGGGATGGTTATGGTCTGATAATTCTGAAGCGAAGTCCGCTAGGACCTGGGACTTGAGAGTTCTCTGCGGCTCGTAAGTGACGTCAAACTCTGATAGCTCAACGGACCAAGAGACCATCCTTCCCGCTAAGTCAGGTCGGTGAAGTACCTGCCTTATCGGCTGAGTTGTTTTGACTATAATGGGGTGGTTCTGAAAGTATTGCCGGAGTCTCCTGGCAGCAATTACCAAAGCAAAAGCGAGCTTCTCTATTTTGGAGTATCTTATTTTGGGTCCTTGGAGGGCCTTGCTGACAAAGTAGATGGGTCGCTCGGTCCCTGAGTCGTCCTTGACCAGGGCCGAGCTAACAGATGTTTCACTAACAGACAAGTATAAAAACAGTGGTTCCCCCTCCCGAGGACTTGTGAGGACGGGAGAGGCCGAGAGGTATTCCTTGAGCTCAGCAAACGCTTGTTCGCAAGATTCATTCCAATGAAAAGTTTTGTTTTTTCTGAGAAGTTGGTACCACGGGAGGGCTTTTTTAGCTGCTTGAGGGAGGAATCTTGAGAGGGCTGCCATCCGACCAGTCAGCCTCTGGACCTCCTTCACATTAGACGGGCTATGCATGTTCAGAATAGCTTGGCATTTCTCTGGGTTGGCCTCGATGCCCCTCTCTGTGAGCATGAAACCTAAAAAGGCCCCAGCCGGAACCCCGAAGGTGCACTTATCGGGGTTCAGGCGCATGTTGTACCTTCTGATTCTTTCCAGTATGGCTGCTAAGTCCTGAGGATGATCTTCCTTTTTCTTGCTCTTGGCTATCATATCATCAATGTACACCTCAAGAGTAGGACCAATCAAACCCGAGAAGACCTTGTTCATCATCCGCTGGTAGGTTGCGCCAGCGTTTTTCAATCCGAAAGGCATTACCGTGTAGCAATAAGTAGCCCTTTCGGAGATGAAGGCCGTTTTATCCTGATCAGGAGGGTACATCGGGATTTGGTTGTACCCCGAGTATGCATCCATAAAGGAGAGGAGTTGGTAGCCAGCTGAGTTGTCCACAAGTTTGTCTATAATGGGGAGGGGGTATTGGTCTTTTGGGCAAGCTTTATTCAAGTCGGTGTAGTCGACGCACATGCGCCACTTCCCGTTTGATTTTTTGACCAATACTGTGTTTGAAAGCCACTCGGAGTAGTTGACCTCTCGGATGAATCCGGCGGCGAGGAGCTCAGCCACTTTTTCTTCAATCACTGCAGCTTTCTCCGTGCCTACTCTTCTCTTTTTCTGGGCAACTGGCTTGGCGGTCGGGTGAACGCTAAGACGATGACAAATTAGGTTTGGATCAATCCTTGGCATATCAGCCGAGGTCCATGCAAAAAGGTCTTTGTTTTTCTTTAGAAGTTCGAGCACCTCTGCTCGTATTGTCTCCGAAAGGTTGGTCCTTAGCTTCACCTTCCTGCTCGGGAGCTCTTCATCTAACACAATGAATTCCCACTCACCTTGTGGGGTTGGTCTTGTATCATCCAACTCGGATCTGACATCCAAGTCTGTCAAAAGTACATTTCCTTTATTCAAACATAACTTTGGCTGAGTTTCTTCAGGGCTTTTGAGTTTTGCTAAACTAGCATTGTAGCATAGTCTAGCTTTTTCCTTCTCGGCTCGGATAGCAACAACGGTTCCGTCTGAGCCTTCAAATTTCATGGCCAGATGAACGGTTAAGACGACCGCACCGAAAGCCTGTAGGCATGTTCTGCCGAGGATGGCATTATATGCTGATGGGCAATCGACCACAAGAAACTTGATTATCTCAGTCCTCACCGAGGGGTGGTTCCCAAGTGTTACCGGTAGTTGGATGTGTCCTTTAGGAACCACTGCGTCCCCTGTAAAGCTGATTAACTTTCCCTCGAATGGGGTTAGGTCGGAAGTTTTTAACCTTAAGGCTTCAAAAAGGTTCAAGAACATGATGTCTGCCGAACTGCCTTGGTCGACGAATATCCTGGCAACCTCATAGTTGCCGACCAAGGCAGTAATGACCATTGGGTCGTTGTGACCTGGGATGATCCCTTCTAAATCTTCATAAAAAAAACAGATCGGTACACTTTTTGTGGTTCTTTTTCGGATCGGGTGGTCACGGATGGCGAGCACTTGATTGATGTATTTTTTCCTGTCGGATCTCTTTTCTCCTTCCCTCGCGAAACCTCCTGCTATGGTGTTGACTCTAAGGTTTTGCGGGGATTGGTCTGTAGTTGCTTCTACCATGGCTACTCTCTGTGGATCAGATGGTTGCTGACTGGTGTTATGGTTGGCTTCTCTGGTTGGAGGTCGGATGTTTCTGTCTGGGGAGGGGGTTCTTCTTCGAGCATGTCGGTTGAGTGCCTCCCTGACATACTGTTGTAACTTTCCATCTCTAATTAGTTGCTCGATGACATCCCTTAGCCAAGTGCACTCATCTGTAGTATGCCCGTATCCCCTATGATACGAGCAGAACTTGGAACGGTCTTGGCGCTGACTTCTTTTTAAGGGGGGAGGTCTTTCTACCATTCGAAGGTCGGTTTGCATTGTTTCCTGCAGTATCTGACTTCTTGGGACCGTGAGGGGAGTGTACTTCTCGAATTTTGCTCAGGGAGTACTGAACCTTCTGCCCCCTCTGGGTCCTCTTCTTTGTTCCTCCCTCCTGTCATCTCTTCTGTCATCTCTTCTACCATCTCTTCTTGACTTTCCCTGAGAAGAAGGTTCCCCTCGCTCACCTCTTTCCCTGTTTCTCTGCCATTTGCTGAATTCCTCCAAATTTATGAACTTGGTGGAACGATGTCTTAACTCCGCCATATCCCTCGGCGGTTTTCCCACTAATGAGTTTTTGAAGTCTCCATTCCGAAGTCCCTGAGTAAAAAGGAAGACCGAGAAGCTCGGTTCAAGGTTTGGGACGGATCCTGCCTCGGAATGGAAACGGGACAGATACTCTCTCAAGGGTTCTTCGGGTTGTTGCATGACACCTGCTAGTACGTGGTCGGACTTTGGCTGGATGCAGCTAGCAGTATATCTGTTCAGGAAAACTCTCTTCATTTCTGCCCAGGAGTTGACAGAGTTCCTAGGCAGGGCCGAGTACCACCTTAAAACAGGTGGTTGCAGAGTCATAGAAAAGGCTCGGCACTTCATCAGGTCTCCTCCATCATAAAAGTTCATAGCACCTTCAAAAGATAAAATGTGTTCCAAAGGGTCGGTTAACCCGTTATATTTCGCTACACTGGTGGGGCCGAGGAATGCGGAGGGTGTCTCATAAGCCATGATTCGCGGAGTGAAGGGGTGGCCCGGGTGAGCGCTATCATCGGTCTCATAATTGGCTACAAGGGCTGGATTTAGTGGAGGTGGCGGGGAAGGGCGATGGGGCCTTAAGGATCCTGGGCTGGTATGGTTACCGGGGTTGTTTCTACTGCCCGCACAGCAACCGCCTGCATGTGGATCTGCTGGAGCTCTGCTATGGCCCTTCCCTGCTGCTCCAACATTTGGGCTTGTTGTTTGATTATTTCCTCAAGCTGGGTTTCCCTTCGGCCTTGGGAGTGTCCCCTTTCTTCGCTGGAGACACGGGCGTCAAAAGAGCGGCCGGAGCCGTGGTTTGGTACATGATTGGGGGGGTTGGGGTTTGTTTGCCTAGAATGAACGGTGTATGGACCACTGTGAGTTCGGGCTGGTACTGAGTGGTGGCTGCGGGATGGAATTTCTAGTCTCACCGAAGGCATGCTTTGGTGGGGAGGATTTCTTCCTTCCAGATCTCTTCCATTGTCAGCGTTGCCTTCTTCCAGTCTCTGGCGGTTCCTTCCGGTCTGGTGGTTTGCGCCGCGTGAGCTGTTTGCGGCGTTTCCACGTGGATTTACCATTTTTTGAGTGGGGGTACAGTTTATCAGATTCCCCAAAGACGGCGCCAATGTCGTGTCTAGGACACAGTGTTTCACATGCCCCCCTAGTTCAAAGGTATAGAGAGACCCAAGAACTAGTGGATGGACTGAGGTTAGTGTATGATAGTTTGGGTATGCTAGAGGTCCAGTTGGGACAACTAGGGTTTCCCTAATCACAGTGTGTGCCGATGTGCAATTAGGGAGAGAGAGAATGTACCAGAGCCCCTTGCTGGTGATAGCTATTTATAGGGGTGACATTGTACCTTGTGGGCCTGTACGGAGGACCAGCAGGGCAGCTGACGTGTCCCGTTTAGGATGTAGGATGAGTCATTCATCCTTATCCTGTAGTGGAGAATCTTATCCCTGTTGGCAGGTTAGGCTCACGCGCCCCTAGCTCGGACTTCTTGGGGGGGGTAAGCCCCATGTGGTCGGTCCTGAGGCGCCATGATGGGTCTTTGGACAAGCGCTCGGCCTGGGTAGGCGTGACCTGTCAGATTGATTAATCTGGTCGGTCGTGTAGGTTAAGGGTAGGCTTAGGGTCGGTCTACCACAATAGATATGTGGCCAGTGTCTGGGACCTGGTTTTATACGTTCTGGGAACGTATGTTAGTGTTCTGGGAACACATTGATATGCAACCTACTTGATGAAACATTATAGATATGTGGCCAGTGTCCGGGACCTGGTTTTTATGCGTTCTGGGAACGTATGCATTCTGGGAACGCGGTGCACACTCTGGGAGTGGTGCTTATTATTCCAAGTATGGTTTGCTACACGTTCTGGGAACGTGGTGCACACTCTGGGAGTGATGCGTATTATCCAAGTATGGTTCTGTAAGTTCCATTGAGAATGTTTTGATAATGACAAAAGGTTTTGAACAAGCTACAAAGATATTGATCAAGTTTCAAGTTCAACAAGCAACAACAATCATCAAGTGAAGAAGCGAGAACAAGCTCATGAAGACTTGAAGATCTAGTTTGAGTTTTGTTATTGTTTTATCTTTTGCCTCTCTAGACTTAGTCTTTTATTTGATGAGTTTGGGTAGAGTTTATAGAGGGTAGTGAATCTCTATCATAGTCATGATTTAATCATAATTTGAGTTTTCACTTAACCTAAAATCAATAGGTGGCTTAAAGGTTTGAAAGGAAAGGTTTAGTTTTGAGAAAACAAGTTTCTAACAAGTTGCAGTATGGTCTAATCGATTAAGAACAATTCTAATCGATTACTAATCGATTAAGTGAAAGTCTAATCGATTAAACACTGCTGAACTGGTTTTTTTTTTAAAATATGATTTTCACTTCTCAAAATCAGTTTTTAAGTGCTCTAACTTTTGGGTATTCTATATGAACCTTTTGCTAATCTTTGTGATTATCTAGAATCATTTTCATACACTTTTTACAAAGAATCAAGCCACTCTTTTCTCTCTCAATTTCAAAGATCAAAGCTTTTCTATTTTCATATTCTTTGATCAAGAACTCTTGAATCTCTCATGTTGATTTTGTCATAGCTATTGGAAGAGATTCATAGGAGTGTCATTGTGTTTTCTATTGTGTTGTAATCTTTGCAAGAGGCAAGCCATCTACAACAAACAAGAAGACTTGGTGTCTCGATTATCATCAAGCAAAGTTCATTCAAATTGAAGAAGAAGTCTTGGTTGTGAATCAAGCAAAGTGAAGCCTTGGTGTGTGGATTATCATCGAGCAACATGAAGACTTTTTGTGTGGATTATCAACAAGGGGTAGAGGTTAGATTAGAGAGAAGATCAATAGGATTACAAGGCAAGGGTGTGGAGTATCCTTTGTAGGCTATCAAGAAGGGAGTCTTGAGAGGCATTTACTTGTAATTTGAGAACTCTAATTCCTCATAGTGAAGAATCTCTCTTGGTTGAAGAGGGGACTGGATGTAGCTTTCAAGTGGATGAAAGTGAACCAGGATAAATCACTGTGTCGTATCTCTAAACCCTTACTCTTTACGTTCAAGTCAATTCATTGTGTTCTTGGTTGAAAACCTAGAAAAGAGTGATTTTCATAATTGATTGAATTGAATCTTTATTGTTCAAATTAACTTGGGGAAAATCATTTTCATAACCTAGGTAATCAATAAGAATACAGGTGTTAATTGTTTCCGCTGAATCTCTGGTTATACATGTTGATTGATTGATTTTCGTATTCGATTGAAAAGTGATTTTTCAGTTTTTTAACTGTCATAATCGATTATTAATCGATTAAGGCTTTTTGTGTTTTCTGATGTTAATCAATTAAATTGCAGATTAATCGATTAAAGTTCAGTTTAATCGATTAAATGTTGTAGAATTTGCAAAAATCATTCGTTTTAATTGTTTCGATTCATTTCATTCGAAAATCTTTCAAGGTTTCTTTTACACCTATTCAACCCCCCCTTCTAGGTGTTCTCCTAGGGTTCCTTAGTTGTTTAAACCACCAATTGCGGTTTCCTCAGGTTCGGCATTACGTTCTGGGAACGAATGTCGGTGTTCCGGGAACACAAGGGTGTATTGGATGGACGTCCAAGATGGACTTTTAGAGGCCTCAGTTGTGGAAGGAAATCATGCATCATGCCACCTGCATTGAAAGAATTGTTATGATTAACCGGGTGCGCTCATATGATTATGCATCATGATTTGCTACATGTTAACTTGTGGATGTTAGTTTTATTCTCATTTGATTATGCGAATATGTATAGCTAACCCCCATGCCCTTATTAGGTATTGATCGTGCATCTAGCTTGCACAAGAATCAGTTAAGGGAGATGTCCCTTAGGTGCATGCAGAATGTAGAAAGTGTGGGTTGGGAACCCGTTGTGCAGATATCGAGGATCCGGCCAGATAAATGTTTGGACAGAGAACCAGTGACCAGCTCTATAGCATCTCTGTTTTTAATAGTATTAATATTATACACATTTTGAAAGAGGTATCATAAGATGAATTTGGTTTCATAATAATATTTATTTGGTATCCATGGACTTGTTACACTTTCCAACAATAATTTTTATTTACAATAGGTTTCTTAACAAGTGCCCTTAGAGCATCTTCAATGCCAAGAATCAATTTTGGTTCTTAGGTGGTCACTATAACATTTTTTATATTATCTCACATTTTTTTATATCTTAAGCAACTCTAACATAAATTTGTTCCAACCTCAAGAACCAACCATAGTTCTTGAATGAACCCCACACCCTACCCTACATTACTTTTTACATATTATTTAAATATTACATATTATAATAAAATTAAATTGTAATTCAATTAATACTAATAATTCAACAACAATAATTTAAAATTACTTAAATACATAAAAAATTAATTAAAAAACTACATTAATTTAAATAAAAAATAAATATTATAAAAAATTAATATTAAACCGACTAACCGAGTGTTTTATATTCTTCTACTACTATTCCAGTACATTCTTCTATTTTTCTACAAACTTCTATTATTATTAGTAATTAGTAATTATTAATTATTAATTACAGTATTAATTATTAATCAAATAAAAAACTGCCTCATCTCACTCTTCCTCTTCTCTGCCTAATCTCTTCCTCTGCTCTGCCTCGTCTCTCTCTCTCTCTCTCTCACAAATAACTCACTCACTTTGTCTCTCTCTCACAAGCACTCACTCACTCACTCTTCTCCGTCCACAAGTGCTCACTCATCACTCACTCTTGTCCCTATCTCGTCACTCTTCTCACACACAATCACTCCTTCACGGTTGCATCACGAACACTCTCTCCTCAGCATCACAAAAACCCGATCCATCAAGATTAAGCACGGTTCACCCTCAAATTGGCTCAAATCTGTGATTTTGTTCAAGAAAAATATCAAAGGGAGACTCCAAGGGCTCTCCATGTAGCTGGATTTTGATCCCCAAGCATCAATTTTGTGTTGGCACTTGGCACAAAGATTTGCGATTAGGGTTTTTAATTTTTCCCCTTTCATTCTTCTCATTTTAATTTTCTGTTTTGTGTTTTTTTATCTGATTGATCTCGAATGGAATTGTTGATTATGATTATTTATTTTGCATGAATTTTTTCTTTGCATCGACGAAGAAGAAAGATAATTTTTTTTTATTTTGTGGTCTGTTTTCGTACGGTGCTGGGCCACAACTGACCTCAAGCACCGTCTCTTGGCCAAGCGACGGTGCTTGGCAAGAGCTGCCACATAAGCCACCTCCAACGCCCTCCGGTTCTTCAATCATGTTTTCACGGAAACCCTGGTCAAGAACCCTGGTTAAGAATAAAGAATAAAAAGTAGTCTTCAATATAATGGCTTTAGGGGCTGACCAAGTACAAAATAATGAAAGAAACGAGGGTGGGAAGCTGAGGAAGGAGGAATGTGTGAGTTTGGTTGAGAGAGTGTGTTTGCTGACTTTGTGCTCTGTGTGCATGTCTCTTTTATGTATGATTATATTATGATAATATGGTGGTTTAATTTTCCTGGCTTTGCATCTTGTGGCTCATGTTGCCTATTCTTCTCTCTTTTTGGTTATTGCACTTTTCTCCTTTGTTTCTTCCTTATGACGTTTTTGATTCAATGTAAGTATGTATTATTTTGTTTTTTTTCTTCTCTGTTCTGGTTATACTGCTTCTGTTGTTTAGTGTAGTATTTGAGTCTTAACTGTCTAGGAGATTCAAAGTAAGTATGTATTATTTTGTTTTTTTTCTTTTCTGTTCTGGTTATGCTTCTGTTGTTTAGTGTAGTATTTGAGTCTTAACTGTCTAGAAACATATGCAGTACAGTGTTGGCTTCTATTTTTTTTATTTATTTTTCTCTGTTAACATGTTCAGCTTCTAATATGTAGTAATGTGCTAAGGTAGTAAGGTTACCGTGGCTCTTTGAATAGATTGATTAAGCAATAAATAGATTGATTATGTTGTGTATTGATTTGCATATGCAATTATGCATCACATGACCGTATAAAACTTGAAAGACACTTGCTAGTATGGGGTCCTTTAATTTTTGACAAAACATGGTGTGATTAGTTGCTACTGTGCTTTAATTTTAGACTAAGGCCTTGAAATCATTATGCTGAATATGTCATTTCATATCTACTGCATTCCTTTTGCATATCCACTTACCATTATGTTCTTGTTTAAATTTCAGGTTTAGTGAGATTCAGTGGGCTTCTTTTATTCTACTCATTGCTGGGTGCACCACAGCTCAATTGAATTCAAAGTAAGACTTATCCAACCCTGAATTGGCCCATTATTTTGTATTAGTATTTTGACCTTATTATGTTGATGTGGCTGTTGTATAGATGTTCTCTGTTGTGATGTTCTTAATGGTGTTTACTATTAAATTAATGCTAAACTATATGGATGTGTGAAGTTAAGTCTTTTTTTAAAATTTATGTATAGAACCAAGTTGTTGTGTCAACTTGACTTTTGTTTATTTATGTGCAACACGTATAACTATTTATGACTTATAACTCTTATAACTATTTATCACTACTTATAACTTGTAATCTATATGACTAATAACTTATAACTTATCACTTATAAGTAAAAGTGTTTTGCTTGGTTAAATATGCAGAAGATGGATTTTTATCCATCGAACCGTAGATGGATGTATGAAAGGAATAATCCTGGTAGAGGTGGTATTAAACTATCATTTATTAATGGGGTAGATGAGTTTGTTGCCCATTGCATGCAGCGGCCTAACTTTATGAGTGATGGACAATTAATTAGATGTCCATGTGTTAGAAATTAGAGGTGGCATGTATGACTGAGACTGTTAGAAAATTGGAAGTTAGAACAGTGAGTTGGCCCTCCCTCCTCTCTTCCTTTTTGGATTTCAATGATAATCCCAAAATTTTAGACTTCTTGTCAATCAGCATCAGCCTTCAATTTTCTTAAAATTTAATCTCATTTTCAAGTTATTATTGGACTTATCCATGTTAGTTGCATGAGAGTAATTCATACTGTTGACATTTGACATTTGAATTTTTGAATTGCTTTTGTAACAGGAAAATTTTCACAAGAACTTCTCGGAGCTCGGGGAATCCGGCAGTACTTCAGATGTAGCTCGAACTAAATGTTGGGTTGACGCTACTGTTGGAATTTACCGGAATCGGGTTTATGGGGATGGAGAGTGTTCTCCCTACATCATAAAAGGGCTTAGCCTTTCACAACCTGCTACAGACACTCCTTCTTCCAATGTATATAACCAAGAGGTGATTGCCAATATGAAGAAAGAATTGGAGGAAAGCAAGGAAGATAGGCAAGCCTTGAAGAAACAATTAAGGGAAAACAAGGAACAATTGGCACGTATTACATTGCGGCAGGAAAGGTTGATTGATGCTCTTATGCGAGTCGTTTCACCTGATGTGTTACCCGAAGAAGAGATGCAGGAAGATCTCCCCCAAAATGACCCAGTTGATGAGCAGCATGATGATGATGATGATGATGGCGATGAAGATGACAACTCTTATTTCAATTATTAATAATTAGGACTTATATTTTATTGCACTTTGGATGGGTTGTGATGAGATGGTTTTATTTTAATTTATTTGGATGCATGACTTGTGAATTATATATGGATTTATTAGTTTTTTAAATTATGAAACTTTAGTTGATATTATTAATATGTAATTATTGCATTTTTATTTTTCGGTTTGATATGAAAATTCTAGCATTTGAAAATAAATATAGAATGATTTTTAATTATTTAAAAATATAGAATGCTTTATTTTAAAAAAATTATTAATAAATAACCTTTCTGATGAATTTTCTTTTTCGCAGTTGACATTTCCGACGGATTTTTCCGTCGGTAAGTAAAATAATTTTGGTTTCTCCATAAAAAATATTATCGACGGATAATTCCGTCGGAAAATTTTATATAATTTTTGTTTTGTTTTCCGACGGATTTTACCGTCGGAAAATATGTTTTTGCGACGGATTTTCCGACGGATATTTCCGTCAGTATTTGCGACGGATGCATTTTTCCGTCAGAAAGTTTTCCAACGCCCTTTTTTATGACTGATTGGTGACCGTCGGAAAATCCGTCGGAAAGTAATCATTTCGGACGGATTTGGGTAATTTCGGACGGATTTTTCCATCGGTAATAGGCTTATTTCTTTAGTGTTTGCATTTTAGCCCTTAGTTTTATCCTTCTTTCTTTTATCCCACCTGACACTTTTAGCCATGGTCACGTTACAACCAAATTAAAGACCTTTTGATTTGTGCATGTTTATAATAATTTCAGTGGAGATTTGGGTCTATGGTCAAGCATATGATAACAATTTACTATTGAATGAACTTGAGTGAATTGATTTATACCTTTGATACACATGAGAGATATACACTGAGAGGTTGAGAGTGTTCACTAGTTCTGAGTTCTGATTTATTTTGTTTCTTTAACCAGGTTTTGACATGTGAATAACTTGTGTAAATATGTGGCTGTGTTGATGAGTCGAAGTCTTAGATTACATGTTGTACATTTTGATTTAGAAGGTAGTCTTGTGTTTATGAATTTTTTATTTTATTTTTGCTTGGGACATGCAAAATGCTAAGTTTGGGGGTGTGATGAAGGTCTAATATATGATGTTTTAAGGCTTAATTTCACTTCCTTTTGCTTGGGTTTTAGCTTGTTTCTCTTGTAAATATAGGTATTTTATATTAGTTTTAGGAATTTTTAGTTTATTAGAATCCTTTGAACGTTTTGATCCGTTTTGGGTATGTTTCTGGTATTTCGGAGCTTTAATTGGAGAAAATATTATTAGAGCTGAAAAGAGCATAAGAAGACCTTGAAAATGACACAAGAACAGAGAGAAACGGAGTCGAAAATTCCTCAGCACGCCCAGACGCGGGATCTGCGCGCTTGTAGCGGTGATTTTGAGGCATCAGACATAGCGCGCCCATGCGTGCTGGTCTGCACGCCCAGGCGCGCAAAGTGCGTGAAAGTGACACTGTTTGGTATTTTGATCATAACTTGAGCTACGCTTATCCAAATGAGGCGATCTAGGTATCATTTTAAAGCTAAGGAAAAGATCTACAACTTTGCCATAAATAGCTTTGCTTAAATTCGTCCATTTTGGGGGTCAAAATCAATGCCGAAGTTTCTGTCAGACACAAATACGGGATTTAGAAGGATTTTAATAATAAATTCTATTTGTAGATAAGATTATTAAAGATTAGATTATTCTAATAGGATATTATCATATCAATTCAATTAGGATTAGTTTTAGACTTTAAATATAGGTTTTTCCATTAGGTTTGGTAGACTTTTCAGAACCAAATAAGATTAGAATAGAATTAGGATTAGAGAAGAGAGGTTGTTATGAAATTGAGAGCAAGGAGGCAAGGCACAAGGATAGAAGATCAACATTGCTGGAGGGATCCACTTGAAGATTGAAGATCTCTTGGGGGTAAATTGTTTGTTGTCTATGATGATTAGTTTATTTCATTCCTTCTTCTTCTTCTTCCAATATGTATAATTGAACCTCTTGTTAGGAATAAGGTTGATTTGTATGGATCTTAATTTGGTTGTTTATTTATGAATTAATGTTTTTCCTTTTAAATCAATTGCTTGGTTGTGTTTTAATTACAATTCATACAATTCACGACTTTATGTTTTGCTTTGGTAATCTGAACCTTAATTGGAAAATTAGGATTAAGATTAGGCCTTTCAACCAAACAATATAATTATTCAACTCGTAGGAATACTTTTGGGTAATTGTATAACTCTTATAAATTAGAACTCACTTAAGGGATTAAGGGGTAAAGTTTAGTAAGAAACATAATTACCATGAGGGATCTAGCTTTTATTGTTTCTGGGGTTTTTTATTTATTAGAAAACATATTTTCATAATTAATAACCTGATCCTACAATGAAACCAAGTTCCTAACCTTTTCCATAGTTGTGCGATCGGTACACTTTGCGAATTGCCAACAGTACCTTTCTAGAAACTTCTCCGTGAAAGCTTCCCTCGTAAGCTCTCTGTGATCATATTCCAGGAACTGGCGGGTTTGATTCCACCAAGTCGCAGCTTCTCCGCTTAGCACATACGGGGCAAAAATGACCTTCTGCGTCTCGGTGAGGGTCAGCGTCCTAAAAATCTTGTTCATCTGTTCAAGCCAAAGCTGAGCTTGCTCGGGGCAGCGACCACCCGAGAAACTAGGGGGTTTGCACTTGCGAAACGAATCTAGACCTTCAAACTCAGTTGGGGTTCCATTGCTTGGAGGACGGGGCTTCTACAAGTTCTCCAGAACTGTAGCCATACGGGTCAAAGCCTCAGCAATGTTGGCGTTGTTTCTTCCGGCCATCTTATCCTACAGAATCCAAGGGAAAACTTAATTAGATTCTGTCGTTCTAATTGATCATTAGCATTCAAGACCTTAACATGATTCCTAATCACCTCAGTCATAGACCAAAATGCATGCTTCCTCTGAAAAAGTTTCTTATAATACTGAACAAAAGCTTCCATGATCCCCTTCTGATCCTCAACCATTGAACCATCTTCATTTTTTATCCTCAGAATTCCATTTCTATATTGCCTATGCTTGATAGAGTTGTGAAAGAAGCTAGTATTTTGATACCCATCTCTAAGCGAACTCTCTTTAGACTTTTGTCTCAGAAAAGAAACAGCAGCATTAAGAGTTTTCAGATAAGTAGCATGGAGCTCTTTCTCCTCCTTTTCAATACAAACATCTTGAGGATTGCTTCTCAACCTAGTCTGCACATCATCAAGGGCCAGTCTCATTTGCTTTTCTTTCAAATCAATATCTGAAAAATCCCTACTGTTGAACATTTTCAATGGTTCTTTCAGCATCTTCAATTTAGCACCAACTCTGTACATAGCATAGCCTGGAATGTCTACTTGCCAAACATCCCTAACTATGTTCAAGAAGTCAAAAGCCTGAGTGAACATATTTAGAAACATAAAGCTGCCAGATTTTGGACAATTCTGATAAGTTCCTTTAATAAGTGCAGGGCAGTGATCAGAAATGCCATTGTTCATAAAATAAGATTCCAAATTAGGCCATGTGACGACCCAACTTTCTATTCTTAATAAAATACTCATATTAAAAAATACGACCATTTTTTTCACAAGTTAAGTCATCAACATTTTCAATCTTGCAGAAATAATCACAGTCATCATAAAGGGGAATATCTAACTTCATATTATAACTTTTATAAGAGTACAACTTTCATTACATCAGTTCGCATTTGAGAAACTAAAAGTAAATACTGATAACTTAGTTAAAACTCTAGGTTATTACACTATATTACATATATTACGACAAAACGTATAACAACCTAGAGCATATGGTTCATAACTCCAAAATATAAAATAGTAAAAGGAAGAGAAACCTGATGGGTTATAGCATCCACATTCCACTCACAGGAATTCAACTTAGTCGTAAGTTCGCCACTGACTTCCAGTTGAATTCTCCATGCGATCGTCATCCGCCACCTGATCAGCATCTTTCACTGATTCCTCATCCTCAATAGGGTCCTCCTCCTCCTCGTCCCCTCATGTGCTGGATCAGATGGCACATAAACCGGAGTCCTAGGCTGGACTCTAGGGGAAGGACTAGGATGAGCGGGAACTTCAAAAACTACTCTTTCAGTTGAGGGTGATGGACTCGGTGGAGAGTGCGTCTTGTAAAACATCTTGGTGGTGGTGGAGGGGTTCAATTGGGATTCTCGTGCGACGGGGGCGCATCCGGGACCAAGGGTTAGGAAGACGAAACGTAATTTCCACATCACCCTTGTAAGTGGCCCGATGCCCATCGAAGTTCCACTCCCCATTAGGGAGCGGCCTCATCTCCACGCATAGCATGTTCCGTGCCTTGTCCTACACACAAGGGATTAGGAGTGAGTCATAGCTATATATAATAACAAATGAGCATAATAGGGGCTAAAAATAACATTCACATATAATCAATTAGCATAAAGAATGCAAGTACATATGCTCAAACCATTGCTTTATCACGCATTAGATTTTATTAGTGTCATGGTGCATGCCTACTCCTCATTCTTGCATCACGATTCGGTAGACTCGACCTTCTTTTCTGTGAACCTGGGTCAGGTATCTACCTTTTCCATTGAACTGGAGCATAATCCATATCATAGTCATTCCGATGGTTTGGGGAGCTAGCCTTCATAGCATCTTGTGCCACGGCTATTCCTTTATTCTATCTTATGCTAGAGTCCCAAACTGAAATCGGAGTAATCCCATTCGCACCATGCATGATAATGTCATAAAGGGTTCTTTATTTCTTCTTCATTATTCTCATCAGCATCCTTAGCGATACACCGCTGGATATTTCATCATTCTATTAGTCCATTTCATTTAACTTTTCTTTTAGCTGGTGCTGATGCTTTCAGAAAAAGGCCATTAGCGGCATTGCCACTTTGTGATGGGTTAAATTATTTTCGTTTAACAATTTCAAGAAAAGTCCATCAGCGGCCTAGCCACTTTGTGATGGTTTTAGAAATAGCAATTAGGATGTTATTAATCAGTTTTGATTTATTATTCCATTGAGACACCATTGATGGGTTACTTATCAACCAAATGGATACAATGTCCATTGGGACTCCCACAGGGTAAAACATCAACCAAATGGATTCAAGTCTTCCGTTGGGACTCGTGTGGAAAATTATCAACCACTGAATAAAAATTCTAGTAGGATTCCTTCAGGATAATTATCAACCAACAGAGTGAAGTTATGCCACTGGGTGAAATCCTCACAGTGGTCTTTAGAATTTAGCAGTTATGATCTTAAATGAGTTAAATTCTGAAAATTAAAGAAAATAAGAGTTTCATGAAGTTTTGCACAAAATACTCGAGTAGTTCGTGAACTAATAGAGTAGTTCATGCAAAAATACTTGAGTCTTTAAAGAAATACTCGAGTCGTTCTTAACTTTCCAGAATACTCGAGTCTTTCTCGAAATACTCGAGTCTTTTTGCTGTAACAGCACCAGTTTTCTGCATTTTTAGCACCAATTCGAATTTCTTGCTTGCTTATTCCAATTCAATGCAAAACAGAATTCCTAACACATAAAACAAAAATGTTAAAAACATTAAATACGACCAAAACAACATAAAATCAAATCAAATCATAGATTGCAAGAAAACATAGAAAATGACCATTTTAACATATGAAATCCATTTCTACTTAATTTTAAATTCGTGCAACAATCCAGTGAGCATTATTTGGTTCATTTAAACTTGTTTGAACATTAAAACCATGAGTTTCTGACCTCCAAGTCAGAATCCCAATTCAAGTTGCATCCCTCTTTGAACCTTTATTGGTTACTACATTTCCAGCTTGAAATTACTCATTATAATATTTAGATAACTCGTCCCTTACCTTAGAGAAGCTAAAGAAAAGATTGATTGAAGAGAAAAGAGATTGAATCAAAATTTCGTTTCTGGACCTGTGCAAAAACGGTTGCACTGGCTGACTTTGGTAATCAATTGCACCACGAATAAGACATGAAAAAGAATGAAATAAGTTAGCTTAAGCAACTAGGAAATGCCAACTTTAATCAGAAAGAAATTTGGAATCAAGAGGGTTACTGGATTTACCAAACCGATTCAAGAAAGATTGGTGTTTAACACTGAGTTGTGCTCTGTTTTCACAACTTCAAACTCTCAACTTTGGGAGCTCAGAACTTGTTCTACAGGAGGTTGATTTGAGTGGTTTTTGGTTCCAATTCAATATTGGAATTAGAACTTCAATTTGTCTTTTGGTTTCAGAGGGAATGGGTGAGAATTGAGAGAGAACGATGTGATCAATGACAGTACCAGAAAACAGAGAATTTTGGACAGAAATTCGGGTTTGAGTGATTTTGATGAGTTTCTAGCTTCCCCAATCACTTATTTATTGTCTAAGCTTACCCTCCTTCGAAGTAAAGTCCAGCTCTGTGCTTGGAACTAAGTGAAACGCGTTTTGGTTCGAAGTTTGAATTGAAACCGACTTATACACACAGCCACACTGCTCAAACTACTCGAGTCGTTCCCAAAAGACTCGAGTGTTTCAACCAAAATTTCAAATTTTCTAACTGCTAGTTACGATACTCGAGTCTTTCCCAAAAGACTCGAGTCTTTTGACTAAAAATCAGAAAATTTAATATTTTATTCAATATAATAATATTATTTTTATAAAATATTTTATTCATTTTATTTATTTAAAATATTGGACCTTACAGGCCATGTTTGAATCTAATTAGTGTAAAATCACTATTTAAATTCCATGTGTAATTGATGTGGTAGTAAGCTTAGGGTGAAGAGAATGAAAATACTAAGTTATATATAGTGGATAAGAAGAGCTATTTTGGGAATTAAATGCACAGGATGTTAGCAAATTAGAAATAAAAGGTTTACAACTTAGAACGTAAATTCCACCGTTAGATGTGAAGAGGAGTATATAAGGGAGCTTGCCTTTAAATTTGAACAAGATTCGACGGCTAACGGAAAAGTTACGGTCTTTTGAAGTTAGGAATAAAATAGGAGAAAAATAGAAGGAAAATAGAAAAGCTATTTAACAGGGACTAATCGATTAGTTGACAGACTAATCGATTAGCTGTTCCAAAATGTTAAAAATGACAAAGCTAAAAGTGAAAAATTTCACAGAGTAATCGATTAGTCAGCTCACTAATCGACTAGCCCGATCAGTTTCAGAAAAAAAATATAAGTGTGTGGATCTCTCATTTGGTCTTATCTTCTTCATTAAGCTAAGCCGAAAACTCCATAGAGCACCTCAAAAGTCTTGATCTTTGTTCCATGGCACCCACGAATCGGAGCTTCATTTCTTCCTCTTCCTTGTAGTGGTGAACCTCTAGCCATTAAGCGTTGGCATCATCTCTCTATCTCTCTCTCCATCTTGGGCAAGCATCAAGGTGAGTGATCAACCTTCTCTTTTTCTCCCTGTGCACGCGGTTATCATCGTTGCCATCATTGTCTCTAACTCTTGTGGGCTCTTTCTCTCTCTTTGGTTTCTCTCTCTTTCTCGAAGAAAAGGTGGTGAGATCCTCCACCCCGTATTATTGTTCGTCCCTGGCCTGTCTCTCGATCTTTTTCCATCATCTCCGCACTCGATTCATTTTTTTTTTAAATTTTCGAGCTTTAAAGCTATGTTTGGTACTTTCTCTCCCTATACTCAGTTAAGGTGAGAGGGGGTATTACCTTGGCTTAGGGGGTGTATTTTTTTAGAAAATAGTAGTGCCTAAGGATGTGTGATTTTATATGTTAACGAACCTTAGGGTAGGCGATAAAGGAAAAACATAAAGAATTAGTAAAAGTAAAAACACCCACTTGACTATTATTGTTTTATGTGCTTTATGTGATGGTTTGAATAAGATAATGGCATTTGTATAAGGGAATATGCTTGGATGATGGATATGTGAATTGATGATTTCGGGGAAATAAATGTGAGATTATGAAACTAAGCGGAACTTGAAATATCCCTAGGATTAAAAGTTGAGTTGACCGAATTAGTATGAAGTGAATAAAATGAGAATGAGTAAATAGAGAGTTAAGAGAAAATTATAAAAGATGTGCAAAGAAAGTGAACGAATAGACTAAAATGTAATAAATGAACTATAGTATATGGTATGCGGATGCCAGGCCATAGAAGACGCCCAGGAGGAGCGCATTGGTTGCGTAAGCTGCAAGATTTAATGGCGTGCGCCGCGGTAAGACACCCCGGTGTGGCAGCACAGTGGTGGGTCCTTAGTACCCGAAAAAGAAAAGAACTAATGATTATGGTGTGCGAATGCCAGGCTGTGTAAGACGCACAGCTGAGTGCAAAAAGACGGGCGCGGGTTGTGCGTAGTAAGTCGGGAGCGGTCTGTGTGCAGTGGTTGTGTAAGCCGTACGACGTAAGGGCATACACAGCGGTAAGACGCCCTGGCGTGGGAGCGCAGTGATGGGTTCGCAGTACCCTAAGAGTTTAGTGGATGCCAGGCCGTGTAAGATGCACAGTTGGGTGCAGTAAAACGCACGCGGGTTGTGCGCTGTAAGTCGCGAGTGATTTGTGTGCAGTGGTTATGTAAGCCGTACGACATCAGGGCATAAGCGGCGGTAAGACGCCCCGGCGTGGGAGCGTAGTTGGTGGGTTCACATGTTGAAACTCATGGTTTCCCTTTGTTGTTTTGATGATGACACAACACATTTCTATATAATGTTCTAAACAGGTGCAGGTACATTGAAGATTGCAAAGATTGTATGCAGGTTGAAGACCTAGCTTTAGGATTAGTAATCTTTTTAAGGCAAATAGTATTCTCTAAAGCACTTAGTTATAATATTATGATGATGATATGTGTTTTATTCTTAAAAACCTAGAAGAAGCTTATTTTTAAACATCTGCTCCAGGAAAGTCTTTGTGAAAAATGTTTTGCGAAAACCTTTGGTTACAACCTTTTTCATGAAAATCTGTTTTTAATGTGGAGTAATCGATTACCCCTTCTGGTATAATCGATTACTTGATGCAACTTGTAACCAGAGAGTAAGTAATTGATTAATTAGATTCTTGTAATAGATTACTTCCTTGAACTGGTCATTTAGGTGACGGTAATCGATTACTTGAAACTGGTAATCAATTATATTTTAATGCTGCAACTTTTGTGAAAAACCTTAGAGCATGTAATCGATTAATCTGACTAAAGTAATCGATTACTTTATTCAAATTTTGAAAAATGTGCTGAAATCAAACTGATTCCCAGAATGATTTATTTCCTTTTCTGGATGATCACGTTTTGATTTTTGGCTGCTTCTTCTACATTTTAAAAATACACTATCACTTCACTTCACCTTGGCTTCTGATCTTCTAATCTTCTTCTTCTTCTCCTTCTCTCATTTTGAAAAATCCTTAGAGAAGAAAATTCATATTCATCTTGCCATAGGACTTTATTGTAGTATATGCTCTATCTAGAGAGCTTTATTGTTAGTTGCACATATTTCTTCGTGCAAATCATTCTCTTTGTAAGGGGTGTGACAACCTTAGGTATTAAGGAGTGTTTTCCCTTAGGATTGAACGTGTGTCGCGTTCATAGGGTGAGGTAACCCTTTGTTGTATTGGGTAGCGCTATACGAACGGTGGGATTCCTAGTAGTTAGGCTATTGTATTCGAGGTCCCTGGCGAACGGTGGGATTCCTAGTAGCTTGCGGGGCGCTCTGGATGTACTTGGGGACGTGTTGCGTCTTGGCTTAGTGAAAAGCTCAAGTGCGTCGCTTGAGGACTGGATGTAGGCGTTGTTGGCCGAACCAGGATAAAAATCATCAGTGCAAATTTTCTTATCCCTTATCTCTTTACTTTTCGTATGCTTATTTTGTGTTAATTATATTTTCGAGGATAAAAACTATTTTTACGTTTTAATTTATTTAACACGAGAATTGCGTTTTCTTTTGTGTTGATTTAATCAATCTCGTGTATAGTATGTTTTCAATATTCTTAGTAATATTATCTCAATTCTTCGCTTAAAAACGTTTTAACTCGTTCTTTAAGTCTTCCGCTCGTTTCAATCTCTGTTATTATTTCAAAGAACAATTTATTGCGTTTGATTTTCAAAGTTTTATAATCACCCAATTCACCCGCCCTCTTGGGTGACTCTCGCCAAATACCACCAATTATTCCAACAATTGGTATCAGAGCTTCGTGCTCTGGTAACAAGCTTAATCGCTTGAGTTAAAGATCCTTGTGTGGTTTGGCATATTGGGATATTTGTTTTTGATTTTAATATGGAGGGATTTTCATTCGATGAAGCAACAATTTTCAATGGAGAAAATTATTCGTATTGGAGTGCTAGAATGAAATTTTATTTACAATCAATTAATTATCGTTTATGGTTTATTGTGCAAAATAATTTTGATTTAAAACCAAAAAATGTTTTAAATGAATTTGACAAAAAAATGTTTTGCCTTGAATATTCAAGCAATGCAGATTTTAAGGAATGCCTTAAACGATGACGCATATGCAAGAATCAAGGATTGTGTTAATGCAAAAAGTATTTGGGACACTTTAATAACACACTATGCTACTAACGATCTATGGGAAAGTGTTAGTGTTCGCAGGGAAAAAGGCATGAACGAAAGGAACGATTGTAAGAACGATGATGTTCTTGATGATGAGACGAAAAGCAACTCAACTAGTGAAGATGGTGATTTAGAAAGATTACTTGAATAGTTCATACAATCTTATGAGGAATTGAGTTCTTCGGAAGAAGAATCCATGGGAAATGAAAGCGAATCAAATGGGCATATTCCTAATGAGGTAACAAACCTTAGTTCCTTCTCTAACAATCTACACATTACTTATAATAGCTTAAGTGATGATGAGACAATTTGAGGTTTATAGTGATAAGAGTCATTAAAGTTGGGGAGTAGATGGAAAATTTGAGGCTTTTAGATGACTTGATTAGGCCGGAAATCACAAGAAAGTAGTAAGCTGAGAAGGTAATCGTGATAGTAGTATCCTTGTCCAGATTGGCATAAGCATGACATTCCTTTTTATGTTGCTACTTGTTTCAGCAACTCTGAACACCCTTAAAGATTTAACCCGTTTAGCAAAGTCATGTTGTTATGCACCATTGTATTTGACAATGGAATGACCCGAGAGACTGCTTCTGTTAAAGAATCGTTTCGGAATTTTTATTTTTCGTGAGGACAGCGAATAAATGGTATGTCGCAACAGTCAGTTCATATGAGAATGAGGAAAAAGATTGCCACAAGGAGCTACGCACTCTGGAACAAGATGGATTTGTGCATAATTTCTCAAGGACGAGAAATCTACAAGTTGGGGAGAATGTAACATCCCGCATCTTCTGGACTCAAATATATCAAAGAGGTTTTATTTAAAAAGAATTTTTGAGATTTTAAAAAGGATTTTTCAGAAATTAAGAGAGATTTTTCAGTTAAAGTGTTTTAGCAAATGATTTTTATTTGAAGTTGATTTCATGAAAACCAAGTTATAATTCTGTTATTTGAGATTTCTTAAAGAAACGAATTTTCTTTTATATAATTTGAGGTTTTAATAAATGGTTTCTTTAAAAGTCTTTGATTTGTGTGAAAATAAGATTTTATTTCAAAGATAAGCTTATTTTGAAATTAAATTGATAAAGTGAATTTATTTTCTTTAAAGTTGCATCTTTGGAATTTTTTTTTTTGAAATATGAATGTGTGTGTTTTGTGCAAGGAATTGTATATGCAAATTAATTAGGAAATTTAAATGGATGAATGCATCAAGTATGTAAATGCAAATATATGTAGGATGTATTTGTGAATGTGAATGCATGATTTGTGTGAATTATAGCTTGCTGCAATGCTCTTTATAAATGTCTCTCTAAGTTGATGTGTAGTAGAATTAGAGAAGTGCTACCAAAGATTATTAATAATAATCAAACAGCCTTTGTAAAGGGGAGGAGCATAGTTCATAATGTTCTTATTGTTCAGGATCTTATGAGGCTTTATAGGAGAAAGAATGTTTCAGCTAGATGCTTGCTGAAAATAGACCTTATGAAGGCTTATGATTCCTTAAGCTGGAGTTTCTTACAGGATATGCTAGAAGCTCTAAAGTTTCCCACAAAGTTTGTTAACTGGATTATGGTGTGCATCTCTACTGTGACTTTTAGAGTTGTGATTAATGGTCAACACTCTCAGTTTTTTAGAAGTCATAGTGGTATCAGGCAAGGGGACCCTATTTCTCCTTTGTTGTTTGTCATTGCTATGGAAGGGCTTTCAAGAAGGTTGATGGCTGCTACTATGGAGCAAGGATTCAGGTTTCACCCTCTATGCAGAGAGCTAAACCTTGTTAATCTGATTTTTGCTGATGACATAATGACCTTTTGTAAAGGCCATCCTAAGAGTGTTAGAGTCATTATGAGGGCTTTACAGGAGTTTTCTATGAATTCTGGGCTGAAATCTAATCAGGATAAGTCACAGGTCTATATAGCTGGGGTGAAGGATACTATCAGAAGGCAAATTGTGGATTGTACTGGTTTCAAGGAGGGTGTGTTTCCTTTCAGATACTTGGGATTTCCCATTTCTGCTAAAAAGTGGTCTATAGCTACTTGTAAAGTTCTAATTGATAAGGTGGCTGCTCGTGTGAATAGTTGGAAGACTAGGAACTTATCCTACCAAGCTAGATGCATTTTGATAAACTCTGTTCTACTAACTCTTCACACTTATTGGGCATCGGTTTTTATCATTCCTAAGGCAGTGTTAAAGGGAGTTGAGCAGGTGTGTAGGAAGTTTTTATGGGATGATAAGCATGCTGGAAATGTGAGTTGGGCTCAGGTTTGCAAGGATAAGAAGTTTGGTGGTCTGGGTTTTAAAAATTCAGTGTTATGGAACCAAGCTGCTCTTGGGAAGCAGATTTGGAACATTGCTGGGAAGGAGGATATCTTATGGGTGAAGTGGGTTAATCAAATCTACTTAAGGAATGAGGACATTTGGGAGGCTCAACCTCGCCAAGACCAGGGCTGGCACTTCAAGCAGCTACTAAAAGTAAGGAATAAATTGGCTCAGGGTGTTTCAAATGGAGTTTGGTTCAATGGGGAATATTCAATTGAGGAGGGTTACAGATTTTTCTGTGGAAATTTGGAGAAATTCAAATTTTACAGAGTAGCATGGAACTCTTTCTCTATCCCTAAACATTGTTTTATAATGTGGCTTATGATGCTTAACAGACTTAATACTTGTGATCGATTGAAGAGTTATCTTAATCTAAGCTCAACTTTATGTCCCTTATGCGAGCAGGAAGAAGAATCAAGTGCTCATTTGTTTTTTCTATGCGATTGGAGCAAGGATCTACTTACTTGTATTGCTAATTGGATGTGCATGCAAATCAGTTCTTATGAAAGTTGTAAATTGATCAAGTGGGTGAGTTATGGAGTTAAAGAAAAGACTTACAGGAAGATTGTGAGAGCTGTCCTTGCAGCGGGAGTGTACGAAGTCTGGATGGAGCGGTGCAGGCGGCGGTTTCAGGCGTTGAAGCAGAACCCAGAAGCTAGGAGTCAAGTGGTCCTTCATGAGCTGGCGGTGAGGATAAGGAACATGGTGTCTGATCTCAGCAAGTGCAAAAATAGAGTATTAGTGCAAAGAGTTGTCTCTCTTCTTTAATGTTAAGTTTTAAATTGCTGGTTAGTCCTTGAATTTTGTTATTTACCAATGAACCCTTCCTAGAAGGTGGCATTGGTTTTATTTTTTGTAAGTGCTGAATTTTGCAAGTTGGTATTAATAAATTTTTTATTTACCAAAAAAAAAAAGAATGTGTGCATGATGTATGTGTGCCGTGTGAAATATAATGCCCTAAAGCATGGTATGTATATGTGTTAAAGGTATGCATGGTTCCATAATGTGTTGATATGATAAAATGAAAAGGAAATTATATGTGTGCATGTGTGCATGTGTATTGTTCGGCCATGAAGAGATTAGGAGGACCAAGTTAGGATGCATTCCCTTAGCCATTAAGAAAATAGAATTTAGATGGAAAGAAAATAGAAATTTAAGTGGCAACCAAGTGGAAACCTAGGGTGGTGACTAATGAAGCCTAAGAGTGACTTTCTTCCCACCTTGTCTCCCACGAGAAAGACCTCCCATACAACAATTAGAGTGGACCAACTTGCCCTTAAGCTAGCACCTTGAACCGAGGGTAGAAGAGGAAAATTTCCATTCCCTTGCCTTGCTCATATAGAACCGTGTGTGTGTATTTGTGTAGGCTTTGGTTCCTTCTCATTTCTTTCATTCATTTCCTCCACTTTCTCACACCAACACAAACACTCTAGTCCAAGAGCAACACAAAGCTCTTGAGACCTCAAAAGAGAGGATGGCCGAGAGAGGAGAAGAGGAAAATAAGAGTAGAAACCCAAACCTCCCAACCCAAACACCTTGATTTCTTCCTTTAATCACTTCCTTCTTCAAAGATCAAAAAGAAAACCAACCTATCAACCCTAAGAAGGAGAGGCCGAAGCAACCATAGGAGGAAGAGAGGAGAGATTGAAGCTTGAAGATTAGGATTTTTATTTAAGGTAGTTGTTTAAGGAAGTTTTGATGTAATAATCTTAGTTTTGTAAAGGACTTTGTTTAAACTTTGATTTTGTGATGCATGTGTTATTTTCTTAAGATCTTGAAGTTTAAATGTCTTGCATGTACTTTTTATAGCTTGATCTTGAATGTTTGTGCTTGGAAGCTTTGATCATTAACTTTTAAAATTTCTTCTTCACGGTTTTATTTGAGATTTGTGTTTAAGTTCATGTTTTTACCTTGATCTTTTCTTGCATGTCTTGATTCATGGTAGATCTTTGCAAAAGCATGAAGTTTGAACCTTGTGTGTTGTTGAGTAAAAAGTCTTAATTTTCTTTTGAATGCATGTCACAATTTTTAAGGGAAAATTATGATAATAAGTTTTAAAAATGATTTTTGTACAAAAAGTATTTTTAACAAGATTTTGTGTGTGTGATGATGATTTCGTTGATGTTTGAAAGGAAGATGTTGTTTTGAAGCTTTGCATATGAAAATAAAACCCAAGATCTCATCTTTGTGTATTTTGTCATTCGGTTAAGCCTAGAAAAGTAGGAAACCACAATTGATCATTATTTTAGTTACATGCATGTTGAAATTTATGTGATCTAAAGATTTTATTGTGATAAATTTATAAAATTAAAGTTTGATGAATTTTTGTATGGAGCTCACGGTTTTGTCTTTTCAAATATTAAAACTTGTTTGTTTTGTTTTGCATGTGTGTTTTATTGATGGATCTATGGATTTTAAGTATGAGAAAACCTAAATTTTTGATTAAAAACTTAAAAAGTGATTTTGTATTCCATTCGGTTTTAGGAACAAGTTTTACCTAAGCTATTCTTATTTTCTTGTGTTATTGTTTGAGTTAGCTTTGAATAAGATTGGTTTGGTATGTGATTATCTTTTTGAGTTATTCTTTTTATGCTACATTCGGTTTGATCAAGAAATAAAAGAAATAAATTGATTTTCATTTACATGGTAATTTAGGGATAAAGTTAATTGATATAAAAGATGTTAACATGAATTTGATTGAAGATATTCCTTTTTCTTTTAATAATTATTTTCGGTTGTCATGTTTAAAGTGGGAAAATGTGTTTACATGATTATGTTCCATATGTGCATGTTTTGTGATGAGCATTTTATTTCCCATTATTCCTTGCATTATTTTACTCCTATTATTGATACTTGTTGCCTATTTGACATTGTTTAGCTTGATTTAGTGATTTAGAGTTTATTGGACTATTATTCTGAATATTGTTTAATTTGGGATTATTTAGCCTAATTAATTCTATTTCTATTTTCAGGTCATATTTGGCACAAGGGCTTTTTGGGCATTTTGGGAATGAAGATTTAATTTTGGAAGAGAAGATATATGATGAAGTGAAGATTGTAATCTATCTTTAGGATTAGTTGAGATTTAGTTATATCTTTTAAGATTTAGATTTTATCTATAAGATATTTTTTAGATTTAATTTAGAGATTAAGCTTTCCTTAGGATTTGGGCCCATGATTTAGGCCCGTTTTGTGATTTAAAAAGCCAAATTCGTGTAAACCCTTGGGGGAGACCTTCCAATCACGTTTTTTACATTCTCTCTCATAGAGAAGGCTTAGTTTTGCTCTCCAAGCTTGTGGTGGCTGCTAGGGTTTCTCTCTCTTCCCTTTTCTACACGTTTTTGACTTATTTCATCATGGAAGGCTAAACTCTTAGGTTAAATCCCTTTGGTAATGTATCACATACTCTTGAGGTTTTATTCTTAATGCTATTTCGTTTTTATTCACTGTTTTCATGCTTATTGATATGTTATGGTTCGCTTAGTTCCATTATATAGAGATAATCCATGTGTATGAATGCTTAATTTATGCAAACTCGTAAAAACTCCATGCTTTGGCTTTTAATGCTTAATTAGAGGTTTGGGTTTTGGGGTGAGAATTGAATTTTCGCTTAGTATTTAATTCTCACGAGTTGGACAGTGAAGAGGAAAGAAATTGATCTTTTGTGACCGATGATAGAGTTGTGAACGCGAACCAAAGGGGTTTATCCGCTTTTCCTTATCTGTTTCTTCGTTTTGATTTAATTCTGTTTTGATTTCAATTATTCAATATTCAATACAAAAAAAAACCCCCCTGTTTTCTATGCATACTATGTGTTCGACCTTTTGCTTGATAAGATATTCCTTGGGAGACGACCTAGGAGTCACTTCCTAGTACTATACTTAAACTGTTTTTATTTGTATCGGGTACGGCCTCGATCAAATTTGGCGCCGTTGCCGGGGAATATCGGTTCTTGCCAAAGGTCATTAGTAGTTAGTTAGTGTCGTAGTTAGTATAGTTATTATAGTGCGTCCTTTCTGATTTAGGGTCTAGTAGTCAATTCTGATAACCGGTTGAAGTTGCACTGTTTGCTGTTTTGCTATTTTGTTGCAATTAGTGTATTTGATTGATTCTGTGGTTGCTAGTTCACATAGTTGTGGGTGGAATTTTTGCACGAAAATTTATATCCACACTACTTTTATCATATAAAAAGGTTTTGAGGCACCACGATCACTCAGATCATCACTGGTTGTGAGTTCCATAAAAATTTTCCAAGTTTTAGCAGCACTTTCTTCAAATCGTCGCAACTTTTGACCCGTAACTCGGAATTTGACGAATTTTATATCAAATCGAAGGGAATTTTCTGAATAATCTGATTTTTCTCACTTTGTGAGAAAACTCCTTCGTCTGGATCCTGAAAAAGCCGTTTTACTATTTCTTTTTTATTTTACAAGTTTTATTTTCTTAGTTTTTGGTCTCTGATTTAATTGTTTGACTTGGTTCCCTTTTGAATTTTGTCCTCAAACTTTTTGTATTATGTTTTCATGATTTTAGGGTGCTGAAAAAAATAAAGAAAAAAATTTTAAAAAATAAAAAATTTTGTTGCCTATCTTGGTCATGTATATTAGTGACAGTTTGCTATGCTTAATGGTGTTCTGTTCAGTACATGACTAGGGGCAACCCAAGCTACTTGCATCCATATAACCCTGAAATTGATAGAACTTATCACAGACTAGTTAGACAAAATAGGAACCAATCCATAGGTAGTGAGTCTATTGAGTCTTTACATAGTGAGTCTGCTTCTTTTTCTTCTATTCCTATAAATTCTGATTCTTATTCTGATTATTCTGAAAATATGGCTCAACCTCCACCACGTGAGAGGACATTGAGGGAGCTGGCTGCACCTGATTTCACTATTGAAGATTTGTGCATCCAGTATCCCGATGACCCGTATGAGCTAAGGTCTGGACTAATTCATTTGTTGCCCAAGTTTAATGGTCTTGCAGGTGAGGATCCTCATAAACATCTCAAGCAGTTCCATATTGTCTATGCTACTATGAAACCACATGATGTGCAAGAGGATCATGTTTGTCTTAAGGCATTCCCACACTCCCTAGAGGGGCTAGCCAAGGATTGGTTGTACGATCTGGCCCCTGGTTCTATCACAGTCTGGGATGACCTGAAGAGGGCATTTTTGGAGAAATTCTTCCCTGCATGCAGAACAACAGCAATCCGAAAGGATATATCAGGCATCAGGCAACAAAGTGGAGAAAGTCTCTACGAGTATTGGGAGAGATTCAAGAGACTGTGTGCGAGCTGCCCCCACCATCAGATCTCAGAGCATTTGCTTATTCAATATTTCTATGAAGGTCTCAACCTCATGGAGAGAAACATGCTTGATGCTGCCAGTGGTGGTGCCCTAGGAGACATGACACCTTTAGAAGCCAGAGCCAAGATTGAGAAGATGGCTTCCAATTGTCAACAATTCCATGCAAGGGGCAACAGCGATGCAATCATAGTGAGAGGAGTGAATGATGTTGGCACAAGTTCTGGTAAGGTTGAGAAGCTTGAACAGAAGATAGATTCACTTACAACTTTGGTCACTCAATTGGCCATCAACCAGAAGAAGTTGTCTCTGCCTGCTAGATTATGTGGCATATGCACATCCGCTGAGCACCCCACAGATGCATGTCCTTCTGTGTAGCAGCCCACGACTGGTGCTGACCAACCTGAGGCATATGCCGCCAACATCTTCAACAGTAGAAACCAGCAGCCACAGAACTTTGATCTCTCTACCAACAGATACAACCCTGGTTGGAGGAACCATCCCAACCTGAGATGGTCTGATCAGCAGCAACCTTCACAGGTTCAATTTCAGAACAATTCTAGACCACCATATGTACCTCCTCCAGTCCAGCAACAGAGACAACAACAGGCTAATTCTGCACCACCAGCTCCTAGTACTGAGCAGCAGCCTTCATTGGAAGAGCTGATGAAACAGATGACCATGCAAAATCTCCAATTCCAACAGGAAACTAGAGCATCCATTCAAAGACAAGAGGCCTCCATTCAATCTTTGACCAATCAGATGGGACAGATGGCAACAGCAATCAACACTATGCAATCTCAGAATTCTAACAAGTTGCCATCCCAAACAGTGATCAATCCAAACCAGAATGTGAATGCCATTAGTCTAAGGTCAGGGAAGCAGATTGTCACACCCACACCAGAATCTGACCTCAACAAAGATGATCTAGTTTCAACCAACAAGAAGAGCCAAATGGTCGAGGAGAGTGAGCACACAAGTACCAGAAAATCCCATCCAGCTCAGCCTTCTACAAGCACAACACCTGCTGCTGCCCTACAACCACCCCCCATTCCTCTTCCTTTCCCACCAAGGGGGGTGACTCAAAGCAAGAAAATGGAAGAGATTGACAAAGAGATACTTGACACATTCAGGAAGGTGGAAGTCAACATACCCCTTCTTGATGCAATCAAGCAGATTCCAAGGTATGCAAAGTTCTTGAAGGATCTATGCACACATAAACGGAAGCTCAAGGGCAATGAGAGGATCAACATGGGAAGAAATGTCTCTGCTCTTATAGGTAAACCCGTCCCTCATATTCCTGAAAAGTGTAAGGATCCTGGAACTTTCTCTGTGCCTTGTATCATAGGTAATACTAAATTTGAGAATGCTTTGCTAGATTTAGGAGCATCTATTAATGTTATGCCTATGTCTGTTTTCAAGTCTCTTTCACTTGGACCCCTTCAACCTACGGGTGTGGTTATTCACTTGGAAAATAGATCTACTGCCTACCCCGCAGGTTTGATAGAGGATGTCCTGGTTCGGGTTGAAGAGCTTATCTTTCCTGCTGATTTTTATATTCTTGATATGGAAGAGGACACCTCTCGTAGTGCTGTCCCTATCATATTAGGGAGACCATTTTTGAAAACAGCCCGAACCAAGATAGATGTGCATGCAGGTACACTTTCCATGGAATTTGATGACAGTGTGGTTCGATTCAATATTTTTGATGTTATGAAACATTTTTCTGATGACCACTCTGTCTTTCATGTTGACTTGATTGATGATCTGATTGATGAGCATGTTCTAGACTTTTTGCATGATTATGATTTGCCATCTTTCACTAGCTCATTTACTTGTTCTGCATGTTCTGATTCCGAAATGTGCACTGCATGCATTGAAATTGACCAGTTTTTAAATTCTGCTACTGCATCTGTTGATTCATATTATATAGATTCAGATCATGCTAACCCCATTTCTGTTTTGCATGAGTCTAATTCACTTGTTCAGGTGCAGGCGGCAGAATCCAATTCTGCTGCTCCTTTAGTTCCATCTGTGATGCAGGCACCTTTATTGGACCTGAAGCCCCTTCCTCCTCATCTCAAATATGCTTACTTGAAGGCTGAGCAGAAACTTCCAGTGATCATCTCTACCTCCCTTTCTGTTGATCAAGAGAAGAAGCTGCTGGATGTGATTAGAGCAAACAAAAGGGCAATAGGATGGACTTTGGCAGACATACCTGGTATTAGCCCCTCCATGTGCATGCATCAGATTTTATTGGAGGATGGGGCTAAAACAGTGAGACAACCCCAGAGACGGTTGAACCCCCAGATTCTTGATGTGGTGAAGAAAGAGGTCACCAAGCTGCTGCAAGCTGGCATTATCTACCCCATTTCAGACAGCACTTGGGTAAGCCCGGTTCAAGTAGTTCCCAAGAAGTCTGGGGTGACAGTTGTCAAAATGAGAAGGATGAGCTGATTCCCACTAGAGTGCAGAACAGTTGGAGAGTCTGCATTGATTATAGGAAGCTCAACCAGGCGACCCGCAAGGATCACTTTCCTCTTCCCTTCATTGATCAGATGTTGGAGCGCCTGGCAGAGGTCTTCATGGATGACTTTCAAAGATGCCACCTGCCTGTGGAGATAGAGCACCGTGCATATTGGGCTGTGAAGCAATGTAACTTAGCTCTTGATCAAGCGGGTGAGGAGAGGAAGCTGCAGTTGAGTGAGCTAGATGAGATCCGTTTGAGGCCTATGAGAATTCCAAGTTCTACAAAGAGAAGACCAAGAAGCTCAATGATAGCTCAATTTGCAGAAAGGAGTTCTTGGTTGCTCAAAAAGTGTTGCTCTACAACTCTAGGCTTGGACTCATGAGTGGAAAGCTCCGCTCTAAATGGATTGGACCGTTTGTAGTCACCCAGGTGTTTCCTTATGGCACTGTGGAGATCAAGAGTGAGTCCACAGACCAGAGCTTCAAAGTCAATGGTCACCGACTCAAGCCTTTCCTCACTACCCCTTCTTTGGATGATGCACCTGTGGAGGAAGCCTCATTGGTCGACCCCATTTTTGACCCACCATGATTTCAGGAGTCTTCTTTTCTCCTTCCTTACTCTTTTTATTGCACTTGTCTATATCTGTCTGATTCTGCTATTTGTTTTACATTGAGGACAATGTGTGATTTAAGTGTGGGGGGGAGAGTAGTTTAGGTTGCATATTTTTTCTTTGATTTTTTAGGTTTTGCTAAGTTTTGGGCATTTTCTTGCATGTTTTTGCTTCATTTTAGTAGAGTCTTGGTATCTTGTGTCTGAATTCATGCATTTCTGTGTGTAAAGTTGCTTTTGATAATTAAGAGGTGGTAACACTGTGATAGAATTGTCCCTTTTGTGAGGATTTGAGCCTTAATTGTGGGTGGATTGCTATATATGCCACCTAATTTTTCTTTCATGTGTGATTGCACTCTGGATTACTTGCACTCTAGAACTTGACTTGACTCTTGTTGATACTTGATATTCCCATGCACATTTTGAAATGATTTAGGCATTGGTTTTTTCTTGAATAAGCCACTAGCCATATGAGCCTACCTTGAATGAATTTATCCTTTGATAGCCCCTTTGAGCCTTTATATCCCTTTTCTTTGTTCTTTAGCTCATTACAAGCCTATGACTGAAAAACCATGATTCTCCTAACCTTAGGGAATGTTGGAGCTTTGGAATTGTTTTGGGAATGGGTATTAAGTAAGCGAGGGTGCTTTGTTCTTCATCTCTTGTGAGTTCTGGGTTTTGCCTCTATGCTCGGTGATGTAATTATGGCTTTATCTCATTATGCCATTTTTGTTGTTTCTTCTTTTCTTTCGTTCATGAAGTTCTGCAATGTAATGCAATTCAAAAAAAAAAAAAAGAATAAAAGGTTGATTGAGGCATGGAGGTTTGGAATTAGAGGTTGTTGTTATGTTTACCATTTCATTCTGGGGTGGATTGTGCTTATTTTTTTACTTGTTCCCCATTGCTCCTCTATTCCCTGGGTTTTAGCTACATTTCCCATATTTTTATCCTACCTTGTCCTTGGCCCCATTACAACCCTGAAAAGACCTTTTGATCTTAATGTGCATGTGTGTTGATTGTTGATGTTAGAGGCTTGTCAAGCCTATGGTTGTGTTTGTTTTTCATGATGTGCCTTGAGTGTAAACCCTGATTAACCTTAAACACTTGAGTGTAAACACTATTGAGTGATCCTTGTGAGTTTCTACCATCTTTGTGACTACCCTCTTGATGTCATTGGTTTTCTTTGCATATTTGAAATAACTGGATGATGTTCATGAATGCCTTGATTCTTTGGTCCTTATTTTCTTCGTGTGCTCGATTTTGCCCATTTCTTTGCATTTCCTAGAATTCATTGTGAAGTATGTAATCTCTTAGGTTTGCATTCATTAGTTGTAGTAATCTTGTTGCATGATTCACTTTGGTGCATATTGATCTTCTCAGTCCTAATTCTTAGTTTTGCCCAGGAGTGCAAACGGATAAGTGTGGGGGTATTTGATGAGCATTTTATTTCCCATTATTCCTTGCATTATTTTACTCCTATTATTGATACTTGTTGCCTATTTGACATTGTTTAGCTTGATTTAGTGATTTAGAGTTTATTGGACTATTATTCTGAATATTGTTTAATTTGGGATTATTTAGCCTAATTAATTCTATTTCTATTTTCAGGTCATATTTGGCACAAGGGCTTTTTGGACATTTTGGGAATGAAGATTTAATTTTGGAAGAGAAGATATATGATGAAGTGAAGATTGTAATCTATCTTTAGGATTAGTTGAGATTTAGTTATATCTTTTAAGATTTAGATTTTATCTATAAGATATTTTTTAGATTTAATTTAGAGATTAAGCTTTCCTTAGGATTTGGGCCCATGATTTAGGCCCGTTTTGTGATTTAAAAAGCCAAATTCGTGTAAACCCTTGGGGGAGACCTTCCAATCACGTTTTTTACATTCTCTCTCATAGAGAAGGCTTAGTTTTGCTCTCCAAGCTTGTGGTGGCTGCTAGGGTTTCTTTCTCTTCCCTTTTCTACACGTTTTTGACTTATTTCATCATGGAAGGCTAAACTCTTAGGTTAAATCCCTTTGGTAATGTATCACATACTCTTGAGGTTTTATTCTTAATGCTATTCCGTTTTTATTCACTGTTTTCATGCTTATTGATATGTTATGGTTCGCTTAGTTCCATTATATAGAGATAATCCATGTGTATGAATGCTTAATTTATGCAAACTCATAAAAACTCCATGCTTTGGCTTTTAATGCTTAATTAGAGGTTTGGGTTTTGGGGTGAGAATTGAATTTTCGCTTAGTATTTAATTCTCACGAGTTGGACAGTGAAGAGGAAAGAAATTGATCTTTTGTGACCGATGATAGAGTTGTGAACGCGAGCCAAAGGGGTTTATCCGCTTTTCCTTATCTGTTTCTTCGTTTTGATTTAATTCTGTTTTGATTTCAATTATTCAATATTCAATACAAAAAAAACCCCCCTGTTTTCTATGCATACTATGTGTTCGACCTTTTGCTTGATAAGATATTCCTTGGGAGATGACCTAGGAGTCACTTCCTAGTACTATACTTAAACTGTTTTTATTTGTATCGGGTACGGCCTCGATCATTTTGTATGTGTGTTTGAAATTGTGAATATAGTCTTATCTTATATAGAAGGGATTTGGCTATGTATAGAAAATAATAGGAGTTTGTGTTTGATTCTTGTTTTGTATGCATGCATGAATTATAAATGACTTAACATGTTCAATATGTGTGTTTGAAAATGATTTGAATGTTAATATTTGCAAAAGGTTTTTAATTTGACTCCTTGTGTTATTTTCTTTAGCCTAATTCGGTTTTGACAAAAATAAAGGGATTTGATTGAAAAAGTATTCTTTTGAAAAGATTTTCATTTGATAGTTAAAATAAATGGTTTTAATTTAAAGGTATTTTAAGTTTTTAAGTTTCTAAATGTGTTTTTAAATAAATGTTTTACTTGTTAGTTTAAAACCCAAATTGATTTCAAAAGTATTTAGAGGAAGCGAATACTTTGTTTCCAAATGAAAAAGTTTTGTAACGTTGCTTTATTTTCGAGATAATTAAATAAGAATGATTTTAATAAGAGGGAAATATTTGAGTGCCATCGGGAAGCAGTTACGTACGTCGCAATGGAAACCAAGGAGCGCGTTGAGGATCGTCAACGGTTGAGGTGAGAGAGAAGTTTCCCCCAAACACCGTGGTATTTAGGTAATGTATTAAGTGTTTCGACCATCTCAAAAGTTGAAACTTAGTGGTTTTGAGTCAGTAACACAGTGGCAATTGTTTGTTTGTGTGGCCACCAGTGTGAAATGGACAAAGACCACACGAAATTAGGTGATGAGTTTATATGATGATATCTGAATGCTAGTATGTTGTTTGTTCATTTATCTGATGAATTTAGTGTGCATGAAGAGATTTAGAATAACATGAATAATAATGAATTAGAAGAATAAAAGAGAGGTAAGATAAGGTTTGAGAAAGATGTTGAGATGTTGTGGAATTTATGATCGGTAATGAGTAAGACTTGACGATTGAGGATGTTGAGAATGAGCCAGAGCTGGGAAGAGTGATGATGATGTGGTTTGAGCGGAGCTGGGCTCCTTTTGTTTTTGGGTTTTAGTCTGGGACTAGTGTTGAGTTGAGCTTGCTCCTCCATTAGCGCCCAACAAAAATGTAATTTTTGCAATAGGTTTTGAAAAGAGATTTTGAAAGGAAATTTCTGGAAAGATTTTCGAAATGAGGTTTTGAAAAGGATTATGTAACAATATTTTCAAAGGAGTTTTTCCGAAACAATCTTTGATAAGTTTTGTGAAAACACATATTTTTGGAGAGAAGTTTTTGGAAAATAATTCCTTGATAAAGTTTTGAAAGGAGATTTTCGAGAAAGTCTTTTGAAATAATGATTTTGTGAAGTAGCATTTTTAAGAAAGGTTTATGAAAGTCACACCCTTGTGAACAATCGTGAAAAGATTTTATGTACAAGTTTTCGAAAGGATATTTGGTGAAACTTATGATATGGGATTTTCCAAAAGTCTATGAAAATGTGTTTTGAGGAAAGTAAGATTGTTTGGAATTGTTGATGAGATGATAAGTGTAGTGATGTGCTCCCAGCTCTGTGCTATGTGAGAATTGATGAGAGAAAAGATTGTGCAAAGATAGTGGTCGGGACTCATTGAAGGGATGCACGAAGGATGGTCCGACCATTAGGACTGATTTAACAAGATAAAGGACATTAAAAGACATGAATATACGCGGTGAGGTATGAGAGTGCGAAGTAGTGGAGAGGAAGAAACGATAAGTATCTGCGGATACTTAGGACGAGATTGCATTAGGGGAGGACAATGACGGTGATACGTCAAGAAGTCTAGAGTATGTTTCTAGGCAGAACAACTCCACATGTGGCGCACTAACGTGGTGGGGACTGGGTCTAATGTCGTGGCAAGTTTTGCGAGCTCACTAGAATTATACTGTCGCCCCCTAGATTGCAAATCGAGAACAGTGAGAGGGACTGGAGTGGGGCATCTTGTTTGCCACTGCGAGGCAGTGTGCCATGTTTATTATGAATTGATTGAGGCAGAGTCCTCCTGGTCTGGGACCATTATGTGTTGTGACAGCTGTCGTGCCCGCACGGTAAAGGTCTTGTACTCCTGTTTGCTTCCGACTAGGTTGGATGGATGACCGAGGAGATTTAGACGTGTGTGCTAACTTTGAGAGCGACTCTCCTTAATGATGATTAAAATCCCTCGCATCATTGACGGATACGAAATCATAAAACTTAAATAAGAAAAGATAGCTTATGCTGTAAGAAAATAATTCTGTAACAATAAGAGAATGAGATTGTATGGAGAAGGAATCAGAGCGCGTAGCGGAAGAAGTTTATAGAATGAGAGGTGATTATGCATAAGGTATCAAGTAATAAAAGATAAATCGAGTAAGGTTAGTCTTCATGTGAGTGTATGCCATTACACTTTGTGTTGCTTGCTTGTATGGTTTGTCTATCTTAATATTTTACCTATTGTAATCCCACATCGTTGGCATAACATGCTTGGGAATACTTACTCTCTCTAGTCTTCTGCTTTGTATGCTTGTTGTTATGATGTCTATCCCTTAGTCTATGGATCCTGTCACGTTCACGTTCGACATTCGAGACGAGGCACGATGAGGAGTGAATTATCGAGATCGGAAGTAGCGTGAAGACACCGAGATCGGTGGGTCAGCGGACTATCATGGTTGACACCCGATGCTCTTGCCTTCCCGCAAGAATTGGATGAAGACATAGATACTCGGAGGCGGACTTAATCGAGACCGTTCCTAGCGAGGCATTATTCCGTGGACCATCGTATTCAGTTCAATGGGCCTGGTGGTAGTCTTTCATTTTCCCTGAAGTATTTTGTATTCCCTGTATTTACTTAGTGGCATTGCAATCCCATGATGTAACCCCAAATCTTTGGTGAAATAGATTTATTTTTAATGGGCTATGATACTCGAGTTGAGAAGGATCAAGTTGCAAAGTGTAGTGCCTTGTGACACTCCGGTATGGAACTTGAACTCTAGCATAAAGTATGAGAACACTCTTGTAATTGAGAAAGGTTTTGGAAAACTTAATGGTTCTCATACTCATGCTACTAAACCACGTTACATGTTTATAAAAAAAAAATTGGCCCACATTTTCACTATGTTTTATGATTAAAGAAATATATTTTCAAGTGGCCAAGTCGGGGTGTTACAGTTTATATGTATTTTGTTGTATATACTCACCAGGGCCGGCCCAGGACATGTTTTCTTTTGGGATTGGTTATTTTGGGAGTAGACTCACTTTCACATACTTGTTTATGTCTTTCTGCTGACTGTTAGCTATGGTGCATGGCACGATATGATATTATGATGTTTTTGGTTGCCTGGTATTTTTGGAAATGTTATTTAAAGGTTTAACAGGGAAAAACTAATTTTGGAAAAGTCCATAAAACAGAGTAAACCCCATCGAATTTTTACGGAGATTTTTATAAATTAAATAAGGTTTCGAACGAAATTTTTAGGTTACTAATTTTGCATAAGAGTTTATTTAGGGTTATAAAAGTAAGGATGTCACATTTTGGTATCAGGGCCAGGTTTCGATCCTTGCACCGGTGGGTTATGGGCCCACCATGCTTCCGCTACGCCACGCTTCCAGACAACTCCGGCAGCATGAGCATAACTATCCAACACACGATTTGGAGTTAGCAGCTGTAGTTTTTGCTCTCAAGATCTAGAGACATTACTTATATGGCACTCAATTTGAGGTTTTCAGTGACCATAAAAGTCTTAAATACCTCTTTGATAAGAAAGAGCTGAATATGCAACCGAGGAGGTGGATGGAATTTCTTAAAGATTATGATCTCAATCCCAGTACCATCCTGGCAGGGCGAATGTTAAAGCTTATGCCTTGAGTCGCAAATCTCTGCATATTAGTAACTTAATGGTGAGAGAGATACAATTAATGCAGGAGTTTAGTAATCTTAATCTAGGGGTGTATGTAAAAGATAAAAGCATTGTCCTAGAAATGATGCATGTTACTAATGAATTTGTAGGCTTGATTAAGGAAAGATAGGCCGACGTTCCAGAACTTCAGAAACTTCTCGAAAGGGCAGCTGAAGATGAAGAGCCCAATTTCAGAAAAGGGTTCCGATTGGATCATCAAATTCAGAGGCAGAGTGTGCATTCCCTTAGATTTTGAAGTAAGGAGATTGGTTCTTGAGGAAGCTCACAAATCTTAATTAAGTCTTCATCCGGGTACCACAAAGATGTATTAGAACCTGAAAAGATTTTTCTGGTGGCCAAAGTTGAAGACTGTGCGGACCGATCCTCGGTCCTATCCTTACAACGCTCAGGCAACCAGAGTAATCTACTAGTCAGACTATGACTATCCAAGCCGAGCGCTTGTTCAAGGACCCACCCTAACGACCTTGGACCGACCACATGGGCTCCGTCCCTTAAGAGTTTGAGCTAGGGGCACGTGAATCTAACTTGCTACAGGGATAAGATCCCTTAACTCAGGATAAGGATGAATGACTCATCCCCTATCCTAAACAGGACACGTTAGCTGCCTTGCTGGACCTCCGTACAAGCCCATAAGGTACAATGCCACCCTTATAAATAGCTGTCTCCAGGAAGGGGCTCAGGTACGTTCTCTCAGTCCCTAATTACACAATCGCACACACCGTGATTAGGGAAACCCTAGTTACCCCAACTGGATAGCTAGAATACCAAAGAATCACTCAGTAACATCAGATCACTTCCTATCTCTCAGATCTCACTATATCCTTGAGCTAGGGGTATATCTTAGACATTGTGTCTTGGACACTACATTGGCGCCGTCTGTGGGAACGATAAACTATCATTCCCACCCAAAATTGTAAACACACGTGGAAACACTGGAAACAACTCTCGTGGTGCAAACCACCAGGCCAGAAGAAACCGTAAGAGACTAGTTGAAGGTAGTGCTGACAACGGAAGAGATTTAGAAGGAAGAAACCCACCTCACCCTCCCCACCACAGCATACCATCAGTTAGACTGGAAATCCCAGCCTGCAGCCACCACTCTATACCATCCCAAACTCACAGTGGTCCCTACACTGTTCATTCCAGACAAGCAAACCCCAATACCCCCAATCCTGTACAGAACCACGGATCTGGATGATCCATTGACGCCCGTGTTTCTGGAGAAGAAAGGGGACACTCCCAGGGACGAAGAGAGACCCAACTTGAAGAGATAATTAAACAACAAGCTCACATGCTGGAGCAACAGGGGAAGGCTATAGCCGACCTTCAACAGATCCACATGCACGCGGTTGCTGCACGGGCAATGGAAACAGCCCCGACAACCGTACGAGTTCATGATCTACAAGGTCCAATCACCTTACCCCCTCCACCTCCCATAAACCCGGCCTTAGCAGCTACCTATGAAACAGAAAACACTACTTACCCAGGCCATCCCTTCACCCCACATATCATGGCCTACGAAACACCCTCTGCTTTCCTTGGCCCCACTAGCGTTGCAAAGTATAATGGATTAACCGACCCCCTGGAGCACATCTTATCTTTTGAAGGAGCCATGAATTTTTATGATGGAGGAGATTTAATGAAGTGCCGAGCCTTTTTGATGACTCTCCAACCACCCGTGCTGAGGTTGTACTCGGCCCTGCCCAGAAATTCCATTAACTCTTGGGCAGAAATTAAAAGGGTCTTCCTTAACAGGTACACTGCTAGCTGCGTACAACCAAAATCGGACCACGCACTAGCAGGAGTAATGCAACTCCCAGAAGAACCATTGAGAGAGTATCTCGCTCGATTCCACTCGGATGCAGGTTCTGTACCAAACCTCGAACCGAGCTTCGCAGTCTTTCTTTTTACCCAGGGACTTCGCAACAGTGACTTCAAAAACTCGCTGGTGGGGAAGCCACCAAGGGACATAGCGGAACTGAGACACCGTTCTACCAAATTTATCAATTTGGAAGAATTCAGCAAGTGGCAAAGACAAATAGAAAAGGGTGAAAGAGGGGAGCCTTCATCTCATGGAAGGCCGAGGAGAGATGACAGGAGAGATGATAGGAGAGACGAGCGGGGGAGAGGACCTAGGGGAAACAGGAGATTTATCATCCCTAGGTCCAAGTTTGACGAATACACCCCCCTCACTGTCCCAAGAAGTCATATCTTACAGGAAACCATGCAGACCGACCTAAGAATGGTCGAGAGACCTCCTCCTCTGAAAAGAAGCCAATGTCAGGATCGTTCGATGTTTTGCTCGTATCATGGGGGATACGGTCATACCACAGACGAGTGCACTTGGCTAAGAGACGTCATTGAGCAGCTTATAAGAGATGGAAAATTGCAGCAATACGTTAGAGAGGCACTCAATCGGCGTACTCGAAGAAGGACCCCCTCCCCGGACAGAAATGTTCGCATAAAAACTTCATCTCCAACTAGAAAAACCAATCACCACCCTGATCAGCAACATGCATCAAATCAACAGAGAATAGCTATGGTGAAGATAGCTACAAATCAATCTCCGCAAAACCTCAGAATCAACACCATTGCTGGAGGTTTTGCGGGAGTGTGAGGTTTTGCGGGAGGAGGTGAAGAAAAATCTGACAGGAAAAAATACATCAATCAAGTACTTGCTATCCAGGACCATCCGATCCGTAAGAGAGCCTCAAAAAGTGTCCCAATCTGTTTCACTGATGAAGATCTAGAAGGAATCATTTCGAGTCACAACGACCCAATGGTGATAACTGCTTTGGTAGGTAATTATGAGGTCGCAAGAATATTTGTCGACTAAGGCAGTTCTGCTGATATCATGTTTTTGAATATTTTTGAAGCACTGAAATTGAATACTTCGGACTTAACCCCTTTCGAGGGGAAACTGATTAGTTTCACAGGGGACATGGTCGTCCCTAAAGGACATATTCAACTCCCTGTAACACTTGAGAACCAACCCTCTGTGAGAACTGAAATCATCATGTTTTTGGTTGTTGACTGCCCGTCGGCATACAATGCCATACTCGGAAGAACATGTTTACAAGCCTTTGGTGCGGTTGTTTCAATCGTTCATTTGACCATGAAATTCGAGGGCTCTGATGAAAGTGTTGTCTCAATCAGAGCCGAGCAAGAAAAAGCCAGACTATGCTATAACGCTAGTTTGGCGAAACTCAAGAGCCCAGAAGAAATTCAACACAAACTGAACCTGAACAAAGGAAATGTTCTTCTAACGGACCTGGATGTTAGGTCCGATCAAGACGATACGAGGCCGACCCCTCAAGGGGAGTGGGAATTCATAGTGTTGGATGAGGAAACCCCAAGCAGAAGAGTAAGACTGGGCACCAACCTCCCCGAGAGCACAAGAGCAGAAATGCTCGAGCTTTTGAAAAATAACAAAGACCTTTTTGCCTGGACCTCGGCAGATATGCCGGGGATCGATCCAAATTTTATATGCCATCATCTTACTGTCAATCCGACCGCCAAGCCGGTCGCTCAGAAGAAGAGAAGAGCGGGAACTGAGAAGGCTGCAGTAATTGAAGAAAAGGTGGCCGAGCTCCTCTCTGCCGGATTTATTGGGGAGGTTAACTACTCTGAGTGGCTTTCAAATACTGTGCTGGTCAAGAAGCCAAACGGGAAGTGGTGCATGTGCGTCGACTACACCGACCTAAACAAGGCTTGTCCAAAAGATCAGTATCCTCTCCCTGTTATTGACAAGTTGGTGGATAATTCATCTGGTTATCAGCTCCTTTCCTTTATGGATGCATATTCAGGGTACAATCAGATTCCAATGTACCCTCCTGACCAGGAGAAAACGGCCTTCATCATCGAGAGGGCCACGTACTGTTACACAGTGATGCCCTTCGGACTAAAAAACGCTGGTGCAACGTACTAGCGAATGATGAACAAGGTCTTCTTTGGACTGATTGGCCCCACCCTTGAAGTATACATAGATGACATGATAACCAAAAGAAAAAAGAAAGAAGACCACCCTCATGATTTGGCTACTATCTTGGCAAGAATCAGAATGCACAATATGTGAGTTAACCCCGACAAATGCACTTTTGGAGTACCTGCTAGGGCTTTCTTGGGGTTCATGCTTACAGAGAGAGGCATCGAGGCTAACCCGGAAAAGTTCCAAGCAATTCTAAGAATGCACAGCCCATCCAACATGAAGGAAGTCCAAAGATTGACTGGTCGGGTGGCGGCTCTCTCAAGATTCCTCCCGCAGGCAGCCAAGAGAGCCTTCCCGTGGTATCAGCTGCTTAGGAAGAACAAAAAATTTCATTGGAATGAACCTTGTGAACAAGCATTTATCGAACTGAAGGAATACTTGTCATCCCCTCCCGTTCTCATCAGCCCTCGGGAGGGGGAGATTCTGTTTTTATATTTGTCAATTGGTGAATCACCCGTAAGCTCGGCCTTGGTCAGAGAAGACTCAGGGACCGAGCAACCTGTGTACTTTGTGAGTAAGGCCCTATAGGGACCTGAAACGAGGTACTCGAAGATTGAAAAGCTTGCTTTTGCTCTAGTAGTTACTGCAAGAAGACTCAGGCAGTATTTCCAGAGCCACCCCATCATAGTAAGGACAACCCAACCAATAAGACAGGTGCTCCACCGACCTGATTTGGCTGGGAGAATGGTTTCTTGGTCAGTTGAGCTGTCGGAGTTCGACATAACCTTTGAACCAAGAAAAACTCTCAAATCCCAAATTCTAGCAGATTTTGTTTCAGAACTTTCAGACCCTCATCACTCCAACAAACCACAGCTTTGGAAGATTTACGTGGATGGCTCCAGCCACAGCGAAGGGGCTGGGGCCGGTATAATTCTGGAAAGCGCTAAAGGCCTCAGCGTTGAATACTCCCTGAATTTTGAGTTCCCCACCTCCAACAATCAGGCCGAGTATGAAGCGGTGTTAGCTGGTTTGCGAATGGCCCATCAGATGGGGGCCTCGGAAATTCAAATTTTCAGTGATTCACAATTAGTAGTGTCACAGGTCAACCGAGAGTTTCAGGCCAAGGAGCCAATTCTTCAGAAGTACCTGGAACAGGTCAAAGCTCTCTCCGAATTCTTTTCACAATTCTCTATCACTCATATTCCAAGAGCCTCCAACAAACGAGCAGACATCCTGTCCAAACTTGCCAGCACCAAGGGCCCCGAGAACAACAAGAGCTTAGTACAGGAAACCGTTCATCAGCCGAGCATGGTTCTAGCGGTATCTTTGGCTACCGACTGGATGGATCCTATCAAGCAATATCTCAGACATCAAGTTTTGCCGGCAGACCCTTTGGAAGGAAAAAAGATAGTCAAACAAGCAGCTCAGTATTCCATCATTGGTGATACCCTGTACAAAAGGGGGATAGACTCCCCCATGCTGAAATGTCTGAACTCTGCGGAAGCAGAACTCGTCTTGGCCGAGGTTCATGAAGGAATATCAAGCCATCATGTAGGAGGAAAAGCCTTAGCCCGCAAGGTCCTTCGACCAGGCTATTACTAACCCACACTTCAAAATGATGCTTCAGATCATGTTAAGGGATGCAAATCCTGTCAGCTCCACGGAAAGGTCTTCCAGCGACCACCGACTGAGCTTCACTCGATGATTGCCCCATGGCCCTTTTACCAATGGGGCATGGACATCATCGGAAAGTTCAAAATGGCTCCTGGACAGTTAAAGTTTGTAGTGGTCGCAGCGGATTATTTCACTAAAAGGGTCGAAGCCGAGGCTTTGGCAACAATCTCTTCAGCCAAAATTCAAAAGTTTTTTTCTCAGACAAGTCATTGCTCGTTTCGGCGTCCCGCATACTTTGGTAACTGACAATGGCACGCAGTTCACTACCAAGGTTTTCCAAGAATTAGTGGACCACTTCCATATTGCCCACCATTTCTCGTCTGTCGAGCATCCGCAGACAAACGGGCAAGCAGAAGCGGTGAACAAGATTGTCATTGATGGAATAAAGAAATGTCTAGAAGCGGAAGGGTCATGGGATGACATTCTTCCTGAGGTGCTATGGTCAATTCGCACGACCGTACATACCTCGACAAGAGAAACCCCATTCCGACTCACCTACGGTTGTGAAGCTGTGTTACCAATCAAAACTCGGATTCCCACATTCCGAGTGTCGGAGCGCCCAGTTGAAACAAATGATGAATTGATTAATGAAGAACTAACTTTCAGTGATGAGATCCGAGCTCTCTCGGCGGCTCGAGAGAAGAAGGCAAGAGAAAGGCAATATCGAGAGTATAACAAATAGGTGGTTCCCAGAAGTTTCACAGTCGCCGACTTAGTCCTCGGGCGAGCTGACATCGGATTGAGAAATGCCAAAGAAGGAAAGCTGGCCAAGAACTGAGAAGGACCCTATAGAATCACCTCAAAAACAGGATCTGGAGCATACAGACTGGAGACATTGACAAATCAATAGTTAAACAACACTTAAAATGCCACAAAACTCAAGCCCTACTACAGCTGAAAATACTTGGAATCCCACAAACACCTCTGCAGAATTTCAACCATGGTTTTAAAATTTCGTTGTTTCGTTTTTATCTACCTTGTTGTCATTTAGTTTAGCATCTTTATATTTTTAGTCGTTTCAATGCTTTCTATGTTTGACATTCACTACTTGTAGACAGTTGAAGAAACTCAATGAAGAACTCTTTTTTACAGCATCTCAGTTTCCAATTTAATTCTGTTAACGTACTAACCCTTTCCTCTCGGCTCGCCACTGAGTTGAACCGGGTTGTTTATACTTGTCTTTCCAACAAGGAATTATAAACTAAAATAACAAGTACTTAAAGAGATGCCCGACCAAAAAGCTTAACAGCTTTTTCCGTCGAGGACCGAGGATCCCCCCATTTGGCCAATGGTCGGAGATCCGAAATCTCAATAACAGTTCATAACAAAGAAAAAATATTGACATCATTCACACTGGATACATTGGAACCACGAAGACAAAAAGGCATAATAGCTTACATGCATAAAGAGTAACCAAGGTCTTAGCATACGGATTAAATTACAAAAAGTTCAACATCTTTACTGAAATTACAAAGAAATAAAAAGGAAAAAGAACTACTAATCTTCTTCAGAAAGCACGATCGACAAGCCATCAAAATCTTCTTCATTCTCGTTGGCCAAGTCCAGCGGGTTCGGAAGGTTGGGGGCCAACAAGTCTACCTCCCTATCCCCTCGGCTGTAGTCAACAACACGACCATCCAATATCCCAAAGCTCGGGTGTGCTCCCGCAACTCAAATCCCAGGGTTTATAAAGGTCAGTTGTTGAACAGCGTTGACAACGGAATCGGTCGCCGCATGATCCCAATTGAACTGATTCCTCTTAGCCAAAAATTTATGCTTCAATTCCTTCCGACGCATCTTGGCAAGATCACCTTCCAAGCGAGTCACGACATTCTCAGATTCAAATAATCGGCCCTGGACCCCTTCCAATTCGGTATTTTGACGACGAGCCTCAGCCATCTCTTCTCGAGCAACCCGCAGCAGCCTCTCCGCTTCCGCCTTCATCCCATTAGCATCTTCCTTAGCCTTCTCAGCGGCTTCCCTAGCCTTCTTGGAGTCAGCAAGGTTCCTCTGGAGCTCGGTATTAGCCTCCGTTAATGCTCGGGAACCAGCCTCATACTCTTTGACTTGAGTAAGCAAAACTTCCACTTGCAAGGCTTCCGCCCTCCTCTTTTCCCTCTCAGCCGACGAAAGAGCTACGCTAATGCCTTCAGCATTTTCAGCAATGTGAAAGGGATAGCTTGCCGCCCTCAGCTTATTCTTGCCCAACATTTGAAAATTATTCTTCAAAGTGTTGGCAGATTGGTCCTGAAGCCTTTTCTTATCATTAGGCGTGTAAACCATCTTAACAAACTTTTCCGGTAGTTTTCGAGCCCACACAGTCTCCTCCGTCGGATCAGAAATATCAAACCACATATATTTCTCAGAACATGACTTCAGTGGCTTCAATAAATCAACCGCCTTACCCTTTCCTTTATCTAGCTTAAGCCTCTTGGCCAAGGGTTGGCGATCTTCCTCCTCCTCTTTTTCCTCATTCACACGAACACAGGGGATGGTAGTAACGGAATCGTCGGCATACTCAGTTGGTGCCGGCACTTCTTGTACAACCTCGGCACCAGAAGGTGGGGCCACAGCAATTGTCACCGACTGAGTCGCCTAGCTGGAAGTGGCCGCGCTCGGAGATCCAGCCTTTTCATCCAACTTAGCCTTAGAAGGCTCTCTCATACGAGCAACAGCTTTGTTCTCCTTAGCCATTCTGACTGCAAAAAAGTCCAAAAATATGGTTAAAAAAAAACTATTACCAAGCTCGATTTTCACAAGCTCTTTGGGAAAGATGACAATATTCCTAATGTCAATTTGACCATTCTCTCTGAGGTACTTGTAAAAAGTATCACAAGTATGCCTCTCCGCATCCGACAACTCCTTGGTATAGTGATAATGGTAAAGTTTTGGTTTCCTATTGTAGAAGTCGGGAGACCAGGACAGGGGGAACCGACGCTGATCACCCTCCATAAACCAGCAAGCTCCCTCTCCGACGAATTGATACTTGAAAAATAGTGGTTTAAAAGTCTTCCACGAATCGGTAAACTTAGCCAATAAGGCATGTTCATTGCGTGCCTTCAATGACACCCATGCCCTCTTGGTCGACCCCTTCTCGAAAATATTTATTTGGGGTACATACAGCCAAAGAAACGCTTTGAGCGAGCACGTCAACCTTCGAGCCTCACAGAACCTTTGGAATGCCCAAGCAAAGGCCCAACCTCTAGGATGAAGTTGAGTAGGGGCCAAGCGCAGCCGCCGCAGCAGAGCTATCTCAAAATCCGAGAAGGGCAGTTTAATGCCTAGCCTTATAACAACCTCCTCATACATAAAAAACTCCCTGCGATTATTTGCAATCAAGGTGCACACCCGGTCATTAACTGACGGAGCTCTAATTGCATAAGAAGTCCCAGCTTCATCTGTCGGGAAGGGGAGCACATGGGCTCGGATATGGCCCAGATTACTGTCAACCAAAGCCGATCTTTTACCAAGATCCTCCAGATCAACCCAATCATAGGCTTCAGCATTCGACAGTAAAGAAATTCATGAGGATGCGAGATGCACCGATGAACCATACCTGGGGAAAGGGAAGACTCGGCGTCAGAATCTACAAAATTAAAATCTTTAGACACCCTAACCCTAGTCCGATTCACCCTATAGCCGAGCCGACTACATCTTCTCCTAACCTTTATGGCTTTCCCCTAGAAAGGTTTTTCCCAGGAGCGGTTTGAGGTTCGTGACGCTATTTGCGCTCGCTCCTCCGCCAACCGATATGCTAATCTTCTACTTTGCTCTTCTGCGGAATTTTGGGGAAAGTCCACAGCTAACGGTGTGACACCCTTTCGAATATATCAAGTAAAATATAGTAATTAAACTATGATAAAGGATAATACATATGGACTTGTAAGTATTATAAAATTTAAAAGTAAAATTCTCCTTTAAAGCGGGTGCACAAACCAAAATTTGGAATACTTGGAGATGAACTTCTAACTCATTTCAAACAGTTGTATCGAATTCGGCAATTTCTAAAACCTTTTCATGAATTGGGTAACATTCGTGTTTCGAAATCGTATTTATATAGTAGAAAGTAAATGAAGCTACCCTTGCTTTGATTCGCGAAATTGATACCATGTAGCCGAACTCGTTTGATGATCAAATCAGAGTAAGCGGGTAATTATAGGACTATACAATTAAATAAAAGATAAACATGTAGGATTCTCATGTTTTGATGCTAACAATCTCTCTCCAAGCAACAACATTGGCAACAAGCAAGCTACACCACATGAAGATTAGAATTAGGATTTTTATTAATTCTATTTCAATGTAATCTTTATTTTATGCAATGCATCTCATTGGTGTGGGTAGCTTAGGTGATTTTAAGAATATTTAAATAATGTCTGATTAAGAGTGAAGATACTTTAAATCTTGATTAAATAGCTTGTGAAAATTATTTTAGAAAAACTTTGTTTTTATTCAGATTCTGATCAGTTTACTCGAGTAATGAGTATTGGTTCACTCGAGTAATTTATGTTCTGACAGGTTAATCGAGTAATGGTTTACACATCACTCGAGTAACTTAATCTGACATGTTTCACTCGAGTGACGTTGTTTGGTTTACTCGAGTAATTCAATCAGTGTTGGGAAAATTTTAAAAGGACTTAATTTTCTCTTTCAAAGATATAGACTTTCATTCTTACAATTTTCTAATACACTTTGAAAAGTAATTCAAGAGCTATTTTACATCTTTCAAGAGCTATCAAGATTCAACAAAGAACTTTTCATTCTTCACTCTATTTTCTATCATTGTTCAAATATTCTTGAGATCATATTTTTGTTCTTAGTGGTTGTTGAAGATTTGCAATTTGTGATTGCATCATTGAAGTTTCAACACAAGTGAAGAATCTCACAAGGAAGACTTTGAGGATCAAATCAAAGCAAGAAAAGAGGATTGGTTGGAAGCATCTTCAATCAATTAGCAAGGAAATCTAGAATACTCAAAAGGGGTAGATTAGATCAAAGTGTTTGGTACACACTTTGAGTTGGGTTTTAAGATAGGAGAACTAAGAATCTAGTTGCATCTTAAAACATTGTAAAATCTACATTTGAAGATTTCTAGTGAAGAATCTCTCTTGATTTAAGAGGGGACTGGAGTAGCTTTCAAGTGGGTGAAAGTGAACCAGGATAAATCCTTGTGTCTCTTTTATTTTCATTCCTTGTATTTCATTAATTCATTAACATTTGCATTTTTAGGTTAGAATTGGGGTTTTCTTAATTCTACTAAATTGATCTAAAATTGCATGTTAATATTACTTGAAATTGTTCATATTAATCATTCATAATTTGTTGAATCATCATAGCATTGTTATTCTTGAAGAACTCCATTGAAAACAAAGTTTAAATTGAATTTTACCCAGTTTACTCGAGTAAAGTTCTTGTCACTCGAGTAATCTGCTTTCAGTTTATAAACATTACTCGAGTAGGTTTTCTGTTACTCGAGTGATTTAAAATCTGCTTTCGTAATACTCGAGTGATTTGCTGAATACTCGAGTGAAATTATTTTTGGTTGCGTATTACTCGAGTGAAGGCTTGAGTTACTCGAGTAATCTGAACTGAATTCTTAAGAAAATTTATTTTCATAAAACCATTCTCTTAGGTGGACGAAAAATCTGTAATAAGGCTTCAATATTCTATTCACCCCCCTCTAGACTATATTGAGCCGCTTGTTGATTTCCAACAAGTGGTATCAGAGCTCGGACGAAAAATCCGAGCCTTAAAAAGCTTTTTCGAAAAGATCCTTTTTACTTGGAAACAATGGGCTCAATTTCAAATCCTTTTGGTGGTGAAGGAACTTCCATTAATCGTCCTCCACTATTTAGTGGTGAGGGTTACGCTTATTGGAAGGTCCGCATGAAAATTTTTATTCAAGCCATAGATATGGAAATTTGGAACGCCATAGAGAATGGACCTTTTGTTCCTCAAACGAAAGTAAATGATGTTGTTTCAATTAAACCTCAATCGAGTTGGGACAATGATGATAAGAAGAAAGTTGCATTTGATTTAAAAGCTAAAAATATCATCACGTCCGCTCTTTCTTATGATGAGTTCTTTCGAGTATCTCAATGTGTTGATGCTAAACAAATGTGGGACACATTACAAGTCACACATGAGGGCACTTCGGAGGTTAGAAGGGCTAGGCTAAATACACTCATGCATGAATATGAACTCTTTCGTATGTTACCTAATGAAAACATAGGTGACATGCAAAAGCGGTTCACTCATATCATTAATCATCTTTCTGCACTTGGAAAAGTTATATCTAATGGTGAAGTTGTTAATAAGATTTTGAGATGTCTTAGCAGGGAATGGCAACCTAAGGTGACGGCCATTATGGAAGCTAGAGATGTGGATCAAATTGATTTAGCAACTCTATTCGGAAAGCTTCAAGAGCATGAAATGGAGCTTGGACGGTTATCCATGAATGAAGATGCCGATAGGAAGAAAAAGGGGATAGCTCTTAAATCAACTTCAAAATCCCTTAAGGCACAAGAGGAAAACTTTCAAGTGGATGACTCGGACTCCGATATAGATGATGAGACCCTTGGCTTGCTAGTTAAAAAGCTTGGTAGGTTCCTTAAGAAAAAGGGGAACTTTAATAGAAATAGACAAAGAGATTCTAAGGACTCACAACCAAGAAATAAGACTATCAAGGATCACATCAAGTGTCATGGATGTGGAAAGCTTGGTCACTATCGATCGAATTGTCCAACTCATTCTAAGAAGTCGGAAGGTGACAACTCAAAATTCAATTCTTCTAAAGGAAAAAGGGCTTACATAGTATGGGATGAAGTGGAGAGTCAATCAACATCTAGCTCATCGGATGATGAAGAACTTGCAAATCTATGTTTAATGACAAAGCTTGATGAAGAGGAATCTTCAAGCATTAAATCAAGTGAGAACGTCAATGAGGTAGATTATCTTTCCGATGCTAGCTCAAGTTCTAATTCTCCTTCATTCAATGAATTGTACAATGTGTATGTAGAGATGCATAAAGAGTTGAAGAAACTTGCTAAAATAAATGTTGAAAGAAAGAATTTCATAATGAAGCAACATGAAAAGATAATTGAACTTCAAAAAGATTTAGAAGAACTTAAGCTTCAAAATGAAACTCTTGAACTCATTTATGCAAACTCTACATGCAATTGTGAATTGAAATCAAATGAGACTCCATCTTGTGAAAATTGCAAGTCTTTGGAAAAAGAAGTTTTTAATTTGAATGATCGACTTGCAAGGCTCATGAAAGGAGATACTTCTTTAGATCATTTGCTTTCAACTCAAAGGAACAATAGCAATAGATCCGGTCTTGGCTATACCAAACCTAAGAAACGCAATTATCGCAAAGTTGGTGGATTTTCAAAGAATAAGATTTCTAAAAACCCAACTTGTCATTATTGTGGAATCTTTGGGCATACCACGAATAAATGTAATATAAAGAAATTTGGTATACCAAGCGGTGAATATATTTGGATTGTTAAGGGGACTTCTCCTCATGCTAACAACAAAGGACCCAAGACCACTTGGGTACCTAAGTCAACCAAATGATATCTTTCTTGTAGGTGTGTCTTCGAACCAAAGAGCGAAAATGGTACTTGGATAGTGGTTGTTCGAGACACATGACGGGAGACAAAACGCACTTCATGGAACTTACTCCAAAAAGTGATGGATTTGTGACATACGGCGACAACAACAAGGGCAAAATTCTAGGAGTCGGGAAAATCGGTAACGTATCTAACCTTGTCATAGAAAATGTCCTATACGTAGAAGGCTTAGAACACAACTTGCTTAGTATAAGCCAACTATGTGATATGGGCAATTATGTGACATTTACTCCGGAATTATGCTTCATTAAGTCTTCTATAGATGATAGTGTTAAGTTTGTTGGTCGTCGCTCTAATAACACTTACTTAATTGATTTGGATGAGATAACTTCACTGTTTTCAAAATGTTTCAAATCTTTTGATGATGAAATTCGTCTTTGGCATAGACGAATTGCTCATGTGAATGTGAATCAATTGAACAAACTTTTGCGAAAAGATTTAGTGATTGGTTTGCCTAAACTAAACTTTAAGCTTGATGGCATTTGTGACTCTTGTCAAAAGTGCAAGCAAGTTAAAAGTTCATTTAAACCTAAAAATGTGATAAGCACAACAAAGCCTTTGGAGCTAATCCATATGGATTTGTTTGGCCCTTCACAAATTAAAAGTTTAGGTGGCAATTACTATGGATTTGTTTTAGTAGACGATTTTACTAGATTCACATGGACTTTATTTTTATCCGCAAAAAGTGAAGTTTATAAATGTTTTAAAAAATTTGCCAAACTCATCCAAAATCAACTAAGTTTGAAAATTGTGTCTATTAGAAGTGATCACGGAGGTGAGTTTGAAAACACTAGGATTGATGCGTTTTGTGATAAGTTTGGTATTGATCATCAATTTTCGGCCCCTAGGACTCCGGAGCAAAACGGAGTTGTAGAAAGGAAAAATAGAATATTAGTGGAACTTGCTCGTACTATGTTGATAGAATCAAATGTTCCTAAATATTTTTGGGCTGATGCGGTAAACACCGCTTGCTATGTGCTTAATAGGGTTCTTATTCATCCGCATTTAAATAAAACACCTTATGAACTTTTAAAAGGGCGAAAGCCAAATATCTCACATTTTCATGTTTTTGGGTGTAAGGTGTTTGTTTTAAATAACGGAAAGGAACCGGTCGGCAAGTTTGACTCTAAAGCCGACGATGGCATATTCATAGGTTATTCAACTCATAGCAAAGCATATAGAGTCTACAATAAAAGAACATTAACCGTTGAGGAATCCGTGCATGTTGTATTTGATGAATCTTCGAAAGGAGATTGTGTTGTTTCTTGTGATGATTATATAGGTACATTTTTGGATCATGAGAATTCAACACCACAACAAATAGAAGAGAATCAAAATGAAGATCGAGAGGTGCAAGCACAAGATAAAGACTTAGCACAAGAGATACAACCTCAATTACCAATAGCTTGGAAGTCCAACAAAAATCATCCGATTTCTAATATCTTAGGTGACATTGCGAAGGGAGTGGTAACCCGACGCACTTTAAATAATTTTTGTTATTATGTTGCCTTTGTATCTCAAATAGAACCTAAGAATATCAAAGAGGCTCTTCAAGATGATCATTGGATTATGGCCATGCAAGAAGAATTAAATCAATTTGAAAGAAACCAAGTTTGGGAGCTTGTGCCAAAACCCGATGATCGTCCTGAAATTGGTACTCGGTGGGTCTATAGGAATAAGTTAGATGAATCGGGTATTATTGTTAGGAATAAAGCTAGGTTGGTAGCACAAGGTTATAGTCAAGAAGAAGGAATCGATTACGATGAGACATATGCTCCCGTTGCTAGATTAGAAGCTATTCGTATTCTTCTCGCTTTTGCTTCAATTATGAATTTTAAATTGTTTCAAATGGATGTTAAGAGCGCCTTTCTTAACGGATACATTCAAGAGGAAGTTTATGTGTCACAACCTCCCGGATTCGAGAGTTTTGAGCATCCGGACTACGTTTTCAAACTGAAAAAGGCTTTGTACGGTTTGAAACAAGCTCCTAGAGCTTGGTACGACCGACTAAGCAATTTTTTATTACAAAAAGGTTTTAAACGAGGTACTGTTGACACTACACTTTTTATTGAACGTTCCGGTAAGGATATTTTATTGGTTCAAATATATGTTGACGATATTATATTTGGTGCTACTAACGATAACTTGTGTAAGAAGTTTTCAGAATTGATGCAAAGTGAATTCGAGATGTCGATGATGGGAGAGCTTACATTCTTTCTTGGCCTTCAAATAAAGCAGCTTAATGATGGCATTTATATTCATCAGAGTAAATATTGTAGAGAGCTTCTCAAACGTTTTGGAATGGATTCGTGCAAATCCGCTTCTACACCAATGAGCGTTGCATGCTACCTAGATCAAGATGAGGCTGGAAAAGCGGTAGAGGTAACGAAGTATCGTGGTATTATTGGTAGTTTGTTATACTTAACTGCATCTAGACCTGATATCATGTTTAGTGTATGTATGTGTGCACGTTTTCAAGCAAAACCGAAAGAGTCGCATCTAACTGCTGTCAAAAGAATAATGAAATACTTAAAGGGTACAACGAATACTGGACTTTATTATCCTAGGGATGCTTTTCTAAAACTAATAGGATATTCGGACTCTGACTTTGCCGGTTGTAAAGTTGAGCGAAAAAGTACAAGCGGAACATGCCATTTAATTGGTAATTCACTTGTATCGTGGTTTTCTAAAAAGCAAAATTGTGTAGCTTTATCAACCGCGGAGGCCGAATACATAGCTGCAGGTAGTTGTTGTGCTCAAATTTTATGGATGAAGCAACAATTATCTGACTTTGGTTTAAATTTAACAAATATCCCTATAAAGTGTGATAACACTTCGGCAATTAATTTGACTAAAAATCCAGTATTACACTCAAGGACAAAGCATATTGAAATTAGGCATCACTTTTTGAGAGATCATGTTCAAAAAGGTGATTGTGTTATTGAGTTTGTTCAAACTTCGGATCAATTAGCTGATATCTTTACAAAACCATTACCAAGGGACACATTTTATAAGATTCGAAGAGAACTTGGTATTTTTGATGAATTAACTATTAGCTAATTGTATTTGATGCTTTTTATACTCATCTTCAAGCCTATTTCAATGTGACTTGTATTTTGAGTTGTTGTATCTTATTAAAGTGTTTTTTTTTATGCAGTTATGTGTGTATGTTTTCTATAATATGCTAATTGCTTTATTTGTATGTGTGTTACTTGCTACATGCTAAGTGTTTCTCTGTGTTTGTGCATGAAAAATGATTTTGCATGAAAAATTGAAATTTTTGAAATTCTGTACAGTTCACTCGAGTAACAGAAATTTCACTCGAGTAATTTTAAAAACTCTTTCGTATTACTCGAGTAATTCTGTCTGTCACTCGATTAATTTTAAAATGACTTGCGTATCACTCGATTAAGTTCATCCATCACTCGAGTAAAATCTTTTTATTTTTCGGCATACTCGAGTAACATACTCTTTCACTCGAGTACTGCTCGAATCACTCGAGTAACGTATGAACATTACTCGAGTAACTTACGTGATTTTAAAAGCTGAACTGTTAAAATCTGCATCATTTTCACGATTTTTTCTCTCTCTTGTTCGTCTTTCTCTCTTCTCTCTCATACGGATCTTCATCAAATCATCATCTTTCAGCCACAAAACTCACAATTCATACAAATTTCTTCCATATTTCATCTTTATATCATCATTTCTACTCCTTTCATTCATCAATTTCACCAATTTTATCCAAAAATCCGAAAACCCCAAATCAAAACCCTAACCTCTCAAAACCGAGTTTTTTTTTTCGAATTAATGGCTTCTTCCTCTCACTATCAACCTCCTCAAAAGAAAGCAAAGCAAGGAGCAGGTCGTAATGATACTTGGTTTTCTGGAATCAACCGAGATTTGCGGGAACCGGCATTTATCAATCGCTCTTTTGGTCTTACAAGGTATGTTAAATTTGCTTGGTTGCATAAGGAGCAATTTCCGTTTGTAGAGGATTTAGAATTTCAGAATTTGCAGAGGTTTTTGGAATTTGAGACTCATTATTACCCTAGGCTTGTCAGACAATTTTATCAAAATTTTACTAAGCTAGATGGTGAGTATCAAACAATGGTTAGAGGACATCATTTTGTTATAAAGCCTGCGGATTTGACTATGATGTTTGGTTTAGAAAACAAGGGAACTTTTATTGGTGATACTGAATGTCTGGATTTGGATGTGGATACTAATAAGATTTATACTGATTTGTTGCGTACTGGTGAATCTTGGGGTGATAGAACTACTAGAACTGTATCACCTTTGCATGCTGTGGATAGGGTGCTCATGTATATTATCTCTTACTGTTTGATTCCAAAATGCAATCAAAATTATGCTCAATTGGGAGATGATGATCTTACTTTGTTTCATGGGATTAAAAAGAGGTATGAGATGAATTGGAATAAAATGTTTTTAGCTCGTATGGAAGCTGCTGCTCAATCTCCTCCTACCCAATTCTTGCCATATCCTATGCATGTCACCAAGATCATGAGGTATTATCGTGTTCCAATCCCTGATGATGAGCCAGCTGAAAAGGAAAAGAAAAATAACTGGTGTCTTAATGATTCGCACATTAGTTATATGAAAATTGCTTGGCATAGGGACAGTCGCACTTGGTTATGGAAATCACAGATTAAGGAAATGGCTGAAGCTGCAAAGGCTGCAAGAGTTTCAGGTACTAGGAAAAGGAATTTACTTGGTGATAGGGCTGGTGCATCCTCTTCTGTTCCTCCTACTTCTACTGATCCGATGGATACCGATCGTATTGAGGACTATATCGATTTGGATAATCTTGGTACTCCATTTGATGCACAAGCTGCTCATGAGTCATTAGTTGAGCACATCAATGCTCAATTCACTCAGTTGGAGATGAGACAGGATGTGAAGAATATTGCTATGGAGCATCGTTTGATGGATTACATGTCTGGATTATTTTCTCATCATTTTCCTCCTCCTCCACCTGATTCCTAGACCTGTGGATGCTGATGATGTTTGCTGTTGATTTCTGTTGCATGTTTCATTTGCATATTCTCTGTTTATGTTTCTGTTTCATGTTTCTGATTCTGTTGCTACTATGACTTTAGGACCTTGTGTATGGTCTGGTTTGTTTAGTTTTCGTTTTGATTATCTGCTATGATTTGCTGCATAGTGTGATGCTCTGATACTCTGATTTCTGGTGCTATATTCGTTGTTCGTTTATATTCGTTGTTTATATACGTTGAGGCACTATTGTGGTTTATTTTGGTATTGTCTTTATTGTTATATATTTTCTATACCATTGTGAACTACTTACCTTCAACTTTTGGCAAAGGACTTTTCTCAAAAATATTATCTTTTTAATGATGCCAAAAGGGGGAGAATATTTTGTTGATGTTGTTCTTGTAGGTTAAGTTTTATTATATTTTTCCTAGATGTTTTACATTTAGGGGGAGTATGTTAAAACTTAGTGCTTAATTTGAAAGGAGGTTTGTCATCATCAAAAAGGGGGAGTTTGTAGGATTCTCATGTTTTGATGCTAACAATCTCTCTCCAAGCAACAACATTGGCAACAAGCAAGCTACACCACATGAAGATTAGAATTAGGATTTTTATTAATTCTATTTCAATGTAATCTTTATTTTATGCAATGCATCTCATTGGTGTGGGTAGCTTAGGTGATTTTAAGAATATTTAAATAATGTCTGATTAAGAGTGAAGATACTTTAAATCTTGATTAAATAGCTTGTGAAAATTATTTTAGAAAAACTTTGTTTTTATTCAGATTCTGATCAGTTTACTCGAGTAATGAGTATTGGTTCACTCGAGTAATTTATGTTCTGACAGGTTAATCGAGTAATGGTTTACACATCACTCGAGTAACTTAATCTGACATGTTTCACTCGAGTGACGTTGTTTGGTTTACTCGAGTAATTCAATCAGTGTTGGGAAAATTTTAAAAGGACTTAATTTTCTCTTTCAAAGATATAGACTTTCATTCTTACAATTTTCTAATACACTTTGAAAAGTAATTCAAGAGCTATTTTACATCTTTCAAGAGCTATCAAGATTCAACAAAGAACTTTTCATTCTTCACTCTATTTTCTATCATTGTTCAAATATTCTTGAGATCATATTTTTGTTCTTAGTGGTTGTTGAAGATTTGCAATTTGTGATTGCATCATTGAAGTTTCAACACAAGTGAAGAATCTCACAAGGAAGACTTTGAGGATCAAATCAAAGCAAGAAAAGAGGATTGGTTGGAAGCATCTTCAATCAATTAGCAAGGAAATCTAGAATACTCAAAAGGGGTAGATTAGATCAAAGTGTTTGGTACACACTTTGAGTTGGGTTTTAAGATAGGAGAACTAAGAATCTAGTTGCATCTTAAAACATTGTAAAATCTACATTTGAAGATTTCTAGTGAAGAATCTCTCTTGATTTAAGAGGGGACTGGAGTAGCTTTCAAGTGGGTGAAAGTGAACCAGGATAAATCCTTGTGTCTCTTTTATTTTCATTCCTTGTATTTCATTAATTCATTAACATTTGCATTTTTAGGTTAGAATTGGGGTTTTCTTAATTCTACTAAATTGATCTAAAATTGCATGTTAATATTACTTGAAATTGTTCATATTAATCATTCATAATTTGTTGAATCATCATAGCATTGTTATTCTTGAAGAACTCCATTGAAAACAAAGTTTAAATTGAATTTTACCCAGTTTACTCGAGTAAAGTTCTTGTCACTCGAGTAATCTGCTTTCAGTTTATAAACATTACTCGAGTAGGTTTTCTGTTACTCGAGTGATTTAAAATCTGCTTTCGTAATACTCGAGTGATTTGCTGAATACTCGAGTGAAATTATTTTTGGTTGCGTATTACTCGAGTGAAGGCTTGAGTTACTCGAGTAATCTGAACTGAATTCTTAAGAAAATTTATTTTCATAAAACCATTCTCTTAGGTGGACGAAAAATCTGTAATAAGGCTTCAATATTCTATTCACCCCCCTCTAGACTATATTGAGCCGCTTGTTGATTTCCAACAAAACATAGGTTTGATATATTTGTATATATACATAAGAAAGAGTCATAAGTACATAGTCCCAACATAAGTCTCCAAGATCCATATACAAGTCCATAGAGATCTATGCTCAAGATAAAACCATAACCCTAGAGTACCCAAAAGTATATCTACAGTATATACATCATCAAAATATGAACTCTAGAGGTGGTCACATAGATCTGGCAACATCAGCAGTAGTAGTAGTAGCAGACTCCAAGTAGCAAAAGAGTAACATCATCATCATCAGCAGCAGCAGCAAAATCTCCTCCACAGCAACGCCACATTGGATCCTCAGATCCACATCATACACCATATGCACATACCTAGGGATCGTCATCCCTCCAGTCACTCCCAGTAGAATGCACGACAGGTTCGCCTCCGCTCTCGTCCTCCACTAGATCCTCCTCGATCTCATCCGAAGGGGAGTGTACCCTACCACTGGGTACAGGGTCGGGAGATGGTGTGACCCTAATTGGGATCCTCGAATCAGAAAGGGGAGTCTCCTCGCGGACGACTCTAGAAGAAAAAGGGTGTGAGCGGGTAGGTCGGAAACGAAAACTGTGATAAGAGCGAGCTGGTCGTGTGGGAGGTGGTCCATGGTATGTGTAAAACGGGGGTACGTGCATAGTGTATATGATGGGAATCCTAAATCTACGAGGACGAAATCGAACCAACGGGTTCGGGTGGTAGAAGGTGATCTCCACCTCTCCCTCGAACACCGCGTGATGGTCCTCATAGATCCATATACCACTAGGAAGTGGTCGGATCTCGATGCAAGCGATGTAACGAGACATCACCTACAAGGGCATAATGTAAGCATTTCTATACACATAATCAACAGAGTATAAATTTGTGCAATATGAATATGTAAATATGCAACAATGAACGACAATCACATATAGCACTTAGCAGTTATCGAATGCAAATAGAATGCTCACACTTGTTTCATTTATCACACTTAACTTAAATGAGTGGCATGATGCATGAATTTAGCTCTCAGGCCTATCTCCATCATTCTATGTCACTCTCTGAGGTCCATCCCTGACAACCCAGCACTCACCAGTGCGTTGTATTCCTAGGTATACAAAAATTCGTACATTCACCTAGAATGTACACGACAAGCTTGGAATCCGTGCCACCCGAGCACATCCCGTCATCCAAACGGGGTAAAGTTTCTTACTCTCCTACTCTCCTACCTCATGGCCGAATATCATCATGCATGAGACAAAGATTTTGGTTCACTTTTCAATATATAAGAGACACATAATCAATCAAGACTTGTAGATTTTCAAAGCAAATCTTTCAAAGCATCACACCACCATGTTCACTCACATCAACATGCATGAATTATTATCATGACAAGGTTCTCCTTAAATATTTTCATTAAAACTCTACTCATAACTTTTTCTTAAACAAAGTTAAGATTATACTTTAAACTTCAAAAATATGACATGCATGAGCTTGAAATTATTAAATCCATCTATAATACATACATACATCAACTTTGCATAAAATAACAAGCATCAAATCCCATTTTACCAAGCATGGCCGAATGACCTTCACAACCCAAGACATATTCAAGATCAATACTTTGAATAAATTATGTTCACGCTTAAAAATTATTTAAAAGTTTGTTACCCTACTTATTTCATCTAGGCCGTGACAAACATAGAAGGAAAGCTTAATCTTTTCACTTGAAATTTGACATGCAAGCCTCAAGGTCCTAACTTTTTGATTATTAATCATGGATTATTACATGTATATATAAAAATTAACCAAGATCATTACAAAACTAACATGCAAGGCCAAAGATCCCTACTTTATTCTCAAATAAGTCTAGATCATATAATTACTTGTCAAATAATCTCACAAATGCACATAGATCATGGTTTAAGCAAGAAAATCCAACATGCAAATAGATTCATTTTAGTCTTTCACAAAAATTTCAAGTAATACTTTAGATCTTTAAGAGTTTGTTTAGAAATCATCAAGATCCATCAAGAAAATCATGACTGAAATATAAAGTCCATGATTTCACTTATTACAAACCATTTTAAGTCTTAAAAGTCCATGGTCAAGCTTAAACAACACTTGCACTCATCTTTCAAGCCAAAAAAAACAAACATGCAAGGAGAAGGAAAAATAAAAATTACAAAACCACAAGAAAAACCTAACTAACATAGTCTTCCTCTTGATCTTCGAATAACCTACCAAGAAGAGGTTGATCTCTTAACTCCCAACACTCTTGATCTCCAAGGAAAGCCTATGATCTTGCTCTAAGTCTCCTTCTTCTTCCTTCTTCCTCCCACGGCCACTCTCTCTCTCTCTCTCACTCTCTTTTCTCTTCTAAGTGTTTGATGAGCCCTTAGAAAGTGTTTGGGTGAAATGAGAAGGAAATGAACTAGGTGAAAAAGAAATGAACTAGGACTCCATGTATTTATAGGCAACCGAATTAGTCCCTCTTGCCCTTGGATTTTTGGTTCGGTCCAAGCATCAAGGAAAGGGCAATTTTGGGCTTCCAAAAATTTGCATGGGAAGGGTTAAATCAAAGGGGACATGGTGAGTAGGTTAGGGTATTAGGTCTCATCATGCAACTTGACTCTATCACCTTAACTCCTCTCTTTTCTACCCATTTGATCTACTTATTGGATTTTAACTCATCCTACAATTTCCTTGTCCTAAAAATCAAAGTCCTAAACCCATACATACACACACAATACTGTAGTACACACATGCACACACATCTTATATTTTTTCTAATCATATTCACTTAGGACACTATGATCACTAATTCACACAATAATGCAAATATTTCCAAAGAATCACATTCACATAATTATTTCATGCATCATTCATCACACACATATCAATCAAACACAAATCACATAATGCATTTATACCATGACAATAATTTCATTTTCCACAAAACACATTTCTCATTACAAGGGGATTTTAAAACCTTTTTAAGATAAAATACTTATCTACATAAAACAAACATGATTAAAATCTTCAAATGATTTTTTTTAAATCCAAGCTTTTCACATAAATCTCCAAAAGATAAATTCGTTTGAAATTTCTAGCCACTATAAAATCAATATATATATATATATATATATTTAAAATTCGTCCTCCACGAATTCAGAAAATAAATTTTTATATATCAACCCAAAAAATTCCAAAAATTAAATTTTCGAAATCTTCGTTTCAAGACGATCGTTTTCATATAAAGATCATAAAATTCCGAGTTACGGTTGAAAAGATACGAATTTTCAAAGTTTACCAATTCAAAAGAAAATCTATTCCAAAGAGAAATCATCCTTTTATAAAATCACAAATCATCAAATCATTCCAACTTAATAAAATCATTCATTTCTCATCCATAAAACACTTTGTTTATAAAATTTTGTAAAAATCATCACCTTAAATCTCATTCACGTAAAATATCCCTTTGAAAATCCTTTAGAAAACAAAACCTCAAGATTCCTTTTGATGAAATTCGTTTACGCACGTGTGGGAAAAATGCGGGGTGTTACATTCTCCCCAACTTGAAGATTTCTCGTCCTCGAGAAATGCAATGTAGAGAGGGTCTGATCTGCGAACGCATAGCTCCTTTGTAGTAATCCCTTTCCTCTTTAGCTGCTGCCATCGTTGCGACCTTGAATATACACTGCCTATTCACCGTTCTTACGAGTAAATCAAACGGATTACTTGCAAAAGTAATCTCTTGGGGTACTTTCAACGATAAACATGATGGGGTACAAACAATACGAGTTTACTGGAAACAAAAGGCCAATGGGTTCAAGGCATCCAATCAACATCCAAACATAACAGGGTTATACCCATTCGGGTCAAGACTCTACTACTCTTCGGGTTACCTCCTTCTTCGTCAGTTCAAGCCTATTTAAACTATTCCCTAAAATCTCACATTTCTACTGACTCCCCAACTTAAAATAGTCATATCTCTATACACCACATTCTTTATCATAGACTTAACCTCTAAAACTCTCATACTTCACCACCTATGATCGATCTTACAAGATTTCTCCTCACTTAGCTTCAATCTATCCTTTAATTGTCTAACACTTCACCAAATAATTGTCCTTATCAGGCTTCTAGGGTCACCATTTCATCTTCCTTTTACTCTCACAACCACTAGTCCTCAAGGAACATACACTATTTCACTCCCTATTTCTAGAACGTAATCACATAACTTAAGCATTCTAAACCTTTTTCCACCCTTCACAACTTATCACATGTTCTAATCCATCAAAATTCCTTCAAATCAGAGACCTATTATTCACTATATCATCATATCCTAGCTCTCCCACCTAACTTTAGGTCAATACCTAAGGGTTCTAACCACAAATTCCTTTTCCTCATCAATTTAACTCCGATGTATTATTACCTATTCACCTCGGGTTTAGCCATTCTCCGACTTAATTTGAGGCACCTATGAGTTTAGAATCCTAATTATCACCTTAAATTCGTCCTCATCTTATCACCATCTAAACCATCATTTTGACCAATCCGACATCAAAACTCTTAATCCTAATCACCTCACATAACTTGCACTTTTCTATAGCTCAAAAGGGGTACTCCTATCTTCTCCAAGACTCACACTCCCTTCATTCATATCAACTAATCCTTATTTCCCTTGATCCTTGCAACTTTTACCTAACGACACTTCACACTTTACTTCCTAATCTAGGAATATCTACTTAGCTGATACTGGATGCTAGGGTTTAACATTCTTACTAAAGCTTTAGGAAAGAACAAATGTTTGATCAATGTCAAAGAGAAAACTTTGGGTTCATCAATGATCATAACAATTTATCAAGTTTCTTTGTCAGAATAGGGGTTAGGAATTTTCTGAAAAAGCCTCTTTCAAACGTCTTGCCAAAGCAGTTTGGCAACACCTAGGGTTCACACAAGAAAGGCTTCAATAAGAAAGGAGAGTTCTAGTCACAAGACAAGATTTCAGGTTAATAGCTCAAAGGTTATTTCAAACAAAAGGAGTTCACATCAAAGAGGAGTTCAACAAAGAAGGTTCGAACCATACATTAACACCTCAGGATGACACTGATCACTGCTACTTGGATCCCATTGCAGGCGAAAAAGATGCATTCCGGAAAAACATTTGTGTACTCCTAGCACCTCTATCCTCATCTATCGCTATCTTACTACTAGCGCATACACAGAGTCACCTAGTAGAGCATGTAAGTCCACACACCAAGTTACTTAGATCAACCAAACAGCTTAGAGGAAGGGAGATTTCGTTAGTCAAAGTCGTGTGGCAAAGTGGTAATGTATATGACACAACCTGGGAATTAGAGGATCAAATGCGTATGGATTACCCTGAGTTATTTTTGTAAGTTGAATTTCGGGGACGAAATTCCTGTTAAGTGGGGGAGTAGTGTAACACCCCAAATTTTCATCCCCTGATGTAATGAAAACTTTGATAATGAAAGGTTATTTCATAATTATTTTCCAAATTCATAATTATATATTTCATAATTAATTTGGATTAATTATGTGTTGGTATTGGTGCTTGTATGAAGTGGAAAAGTATTTTGATAAAGATAATATGTAAAAAATAATGTTTTTGCATATTAGTCCCTAAATTAGGACCTAGAAGCAATATTAGGAAGGTCTTGGAGGGAAGGGCATTAAAATTAATATTTTTGAAAATTTGGCAAAAATACTCGAGTAGTCCTGGAAACACTCGAGTAATCGAGTCAGTGGAGAACTCGTGAGTGCGTTTGATGAGTCAACACTCGACGATTCTCTTTCGTTGACACGAAAACACCTCAGGGACACGTTAATGAGCATCGTGGCGAGCTGCATGATCACTAGAAATGTCTATTTAAGATCTTGGTTGAAGAAAGTGGAGGATTTTGGTCGAAATGCTCTTTAGATATCAACTTAGGGTTTCTGATTTCGTGCTGTGATTACTTGAGCGTTGTTGAGAGTTAGATTGAGTGTGATACACCATTGTGAAGCTCACGTTTCGAGCTTCACAAAGACATAAGATTCGTGAGTTGAGGGGCTGTGAGGAAGAAGAATCAAGGATCGAAAGAGGAGGGATAGTTGTTGTCAAACCAAGTTCTTGAGGTCTGGAGCTTACTTGGAGCTAGGATTTTGGTAAGTTTATGAGCTCTCTGAACCTCAAATTCGTGTCTATATCTAGTTTAAGTTGCAGAGAATAACTCCTAACCTTTTTCAATAATTCTTACAACGATTTTGCATGTTAAATCCTCTGGTTTTGGTACTCTGCTCACATATGGTTGCATGCAAAGGATTTTTGGGGTTTAGCATTTCCAGCCAATTTCTCTGCAATCTCTGTGTTGATTCACGACCTAGAGGTAAGGGTGAAGCTATTAATTCACTAGAATAAGTTTAAATCATGTGAATTTAGGTTGAGAGTCAACAAAAGACTCTATGGACATAGTTGGAATTAGGTTCAAGGCTTGGAGGCCTTTCTGGGTTCAAATGCTGGTTTGGACAAGTTTAATATGACTCATACAAACTGTACCAAGGTTGTTTGCTTGCTAAATGTGCCTAGAATTGGATTTGGTATGTTGAGTTGTGGAAAAATGGATTTTATGCATAATTGATGATATTATGTGAATCAGTGTAATATGTTGTTAATTCTATATTGGAACATGTTTAATATGTGTAATATAAGCTCTGTTGATCCTTGGTTTGGATTGGAATTGACTATAATTGGAAATGGTATGTTAAAACACAATTCACAGTGTTATCTGTCTGAAAATACTCGAGTATTGGGGTTGATACTCGAGTATTTCGACCAAACCTGGGACATGGATTTCTGGAAAATGAAGAACAACTCGAGTACTCATGAAGAACACTCGAGTATTTTTATAAAACCTGAGGAACACTCGAGTATCTAGGAAGAACACTCGAGTATTTTGGTAAAATCTGAAAAATGAATTTATGGAAATGAAGGACACTCGAGTATTTATGAGTTACTCGAGTATTTTGATGAAAAGTGTGATTCACTCGAGTATAGGAAAGTCCACTCGAGTCTTTTGGTCCAGGGACAGAAAAGTAATTTCATTTTAACATATCTAAAGTAATGTCAATTAAAATCAACTATGCTTATGGGGAAAGGATCATGTTCCTGTTGAAAAAAAATGGTGTAATTGGCAAGAATCACCCAAGAGGGGAGGGGGTGAATTGGGTGTTTACAAAACTTTAAAAATTAATCGAAATAAAACGTTCTTTTAGAAAATAACAGAGATTAAAACGAGCGGAAGACTTAAAGAACGATTTAAAACGTTTTTAAGCATGAAATAGAAATGATATTATATGAATATAGAAAACATATTATACACGAGATTGATTTGAAAGATCATTACATGAAAAACCACAATCCTCATGTGATATATATTAAAACTTGAAATTAGTTTTTAATACACGAAAATACGATTAAAACAATTTAAATATGCGGAAAGTAAAAGATAAGGGATAGAGAAATTGTACACAGGCAAAATTATCCTGGTTCGGCAAACCCAGCCTACTCCAGTTCCCAAGCGACTCGCTTGAGCTTTTCACTAATCCAAGACGCAACTGCGTCCCCAATTACATCCAGAGTGCCCCGCAAGCTACTAGGAATCCCACCGTTCGCAAGGGACCTCGAAACTCAAATAGCCTAACTACTAGGAATCCCACCGTTCGTATAGCGCTACCCAAAACAACAAGGGTTATCTCACCCTATAAACGCGACACACGTTCAAATCTAAGGGAAAACACTCCTTAAACACTAAGGTTGTCACACCCCTTACAATGATAAGAATATGCACGAAGGAATTTGTGCAACTAACAATAAGCTCTCTAATTAGAGCGGATACAACAATAAAAGACCTATAACAAGATTAATAATCTAAAGCAAATCTTAAAGCTATAGACTTATGATGATGATGATGAACTTTTTCTTCTAAAAGATATTCACAAAGAGTAGAGAAAATGAGAAGAAGAAGAAGAAGCTCTCTATTTCAAAAATGAAAGAGAGTTTTAAAGAGGGAAGAAGAAGCTGCCATACAATCAATTCGTGATCCTCCAAAAATGGAAATAAATCATTCTGGGAATCAGATTGATTTCAGCACGTTTTTCAAAATTTGAATTAAAATAATCGATTACTTTGGTCAGGCTAATTGATTACAAGCTCTCAGGTTTTTCACAAAAGTTGCAGCATTAACATATAACCGATTACTAGTTTCTGATAATCGATTACTTACTCCCAAATGACCAGTTCAAGGAAGTAATCCATTATAAGAACCTAAATAATCCATTACATGCTCTCTAGTTACAAGTTGCATTAAGTAATCGATTATGCCAGAAGGGTTAATCGATTACTCCAAATAAAAAATGGATTTTCATGAAAAAGTTGTAACCAGGTTTTCACAAAACATTTTTCACACGAGATATCCTGGAGCAAGAGCAAAAGTTTTATAAAAACGCTTCTTCTACGATTTTCAAAATAAAACATAATCATCATCACATAGACTATAATTCTAAGTGCTTTAAGAAAATTAATTTGCCTTACAAAAGACTTCTAAGCCTAAGGCTAGATCTATAACTAAGCAAGCCTTTGCAACCTTCCTTTGAACCTGAACCTGTTAAGCATAAATTCATTATTTGTTGTTGTTGTGTCATCATCAAAACATTGAGAGAGAAACACATGAGTTTCAACACTCAGTTTCAACACTCCCCCTTTTTGATGATGACAAACACTCCTGCAAAACAAGGGTTAGTACGGATATAAACGATTAAAGCAATTCATAAGAGTATCACACAGAATACTCAAGCTCATAAAATTGAACTCATTAAGCTGAGCTCCCCCTGAATTCATGACATAACATGAACTTAATCAACCTGTAACCTGTAACCTGTTTTCTCCTATTTCTCCTTTTTCTACCCCTTTTGACATCATCAAAAAGGTGAAGAAGCATAATAGATATAGCAAATGACAACGCATATAATAAGCACACCAAAGCAATAATTGTCATAAGCATCATAAACAATCCGAACAAGTCAAGAGAAAACTAAATTAAAACCAGGAACAAGTTATGCAAATAGAAATACTAGGGGTTATGAGCAAGCAGAAACAGAAATATCCAAATATCATAATCCAAATAAACTGAAATAGATAAGGTGAGGTGCCACAAGCAGAAACAGACGATCAATGGAACGGAGGACGGTTCTGATGCCTCAGATGGTAGATCTCTTGTTGCATTGTATCCATATCCATGTGCATCTGCTCCATGGCGGATGTGAGTTGAGCAAGAGATGTATCTACTGCATGCATGTGCTCATCTGAACGCCTCATGTAACCTCGAACATCATCCATGAACAACTGCATGTATGGAGGAATGTGATCGGGTGGATAAAGAGCATGTAGCGGAACATAATCAGAGTCTTGAACTGGTGCACTATCAGGTTGTGGTGGCTGCTGCTGATCATCTTCATCTGGGTTGTAATTGTGGTTGGCTTGCGTTCACGACACTGAGTCTTGGGCATCCAACCTATATCTTCCATATTGACCCAACCCATGTGACCTAAGAAATTGGTGTCCATACGCATATCAGCATTTGGGGCTGTTCTAGCCTCACCGTTCAAAGGAACTCGGAATCGCCTGAGAATTTTGGTGATCACAGTAGCATATGGAAGCCTCGACGTCTTATTCTTCATATCCTCATTAATAGACCGTCGGACCTTTACAGCAGTCTCAATCATGTGATTCAATATAAACCAACCCCAATTAATTGGTTTATTATGAAACCACGCCCAAAAGATAATGTAATCAAACTCCAGAACTCTGAAATAGTTTCCTTGCCTAGGAATCAAGCAACGAGTCAAGATGAAGTGAAGAACACGATACACGAACTTCAAATTTCCAGAAGTCATCACTTTTCCAGCAGGGATGCGATCATCGATAAATTCTTCTTTCGCAGCTTTCTTGTCGTACTCATCACCCCATAAGCTTTCAGAACCAGAACCAGTGAAGGTAACTCCATCCATGGGCAAATGAGTCATGTTAGTCCAAGTAGACAAGCTTATTTTGATCCCTTTTCCTTTGACTTCGGAATAAAGTGTCTGTTCTTCAGCATTCCAGACAAGGTTCGAATAAAACACTCTGACTAAGTCCTCATAATAATCTCCTCCAATGGTACTGAACTCATAAAGACCTTTTTCTTTCAACAGAACAACAGCCGGAAGATTACAGTCATCGCCATCAAATGTTTCAGCATCTAGAAATCTAGGTGAAATGACTGAACAAGCAGCAAAGTATTTTTCATAATCCATAATTTGAGCAGGATTAGAAAACCATCAATTTAGCTTTTCCAATGCGATCGGCTGATGAACCGGTGGAGGTGGAGCTGAAGGACCTGCATCGCTTTGACGTGTCCTTGGAGGCCTAGGAGCCCGACTAGATGAAGGTTGAGCCCTTCTTTGAACAACAGGGGGTGAAGGCTCATCATCCTCTGATTCCTCAACTACCATTCTTCTTTTAGAGTGACGAGAGGACATGGTCACAGCACAGATAATAACAACAACCAGATTCTGAACCAAATAAATAGACTATCCCAACCAGAATGCAGCACAACACAGAGTATAACACAGACTACCATATGCACAATTCAGCAGTTTCAACTTGCACAATATCAACAATGGCAGTCTAATATCATATCAAAATAGAAAACATGAAGATACTGATAATGCATAACCAAGATACTGTGAACCTGAACCGGAGAAGCTATCAACTGAACCGAAGCAGTGAACCGAACAATGAACAGCACACACGAACCCGAACAAACCAGAAGCCAAACCAGACCAGCGAAACAGAACTAAGACTGAACCGGAAAACCAAAATTCTGAACCAAGCCAAACACGAACCGGAGAACCGAACCAGACAAGAGAAACAAACGTGATTCTGATCAGAACCGGATACTCAAATCAGTGAACCAACATCTTCATCAACATACTTGAACCATGGAAGAACCGGATCTGAAACTTCAAGAACAAGTGCCATGAAGCATGGAAAACCTTGTGACCAACAAGTTTAACCAAGTATGAAGAAAAGGTTTTGAGAATGTGAAGCAAGAACTTAAGGTTTTGGTAGTGGTTATGGTGGTGAAGAAGAAGAACCGAATGGGAAGAAGAGAGAGAGATAGAGACGGTTTTGAGTTGAATGAAGTAGAAGGGGTGAAGTTTTATGAGAGAAAGAAGTAGTATGAGAGAGTATGGTGAAGGTTGTGGATGGTTATGGAGTTTGTGGTTGTTGAAGGTTGAAGAAGATGAAGAGAGGAAGAAGAGGTTAACGTGGGTGAGAGAGAGAGAGGCCGTGATTTTGTGGGAAGAGAGAGAATGTGTGTGTAGGAAGTGTGTGGCTAGGGTTATTTTATTTGGTGGTCCACACTTGGTGAACTTGGGTCAAAGAGGCCCACACGATCTGCACTTTTTCCCTTTTTTTTTCAGATACTGATGCAAATAATCGATTATGTCACTGATATAATCGATTACTTCCGCAAAAGAATCGATTACTTCCATTCAATTAATCGATTATCTCTCCTCTGTCCATAACTGATGCAACTTGTGTAATCAATTATGCTGACTCCTCTAATCGATTATCTCTCCACTAGTGAGATGTATGATGCAGCAAATATAATCCATTATTCTGATCCTCTAATCCATTACTTCTTCAATACTGATTCAACAATCCAAATGGTAATCGATTACTGTTGCAGAGTAATCAATTACTTCTGCACAAACTTTCTAGAAATCTTCTTTTTCTAACTGATACAACCCAATACCTTCTGATACATGATCCCTGATGACTGAATCCGTTTAGTAACGTTCAGCTTGTGGTCAACTTACCTTTAAGAATCCTGTTTCCTACAAAACAAATAAATCTGGCTATCTCCAACGCTCAAGTTAGATAATATTCATGATAATCATAATGAGCTTTTTAATTAATTGAAATCAATCAACGACAATAATGTAACAAATCATATGCCTATCATAATTATGAAATATATCAAGATTAATCATAATATGCATTTGATACTAACTTGGTTTCCTCAAGTTTGCACTAAATGACATTTTATGAAGGTCTTTGATTTTTCCAAGAAATGATGATCATGTGAAGATGAAACTAGCAACACATGATTTATTTTTCAAAAATAGTTTAGCTTGGAATAATCAAAGTATGCTCTTGAATAATCATAGTTATAAGAAGTATATGATCTGTTTACCTCAGATTTTGCATGCCATGGAAATTTTGAATTTTGCCAATGATTCTTTTTGTCACTCCCTTTTTGCCAATGTGACTTTGTTCTCGACCAATGATTTCTTCTATGATTCTTTGTCCATAGGTGATTTTCACTTCTTCCATGTGATATTTTTGACTTTGATGGCACTGATCTCCTTTGGTTATTCCATCTTTTCTCAGATTTCCACGGTGACCAAGTAATGAGTTTATCATTTTGAATTCTTCTTGGTTTTTCCTTGGGTAAAACATAATCTTCTATCCTGTTACAAAAAGAAGTTTTTGGTACCCATCTCATTTTGGGTCCAGGGGGGTTAATTTTAGATTCCTTAGAAACTTTTGGAACCCATTTCATTTTATTTCTCAAGTATTGATTTTTATTAAATATGCATAAATGAGAAATATGACCAGAACGACCACAGTAGTTACAAATAATGATTTTGGGAGAAGTTTTGGATTTTTTAAAATCATTTTTGCAAAACATGAACTTGTGATCTTTGTATTCAGAATCACATTTGCTAACTTCTTTGCTTGACACTTGAATTTCCACATTCTTATTTGAATTGTCAAGAAAAGAGTTTGAACAAACAGATTTTGAAATACAATGAGAGTCACAAGAAGCAGCCTCAACAGGATTTTTAATAGAAATGCATTTTTCATTACTTGAAGAGGTGCTATTTTCAAAATTATTTTTTAAATCATCTCTCAAAATATTATTAGTACTATGAGGGTTTTTGACATTAAAATTAATCAAGGTTACCTCGTGAGGAGTAAATGAATGTGATGCATTTTCGTTTTCCACTAACTCCTCATCTGAAGAACTTGATTCCTCAAGAGTTTCCAAAAAAGCTTCAAATAAATTTTCTAACTCATCATCATCTTTTTCATCTAACGAACTGCTCCTCATGCTATGGGTGTCATCATTCAAAACTTCGTCATGAGAAATAGTCACAAAGATCATTAGTAGCATAATAAGTGTGTAAGGTATCCCAAATATTTTTAGCATTATCACAATCCTTGATTTTAGCATATGCGTCATTGTTTAAAGCATTCCTTAAAATCTGCATAGCTTGAATGTTCAAGGCAAAACACTTTTTGTCAAAATCATTTAAAACATTTTTTGAATTTAAATCAAAACCATTTTTCACAATAATCCATAAACGACAATTCATCGACTGTAAATAAAATTTCATTCTAGCACTCCAATATGAATAATTTTCTCCATTGAAAATTGGTGCTTCACCGAATGAAATACCCTCCATTTTAAAATCAAAACACAAAAACCCAATAAGCCAATTAACCAAGGATCTTTAACTCAAGCGGTTAAGCTTGTTACCAGAGCACGAAGCTCTGATACCAATTGTTGAAAAAAAATGGTGTAATTGGCAAGAATCACCCAAGAGGGGGGGGGGGTGAATTGGGTGTTTACAAAACTTTAAAAATTAATCGAAATAAAACGTTCTTTTAGAAAATAACAGAGATTAAAACGAGCGGAAGACTTAAAGAACGATTTAAAACGTTTTTAAGCATGAAATAGAAATGATATTATATGAATATAGAAAACATATTATACACGAGATTGATTTGAAAGATCATTACATGAAAAACCACAATCCTCGTGTGATATATATTAAAACTTGAAATTAGTTTTTAATACACGAAAATACGATTAAAACAATTTAAATATGCGGAAAGTAAAATATAAGGGATGGAGAAATTGTACACAGGCGAAATTATCCTGGTTCGGCAAACCCAGCCTACTCCAGTCCCCAAGCTACTCGCTTGAGCTTTTCACTAAGCCAAGGCGCAACTGCGTCCCCAATTACATCCAGAGCGCCCCGCAAGCTACTAGGAATCCCACCGTTCGCAAGGGACCTCGAAACTCAAATAGCCTAACTACTAGGAATCCCACCGTTCGTATAGCGCTACCTAACACAACAAGGGTTATCTCACCCTATGAACGCGACACACGTTCAAATCTAAGGGAAAACACTCCTTAAACACTAAGGTTGTCACACCCCTTACAATGATAAGAATATGCACGAAGGAATTTGTGCAACTAACAATAAGCTCTCTAATTAGAGCGGATACAACAATAAAAGACCTATAACAAGATTAATAATCTAAAGCAAATCTTAAAGCTAAAGACTTATGATGATGATGATGAACTTTTTCTTCTAAAAGATATTCACAAAGAGTAGAGAAAATGAGAAGAAGAAGAAGAAGCTCTCTATTTCAAAAATGAAAGAGAGTTTTAAAGAGGGAAGAAGAAGCTGCCATACAATCAATTCGTGATACTCCAAAAATGGAAACAAATCATTCTGGGAATCAGATTGATTTCAGCACGTTTTTCAAAATTTGAATTAAAATAATCGATTACTTTGGTCAGGCTAATCGATTACAAGCTCTCAGGTTTTTCACAAAAGTTGTAGCATTAACATATAACCGATTACTAGTTTCTGATAATCGATTACTTACTCCCAAATGACCAGTTCAAGGAAGTAATCCATTATAAGAACCTAAATAATCCATTACATGCTCTCTGGTTACAAGTTGCATTAAGTAATCAATTATGCCAGAAGGGTTAATCGATTACTCCAAATAAAAACTGGATTTTCATGAAAAAGTTGTAACCAGGTTTTCACAAAACATTTTTCACACGAGATATCCTGGAGCAAGAGCAAAAGTTTTATAAAAACGCTTCTTCTACGATTTTCAAAATAAAACATAATCATCATCACATAGACTATAATTCTAAGTGCTTTAAGAAAATTAATTTGCCTTACAAAAGACTTCTAAGCCTAAGGCTAGATCTATAACTAAGCAAGCCTTTGCAACCTTCCTTTGAACCTGAACCTGTTAAGCATAAATTCATTATTTGTTGTTGTTGTGTCATCATCAAAACATTGAGAGAGAAACACATGAGTTTCAACACTCAGTTTCAACAGTTCCAATAAAAGGATGGGGGAAATATTAACAACATTACATGTTGGAAACCAACAAGCGGCTCAATATAGTCTAGAGGGGGGGTGAATAGAATATTGAAGCCTTATTACAGATTTTTCGTCCACCTAAGAGAATGGTTTTATGAAAATAAGTTTTCTTAAAAATTCAAGTCAGATTACTCGAGTAACTCAAGTCTTCACTCGAGTAATACGCAAGCAAAAATAATTTCACTCGAGTATTCAGCAAATCACTCGAGTATTACGAAAGCTATTTTTAAATCACTCGAGTAACAGAAAACCTACTCGAGTATTGTTCATAAACTGATAGCAGATTACTCGAGTGACAAGAACTTTACTCGAGTAAACTGGGTAAAATTCAATTAAAACTCAGTTTTCAATGGAGTTCTTCAAGAATAACAATGCTATGATGATTCAACAAATTATGAATGATTAATATGAACAACTTCAAGTAATATTAACATGCAATTTTAGATCAAATGAGTAGAATTAAGAAAACCCCAATTCTAACCTAAAAATGCAATTGTTAATGAATTAATGCAATACAAGGAATGAAAATAAAAGAGACACAAGGATTTATCCTGGTTCACTTTCACCCACTTGAAAGCTACTCCAGTCCCCTTTTAAATCAAGAGAGATTCTTCACTAGAAATCTTCAAATGTAGATTTTACAATGTTTTAAGATGCAACTAGATTCTTAGTTCTCCTATCTTAAAACCCAACTCAAAGTGTGTACCAAACACTTTGATCTAATCTACCCCTTTTGAGAATTCTAGATTTCCTTGCTAATTGATTGAAGATGCTTCCAACCAATCCTCTTTTCTTGCTTTGATTTGATCCTCAAAGTCTTCCTTGTGAGATTCTTCACTTGTGTTGAAACTTCAATGATGCAATCACAAATTGCAAATCTTCAACAACCACTAAGAACAAAAATTATGATCTCAAGAATATTTGAACAATGAGAGAAATAGAGTGAAGAATGAAAAGTTCTTTGTTGAATCTTGATAGCTCTTGAAAAGATGTAAAATAGCTCTTGAATTGCTTTTCAAAGTGTATAGAAAATTGTAAGAATGAATGTGTATCTTTCTTGTGAAAGAGAAAATTAAGTCCTTTTAAAATTTTCCAACACTGATTGAATTACTCGAGTAAACCATATAACTTCACTCGATTAAAACATGTCAGATTAAGTTACTCGAGTGATGTGTAAACCATTACTCGATTAACCTGTCATGACATAAATTAATCGAGTGACCCAATACTCATTACTCGAGTAAACTGATCAGAATCTGAATAAAAATAAGGTTTTTCTAAAAGATTTTTCACAAAACTTTTAATAGAGCTATTTAATCAAGATTTAAAGTATCTTCACTCTTAATCAAACATTATTTAAATATTCTTAAAATCACCTAAGCTACCCACACCAATGAGATGCATTGCATAAAAATAAAGATTACATTGAAAAAGAATTAATAAAAATCCTAATTCTAATCTTCATGTGGTGTAGCTTGCTTGTTGCCAATGTTGTTGCTTGGAGAGAGATTGTTAGCATCAAAACATGAGAATCCTACAAACTCCCCCTTTTTGATGATGACAAACCTCCTTTTCAATTAAGCACTAAGTTTTAACATACTCCCCCTAAATGTAAAACACCTAGGAACAATATAATAAAACTTAACCTACAAGAACAACATCAACAAAATATTCTCCCCCTTTTGGCATCATTAAAAAGATAAGAATTATGAGAAAAGTCCTTTGCCAAAAGTGGAAGGTAAGTAGTTCACAATGATATAAAAAAAATATAACAATAAAGACAATACCAAAATAAACCACAATAGTGCCACAACGAATATAAACACACAACGAATATAGCACCATAATCCATAATATCAGAGTATCACACTAAGCAGCAAATCATAGTGTAAAGCAAAAAGACATCAACCATAGCAAATAATCAAACGAAACTAACCAAACTAGGCCATACAGAGGGCCCGAAAACATAGTAGCAACAGAGTCATAAACATGAAACAGAAACATAAACATAACATAGTCAGAAATATGCATATGAAACATAAAACTGAAATCAACATCAAACATCATCAGCATCCACAGGAGAGAGAAAAAGATGCAGTTTTCAGCAGTTCAGCTTTTAAAATCACGTAAGTTACTCGAGTAATGTTCATGCGTCACTCGAGTGATTCGAGCAGTAATCGAGTAAAAAGAAAATGTTACTCGAGTATGCCGAAAGTAAAAAAAATTTCACTCGAGTGATGGATGAACTAATCGAGTGATACAAAAGTCATTTTAAAATTAATCGAGTGACAGACAGAATTACTCGAGTAATACGAAAGAGTTTTTAAAATTACTCGAGTGAAATATCTGTTACTCGAGTGAACTGTCCAGAATTTTAAAAATTTCAAATTTTTCATGCAAAAACATTTTCCATGCACAACCACATAGAAACACTTAGCATTTAGCAAATAACACACATTCAAATAAAGCAATTAACATATTATAGAAAACATACACACATAACTACATATCACAAAAAAATAAGAAACACTTTAATAAGATACAACAACTCAAAATACAAATCACATTGAAATAGGCTTGAAGGTGATTTTGAAAAGCATCAAATACAATTAGCTAATAGTTGATTCATCAAAAATACCAAGTTCTCTTCGAATTTTATAAAATGTGTCCCTTGGTAATGGTTTTGTAAAGATATCAGCTAATTGATCCGAAGTTTGAACAAACTCAATAACACAATCACCTTTTTGAACATGATCTCTCAAAAAGTGATGCCTAATTTCAATATGCTTTGTCCTTGAGTGTAATACTGGATTTTTAGTCAAATTAATTGCCGAAGTGTTATCACACTTTATAGGGATTTTTGTCAAATTTAAACCAAAATCAGATAATTGTTGTTTCATCCAAAGGATTTGAGCACAACAACTACCGGCTGCTATGTATTCGGCCTCCGCGGTTGATAAAGCTACACAATTTTGCTTTTTAGAAAACCACGATACAAGTGAATTACCAATTAAGTGGCAAGTTCCGCTTGTACTTTTTCTCTCAACTTTACAACCGGCAAAGTCAGAGTCCGAATAACCTATAAGTTTTAGAAAAGCATCCCTAGGATAATAAAGTCCAGTATTCGTTGTACCCTTTAAGTATTTCATAATTCTTTTGACAGCAGTTAGATGCGACTCTTTCGGTTTTGCTTGAAAACGTGCACACATACATACACTAAACATGATGTCAGGCCTAGATGCAGTTAAGTATAACAAACTACCAATAATACCACGATACTTCGTTACCTCTACCGCTTTTCCAGCCTCATCTTGATCTAGGTAGCATGCAACGCTCATTGGTGTAGAAGCGTATTTGCACGAATCCATCCCAAAACGTTTGAGAAGTTCTCTACAATATTTACTCTGATGAATATAAATGCCATCATTAAGCTGCTTTATTTGAAGGCCAAGAAAGAATGTAAGCTCTCCCATCATCGACATCTCGAATTCGCTTTGCATCAAGTCTGAAAACTTCTTACACAAGTTATCGTTAGTAGCACCAAATATAATATCGTCAACATATATTTGAACCAATAAAATATCCTTACCGGAACGTTCAATAAAAAGTGTAGTGTCAACAGTGCCTCGTTTAAAACCTTTTTTGTAATAAAAAATTGCTTAATCGGTCGTACCAAGCTCTAGGAGCTTGTTTCAAACCGTACAAAGCCTTTTTCAGTTTGAAAACGTAGTCCGGATGCTCAAAACTCTCGAATCCGGGAGGTTGTGACACGTAAACTTCCTCTTGAATGAATCCGTTAAGAAAGGCGCTCTTAACATCCATTTGATACAATTTAAAATTCATTATTGAAGCAAAAGCGAGAAGAATACGAATAGCTTCTAGTCTAGCAACAGGAGCATATGTCTCATCGTAATCGATTCCTTCTTCTTGACTATAACCTTGTGCTACCAACCTAGCTTTATTCCTAACAATAATACCTGATTCATCTAACTTATTCCTATAGATCCACCGAGTACCAATTACAGGACGATCATCGGGTTTTGGCACAAGCTCCCAAACTTGGTTTCTTTCAAATTGATTTAATTCTTCTTGCATGGCCATAATCCAATGATCATCTTGAAGAGCCTCTTTGATACTCTTAGGTTCTATTTGAGATACAAAGGCAACATAATAACAAAAATTATTTAAAGTGCGTCGGGTTACCACTCCCTTCGCAATGTCACCTAAGATGTTAGAAATCGGATGATTTTTGTTTGATTTCCAAGCTATTGGTAATTGAGATTGAATCTCTTGTGCTAAGTCCTTATCTTGTGCTTGCACCTCTCCATCTTCAATTTGATTCTCTTCCATTTGTTGTGAAGTTGACTTCTCATGATCCAAATATGTACCTATATTATTATCATCACAAGAAACAACACAATCTCCTTTCGAAGATTCATCAAATACAACATGCACGGATTCCTCAACGGTTAATGTTCTTTTATTGTAGACTCTATATGCTTTGCTATGGGTTGAATACCCTATGAATATGCCTTCATCGGCTTTGGAGTCAAACTTGCCGACCGGTTCCTTTCCGTTATTTAAAACAAACACCTTACACCCAAAAACATGAAAATGTGAAATATTTGGCTTTCGCCCTTTTAAAAGTTCATAAGGTGTTTTATTTAAATGCGGACGAATAAGAACCCTATTAAGCACATAACAAGCAGTGTTTACCGCATCGGCCCAAAAATATTTAGGAACATTTGATTCTCTCAACATAGTACGAGCAAGTTCCACTAATATTCTATTTTTCCTTTCTACAACTCCGTTTTGCTCCGGAGTCTTAGGGGCCGAAAATTGATGATCAATACCAAACTTATCACAAAACGCATCAATCCTAGTGTTTTCAAACTCACCTCCATGGTCACTTCTAATAGACACAATTTTCAAACTTAGTTGATTTTGGATGAGTTTGGCAAATTTTTTAAAACATTTATAAACTTCACTTTTTGCGGATAAAAATAAAGTCCATGTGAATCTAGTAAAATCGTCTACTAAAACAAATCCATAGTAATTGCCACCTAAACATTTAATTTGTGAAGGGCCAAACAAATCCATATGGATTAGCTCCAAAGGCTTTGTTGTGCTTATCACATTTTTAGGTTTAAAAGAACTTTTAACTTGCTTGCACTTTTGACAAGAGTCACAAATGCCATCAAGCTTAAAATTTAGTTTAGGCAAACCAATCGCTAAATCTTTTCGTAAAAGTTTGTTTAATTGATTCACATTCACATGAGCAATTTGTCTATGCCAAAGACGAATTTCATCATCAAAAGATTTGAAACATTTTGAAAATAGTGAAGTTATCTCATCCAAATCAATTAAGTAAGTGTTATTAGAGCGACGACCAACAAACTTAACACTATCATCTATAGAAGACTTAATGAAGCATAATTCCGGAGTAAAAGTCACATAATTGCCCATATCGCATAGTTGGCTTATACTAAGCAAGTTGTGTTCTAAGCCTTCTACGTATAGGACATTTTCTATGACAAGGTTAGATACGTTACCGATCTTCCCGACTCCTAGAATTTTGCCTTTGTTGTTGTCGCCGTATGTCACAAATCCACCACTTTTCGGAGTAAGTTCCATGAAGTGCGTTTTGTCTCCCGTCATGTGTCTCGAACAACCACTATCCAAGTACCATTTGCGCTCTTTGGTTCGAAGACACACCTACAAGAAAGATATCATTTGGTTGACTTAGGTACCCAAGTGGTTTTGGGTCCTTTGTTGTTAGCATGGGGAGAAGTCCCCTTAACAATCCAAATATATTCTCCGCTTGGTATACCAAATTTCTTTATATTACATTTATTCGTGATATGCCCAAAGATCCCACAATAATGGCAAGTTGGGTTTTTAAAAATCTTATTTTTTGAAAATCCACCAACTTTGCGATAATTGCGTTTCTTAGGTTTGGTATACCCAAGACCGGATCTATTGCTATTGTTCCTTTGAGTTGAAAGCAAATGATCTAATGAAGTATCTCCTTTCATGAGCCTTGCAAGTCGATCATTCAAATTAAAAACTTCTTTTTCCAAAGACTTGCAATTTTCACAAGATGGAGTCTCATTTGATTTCAATTCACAATTGCATGTAGAGTTTGCATAAATGAGTTCAAGAGTTTCATTTTGAAGCTTAAGTTCTTCTAAATCTTTTTGAAGTTCAATTATCTTTTTGTGTTGCTTCATTATGAAATTCTTTCTTTCGACATTTATTTTAGCAAGTTTCTTCAACTCTTTATGCATCTCTACATACACATTGTACAATTCATTGAATGAAGGAGAATTAGAACTAGAGCTAGCATCGGAAAGATAATCTACCTCATTGACGTTCTCACTTGATTTAATGCTCGAAGATTCCTCTTCATCAAGCTTCGTCATCAAACATAGATTTGCAAGTTCTTCATCATCCGATGAGCTAGATGTTGATTGACTCTCCTCTTCATCCCATACTATGTAAGCCCTTTTTCCTTTAGATGAGTTGAACTTAGAGTTGTCACCTTCCGACTTCTTAGAATGAGTTGGGCATTTTGATCGATAGTGACCAAGCTTTCCACACCCATGACACTTGATGTGATCCTTGTTAGTCTTATTTCTTGGTTGAGAGTCCTTAGAATCTCTTTGTCTATTCTTATTAAAGTTTCCCTTTCTCTTAAAGAACCTACCAAGCTTTTTAACTAGAAAGCCAAGGGTCTCATCATCTATATCGGAGTCCGAGTCATCCACTTGAGAGTTTTCCTCTTGTGCCTTAAGAGATTTTGAAGTTGATTTAAGAGCAATCCCCTTTTTCTTTCTATCGGCATCTTCATTCATGGATAACCGTCCAAGCTCCATTTCATGCTCTTGAAGCTTTCCGAATAGAGTTGCTAAGTCAATTTGATCCACGTCTCTAGCTTCCATAATGGCCGTCACCTTAGGTTGCCATTCCCTGCTAAGACATCTCAAAATCTTATTAACAACTTCACCATTAGTAATAACTTTTCCAAGTGCAGAAAGATGATTTATGATATGAGTGAACCGCTTTTGCATGTCACCTATATTTTCATTAGGTAGCATACGAAAGAGTTCATATTCATGCATGAGTGTATTTAGCCTAGCCCTTCTAACCTCCGAAGTGCCCTCATGTGTGACTTGTAATGTGTCCCACATTTGTTTAGCATCAACACATTGAGATACTCGAAAGAACTCATCATAAGAAAGAGCGGACGTGATGATATTTTTAGCTTTTAAATCAAATGCAACTTTCTTCTTATCATCATTCTCCCAACTCGATTGTGGTTTGACCGAAACAACATCATTTACTTTCGTTTGAGGAACAAAAGGTCCATTCTCTATGGCGTTCCAAATTTCCATATCTATGGCTTGAATAAAAATTTTCATGCGGACCATCCAATAAGCGTAACCCTCACCATTGAATAGTGGAGGACGATTAATGGAAGTTCCTTCACCACCAAAAGGATTTGAAATTGAGCCCATTGTTTCCAAGTAAAAGGATCTTTTCGAAAAAGCTTTTTAAGGCTCGGATTTTTCGTCCGAGCTCTGATACCACTTGTTGGAAACCAACAAGCGGCTCAATATAGTCTAGAGGGGGGTGAATAGAATATTGAAGCCTTATTACAGATTTTTCGTCCACCTAAGAGAATGGTTTTATGAAAATAAGTTTTCTTAAAAATTCAAGTCAGATTACTCGAGTAACTCAAGTCTTCACTCGAGTAATACGCAAGCAAAAATAATTTCACTCGAGTATTCAGTAAATCACTCGAGTATTACGAAAGCTATTTTTAAATCACTCGAGTAACAGAAAACCTACTCGAGTATTGTTCATAAACTAATAGCAGATTACTCGAGTGACAAGAACTTTACTCGAGTAAACTGGGTAAAATTCAATTAAAACTCAGTTTTCAATGGTGTTCTTCAAGAATAAAAATGCTATGATGATTCAACAAATTATGAATGATTAATATGAACAACTTCAAGTAATATTAACATGCAATTTTAGATCAAATGAGTAGAATTAAGAAAACCCCAATTCTAACCTAAAAATGCAATTGTTAATGAATTAATGCAATACAAGGAATGAAAATAAAAGAGACACAAGGATTTATCTTGGTTCACTTTCACCCACATGAAAGCTACTCCAGTCCCCTCTTAAATCAAGAGAGATTCTTCACTAGAAATCTTCAAATGTAGATTTTACAATGTTTTAAGATGCAACTAGATTCTTAGTTCTCCTATCTTAAAACCCAACTCAAAGTGTGTACCAAACACTTTGATCTAATCTACCCCTTTTGAGAATTCTAGATTTCCTTGCTAATTGATTGAAGATGCTTCCAACCAATCCTCTTTTCTTCTTTGATTTGATCCTCAAAGTCTTCCTTGTGTGATTCTTCACTTGTGTTGAAACTTCAATGATGCAATCACAAATTGCAAATCTTCAACAACCACTAAGAACAAAAATTATGATCTCAAGAATATTTGAACAATGAGAGAAATAGAGTGAAGAATGAAAAGTTCTTTGTTGAATCTTGATAGCTCTTGAAAAGATGTAAAATAGCTCTTGAATTGCTTTTCAAAGTGTATAGAAAATTGTAAGAATGAATGTGTATCTTTCTTGTGAAAGAGAAAATTAAGTCCTTTTAAAATTTTCCAACACTGATTGAATTACTCGAGTAAACCATATAACTTCACTCGATTAAAACATGTCAGATTAAGTTACTCGAGTGATGTGTAAACCATTACTCGATTAACCTGTCATGACATAAATTACTCGAGTGACCCAATACTCATTACTCGAGTAAACTGATCAGAATCTGAATAAAAATAAGGTTTTTCTAAAAGATTTTTCACAAAACTTTTAATAGAGCTATTTAATCAAGATTTAAAGTATCTTCCCTCTTAATCAAACATTATTTAAATATTCTTAAAATCACCTAAGCTACCCACACCAATGAGATGAATTGCATAAAAATAAAGATTACATTGAAAAAGAATTAATAAAAATCCTAATTCTAATCTTCATGTGGTGTAGCTTGCTTGTTGCCAATGTTGTTGCTTGGAGAGAGATTGTTAGCATCAAAACATGAGAATCCTACATTTCAATTCACTGATGGAATAATATTGGATGCACTTAATAAGATTATTGGTTAATCTTAATGGATAAATTTTATGTGCATATAAGCATGGAGAAAGGAGATGGATAATTAATTCGGTGGTAACTGGCTCGATGACACATTTTGGTAATGTGGGCAGCATTTGGGAATGCTGTTACGTCTTGGTGACGTTGTGTGCACACTATCCGAGCAGTTTCACAATACATGTTGGTCATGTATACGAATTACTGGATTGAACGTTCAATAAACAATGGAAATGGGAGACATGCATCATGACACTTAAACAATGGGATTATTACAAATGAATCATGCTTGCTCATTTGTATATGCATCTGAATACTTGGTACTTGTGAATGTTAATTTCTTTATTTATTCTTATTCAATTATGTGAGTTATATTGCTTACCCCTTATGCCCATTGTAGGTGATGGCTCGCTTCTAGCTTGCATCGAGTTGCGCCCACTCCCTAGTGGAGTGTGGTACTACGAGGACCATAGAGCCACGTTTGAGGGTGAGGTAGAGGTGACTCTATATCACCCTAACCCTCTGGCTCGAGTTCGTCCTCGTAGGTTTCGCATCCCTATTATCTATACCCTGCATGTACCCCCTTTTTATACTTATCATGGACCAGCTCGTCGATTTTGTTCCTTTCGTTTTAGAGCTGCTACTAGATCTCACCCTTCTGCTTCTCGAGTGATCCGTGAGGAGACTCCTATACCTAGTTCGATGAGTCCGGTTCAGGGGACTCCTTCAGCTGACCCAGTGCCCAGTGGTAGGGCACCCACTCAGTCGGACGAGGTAGAGGAGGACCCTGAGGAGGCTGAGAGTGAGGGCGAGCCAGTCGAGCACTCCACTGGGAGCCAGTGGGGAGTTGGGGATCCACCGGGTGATGCACAGTAGAGATGATTAGGATGTGGGACATGTGGAGCAGCTGCTGGAGACTCTGGATACTTATGCTATGGAGGAGGATCATCGGACCACTGCTGGGATTTTATATTTTGCTCTATATATATTGTATATATTTTGAGAGATCTCAGTGAGGTGGTCTTTTCTCTAGTCTTTTATCATGGACTTGTATTTTTTAAACCTCTCCTATCTCGACTTTGACCTTGATATATGTTGGTACATTTATATTATGATATCGTTAGTTATGTATATATATCTTTATATAAATGACGTGAAATATGGATTATCAAATCAAGGTCACTATTTTAACCAAATTCCGCTTACTCTGTTAATCATGTGGTTTGATTTTAACGAGAAGAATTCCAAGAGCGAGTTGGGATGTTTTAGAAAAATGAAAACCCAACTTATGCTATCGCAACTCATTTTCATCATATAGATATAGTAAAACAAAAAGAATTTTCATTACTTCTCTATTAAACGCAAGTCCATATATTTTATATCAATTGGAAAAGAGACAATATATTTTTTGATGAAAGAAGAGGGTGTGACACTTTTATGGTATCAGAGCATAATGGTCCTGATTCTTGATCCTCTCAAGCATAATCTGCCAGAAGACGCTACAGCTGGGTAAAGTTTCTTAGCTATTTGATTTATTTCATATAGCTTGAGTTCTATTAATGTTTGTTTAGAATAGAACTAGATAGATTTCGATGGTTTAGACAGATCTTTAACGACCTAGGTCCATAGTGCAGGCTCACTATGGCATCGCGTTATAGAAATCATACGAACGATTTGCTGGAAATGATCACTACAGTATTAGAGAATATGCAGCAGAATCAGCATCAGCAACATCAATCTCAGCCCCTTAATCCACCTCCAGTGGGTGCGGCAGCTTCGGAAGCCAGAACCTTGTCAGATTTCAGGAATTGTAATCCCTCGAAGTTCGTTGGTGGGTTTAAACCTGAAGAAGCTAATAAGTGGATCTTGGAAATAGACAAGATCTTTAGAACTTTGGAATGCTCCGATGCGCAGAAAATAGTTTATGCTGTTTTCATGCTGGAAGGCGAAGCGAAACATTGGTGGAATCATACTGCCTAGTTACTAGCTCATGAAGGAAGAGAGGTAACTTGGGAAGTATTCATGGAGGAATTTCTCAAGAAGTATTTTCCTGATGACTTAAGGAGGAAGAAAGAGGTGGAGTTTCTACAACTTAAACAAGGCAGCATGAGTGTGGGCGAATATGCTGCGAAATTTGAAGAATTGATGAAATACTCTCCTTATTATCAGATGAACCCTGACGAAAGGAGTAAGTGTATCAAGTTTGAAGGAGGACTGAGACCTGAATTAAAGTCGGTGTTCAGTTATCAAAAGATTCAAAGCTTTCCTATGTTGGTTGATATGTGTAGAATGTATGAGGATGATAAAAAGGCGGAGACAGTCCAAATTGTGGAAGGAAAGAAGGAACATCAGGGATATGGACCGCAGAGGAGGAAGGGGCATGACCATCGTCACAAAGGTCCTTATTCCCATAAGAATCGAGGAAAGGGCAAGATGTCTGGTGATCGAAACACCTCTTACAATAATGCTCCTTATTGTGAGAAGTGCAAGCGTCATCATTTCGGAAGATTCTGTTGGTCTCACAGTGGATGTTTTAACTGCGGGAAATCTAGTCATTTTTCTCGCGATTTCAAGGAACCACCTAAGAACACTCAAGGAGGATCTATGGACAAGCCAGTGACCCAAGGTCGAGTTTTTACCCTTAGTGATGCTGAAGCGAATCAGACTCCGGGACTCATGCAAGGTACTTATTTGCTCAATGACCAACCTTGTAGAATTTTATTCGATTCAGGAGCCACTCATTCATTTGTTTCCTTTGAATGTGTGAATCATTTGAAATTGTCTGTGTCTGAATCACCCTATTGTCTTAGGGTAGAGACCCCTACTAATTCTCTCGTGATCGCTTCAAAAGTGTGCCTTAATTGTAGAATTAAGGTATTAGATCAAGTCTCCCAGTTAGATTTGATCTGTTTACCTTTGTCCCAATTGGATGTGATTTTGAGCATGGACTGGATGACTAGTAATCATGTGGTTATTGACTGCGATAAGAAGACAATTGTATATAAGGACTCAATCTCAGAGAAGTGTTTCTGCTTTGTCTCTATTGTTGAATCAGAGGAAAGAGAAAAGTCTGTGGAGGAAATTCCAGTTGTTCGAGAGTTTCCTAAAGTATTCCCTGAGGAAATGCCGGGATTACTACCCAAGAGGGAGATTGAGTTTGGAATTGAGTTGATTCCAGGAACTGGTCCCATTTCTATTGCCCCTTATAGAATGGCACCACCCGAGATGGTCGAATTGAAGAAACAGATAGAGGAGCTGCTGCAGAAACAGCTTATTAGACCAAGTGTATCTCCATGGGGCGCTCCGGTGTTGTTTGCCAAGAAGAAGGATGGAAGTCTTAGAATGTGTGTGGATTACAGACAGTTGAATAAGGTGACCATAAAGAACAAGCATCCTTTGCCAAGGATTGATGACCTTATGGATCAGGTAAGAGGAGCTTCAGTGTTTTCCAAGATTGATCTGAGATCTGGGTATCATCAGATCAGAATTAAGGAGGAAGACATCCCTAAGACCGCATTCCGATCTCGATACGGACATTATGAGTATGTTGTAATGTCGTTCGGATTGACAAATGCACCCGCCATTTTCATGGATTATATGAATCAGATTTTTAGACCATATCTGGATTAATTCGTGGTAGTTTTCATTGATGATATCCTGATATATTCTAAAAATCCGGAAGAGCATGCCGAACACCTTCGGATAGTATTGAAGATTTTGAAGGAGAAGCAACTCTACGCCAAAATCTCTAAGTGTGAGTTTTGGTTGAAGGAAGTTCAGTTTTTGGGGCATGTGATTTTGGAAGGTGGCATAGCTGTTGACCCAGCTAAAGTTGAATCGGTTCTGCAGTGGGTTCAACCAAAGACAGTCACTGAAGTCCGAAGCTTCTTAGGATTGGCTGGTTATTATAGAAGATTCATTGAAGGATTTTCGAAGATAGCACTACCCCTCACCAAGCTGACTCGGAAGGATCAACCATTCATATGGGATGAGAAGTGTGAGAGGAATTTTCTGATGCTTAAGGAAAGATTAACATCCTCACCAGTGTTAATCTTACTTAACCCTCACAAGGAGTATGAAGTGTACTGTGATGCATCAGGACAAGGGCTTGGGAGTGTTCTAATGCAAGAATGAAAGGTTGTGGCATATGCATCTCGTCAATTGAAAGTTCACGAGGTAAATTACCCCACCCATGATTTGGAACTTGCTGCAATAGTCTTTGCACTGAAGATATGGAGGCATTATCTCTATGGCACTACATTCCGGGTGTTTAGTGACCATAAGAGTTTGATGTATTTGTTTGATCAGAAGGAGTTAAATATGAGGCAACGTCGGTGGATGGAATTTTTAAAAGACTACGACTTTGAGCTTCATTACCATCCTGGTTGTGAGACCCACAATTTTACCCAATTTATTTGTAATTTTATAATTGAAATTAGGAAATTATGCTTGATTTTGATGCCTGGATTTAATATATATATGAATAAATATATATATACCTATATATATATATATACGTGACATATATATATATATATATATATATATATATATTATGTACTAATATTTTCCCTAGCCTATTTAAAAGAAATATATTAAGGTAAAGTATTTGATTTAAATGATTTTAAAAGATGAAATGATTTTTGATGAATTAGAGTACCCTATCTTTAGAAATTCATATCTTTTCAACCGTACGTCGGAAAATTACAAATGATATGTCAAAACGATCGTATCGAAACGTAGATTATGAAAATGTAAAGCTTTGATTTTTATTTTTGAGTTTTCGAAATTTTATCACTGCTACAGTAGTGAACGAATTTTTGAGTTTTAAGAACCAATGTATGGTTTTAATGCATTAAATAACCTTTTGACTAAAGAATATTTTATTTTGAAAATGAAAATACATTTCTGAAGTTGTATAATGAACTATTATTCAAATTAAGTGTATTTTCGTATTTTTATTATTTTTAAATTATTTGAAAGCTTAGAAAGTGTATTTTTGAAGGAAATGATCTTAGGACTTCAAAAATTCATAACTTTCAAACCGTAAGTCCAAAAATTACAAACTTTATATGAAAATGATCGTATTAAAATGTAGAATCTTAATATGTAAAAATAAAAATTTTACTTTAATATTTACGAAAAGTTTTGTACAGTAGGTAGAAAATCAAATTTTGATAGTTAATATGATGGGATAATTATGTAGGCACCTCCACAATGAACCAATGAGAAATTTTCTCTTCTATTTTAATAATATGCACCGTCCAAAATAAGTGGGAAGAGGGGAAGAATAGTTCTGAAGTTTGTGAGAAGAAACCATGAATTAAAATGCTTTAGGAATCAACAAAATCCCATTTAATGCTAGTTCATGTTCCAAGTAGTGTTTGAAAATTTTTGACTAAGACTTGATGAAGAGGGGACGAATTTGCCTCTGAAAATGGAGGGGAAATGCATCCTCAACACCTATAAATAGATAGCCTTAGTTCCCACATTTTTCACACACAAACACTTGATAGTTTCACAAGAGAAAAAAATAAAATTCTAAGAGAGAAATTGAGAGAGAGGGACGTGTAAGCTAGGAAGGAAGGGAAAAGTTGCTTGGTTGCTTGAAGTCTTCTAAAAAGCTTAAGGAGTAGAGGTAACCCAAAATCACTTATTTATTTAAGTTGTTTTTAAATTATTTTGTTTATATTTTGTTTAAATCTTCTAAATTTCTTCTATGGTCAAGTTCTAAATTTTCCTTTTCATTTTTGAAGTTATTTTTGAATATATGAAATTGTTCTTAAGTCATATGAATTAAGAATGAGAAAAGGGACACAAAAAGGGTGTTTGAAGGGATTTATCTCCCCTTTTCTTAAATTCTTAAGATGGCTAATAGTTTTGATGAGTGTGAGTAATTTAATTTCTGGGTTTATGTTAATTCTTAGAACATGAGAATTGTAGAGAATTTTGTATGAGTAAAATAAGTTTTTATTCATTGTCTTTTTAATTGTTTTGTTCTTTGTTTTAAGGAATGAAAAAGAAACAAGTAAATAACAATGGAAAATTTTATTTCTGGTATATATATGTATATATAGGCCGTGTGATATATTAAGAAAATTGAGGATTGATTTGTGTATTTTAATTGTGTTGTTGTTTAATAAAAGAAAATAGAAATGAATAAAAGATTAAAATGGATTTTTATTTTTGGTTTTTATTTTCTTTTCTTTTCTGGACGTGTATGTACATATATATATATATTTGTGGTGGACTCGGCCTGGCCGAGGTCCTTAAACCGCCTCGCCGAAGTCCTGAGGACCCTTCAGGAAGCCTTCTGAGCGCTTGGCCGAGCTCAATGCTCAACGGCCGAACAGATGCCAGATACAGGCCGACCTCGTGTTCCCACTCAGTTCCGACATCCAGGTCCGACACCTCCCCAAGTCCGACATCTAGGACATGATGACGTCCCCCTACCTTATCCACAAGGACAGCTCACTACCTTATCCACAAGGACATCTTATCCACTCTTAGCTCATTACAGGCTGGCCCTACTTGGGCCTAAAGCAAGCCCATTAGGGCAACCAGCTCCCCCCTATAAGTAGCTCAGTACTACATGGGGCTCAGGTACGTCCTCTAACCCTAATTGTCATCCTCACACACCAGTGATTAGGGTTGCTTCTTGGCTCTTTCCCTTAGCCATCTGAGGACTTCCCCCAAACATCACATATCAACCCTAGACAGAGGCTCCTTCTAAGGTCATCTCCTACACCCTCAGAGGTCCTCGCCGTCTAGGACATCACATTGTCGCCGTCTGTGGGGACAAATAAAACTTCAACCCCACCCAGAAGATTCTACCATGTCTGAAGCCCAACCAGATCAGAAAAGGAGGACGGAGCGTCTTGGGAGAATCCCGCCAGCTGAAGACCTACGGTCACGCCTTGAGGTTAGCTGGACAGCGAGGTCATCACCACCCCACCCTCCTCACCCACCGTCACCAACGTCGCATCAAAATTTGTCCGTACGGCATCCCACCGAACGGGTCACTGTTCAAGCCTCAGCCTCCGATGTGTCCCAGCAACAATCAAGAAATTTCGTTATACAGGATCTGCTCAAAATTCCGGAAAACTTCCGGGTGGAAACTATCTCTGGAGGTTTCGCTGGTGGCGGCGAAAGGAAGTTGGAAAGGAGAAAGTATGTTCAGCAAGTATTAGCCGTTCGCCACAAGCCCATGGGTAAGAAACCATCCCGGAACATCCCAATCAGTTTCTCTGATGAGGATCTAAGAGATATCATCCCGGATCACAATGACCCAATGGTGATTGCGGCCATGATAGCAAACTTCGAAGTCGCCCGAGTTCTCATTGACCAGGGGAGCTCGGCCGACATTCTTTTTCTCCACACATTTCAAGCATTGAGACTAAGGTCCGCCGACCTCGTACATTTTGAAGGCCATCTTATCAGCTTCACGGGTGAGGCAATACGCTCCCTTGGAGCCATCCTCCTCCCGGTGACCTTGGGCAAGCTACCTTCGGCCCGAACGGAGTTTATCAAGTTTTTGGTAATTGACTATGAATCCCCTTACAATGTGATACTGGGACGAACCTGTCTTCAAGCCTTTGGAGCAGTGGTCTCAACAGTTCACCTAGTAATGAAGTTCGCTGGTTCTGATGACAACCTTGTCACCGTCAAAGCCGATCAGCCCAGAGCCCAGCTCTGCTACAACGCGAGTCTACGGGAAAGTAAGAAAAAGCAAGAAGAACTCTCGGGTCCGACACTAGCCAAAGGGAAGGTCCTTCTGGCCGAGTTGGACGTCCGGGCTGAACAAGATGACCTCAGACCGTCTCCTCAAGGAGAGTGGGTGGCAGTTCCCATCGATCCCGCCGACCCCAGCAGAACTGTCAAGGTAGGTGCCGACCTCCCTAAGGATATACAGGAGGAAATCATCGCACTATTGCGAGCTAACTTGCACCTGTTCGCCTGGACATCGGCCGATATGCCGGGGATCGACCCAAACTTTATCTGTCACAAGCTCAGTGTAGACCCGAGAGCAAGGCCGGTGGCTCAGAAAATGAGGCGGCTCGGAACTGAGAAGGCAAAAGTTATCCAGGAAAAGGTGTCCGAGTTGCTCGAAGCCGGGTTTATAAAAGAAGTCCCATACGCTGAATGGGTTGCAAATACAGTCCTGGTTAAAAAGGCAAACGGTAGTTGGAGGATGTGTGTAGATTACACCGACCTCAACAAAGCCTGCCCCAAGGACCAATATCCACTGCCGATTATTGACCAGCTCGTCGATAATTCGGCAGGTTACCAGTTGTTATCATTCACTGATGCATATTCGGGATATAACCAGATCCCTATGTATCCCCCCGATCAAGATAAGACCACATTCACGACCGGAAAGGCAACTTACTGTTACACCGTCATGCCTTTCGGCCTTAAGAATGTTGGCGCAACCTATCAAAGGATGATGAATAAAGTTTTTGACGGGATCATTGGCACTACCATGGAAGTCTACATCGACGACATGATCACAAAGAGTAAGAAAAGGGAAGACCATGCCAAGGACCTAACCACGGTCCTGGAAAGGGTAAGAGCGCACAGGATGAGGTTGAATCCGGAGAAGTGTACTTTCGGAGTCCCCGCTGGCGCTTTCCTCGGGTTCATGCTCTCCGAGAGGGGAATCGAAGCAAACCCCGACAAATGCCGCGCTATACTTGAGATGAAAAGCCCTACCGACCTCAGAGGTGTGAAACAATTAACTGGCAGGATGGCGGCTCTGTCTAGATTTCTTCCTCAAGCTGCTAAAAAGGCCTTACCCTGGTACCAACTTTTGAAAAAGGGCACAACTTTCAATTGGGATCAGGACTGTGAAGCCTCTTTCCTTACTCTGAAGGAATATCTCTCTTCCCCTCCAGTTCTCTCTAGCCCCCGTGAGGGGGAGAACCTCTTTATTTACCTCTCCGTTGGGAAGTCAGCCCTTAGCTCGGTGTTAGTTCGAGATGAGGGTCGGAGTGCATCCCCCGTTTATTTGATAAGCCGAGATCTCCAGGGCCCCGAGCTTCGGTATTCCAAGATTGAGAAATTTGCCTTCTGTCTCATCCTGGCTGCACGGCGGCTACAACAATATTTTCAGAGCCACCCTATTGTCGTACGAACCGCCCAGCCCATTAAGCAAGTTTTGCAAAAGCCCGACCTCGCGGGGAGAATGATGTCCTGGGCAATCGAACTGTCCGAGTTCGACATCTCCTACGAACCAAGGAAGGCAATCAAGTCACAAGTGTTAGCAGACTTCGTGTCCGAGTTTACAGAGCCCCACCAAAGCTCTAGCTCGGATATTTGGGTAATATATGTTGACGGTTAAAGCAATCAAAAGGGTGCAGGAGCTGGAGTTATTTTGGAAAACGCGGAAGGGCTCAGCATCAAGTATTCCCTAAAATTCGAATTTCTAACTTCGAATAATCAGGCCGAGTACGAGGCAGTCATTGCTGGCCTCCGCATGGCCAAAGAGCTCGGTGCGTCCGAAGTACAAATTATGAGCGACTCCCAGTTAGTGGTTTCCCAAGTTGTTGGGGACTACCAAGCCAAGGAACCCATCCTGCAGAAATATCTCGACAAAGTTAAATCCCTCGCTCTCGATTTTGTAAAATTTTCCATCACCCATATCCCCCGCAGTTCAAACTCCCGAGCCGATGTGCTTTCCAAGTTGGCAAGCACAAAAGGAGGAGGGAATAATAAAAGCCTCATTCAAGAGAAAATTGCAACCCCAAGTGTAGTAATGGCCATTTCGGTATCGCCGAACTGGATGCACCCGATCAAGGCATACCTCGAACATGGAATACTCCCTGCCGATCAGAAGGAAACGAAGAAACTTAAGAGAAAAGCAGCTGAGTATGTTATTATTGATGGAATCCTTTACAGAAGAGGAATGTCATCTCCACTCCTCCAATGCCTTACCTCCGAGGAAGCCCAAGAGACCTTGAACGAGGTCAATGGAGGAATGGGGAGCCATCACGTCGGAGGAAAATCCTTGGCGAGAAAGATACTAAGGGCCGGATATTTCTGGCCAACCTTAGTAATGGATTCCATTGACCATGTTCGACGATGTCCTCAATGCCAATTCTTCAGTGATGTTTACCAGAAACCGTCCGAGGAGCTCCACTCTCTAGCCTCCCCCTGGCCTTTCAGCATGTGGGGGATGGACATTGTGGGACAGTTCCCAACGGCTCCAGGCCAACTAAAATTCATCGTGGTAGCAATAGACTACTTCACCAAATGGATCGAAGCCGAGGCCCTAGCAACCATCACTTCGGCAAGGATTCAGAAGTTTTTCATGAAACAAGTCATCTCCCGTTTCGGCCTTCCTCTCACATTGATCACCGATAACGGCAGCCAATTCGCCGCCAACAACTTCCAGATATTAGCTGAAAATCTCGGGATATCCCATTGTTTTTCTTCGGTTGAGCACCCCCAGACTAATGGCCAAGCAGAAGCCGCCAACCGAGCTATCGTTGACGGCCTCAAGAAGAGAATCACACAGGCCAAAGGAGCATGGGCCGACCTTCTACCCAAGGTCCTCTGGTCAATCAGGACCACGGTTCAGTCCTCAACCGGAGAAACCCCTTTCAGACTCACCTATGGTTGTGATGCGGTCATCCCCATCGAACGAAGGATTCATACCTTCCGAATGAGAGACAGACCCGAGGAGGAAAACGGAAATTTGATAAAAGAAAACTTGATACCAGCCGAGGAGATCCGGGACGCCGCCTCCGATCGGGAAAAGAAAGCGAAAGAAAGGCAAGCCAAGCAGTATAACAAAGCGGTACAACCCAGGTCTTTCGAGGTCGGCGACCTCGTTCTCAGAAGGGCTGACATCGGTCTTAAAAACCGAAGAGATGGGAAATTCGCCCAAAACTGGGAAGGCCCCTACAGAGTCATCTCAAAAACACACTCTGGGGCATACAGACTAGAGATTCTTGAAGGGGCCGAGCTCAAAAATTCTTGGAACGTGGCAAAACTGAGAACCTACTTCAGCTAAGTTTACCTCAGATGTTATTGGCCGCCCCAGATGAAAGTTTAAGTTTCATCTTCATTTCTGTTAGTACTTTACGTTTACTTTTCCTAATCATTTTCCACGTAGGGACATACCCACCTTCTCAATTTATAAGCAATGTACTGGTAACTACATTCAATGAAAAGAACAAACTTGCTCATACTCAAGTGCCACAGTTTTAGATACGTACGTACTAGCTTCTCATTTAGCACTAGCCCCCTAAATGTTGCATGGCTCTATGCACAGCCAACGTCTTATAGATAAGATCGGCTCATATGCACAGTGTACAAGGGACACCCGATAAAGAACAGATTACTGTGAAATGTTTATACATAGCTTCACTCAGCACTCTCTTTTACATCGGGGCCGAGGACACCCACCTCGGCTAAGGTGGGTAGATCCGAGTTCCCTACCGTATGCACTTATATACAGTACCTTTATTCAGAGGAAAACTTATAAGATTACTGCACTTACTGAGTCTTCCGATTTATTAATATTTCAAACACCAATGATTGGGTACAAGTTTTCCTAAGGTCCGATCAGGCCGAAATACAACAAGTCGGCAAAAGACTTGTATTCTCAAAAGTAGTTTTGTTTATAAAAAAGACCTCGGATGCAATATATATGCGACAAGTTAAAACAAGAACTTGCATAAAAAGTTCCAACATGCAACAAGTTTTAAACACTTGCATCTTTTCCAGAAAATTTTCCTGGGGGCCACCTAATCAATTGTGGTCCAGACCCGAGGTCGAACGAACAAACATGCCATAAGTTGGTTAAGAAAAAACCCGCATTCACGCAACGAGTCGACGAAAAGGCTTGCGTAATTCCAACGTCGAAAATAGTACGAATGCAACAAGTTAAAACAAAAACTTGCATAGATATGATAGTATGCAACAAGTTGAAACTGGGAAAAACTTACATAAGAGCAAAATGTTGTACACAATAAAGTTAAATACAATCCAACACTGTCAAACATGTTACAAAAAGCATTGGCAAGTCACAAGCTGCCCAGCATAAGGGACTTACGCTGCTTCATCTTCCAAATCGGATAGGACAACCGAGTTTGGGTTGAACTCCTCTTCAGGTTTTTCCACCAAAGGGTTCGGCATGTTCTCTTCAGGTTGGTTATGGTCGACTTCGAGCCCGTCCTTCTCATAGTCGACCATTTTCCCATACTCCACCCCGAAACCAGTAGAAGCCCCAAGGTACCGCATTCGGAGCCCTTGGTTCAGGTGCAGAATTTGCTCTATCGCACTGGTGAAAACTTTACCCGCCGCCCTCTCAAGATTGAAATCCGCCTCACGTGCGGCCACTTTGTGTTTAAGGGCTTGAACGACTCTTCTCTTCAATAGTGTTCTCACCCTCTCCACCTCGGCTAGCCCTTCTTGCCGACCAGCCTCTTTTGCATCCGCCGTCGCCCGGGCCAGGGCCTCCTCTTGACTCTTCCGAAGCTCCTCCAGCTGCCGCCGCTGCTCCTCCTTTAACTCGGCCAACTTTTGTTCGGCCGAGACTTTATTCTCCCTCAACTCCGCCACCTCCGCCACCATGTCGGATCGGGCCTTCTTCCTGGCCGGAGACACGCCTTCCGCGACGTCATCGGCGACATCGGCCAACACATTGAAAATGTTAGTCGATCTTCTTAAGTGACGCCAACCCTTCGGCCACCTTCTTCCATTCAGCCCCCGACATCTTCACAAGCGACTCTTTAACGGAGGGCTTACTAACGGGAGTCGTTGGCCTTGGACCATCAGCAACTTGGACAGACTCGGCACTTGGAGAGGGAGGCTCAAGAGTGGACGAGGTAATGTTCACCGCAGGCTGAGTAGAGGGTGGTAGAGCGGAGTCGGCTGACGTCGGCTTGGCCATCCCGGCATCCGTGGACGTGCTCTCCGACTGCTTCCTTTTGCGACTCAGCTCAATCTTCAACGCCTTGGACGACATAGCTGACCAATATTCCTCTGCAAAAAAGAGACAAAGACAAATCAAAAATAAAGGGGGGGGTATACATATTTTCGCATGTTATAAGAGAGAAGTTAACTACCAATTTTGGATAATACGTCATCGTCGGAACACTTCATAAAAACTCCAACATCAAGTTGGACTTTCCGAGCTTGATATTCGTTTTGAAAGTGATGGACTGTGGCAGCCTCGTCAGTATCAAGAGTCGCGCCCGACCACCTTTGCGGAGTGCCAAGGTGGCGGTCGAAGAACTCCGAGGTCCACTCTAGGGGAAACCTCGGACCCGCCTCGTCCCGGAACCAAGGTCGGCCAGCACCCACAAATTTATACTTGAAAAACCTGGGCTTAAAGTTCTTCCAGGATTCCGTAAACATACCAAAAAGCCCACAACGAGCTCGGGCTTTGGCCGATACCCAAAGTCGCCCTGTAACCCCGTCCTTGTTATGGATGAACAGGTTATACATCAAAAGAAAGAGTCGGACCATGCATACTAACCCCTTGGCCCGACAATATTTCTGAAACGCCCTCAAAAACGACCAAGTGTTGGGGTGGAGTTATGAGGGAGCTAGGCCGAGCTCTTTCAAAACCCCCATCTCGAGGTCAGTAAACGGTAGGGCAACACCAAGGTTGTGTATTAAATCGGCGTAAAAAAAGAAGGAGTTGACATCGGTCTTCGTGCAGATTCGGTCATTCGCCGAACAGGGAAGAACCTCATAAGAAGTACCAGCCGCATCTCCCGAACAGGGTAAGATAACTCTCTTCACGTCGGAGAGTTTATCCTCGGAATCCAGAGTAGACCGCACTCCCTTCGGCTCCACGTCGACCCACTGATATTGGTCGGCATCGGTGGGCGCAGGGTACAGCTCAGGTCGGCTCACGCATCTCCTGGGCGGCATGGTACCTGTGGAAGAACAGGGGAGCAAGATGTCAGTCTTACGGGTTACAAAATAACCCCCTAGAAAAACCCCTCGAAGTCGTCCCGAGGGGCGAGCAACTTCCCTCTACCACAGATAGCCACCCCCCCTTCCCCCAACAATCCCGAGGTCAGGCTACTTCAACGGGATCAACCTCTAAAACCTATCCCTCATAGTCCTCGTAGACCTCCTAGGAGGAGGAAGAGGGGCCGTCCTCTTCCTCGTTACTACTACGTGATAGGGAAGTCACTACAGACTATTCCCTGACCCGTCCCCTACTCACAATAAACCCAGTATATCCCCTCGATTCCTGGAAAACTGAAAGCCACAACCCTCTAATAAATCCTGAAACGCCCCAAATCCAGAAACAGTGTGAACCATCCTTCCCCAAGATTAAAACCCAGTAGGCAGAAAAAACCCCCTATTGAAACACAGACTGTAAAGCTTTAAATCCCACCCAGACGAACAAAACAAGGAATAAGAAGAGTCAAAATATCAGAAGGGGAAAGGGAACAAGAAAATACCTTGGTTATGCAAACAGCGAAGAATGAAGGGGATGGAGAGTAATCTGGGGCCTGTGGGGAAAGAAGGTGAGAGGGGCGCAATTCCAGAAGGCAATCTCGAAAGAAAGCGAAACAGGTATGAGTAGAGGAAGGCGCAGCAGTTTGGTGGAAAGAAGAAGGAGAAAGAACGGTTTCTGCCAAGATAAGGGAAGAGGAGCCACCTTCCCTCCACTTTCGAAAGATGGGCCAGGCCTAAAAGGCCGAACTCAACAGCCAGCCATACCAATCGGGGCACGTGGCACGCAGCAGCTGAAGTAGTGGACCTCGAGCAACGTCATAATAATGATGACGCTTCGAAGGTCGTGATTCCTGACACGCGTCAGGTCCAGTAAGATCAAACATCACATCGGTACTGGTGACTTGACAACTGTCAAACCTGCTCTGTCATTATGAAAGGACATCAGAGACAGCTGGACCCAACGCATCGTCAACTCATCGTCCGAACTCCCTAGAACCTCGGAACAAGGCTCAGATAGCCTTGACCGAGCTGGGGGGCTTATGTGGTGAACTCGGCCCTTGTGGGGTGGACTTGGGAAAAGGACATAAACCAGAACCTCGGGACAAGGCTCAGATAGCCTTGACCTAGCTGGGGGGCTTATGTGGTGGACTCGGCCTGGCCGAGGTCCTTAACCCGCCTCGCCGAAGTCCTAAGGACCCTTCAGGAAGCCTTCTGAGCGCTTGGCCGAGCTCAATGCTCAAAGGCCGAACAGATGCCAGATACAGGCCAACCTCTTGTTCCCACTCAGTTCCGACATCCAGGTCCGACACCTCCCCAAGTCCGACATCTAGGACATGATGACGTCCCCCTACCTTATCCACAAGAACAGCTCACTACCTTATCCACAAGGACAGCTCACTACCTTATCCACAAGGACATCTTATCCGCTCTTAGCTCATTACAGGCTGGCCCTACTTGGGCCTAAAGCAAGCCCATTAGGGCAACCAGCTCCCCCCTATAAGTAGCTCAGTACTACATGGGGCTCAGGTATGTCCTCTAACCCTAATTTCCATCCTCACACACCAGTGATTAGGGTTGCTTCTTGGCTCTTTCCCTTAGCCATCTGAGGACTTCCCCCAAACATCACATATCAACCCTAGACAGAGGCTCCTTCTAAGGTCATCTCCTACACCCTCGGAGGTCCTCGCCGTCTAGGACATCACAATATTGTATGATAATTGTTGTTATTTCATGTGTATTTGAGTTATAGTTAAGAATGAAAACAAATAGGTATTTTCTTTAAAGTAGAAATGAAATGAAAATGATTTAAAGGAACAAAAAAATGATTTTTAAGAATAAAATTAATTATGGAAAATTTTGATGTTCTTGAAGTATATGGAATTATATGTTATGGAAATTTTTATGTAATTGTTATTGTTTGTTTGTATTTGATTTTCTTTTGTTTGGATTTAAGTTAAATAAGAACAATGAGTAAATGAACAAAAATTAAATTTCTGGAAAAATAAGAAGAATAGACCGTGAGGTCTATTGTATTGTTTTGAAATTATTTTTGTAATTTGTTTGATTGTTTGATGTGTAGTTAAATTATAGTTAATTGTTTACAAGAAATAGGAACAAATGGTAGTTGTTATAAACCTATAAGAACATGTATTTTTAATTAATTGTATGAGTATGTGGTTGATATGTTTGTAAATGTTAGTTGCTGGAAAAAGTGAATTATTTTCTAAAAGAGATTTATTTTATATTTTGTTAATGATTAAACCTCTTATTTTTAATATACAAAATGATATAATTATATTATATGAATGCTTTAGGAATTGAAAATATTTTTATAATTTGTCTATATGTTAGTCGAATTTTAGGAGAAAAAGAAATTAAATCTATTGAATTTTTCTATTTTATTTGATGATTGCTTTAGTATGTTTATGGAATATATTACATGTTTATATGGAAAAGATTAATTTTGAAAGTTTCATTTTTATTCTGGAAATTTATTTTTAAATTTGAAAATTTATTTATTTAAGATCCCAAATGACTATTTTTAGAATGTTAGTGATACCTTGTTTATATGTGCAAATGTGATATAGAAATCAATAGAAATAAGTATTTTGATTGATTAGGATAACTTAAATTAAAAATATTAAGCTTCTGTCCAGAATTTAGAATTAATGAAAAAGTTATATTTTATTAGAAATAATTGTATTTATAAGTCTTTGGCATAAGTAGGAATTGTATCTAAATTGTTTTGGATTGTTACTTGAACTTTTTGAATTGATGCAACTTTTCTGTGGCTGTACAGCAGATGCAACTATTTTATTTTGTTTAGTTTTAGTTATTTTATTATAGTAGAAGTTCTAATAAGAATTTAGGAAGAATTGGCATGTGTTTTCGATGTTCTGTTTAAGAGAAATTGAATTTTTAAGTTTGTGTATGCATGCTGTCCAAAAATGAGAAATGTGTAGTATTTATGTTATGACTTGTTCTTGAATGATTAGATATGTAGATTTTATGTTAATCTGGAAATATAAGTGCTTAGGATTAGAAAATGAATTTTTAAAAGTAAATTTAGAATAATTATAATTAAGGTGGTGTATGTGTTAAATGAAATATTGTTTGTACTTGTATAAAATGTAAAGAATGATTGATTTTTTTTAGGTATTTACATGATCCCAAAACTTCAAGGACTTTGAGGAATTAATGTTTTCAAAGAGTATATATTTGGTTAATTACTGTTAAGTTGGTGTGAATATCTGTAAAGGTTATTTTTAATGTACTGATGTTTGAGAGTGAATTTTCTATAATCTGATTGTGGTCTGTAACTTAATCTAATTTATGATAGAAAAAGTATTTTAAACCTTGAATGCTTGAGTTTACTTTCTTATTTAGTATATATGCTTATAACATGGTTTGTTGCAAAACTTGTTTACTGCTTGATCTGATTAAGATTTGCATCAAAAGAAAAATACCTTAAAGTCATGCTAGTTTGAACATGGTAGTTGTTATATAAGCAATGTAGTGTGGTTTTAATGAAAATAAAATTGTATTCTTAAAGGTTTTCAAATATTGAAGTGAGTTTTAAATTATGTTTTGTAAAGAGGATTTCTTGAATTTTAAAAAGGAATTATTTTAAGAATATCTGATGTCTTAAAAAGGATTTATGTTTTAAAGAGGATTTCTATTTTAAGGGACTTTGGGTTAGTCTTTACGTAAAGGTAGTATAAGGTAATCAATTAGATATTAATTGTATGTCGTTCATCATTCAAGAATAAAGGAATCAAAAGTGAACGAGCTGCTGGAGTTGTAAACGCAAAAGGGTTGAAAACAGAGTAAGCGTGGAGCTCAGGTGAGAGAGAAGCCTTCATAAGACATAGTGGCATGTAGGGTAATATTAGGACGTTCCGTATCATCTCAAAGGTCGGAACTAGGGATCTATCGGGTAAGTAGTAGAACGGCAATTGTGTGTGTGTCCCGCCGTTCTTACGAAAACACGATCCCTTTATAATGATTGTATATGTTATGGATTCTGATTTATTATGATGTTGGCTTTATTATTATGAGGTTTATATATTGTTAAATGCATGATGATAACATGTCTGGCGAATATGATATATCAACTTAATATTGGAAAATAATTGATTCATAAGATGTCATGGCGGATAATTTTTGGGAATTGATTAAAGGCTTTATGGTTTAAGGAATTATTATGGAACCTTTACAATGGAGTAGGAAAGTTATAATACTACCCCGGATCGCATTGTCATGATGACATGCTTGATCTTTAAGTGTTGAATTCCCTGTGACCTGGAAGTGTCCATGAGAAGCTAATCCCTTAGAGGTCGAGACCCGTTAGAAGCAAGGTTTAGAATGGGTCGACCACAACTAGGAATGTTAAACCTTGTAAAAACTCTCTGATAACTTAAAAGACATAGGAACCCTTTATTTTAAACCTTGCGTTGAGAGTGAAGTAGTGGAGAGGAAAGACACCCTGTTTATCTACGGATACTCAGGTATGCTTGGAGATAGGAGTTCTTCAAGTGATGATTGCAATAGGGGAGGGCAAGGACGGTGAAACGTCAAGAAGCCTCGAGTACTTCACTAGGAGGTACGGGACTACAATGACAAGGTTCACGCAGGAGTCTGGGCTTTCGTCGTAGCGAGGTCTGTAGGCCAACTGGAGATAGTGCTGTCGCCCCCTTGAGCAAATCATAGATGGTGAGAGGGAACCTGAACGGGGCTAGAAGTTCGGTAAGGGCTGGGTTTTTGGAAACTTTTATGAAATGAATCTTGTTGACCGCCGGTGTTGGTCACATGAATTTTTATATCTTACTAACCACTGGCGATGGTATAGCCTTTTTGTTTACCGACTTCGATGCCAGTGTGGCTAGGGTTCCTGTGCGTCCCATCTGCTTTCCGAACTAGGATATGGTTGGACTTGTGGAGGAGATGTAACGTGTGTGATATCCATACCTTGAACCTCGGTAATGGTACCCCCTTTTTGATTTACCGATGGTATGAAATTTAGAGACTAAAGATAACTTAACGGCTATGGTTTTTAAGAGGTATAACATTTAGTGGGAAAAGATTTTATGGTAACAAATGCAATATGGTAATGGTAATAATGATTGTGTGGTCTTAATATTCCCCTATGGTAAGCCCACGCCGTCGACGATAATATCGTTCGGAAGTGCTTACTCTCTCTATTCCCATTTCCTGTGGACATTGGGGAAACAATGTCCACAGATGACAGAATATGCAGTACGAGAAGTGGTTGCTCAAGTTGGAAGAGGATCACAAGATGACGCACACACAAGGAGGAAGCAGAAGCAGCAATCGAGGAATCTTATAGACACTTGTGATGGGAGATAGCAATGAAGACTTGTAGTATAAGATAGGATAGTCTTTGCTTTGTATCCTATCTTAAGGTGGTTAAGACATGATTAATTTGTCCCGAATGTAACCCCAGTTGTAATATAGATTGTTTAAATGGAATAAGAGAAGTTCTTTTTGATTATGTATGAAGTTAATTTAAATAATTAAATGTTTTCCGCAAATTAACCATCGAATAATTTTGGCATCACGAAAAGGAGCTTTTTGGAAAAGTGTTAGTAACATCTCTTTTTGGAAATAGAATTTTATGACGTGAGTCTAAGTACCAAACATTTTTTGTAAACCAAATGAATCAAATTGTATTTATGAAAATCTTTTGGTAGAAGAATTAAACGGAATTGATTTTGATAATGTTATAAAAAAAAATGGCGCAAATTTTTAGTGAAAATTCTAATTTCCAAATGGGGTGTTACATTTAGTGGTATCAGAGGGTTGGTTGTCCTTAATGGCCTTAAGCATAGTCTTACAATCTTTCTTTGTGTGACTCTGTTTGTTAGTATGTAGGATGAATGTCCTTTGTGGCTTAAAGCATAGCCTTATATGCTTTGCTTGTATGACCCTCTGCGTAGTCTAAGACTTAGAACTCCACGTATGTAGAAGAATCGCAATGGCACGTCGACAAGCAAATGAGGAACCGATGAACGCTCAACAACAAGCTGCTATGATGGCTCAGACAGCTGCAGTTTTGGCAGGAGTAAGGGATAACATGAACCTTATGCTCCAACAACTTCAACAGAATCAGAATGTGAATGCTGGTGGGCAAGGAATCAGAGGACTCGACGAATTTTGTCGTAGGAATCCAAAGGAATTCGCTGGGGGTTTCACATCGGAAGAAGCGGAAGTATGGGTAGCAAGTTTGGAAAGGATTTTTGGAGGAATGATGCAGTGCACCGACGAGAAAAAGATCGCCTACGCTGGATACATGATGGTAGGAGAAGCGGCCGACTGGTGGCGTAATGAGAAACAAGCCTTAGGAGGAGAACTTGGAGCACTGACTTGGAATCACTTCAAGGACAGACTATTGGTAAAATACTTTCCAGAGCATCTGAAGACAGCTAAGGAGTTAGAGTTTCTGCGATTGGAACAAGGTAATATGACTGTGGGAGAGTATGCTGCACGATTTGAGAGTCTAGAAAAGTTCATTCCTTACTATGGAGAAGCTGCGAATGAGAGATCTAAGTGTGCAAAATTTTTGGATGGACTAAAGCCGGAGATTAAACAAGTTTTGGCTCCCATGGAGATTGCGGTGTTCACAACTCTGGTAAACAAAGGAAGTATTGTGGAAAGCGGCCTGAAATCAAGGAACTCTACTGGAAAGCTAGCTATACAAGTTTCAAGTGGTGGTCCGATGAGACACTCTTCAGGACATGGAAACCCGAACAATGGAGCAAGACATCAAGGTCCTTATGGACAGGGAAGTGGACAAAGAGACAACAGATTTGGAGGTAACAATTCGGCTGGAAGTAACAATCGTGGTAGTGGAAATCGGAACAGGCTTGGGAATGATCGTAACAACAATTGGAAAAATCAAAACAATGGTGGGAACCGAGGGAACAATGGGAATGCTATTGGTAACAATGGAGATGCTGACGGAGGACAACTTACTACACCTCCACTTTGCAACAAGTGCAACAAGAATCATTATGGACCTAACTGTCCTTATGAAAATCCCAATTGCTTCAACTGCAACAAACCAGGACACACTGCGAAGAACTGTTGGGAACCAAAGCGTGAAATGGGTTCTGATAGGCCAAAAGGAAACGGAAGAGTGTTCGCTATGGTGGGGAATAAGGATGCTAATGCTACTAGTCGTTCTTAGGATTGATGTTTGTATTGAATGTTGTTTGAACAAAGTGGGTTTATCCACTCGTCTTATCTAGTCTTTTGATTGTTTTGTTAATTGACTTGTTTTGAAGGAGTTTTCCTTCTCGTACTTTGATATTTTAAGTTGGAATTTTTAAGATTCAATGCATGAATGCAGTTATTTTCATAAGAATGTTATGCCTTATTTTCAATAGCATAGTATTTCTCGGGGACGAGAAATCTCTAAGTTGAGGAGGATTGTGAGACCCACAATTTTACCCAATTTATTTGTAATTTTATAATTGAAATTAGGAAATTATGCTTGATTTTGATGCCTGGATTTAATATATATATGAATAAATATATATATACCTATATATATATACGTGACATATATATATATATATATATATATATTATGTACTAATATTTTCCCTAGCCTATTTAAAAGAAATATTTTAAGGTAAAGTATTTGATTTAAATGATTTTAAAAGATGAAATGATTTTTGATTAATTAGAGTACCCTATCTTTAGAAATTCATATCTTTTCAACCGTACGTCGGAAAATTACAAATGATATGTCAAAACGATCGTATCGAAACGTAGATTATGAAAATGTAAATCTTTGATTTTTATTTTTGAGTTTTCGAAATTTTATCACTGCTACAGTAGTGAACGAATTTTTGAGTTTTAAGAACCAATGTATGGTTTTAATGCATTAAATAACCTTTTGACTAAAGAATATTTTATTTTGAAAATGAAAATACATTTCTGAAGTTGTATAATGAAATATTATTCAAATTAAGTGTATTTTCGTATTTTTATTATTTTTAAATTATTTGAAAGCTTAGAAAGTGTATTTTTGAAGGAAATGATCTTAGGACTTCAAAAATTCATAACTTTCAAACCGTAAGTCCAAAAATTACAAACTTTATATGATAATGATCGTATTAAAATGTAGAATCTTAATATGTAAAAATAAAAATTTTTATTTTAATATTTACGAAAATATTTGTACAGTAGGTAGAAAATCAAATTTTGATAGTTAATATGATGGGATAATTATGTAGGCACCTCCACAATGAACCAATGAGAAATTTTCTATTCTATTTTAATAATATGCACCGTCCAAAATAAGTGGGAAGAGGGGAAGAATAGTTCTGAAGTTTGTGAGAAGAAACCATGAATTAAAATGCTTTAGGAATCAACAAAATCCCATTTAATGCTAGTTCATGTTCGAAGTAGTGTTTGAAAATTTTTGACTAAGACTTGATGAAGGGGGGACGAATTTGCCTCTGAAAATGGAGGGGAAATGCATCCTCAACACCTATAAATAGATAGCCTTAGTTCCCACATTTTTCACACACAAACACTTGATAGTTTCACAAGAGAAAAAAATAAAATTCTAAGAGAGAAATTGAGAGAGAGGGACGTGTAAGCTAGGAAGGAAGGGAAAAGTTGCTTGGTTGCTTGAAGTCTTCTAAAAAGCTTAAGGAGTAGAGGTAACCCAAAATCACTTATTTATTTAAGTTGTTTTTAAATTATTTTGTTTATATTTTGTTTAAATCTTCTAAATTTCTTCTATGGTCAAGTTCTAAATTTTCCTTTTCATTTTTGAAGTTATTTTTGAATATATGAAATTGTTCTTAAGTCATATGAATTAAGAATGAGAAAAGGGACACAAAAAGGGTGTTTGAAGGGATTTATCTCCCCTTTTCTTAAATTCTTAAGATGGCTAATAGTTTTGATGAGTGTGAGTAATTTAATTTCCGGGTTTATGTTAATTCTAGAACATGAGAATTGTAGAGAATTTTGTATGAGTAAAATAAGTTTTTATTCATTGTCTTTTTAATTGTTTTGTTCTTTGTTTTAAGGAATGAAAAAGAAACAAGTAAATAACAATGGAAAATTTTATTTCTGGTATATATATGTATACATAGGCCGTGTGATATATTAAGAAAATTGAGGATTGATTTGTGTATTTTAATTGTGTTGTTGTTTAATAAAAGAAAATAGAAATGAATAAAAGATTAAAATGGATTTTTATTTTTGGTTTCTATTTTCTTTTCTTTTCTGGACGTGTATGTATATATATATATATATATATATATATATATATATTGTATGATAATTGTTGTTATTTCATGTGTATTTGAGTTATAGTTAAGAATGAAAACAAATAGGTATTTTCTTTAAAGTAGAAATGAAATGAAAATGAGTTAAAGGAACAAAAAAATGATTTTTAAGAATAAAATAAATTATGGAAAATTTTGATGTTCTTGAAGTATATGGAATTATATGTTATGGAAATTTTTATGTAATTGTTATTGTTTGTTTGTATTTGATTTTCTTTTGTTTGGATTTAAGTTAAATAAGAACAATGAGTAAATGAACAAAAATTAAATTTCTGGAAAAATAAGAAGAATAGACCGTGAGGTCTATTGTGTTGTTTTGAAATTATTTTTGTAATTTGTTTGATTGTTTGATGTGTAGTTAAATTATAGTTAATTATTTACAAGAAATAGGAACAAATGGTAGTTGTTATAAACCTATAAGAACATGCATTTTTAATTAATTGTATGAGTATGTGGTTGATATGTTTGTAAATGTTAGTTGCTGGAAAAAGTGAATTATTTTCTAAAAGAGATTTATTTTATATTTTGTTAATGATTAAACCTCTTATTTTTAAAATACAAAATGATATAATTATATTATATAGATGCTTTAGGAATTGAAAATATTTTTATAATTTGTCTATATGTTAGTCGAATTTTAGGAGAAAAAGAAATTAAATCTATTGAATTTTTCTATTTTATTTGATGATTGCTTTAGCATGTTTATGGAATATATTACATGTTTATATGGAAAAAATTAATTTTGAAAGTTTCATTTTTATTCTGGAAATTTATTTTTAAATCTGAAAAATTTATTTATTTAAGATCCGAAATGACTATTTTTAGAATGTTAGTGATACCTTGTTTATATGTGCAAACGTGATATAGAAATCAATAGAAATGAGTATTTTGAGTGATTAGGATAACTTAAATAAAAAATATTAAGCTGCTGTCCAGAATTTAGAATTAATGAAAAAGTTATATTTTATTAGAAATAATTGTATTTATAAGTCTTTGGCATAAGTAGGAATTGTATCTAAATTGTTTTGGATTGTTACTTGAACTTTTTGAATTGATGCAACTTTTCTGTGGCTGTACAGCAGATGCAACTATTTTATTTTGTTTAGTTTTAGTTATTTTATTATAGTAGAAGTTGTAATAAGAATTTAGGAAGAATCGGCATGTGTTTTCGATGTTCTGTTTAAGAGAAATTGAATTTTTAAGTTTGTGTATGCATGCTGTCCAAAAATGAGAAATGTGTAGTATTTATGTTATGACTTGTTCTTGAATGATTAGATATGTAGATTTTATGTTAATCTGGAAATATAAGTGCTTAGGATTAGAAAATGAATTTTTAAAAGTAAATTTAGAATAATTATAATTAAGGTGGTGTATGTGTTAAATGAAATATTGTTTGTACTTGTATAAAATGTAAAGAATGATTGATTTTTTTTAGGTATTTACATGATCCCAAAACTTCAAGGACTTTGAGGAATTAATGTTTTCAAACTGTTAAGTTGGTGTGAATATCTGTAAAGGTTATTTTTAATGTACTGATGTTTGAGAGTGAATTTTCTATAATCTGATTGTGGTCGGTAACTTAATCTAATTTATGATAGAAAAAGTATTTTAAACCTTGAATGCTTGAGTTTACTTTCTTATTTAGTATATATGCTTATAACATGGTTTGTTGCAAAACTTGTTTACTGCTTGATCTGATTAAGATTTGCATCAAAAGAAAAATACCTTAAAGTCATGCTAATTTGAACATGGTAGTTGTTATATAAGCAATGTAGTGTGGTTTTTATGAAAATAAAAATTTATTCTTAAAGGTTTTCAAATATTGAAGTGATTTTTAAATTATGTTTTGTAAAGAGGATTTCTTGAATTTTAAAAAGGAATTATTTTAAGAATATCTGATGTCTTAAAAAGGATTTATGTTTTAAAGAGGATTTCTATTTTAAGGGACTTTGGGTTAGTCTTTACGTAAAGGTAGTATAAGGTACTCAATTAGATATTAATTGTATGTCGTTCATCATTCAAGAATAAAGGAATCAAAAGTGAACGAGCTGCTGGAGTTGTAGACGCAAAAGGGTTGAAAACAGAGTAAGCGTGGAGCTCAGGTGAGAGAAAAGTCTTCTTAAGACATAGTGGCATGTAGGGTAATATTAGGACGTTCCGTATCATCTCAAAGGTCGGAACTAGGGATCTATCGGGTAAGTAGTAGAACGACAATTGTGTGTGTGTCCCGCCGTTCTTACGAAAACACGATCCCTTTATAATGATTGTATATGTTATGGATTCTGATTTATTATGATGTTGGATTTATTATTATGAGGTTTATATATTGTTAAATGCATGATGATAACATGTCTGGCGAATATGATATATCAACTTAATATTGGAAAATAATTGATTCATAAGATGTCATGGCGGATAATTTTTGGGAATTGATTAAAGGCTTTATGGTTTAAGGAATTATTATGGAACCTTTACAATGGAGTAGGAAAGTTATAATACTACCCCGGATCGCATTGTCATGATGACATGCTTGATCTTTAAGTGTTGAATTCCCTGTGACCTGGAAGTGTCCATGAGAAGCTAATCCCTTAGAGGTCGAGACCCGTTAGAAGCAAGGTTTAGAATGGGTCGACCACAACTAGGAATGTTAAACCTTGTAAAAACTCTCCGATAACTTAAAAGACATAGGAACCCTTTATTTTAAACCTTGCGTTGAGAGTGAAGTAGTGGAGAGGAAAGACACCCTGTTTATCTACGGATACTCAAGTATGCTTGGAGATAGGAGTTCTTCAAGTGATGATTGCAATAGGGGAGGGCAAGGACGGTGAAACGTCAAGAAGCCTCGAGTACTTCTCTAGGAGGTACGGGACTACAATGACAAGGTTCACGCAGGAGTCTGGGCTTTCGTCGTAGCGAGGACTGTAGGCCAACTGGAGATAGTGCTGTCGCCCCCTTGAGCAAATCATAGATGGTAAGAGGGAACCTGAACGGGGCTAGAAGTTCGGTAAGGGCTGGTTTTTTGGAAACTTTTATGAAATGAATCTTGTTGACCGCCGGTGTTGGTCACATGAATTTTTATATCTTACTGACCACTGGCGATGGTATAGCCTTTTCGTTTACCGACTTCGATGCCAGTGTGGCTAGGGTTCCTGTGCGTCCCATCTGCTTTCCGAACTAGGATATGGTTGGACTTGTGGAGGAGATGTAACGTGTGTGATATCCATACCTTGAACCTCGGTAATGGTACCCCCTTTTTGATTTACCGATGGTATGAAATTTAGAGACTAAAGATAACTTAACGGCTATGGTTTTTAAGAGGTATAACATTTAGTGGGAAAAGATTTTATGGTAACAAATGCAATATGGTAATGGTAATAATGATTGTGTGGTCTTAATATTCCCCTATGGTAAGCCCACGCCGTCGACGATAATATCGTTCGGAAGTGCTTACTCTCTCTATTCCCATTTCCTGTGGACATTGGGGAAACAATGTCCACAGATGACAGAATATGCAGTACGAGAAGTGGTTGCTCAAGTTGGAAGAGGATCACAAGATGACGCACATACAAGGAGGAAGCAGAAGCAGCAATCGAGGAATCTTATAGACACTTGTGATGGGAGATAGTAATGAAGACTTGTAGTATAAGATAGGATAGTCTTTGCTTTGTATCCTATCTTAAGGTGATTAGGACATGATTAATCTGTCCCGAATGTAACCCCAGTTGTAATATAGATTGTTTAAATGGAATAAGAGAAGTTCTTTTTGATTATGTATGAAGTTAATTTAAATAATTAAATGTTTTCCGCAAATTAACCATCGAATAATTTTGGCATCACGAAAAGGAGCTTTTTGGAAAAGTGTTAGTAACATCTCTTTTTGGAAATAGAATTTTATGACGTGAGTCTAAGTACCAAACATTTTTTGTAAACCAAATGAATCAAATTGTATTTATGAAAATCTTTTGGTAGAAGAATTAAACGGAATTGATTTTGATAATGTTATAAAAAAAAATGGCGCAAATTTTTAGTGAAAATTCTAATTTCCAAATGGGGTGTTACACTGATAAGGCTAATGTTGTAGCAGACGCTTTGAGCCGTAAAGCGATCTATGCAAGTTCCATGATGATTAAGGAAGCAGCTTTGATGGAAGAGTTTCGGGACTTAAGTTTGGTGATGCAAGTGGAACCAAACCATATTAAGATGGGTATGTTGCAAATTTCTAGCGAATTCTTGGCTCGAATTCGAGAGTTGTAACATGAAGATGAAGAATTAATAGAAAAGAGGAAGTTGATGAAAAGAGGAAAAGAGCCAAATTTCTCAGAAGGGCCGGATGGAATTCTTCGTTTCAAAACAAGAATTTGCATACCGAAGAACTCGAAGATTAGAAGGTTGATTTTGGATGAGGCACATAAGAGTCAGATGAGCATTCATCCGGGATCGACAAAGATGTACCGGGATTTGAAAGGCATGTTTTGGTGGTCGGGCCTTAAGAGGGACGTTGCGGATTATGTAGCGTCATGTTTCATCTGTCAAAAAGTTAAGGTGGAACACCAGAAACCTGGAGGATTGCTGCAACCCCTGGGTATTCCACAATGGAAGTGGGATAGTATTTCCATGGATTTTGTGACTGGATTGCCAAAGACAATTGCAAACCATGATGCAATTTGGGTAATTGTGGACCATCTTACTAAGTCGGCACATTTCATTCCAGTGAATATGCGCTATTCTTTGGAAAAGCTTACCCAGCTTTATATCCGGGTAGTGGTACGATTGCATGGAGTGCCATCCAGTATTATTTCTGATTGTGATCCGAGGTTCATGTCTAGATTTTGGTCAAGTCTACATCAAGCTCTGGGGACAAGGCTTAAAATGAGTTCAGCATATCACCCTCAGACAGATGGGCAGACCGAAAGGACCATTCAAACTTTGGAAGACATTTTGCGAGCTTGTGTGTTGGAAGAACGAGGAAGTTGGGATCAGATTCACATACAACAATGGATATCATGCAAGTATCGGTATGGCACCGTTCGAGGCGTTGTATGGAAGAAAGTGCCAAACCCCGCTATGTTGGTTTCAAGTGGGGGAGAATTTACATCTTGGTCCGGATGTGGTGCAACAGACAACTGAAAAGATCAGAATGAGTCAAGAAAAGATCAGGGCTGCTGATAGTCGTCAGAAAAGTTATGCTGATCAAAGAAGAAGACCTTTAGAGTTTGCAGAAGGCGACCATGTATTTCTCAGGATTGTACCGCTGAAGGGTGTGAGAGAGTGTTGAAACCTCAGAAGCTTTCACCTAAGTTTATAGGTCCCTACCAAGTCCTTAAGCGAGTAGGACCGGCAGCTTATCAAATAGCTCTCCCACCATCTTTAGCCAACCTGCACAATGTTTTTCATGTTTCTCAAATGAAAAAGTTCGTGCATGATCCAACCGAATGCCTGCCTTGCATCGAGATTCGCCCGCTCCTTGATGGTGCTTGGGAGTATCGGGATCACCGGGTTGTTTTTGAGGGAGAAGTAGAGATCCCTCTCTACCATCCCAATCCCGTAGTTCGTTTTCGCCCTCGTAGGTTTCGTGGGACGAAACCGGTGATCTCTGTCTATGGAATAGCTGCAGTGGACCGACGACCAGCTCTGATGATACCTTTTCATTTGAGTTTTACCTTTTGTAAATTTTGCTTTTGGTGAGGTATTGTCAGAGTGTTTTATTTCCAATGGACTTGTAACTATTTTGTATCAGACCTTTTATGACCTATTATCTACAACTATGGTTCACTTTACGCATTTCAACATTCCGCTTGCTTTTAATAAGTTTTGAAATCCGGTATTGATCAGTTTCATTTTAAAAGAACTCGCAATCGAGGGACTAAAGGTTTCATTTATGAAAATAATATTTATTGCGAAAACCCCTCGAATGCTTTCCAACTTCTTTTAACTTTCCGGATTTCAACTCTCTGATTTTACTTTCCAATCAAGTGTTATAAAAGAAAAAAATTTTCCACCCTAATTTTTGGAAAACCTTACAAGTCCAAATTATTCGATCAAAACCTTTCGAAAACAAGAGCGTCACAGGCTCGATGACACATTTTGGTAATGTGGGCAACATTTGGGAATGTTGTTACGTCTTGGTGACGTTGTGTGCACACTATCCGAGCAGTTTTACAATACATGTTGGTCATGTATACGAATTACTGGATTGAACGTTCAATAAAAAATGGAAATGGGAGACATGCATCATGACACTTAAACAATGGGATTATTACAAATGAATCATGCTTTCTCATTTGTATATGCATCTGAATACTTGGTACTTGTGAATGTTAATTGCTTTATTTATTCTTATTCGATTATGTGAGTTATATTGCTTATCCCTTATGCCCATTGTAGGTGATGGCTCGCTATCTAGCTTGCATCGAGTTGCGCCCACTCCCTAGTGGAGTGTGGTACTACGAGGACAATAGAGCCACGTTTGAGGGTGAGGTAGAGGTGACTCTATATCACCCTAACCCTTTGGCTCGAGTTCGTCCTCGTAGGTTTCGCTTCCCTATTATCTATACCCTGCATGTACCCTTTTTTTATACTTATCATGGACCGCCCCCGACTCGACCAGCTCGTCGATTTTATTCCTTTCGTTTTAGAGCTGCTACTAGATCTCACCCTTCTGCTTCTCGAGTGATCCGTGAGGAGACTCCTTGTTGATGTACCAGCAAGTGGACTGGGTCAACGAGTAATATAGTCTGGAAGACCGAATATCGTCCCACAGGGAGTTGTGTTTTTAGTATATTCTCACCTTAATGCAATTAAAAGTAAATCCTATAAACTAAAAAGGTGTTAAATCAATAATTCAGTTTTAAAAACTATAATTAACTAAACTAACTACTTGCTGAATTTAATTAAAACGTGAGCACAATGGAGGGAAAAGTGGTTAGGAACGTTGGTTTCATTGTAGGTTTCACTTATTCAACTATAATTCAGATTTTCCTTTAATTATCCTTCAATTCATGGACTATTCCTCTCAAATAGCAATAGTTAGACGTCTCTTAACATTACCCTCATTTTCTATATATTTAATCCTTGATCTCTCAACAAATTACAATATAAGAAAATATTTATTCAGCACAAGGGAACTATAAAGCCATATAATCATCCAACCATATCTCTATAACTTGGACTGATTATACCATTAATTGCATGGCCTATTCAAAATCCCAACCTTCGTTGTGAATTAAGAAATCCAAAACATAAATTGATCAGGTTTATGTATAAAATAAAAACTCAATTAATGCATGAATCAAAAACAGCAAAATCCTAAATTATAAATTGAAATAAGCTACGCCATACAAATTCACCTTGTTCCTAACACGAGGCTTTTAGTTACACATAAGAATAAGAAGAAGAAAAGACATAATAGGGAAATTCATAGACAAATAACCCCAAATTCTTCGATCTTCAAATGCTCCAAATATTGGTAATCTCCCTCTTCAAATCTAAATTCTATTTTCTCCTCCGAATTGGCCGCCTAACCTAATTCTAAATCACTAATTTATAATTACAATCTATCTCTAAGTAGAATCCCAATCAAATTCTGAAGTTTTGGCCCAATTGGGCTTTTTCTGGTTCACGCGCGCCCCAGGCGCACGCGATAACGCGCCCCAGGCGCGCGCCACTGCTGCTGGTGCTTTTTCTTCATAGGCGCGCCCCAGGCGCACCCGTCCACGCGCCGACCTGCTTCCGGCTCCGATTTTCTCCGTTCTTTTTCCTACTTCAAGGTCTTTGAATGCTCTTTCCAATTCCATAATTTATTTTTGCATTTGAGCTTCCAAAATCACCTGAAACACTAAACCAACGATCAAAAAGTTCATGGGAAACTACAATCACTAAAATTCCTAAAAACTAATAAAAAGGTCCTAAGTTCGCTATGAAAACAAACCAAATCAAAGTAAAAGAGAGTCAAATGAAGTCCAAAAAGTATATATATCAGACCTAAATCACTCCAATACCTAGTCCGATGAGTTCGGTTCAGGGGAATCCTTCAGCTGACCCAGTGCCCAGTGGTAGGGCACCCACTCCGTCGGACGAGGTAGAGGAGGACCCTAAGGAGGCTGAGAGTGAGGGCGAGCCAGTCGAGCACTCCACTGGGAACCAGTGGGGAGTTGGGGATCCACCGGGTGATGCATAGTAGAGATGATTAGGATGTGGGACATGTGGAACAGCTGCTGGAGACTCTGGAGACTTATGCTATGGAGGAGGATCATCGGACCACTGCTGGGATTTTATATTTTGCTCTATATATATTGTATATATTTTGAGAGATCTCAGTGAGGTGGTCTTTTCTCTAGTCTTTTATCATGGACTTGTATTTTGTAAACCTCTGCTATCTCGACTTTGACCTTGATATATGTTGGTACTTTTATATTATGATATCGTTAGTTATGTATATATATCTTTATATAAATGACGTGAAATATGGATTATCAAATCAAGGTCACTATTTTATCCAAATTCCGCTTACTCTGATAATCATGTGGTTTGATTTTAACGAGAAGAATTCCAAGAGCGAGTTGGGATGTTTTAGAAAAATGAAAACCCAACTTATGCTATCGCAACTCATTTTCATCATATAGATATAGTAAAAGAAAAAGAATTTTCATTACTTCTCTATTAAACGCAAGTCCAAATATTTTATATCAATTGGAAAAGAGACAATATATTTTTTGATGAAAGAAGAGGGTGTGACAAAGTGTCTTGATCATCCTCGTCTGCCTCCTCGGTGGTCTCCTCCATGGAGTCATCTGATGCACGATCTGCCTCCATCTCACGAACTGCAGACCTCTCCGTAAGCTCAGCCCTTCTCTGCTTAATCTCTATGAAGAACATCACGTATGCAGACATAGTAATGTTGTCTCCCCTCAAAGGAGATGCTCTTATCTTCCGGATCAGCTGGTATCTCGCAAAATTGTCCATCTAAAGATGCATACAGGTTTTTACAGTACAAACCAGAAATGCGAGAGAGTGAGCTACCCAAAACGGCAATGTCGACTATGTGGGATTACATTAGGTAAATATTAAGACAAAACAACAACATTAAATAAATCATAACAACAACACCAAATAAGGCAAGGAATATATCAAATAAATTAACAACACATGATCATCATCAAAATATAAACAGGTACACATATTAAATCTTTCATATTAACATCTTCAATATCCTTTTATCGAAACTTTCACAACCTTATCACTTCTCTTTTCTCTCATTATTTCCAATCTTATCAAATATTTCCGAACTCATAAATCTTATTCATCACTTAATGTCCTTACCGTACTTATTTTTTTTAAACGTCTTAATTTCTTAAGTCTTATTGTTTCGGTTCGCATCAATGATGTGGGGAATTCATCATTGAGCTCACACGCACATCTACATCTCCTCGGTCATCCACCCAACCTAGTCGGAAGCAAACAGGAGTACAGACCTTTACCACGCGGGCACGACAACTGTCTCAACAATTGGCTCCAAGCCAGGAGAACTATAGAAATCTCATGTACAGTCTCAATTAATTCAATTCATATCATGTCATTTCATATATTATCAACGCACACTGTAGAAAACTCGGGTACAGTGGCAATCACAATGCCCCGTTCCAGTCCCTCTCACTGTTCAAGATTTGCAATCTAGGGGGCGACAATACTATTCTAGTCTCGAATGCAGAACTTACCACGGCATTGGACCCAGTCCTTACCACGTTCATATACCACATATGGAATTCGTTCTGCCTAGAGAGCACTCTAGACTTCTTGACGTTTCACCATCATCGTCCTCCCCTAATGCAATCTCCACCTGACTATCCATAGATACTCATGGTTCCTTCCTCTACACTACTTCGATATCACTATCATACCTCACCACATTCGTTAATGTCTTTTAAAGTCTTTTAAAGTTTTGAGAATTTTAATTAACGGCTTATCCTAATAGTCGGCTTCTCCTTGGTGCATCCCTTCGACGAGTCCCGACCACTAAACGCAAACCGTTCCCCAAAGAATCACATATACCATCACTTGAATCATCACAGCATCTTCATCATCTCTCTCATTAATCTTAGCGTCGCAGCATCTTCTGTGTCCTTCTTCGGCAGCATGGCTCAACAGCATCGTCGACATTCTCCCTCGTCAGCTATTGTTCAGCAACATCGTCTGCGTCCTCCTTCGTCAGCATGGCTCAGCAGCATCAAGCACGTCCTCCTTCGTCAGCATTGCCCAGTAGCACCGTCAGCTCTCTCCTCGATTCCAACTTATATTCCTTCTCTAGTTACTATTTCTTGCTTTCACATTTTCATTCACATTATAACTCGTCTTTCTTCTCAACTATTCTCACAACTCTTATCCGTACTTCTTTTCTTTTATTCTTAATTCGTTACTTTCACAGTCTCATTATTAATGTTTCATGACTCGGGTGCAATCAAACAATTTCCAACTATATCACAATTATTGAACAAGTAATGAAATTATTTAACTTACGAAGAAGACAAAACAACTCAAGCATAATCCTAATATCATGTTATCTCAACAAAAACATACCAACAAATAAACCGATCACAATCGTTCGTGAGGATAGCCAAGCAAATAAACAAACAAACAAACAAACAATCGCTACCCCACTACCTCGCTAAATGAGATCGGGGTCCAATCTTTGAGATGATTGGACGCCTTAATATGTTACCTAAATACCACAGCGTCTTAAGGGAAAGCCCCTCTCTCACCTCAACGACGTTACGTTCTAAAGCTCTCCAGGATTTCCCAGTCGTTCGCCTCTCCTCGTTTCCTTCGCGTCCATCACTCGAACTAAGACATTTTTCCCGTGCGTTAAAAAGATTTCAATAAATTCGTTAATTCGTTTTTGAAAAAATTTTGAAACAATTTCTTTTTGAAACACATTGCCAACATTCAAAGCTTGCAAATTCAAATCAAATCCATAATTAAAACGGTTTCAAGAAAACTTGAAATAATATAAAATACTTTCTTTATCAAAATAAACTCCCTTTCATTATTAAAAACTTAATTTAAAACATTCAGGGTATGGAATCATTATCCTTAAACATCCAACAGAATACAAAATTCAAAAGGATAAATTTCCAAAATCACATCAAACTAATTTATTTAAGTTACAACACTGTTAAATGCTAATCAAAGAGTGTCATTTAAGAATTCCAAATCAATTCAAATTGATTAAACGATACTTTCAAGTCAAACATCTCTTAATTCTTTTTGAAATCCACACATATGTTTTTCACCAATAATTCTGTAACAGCCCGATTTTTGTAAACCAAAATAATTGACTTCATTGCAAAAATGAGGCTATTTTTTTTTGTAAAACAATGTTTAAGTGTTCGAAGACATCCTTGAAAATCTCTTTATGATCTTCAATCCACTTATTCGAAAACCGAGTTGTTACGAAGACCGTTTTTTTTCCAAACGTTCGTTTTCTTAAAAGAACTTGGTTCAAAATTATCTTAACAGTTTTCCAAAAACTTTGCATGAATTAACTTTGAAAAAAAGATGTGTTCCACAAGTCAGATTAAAAACTTAGCTTAACTACATAATGGCTCATGGCCTCGGTAATCCTTCAACAATCATCATAACCTAATCTAACCACACTATCCTTAAACTATCCTATTGAAAACAATTGGGTGAAGTTCCTTCTTCTTCTTACGTCCTCTCTTTGCTCTCGGAGGTGATGCCTTCTTTATTGTGATTCCCTCCTCGCTAGTAGATTCCGGCTCCGCTCCATTGAGAGTGGTAAAGTTCCCTCGAGCCTCATACCGAATCTTCTCTTTGTAGTTCCTGTAGCCTCGTACGGTGACTTCCAACCAATACTCCATCTTCCCGTTGAGATACCAGAAGCACCGATATGCCAACGAACAGGAGAGAGTAAGCGTTCCGGACGCGTAGCGTCGACGGTGTGGAATTACGGTAGGCAAGATAATAGGACACACAAACAATACATACATACACACACAATCGCAAGCCACATGCTATTATCATTATTCATAATCTATATTAATTTCATCTCATTATTATTATTTCCTTCATATTCCTCCAACCTTATCCCCACTTTCTTTCATAGAACTCACCTGATGAGCATTTTATTTCCCATTATTCCTTGCATTATTTTACTCCTATTATTGATACTTGTTGCCCATTTGACATTGATTAGCTTGATTTAGTGATTTAGAGTTTATTGGACTAATATTCCGAATATTGTTTAATTTGGAATTATTTAGCCTAATTAATTCTATTTCTATTTTCAGGTAATATTTGGCACAAGGACACTTTGGGAAGTTTGGAAATGAAGATTGAAGTATTGAAGTGAAGATTGTAATTTGCATTTAGGTCCCTTTTTAATTGTAATTTTCAGAATAATGTTTCTTAGGATATGGGCCCATGTTTTAGGCCCATTTTGTGTCTTAAGAGGGGAAATTCGTGTAACCCCCAAGAACACACTCCCATTTTCAGATTTCTCACTCTCTCTCTAGGTTAGAACTTCTCTCTTGGCTCTCTCAAGTGGTGGTGGCTGCTAGGGTTTTGTTCTTCCCCATTTCTACTCGTTTTTCTTCATTTATGGCCATGGAAGGCTAGACTTCAAGGGTTAATCCCTTTGGTATTGTATTATCTACTCTTGAGCTCTTGTTATTAATGCAATTTCGTTTTCTCTTCTCTGTTTTCATGTTTATCGATGTGTAGTGGTTTTCTTAATTCCATTTCGTAGAGATAATACATGAATATAAATGCTTAATTTGTATTAACTCGTAAAAACTCCAATTCTGGTTTCTGATGCTTAATTAGAAGTTAGGGTTTGGAGTGATAACTGAATTTTCGCTTAGTATTTGGTTATCACGAGTTGGACAGAGGAGAGGAGAGGAATCGATCTTTAGTGAGCTAGGATTGAGTAGTGTACGTAGCCAAAGGGGTTTGCCCGCTTTTGTTTATGATTTTCTTAGTTTTTATATTCTGTTTATGTTTTGTTCTTCACATTTGTCACACACAAACCTCACCGTATTCACTGTTAATGTCTTTTAGAATCTTTTAGTTGGTTATCCTTTTGGGCTCACCCTTCGTGCATCCCTTCAGTGAGTCCCGACCACTATCTTTGCACTTTCAACTACACACATATAGCTCAGAGCTGGGATTCACATCTCCTCTCTCAATTTCAATCATACTTTCAGTTTTCCCAGATCTTCCCTCTTCTCAAAATATCAATTCTACTACATTCCAAACACCATTTCCAAAAATCTTTACAAAACTTTCATTTTCACCAACCTTCACCAAACTGTCAGTTTGCAAACTTTTCTCAAAACATTGTTCCCCAAAATACCTTTTCATAAAACTCCTTTTCAAAAGATCACTTCATGAAAACTCCTTTGAAAAATATTGTTTCACAAGCTCTTCAAAAATCTTTTCTAAAAACAATTCTTTTCCCCATCTTTTATAAAAATTTCCTCTTCACAAATCTTTTCGAAGATTCCTTTTTCAAAACTCTTTTTCAAAAATGCATTTTGTGCTGAGCGCTAGTGGAGGAGCAAGCCCAACTCAACACTAGTTCCCAGACTAAAACCAAGAACAGAGGAGCTCAGCTCAACTCAGTTCACTTATCATCCCAACCATTCACATTACTCTCCCCAGCTCTGGCTCGTTCTCATTATCACTTTCAGTATCCCTTTCTCAATCTCAACTCTCGTCTCTCTATTCCCTCAATTTCTTATCTTTTATCATCATTCTTTTCTTACTACACCATCACTTTCAATTCATCACTCCCTCAACTCTTTCATTTCATTTCGTTTCTTATTCAAGACTTAACAGACACCCATCCACTATAAAATAAGCAACATAATTTAAACAGATAAATAAAAGCATGCTATCAACACACAATCATCACACAATAACATTATGGTTCTTGTCACCTTCATATAAGTGGCCACACAAAGCAAACAACTGCCAATTATACTACTGACTCCAACCACTCCGTTCCGATCTTTGAGATGATGCGGAACGTCCTAATAAATCACCTAGCTACCACGGTGTCTTAGGGAAAGCTTCTCTCTCACCTGGGGTCCAGCGGTTGAATGCTTGTTCTCCTCGAGACCTTGTGCTGCCATCTGCCCCAACCTCTTTTCTTTATCATTCCTCATATTAAATAGAACACTTTATGTTATTAACTTACTTGAGGGAATCTTTTCTTAATTTCTTACTTGTCCCTTCTTTGTTGGAAAACTTTTGAAAACATATCTAAGGTCATTGGTTATTTGAAGGCTTGGTTTTAAATCATATGAAAACGTTTTTTTAAACATCAAAAGTTCGTCCAATTAATTTTTGGACATCAACATAGTTTTACAAAAATCATTTTAATAAAACTCCGGAAACATCGTAAAAACATTCTTTACTTCAAATAGCTCTTTAGCTTAAAATTGCTACTTTGAAATTTCATGCTTTCATCATAAACAATTTAGGAAAGCCAAGCATACATCATGACATTCAAGCAAATCATGCCACATACAAGTGCAAATAACATTTAGGAATGCAAGTACTCATAAACCAAACGAAATCGGGTTTCAAACCAATTATATCAACATATATTTCCATGTACCTTTTATTCATGCAATCCAACTTCCTACATTTATTTAGGGCATATAACCGAATGGGGCAAGGAAAGTAAATCAAATAGTACAATTTAAATCACATGAGCCAACTTATTTCATTTGAGACATTTAAATTCTTGTTTCCTGTAATCCTAGCCGAACACACAAATAAACACATATACACATATCTCCATTCAAACACAACACTTAATTTATTTAAATTGTTTGTTTATCTTATCATTAAGTAAGGAACCGAATAGAAAATAAATATTCACAACATAGCTTCAAGCAATTTATTTTAGCTTAATTTCCTTAAAGCATACCCATCCTTCTTAAGTTATTCATTGAAAAAGGAGTCCTAGCTTAACTTAACACACATGGACCGAATAGCATCACGATAAGACAAACATCAAATATTCAGCATGTTTACACTTGGACCATAGACTAACGCAAGGATCATTTTCTAGAGCTTGTTTTCTTTACAAAATCCGTGAGCTTCACAAGAATTTCAGCAAGCGAAATTTAATTGCTTAACATAATAAAATCAAGAATCATGTCTTGATCTCGATCCTTTAAGTCAAACACATGCATGCACCTAAAATTTCTAGGTGAACAAGTGTCAACATGCATGTAAGTAAAATAGTGATCTAGCATGATTTCTTAATTTCCTAGGCTTGACCGAATGCCATCATGCTAGGGGCAAAGTTTTGTAATTTTTATCTTCTACATGCAAACATCTAAATTCACATCATGTAAGACTTAAAGCATCATTTTACTTTTTATAATTCTAACCGAATCATCAATACTCACAAACGACCCTTGATTCCAATTCTTTTTAGGTTCCAAAATTATTCTTAAGGCTTGTTAGGTGTATTTATTTCACAAAACCGTGACATGCATATAGGAAATCAAGGCTTCTCACACTCAAATGACACACACAAAACTCAAGTTTTATGCTTTCTTAGAAATCAATCATAGATTAAAACATGTAAAAGAGAAGCAAGACAAAAACATGTACTCAAACTCAAATTCTTCAAGCAAACCGTGAAGAACTAATTTTTGCAAGTATAGGAGTAACATCAAAGCTAAATTTTCTATTCATGGCCGAATTACTCAATTCTTGATTTAGTGATTTATAAGTTCATTTATGCACAAAATCCAAGATCAAAGCACAAGAAGGACATGCAAAGAAAACAAGGGTCATCAACCCACAAAATCAACATGCATGTTGAAATCAAAACAATTCATAAATTTGAAATACCACTCCAAACCAAACCGTGACAAAGAAAATTACAAGCAAGAGATCAAAACTTTTTCACATCAACATTCAAGATCCAAGTATAAAATTCACATGCATGACACTTAGTCCTCAAGATCGTTCAAGAATAGTTACATGCATCACAAAATTAAATCAAAGTCCAAAATAAGTTATTTTACAACACAAAGTAATTAAATCAAGGCTCTTTCTACCTTAATCCCTAATCCTAAATCTTCAAATCTTCTCTCCTCTTCCCTTAATGGTTGCCTCGGTCTCTCCCTCTTCTTCTAGGGTTGATGGGTTTTCTCCTTGATCTATGAAGGCTAAGAAGGTTGAGAAAGAAATTAGAGAAGTTTGGGTTAAGGGCCTTGGGGGATTTCCACTCTTCTCCTCTATTCTCCTCTCACGGCCTCACTTCTCTTTCTCCCTAAGTGTCTCAAGAGCTTGATGATGCTCTTGAGAGAAGTGTGTTTGAGTTGGTGTGGAAAAAGGGAATGAATGAAGGAATGAAAAATGATCCAAGCCAACACATACCTATACACGGCTTTGAGGGCAAAGCAAGAGGTGAGTAGTTTCCTATCTTGCCCTCGGTTCAAGGTGTGAAAGAAAGGGCAATTTGGGCCATCCCAATTGTTGCATGGCTTGGTTCAAGCCGTGGGAGGCATGGAGGAAGGAGAGTCCTCCTTAGGTTGATGACTAATCCTTCCTAGTTTCTCCCTAGCCTTCATGACTCACACCTCCTATTTTTCTATCTAGTTTCCCAATTCCTTAACGCATAAGGCATGGCACTCTCCTTGGTTCCTTTATTTTTCTACTTGGCCGAACTACACATACATACACATGCACATATGATCTTTATTTTTCATCCACACATAACTTACATTCATGCACACACACACTTAATATATATACACATGCACAATTGACACGGCACATACCTATATAGATATACACATAAATTCACACATTTAGGCATCACGTATCACTCATTCTCACATGTACATGTATACATTCACATACACTTACATATACATTTTATCTTTTTGTTTAGTAATTAAATTTCTCAAAACCTAAGTACACCAAAACTGTATTACATACTTACAAAATAAATCACAAACATTTTTATAAAATCACGAAGCATATAAATTTTCTCAAGACCAAATTTCTAAACCTTAGGTATTACTTTAGAAAATCGTTGCCCTAAAATCATTCTTTATCTTGAGAACGTGAATTTTAGAAAAATCATTTAAGAAAATACTCCTTTTCAAAATGTTTTCTAAGAAAATAATCTCTTTAGTGTTTTACTTTGATATGAGGAATTTACGGGGTGTTACAAATTCTAACAAACAGATTTCAAAAATAAATCTAATTCACTACTCACATAATGCAAAACACTTTCAAACTCATTCAAGATAATCAATTAAATCATATCATTAACACACAACCTCAATCAATTTATTTATTTTCATTTCCCAAAAACCGAAAAGGAAAAGGAACATTAACACATTATTTTCATCAAATATATAATAGCATACACATAGAACATAGTCATTATCAATACTCATTTCAATGAGAAAGTCTTGTAACCATCTAAACATGCATTGGCCAAATCATCTAGGTAAAATCTTGCAAAGATATGATACACAATCAAAGACATAGAATAATGGTATTACTCTATTTCTTTCAAGACTAAAACCGTGAGCATCAAAAGGAAATTAAACAATTTTAATTTCATTTTCTTAACTTACATCAAAACAACAATTAAAGCCACAAATCATTTCAAAGTTTCATTTTTATTTTCCTTTAAATTTGATTCTCTCATGCATGCACTTCTATGTTCTTAGATCAAGCTAGTCCCAGTATACATGCAACCTAAATGATGACCAAATACCATTTCCTACTCTCCTACCTCATGGCCGAATATCATCATGCATGAGACAAATATTTTGGTTCACTTTTCAATATATAAGAGACACATAATCAATCAAGACATGTAGATTTTCAAAGCAAATCTTTCAAAGCATCACACCACCTTGTTCACTCACATCAACATGCATGAATTATTATCATGACAAGGTTCTCCTTAAACATTTTCATTAAAACTCTACTCATAACTTTTTCTTAAACAAAGTTAAGATTATACTTTAAACTTCAAAAATATGACATGCATGAGCTTGAAATTATTAAATCCATCCATAATACATACATACATCAACTTTGCATGAAATAACAAGCGTCAAATCCCATTTTACCAAGCATGGCCGAATGGCCTTCACAACCCAAGACATATTCAAGATCAATACATTGATTAAATTATGTTCACGCTTAAAAATTATTTAAAAGTTTGTTACCCTACTTATTTCATCTAGGCCGTGACAAACATAGAAGGAAAGCTTAATCTTTTCACTTGAAATTTGACATGCAAGCCTCAAGGTCCTAACTTTTTGATTATTAATAATGGATTATTACATGTATATATAAAAATTAACCAAGATCATTACAAAACTAACACGCAAGGCCAAAGATCCCTACTTTATTCTCAAATAAGTCTAGATCATATAATTACTTGTCAAATAATCACACAAATGCACAAAGATCATGGTTTAAGCAAGAAAATCCAACATGCAAATAGATTCATTTTAGTCTTTCACAAAAATTTCAAGTAATACTTTAGATCTTTAAGAGTTTGTTTAGAAATCATCAAGATCCATCAAGAAAATCATGACCAAAATATAAAGTCCATGATTTCACTTATTACAAACCATTTTAAGTCTTAAAAGTCCATGGTCAAGCTTAAACAACACTTGCACTCATCTTTCAAGCCAAAAAAAACAAACATGCAAGGAGAAGGAAAAAGAAAAATTACAAAACCACAAGAAAAACCTAACTAACATAGTCTTCCTCTTGATCTTCGAATAACCTACCAAGAAGAGGTTGATCTCTTAACTCCCAACACTCTTGATCTCCAAGGAAAGCCTATGATCTTGCTCTAAGTCTCCTTCTTCTTCCTTCTTCCTCCCACGGCCACACTCTCTCTCTCTCACTCTCTTTTCTCTTCTAAGTGTTTGATGAGCCCTTAGAAAGTGTTTGGGTGAAATGAGAAGGAAATGAACTAGGTGAAAAAGAAATGAACTAGGACTCCATTTATTTATAGGCAGCCGAATTAGTCCCTCTTGCCCTTGGATTTTTTGTTCGGTCCAAGCATCAAGGAAAGGGCAATTTTGGGCTTCCAAAAATTTGCATGGGAAGGGTTAAATCAAAGGGGACATGGTGAGTAGGTTAGGGTATTAGGTCTCATCATGCAAATTGACTCTATCACCTTAACTCCTCTCTTTTCTACCCATTTGATCTACTTATTGGATTCTAACTCATCTTACAATTTCCTTGTCCTAAAAATCAAAGTCCTAAACCCATACATACACACACAATACCGTAGCACACACATGCACACACATCTTATATTTTTTCTAATCATATTTACTTAGGACACTATGATCACTAATTCACACAATAATGCAAATATTTCCAAAGAATCACATTCACATAATTATTTCATGCATCATTCATCACACACATATCAATCAAACACAAATCAAATAATGCATTTATACCATGAAAATTGTAACACCTTATGATTAATTACCCTTATTTCCCCTTATATTAAAACATGAGCTTAAAAATTCCTTTTTAAATTATGAAAATCAACCGTCACACGGACGGAGTTTCGTTTGTTTTTCGGACTTTTCTAAATCTTCAACCTGATAAACACATTTAAATAGTATCAACAGGAAACAGCATGGCTCAAATATAAATGTATATGCATCACATAGTTGTCCCATGGGCTCTAGTGTAAAACATCCGCATCAGTTTGTCGGAGTGTCAGCAAAAATGCTAAGTATGTAAATCAAGAGGCCATAACAACAACTATGCCCAAAAAAAGAATCATGAACCATGCACAAAAGAAACTATCCTAAGCCTCACTCAAAAAGAAACATATACAGCTCATACACATCCAATGATACGGAGGCTTAGGTCAAAATATAAGTATCTAATCCCCATAACCCTACTCTCCCTGGGAGGGAGAGTGAACCTGCTCGGCCGGGGGCTGTGCAACCTCAATCTCTGTACCTGTAAAGAACAGTAAGGGAGTGAGCATTGCACATGAAATAGGAAAGCAGTTTCTCATTAGACATAATTACCCACTAAACCAAGCACAATTATCAATTAGAACATATAGCACAATTTATCCACAGGCACATATCACGCATTCACAATTTGGCAATCCCTTTCAAATTTCATTTACATTTCTCATTTCTTATCATTTTGTTTCACCTTTCATCTTTTTACTTCCATTTTCATTATCTTCACTTACTCATATTATCAGTTTTCAACTCATAACCATAAGTCATACACTCTTTCGAAATCATACACCGTATGTCACCTCACAATCAGAGGCTAACATACCCAAATAACATCGTATGTCTCCTCACGGTCAGAGGACAACATACACACATCTCTTCATTTTTCAAATCATTTTATCTTTTCTTTACCATTAGGGATTAGCGCACCTGTTACGGCATTTCACACCCACTAGGACTTTCACCCAATCCAGGTAACTTGCCACCTATTAGGCCACGGTTGACACCCATTAGGACTAAAAGCAACATCTCAACTCTTTTACTATCACATTCACATTTTCTCTTTTCAAAACTTTTATTATTGTGCAGCATGATTGATCCATTGGATACACCCGCCTAACGAGGCATTTACGGGACCTAATAGGTAACTTGCACCTGGATTGGGTAACTTGTGCCTAATGGGTAACTTGTCACCTAACAGGGCACCTAATGGGTCGATGTATCCCAAGGATCAATCATAGCTGCAACTTTAACCATTTTTATAATTCCATTTATTTATATTCAAAACAATATCACACTTAGAATCGTTGGCAACATTATTTGCATTATCACATAAAAGTAAAATCCACACATATTCCAAATAACTCACAAATTAGATCAATTACTCACATCAATAGATATTCACCAATTCAATCAACATTTAATATAAAGAGCATTTAGCATTAATACATACCAATTTCTATGCATTCTCAAAGTTTACTTTTTATGTCTTTAATTTAATTAAATTAAACTACTTTATTCCTTCATAATCCTAGGGATTTAATAACACCAAAATAACATATAAATCCTAGCAAGCTCTTATGAACTAATTTGAACCTATTCCCTAGAACAAACCAATGCTCACTATAACCACTCCCTTACCTCACCCTTGTAGAGAGAGAGCTCCAAAACTATGGGAGAGAGAGAGAATGAGCTAGAAACCAAAGAAAGGAAAATTAGTTAGAGATTGGGGAGGGGAATTCGAAATCTATGAAGGAAAGGAGGAATAGAGCTTGTATTCCACTTACCTTGAGCTTGAGAGATGAGAACCAAGAATGGGTGTTGGCCCTAACTCATACCCATGAATTGAGAGAGGAAGAACTTGAGAGAGTGAAGGGAGATTAAGTGTTTAAATGTGTTGGGGATTGATTCTCAATGCTTATTTGTGGATTGAAATGGTGATTTGAGGTGAATTCTAGAGAGAGGATGGGGAGCTGTTTGTGACCTAGGAGAGAGAGTGAAGTTGAGTTATGAATGAGATTGTTGGCTGAAACACGTTTTTAAGACTGTCTGCACAAAACACTCGAGTGTTTTCCAAAAGACTCGAGTGTTGCCTTTAAAAATACTCGAGTCTTTTCCAAATGACTCGAGTATACCTGAGAGTTCAAATTCTAAATCTGTAAAACACTCGAGTCTTTTCACAAAGACTCGAGTAGTGCCTAAAAGAGTCATTTTCCAACTAGCCAGAACACTCGAGTCTTTTCCAAAAGACTCGAGTATTTTGCCCAGTACCCCATTTATTCATTTTCCTATTTTCCTCCTATTTTCTTCCTGCTTCAATTCGAGATAACTTCTTCGTTACCCGTTGGATCTTGCTCAAATTTGGAGGCAAGCTTCCTAAAATCCTTATTTTCATATCCAACGGTAGAATCTGCATTCTAAACTACCAATCTTGTTATTCTATTTCCCCAAAGTCCTATGTTTTAAACTTGAGTTTGCATGTCTAATTGGCCAAATTTCTAACTTATATCATAATTACTTATATCCTAAGACTATCAAACATGATTTACACTAAGAATGTAAATTTGGGATGTTACAATCCTCTCCCACTTACCAGAATTTCGTCCTCGAAATTCAGCTGCCCTGAAACAACTGAGGATAAGACTCCTTCATCTTGCTCTCTAGCTCCCAAGTAGCTTCTTCTACGTTGTTTCTGTTCCATATAACTTTCACCAATGGAATTCCCTTGCCCCGAAGCTGCTTAATCTGTATGTCCTCTACTCTGATCGGGAGGATCTCAAAAGTAAGATTCTCCTTCAAAGGCAAATCGTCAGCTGCTACCACATGGGAGGGATCATGAATGTACTTCCTCAACTAGGAAACATGGAATACACCATGAAGTCTAGACAAGTGTGGAGGCAAAGCAATCCTGTACGCCAAAGGTCCAACTCTCTCCAGAATCTCATAAGGTCCAACAAACCTCGGAGTCAGCTTCCTTGACTTGATTGCTCGACCGATGCAGTGGTAGGGGACACCCTAAGGAACACATGGTTACCCACATCAAACTCTAGGGGTCTCCTACGCTTATCTGCATAGCTCTTTTGCCTGTCCTGAGAAGTCTTCATCTTATCCTTAATCATCGCGATCTTCTCTGTGGTTTCTTGCACCAATTCTGGTCTAGTCAACAAATTCTCACCAATCTGAAACTAGCAAAGAGGCGTTCTACACTTCCTGCCATAAAGTGCCTCAAAAGGTGCCATGCCGATGCTAGAATGGAAGCTGTTGTTATAAGTGAATTCCATAAGCGGCAGAAGTTGTTCCCAGTTGCCCACCTGCTCCAACACACAAGCTCTGAGCAGATCCTCCAATGTCTGAATAGTACGCTCAGACTGTCCATCAGTTTGAGGATGATAGGCTGTACTAAACATCAGCTTAGTACCCAAAGCCTGCTGAAGACTCTGCCAAAATCTGGATAGAAATCGTGGATCACGATCAGACACAATGCTAGAAGGCACACCATGAAGCTTCACTATGTCCCGAATATACAACTGTGTCAGCTTCTCAAGTGTGTACTTCTTATTGATCGGGATAAAGTGAGCACACTTTGTTAAACGGTCTACAACCACCCATACACCGTCACAACCTGCGGCAGTTTTAGGTAGACCCGTCACAAAGTCCATGGCTATGCTATCCCACTTCCATTCAGGGATGTCAAGTGATCGCAACGGACCACCTGGCTTTTGGTGCTCAATCTTCACCTTCTGACAAGTCAAGCAGTGAGACACATGGTCGGCCACATCAGTCTTCAACCCTGGCCACCAATAGATCCTCTTCAAATCCTGATACATCTTTGTGGTACCGGGATGGAAACTCATTTTTGTTTGGTGAGCTTCCCACAATATGTCTCTTCGAATCTGGAAGTCCATTGGAACACATATTCTACCTCTGAATCTGATGATTCCATCAGCACCCTTGATGAAATCAGGTTCCTCTTTACTTGCCGCTCCTTCTAACAACTTCTGGAGTTCTTCATCATCTACTTGCCTTTCCTTTATCAAATTCATCAACTCATTAGTGACCTGTAACATTTCCAGAACAATACTCTTCTCTTTCACCAGCACGTTCAGATTGAGATCACTAAACTCCTGAATCAGCTGCATCTCTTTCACCATCATGTTGCTAGCATGCAGAGTCTTGCGACTTAGTGTAACACCCCAAAATTTTAATCCCCGATTAATGAAATGTTAATTATAATTTAATTATAATTAATAGTTTTCAAATTAATCCTTGATTAAAATATGTGTGTATGTAATTAGCTTGCATGTGAGAAATTATTTAGTAAATAATTTAAATGCCTAAAATGTATATTTTGCATATTAGTCCCTGGGTTGGGACCTAGAAGCAATTATAGGAAAGGTTTTGGAGGGAAAGTAAATAAAATAATTATTTTTCAAAATCTGGGTAAAACACTCGAGTATTTTCTGGAATACTCGAGTATTCTGGGTCAAACTGCACGAGTTAGTGCGTTTGATGAGTCACAGCCAACGAGTTCGCTTTGTTGACACGATTACACCATCTTCAACAGCTCAAGGATGTCGTGTCGCACTGCATGAACCTTCTCCATGTCTATATAAGCTTATCAACCACGAATTCGTGGAAATTTTGCTCAATCTTGCTTGTGTTGACATAGTTAGGGTTTCGAATTCGTCTCGTTCGATTCTCTTTTGATTCTAAGTGTTAGGCTTCGAGTGATACACCAATACAAAGCTCACATCACGAGCTTTGTATAGACACCAAAGTTGTGAAGTTTGAGTGTGTGGATTGAGAGAATCGAAGGCTTAAAGTGAAGCTGTCCTTGCTTGAGTTGGTGTCTGGAGCTTACTTTGATCATCGATTTCGGTAAGCTCGTGAATCCCTGAGTCTCAAACTTAATTCCTTTAGTTAGTTGATGTTGTATAGAGTCTAGAAATCTAATTTTCCCCAATTCTTATCTCTGTTTTGTGGGTAAACCAATTCGGTTTTGGTGATGCACTCAAAACTGCTCTGCATGTGAAGTTCAAGTTGATTTCTGGTGTTGGAGCTCTTTTCTTGGATTTCTTTCTATTGATTTACATCTGAGAGGTAAGGGGAAGTAATTATATTCACTAGATAGAGTTTGAAATTCATTAAATGTGTTAGAGAGCCACCAAGAGGCTCTAAGGGCTTAGATTCTATAGGAACTTTGGTTTGGAGACCAATCCATGCTCTAAATCCATATTGAGCAAGTTTGTTATCATGCATGTGAACTTGAATGAGCTTTGTTTCATGAATATTATGCTTATTGTGTGATTTGAGGTATTGAGTTGTTAAAATGCCTTTTTATGCATAATCAATGATTTCTCTGTCAATTCTGTGTTTTGAATTGAAATAAGTGTTGTAACATGTTTGATTAATGATATGTTAACTCTGTTGATCCCTGAAATGGACTTAAATTGAGTAGAAATGAAAATGGCATGTTAAAACCAGTTTTCAATACTGTCAGCTGCGAAACACTCGAGTAAATGGCAAAGTACTCGAGTAAATCGTGTTCAAAATAAAGTAAATTTCATAAGAACACTCGAGTATTTTGTCTGTTACTCGAGTATCGGGCATGAAATGAGAATTGTTATAGGTCAAACACTCGAGTCATTCCAAGTCACTCGAGTATTCTGGAAAAGTCCAAGAACACTCGAGTAACTCATGAACTACTCAAGTAAATTGTTGAAATTAAAACCCAAATCCTCAGAAAGACATGATCACTCGAGTAAGCTTAAGAACACTCGAGTAATCTGGAAAATCTCCAGAACACTCGAGTATTCTGAACTTTACTCGAGTAAAATGCCCAGAATCTGAAAACATCATTTACAACTCTAACTTAATTAATTAAGGAATTATTAAGGATAATTCAAGGGATAAAAGACATAGAGAAATTGATAAATACAAATAGATCGTTCGGTGACGATCCATTTTGAAAATTAAGCCTAGGTGGCAAGTAAAGTATTAATCAATTTCCCCTAAGTCTAAAATGCATTCATTCTGGAGTTTGGATGGTAGGACGTATTCATGTTTTGATAAACATGTGGAGGGCCTCTGGGAGTGCCAACACGCTTGCTTGATGACACGTCGATGACGTGGTCGGCTTTGTGGATGCCGATACGGATATATCGTTTGGATGACGATCCGTTTGGATGACGGGATATGCTCGGGTGGCATGGATACCAAGCTTGACGTGTACATTCTAGGTGAATGTACGAATTGTTGTATACCTAGGAATACAACGCACTGTGGAGTGCTGGGTTGTCAGGGATGGACGTCAGAGAGTGACTTAGAAAATGTGGAGATAAGTTGAGAGTTAAAGTCATGCATCATGTCATTCACTAATGCAATTGATATACCTGAATTAAGTGTGAGCATCCTATGTGCATCTGATACTTGCTAAATGCTAATTGTGATTGTTATTAATTGATACATTATTATCTTTCATATGCTGCATGATTTATTCTCTATTGATTATGTGAGTAGAATTGCTTACCCCTATGCCCTTGTAGGTGATGTCTCGTTACATTGCTTGCATCGAGATCCGGCCACTTCCTAGTGGCGTATGGATCTATGAGGACCATCGCGCGGTATATGAGGGGGAGGTAGAGATCACATTCTACCACCCTAACTCGCTGATGCGATTCCGTCCTCGTAGGTTTAGGATTCCCATCATATACACTATGCATGTACCCCCGTTTTATACTTATCATGGACCACCTCCCATGCGACCAGCTCGCTCTTACCATAGTTTTCGTTTTCAACCTACCCGCTCTCACCCTTTTACTTCGAGAGTCGTCCGCGAGGGGACTCCCCTATCTGATCCGAGGAGCCCAGTCAGGGTTTCACCATCACCTGACCCGGTACCCAGTGGTAGGGTACACTCTCCCTCGGATGAGATCGAGGAGGATCCGGTGGAGGACGAGAGTGGGAGCGAGCCTGTCGTGCATTCTACTGGGAGTGACTGGAGGGACGATGATCCCTAGGTACATGTGTATGGTGTATGACGTGGATCCGAGGATCCGGTGTGTGGAGGAGATGTGCTGCTGCTGCTGTGATGATGATGCTACTACCTTATTACCTATGTTTTTGGGAGACTACTGCTGTTACTACTACTGCATCTGATGCTGATGGATCTACGTGACTATCCCTGGGGTTGTATTTTGATGATGTATATATTGTACATATGTTCTACTCTAGGGTTATAGTATCATAGTGATGTAGATCTGTTTATATGGACTTGTTATATTTTGGAACTTGGTGACTTATCTCATGGACTATGTATGTATGACTCTTTCGTATATATGAAAATCTATGTTTATATTATATCAGTTGCATAGTCCAGTAATTTCCGCTTACTCTGATTTAACTTATGAATGAGCTCGGCTATAAGTATTAATTGACGGTATCAGTTTTATTGAACAAAGCATGGGTAGCTTCCATGGATTGTAAAATGTAAAGAAATTTTTTAAAGAACGAACGTTATCCTGTTTGAGAAAAGGTTTTAGAAATCGCCGAACTCGATACAAGTGTTTTAAAGGATTTTAGAATTTTTTCTCCAAGAGTTCCATTTGATGAATTGTGCACCCGCTTTAAAGAAAATTTTTATTTACCATATTTTCTTAGCTCACAAGTCCATATATTATCCAATATAAAGCATAAATACTATTTTATATTTGGGTAAACTGGAAGGGTGTCACACTTAGTGGTATCAGAGCAAAAGTCAGATCCTGTAGTAGTAGAAGTGGTACCAGAAAGGTAGCCATCAACATCAAGCAGGTATCTCCAAAGCACTTATTACCTTGAATGCTGTTATTTTGATTGTTAAAGGTTTGAATACCCTGAATTCTTTGTATCTTGTCTCTTTTGAGTACAAGACACAATTGATTGTAGATCTAATAAGCTTAGGATAGAGCCTTAGTATAGGTGGTGTAATGGAAGTTTCTTTAGTTCAACATATGTGACCGTAAGCCCATAGCGCAGGTCTAATATGGCAACTAGAAACCAAAATCACACCAACGCGATGTTGGAGCGAATCACCACGGTATTGGAAGCCATGCAAAGGCAGTCTCAGCAACCATCTCAACCGGCTAACCCGTCTCATCAGTGTAATATGGGAAACACTAAGGCGAAGACTCTGGCTGATTTTAGGAGCTGCAATCTGCCAAAGTTTGAAGGAGGATTTAAACCGGAAGAGGCCAACAAGTGGATTCATATTATGGACAAGATTTTGAGAACGTTGGAGTGTTCGGATGCTCAGAAGGTGGCATATGCAACCTATATGCTGGAAGATGAGGCTGAGAATTGGTGGAATCACACCATGCAACTTTTGCAATATGAAGGAAGGGAGATAAGCTGGGGAGTATTTATGGAGAAGTTTCTCCAGAAATATTTTCCTGAGGATCTGAGAAGGAAAAAGGAGGTGGAGTTTCTGCAGTTGAAGCAAGGGAACATAAGTGTGAGCGAGTACGCGGCAAAGTTTGAAGAGCTGATGAAGTACTCTCCATACTATCAGAACAATCCAGACGAGAGGAGCAAGTGCATTAAGTTTGAAGGTGGATTGAGGCCAAAGTTGAAGTCAATTTTCAGCTATCAGCGGATTCAAAGTTTCCCTGCATTGGTAGATATGTGTAGGATGTATGAAGATGATACCAAAGCTGAGGAGGTGCAAGTTGTGGAAAAGAAGGACAATCAAGGATATGGACCACAGAGACGAAAGGGTTTCAATAATAGAGGCAGAGGTCCTTATGATCGTAGAGGGAAAGGCAAGGGTAAAGCTGGTAGTTCTGAAGGAAGAAACTATCGGAATGAAGCTCCATTCTGCGACAAGTGCAAGCGCAATCACTATGGTAGGGTATGTTGGGGAACCAGTGGATGTTTTAACTGTGGAAAGCCGGGACACTTTGCAAGAGATTGCAAGGAACTAGCCAAGGCCAATTCCAGAGGAGCTGCAGATAGACCGGTGACTCAAGGAAGGGTCTTCACCCTTAGTGGTGTGGAAACGAATCGATCTTCTGATCTGGTGCAAGGTAAATACTTGCTTAATGGTCAGCCTTGTTATGTTTTGTTTGACTCTGGTGCAACGCATTCATTTGTTTCATATGAATGTGTAAACCGTTTAGGCTTGATTGTGTCTGAAATGCCTTATGTTCTCAAAGTAGAAACCCCTACTAATGCTCCTGTAGTTGTTTCTAGAGCATGTCTTAACTGTTATATAGAAGTGTTAGGGCAAACCTCTAAAGTAGATTTGATCTGCTTACCCTTAGCACAATTAGATGTGATCTTGGGGATGGACTGGTTAAATCGGAACCAAGTGATCATTGATTGTGATAGAAAACTAGTAACCTATAGAAACCCAAAACCATTGGGCTACATGTGTCTATTCAACTCAGAGGTGGAGGAAAGTGGTCCGAAGATGGAAGAGATTCCTGTTGTTCGAGAGTTTCCAGAAGTGTTTGCTGATGAGATTCCCGGTCTGCCACCATGAAGAGAGATTGAATTTGGTATCGACCTAATTCCTGGAGCTGGTCCCATTTCTATCGCTCCTTATAGAATGGCACCACCAGAAATGGTAGAGATGAAGAAGCAGATTGAGGAGTTGCTACAGAAACAGATGATCCGACCAAGCGTCTCACCTTGGGGTGCTACTGTCTTACTCGTCAAGAAGAAAGATGGTAGCATGAGGATGTGCATCGACTATCGACAGCTTAATAAGGTCACCATCAAGAACAAGTATTCGTTGCCACGGATAGATGACCTTATGGATCAAGTACGTGGGGCATCGGTATTTTCCAAGATTGACTTGAGGTCAGGGTACCATCAGATCAGGATTAGAGAGGAGGATATCTCTAAGACTGCATTCCGATCTCGATACGGACATTATGAGTATGTCGTAATGCCGTTCGGATTGACTAATGCACCAGCTATCTTCATGGACTACATGAATCGAATCTTTAGACCCTATTTGGATTCATTCGTGGTTGTGTTCATTGATGATATCCTGATTTACTCTAAGAGCCCGGAGGAGCATGCTGAACACTTGAAGATAGTGTTAAGCATCTTGAAGGAGAAATAGTTGTATGCCAAACTTACGAAGTGTGAGTTCTGGCTAAAGGAGGTTAAGTTTTTAGGGCATGTGATTTCAGATAAAGGGATTGCAGTTGATCCGACAAAGGTAAGTTCGGTTTTACAATGGGGGCAACCAAAGTCAGTCACGGAAGTCAGAAGTTTTCTTGGTTTAGCTGCGTATTATAGAAGGTTCATCGAAGGTTTCTCGAAGATTGCACTGCCTCTGACAAAGTTGACTCGAAAAGATCAACCATTTCTGTGGGATGAGAAATGTGAAAGTAGTTTCCAAAGGTTGAAGGAAAGGTTGACATCGTCTCCTGTATTGGTGTTGCCCGATACACAGAGGAGTTTCGATGTGTATTGTGACGCGTCGAAACAAGGTCTTGGGTGTGTCTTGATGCAAGATGGGCAAGTTGTCGCTTATGCCTCGAGACAGTTAAAGGTTCATGAGATGAACTATCCAACCCATGACCTGGAGTTAGCAGCTGTGGTGTTTGCCTTAAAGATGTGGAGGCACTATCTCTATGGCACTACGTTCCGGGTGTTTAGCGACCATAAGAGTTTAAAGTACCTCTTTGATCAAAAGGAGTTGAATATGAGGCAACGCCGATGGATAGAGTTTTTGAAGGATTACGAATTTGAGCTCCATTACCACCCTGGGAAGGCTAACGTTGTAGCGGACGCATTGAGTAGAAAGACACTGCATATCAGTGCAATGATGGTTAGAGAAGCTGCACTGATAGAGGAATTCCGGGATTTGAGTCTGACAATGCAAATGGAGCCGATAAGTATCAAGATGGGGATGCTACAGATTGCTAATGAGTTTCTACAGAAGATTCGGGAATTGCAAGGCAAGGATGAGAAACTCATGGAGAAAAAGAGATTGATGCAAGAAGGTAAGGAGTTAGAATTCCAGGAAGGGAAGGATGGAATCCTGCGTTTTAAAACGAGGATTTATGTTCTTGATGATTTGGAGGTAAGGAGAATGGTTATGGATGAAGCACATAAGAGTAAGATGAGTATGCATCTAGGCGCTACCAAAATGTATCAGGATCTGAAGAAATTATTTTGGTGGCCGGGACTGAAGAAGGACGTAGCTGAGTATGTGGCATGCTGTTTGGTGTGTCAAAAGGCGAAGGTAGAACACCAAAGGCCAGGAGGAGAGTTGCTTTCTTTAGAAATTCCCGTATGGAAGTGGGATAGCATCTCAATGGATTTCGTGTCGGGACTGCCAAGGACGTCTACTAGTCATGATGCAATCTGGGTGATCGTGGATCGGTTGACCAAGTCAGCGCATTTCATTCCCGTGAATATGCGCTACTCATTGGAAAAGCTCACTCAGTTGTACATCAAGGAAGTTGTTCGCCTGCACGGAGTACCATCAAGCATTGTGTCTGATCGCGATCCGAGGTTTACATCAAAGTTTTGGGAAGATCTGCATAGAGCCTTGGGTTCAAGATTGAAGCTAAGTTCTGCATATCACCCTCAGACTGATGGTCAAATGGAGAGGACTATTCAGTCATTGGAAGATATTCTGCGAGCTTGTGCACTGGAAGAACAAGGGAATTGGGAACAAATGTTGCCGCTCGTGGAATTCACTTACAACAATAGTTACCACACGAGCATTGGAATGGCACCATTTGAAGCTTTGTATGGGAGAAAGTGTCAGACGCCGTTATGCTGGTTTCAAGTGGGGGAGAATTCTCTGGTTGGGCCAGATTTTGTGCAAGAGACCACGGAACAGATCAAGATGATCCAAGCGAAGATGAAGACGGCTCAGAGTAGGCAGAAAAGCTATGCTGATAGGAGAAGGAAACCTTTAGAGTTTGCTGCGTGTTCATTAGAATAGTACCAACCAAAGGTGTTAGTAGAGCCTTGAAAACTCAGAAACTATCACCTAAGTTCATTGGTCCCTACCAAGTTCTCAAAAGAATCGGCCCAGTAGCTTATCAGTTAGCCCTGCCTCCATCATTAGCTAACCTCCACAATGTGTTCCATGTGTCTCAGTTGAAGAAATATGTCCATGACCCCACCATTGTTCTTAGCATCCAACCTGATGACTTAGAAGTTCATAAGAACCTAACCTTCAAAGCTGTGCCAGTTCGTATTGAAGATCGAAGAATCAAGCAGCTTAGAGGAAAAGACATCCATCTGGTCAAAGTTGTCTGGGTCTGTGGAGATATGATAGAAGCATCATGGGAGTTAGAGGATAAGATGCGTCAGGATTATCCTGATTTGTTTGTATGAGTTGAATTTCGGGGACGAAATTCCTTGTAAGTGGGGGAGTAGTGTAACACCCCAAAATTTTAATCCCCGATTAATGAAATGTTAATTATAATTTAATTATAATTAATAGTTTTCAAATTAATCCTTGATTAAAATATGTGCGTATGTAATTAGCTTGCATGTGAGAAATTATTTAGTAAATAATTTAAATGCCTAAAATGTATATTTTGCATATTAGTCCCTGGGTTGGGACCTAGAAGCAATTATAGGAAAGGTTTTGGAGGGAAAGTAAATAAAATAATTATTTTTCAAAATCTGGGTAAAACACTCGAGTATTTTCTGGAATACTCGAGTATTTTGGGTCAAACTGCACGAGTTAGTGCGTTTGATGAGTCACAGCCAACGAGTTCGCTTTGTTGACACGATTACACCATCTTCAACAGCTCAAGGATGTCGTGTCGCACTGCATGAACCTTCTCCATGTCTATATAAGCTTATGAACCACGAATTCGTGGGAATTTTGCTCAATCTTGCTTGTGTTGACATAGTTAGGGTTTCGAATTCGTCTCGTTCGATTCTCTTTTGATTCTAAGTGTTAGGCTTCGAGTGATACACCAATACAAAGCTCACATCACGAGCTTTGTATAGACACCAAAGTTGTGAGGTTTGAGTGTGTGGATTGAGAGAATCGAAGGCTTGAAGTGAAGCTGTCCTTGCTTGAGTTGGTGTCTAGAGCTTACTTTGATCATCGATTTCGGTAAGCTCGTGAATCCCTGAGTCTCAAACTTAATTCCTTTAGTTAGTTGATGTTGTATAGAGTCTAGAAATCTAATTTTCCCCAATTCTTATCTCTGTTTTGTGGGTAAACCAATTCGGTTTTGGTGATGCACTCAAAACTGCTCTGCATGTGAAGTTCAAGTTGATTTCTGGTGTTGGAGCTCTTTTCTTGGATTTCTTTCTATTGATTTACATCTGAGAGGTAAGGGGAAGTAATTATATTCACTAGATAGAGTTTGAAATCCATTAAATGTGTTAGAGAGCCACCAAGAGGCTCTAAGGGCTTAGATTCTATAGGAACCTTGGTTTGGAGACCAATCCATGCTCTAAATCCATATTGAGCAAGTTTGTTATCATGCATGTGAACTTGAATGAGCTTTGTTTCATGAATATTATGCTTATTGTGTGATTTGAGGTATTGAGTTGTTAAAATGCCTTTTTATGCATAATCAATGATTTCTCTGTCAATTCTGTGTTTTGAATTGAAATAAGTGTTGTAACATGTTTGATTAATGATATGTTAACTCTGTTGATCCCTGAAATGGACTTAAATTGAGTAGAAATGAAAATGGCATGTTAAAACCAGTTTTCAATACTGTCAGCTGCGAAACACTCGAGTAAATGGCAAAGTACTCGAGTATATCGTGTTCAAAATAAAGTAAATTTCATAAGAACACTCGAGTATTTTGTCTGTTACTCGAGTATCGGGCATGAACTGAGAATTGTTATAGGTCAAACACTCGAGTCATTCCAAGTCACTCGAGTATTCTAGAAAAGTCCAAGAACACTCGAGTAACTCATGAACTATTCGAGTAAATTGTTGAAATTAAAACCCAAATCCTCAGAAAGACAAGATCACTCGAGTAAGCTTAAGAACACTCGAGTAATCTGGAAAATCTCCAAAACACTCGAGTATTCTGAACTTTACTCGAGTAAAATGCCCAGAATCTGAAAACATCATTTTCAACTCTAACTTAATTAATTAAGGAATTATTAAGGATAATTCAAGGGATCAAAGACTTAGAGAAATTGATAAATACAAATAGATTGTTCGGTGACGATCCATTTTGAAAATTAAGCCTAGGTGGCAAGTAAAGTATTAATCAATTTCCCCTAAGTCTAAAATGCATTCATTCTGGATTTTGGATGGTAGGACGTATTCATGTTTCGATAAACATGTGGAGGGCCTCTAGGAGTGCCAATACGCTTGCTTGATGACACGTCGATGACGTGGTCGTCTTTGTGGATGCCGATACGGATATATCGTTTGGATGACGATCCGTTTGGATGACGGGATATGCTCGGGTGGCATGGATACCAAGCTTGACGTGTACATTCTAGGTGAATGTACGAATTGTTGTATACCTAGGAATATAACGCACTGTGGAGTGCTGGGTTGTCAGGGATGGACGTCAGAGAGTGACTTAGAAAATGTGGAGATAAGTTGAGAGTTAAAGTCATGCATCATGTCTTCACTAATGCAATTGATATACCTAAATTAAGTGTGAGCATCCTATGTGCATCTGATACTTGCTAAATGCTAATTGTGATTGTTATTAATTGATACATTATTATCTTTCATATGCTGCATGATTTATTCTCTATTGATTATGTGAGTAGAATTGCTTACCCCTATGCCCTTGTAGGTGATGTCTCGTTACATTGCTTGCATCGAGATCCGGCCACTTCCTAGTGGCGTATGGATCTATGAGGACCATCGCGCGGTATATGAGGGGAAGGTAGAGTTCACATTCTACCACCCTAACCCGCTGATGCGATTCCATCCTCGTAGGTTTAGGATTCCCATCATATACACTATGCATGTACCCCCGTTTTATACTTATCATGGACCACCTCCCATGCGACCAGCTCGCTCTTACCATAGTTTTCGTTTTCAACCTACCCGCTCTCACCCTTTTACTTCGAGAGTCGTCCGCGAGGGGACTCCCCTATCTGATCCGAGGAGCCCAGTCAGGGTTTCACCATCACCTGACCCGGTACCCAGTGGTAGGGTACACTCTCCCTCGGATGAGATCGAGGAGGATCCGGTGGAGGACGAGAGTGGGAGCGAGCCTGTCGTGCATTCTACTGGGAGTGACTGGAGGGACGATGATCCCTAGGTACATGTGTATGGTGTATGACGTGGATCCGAGGATCCGGTGTGTGGAGGAGATGTGCTGCTGCTGCTGTGATGATGATGCTACTACCTTATTACCTATGTTTTTGGGAGACTACTGCTGTTACTACTACTGCATCTGATGCTGATGGATCTACGTGACTATCCCTGGGGTTGTATTTTGATGATGTATATATTGTACATATGTTCTACTCTAGGGTTATAGTATCATAGTGATGTAGATCTGTTTATATGGACTTGTTATATTTTGGAACTTGGTGACTTATCTCAAGGACTATGTATGTATGACTCTTTCGTATATATGAAAATCTATGTTTATATTATATCAGTTGCATAGTCCAGTAATTTCCGCTTACTCTGATTTAACTTATGAATGAGCTCGACTATAAGTATTAATTGACGGTATCAGTTTTATTGAACAAAGCATGGGTAGCTTCCATGGATTGTAAAATGTAAAGAAATTTTTTAAAGAACGAATGTTATCCTGTTTGAGAAAAGGTTTTAGAAATCGCCGAACTCGATACAAGTGTTTTAAAGGATTTTAGAATTTATTCTCCAAGACTTCCATTTGATGAATTGTGCACTCGCTTTAAAGAAAATTTTTATTTACCATATTTTCTTAGCTCACAAGTCCATATATTATCCAATATAAAGCATAAATACTATTTTATATTTGGGTAAACTGGAAGGGTGTCACACTTAGCGCATCAGCTACCACATTAGCTTTACCCGGATGGTATTGAAGATGAAAATCATAATCTTTCAGAAACTCCATCCATCTCCTCTGTCGCATATTCAAATCTTTCTGTTCGAAGAGATAGCGGAGACTTTTGTGATCGCTGAAGACTTCAAACTTCGTGCCATACAAATAATGTCTCCAAATTTTCAATGCAAAGACAACAGCTGCTAACTCCAGATCGTGTGTCGGGTAATTCTGTTCATGCTGTCACAACTGTCTAGATGCATACGCTATGACTTTGCCCTGCTGCATGAGCACACAACCCAAACCTTGCTTTGAGGCATCACAATAAACATCAAAAGGTTGGGCCGGATCCGGTAAAACTAAAACAGGCGAGCTAGTCAGTCTCCTCTTCAACTCCTGGAAACTGTCTTCACATTGCTGGGTCCACTGGTAGGGAACATCTTTTCTAGTCAGCATAGTCAGTGGAAGAGCCAGCTTGGAGAATAAATCAATGAATCTCTGGTAATACCCTGCCATACCAAGAAAACTCCTGAATTCTGTCACTGTTGCGGGTCTCTCCCACTTCAACACTGCTTCCACCTTGGAGGGATCGACTGCAACTCCCTGAGCAGAATTAACATGACCAAGAAAATGAACCTCATTCAACCAAAAGCTACACTTGGAAAGCTTTGCATACAATTGTTTTTCCTTGAGAACCTGTAGCACGATCCTCAAATGCTCCTCATGCTCACCTGGACTCTTAGAATAGATGAGAATGTCATCAATGAACACTATTACAAAAGAATCCAAATAAGGCATGAAGATTCTGTTCGTATAATCCATAAACACTGCAGGAGCATTAGTCAGACCAAATGGCATCATAACATATTCAAAATGCCCATACCGCGTCCTAAATGCAGTTTTAGGAATATCCTCCTCACAGATACGAATTTGGTGGTATCCCGATCGGAGATCAATTTTTGAAAATACTGCTGCACCCCGTAGCTGGTCAAGCAAATCATCAATGCGAGGAAGCGGATACTTATTCTTCACCGTCACTGCATTCAGCTGCCTGTAATCCGTGCACATCCGAAGGCTACCGTCCTTTTTCTTAACAAAAAGAATCGGAGCGCCCCAAGGTGATACACTTGGCCTAACCAACTTCTTGGCCAACATTTCCTCTAGCTGCTTCTTCAACTCTTCTAATTCAGGAGGTGCCATTCTGAATGGTGCTATAGAAATCGGGCCGGCACCGGGCTTTATGTCAATACCAAACTCTACTTCTCTTTTAGGGGGCAATCCAGGAATCTCTGCAGGAAAGACTTCCGGGAATTTGCAGACAATTGGAATTTGACTAACATCATAAACTTCCTCAACATCCATGGAAGATAAAGAAGGGTCACCAAAAACAACGGCCTTCTGACGACAATTAATCAACACATGATGTTGAGTCATCCAATCCATCCCCAAGATGATGTCTAACTTTTTCAGAGGCAAACAAATCAGGTTCACCTTGAAATCCCGCTCTAAGACTCGGAGTGGACATGCTAAACACATCTGGTTAGTCTCAACAGACGAGTTAGTAGGCGTAGAGACTGACAACTTAAAAGGCATTTCTATTGTTGACATCCCTAGCCTCTTCATGCAGCTAATAGAAATAAAAGAATGTGATGCTCCGCAATCAAATAATACTCCACAGGTGTTATCATGAATAGAACAAGTACCTCTGATCAGCTCGTCCTCCTCTATCACTTCTTCACCATCCAGAGTGTAAACCTTGCCCTTTTGCATGGGTAGACTTGCACCAGCTTGCAGTGCCTTAGCAACATTAACTTCTTTCTTCAAAGTGCTCTTGGGACAGCGAGAAGCAAAATGACCCGGCTGTCCACAATGGAAACAAAGCCCCTCTCCCCGACATGAGCTAATATTCCAGCATACTCCTCTGTGATACCTCCCACAATGCTGACAAAGAGGGGGAGGACCAATAGTAACTGCTGGCTGCCCAATACCTCTTGGTGCTGCAGTAGTAGGATTGGGATAAGGACTAGATCTCTGAATAGGGCCCTTGCCTCTGATGGGACCAGTATCGGACTCTGAGGGAGGTGTCGGACTCTAGGAGGTGTCGGACTTTGGGTGGTGTCGGACAAGGAGGTCGGTCCTTGGTAGGGGGATGAGGTCGGCCCGTGCCTGATGTCTGTTCGGCCGTTGAGCTTTGAGCTCGGCCAAGCATACACGGGGCTTCCTGAAGGGTTCTTAGTGGGGGCTTCGTGGAGCTCGGCTAGGCCGAGTCCATCACATAAGCCCCCCCAGCTTGGTCAAGGCTATTCGAGCCTTGTTCCGAGGTCTTGGTTCAATTTCTTCTCCCCAGTCCACCATACAAGCAGCCGAGTTCACCACATAAGCCCCCCAGCTCGGTCAAGGTGATTCAAGCCTTGTTCTGAGGTTCTAGGGAGTTCGGACGATGGGTTGCTGATGAGTATTTTATTTCCCATTATTCCTTGCATTATTTTACTCCTATTATTGATACTTGTTGCCCATTTGACATTGTTTAGCTTGATTTAGTGATTTAGAGTTTATTGGACTAATATTCTGAATATTGTTTAATTTGGGATTATTTAGCCTAATTAATTCTATTTCTATTTTCAGGTCATATTTGGCACAAGGGCTTTTTGGACATTTTGGGAGTGAAGATTTAATTTTGGAATAGAAGATATATGATGAAGTGAAGATTGTAATCTATCTTTTAAGATTATTTGAGATTTAGTTTATATCTTTTAAGATTTAGATTTTATCTATAGGATATTTTTAGATTTAATTTAGAGATAAGCTTTCCTTAGGATTTAGGCCCATGATTTAGGCCCGTTTTGTGATTTAATTAGCCAATTTCGTGTAGACCTAGCAGCCACAATCTATCATTCACGTTTTTACATTCTCTCTCTTAGAGAAGGCTTAGTTTTGCTCTCCAAGCTTGTGGTGGCTGCTAGGGTTTCTCTCTCTTCCCTTTCTACACGTTTTTGGTATTTTTCTTCATAGAAGGCTAAACTCTTAGGTTAAATCCCTTTGGTAATGTATCACATACTCTTGAGGTTTTATTCTTAATGCTATTTCGTTTTTATTCACTATTTTCATGCTTATTGATATGTTATGGTTCGCTTAGTTCCATTCTATAGAGATAATCCATGTGTATGAATGCTTAATTTATGCAAACTCGTAAAAACTCCATGCTTTGGCTTTTAATGCTTAATTAGAGGTTTGGGTTTTGGGGTGAGAATTGAATTTTCGCTTAATATTTAGTTCTCACGAGTTGGACAGTGAAGAGGAAAGAAATTGATCTTTTGTGACCGATGATAGAGTTGTGAACGCGAGCCAAAGGGGTTTATCCGCTTTTCCTTATCTGTTACTTTGTTTTTATTTTAATTCTGTTTTTATCTTAGACTTCAACATTCAATAAAAAAAACCCCCCTGTTTTCTATGCATACAATGTTTTCGACCTTTTGCTTGATAAGATATTCCTTGGGAGACGACCTAGGAGTCACTTCCTAGTACTATACTTAAACTGTTTTTATTTGTATCGGGTACGGCCTCGATCAAATTTGGCGCCGTTGCTGGGGAATATCGGTTCTTGCCAAAGGTCATTAGTAGTTAGTTAGTGTCGTAGTTAGTATAGTTATTATAGTGTGTCGTTTCTGATTTAGGGTCTAGTAGTCAATTCTGATAATTGGTTGAAGTTGCACTGTTTGCTGTTTTGCTATTTTGTTGCAAATAGTATATTTGATTGATTCTATGGTTGCTAGTTCACATAGTTGTGGGTGGAATTTTTGCACAAAAATTTATATCCACACTACTTTTATCATATAAAAAGGTTTTGAGGCACCACGATCACTCAGATCATCACTGGTTGTGAGTTACAGAAAAATTTTCCAAGTTTTAGCAGCACTTTCTTCAAATCGTCGCAACTTTTAACCCGTAACTCGGAATTTGACGAATTTTATATCAAATCGAAGGGAATTTTCTGAATAATCTGAAAAGTCAGAGAACTCCTTCGTCTGGACCCTGAAAAAGCCGTTTTACTATTTCTTTTTTATTTTACAAGTTTTATTTTCTATGTTTTTGGTCTCTGATTTAATTGTTTGACTTGGTTCCTTTTTAAATTTTGTCCTCAAACTTTCTGTGATATGTTTTCATGATTTTAGGGTGCTGAAAAAAATAAAAAAAAATTTTAAAAAATAAAAAATTTTGTTGCCTATTTTGGTCATGCATATTAGTGACAGTTTGCTATGCTTAATGGTGTTCTGTTCAGTACATGACTAGGGGCAACCCAAGCTACTTGCATCCATACAACCCTGAAATTGATAGAACTTATCACAGACTAGTTAGACAAAATAGGAACCAGTCCATAGGTAGTGAGTCTATTGAGTCTTTACATAGTGAGTCTGCTTCTTTTTCTTCTATCCTGATAAATTCTGATTCTTATTCTGATTCTTATTCTGATCATTCTGAAAATATGGCTCAACCTCCACCACGTGAGAGGACATTGAGGGAGCTGGCTGCACCTGATTTCACTATTGAAGATTTGTGCATCCAGTATCCCGATGACCCGTATGAGCTAAGGTCTGGACTAATTCATTTGTTGCCCAAGTTTAATGGTCTTGCAGGTGAGGATCCTCATAAACATCTCAAGCAGTTCCATATTGTGTGTGCTACTATGAAACCACATGATGTGCAAGAGGATCATGTTTGTCTTAAGGCATTCCCACACTCCCTAGAGGGGCTAGCCAAGGATTGGTTGTACGATCTGGCCCCTGGTTCTATCACAGGCTGGGATGACCTGAAGAGGGCATTTTTGGAGAAATTCATCCCTGCATGCAGAACAACAGCAATCCGAAAGGATATATCAGGCATCAGGCAACAAAGTGGAGAAAGTCTCTACGAGTATTGGGAGAGATTCAAGAGACTGTGTGCGAGCTGCCCCCACCATCAGATCTCAGAGCAGCTGCTTATTTAATATTTCTATGAAGGTCACAACCTCATGGAGAGAAACATGCTTGATGCTGCAAGTGGTGGTGCCCTAGGAGACATGACACCTTTAGAAGCCAGAGCCAAGATTGAGAAGATGGCTTCCAATTGTCAACAATTCCATGCAAGGGGCAACAGCGATGCAATCGTAGTGAGAGGAGTGAATGATGTTGGCACAAGTTCTGGTAAGGTTGAGAAGCTTGAACAGAAGATAGATTCACTTACAACTTTGGTCACTCAATTGGCCATCAACCAGAAGAAGTTGTCCCTGCCTGCTAGATTATGTGGCATATGCACATCCGTTGAGCACCCCACAGATGCATGCCCTTCTGTGCAGCAGCAACCAATGACTGGTGCTGACCAACCTGAGGCATATGCCGCCAACATCTTCAACAGTAGAAACCAGCAGCCACAGAACTTTGATCTCTCTACCAATAGATACAACCCTGGTTGGAGGAACCATCCCAACCTGAGATGGTCTGATCAGCAGCAACCTTCACAGGTTCAATTTCAGAACAATTCCATACCACCATATGTACCTCCTCCAGTCCAGAAACAGAGACAACAACAACAGGCTAATTTTGCACCACCAGCTCCTACTACTGAGCAGCAGCCTTCATTGGAAGAGCTGATGAAACAGATGACCATGCAAAATCTCCAATTCCAACAGGAAACTAGAGCATCCATTCAAAGACAAGAGGCCTCCATTCAATCTTTGACCAATCAGATGGGACAAATGGCAACAGCCATCAACACTATGCAATCTCAGAATTCTAACAAGTTGCCATCCCAAACAGTGATCAATCCAAACCAGAATGTGAGTGCCATTAGTCTAAGGTCAGGTAAGCAGATTGTCACACCCACACCAGAATCTGACCTCAACAAAGATGATCTAGTTTCAACCAACAAGAAGAGCCAAATGGTCGATGAGAGTGAGCACACAAGTACCAGAAAATCCCATCCAGCTCAGCCTTCCACAAGCACAACACCTGCTGCTGCCCAACAACCACCCCCCATTCCTCTTCCTTTCCCACCATGGGGGGTGACTCAAAGCAAGAAAATGGAAGAGATTGACAAAGAGATACTTGACACATTCAGGAAGGTAGAAGTCAACATACCCCTTCTTGATGCAATCAAGCAGATTCCAAGGTATGTAAAGTTCTTGAAGGATCTATGCACACACAAACGGAAGCTCAAGGGCAATGAGAGGATCAACATGGGAAGAAATGTCTCTTCTCTTATAGGTAAACCCGTCCCTCATATTCATGAAAAGTGTAAGGATCCAGGAACTTTCTCTGTACCTTGTATCATAGGTAATACTAAATTTGAGAATGCTTTGCTAGATTTAGGAGCATCTATTAATGTTATGCCTATGTCTGTTTTCAAGTCTCTTTCACTTGGACCTCTTTAACCTACGGGTGTGGTTATCCATTTGGCAAATAGATCTACTGCCTATCCCGCAGGTTTGATAGAGGATGTCTTGGTTCGGGTTGGTGAACTTATCTTTCCTCCTGATTTTTATATTCTTGATATGGAAGAGGACACCTCTCGTAGTGCTGTCCCTATCATATTAGGGAGACCATTTTTAAAAACAGCCCGAACCAAGATTGATGTGCATGCAGGTACACTTTCAATGGAATTTGATGACAGAGTGGTTCGATTCAATATTTTTGATTCTATGAAACATGTTTCTGATGACCACTCTGTTTTTCATGTTGACTTGCTTGATGATCTGATTGATGAGCATGTTCTAGACTTTTTTCATGATTATGATTTGCCATTTTTCACTAGCTCATTTACTTGTTCTACATGTTCTGATTTCGAAATGTGCACTGCAGGCATTGAAATTGACCAGTTTTTAAATTCTGCTACTGCATCTGTTGATTCATATGATATAGATTCAGATCATGCTAACCCTAACCCCATTTCTGTTATGCATGAGTGTAATCCATTTGTTCAGGTGCAGGCGGCAGAATCCAAGTCTGCTGCTCCTTTAGTTCCATCTGTGATGCAGGCACCTTTATTGGACCTGAAGCCCCTTCCTCCTCATCTCAAATATGCTTACTTGGAGGATGAGCAGAAACTTCCAGTGATCATCTCTACCTCCCTTTCTGTTGATCAAGAGAAGCAGCTGCTGGATGTGATTAGAGCAAACAAAAGGGCAATAGGATGGACTTTAGCAAACATACCTGGTATTAGCCCCTCCATGTGCATGCATCGGATTTTATTGGAGGATGGGGCTAAACCAGTGAGACAACCCTAGAGACGGTTGAACCCCAGATTCTTGATGTGGTGAAGAAAGAGGTCACCAAGCTGCTGCAAGCTGGTATTATCTATCCCATTTCAGAAAGCACTTGGGTAAGCCCGGTTCAAGTAGTTCCCAAGAAGTCTGGGGTGACAGTTGTCAAAAATGAGAAGGATGAGCTGATTCCCACTAGAGTGCAGAACAGTTGGAGAGTCTGCATTGACTATAGGAAGCTCAACCAGGCGACCCGCAAGGATCACTTTCCTCTTCCCTTCATTGATCAGATGTTGGATGCATTTCCTATCCGGGATGATTTCCCGGATGAGCATCTTTTAGCTTTGCATGTTTCATATCCCCCTCCCCTTACTCCTTGGTTTGCTGATATTGTAAATTATCTAGTTGCATCTGTTTTTCCACCCTTGGCATCCAAAGCTCAAAGAGACAAATTGAAGAGCGATGCCAAGTATTATGTATAGGATGACCCCTATTTGTGGCATTTTTGCAGTGATCAGGTCATTCGCAGGTGCATTCTAGATCATGAGATCCAATCGGTTCTCCAATTTTGCCATGCTTCACCAGTGGGAGGCCACCTTGGCACTCAAAGGACAGCACGAAAGGTGCTGGATTCTGGATTTTATTGGCCTACCATCTTCAAGGATGCAAGCAACATCTGCAGCTCATGTGAGCAATGTCAAAGAGCAGGAGGCGCCCTATCTTGGAGGCAACAGATGCCGCAACAACCTATGTTGTTCTGTGAGGTGTTTGACGTCTGGGGTATAGATTTCATGGGCCCCTTTCCTGTTTCAAACAGAGAGATCAAGCGGATTTTGGAGAAGATGGTGAAGCCTAATAGAAAGGATTGGAGCACACGATTGGAGGATGCTCTATGGGCCCATCGGACTGCTTACAAGGCACCCATCAGGATGTCACCTTATCGGGTTGTCTTTGGTAAGGCGTGCCACCTGCCTGTGGAGATAGAGCACTGTGCATATTGGGTTGTGAAGCAATGTAACTTAGCTCTTGATCAAGCAGGTGAGGAGAGGAAGCTGCAGTTGAGTGAGCTAGATGAGATCCGTTTGGAGGCTTATGAGAACTCCAAGTTCTACAAAGAGAAGACCAAGAAGCTCCATGATAGCTCAATTTCCAGAAAGGAGTTCTTGGTTGGTCAAAAAGTGTTCCTCTACAACTCTAGGCTTGGACTCATGAGTTGAAAGCTCCGCTCTAAGTGGATTGGACCGTTTGTAGTCACCCAGGTGTTTCCTTATGGCACTGTGGAGATCAAGAGTGAGTCCACAGACAAGAGCTTCAAAGTCAATGGCCACCGACTGAAGCCCTTTCTCACCACCCCTTCTTTTGATGATGCACCTGTGGAGGAGGCCTCATTGGTCGACCCCACTTTTGACCCACCATGATTTAGGGAGTCTTCTTTTCTCCTTCTTTACTACTTTTATTACACTTGTCTATATCTGTCTGATTCTGCTATTTGTGTTCCATTGAGGACAATGTGTGATTTAAGTGTGGGGGGGGGGAGAGTAGTTTAGGTTGCATATTTTTGCTTTGATTTTTTAGGTTTTGTAACACCCCAAATTTAATTCCTAGTATAATTGATGATGGTCAAGCTTAGAGTGAAGGAAATAATGATATTGAGTTAAAAATAGTGGATTGAAGGCTTAATTTTGGGGTTAACAACATAGGATATTAGGAAATTCAAAATAAAAGATTTTCAATTCTAAACACAAATTCCACCGTTGGATGTGAAGATTGGTATGTAGGGAAGCTTGCTTTAAAATTTGAGGAAGATCCAACGGGTAACGAAGAAGTTATGGTCTCTCAAAGTCTGGGTACTGCAAAACTGAACAGCTTAATCGATTAAACTGCAACTTAATCGATTAAACTGCAGCTTAATCGATTAAGGTCAGAAAATGGGAAATTTCATAATCGATTATTAATCGATTAACTGCTGTAGATGCAGAAAAAAATAAAAGTGCAAAACGTGTTCTTCTCTTCCAAAATTCGAACCTCTCTCTCTCTCCTCTAGGGTTCCATTCTTCATCATCAAATCCACCAAGAACAAGTGGGATTTCTTCATTTCATCAACCAATCTCTTCCTCCTTGCTCCAAGTAAGTATTCAAGCCTTTGATTCCTTCCCTCTCTCTCTCTAATTCGAGTTTTCTCTCTCCTCCCTCTTATGGAGGTTCTCAATTCTAAGCTTAGAACCTTCAAGTTTTCCATGGGGTTTAGTTTGAGAATCATGGAGTGAGCAATAACCCTCATTTTTGTGGCTTTATAATAGGTTCTATCACTCTCTTGTGGATTTTGAGCTCTTGGTGGGCAAACTCAAGTATAGGACACTTGGACTCTACTTATCCTTAAGTGTTTGAGGTAAGGGAGTGGATATAGTGAGCTTTGCCTTGTTCTAGGGAGTAGGCTCTAGTTAGTATATAATGCTTGTTAGGGTTATGTGTTAGGGGAGAAAATTAGATTATAAAACCTTAGGTTATTGAATATAAAATCCTAATTAATTAAATATGCATGATGATTGGATGTTAAGACTAGGAAAAGGAAACCCAATAATATGACAACGAATTATTTGTTAAATGAAATTTGGTTAATGATTATATTGAAGTACATGAGGAATTGGGTAATGTTATAGTAAAGTTGACATAAATGATTTCTACGATTATTGACTTTATTTGTAAAGTTGTGAATTAAATGATAATTAATTACTGTAGCAAATATATGTATGTGTTGTGGAATAAATTGATATAGGAAGAAAGGGAATGGAAACGATTAAATGGGATAAATGTGCATATTTGTATCTAATTGTTAAATAAGTAAAAATGTTAAGTATTATCAATTGTGAATAAAGATCATGGTTTATGAATTGAACTTGTGAATATAGGAAACGAAAGTAAAATGATTATGTGCAAACCAAAGTAAAAGATGATATATGCAAAATTAAAATGAAGGGCGAATCTAAATGTTGGGCTATAAAAGAGAACACTATTTGGTATGATTGTGATAACTGAGAAAGGAAAAGAATAAGGAAAGATTTGATAATTGATATAGGGAATGAGTATGGATAAAGAATGAATGGGAAATGTGTGTAAGTGTATTTGTGATTGTATGTGCTAAGTTGTTTGTGTAAGATGGTGAAAGTATGATTTGGCCTCTGATGTGAGGTAATGTGAAATGAAAATGTAATAAGTGCGTTGGCCTCTGTTTTGAGGTGACGATTAATGGAAAGTGATGATTTGGCTGACCTCTGATATGAGGGGCACAAAATGAATGAAAGTAATAGAGTGTTGACCTCTGACCTGAGGGACACCGGATGAATTAAAATGAAAGTGTGTGTTGACCTCTGACCTGAGGGGCACGAAAAGGAATAAAGTGAATGGGTGTTGACCTCTGACCTGAGGGACACCATATGAATTAAAGTGAATGAGTGTTGACCTCTGACCTGAGGGACACAGAATGAAATAAAGTGTTGACCTCTGACCTGAGGGACATAGAATGAAATAAAGTGTTGACCTCTGACCTGAGGGACACAGAATGAAATAGAGTGTTGACCTCTGACCTGAGGGACACAAGATGAAATGAATGTTTTTGGGTGTTGACCTCTGACCTGAAGGACACCGGATGAATTAAAGAACTGAGTGTTGACCTCTGACCTGAGGGACACATAATTTAAATATGGAAAAGTATAAGGGCCTTTGTTTTGAGGTGATAAATGTGTTGAATGAAAACTGTGCATTGGTCTCTGATTTGAGGTGATGTACTGAAATGAAATGAGTATGTGAAATGAATAAAAAGAAAAGGAAATGAATGTTGATTGGATGTTGAAATGAATAAGGAAAATGGATGTTGAACTGAATAATGGAAATGGATGTTGAAATGAATAATGAATATGGAAATGATGAAATGAGTATGGTGTGCAATATGTGAATATATGCTTATTTGCTAATTGTGTTTGACCTAGTGGGTTGTTATGTCTAGTTAGAAACTGCTTTCTATTTCATGTGCAATGCTCACTCCGTTACATTTTCAGGTACGGAGATTGAGTTGGCACAGCCCCCGGCCGAGCAGGAGTACTTTCCCTTACAGGGAGAGTAGGGTTATTATGGGATTTGAAGGATATTATGAACTTAAGCCTCTTACACTATTTTGATGTAAAATCTGTTATTCATATTTTAAGTGAGGCTTAGGATGTTTCATTTTGACAAAGTTATATGTTTTGGTTATGACACTCAAACTTAGTATTTTCCGCTATTACTCTGATATATTTGGAGCCCAAGGGGCCTTGATATGATTTAGAAATATAATCTGAAGCCCTGCTGGCTATTAGTTGTTTATTTGAAAATTGTTTATCACAGGTTAAATTTTGGATTAGTCCGAAAAACAAACCAAACTCCGTCCGTTTGACGGTTGATTTTAATGTAATAAAAATGAATTTTTTGAGTCCGTATTTTAATATAAGGGGAATTAAGGGTAATTAATTATAGGGTGTTACAGTTTTGCTAAGTTTTGGGCATTTTCTTGCATGTTTTTGCTTCATTTTAGTAGAGTCTTGGTATCTTGTGTCTGAATTCATGCATTTCTGTGTGTAAAGTTGCTTTTGTTAATTAGGAGGTGGTAACACTGTGATATAATTGTCCCTTTTGTGAGAATTTGAGCCTTAATTGTGGGTGGATTGCTATATATGCCACCTAATTTTCTTTCATGTGTGATTGCACTTTGGATTACTTGCACTCTAGAACTTGACTTGACTCTTGTTGATACTTGATATTCCCGTGCACATTTTGAAATGATTTAGGCATTGTTTTTCTTGAATAAGCCACTAGCCATATGAGCCTACCTTGAATAAATTTATCCTTTGATATCCCCTTTGAGCCTTTATATCCCTTTTCTTTGTTCTTTAGCTCATTACAAGCCTATGACTGAAAAACCATGATTGTCCTAACCTTAGGGAATGTTGGAGCTTTGGAATTGTTTTGGGAATGGGTATTAAGTAAGCGAGGGTGCTTTGTTCTTCATCTCTTGTGAGTTCTGGGTTTTTCCTCTATGGTTGGTGATGTAATTATGGCCTTATCTCATTATGCCATTTTTGTTGTTTCTTCTTTCCTTTCATTCATGAAGTTCTGCAATGCAAAAAAAAAGTGAAAAAAAATAATAATAATAGAATAAAAGGTTGATTGAGGCATAGAGGATTGGAATTTGAGGTTGTATTATGTTTATCATTTCATTCTGGGGTGGATTGTGATTATTTTTTTTACTTATTCCCCATTGCTCCTCTATTCCCTTGGGTTTTAGCTACATTTCCCATATTTTTATCCTACCTTGTCCTTGGCCCCATTACAACCCTGAAAAGACCTTTTGATCATTTTGTGCATGTGTGTTGATAGTTGATGTTAGAGGCTTGTCAAGCTTATGGTTGTGTTTGTTTTTCATGATGTGCCTTGAGTGTAAATACTGATTAACCTTAAACACTTGAGTGTAAACACTTTTGAGTGATCCTTGTGAGTTTCTATCATCTTCGTGACTACCCTCTTGATGTCATTGGTTTTCTTTGCATATTTGAAATAATTGGATGATGTTCATGGATGCCTTGATTCTTTGGTCCTTATTCTCTTCGTGTGCTCGATTTTGCCCATTTCTTTGCATTTCCTAGAATTCATTGTGAAGTATGTAATCTCTTAGGTTTGCATTCATTAGTTGTAGTAATCTTGTTGCATGATTCACTTTGGTGCATATTGATCTTCTCAGTCCTAATTCTTAGTTTTGCCCAGGAGTGCAAAAGGATAAGTGTGGGGGTGTTTGATGAGCATTTTATTTCCCATTATTCCTTGCATTATTTTACTCCTATTATTGATACTTGTTGCCCATTTGACATTGTTTAGCTTGATTTAGTGATTTAGAGTTTATTGGACTAATATTCTGAATATTGTTTAATTTGGGATTATTTAGCCTAATTAATTCTATTTCTATTTTCAGGTCATATTTGGCACAAGGGCTTTTTGGACATTTTGGGAGTGAAGATTTAATTTTGGATGAGAAGATATATGATGAAGTGAAGATTGTAATCTATCTTTAGGATTATTTGAGATTTAGTTTATATCTTTTAAGATTTAGATTTTATCTATAGGATATTTTTAGATTTAATTTAGAGATAAGCTTTCCTTAGGATTTGGGCCCATGATTTAGGCCCGTTTTGTGATTTAATTAGCCAATTTTGTGTAGACCTAGCAGGCACAATCTATAATTCACGTTTTTACATTCTCTCTCTTAGAGAAGGCTTAGTTTTGCTCTCCAAGCATGTGGTGGCTGCTAGGGTTTCTCTCTCTTCCCTTTCTACACGTTTTTGGTATTTTTCTTCATGGAAGGCTAAACTCTTATGTTAAATCCCTTTGGTAATGTATCACATACTCTTGAGGTTTTATTCTTAATGCTATTTCGTTTTTATTCACTGTTTTCATGCTTATTGATATGTTATGGTTCGCTTAGTTCCATTCTATAGAGATAATCCATGTGTATGAATGCTTAATTTATGCAACCTCGTAAAAACTCCATGCTTTGGCTTTTAATGCTTAATTAGAGGTTTGGGTTTTGGGGTGAGAATTGAATTTTCGCTTAGTATTTAGTTCTCACGAGTTGGACAGTGAAGAGGAAAGAAATTGATCTTTTGTGACCGATGATAGAGTTGTGAACGCGAGCCAAAGGGGTTTATCCGCTTTTCCTTATCTGTTACTTTGTTTTTATTTTAATTCTGTTTTGATCTTAGACTTCAACATTCAATACAAAACCCCCCTGTTTTCTATGCATACTATGTGTTCGACCTTTTGCTTGATAAGATATTCCTTGGGAGACGACCTAGGAGTCACTTCCTAGTACTATACTTAAACTGTTTTAATTTGTATCGGGTACGGCCTCGATCAGTTGCCGAGAGCTGGATCCAGCTATCTCTGACGTCCTTTCACTGTGATTGAGCAGGTTTGAAAGCTGTCCTTTCGCCTGCTCCGAAGTGACGCTTGCTTTTCCAGATCTGACACGTGTCAGAAATCGCACCTAACGAAGCGACGCCATTACTGCGACGTTGCTCGAGGTGCGTGATTCCAGCTATTATGCGCCACGTGTCCCGGTATGTGTGGCTGCATGCTGGATTGGGCCTCTTGAGCTAGGCCCATCTTTCGAAAACGAGGGGGAAAACGGTTTTCCTTCCCCCTCTTTCCCAAAATTGCTACTTTCTCTCTCATTCCCACAGTTACTCTCTCCCTCACCACTACACCACTACTACTCTCTCTCTCGCTCTACCGAAAACTGCTTCTCTCCTCCATACGAAAAAAAAAACTTTCCCTCTCTCTCCACAGAAAACTTCTTTCTCTAATCATCGAACTCTTTTCCTCTTCTTTGTCTTTCGCCATCTTCTTCTTCAGCAGCGAACCCATCATACCTTGCAAGTTTCCGGTTTCCTTCTCTCCTAATCTGCTTCAGGTACTACTGCTCTACTTGTTTCTTTTCCTTCGCTTCTATTTCCTCTTCTCTCTGGTTTTTGGTTCTTGTGGGGGTTAATGTTTTTCGGTTTTTATGTTTTCATGCCTCTGTTTCTATGGAAGTGGGGTGATTTTTTCTGGGTTTTGGGTTTGCCATTTTAGGGGATGAAATTAGTGACTTATGGTGTTTCTGGATTTGGGGCGTTTTAGGACTTGTTGGAGGGTTTTTAAATCATGTCTTTTGTTTTTATTTTTCAGAAGGTTTAAAGGAGTGGGTTGTGGTTCAGTATGAGTAGGGATTGGTTTAGGAAATGGGCTGGGGTAGTTTCCCTGTCATCAAGCAGTAGTGGTGAGGAGGATGGCTCTTCCTCCTCGTCCTGTTCCTCCGCGGAGGTAGACGAGGCGCTCCGTCGCCAAAGGGAGTATAGGCGAAAATATGAGAGACGGGTTCTGAAGGTTGATCCCGTTGAGATCATCTATCCTCGGGATTAGGAGGAGAAGAGAGAGTGGATACGGCAGTACGCCTGGGCCGAGTTTGTCGACGGTAGAGAGCGTGCCGATTTCGAGGAGATGGAGAGAGAGAATGTACGTCCATGGGGTTCCTGTGGTAGAGGGGAGGTGCTCACCCCTCGGAACAACTTCGAGGGGGTTTTCTGGGGGGTTATTTTTCATAACCCGTAAGACTAATGCCGAGCTCCCCTGTTCTTCCACAGGTACCATGCCTCCCAGAAAGTGCATAAGCCGACCTGAACTTTATCCTGCACCCTCCGACGCTGATCAATATCATTGGGTCGACATGGAGCCCAAAGGAGTTCGGTCCAGCTTAGACACCGAGGACAAGCTCACCGAATTGAAGAGAGTCGTGCTTCCTTGCTCGGGGGATGCTGCCGGGACCTCCTACCAAGTTCTCCCCTGCTCGGGGAACGACAGAATTTGCTCGCGGACCGACAACAATTCCTTCTTCTTCTATGCTGATCTCATCCATAACCTTGGCGTAAGTCTACCGTTTACCGACCTGGAGATGCGGGTTCTGAACGAGCTCGGATTGGCGCCTTCGCAGCTTCACCCCAATACTTGGTCGTTCTTATGAGCATTTCAAAAGTATTGCGGGGCCAAGGGGTTGGTGTGCACAGTTCGTCTTTTCCTATGGATGTACAACCCGTTCGTCAGCAATAAAGACAGGGTGATTGGTCGCCTTTGGGTGTCGGCTAAGGCCCGAGCTCACTGTGAATTGTTCGGCATGTTCTCCGAATCTTGGAAACATTTTAAACCATGGTTTTTTAAATACAAGTACGTGGACGCTGGTCGACCTTGGTTCCAGGACGAGACGGGTCCGAGGTTTCCTCTGGAGTGGACCCCCGAGTTCTTCAATCGTCATACCAGCACGCCGCAAAGGTGGTCAGGTGTAACCCTTGATGCCGACGAGGCCGTAACAGCCCATCATTTTCAGACCGAGTATCGTGCTCGGAAATTCTAGCTTGACGTTGGAGTTTTCATGAAGTGTCCTGACGATGAAGTCTTGACAAAAATTGGTAGTTACTTTTGCTCTTATACTTGTATGTTTTCTTTCAACTCTCTTATTAATTTTTCTTTATCTTTTGGTTTGCAGAAGGACATTGGTCGGACATGTCGTCCAAAGCGCTGAAGGCTGCACTAGATGCACGCAGGAGGAAGAGGTCCGAAAACCCCTCCAACGAAGCCGTGGCTGCCCCAGTCTCCACTGAGACGACCTCAACCGATTCTGCTCCTCTTCACGCAACTCCGCTTGTGGTGATCATAGCCCAACCTCCCCCTCAATCTCCGAGTCCGAGCACTGAGGTGGTTGTTGCTGCAAATACTCCACCTGCAGAAAGTTCGAGGCTGCCGACCTCGGTCGCCAAGCCTTCGATCAAAGACGCTCTCATAAAGATGTCGGGGGCAGAGTGGAAAAAGAAGGCTGAGGAGATGGCCTGTCAATTGAAGAGGGCTACCACCATGTTCACTGTGTTGGCCGAGGTTGCTGATGACGTGGCCGAAGGTGTGTCACCGGCCAAGAAAAAGGCTCGATCCGAGATGGTAGCTGAGGTGGCGGAGCTGAAGAATAGCAAAAATTCTGCCGAGCAAAGGTTGGCCGAGTTGGAAGAGAAGCACCGCCAACAGATGGAGGAGCTTCTGAAGAGTCATGAGGAGGCCCTGGCCCAGGTGAAAGCTGATGCTAAGGAAGCTGGTCGGCAAGAAGGGCTAGCTGAGGTGGAGAAGGTGAGGGGTTTGCTGAAGAGAAGAGCTGCTCAAGCTCTTAAGCACAAGATAGCGGCATCCGAGGCAGACTTCAACTTTGAGAAGGCGGGGAGCAAGATTTTTGCTGGTGTCGTAGAGCAGATTCTACACCTGAACCAAGGGCTTCGAATTCGGGTTGTTGGCGCCTCTGCTGGGTTCGGGGTGGAAAATGGGAAGATGGTAGACTATGATAAGGATGGGGCCGAGGTTGACCTCGACCAACCTGAGGAGAATCTTCCCAACCCCCTGGTGGAGAAAATGGATGAGGAGTTCAACCCGAGCTTGGTTGTCCTTTCCGATGTGGAAGATGAAGCAGCATAAGTCCCTTATGCTGGGCCGCTTGGATTTTGTATAACATGTCTTTGTGCTTTGCTACCTTTGTATAAAATTTTATTTTTATGCAAGTTTTTTCTAGCTTTAACTTGTTGCATGTTATTTTTATGCAAGATTTTATTTTCACTTGTTGCATACACATGGTGTCCGAGGTCAGAGTTATGCAAGATTTTTCTTGTTGCATGAACGCAAGCTTTATTTTACTAACTCGTTGCGTGTTTCGTTAGACCTCGGATCCGTACTGCGATCAGTTATGAAGTCACTAAAATAATGCAAGTGTTTTAGACTTGTTGCATTTTATTTAGATAACCAAGTAACAGTTTTTGAAAATACAAGTTCTTTACAAACTTGTTGTATTTAGATTTGATCGGACATGAAAAACGTGTGCTAAAAACACTGGTGTTTACGATCTAGTATAAATAACTCGGATAAGCTCGGACGACTCAGTGAGTGCAGTAATCTTATAAGTTTTCCTTTGAATAAAGGTACTCTATATAAGCGCATACGGTGGGGATCTCGGATCCACCCACCTTAGCCGAGGTGGGTGTCATCGTCCCCAATGTGAAAGAGGTTGCTGAGTGAAGCTATGTGGAAACATTTCACAGCAAGCTGTTCTTTATTGGGTGTCCCCTGTACACTGTGCATATGAGCCGATCTCCTTTACAAGACGTTGGCTGTGCATAGCGCCATGCAACATTTAGGTGGCTAGTGCTAAATGAGAAGCTAGTACGTACGTATATAAAACTGTGGCACTTGAGTATGGGCAAGTTTGTACTTTTTCATTAATCATAGAGGTGAGTACATTGCCTTTCATGGAAATAAAGTGAGTATATCACAATGGAGTAGAACATGAGTAGAACATGACTGGTAGATGTAAAAACATGAACAGAAACTAAAATGAAACTTAAACTTAAACTTTGGCTGAAGATGCTGGTGATTGCTGAGGTAAACCTAATTGGAATAGGTTCTCGGTGTTGCAGAGTTCTGGGAATTCGTGAGCTCGGTTCCCCAGAGTATGTTTCTGAGATGCCTCTGTTGGGGGCCTCTTGATCCCAAGTACATTTTCAGGAGGTCCTTTTCTCGGACTGGTAGTGCTCGGCCGAGGAGAACCGATGAGAGATGCCTAGGAAATTGTTGGCAGTACTGCGAAATGCAGATTTTTTGATCTTGAAATACCAGAGCTTGGGACTTTGGGGAGCTCGGCCTAAGGAGTGAATGGGGTACTTGCTTCGGCCCTTGTCCCGGATCCGTGTCGAGCGGAGGGCGGACTCACCAACAGTTGGACAAATGAAAAGATTCTCCCCCTGTGGAGGGCTGGAGAGAATCGGAAGAAAAGAGAGATTTTCCTTGAATGTATCTTTTACAGCTTTACCAAGGTCAGAAGAATCGATGGGAGCTGCCAACCCTTTCCCGTGAGGGGAAGACCTGAAAACATCTCGTTTGACCCGAAGGTCCGCCAATAGGACTCTCCCCTTAGTCAATGTCGGTTCAGTGAGCTCTTTCTGTTTCTTCTTTACTTCCCGTAGACTCGCGTTGTAGCAGAGTCGGGCTTTCACCTGGTCGGCTTTGATCGTGACGACCTTGTCGTCAGAGCCGACGAATTTCATTGCTAAGTGTACCGTTGAAACTATTGCCCCAAAAGCTTGCAGGCAGGTTCGTCCCAGTATCACATTGTATGGGGACTCAGAATCAACAACTAAAAACTTGATGATCTCTGTTCGGGCCGAAGGTTGCTTGCGTAAGGTTACCGGGAGGTGAATGGCTCCCAGGGGGCGAATTACCTCCCCTGTGAAGCTGATGAGATTACCTTAAAATTGCACGAGGTCGGCTGACCTCAGTTTCAGCGCTTGAAATGTATGAAGAAAAAGAATGTCGACCGAGCTTCCTTGGTCGATGAAAACTCGGGCGACTTCGAAATTGCCGATCAACGCCGTTATCACCATTGGATCATTGTGATCTGGGATGACGTCTTCCATGTCTTGGTCAGAAAAAATGATAGGAATGTTCCTAGATGGTTTTTTACCAACGGGTTTGTTGTGAACAACGATAACTTTGTTGACGTACCTTTTCCTTTCTGCCCTCTTTTCTCCGCCACCGGCAAAACCTCCCGAGATAGTTTAAACTCGGAAGTTTTCCGGTGACTTGTCCAGATCTTGTACCACGACCATGTTTACTCGCTGTGGTTCTTCTTCTTTCTTTTCTGGGGACGGGTCAGCTTTGGCTTTTCCTTTATCGTTGTCTGGGCTGCGAGACCTTCTTCGGCCTCGTCTTTCCACCGCTTCACGCACATACTACTGCAATTTACCCCTTCTCCCCATATCCTCAATAACATCCCGGAGCCAGGTGCACTGATCAGTATGGTGGCCGTACCCGTCGTGGAAGTTGCAGTATTTAGATTTGTCCGTGATATTGTTTTGATTTTTGAGAAAAGGGGGCCGAGGTACGCTCCTGAGTTCGGTCTGCATGGTCTCTCTCTAGACTTGAGACCTCAGGACCGTCAGGGGGGTGTAAGAATCATACTTAGTGATGTACGGACGTCGGCGGTCATCTTGTTGGCCGACGTGAGAGCGACCTCGGTCTCCCTGGTTTGCTTTTCCTCCTCTCTCATCCCTGTTGCCGCGAGGACGACCTCGGGGGAGGGTACTTTGCGAAGCGGCTTGAGCGTTTTCCATCCTACTTGACTGTCCGTTGTTGAATTCTTCGAGGTTGATGTATTTGTTAGATCTCTGCCTCAGCTTGGCCATATCTCTCGGCGGCTTCCCGATCAAAGAGTCTTTGAATCCTCCCTCGGCCAGGCCTTGGGTGAGGAGAAGGACGGCCACCATGGGAGATAGATTGGGGACTGAGCTGGATTCGCTGTGAAACCTGTGCAGGTATGCACGTAAGGATTCCTCTGGTTTTTGCGTCACTTTTGCTAGCGTGTGGTCCGATCTGGGTTGCATACAGCTAGCAGTGTACCTGTTAAGAAAGACTCGCTTCATTTCTGCCCAGTTGTTGACAAAATTCTTGGGTAGTGTTGAGTACCACCGGAGGACTGGGGCCTGGAGGGTCAAAGTGAAAGCTCGACACTTGAGCCGATCTCCTCCACCATGAAAGTTCACAGCTCCCTCATAAGAAAGGACATGCTCCTGAGGGTCTGTGAGGCCATTGTATCTGGGAATGTTGCTGGGTCCGAGGTACCCAGGTGGTGGTTCATAAGCCATGACGGCTGGTGTAAAAGGATGCCCAGGGTGGGAATCATCCGAATCAGGTTATTGCTGGTCAGGGGGTGGTGTAAGTTGTGTGATGGTTGTGTGTGGTGTTGCAAAGGTTTGTGGAGTTAGCGGAGGTTGTGGGGGTGAAGGAGGAGGTGGAGGGGGGAATTCATTTGGGGCTGGAGCATGAACAACAGCTCGTTCAGCCAAACGCTGCATAGTAACTTGTTGGAGATCTGCGATAGCTTTACCTTGTTGTTCTACAATTCTCATTTGCTGTCTCATAAAGGATAAAAGTTCTGCATCTCGAGAGAGCGTAGATTGTTGTGAGTGGGAACGGTGTGTTGTGCTGACAGAGTGGGCATGTTCGCCGCGGTGGCGGTGCTGTTCAGCGTTGGTTTCTCCGAGCTCGGAGCGTAGTTGCACGCGCCGACCTCCTCCTAGGTGATGTGTAGGATTTGTAGTGTCTCCGGTGTGGACGGTGTAAGGTCCACTGTGGGTGTGGGTGAACTCTGGTGGTGGCGGGGGAGGTGGAGGTGGCAGTGGGGGTGGGGGTGGAGGAGGAGGTGGAGGTGGTGGTGAGGGCCTTGCTTCCTTGTTGGCTTCATGGTGCAAGCGTAGGTCCTCAGTTGACGGCACCCTCCTTGGGCGCCCCCTCCTCCTCCTCTGAACTAGTTGTGTCTCAGACATGGTAGAGTTTCTGGGAATGAAGTTTCTCTTTCCCCACAGACGGTGCCAATGTGATGTCCTAGACGGTGAGGTCCTCCAAGGTTAGGGAAGAAGACCTTCAAAGGAGCCTCTGTCTAGGGTTTCTGTGTGATGTTTGGTGGGAGTCCTCAAGTGGCTAAGGAAGAAAGCCAAGAAGCAACCCTAATCACTAGTGTGAGAGGGTGATAATTAGGGTTAGAGGACGTACCTGAGCCCCATGTAGTACGGAGCTACTTATAGGGGGGGACTGGTTGCCCTAATGGGCTTGCTTGAGGCCCAAGTTGGGCCAGCCTGTAATGAGATATGAGTGGATGAGCTATCCTTGTGGATAAGGTGAGACACGTCATCCTGTCCTTGGTATCGGACTCTGAGGGAGGTGTCGGACTCTAGGAGGTGTCGGACTCTGGGTGGTGTCGGACAAGGAGGTCGGTCCTTGGTGGGGGGATGAGGTCGGCCCCTGCCTTATGTCTGTTCAGTCGTTGAGCTTTGAGCTCGGCCAAGCATATAGGGGGCTTCCAGAAGGGTTCTTAGTGGGGGCTTCGTGGAGCTCGGCTAGGCCGAGTCCATCACACAAAGAGAAATCATCCTTTTATAAAATCACAAATCATCAAATCATTCCAACTTAATAAAATCATTCATTTCTCATCCATAAAACACTTCGTTTATAAAATTTTGTAAAAATCGTCACCTTAAATCTCATTCACGTAAAATATCCCTTTGAAAATCCTTTAGAAAACAAAACCTCAAGATTCCTTTTGATGAAATTCGTTTACGCACGTGTGGGAAAAATGCGAGGTGTTACAAAGAAAAATCATATTATCTCATAAGGCTCAAAATGGGCAACTAAGGGAAAACAAATCCAACAAAAATATATGAACGCTACAAAAACACCATCCTAAATGCCTTAATCATTTTCATGCATGTAATTAATTATCAATCTCAAAATGGTCACCCGTCAAGTTCTAGAACACAAAACTAAAGTGAACACACTCATGAAAGAAATAGGGGTCTCAAATCAAAATATTTCAAATTATTCACATACACCATCAAATAGGCTCAAAATCCCACTAAGCTAAAGTCAGTTCATTAATTTCAAGTTCTGAAAAACTTTGTCAAAATAACCAAATTTCAAAAATATTTACAGCTCAACAAATAAATAACATGAACCAATGAGTCTAATCCTACACTAAGTATATACACCTATCATTAGAAAAATAATCCTAAATCTAGAATAATTACAAAACATATACCTAAGACACAAACCAACACCAAAAATGGGAAAATAATTCAGATATGAAAATTTTTTATTTTGTCCACTCCCCCAAACATAAAGGTTGACTTGTCCTCAAGCAAACTAAATTAAACTTACCTAACTACAAAATAAAAAATTACATGAAATAAATTTGAAATACTTACTACGACATCCACAAAAATGCTCATCACTAACAAACGTGATAGATATTCCCCCAAACATAATACCTGCAAGTGTTAGAACCTACTGCCAAAAATAGCACCTCTAATGGGAAAATATATCAAATCACACCTGTCACACAGAATAGAACTAGATGCTCATAAATAAATAGTCATGTAATAAAACTAAAAACAAATCCTAGAAAGCAATACATGTTTTTGTAATAGCAACAATACAAGTCCGAATAGGGGAAGAGATACAAAATATATCAATAAAATCAAAATCCCCTAAATTACTCCTCATCCTCCTCAGGAGATGCATCCAGCAAACTCTGATCCTTATCCGTGTATGGTGGTACATCATAGGGCATACCCTGCGCTGCTCCGATACTGCTCAGAAATGAGTCTCTAGCCTGGTTCTTATGCATCTCTCTGCGCTGGAGCTCAGCTGCTCTGCTCTGCCTCTGAAGCAAACGCTGTAACATCCCAATGATCTTCCCATCATCACATCCCCCCTGCTGTGCTGGCTGGCTGGAAGAACCTGCCTCATCCTGAGGCTGCTGAACTGGGATCTGGCTCTGTGACTGGGGTGGACCGGTCCTAGCTACCTCTATAGATCTACCAATAAATATATCCCATGTAGCTCTGGTCATCTTCGGGGTCCTCCTAAGATCCCGCACATCCCCACGAAAATCAACACCGGCTGCAGCACACAGTCGGGTGATCACCCAAGGAAAGCCCACATACCCTGCCTCTTTTCTAGCAAAATGATGCATCCTATCAGAAATAATAGATCCAGCATCTACTACGATACCACGACGAAGGGCATAAATTAGTCTACTATCCCAGGCTGTACCTCAGTGTCGTGTGAATGTGGGTCCAAATTATGCATAATGAATCTGACCCAGAATCTGGCCGCTCCCCTCAAGTTCTTCTGGTAAACATGCTTGACTACTCCAGATGTAGTCAAGTTCCAATCCTTGTCTACCAGAAACAAAGGATCATTCACCATGTGCAGCGGGTACTCCTCCTCATTATCAAAACTCGCCACAGTAAACATAGCAGGAGACGCCTCCAAGGGGTAAGACGGAAGTCCCATGACACGAGCAATAGTGTCAGAATCATAAGGAACCTCAACTCCTCGGACATACGAAATCCTCCTATGAGTACCATCCAACTCGTACCTCTGCGCCCTCCACCAGGCGTTAGCATAAAATTCCCAGACCAGGAATTTGCTAAACACCTCATCGGGCTCCCTAATCCAACTCAACCACCTGTTAAGCCCCTCACTCTCATATAACATACTCGTCTCTGGGGTTATACCCCTCTTCACCATCTTTCCCTCATAATAGTTATGGACCCTCGAATGCTCGAAGGTGCGTGATTCCAGCTATTATGCGCCAGTGTCCCGGTATGTGTGGCTGCATGCTGGATTAGGCCTCTTGATCTAGGCCCATCTTTCGAAAACGAGGGGGAAAACGGTTTTCCTTCCCCCTCTTTCCCAAAATTGCTACTTTCTCTCTCATTCCCACAGTTACTCTCTCCCTCACCACTACACCACTACTGCCCTCTCTCTCGCTCTACCGAAAACTGCTTCTCTCCTCCATACGAAAAAAAAACCATTCCCTCTCTCTCCACAGAAAACTTCTTTCTCTAATCATCGAACTTTTTTCCTCTTCTTTGTCTTTCGCCTTCTTCTTCTTCAGCAGCGAACCCATCATACCTTGAAAGTTTTCGGTTTCCTTCTCTCCTAATCTGCTTCAGGTACTACTGCTCTACTTGTTTCTTTTCCTTCGCTTCTATTTCCTCTTCTCTCTGGTTTTTGGTTCTTGTGGGGGTTAATGTTTTTCGGTTTTTATGTTTTCATGCCTCTGTTTATATGGAAGTGGGGTGATTTTTTCTGGGTTTTAGGTTTGCCATTTTTGGGGATGAAATTAGTGACTTATGGTGTTTCTGGATTTGGGGCGTTTTAGGACTTGTTGGAGGGTTTTTAATTCATGTCTTTTGTTTTTATTTTTCAGAAGGTTTAAAGGAGTGGGTTGTTGTTCAGTATGAGTAGGGATTGGTTTAGGAAATGGGCTGGGGTAGTTTCCCTGTCATCAAGCAGTAGTGGTGAGGAGGATGGCTCTTCCTCCTCGTCCTGTTCCTCCGCGGAGGTAGACGAGGCGCTCCGTCGCCAAAGGGAAAATAGGCGAAAATATGAGAGACGAGTTCTGAAGGTTGATCCCGTTGAGGTCATCTATCCTCGGGATTGGGAGGAAAAGAGAGAGTGGATACGACAGTACGCCTGGGCCGAGTTTGTCGACGGTAGAGAGCGTGCCGATTTCGAGGAGATGGAGAGAGAGATAATGTACGTCCGGGGGGTTCCTGTGGTAGAGGGGAGGTGCTCACCCGTCGGAACAACTTCGAGGGGGTTTTCTGGGGGGTTATTTTTCATAACCCGTAAGACTAATGCCGAGCTCCCCTGTTCTTCCACAGGTACCATGCCTCCCAGAAAGTGCATAAGCCGACCTGAACTTTATCCTGCACCCTCCGACGCTAATCAATATCAATGGGTCGACGTGGAGCCCAAAGGAGTTCTGTCCAGCTTAGACACCGAGGACAAGCTCGCCGAATTGAAGAGTGTCGTGCTTCCTTGCTCGGGGGATGCTGCCGGGACCTCCTACCAAGTTCTCCCCTGCTCGGGGAACGATAGAATTTGTTCGCGGACCGACAACAATTCCTTCTTCTTCTATGCTGATCTCATCCATAACCTTGGCGTATGTCTGCCGTTTACCAACCTGGAGATGCGGGTTCTGAACGAGCTCGGATTGGCGCCTTCGTAGCTTCACCCCAATACTTGGTCGTTCTTACGAGCATTTCAAAAGTATTGCGGGGCCAAGGGGTTGGTGTGCACAGTTCGTCTTTTCCTATGGATGTACAACCCATTCGTCAGAAATAAAGACAGGGTGACTGGTCGCCTTTAGGTGTCGGCTAAGGCCCGAGCTCACTGTGGATTGTTCGGCATGTTCTCCGAATCTTGGAAACATTTTAAACCAAGGTTTTTTAAATACAAGTACATGGGCGCTGGTCGACCTTGATTCCAGGACGAGACGGGTCCGAGGTTTCCTCTGGAGTGGACCCCCGAGTTCTTCAATCGTCATACCAGCACGCCGCAAAGGTGGTCAGGTGTAACCCTTGATGCCGACGAGGCCGTAACAGCCCATCATTTTCAGACAGAGTATCGTGCTCGGAAATTCCAGCTTGACGTTGGAGTTTTCATGAAGTGTCCTGACGATGAAGTCTTGACAAAAATTGGTAGTTACTTTTGCTCTTATACTTGTATGTTTTCTTTCAACTCTCTTATTAAATTTTCTTTATCTTTTGGTTGCAGAAGGACATTGGTCGGACATGTCGTCCAAAGCGCTGAAGGCTGCACTAGATGCACGCAGAAGGAAGAGGTCCGAAAACCCCTCCAACGAAGTCGTGGCTGCCGCAGTCTCCACTGAGACGACCTCAACCGATTCTGCTCCTCTTCACCCAACTCCGCTTGTGGTGATCATAGCCCAACCTCCCCCTCAATCTCCGAGTCCGAGCACTGAGGTGGTTGTTGCTGCAAATACTCCACCTCCAGAAAGTTCGAGGCTGCCGACCTCGGTCGCCAAGCCTTCGGTCAAAGATGCTCTCATAAAGATGTCGGGGGCAGAGTGGAAAAGGAAGGCTGAGGAGATGGCCTGTCAACTGAAGAGGGCTACCACCATGTTCACTGTGTTGGCCGAGGTTACTGACGACGTGGCCGAAGGTGTGTCACCGCCCAAGAAAAAGGCTCGATCCGAGATGGTAGCTGAGGTGGCGGAGCTGAAGAATAGCAAAAATTCTGCCGAGCAAAGGTTGGCTGAGTTGGAAGAGAAGCACCGCCAACAGATGGAGGAGCTTCTGAAGAGTCATGAGGAGGCCCTGGCCAAGGTGAAAGCTGATGTTAAGGAAGCTGGTCGGCAAGAAGGGCTAGCCGAGGTGGAGAAGGTGAGGGGTTTATTAAAGAGAAGAGCTGCTCAAGCTCTTAAGCACAAGATAGCGGCATCCGAGGCAGACTTCAACTTTGAGAAGGCGGGAAGCAAGATTTTTGCTGGTGCCGTAGAGAAGATTCTACACCTAAACCAAGGGCTCCGAATTCGGGTTGTTGGCGCCTCTGCTGGGTTCGGGGTGGAAAATGGGAAGATGGTAGACTATGATAAGGATGGGGCCGAGGTTGACCTCGACCAACCTGAGGAGAATCTTCCCAACCCCCTGGTGGAGAAAATGGATGAGGATTTCAATCCGAGCTTGGTTGTCCTTTCCGATGTGGAAGATGAAGCAGCATAAGTCCCTTATGCTGGGCCGCTTGGATTTTGTATAACATGTCTTTGTGCTTTGCTACCTTTGTATAACATTTTATTTTTATGCAAGTTTTTCTAGCTTTAACTTGTTGCATGTTATTTTGATGCAAGTTTTTATTTTCACTTGTTGCATACACATGGTGTCCGAGGTCAGAGTTATGCAAGATTTTTCTTGTTTCATGAACGCGAGCTTTATTTTACTAACTCGTTGCGTGTTTATTCGTTAGACCTCGGATCCGTACTGCGATCAGTTATGAAGTCACCAAAATAATGCAAGTGTTTTAGACTTGTTGCATTTTATTTAGATAACCAAGTAACAGTTTTTGAAAATACAAGTTCTTTACAAACTTGTTGTATTTAGATTTGATCGGACCTGAAAAACGTGTGCTAAAAACACTGGTGTTTACGATCTAGTATAAATAACTCGGATAAGCTCGGACGACTCAGTGCGTGCAGTAATCTTATAAGTTTTCCTTTGAATAAAGGTGCTGTATATAAGCGCATACGATGGGGATCTCGGATCCACCCACCTTAGCCGAGGTGGGTGTCATCGTCCCCGATGTGAAAGAGGTTGCTGAGTGAAGCTCTGTCGAAACATTTCACAGCAAGCTGTTCTTTATCGGGTGTCCCTTGTACACTGTGCATATGAGCCGATCTCCTTTACAAGACATTGGCTGTGCATAGCGCCATGCAACATTTAGGTGGCTAGTGCTAAATGAGAAGCTAGTACGTACGTATATAAAACTGTGGCACTTGAGTATGGGCAAGTTTGTACTTTTTCATTAATCATAGAGGTGAGTACATTGCCTTTCATGGAAATAAAGTGAGTATATCACAATGGAGTAGAACATGAGTAGAACATGACTAGTAGATGTAAAAACATGAACAGAAACTAAAATGAAACTTAAACTTAAACTTTGGCTGAAGATGCTGGTGATTGCTGAGGTAAACATAATTGGAATAGGTTCTCAGTGTTGCAGAGTTCTGGGAATTCGTGAGCTCGGTTCCCCAGAGTATGTTTCTGAGACGCCTCTGTTGGGGCCCTCTTGATCCCAAGTACATTTTCAGGAGTTCCTTTTCTCGGCCTGGTAGTGCTCGGCCGAGGAGAACCGATGAGAGATGCCTAGGAAATTGTTGGCAGTACTGCGAAATGCAGATTTTTTGATCTTGAAATACCAGAGCTTGGGACTTTGGGGAGCTCGGCCTAAGGAGTGAATGGGGTACTTGCTTCGGCCCTCGTCCCGGATCCGTGTCGAGCGGAGGGCGGACTCACCAACAGTTGGACAAATGAAAAGATTCTTCCCCTGTGGAGGGATGGAGAGAATCGGAAGAAAAGAGAGATTTTCCTTGAATGTATCTTTTACAGCTTTACCAAGGTCAGAAGAATCGATGGGAGCTGCCAACCCTTTCCCGTGAGGGGAAGACCTGAAAACATCTCGTTTGACCCAAAGGTCGGCCAATAGGACTCTCCCCTTAGTCAATGTCGGGTCAGTGAGCTCTTTCTGTTTCTTCTTTACTTCCCGTAGACTCGCGTTGTAGCAGAGTCGGGCTTTCACCTGGTCGGCTTTGATCGTGACGACCTTGTCGTCAGAGTCGACGAATTTCATTGCTAAGTGTACTGTTGAAACTACTGCCCCAAAAGCTTGCAGGCAGGTTCGTCCCAATATCACATTGTATGGGGACTCAGAATCAACAACTAAAAACTTGATGATCTCCGTTCGGGCCGAAGGTTGCTTGCGTAAGGTTACCGGGAGGTGAATGTGTAACAGCCCGATTTTCGTAAACCAAAAATATTTACTTTTACTTGTTAAAGTTGCAAAAATTGAGGCCAGATTTTTTTTTAAAACATTGTCGGAGTGTCTGACAACATCATTGAAAAGTCCTTTATGTTCTTCAACACACTTTTCTTAAAACCGAGTTGTTACTGAAGTGTTTCTTTTCATAAAACATTCGTTTTTATAAAAAAACTTGATTCAAAAACATCATGACAGTTCTTATAAACTTTATATAGGTCAACCTTGCAAAAAGATGTACTCCCAAGTCAAATTAAAAACTTAGCTCCATTACATAAATGGTTCATGGCTCGGTAATCCTTGACTCAAAACACAAACAATAGACTTAACTAAGAACACTACACCTAACTCTTCCAGTCGTGCACCCCCAGGTGAAGCCTCCCTTTCCTTCTCGCATGCTTTCTTCATTCTCGAAAGTGAAGTCCCTTCCGTTGCCAGCTCCCTGTTGTCGTTAGGCTTTTGTTCTCGTTCCTCTAGGGTGATGAACTCCTTATGACGCTCCATCTGCTCGTTACGATATCAGCAGCACCAATAGAACAACGAACAGGAGAGAGTAAGCGATCCGAACGACGAATCGTCGACGGCGTGGGATTACAATAGGCAAGATAGAAGGACCATACAATATACAATGCAACACACAAGCAAACAACAATCAAGTGTATTATCATCGACATTATCATTATTGTCTTTACTTGTTATCATCTTTGTTCTCATTCTTCCTTTCTGTTCTTTTTCCTTTTCACAACCATATTTCTCTAGTCATGCAGTCTTATCAATTCACAACCTTTAGCTATTGGGGAAAATTAAGGTATCATCAAGATATTCGTGTCGTTTTCGGCTATCTCTCACGTCTACATCTCCTCGGTCATCCACCCAACCTAGTCGGAAGCAAACAGGAGTACAGGACCTTTACCATGCGGGCGCGACAGCTGTCACAACACATAATGGTCCCTGACCAAGAGGCCCAGCCTCAATAATATCAATTCATAATAATCATGGCACACTGCCTCGCAGTGGCAAACACAATGCCCCGTTCCAGTCCCTCTCACTGTTCTCGATTTGCAATCTAGGGGGCGACAGTATGTTTCTAGTGGGCCCGCAGAACATACGACGGCATTAGACCCAGTCCCCACCGTGTTAGTGCACCACTTATGGAGTTCGTTCTGCCCAGAAACATACTCTAGACTTCTTGATGTTTCACCGTCATCATCCTCCCCTAATGCAATCTCGTCCTAAGTATCCGTAGATACCTATCGTTTCTTCCTCTCCACTACTTCGCACTCTCATACCTCACCGCGTATGTCTTTTAAAGTCTTTTATCTTTTTAATCAACCTAAGGTCGGCCCATCCTTCGTGCATCCCTTCAATGAGTCCCGACCACTAACTTTACGCAATCTTTCTCTCATCAAATCTCACATAGCACAGAGCTGGGATCACATCAATAAACTCAAATTTCTTTTCTCAATCTTTCTCAACATTCTTCATTCCCTACATCCGTCTCATTTCCAACTCTTTTCTCAAACAATAATTTCGAAAACTATCTCAAGACAACATTTTATAAGCTTTCACAAAATATCCAACTCTTTCATAAAATCTCTCCTCGTAAATTTTCTCAAAATCAACTTTCATAATTTCCTTAAAGTCTCTTTTCACAAACTCCCTCAACATCTTATTTTCAAAACTTTCTTTAAAAAAAAGAAATCGGGTTGTCACAAGGTTTCTAAAAATCCACTTTCCAGGCTTTTCACAAAATTACTTCAAAAACTTTTCTAAACATACTTTTATACTCTTTCTCAAAACCTCTTTTCAAAAACCTTTTCAAAAACATTTTTCTTCATAAACTCCTTCAAAATCTCCTTTAGAAAACCTTTTCCAAAAACTGCTTTTCCAAAACCTTTTCCAAAACTCACAACTTCGCTGAGCGCTAATGGAGGAGTAAGCTCAACTCAACACTAGTCCCGGACTAAAACCAAAAACAAAACAAAGGAGCCCAGCTCCGCTCAACCACACCTCATTCCATAATCAACGTTGCCTTCCCCAGCTCTGGCTCGTTCTCAACATTATCCTTCCCCAATCTCAACTCTTTCTTTCTTATTGTATCCTCACTTCCAATCGTATTACTTTCTTAACTTATTCCTTTCGTTTTCATTTCTTATTCAGGACGTAACAGACGTCCATCAATGGTTTACTCATCATAATTAACAACAATAAGCATTATCAAATATAATTAAATAAAAACATACTATCACACACAACATCACACCATAACAGTGTGGTTTTCGTCGCCTTCGTATAAGTGGCCACACAGGGCAAACAATTGCCACTTATACTACTGACTCCAACCACGTATTCCCGATCTTTGAGATGATACGGGACGTCCTACTAAATCACCTAAACACCAGAGTGTCTTAGGATAGCTTCTCTCTCACCTGAGGTCCAGCAAATTAATGCGTACCGTTTCTTCGGTTCCTTCGGCTGTCAGCTGCCCCAATCCCTCGTCTTTAAGATTTCCTCGTACTAAATAAAATACATTTACGTCATTATCTGATATTAAGAAAATATTTTCTTAACTCATTTCACATTTTGTTCCTTGTTGGGAAATTAAAACATGATGATCTTCTCAAAAGCACTCCCATATTTTCTACTGTTTTTAAATTCTTTAAAAATTTCTTGAAAACATTTTAGAAAACAAGTTGAATCGTTTGATTCGGTTGCTGGTCTATCTGGGACAGCACCTAGAACATGTTTGAAAAACACCGAAAAATGCACCGGTTTCAATCCGGGTTTTCCTGAGATCAATTACCTTATAAAAACCAAGCTTGGAGTCTCATGAACTCATTTTAAAATCAGGAAAACAAATCTAATTAAACTTGGACAGCAAAGAGATGTTTTATAAAAATCACTTAATAACAATCCGAAAACGTCGTAAAAACTCTTTTTGTTTCAAATACTTTTTGTTCCATATTAATTCTTTAAAAACTCAAGTTTTTGTTATAAAGCAAGTCACAAACACAATCTCACAAACTCAATCCAATTAAATTATAAAACTAAGCATACACACGGTCAACAACATACTTGATCACACTTAATCAATCATTTTCTTCAACTACAGAACAAACATTCATTCTTGAAGTAAATATTTCACGAATCAAACACTCCATTAAATTATTCAACACATAATTCATTCCAAAAACATTTTATTTTGATAAAACAACAACACTTAGGCACATCCAAGCTCCCCAAACCAAATACATACATATGATTTCATTTAAACACCAAAACTCTTTCTTAAACCTAATCATCCTACACAAACCGAAACCATACATCAATTCAAACAAAATTCATTTATCATCAAACACACACAAAAATTCATGCAATTATTTTCTTCCTTCTTAACAAAACCCATGAGCTACAACTTGGGAAAATAATCAAATTTTAATTTATTTTCTTATCAAAACAAGGACGTGCAAGAACATGAAACATTCATCAAGTTTTCACAGAATGAAAACATGGATCAAGCCCGAGCACAACATGCACAAACTCAACACTTGGATTAAATCATGATCATACAAGGAAAATTGTTTTGAAGCTTGTTTCCCTAATTTCTTCTAAAAACCCGAGGCATGCAACAAAGGACATATACTCTTTTCATTTAAATTTTAACATGCAAGCACCATAGATTACACAAACACTTTCAATTCATTTTTCAAAGAAACATAAAATAACTTTTTAAAGCTCAATACCAACATGCATGTATTTACATCATATAGATCAAGTCATAGAATTGAACATAAGTAAAATGCAAAATTGTCTTCAGTGAGAAAAGAACCAAAACCGAGACATGCTTAGAGAAATCATCAAAGCTTTTGTTTTAAGATTTACATGCAAAGCTCATAATCAAAACAAAAATGAGAGATCAAAACACGAATTGGAGACAAAATCAAGATCAAAGCCCAAAACCAAAGATCATGTTAAAAACCAAAGATCAAGACACCAATTAAGACATGCAAAGGTTCAAGATTATAAAAATCATCATCAACTAACATGCAAGACCAAAATCTCAAAAACAAGTTTAGATCAAACATTCATTCATCAAATAAACACTTGAACATTTCATACTTCACGGCTTCAAACATAAAAATCAAACATGCAAAGAGATCGACTTCAAACTCACAAAGATCATGAACAAAACCTTGGATCTAAGAGATCTAATTTGAAAAAGAACATAAGGATCCATCATGAAACATCAAGATTTATCAAGAAAAGCACTAACCGAATTATAGAGAGTTCATCAATTAGTTATTACAAATTTATTTAGTTCTTCAAAAATCAAGATCAAGGTAAAACATCACATGCATCTTAGATCACACCATAAAATAGTCATGTAAAAGAAGAAAAGGAAAAATTATAAGAGTACAAACAAAACTAATCCTAATACTTCTAGGTCTTCGGTTTATACCTAGAAGAAAAGGTCTTCTAAGCACTTGGATCTTCAAAGAATTCCTAGGTTTAGGGTTGATCTCCTTTCCTTCTCCTAGAGTTGCTTCGGCCTCCTCTCTCTTAGGGTCAATGGTTGGTTTTCTCCTCACCCTTTGAAGAAGAAAGTGATTGAAGGAAGAAATCAAGGTGTTTGGGTTGGGAGGTTTGGGTTTTTCAATCTCATTTTCTCTTCTCTTCTCTCAGCCTAACTCTCTTTCTAAAGTCTCAAGAGCTTTTGTGTTGCTCTTGGACTAAAGGTGTTTATGTTGATGTGAGAATGTGAAGGAAATGAATGAAAGAAGTGAGAAAGTGAATCAACTAGCCTAACACACCCACATATACACGGTTCTATATGCAAAGGCAAGGGAATAGAAATTTTCCTTTTCTACCCTCGGTTAAAGGTGCTAACTTAAGGGCAAGTTGGTCCACTCCAAATGTTGCATGCGGGTCTCTTTCTCGTGGGGGACAAGGAGGGAAGAAAAGTCTCCCTTAGGCTTCATTAGTCATCACTGTAGGTTTCCTCTTGTTTGCCACTTAAATTTCTATTTTCTTAATGTTTAAGGTGGTGTATCCTACTTGGTTCCTTTCATGGCCAAACAACATGCACACACATGCACACCCATACACACAATTTATTTTCATGTCCACACATAGCATGGATTCATGGGATAAGGCATACATTTTGATACATGTATAAACATGCAGACAAAATCAACACTTGTAAGGTATCATGTTCACACGGCACACACATGTTATACATATAGATACATACATTCATGCATTACACATCACTCATACATACACATTCACATACATCATATTCTTTTCCATAATTAAGTCCTCATATACTCCTAGGCATACTTATACATGCCAAAACCGTATATGCACACACACACACTTACGAAATAATTTTTGTTCATCATATAATGACTCACACAAATATTACAAACATTTTTATAAGAACATCAAGCATATAAACTTTTGAAACTAAACTTCTAAATCTTGAACACTATTTCAGAAAATCACTTTCTTAAAATCACTCATTAGCTTGAAAACGTGGATTTAAGAAAATTATTTAAGAAAATACTCTTTTCAAACACTTTTCTCAAAAATAATTTCTTTAGTATTTTAAATTAATACGAGGAATTTACGGGGTGTTACATTCTCCCCAACTTAAAGATCTCTCGTCCCCGAGAAATTCGTTGTGGATTGGGCAGCAGGGCACCAATTCTCACGTTACCGTGACTCTCATAAGAATATTCTCGTTCATCTTTCGCAGTCGTATTCCCTTTTGCGGGTATGATCCCTCGTGCAGTGCTCCTCATTGGTTGTTCTTAGAGGAAGAAGTCACACTCGTACCACCGCTTGCGTGTCGAATCGGGTTAAGTCCAACGAACTAACCGAAGAAGATATCGCTCCCGTAGCGGATTGTCGTCACAGAAAGTCCAACCATAGGTACGGACTTAGGAGAAAATCAAACAAACAAAATTTCATACATCTCCCAAAAGCATAGGGTTTAGCCTAAAACCCTTAGATCTTCTCTATTTTCTACAACTTAGGTCCTAACTAACTCACAACAGTCACTCCTTCCTTCAGTCCTCCTTCTAATTCTAAGGCTTTCGTCCATCATTTTCCTAGCTTAAGGGGGCTCTATCACAACCTGGGTGTATTGGCTTCCTTAAACAACCTCACCTTCCTCCTTAGATTCTTCCTAAACATTAATCAAGCTTATCACCTCTACTGTCTAAACCTCTACTTATGGCTTGTGGCACTTCTAATCCTCAAGTTTTTTCTCAAAATTTCCTCTAACAACTGATGACATACTCCGCTTTCTTCCTTGTAACTCCCCAACTTTGGTCAAACTTATAACTAAGTTCACTGTGACCTTGTACCCTTTCTTGGTTTCAACTATTTGTCCTTCCTTAATCGTTCGAGCCTAAGCAATCTAGGTAACTATGGTACTTCTAATCTCGCTCTTTGGACCAAGGAATCTTAAATAGGTTAGATGAGGCTACGGGTGGATAATAGAGCTCATGAAGAAAAAGTTCGGATTTTAGCAATGCTAACTGTGTTGTTGAAGCAATTCAACAAACACGGGATTTCAGAAATAACATCCTATGTCCTTAAAGATACCAACTATTCTTTGAGCAAGGGTATGTCTAGGTCAACAGACTGGATTCGTCAAACACTGAAGAAATACCAAAGGTTAAAGGGTCTCAACCTACTCACTTTCTATGTTCCTCAATCTACAAGAGGAAAAGGTTCCTTAAACTAATTCGACCGACACTAGGCCACAAACAAAGTCTTACCTCCTAGAAAAGACGAGAACCTAAACATATGCTCCTATCCCTACACTAGCAAACACACAGAGTCACACAAACAAAGCATGTAAGCCCATGCTCAAGGCCACTAAGGATTACCATTGCTCTGATACCATTCTTTTACAGCCTGATTTTCGTAAACCAAAAATATTTACTTTTACTTGTTAAAGTTGCAAAAATTGAGGCCAGATTTTTTTTTTAAAACATTGTCGGAGTGTCTGACAACATCATTGAAAAGTCCTTTATGTTCTTCAACACACTTTTCTGAAAACTGAGTTGTTACTGAAGTCTTTCTTTTCATAAAACATTCGTTTTCATAAAAAAACTTGATTCCAAAACATCATGACAGTTCTTATAAACTTTATATAGGTCAACCTTGCAAAAAGATGTACTCCCAAGTCAAATTAAAAACTTAGCTCCATTACATAAATGGTTCTTGGCTCGATAATCCTTGACTCAAAACACAAACAATAGACTTAACTAAGAACACTACACCTAACTCTTCCAGTCGTGCACCCCCAGCTGAAGCCTCCCTTTCCTTCTCACATGCTTTCTTCATTCTCGAAAGTGAAGTCCCTTCCGTTGCCACCTCCCTGTTGTCGTTAGGCTTCTGTTCCCGTTCCTCTAGGGTGATGAACTCCTTATGACGCTCCATCTGCCCGTTGCGATATCAGCAGCACCAATAGAACAACGAACAGGAGAGAGTAAGCGATCCGAACGACGAATCGTCGACGGCGTGGGATTACAATAGGCAAGATAGAAGGACCATACAATATACAATGCAACACACAAGCAAACAACAATCAAGTGTATTATCATCGACATTATCATTATTGTCTTTACTTGTTATCATCTTTGTTATCATTCTTCCTTTCTGTTCTTTTTCCTTTTCACAACCATATTTCTCTAGTCATCCAGTCTTATCAGTTCACAACCTTTAGCTATTGGGGAAAATTAAGGTATCATCAAGATATTCGTGTCGTTTTCGGCTATCTCTCACGTCTACATCTCCTCGGTTATCCACCCAACCTAGTCGGAAGCAAACAGGAGTATAGGACCTTTACCACGCGGGCACGACAGCTGTCACAACACATAATGGTCCCTGACCAGGAGGCCCAGCCTCAATAATATCAATTCATAATAATCATGGCACACTGCCTCGCAGTGGCTAACACAATGCCCCGTTCCAGTCCCTCTCACTGTTCTCGATTTGCAATCTAGGGGGCGACAGTATGTTTCTAGTGGGCCCGCAGAACTTACCACGGCATTAGACCCAGTCCCCACCACGTTAGTGCGCCACTTATGGAGTTTGTTCTGCCCAGAAACATACTCTAGACTTCTTGACGTTTCACCGTCATCGTCCTCCCCTAATGCAATCTCGTCCTAAGTATCCGTAGATACCTATCGTTTCTTCCTCTCCACTACTTCACACTCTCATACCTCACCGTGTATGTCTTTTAAAGTCTTTTATCTTTTTAATCAACCTAAGGTCGGCCCATCCTTCGTGCATCCCTTCAATGAGTCCCGACCACTAACTTTACGCAATCTTTCTCTCATCAAATCTCACATAGCACAGAGCTGGGATCACATCAATAAACTCAAATTTATTTTCTCAATCTTTCTAAACATTCTTCATTCCCCATATCCGTCTCATTTCCAGCTCTTTTCTCAAACAATAATTTCGAAAACTATCTCAAGACACCATTTTATAAGCTTTCACAAAATATCCAACTCTTTCATAAAATCTCTCCTCGTAAATTTTCTCAAAATCAACTTTCATAATTTCCTTAAAGTCTCTTTTCACAAAGTCCCTCAACATCTTATTTTCAAAACTTTCTTTAAAAAAAAGAAATCGGGTTGTCACAAGGTTTCTAAAAATCCACTTTCCCGGATTTTCACAAAATTACTTCAAAAACTTTTCTAAAAATACTTTTATACTCTTTCTCAAAACCTCTTTTCAAAAACCTTTTCAAAAACATTTTTCTTCATAAACTCCTTCAGAATCTCGTTTAGAAAACCTTTTCCAAAAACTGCTTTTCCAAAACCTTTTCCAAAACTCACAACTTCGCTGAGCGCTAATGGAGGAGCAAGCTCAACTCAACACTAGTCCCGGACTAAAACCAAAAACAAAACAAAGGAGCCCAGCTCCGCTCAACCACACCTCATTCCATAATCAACGTTGCCTTCCCCAGCTCTGGCTCGTTCTCAACATTATCCTTCCCCAATCTCAACTCTTTCTTTCTTATTGTATCCTCACTTCCAATCGTATTACTTTCTTAACTTATTCCTTTCGTTTTCATTTCTTATTCAGGACGTAATAGACGTCCATCAATGGTTTACTCATCATAATTAACAACAATAAGCATTATCAAATATAATTAAATAAAAACATACTATCACACACAACATCACACCATAACAGTGTGGTTTTCGTCGCCTTCGTATAAGTGGCCACACAGGGCAAACAATTGCCACTTATACTACTGACTCCAACCACGTAGTCCCGATCTTTGTGATGATACGGGACGTCCTACTAAATCACCTAAACACCAGAGTGTCTTAGGATAGCTTCTCTCTCACCTGAGGTCCAGCAATTTAATGCGTACCGTTTCTTCGGATCCTTCGGCTTCCGGCTGCCCCAATCCCTCGTCTTTAAGATTTCCTCGTACTAAATAAAATACATTTACGTCATTATCTGATATTAAGAAAATATTTTCTTAACTCATTTCACATTTTGTTCCTTGTCGGGAAATTAAAACATAATGATCTTCTCAAAACCATTCCCATATTTATACTTTTTTTAAATTCTTTAAAAATTTCTTGAAAACATTTTAGAAAACAAGTTGAATCGTTTGATTCGGTTGCTGGTCCATCTGGGACAGCACCTAGAACATGTTTGAAAAACACCGAAAAATGCACCGGTTTCAATCCGGGTTTTCCTGAGATCAATTACCTTATAAAAACCAAGCTTGGAGTCTCATGAACTCATTTTAAAATCAGGAAAACAAATCTAATTAAACTTGGACAGCAAAGAGATGTTTTATAAAAATCACTTAATAACAATCCGAAAACGTCGTAAAAACTATTTTTGTTTCAAATACTTTTTGTTCCATATTAATTCTTTAAAAACTCAAGTTTTTGTTATAAAGCAAGTCACAAACACAATCTCACAAACTCAATCCAATTAAATTATAAAACTAAGCATACACACGGTCAACAACATACTTGATCACACTTAATCAATCATTTTCTTCAACTACAGAACAAACATTCATTCTTGAAGTAAATATTTCACGAATCAAACACTCCATTAAATTATTCAACACATAATTCATTCCAAAAACATTTTATTTTGATAAAACAACAACACTTAGGCACATCCAAGCTCCCCAAACCAAATACATACATATGATTTCATTTAAACACCAAAACTCTTTCTTATACCTAATCATCCTACACAAACCGAAACCATACATCAATTCAAACAAAATTCATTTATCATCAAACACACACACAAATTCATGCAATTATTTTCTTCCTTCTTAACAAAACCCGTGAGCTACAACTTGGGAAAATAATCAAATTTTAATTTATTTTCTTATCAAATCAAGGACGTGCAAGAACATGAAGCATTCATCAAGTTTTCACGGAATAAAAACATGGATCAAGCCCGAGCACAACATGCACAAACTCAACACTTGGATTAAATCATGATCATACAAGGAAAATTGTTTTGAAGCTTGTTTCCCTAATTTCTTCTAAAAACCCGAGGCATGCAACAAAGGACATATACTCTTTTCATTTAAATTTTAACATGCAAGCACCATAGATTACACAAACACTTTCAATTCATTTTTCAAAGAAACATAAAATAACTTTTTAAAGCTCAATACCAACATGCATATATTTACATCATATAGATCAAGTCATAGAATTGAACATAAGTAAAATGCAAAATTGTCTTGAGTGAGAAAAGAACCAAAACTGAGACATGCTTAGAGAAATCATCAAAGCTTTTGTTTTAAGATTTACATGCAAAGCTCATAATCAAAACAAAAATGAGAGATCAAAACACGAATCGAAGACAAAATCAAGATCAAAGCCCAAAACCAAAGATCATGTTAAAAACCAAAGATCAAGACACCAATTAAGACATGCAAAGGTTCAAGATTATAAAAAACATCATCAACTAACACGCAAGGCCAAAATCTCAAAAACAAGTTTAGATCAAACATTCATTCATCAAATAAACACTTGAACATTTCATACTTCACGGCTTCAAACATAAAAATCAAACATGCAAAGAGATCGACTTCAAACTCACGAAGATCATGAACAAAACCTTGGATCTAAGAGATCTAATTTGAAAAAGAACATAAGGATCCATCATGAAACATCAAGATTTATCAAGAAAAGCACTAACCGAATTATAGAGAGTCCATCAATTAGTTATTACAAATTTATTTAGTTCTTTCAAAAATCAAGATCAAGGTAAAACATCACATGCTTCTTAGATCACACCATAAAATAGTCATGTAAAAGAAGAAAAGGAAAAATTACAAGAGTACAAACAAAACTAATCCTAATACTTCTAGGTCTTCGGTTTATACCTAGAAGAAAAGGTCTTCTAAGCACTTGGATCTTCAAAGAATTCCTAGGTTTAGGGTTGATCTCCTTTCCTTCTCCTAGAGTTGCTTCGGCCTCCTCTCTCTTAGGGTCAATGGTTGGTTTTCTCCTCACCCTTTGAAGAAGAAAGTGATTGAAGGAAGAAATCAAGGTGTTTGGGTTGGGAGGTTTGGGTTTTTCAATCTCATTTTCTCTTCTCTTCTCTCGGCCTAACTCTCTTTCTAAGGTCTCAAGAGCTTTTGTGTTGCTCTTGGACTAAAGGTGTTTATGTTGATGTGAGAATGTGAAGGAAATGAATGAAAGAAGTGAGAAAGTGAATCAACTAGCCTAACACACCCACACATACACGGTTCTATATGCAAAGGCAAGGGAATGGAAATTTTCCTTTTCTACCCTCGATTAAAGGTGCTAACTTAAGGGCAAGTTGGTCCACTCCAAATGTTGCATGGGGGTCTCTTTCTCGTGGGGGACAAGGAGGGAAGAAAAGTCTCCCTTAGGCTTCATTAGTCATCACTCTAGGTTTCCTCTTGTTTGCCACTTAAATTTCTATTTTCTTAATGTTTAAGTAGGTGTATCCTACTTGGTTCCTTTCATGGCCGAACAACATGCACACACATGCACACCCATACATATACAATTTATTTTCATGTCCACACATAGCATGGATTCATGGGATAAGGCATACATTTTGATACATGTATAAACATGCACACAAAATCAACACTTGTAACGTATCATGTTCACACGACACACACATATTATACATATAGATACATACATTCATGCATTACACATCACTCATACATACACATTCACATACATCATATTCTTTTCCATAATTAAGTCCTCATATACTCCTAGGCATACTTATACATGCCAAAACCGTATATGCACACACACACACTTACGAAATAATTTTTGTTCATCATATAATGACTCACACAAATATTACAAACATTTTTATAAGAACATCAAGCATATAAACTTTTCAAACTAAACTTCTAAATCTTGAACACTATTTCAGAAAATCACTTTCTTAAAATCACTCATTAGCTTGAAAACGTGGATTTAAGAAAATTATTTAAGAAAATACTCTTTTAAAACACTTTTCTCAAAAATAATTTCTTTAGTATTTTAAATTAATACGAGGAATATACGGGGTGTTACAAAATGGCTCCCAGGGGGCGAATTGCCTCCCCTGTGAAGCTGATGAGATTACCTTCAAATTGCACGAGGTCGGCTGATCTCAGTTTCAGCGCTTGAAATGTATGAAGAAAAAGAATGTCGGCCGAGCTTCCTTGGTCGATGAAAACTCGGGCGACTTCGAAATTGCCGATCAACGCCGTTATCACCATTGGATCATTGTGATCTGGGATGACGTCTTCCATGTCTTGGTCAGAAAAATGATAGGAATGTTCCTAGATGGTTTTTTTACCAACGGGTTTGTGGTGAACAGCGAGAACTTGGTTGACGTACCTTTTCCTTTCTGCCCTCTTTTCTCCGCCACCGGCAAAACCTCCCGAGATAGTTTCAACTCGGAAGTTTTCCGGTGACTTGTCCAGATCTTGTACCACGACCATGTTTACTCGTTGTGGTTCTTCTTCTTTCTTTTCTGGGGACGGGTCGGCTTTGGCTTTTCCTTTATCGTTGTCTGGGCTGCAAGACCTTCTTCGGCCTCGTCTTTCCACCGCTTCACGTACATACTGCTGCAATTTGCCCCTTCTCACCATATCCTCAATAACATCTCGGAGCCAGGTGCACTGATCGGTATGGTGGCCGTACCCGTCGTGGAAGTTGCAGTATTTAGATTTGTCCGTGATATTGTTTTGATTTCTGAGAAAAGGGGGCCGAGGTACGCTCCTGAGTTCGGTCTGCATGGTCTCTCTCCAAACTTGAGACCTTGGGACCGTCAGTGGGGTGTAAGAATCATACTTAGTGATGTACGGACGTCGGCGGTCATCTTGTTGGCCGACGTGAGAGGGACCTCGGTCTCCCTGGTCTGCTTTTCCTCCTCTCTCATCCCTGTTGCCGTGAGGACGACCTCGGGGGAGGGTACTTTGCGAAACGGCTTGAGCGTTTTCCATCTTACTTGACTGTCCTTTGTTGAATTCTTCGAGGTTGATGTATTTGTTAGATCTCTGCCTCAGCTTGGCCATATCTCTCGGCGGCTTCCCGATCAAAGAGTCTTTGAATCCTCCCTCGGCCAGGCCTTGGGTGAGGAGGAGTACTGTTGGAAAACAAGCGGGTAGTACTATTCCCTATAAAGGAGGTGAATAGGCGAAGAGTACGAATCTTCACCAATTAAAAATTTATCGCTTACTAAGGCCTTTAAAATAATCAGAGTAAAAACATATAAAACGCATATACTTAAATATATGAAAATTAAGCGCGCGGAATTGTAAAGAGATAATGAAAGAGAAGGGAACACAAGGATTTTATCCTGGTTCACATTAGTGTGTTAACGAACACTAATGCTAATCCAGTCCTCCCTCTCTGAGATGGGAGATTTGCTTCACTATGAACAAGAATTGTAAGTACAAGTAGTGTAAGAGAAAACCTTTCCCTTAGAATAGTCCCTCCAAAGAACCTCTTTGGAACTTGTGTCTTCGCAAACAATTCCTCGAATCACAGCGAACCTTGTGCTTGAAGAAACCTTCTTCAATTCCACTTGAAACCTTCAAGTATACTTGATGAAAACCTTTCACCAATTTGCGTTTGTCAATGTCTTGTTGTTGGCACTTTACACCTCGTTGTGTGTATGAACAACTCCAATGAAGATCAACGGTACTTGCACCTTTCTTGTGTGGATTAGCAACTTACTTAAGAAAACTTTTAGTACTGAATCAAAATCTAGATCAATGAGAATGAATGCAAGTGTATATCAAAGTGGGTATTTGTGAAAATTCAATGCAACACTTGAATGTTCTTCTTGATCATATGTGAAAATGCAATTGATTCATGAAGAACACTTGAGAATTCTGTAAAAACGTGTTTAGGAGAAAGTTCAGAAGTGTTAGAAGGTTGTAAGAACGTTGTCTCATGTTTTGAAATCGTTTGGAACATATATATATATATCAGTTAGGACAGCAAACGACTATGTTTATGACAGTTTTAACTGTTTGTATCCGGATACTTTTGAAAGTATTCGGATATATCGTGTTTGATTTCAAAAATTTGACTGTTGTTTTAAAAAAGTATCCGGATACTTTTGGATGTATCCGAATACATTTGATCAGATACACTTTTTCAATTTTTTATTTTTATTTTTATTTTATTTTATTTTTTTTTATTTATTAATTTTTTTTTTAAAATACTTTCTTGACTTCAAAAACATTTAAAACATTTAAACAGTTTTATTTGTATTTCCTCTTTGATTGGCAATTAAATTGTTTAAGTGCATATCACCTTTAGTGAAGCTTGCAAGCTTAGTTTTCAAATTGTGTACTTCCTTTTCAAAATGCTTGAAACTTTCACATTCGGCAATAGGATTGGTTTTTAGTTCACAATCACAAGAAGCATTTGAATAAATAAGATCAAGAGTTTCATTTTGGAGTTGAAGTTCATCGATAAATTTTTGCATTTCTAAAATTTTAGTCTCATACTCCAAGATAATCCTCTTGCTTTCAATGTTAATTTTAGCTAGCTTCCTTAATTCCTTATACATTTCTACATAAGATTCATATAGTTCATTATAAGTTGAATTTTCAGAATCAGAGTCGGAGTCAGAATATGTTACCCGTTTGGAGTTCATTGGCTCAGATGATTCTATGCTTGATGAAGTTTCTTCATCAAACTTTCCCATTAAGCACAAGTGATTAACCAATTCCTCCTCATCTGAACTGCTAGCATCTTGCTTCTCTGAATTTTCCGGCAAATTCCATACAATATAAGCCTTCTTGGATTTGAATCCTTTGCTTTCCTTTTTTTCATTCTCTTTTCTCTTGAGATATGCAGCACATTCAATTTTCACATAACCTATATTACCACATTCATGACATTGAATTTTGTCCTTTGGAGACTTTTTTCTTGAAGTTCCTTCATTTTGACTTCTTTGTTGTCTATTCTTAAGGAACTTGCTGAATTTACTAACTAAAAGCTCCATGGTCTCATCGTCGATATCGGAATCTGAATTTTCATCATTGGATAATTCTTCAAGAGTCTGCAGCATCTTGAATGAAACCTTATCCTTTTTGCACATGTCCGAATCTTCATGCATTTTTAGCCTTCCCAATTCCATTTCGTGCTCTTGCAGTTTTCCGAACAAAGTGGCTAGGTCCATATCACTTAGATCTTTTGACTCCATTATTGCTGTAACCTTTGGCTGCCACTGTCTGTCTAAACATCTCAAAACTTTGTTAATAATTTCACCATCAATAAAAGTTTTGCCAAGAGCAAGTAAATGATTTATAATATGTGTAAACCGTTTTTGCATATTTGAAATTGGTTCATTGGGAAACATTCTAAACAGTTCATATTCATGCATGAGGGCATTTAATCTAGCCCTTTTGACTTCACTAGTACCTTCATGAGTCACTTGTAAAGTGTCCCACATCTCTTTCGCACTAGTACATTGAGAGACCCTAAAAAATTCATCATACGAGAGAGGGGATGTAATAATATTTTTTCCTTTCAAATCATAACTTACTTTTTTCTTATCATCATCATTCCAACTCCCCTTGGGCTTATCAAGGACAGAGTCATTAACCTTATGTTGTGGTACAAAAGGGCCATTTTCTATAGCATTCCAAATTTCTACATCTATTGCTTCAATGAAGATTTTCATCCTAACCTTCCAATAGGTGTAACCTTCGCCCGAAAACATAGGGGGGCGATTAATGGAAGAACCTTCACCACAAAAGGGATTACTAGAACCCATTGTTTACAAAACTAAGGATCATACGGAAAAGCAGTTATGCTGGATCGTTTCCGACCGAGCTCTGATACCACTTGTTGGAAAACAAGCGGGTAGTACTATTCCCTATAAAGGAGGTGAATAGGCGAAGAGTACGAATCTTCACCAATTAAAAATTTATCGCTTACTAAGGCCTTTAAAATAATCAGAGTAAAAACATATAAAACGCATATACTTAAATATATGAAAATTAAGCGCGCGGAATTGTAAAGAGATAATGAAAGAGAAGCGAACACAAGGATTTTATCCTGGTTCACATTAGTGTGTTAACGAACACTAATGCTAATCCAGTCCTCCCTCTCTGAGATGGGAGATTTGCTTCACTATGAACAAGAATTGTAAGTACAAGTAGTGTAAGAGAAAACCTTTCCCTTAGACTAGTCCCTCCAAAGAACCTCTTTGGAACTTGTGTCTTCGCAAACAATTCCTCGAATCACAGCGAACCTTGTGCTTGAAGAAACCTTCTTCAATTCCACTTGAAACCTTCAAGTATACTGGATGAAAACCTTTCACCAATTTGCGTTTGTCAATGTCTTGTTGTTGGCACTTTACACCTCGTTGTGTGTATGAACAACTCCAATGAAGATCAATGGTACTTGCACCTTTCTTGTGTGGATTAGCAACTTACTTAAGAACACTTTTAGTACTGAATCAAAATCTAGATCAATGAGAATGAATGCAAGTGTATATCAAAGTGGGTATTTGTGAAAATTCAATGCAACACTTGAATGTTCTTCTTGATCATATGTGAAAATGCAATTGATTCATGAAGAACACTTGAGAATTCTGTAAAAACGTGTTTAGGAGAAAGTTCAGAAGTGTTAGAAGGTTGTAAGAACGTTGTCTCATGTTTTGAAATCGTTTGGAACATATATATATTAGTTAGGACAGCAAACGGCTATGTTTATGACAGTTTTAACTGTTTGTATCCGGATACTTTTGAAAGTATTCGGATACATCGTGTTTGATTTCAAAAATTTGACTGTTGTTTTAAAAAAGTATCCGGATACTTTTGGATGTATCCGGATACATTTGATCAGATACACTTTTTCAATTTTTTATTTTTATTTTTATTTTATTTTTTTAATTTATTATTATTTTATTTTTTTGAAAATACTTTCTTGACTTCAAAAACATTTAAAAAAAATTTTCTTAATAATTTTATTTTTATTTTTTAAAATCACTTTCTTTTAATTTCGAAAAACACTTTCTTTTCATTTTCATTTTGAAAAAATACTTTCTTTTATTTTTTGAAAATCACCCACTTTTGATGTAACTTAACATGCATACTATTTTTCTTTAGATTATGATTTAGCTTCATTCTAACTTAGACTTAACCATTAAGCACCTAAGGAACTCCAAGAAAAGTAAATTTAACATTACAAGTTTATAAGAATCCCTTTTTGACTAACTTGAGTCTAAGCTTCAATGTTGTGGACTTTTGCCTTGACTTGCACTTTGTAATCATCAAAACTACCCATGCTTAGGCATTTTCTAAACAAGGACGACCACCTCGGGAGATAGATTGGGGACTGAGCTGGATTCGCTATGAAACCTGTGTCGGTATGCACGTAAGGATTCCTCTAGTTTTTGCGTCACTGTTGCTAGCGTGTGGTCCGATCTGGGTTGCACACAGCTAGCAGTGTACCTGTTAAGAAAGACTCGCTTCATTTCTGCCCAGTTGTTGACAGAATTCTTGGGTAGTGTTGAGTACCACCAGAGGACTGGGGCCTGGAGGGTCATAGAGAAAGCTCGACACTTGAGCCGATCTCCTCCACCATGAAAGTTCACAGCTCCCTCATAAGAAAGGACATGCTCCTGAGGGTCTGTGAGGCCATTGTATCTGGGAATGTTGCTGGGTCCGAGGTACCCAGGTGGTGGTTCATAAGCCATGACGGCTGGTGTAAAAGGATGCCCAGGGTGGGAATCATCCGAATCAGGTTGTTGCTGATCAGGGGGTGGTGTAAGTTGTGTGATGGTTGTGTGTGGTGTTGCAAAGGTTTGTGGAGTTAACGGAGGTTGTGGGGGTGGAGGAGGAGGTGGAGGGGGGAATTCATTTGGGGCTGGAGCTTGAACAACAGCTCGTTCAGCCAAACGCTGCATAGTAACTTGTTGGAGATCTGCGATAGCTTTACCTTGCTGTTCTACAATTCTCATCTGCTGTCTCATAAAGGATAAAAGTTCTGCTTCTCGAGAGAGCGTAGATTGTCGTGAGTGGGAACGGTGTGTTGTGCTGACAGAGTGGGCACGTTCGTCGCGGTGGCGGTGCTGTTCAGCGTTGGTTTCTCCGAGCTCGGAGCGTAGTTGCACGCGCCGACCTCCTCCTAGGTGATGTGTAGGATTTGTAGTGTCTCCGGTGTGGACGGTTTAAGGTCTACTGTGGGCGTGGGTGAACTCTGGTGGTGGCGGGGGAGGTGGAGGTGGCGGTGGGGGTGGGGGTGGAGGAGGAGGTGGAGGTGGTGGTGAGGGCCTTGCTGCCCTGTTGGCTTCAAGGTGCAAGCGTAGGTCCTCAGTTGACGGCACCCTCCTTGGGTGCCCCCTCCTCCTCCTCTGAACTGGTTGTGTCTCAGACATGGTAGAGTTTCCGGGAATGAAGTTTCTCTTTCCCCACAGACGGCGCCAATGTGATGTCCTAGACGGTGAGGTTCTCCAAGGTTAGGGAAGAAGTCCTTCAAAGGAGCCTCTGTCTAGGGTTTCTGTGTGATGTTTGGTGGGAGTCCTCAAGTGGCTAAGGAAGAAAGCCAAGAAGCAACCCTAATCACTGGTGTGTGAGGGTGATAATTAGGGTTAGAGGACGTACCTAAGCCCCATGTAGTACGGAGCTACTTATAGGGGGGCTGGTTGCCCTAATGGGCTTGCTTTGTAGGATTCTCATGTTTTGATGCTAACAATCTCTCTCCAAGCAACAACATTGGCAACAAGCAAGCTACACCACATGAAGATTAGAATTAGGATTTTTATTAATTCTATTTCAATGTAATCTTTATTTTATGCAATGCATCTCATTGGTGTGGGTAGCTTAGGTGATTTTAAGAATATTTAAATAATGTCTGATTAAGAGTGAAGATACTTTAAATCTTGATTAAATAGCTTGTGAAAATCATTTTAGAAAAACTTTGTTTTTATTCAGATTCTGATCAGTTTACTCGAGTAATGAGTATTGGTTCACTCGAGTAATTTATGTTCTGACAGGTTAATCGAGTAATGGTTTACACATCACTCGAGTAACTTAATCTGACATGTTTCACTCGAGTGACGTTGTTTGGTTTACTCGAGTAATTCAATCAGTGTTGGGAAAATTTTAAAAGGACTTAATTTTCTCTTTCAAAATTGAGACTTTCATTCTTACAATTTTCTAATACACTTTGAAAAGTAATTCAAGAGCTATTTTACATCTTTCAAGAGCTATCAAGATTCAACAAGAAACTTTTCATTCTTCACTCTATTTCTCTCATTGTTCAAATATTCTTGAGATCATAATTTTTGTTCTTAGTGGTTGTTGAAGATTTGCAATTTGTGATTGCATCATTGAAGTTTCAACACAAGTGAAGAATCTCACAAGGAAGACTTTGAGGATCAAATCAAAGCAAGAAAAGAGGATTGGTTGGAAGCATCTTCAATCAATTAGCAAGGAAATCTAGAATTCTCAAAAGGGGTAGATTAGATCAAAGTGTTTGGTACACACTTTGAGTTGGGTTTTAAGATAGGAGAACTAAGAATCTAGTTGCATCTTAAAACATTGTAAAATCTACATTTGAAGATTTCTAGTGAAGAATCTCTCTTGATTCAAGAGGGGACTGGAGTAGCTTTCAAGTGGGTGAAAGTGAACCAGGATAAATCCTTGTGTCTCTTTTATTTTCATTCCTTGTATTGCATTAATTCATTAACAATTGCATTTTTAGGTTAGAATTGGGGTTTTCTTAATTCTACTCATTTGATCTAAAATTGCATGTTAATATTACTTGAAATTGTTCATATTAATCATTCATAATTTGTTGAATCATCATAGCATTGTTATTCTTGAAGAACTCCATTGAAAACTGAGTTTTAATTGAATTTTACCCAGTTTACTCGAGTAAAGTTTTTGTCACTCGAGTAATCTGCTTTCAGTTTATGAACAATACTCGAGTAGGTTTTCTGTTACTCGAGTGATTTAAAAATAGCTTTCGTAATACTCGAGTGATTTGCTGAATACTCGAGTGAAATTATTTTTGCTTGCGTATTACTCGAGTGAAGTCTTGAGTTACTCGAGTAATCTGACTTGAATTTTTAAGAAAATTTATTTTCATAAAACCATTCTCTTAGGTGGACGAAAAATCTGTAATAAGGCTTCAATATTCTATTCACCCCCCCTCTAGACTTTATTGAGCCGCTTGTTGGTTTCCAACAAGTGGTATCAGAGCTCGGACGAAAAATCCGAGCCTTAAAAAGCTTTTTCGAAAAGATCCTTTTACTTGGAAACAATGGGCTCAATTTCAAATCCTTTTGGTGGTGAAGGAACTTCCATTAATCGTCCTCCACTATTCAATGGTGAGGGTTACGCTTATTGGAAGGTCCGCATGAAAATTTTTATTCAAGCCATAGATATGGAAATTTGGAACGCCATAGAGAATGGACCTTTTGTTCCTCAAACGAAAGTAAATGATGTTGTTTCGGTCAAACCACAATCGAGTTGGGACAATGATGATAAGAAGAAAGTTGCATTTGATTTAAAAGCTAAAAATATCATCACGTCCGCTCTTTCTTATGATGAGTTCTTTCGAGTATCTCAATGTGTTGATGCTAAACAAATGTGGGACACATTACAAGTCACACATGAGGGCACTTCGGAGGTTAGAAGGGCTAGGCTAAATACACTCATGCATGAATATGAACTCTTTCGTATGTTACCTAATGAAAATATAGGTGACATGCAAAAGCGGTTCACTCATATCATAAATCATCTTTCTGCACTTGGAAAAGTTATTACTAATGGTGAAGTTGTTAATAAGATTTTGAGATGTCTTAGCAGGGAATGGCAACCTAAGGTGACAGCCATTATGGAAGCTAGAGACGTGGATCAAATTGACTTAGCAACTCTATTCGGAAAACTTCAAGAGCATGAAATGGAGCTTGTACGGTTATCCATGAATGAAGATGCCGATAGAAAGAAAAAGGGGATTGCTCTTAAATCAACTTCAAAATCTCTTAAGGCACAAGAGGAAAACTCTCAAGTGGATGACTCGGACTCCGATATAGATGATGAGACCCTTGGCTTGCTAGTTAAAAAGCTTGGTAGGTTCCTTAAGAAAAAGGGGAACTTTAATAGAAATAGACAAAGAGATTCTAAGGACTCACAACCAAGAAATAAGACTAACAAGGATCACATCAAGTGTCATGGATGTGGAAAGCTTGGTCACTATCGATCGAATTGTTCAACTCATTCTAAGAAGTCGGAAGGTGACAACTCAAAATTCAATTCTTCTAAAGGAAAAAGGGCTTACATAGTATGGGATGAAGTGGAGAGTCAATCAACATCTAGCTCATCGGATGATGAAGAACTTGCAAATCTATGTTTAATGACAAAGCTTGATGAAGAGGAATCTTCGAGCATTAAATCAAGTGAGAACGTCAATGAGGTAGATTATCTTTCCGATGCTAGCTCAAGTTCTAATTCTCCTTCATTCAATGAATTGTACAATGTGTATGTAGAGATGCATAAAGAGTTGAAGAAACTTGCTAAAATAAATGTTGAAAGAAAGAATTTCATAATGAAGCAACATGAAAAGATAATTGAACTTCAAAAAGATTTAGAAGAACTTAAGCTTCAAAATGAAACTCTAGAACTCATTTATGCAAACTCTACATGCAATTGTGAATTGAAATCAAATGAGACTCCATCTTGTGAAAATTGCAAGTCTTTGGAAAAAGAAGTTTTTAATTTGAATGATCGACTTGCAAGGCTCATGAAAGGAGATACTTCTTTAGATCATTTGCTTTCAACTCAAAGGAACAATAGCAATAGATCCGGTCTTGGCTATACCAAACCTAAGAAACGCAATTATCGCAAAGTTGGTGGATTTTCAAAGAATAAGACTTCTAAAAACCCAACTTGTCATTATTGTGGGATCTTTGGGCATACCACGAATAAATGTAATATAAAGAAATTTGGTATACCAAGCGGAGAATATATTTGGATTGTTAAGGGGACTTCTCCCCATGCTAACAACAAAGGACCCAAGACCACTTGGGTACCTAAGTCAACCAAATGATATCTTTCTTGTAGGTGTGTCTTCGAACCAAAGAGCGCAAATGGTATTTGGTTAAGTTTCGTTTGATTATTTGCTCTGGTTGATGTCTTTTTGCTTTACACTATGATTTGCTGCTTAGTGTGATACTCTGATATTATGGATTATGGTGCTATATTCGTTGTGCGTTTATATTCGTTGTGGCACTATTGTGGTTTATTTTGGTATTGTCTTTATTGTTATCTTATTTTTATACCATTGTGAACTACTTACCTTCAACTTTTGGCAAAGGACTTTTCTCAAAAATATTATCTTTTTAATGATGCCAAAAGGGGGAGAATATTTTGTTGATGTTGTTCTTGTAGGTTAAGTTTTATTATATTTTTTCCTAGATGTTTTACATTTAGGGGGAGTATGTTAAAACTTAGTGCTTAATTTGAAAGGAGGTTTGTCATCATCAAAAAGGGGGAGTTTGTAGGATTCTCATGTTTTGATGCTAACAATCTCTCTCCAAGCAACAACATTGGCAACAAGCAAGCTACACCACATGAAGATTAGAATTAGGATTTTTATTAATTCTATTTCAATGTAATCTTTATTTTATGCAATGCATCTCATTGGTGTGGGTAGCTTAGGTGATTTTAAGAATATTTAAATAATGTCTGATTAAGAGTGAAGATACTTTAAATCTTGATTAAATAGCTTGTGAAAATCATTTTAGAAAAACTTTGTTTTTATTCAGATTCTGATCAGTTTACTCGAGTAATGAGTATTGGTTCACTCGAGTAATTTATGTTCTGACAGGTTAATCGAGTAATGGTTTACACATCACTCGAGTAACTTAATCTGACATGTTTCACTCGAGTGACGTTGTTTGGTTTACTCGAGTAATTCAATCAGTGTTGGGAAAATTTTAAAAGGACTTAATTTTCTCTTTCAAAATTGAGACTTTCATTCTTACAATTTTCTAATACACTTTGAAAAGTAATTCAAGAGCTATTTTACATCTTTCAAGAGCTATCAAGATTCAACAAGAAACTTTTCATTCTTCACTCTATTTCTCTCATTGTTCAAATATTCTTGAGATCATAATTTTTGTTCTTAGTGGTTGTTGAAGATTTGCAATTTGTGATTGCATCATTGAAGTTTCAACACAAGTGAAGAATCTCACAAGGAAGACTTTGAGGATCAAATCAAAGCAAGAAAAGAGGATTGGTTGGAAGCATCTTCAATCAATTAGCAAGGAAATCTAGAATTCTCAAAAGGGGTAGATTAGATCAAAGTGTTTGGTACACACTTTGAGTTGGGTTTTAAGATAGGAGAACTAAGAATCTAGTTGCATCTTAAAACATTGTAAAATCTACATTTGAAGATTTCTAGTGAAGAATCTCTCTTGATTCAAGAGGGGACTGGAGTAGCTTTCAAGTGGGTGAAAGTGAACCAGGATAAATCCTTGTGTCTCTTTTATTTTCATTCCTTGTATTGCATTAATTCATTAACAATTGCATTTTTAGGTTAGAATTGGGGTTTTCTTAATTCTACTCATTTGATCTAAAATTGCATGTTAATATTACTTGAAATTGTTCATATTAATCATTCATAATTTGTTGAATCATCATAGCATTGTTATTCTTGAAGAACTCCATTGAAAACTGAGTTTTAATTGAATTTTACCCAGTTTACTCGAGTAAAGTTTTTGTCACTCGAGTAATCTGCTTTCAGTTTATGAACAATACTCGAGTAGGTTTTCTGTTACTCGAGTGATTTAAAAATAGCTTTCGTAATACTCGAGTGATTTGCTGAATACTCGAGTGAAATTATTTTTGCTTGCGTATTACTCGAGTGAAGTCTTGAGTTACTCGAGTAATCTGACTTGAATTTTTAAGAAAATTTATTTTCATAAAACCATTCTCTTAGGTGGACGAAAAATCTGTAATAAGGCTTCAATATTCTATTCACCCCCCCTCTAGACTTTATTGAGCCGCTTGTTGGTTTCCAACATGCTTGAGGCCCAAGTAGGGCCAGCCTGTAATGAGATATGAGTGGATGAGCTGTCCTTGTGGATAAGGTGAGACACGTCATCCTGTCCTTGGTATCGGACTCTGAGGGAGGTGTCGGACTCTAGGAGGTGTCGGATTCTAGGTGGTGTCGGACAAGGAGGTCGGTCCTTGGTAGGGGGATGAGGTCGGCCCGTGCCTGATGTCTGTTCGGCCGTTGAGCTTTGAGATCGGCCAAGCATACAGTGGGCTTCCTGAAGGGTTCTTAGTGGGGGCTTCGTGGAGCTCGGCTAGGCCGAGTCCATCACACAAAGAGAAATCATCCTTTTATAAAATCACAAATCATCAAATCATTCCAACTTAATAAAATCATTCATTTCTCATCCATAAAACACTTTGTTTATAAAATTTTGTAAAAATCGTCACCTTAAATCTCATTAACGTAAAATATCCCTTTGAAAATCCTTTAGAAAACAAAACCTCAAGATTCCTTTTGATGAAATTCGTTTACGCACGTGTGGGAAAAATGCGGGGTGTTACAAAGAAAAATCATATTATCTCATAAGGCTCAAAATGGGCAACTAAGGGAAAACAAATCCAACAAAAATATCTGAAGGCTACAAAAAACACCATCCTAAATGCCTTAATCATTTTCATGCATGTAATTAATTATCAATCTCAAAATGGTCACCCGTCAAGTTCTAGAACACAAAACTAAAGTGAACACACTCATGAAAGAAATAGGGGTCTCAAATCAAAATATTTCAAATTATTCACATACCCCATCAAATAGGCTCAAAATCTCACTAAGCTAAAGTGAGTTTATTAATTTCAAGTTCTGAAAAACTTTGTCAAAATAACCAAATTTCAAAAATATTTACAGCTCAACAAATAAATAACATGAATCAATGAGTCTAATCCTACACTAAGTATATACACCTATCATTAGAAAAATAATCCTAAATCTAGAATAATTACAAAACATCTACCTAAGACACAAACCAACACCAAAAATGGGAAAATAATTCAGATATGAAAAATTTTTATTTTGTCCACTCCCCCAAACTTAAAGGTTGACTTGTCCTCAAGCAAACTAAACTAAACTTACCTAACTACAAAATAAAAAATTACATGAAATAAATTTGGAATACGTACTATGACATCCACAAAAATGCTCATCACTAAGAAACGTGATAGATATTCCCCCAAACTTAATACCTGCAAGTGTTAGAACCTAGTGCCAAAAATAGCACCTCTAATGGGAAAATATATCAAATCACACCTGTCACACAGAATAGAACTAGATGCTCATAAATAAATAGTCATGCAATAAAACTAAAAACAAATCCTAGAAAGCAATACATGTTTTTGTAATAGCAACAATACAAGTCCGAATAGGGGAAGATATACAAAATATATCAATAAAATCAAAATCCCCTAAACTACTCCTCATCCTCCTCAGGAGATGCATCCAGCAAACTCTGATCCTTATCCGTGTATGGTGGTACATCATAGGGCATACCCTGCGCTGCTCCGATACTGCTCAGAAATGAGTCTCTAGCCTGGTTCCTATGCATCTCTGTGCGCTGGAGCTTAGCTTCTCTGCTCTGCCTCCAAAGCAAACGCTGTAACATCCCAATGATCTTCCCATCATCACCTCCCCCCTGCTGTGCTGGCTGGCTGGAAGGACCTGCCTCATCCTGAGGCTGCTGAACTGGGATCTGGCTCTGTGACTGGGGTGGACCGGTCCTAGCTACCTCTATAGATCTACCAATAAACATATCCCATGTAGCTCTGGTCATCTTCGGGGTCCTCCTAAGATCCCGCACATCCCCAAGAAAATCAACACCGGCTGCAGCACACAGTCGGGTGATCACCCAAGGAAAGCCCACATACCCTGCCTCTTTTCTAGCAAAACGATGCATCCTATCAGAAATAATAGATGCAGCATCTACTACGATACCACGGCGAAGGGCATAAATCAGTGTACTATCCCAGGCTGTACCTCAGTGTCGTGTGAATGTGGGTCCAAATTGTGCATAATGAATCTGACCCAGAATCTGGCTGCTCCCCTCAAGTTCTTCTGGTAAACATGCTTGACTACTCCAGATGTAGTCAAGTTCCAATCCTTGTCTACCAGAAACAAAGCATCATTCACCATGTGCAGCGGGTACTCCTCCTCATTATCAAAACTCGCCACAGTAAACATAGCAGGAGACGCCTCCAAGGGGTAAGATGGAAGTCCCATGACACGAGCAATAGTGTCAGAATCATAAGGAACCTCAACTCCTCGGACATACGAAATCCTCCTATGAGTACCATCCAACTCGTACCTCTGCGCCCTCCACCAGGCGTTAGCATAAAATTCCCAGACCAGGAATTTGCTAAACACCTCATCGGGCTCCCTAATCCAACTCAACCACCTGTTAATCAACAGGGTCACCTTTACCTCCTCAACACTACTAACTCCAATAATTCGCCTCCCTATCAGCCCCTCACTCTCATATAACATACTCGTCTCTTGGGTTATACCCCTCTTCACCATCTTTCCCTCATAATAGTTATGGACCCTCGAATGCTCGAAGGTCTTTTCCAAATCACTACTAGTACTCCCTACACCTGGTCTTTTTCCCCTAGGCATACTTAATAGCTCAAAATCAACTAAAGTCAAATGATTGAACACTTGGTGGGCACTCCTTAGAACTCAAAAACTAAGTTCTAAATCACTAACTCTAAACTCCAAAATCAATCACAACAGTGCCAGGGAGTATAGGGAAGTGATTCTTACCCACAACAATAAAGAAATTCGTGCTCCTTTGCTCTAGTGAGAAGAAAACCGAATTGAGTGGAGAGGTAGAGAATGAGAGAAAAACTTGAAATTTCTTGAGGAAAATGAGAGAATAGTAAAGAAGGAAGGAAGAGTTTTGAATTTTGTTGGACGAATTTGAGGATTTGATGAGGATTTTAGTTGAATTTAAGAAACTGGGGGTTAGGGTTTGAATTGGGGAAGAATTGATTTGAAGAAATGAGAGAATGAGGAAGAAACTGCCCCTGCTGAACTGCTTAACGCGTCGCGCGCACCCAGGCGCACTGCTGTTATTTTTTTTACAGAATAAAGAAATAAAAAAAATAAAATTAAAATCAAAATTAACTAAATTAAAATTACCTATATCCTAAACTAATTTCCTAAAATCGAATCAAATATTACATGGAGTTAAGAAACTTACCTTTAGAGAACAACTTTTTCTATTAATGAAACCATAGAGAAAATTCCCAAATTTTAATTACCTGTGTCACATGATCAACTAAAAATAGTTCTATAAAGCACTTCATTAGAAATCACTTATAGAAAGTTTCAAGTCCTTATTTCACTAGCTAAAAAAATAATAATAAACCTACACTACTATATAATTACAAAGAATCCACCCGGATCCCAAAATCTATGGCTCAATTCCCATGTGATATAGGAATAACAAGTTACTCCCATGTCCCATGGGAATGAGCTGGGATGATGATGAAATAAGGAAATTTTAAAAATTAATTCAATCCCACCAGGGTCAAAATTTACATTCCTTAAATCATGCATCATCTTAGAAAATTTTTCTCTTTCCCCATTCATGAAGGTATTAATTTCATGAACAAGAAAAACAAAATTTTTAGGATCTTTATTCATCCTTGTATACAACAATGACTTGTGATGATGTTCTGGGAAAACATCATAAAAATTTAAGGGTCGAACATAATTGAAAATTTTTGAATCATCCACACATGCAAGGGATTTAACACAATTTTTAAGTTCAGAAATTTCAGCACGCAAGGATGAGTCAAATTTTTCTATTATTATTCTATTCCCATTTGTTTTGTTTTGTTTCACTTCTTCTACCTCATGATGCACTTTAATTTCTTTTTCTTCAAAATTTTCATAGAAATTAGTACTTAAGTTTTCCTTGATGGGTAACCTCTTGTACTACCTTTTCTATGAAAGATTTCTTATAAAACTTCTCAATTTCACTAATAGGGGTATTTGCATCATAAGTAAAAGGATGTGAAGCCAAAACAAAATCAAAGAATTCCAACTCTTCACAAATCATTATTATACATTTCAATAAATAACAAAAAATAGATTTCACTCCAAATTACTTCTTAGTGCCAAAACAGATTAAACGAATTCAAGTCCCCGACAACTGGGCCAAAAACTTGATCACTCTCTAGCAAGTATACTAGATCGCAAAGTAATATAGTCAGTTAAGACCAGATATCATACCCACAGGGACTCAGAATTGTTCAATCTATCTCTACCTAAGGTAAAATCTAGAATAAAATCTATTTAAATGCAAAATTCAGAATTAAATAATTAAATCAAAAAGAAGAATTAATTGCTGGAAAATAAAATAGAATAGAAATTTAATGGGAAAACTTGGTTAGGAACTTAGTATCATTGTATGTTCATTTATTTATCATAAATCAATATTTTTCTATTCAAATCAAGAACAAATTCAGAAAATAGTAATTCCTAGATTCCTCTTATGAAATTACTGTTTATTATTCAATTTTTTAAATCCTAATTCCTTAGAAATTTAAATCATTGAATAACCTTAATTAAGTATAGTGAATTTATCATGTTATATAATAATCGAAAAGCATTCCTACAAGTTGAATCATTATATTGTTCAATTGCATGACCTATTCTAAATCCTAATTTTCCAATTCAGATTTAGAAATCCAAAACATAGATTAGCTACTTCTATGCATAACAATAAAATCACAATTAAACACTTGATTCAAAACTGAAAAACATTAATTCATAAAAATAAATTACAAATACAAATCCACCATGTTCCTAACACAAAAGGTTTAGTTACACATAATGAAAGATAAGAAGAAAACAAATAACTATGATATTTATTCCTAAATTACCACAGATACGTGTCATGAATCTTCAATCTTCTCCGGATTCCTCCTTCGAATGCTCCCAAAAGTGTATAAAAATCCTTTCTAAAACTATCTCTTGAATCTTAATTATTATTCATCTAATGCTAACTCTGAAAACTCTCTCTAAAACTCATATTAATCCTAAACTAAATAGATAAAATCCTAATCTTATCAAAATCCTTCAAAACTGATCAGAAATTGGCCCAATTGGGCTTTCTCGCACTTCGCGCGCCTGGGCGTGCAGACCAGCACGCCTGGGCGAGCTGTATCTGTACCCAGTAAATTAACGTGGCTAGCGCGCCTAGGCGCGCAAGTCCTGCGCCTGGGCGTCCTGAGTAACTTTCGACTCCGTTTCTCTCCGTTCTTGTGCCATTTTCAAGGTCTTCTTATGCCCTTTTCAGCTCCAATAATATTTTCTCCAATTAAGGCTCCGAAATACCTGAAACATACCCAAAACGGATCAAAATGTTCAAAGGATTCTAATAAACTAAAAACTCCTAAAAGTAATACAAAATACCTATATTTACAAGAGAAACAAGCTAAAACCCAAGAAAAAAGAAGTGAAATTAAGCCTTAAAACATCATATATTAGACCTTCATCAGTCCTATCCTTACAACACTCAGCCGACCAGAGTAATCTACTAGTCAGACTACGACTATCCAAGCCGAGCGTTTGTTCAAGGACCCACCCTAACGACCTTGGACCGACCACATGGGCTCCGTCCCTTAAGAGTCCGAGCTAGGGGCGCGTGAATCTAACTTGCTACAGGGATAAGATCCCCCAACTCAGGATAAGGATGAATGACTCATCCCCTATCCTAAACGGGACACGTTAGCTATGTAACGCACCAAATTTTCATTTCCTGATGTAATAAAAATTGTGATTATGAAAGATTATTTCATAATTATTTTCTTTAATCATAATTATATATTTCATAATTAATTTAGATTAATTATGTGTTAGTATTAGTGCTTGTTCGAGGTGGAAAAATATTTTGATAAAAGTATTATATGTAAAAATAAAGTTTTTACATATTAATCCCTGAATGAGGACCTAGAAGCAATATTAGGAAGGTCTTGGAGGGAAGGGCATTAAAATAAATATTTTTGAAAATTGACAAGAATACTCGAGTATTCCTGGAAACACTCGAGTAATCGAGTCAGTGGAGAACTCGTGAGTGCGTTTGATGAGTCAACACACGACGATTCTTTTTGGTTGACACGAAAACACCTCAGGGCCACGTTAATAGGCATCGTGGCGAGCTGCATGATCGCTGGGAATGGCTATTTAAGCTCATGGTTGAAGGAAATGGAGAATTTTTGGTTGAATTTCTCTGGAGACAACAACTTAGGGTTTCCAATTTCGTACTGTGATTACTTGAGCGTTGTTGAGAGTTAGATTGAGTGTGATACACCATTGTGAAGCTCACGTTCCGAGCTTCACAAAGATATAAGATTCGTGAGTTGAGGGGCTTTGTGGAGGAAGAATCAAGGATCGAAAGAAGAGGGATAGTTGGTGCCAAACCAAGTTCTTGAGGTCTGGAGCTTACTTGGAGCTAGGATTATGGTAAGCTTATGAGCTCTCTGAACCTCAAATTCGTTCCTACCTCTAGTTTAAGTTGCAGAGAACAATTCCTAACCTTTTTCCCCAATTTTTACAATGATCTTGCATGTCAAATCCTCTAGTTTTGGGACTCTGCTCATATATGGTTGCATGCAAAGGATTTTTGGGGTTTAGCATTTCCAGCCAATTTCTCTACAATCTCTGTGTGTTGATTCACGGCCTAGAGGTAAGGGTGAAGCTTTTAATTCACTAGAATAAGTTTAAATCATGTGAATTTAGGTTGAGAGTCAACAAAAGACTCTATGGGCATAGTTGGAATTAGGTTTAAGGCTTGGAGGCCTTTCTGGGTTCAAATGCTGGTGTGGACAAGTTTATTATGACTCATGCAAACTGTACCAAGGTTGTTTTCTTGCTAAATGTGCCTAGAATTGGATTTGGTATGTTTTCTTTTTGGTAAATAAAAAATTCATTAACCAAAACCGCACAAAATTACAACTCAGCATCCAACAATGTTTAGGTAACATCCCCACCTACTATGTAGGGTTGGACATTAAACCAAACAAAGAGCAATAAAACCAAATAGACTAAGAAACTCTAGTCCAGCATTATTACAATTCAGCCTGGATTCTAGATGCTATGACATGATTACAATAATTATTAATCGAATCAAAATAAACAAAAAATCTAGTTGCAAGGTCCTTTTTCATGAGTAAAAAAACTTGGGCAGGTGTCCTGGTTGTGCCATTGAAAAGCCTCCTGTTGCGCTCCATCCAAACATTATAGACGCACGCAGCCATCATCGCATACACCACTTGCGCGCGCCTCTTGTTGCGGAAGGCATAGGCCAGCCATATGCGCCTCTTATTGGTATGTTGAGTTGTGGAAAAGTGAACTTTATGCATAATTGATGATATTCTGTGATTCAGTGTAATATGTTGTTAATTCTATATTGGAACATGATTGACATGTATAATATAAGCTCTGTTGATCCTTGGTTTGGATTGGAATTGGCTATAATTGGAAATTGTATGTTAAAACACAATTCACACTGTTATCTGTCTGAAAATACTCGAGTATTGAGGATGATACTCGAGTATTTCGACCATTTTGGAAAAATTGAATTTCTGGAAAATGAAGAACACTCGAGTACTCATGAAGAACACTCGAGTATTTTAATGAATCTGAAAATGAATTTCTGGAAACGAAGAACACTCGAGTACTCATGAAAGACACTCGAGTATTTTGATGAATCTGAGGAACACTCGAGTCCAGGAAAGTTCACTCGAGTCTTTTGGTCCAGGGATAGAAAAGTAATTTCCTTTTTAACATACCTAAGATAATGTCAATTAAAAATCAACTATGCTTATGAGGAAGGTATCATGTTCCAATAAAAGAATGGGGGAATTATTAACAACATTATAATTCACTGATGGAATAATATTGGATGCACATAATAAGATTATTGGTTAATCTTAATGGATAAATTTTATGTGCATACATGCATGGAGAAAGGAGATGGATAATTAATTCGGTGGTAACTGGCTCGATGACACATTTTGGTAATGTGGGCAGCATTTAGAAATGCTGTTACGTCTTGGTGACGTTGTGTGCACACTATCCGAGCAGTTTCACAATACATGTTGGTCATGTATACGAATTACTAGATTGAACGTTCAATAAGCAGTGGAAATGGGAGACATGCATCATGACACTTAAACAATGGGATTATCATAAATGAACCATGCTTGCTAATTTGTATATGCATCTGAATACTTGGTACTTGTGAATGTAATTGCTTTATTTATTCTTATTTGATTATGTGAGTTATATTGCTTACCCCTTATGCCCATTGTAGGTGATGGCTCGATATCTAGCTTGCATCGAGTTGCGCCCACTCCCTAGTGGAGTGTGGTACTACGAGGACAACAGGGCCACGTTTGAGGGTAAGGTAGAGGTGACTCTATATCACCCTAACCCTCTGGCCCGTGTCCGTCCTGGTAGGTTTCGCGTACCTATTATCTATACTTTGCATGTACCCCCTTTTTATACTTATCATGGACCACCCCCAACTCGACCAGCTCGTCTATTTCATTCCTTTCGCTTTAGAGCTGCTACTAGATCTCACCCCTCTGCTTCCCGAGTGATCCGTGAGGAGACTCCTATGCCTAGTCCTATGAGTCTGGTTCATGGGACTCCTTCAGTTGACCCAGTGCCCAGTGGTCGGGCACCCACTCAGTCGGATGAGGTAGAGGAGGACCCTGAGGAGGCTGAGAGTGAGGGCGAGCCAGTCGAGCACTCCACTGGGAGTCAGTGGGGAGTTGGGGATCCACCGGGTGATGCATAGTATAGATGGTTAGGATGTGGGACATTTGGAGCAGCTGCTGGAGACTCTGGAGACTTATGCTATGGAGGAGGATCATCGGACCACTGCTGGGATTTTATATTTTGCTCTATATATATTATATATATTTTTGAGAGATCTCAGTGAGGTGGTCTTTTTGACCTTGATGTATGCTGGTACTTTTATATAATGATATGATTAGTTATGTATATATATATATATCTTCATACAAATGACGTGGAATGTGGATTATTAAATCAAGGTCACTATTTTATTCAAATTCCGCTTACTCTGATAATCATGTGGTTTGATCCTAACGAGAAAAATTCCAAGAGCGAGTTGGGATGTTTTTGGAAAAATGAAAACCCAACTTATGCTATTATAATTAATTTTGATCATATACACACTCAGATAGAAAGAGTTTTCATTGCTTCTCTATTAAACGCAAGTCCATATATTTTAAATAGAAAGGAGAGGCTATGACACTTTTATGGTATCAGAGCATAATGGTCCTGATTCTTGATCCTCTCAAGCATAATCTGCCAAAAGACACTACAGCTGGGTAAAGTTTCTTAGCTATTTGATTTATTTCATATAGCCTTAGTTCTATTAATGGTTGTTTAGAATAGAACTAGATAGATTTCGATGGTTTAGATAGATCTTTAACGACCTAGGTCCGTAGTGCAGGCTCACTATGGCATCGCGTTATAGAAACCATACGAATGATCTGCTGGAAAGGATCACTGCAGTATTAGAGAATATGCAGCAGAATCAGCATCAGCAACATCAATCTCAGCCCGTTAATCCACCTCTAGTGGGTGCGGCAGCTACGGAAGCCAAAACTTTGTCGGATTTCAGGAATTGCAATCCCTCAAAGTTCGCTGGTGGGTTTAAACCTGAAGAAGCTAATAGGTGGATCTTGGAGATGGACAAGATCTTTAGAACTTTGGAATGCTACGACGTGCAGAGGATAGTTTATGCTGTTTTCATGCTGGAAGGCGAAGCGGAACATTGGTGGAATCATACTGCCCAGTTACTGGCTCATGAAGGAAGAGAGGTAACTTGGGAAGTATTCATGGAGGAATTTCTCAAGAAATATTTTCCTGATGACTTAAGGAGAAAGAAAGAAGTGGAGTTTCTACAACTCAAACAAGGCAGCATGAGTGTGGGCAAATATGCTGCGAAATTCGAAGAATTGATGAAATACTCTCTTTACTATCAGATGAACCCTGACGAAAGAAGTAAGTGTATCAAGTTTGAAGGAGGACTGAGACCTGAATTAAAATCAGTGTTCAGTTATCAAAAGATTCAAAGTTTTCCCATGCTGGTTGATATGTGTAGAATGTATGAGGATGATAAAAAGGCAGAGACGGCCCAGATTGTGGAAGGAAAGAAGGAACATCAGGGATATGGACCACAGAGGCGGAAAGGGCATGACCACTATCACAAAGGTCCTTATGCCAGTAAAAATCGGGGAAAGGGCAAGATGTCTGGTGATCGAAACACCTCTTACAATAATGCTCCTTATTGTGAGAAGTGCAGACGTCATCACTTCAGAAAATTCTGTTGGTCTCACAGTGGATGTTTTAACTGCGGGAAACCTGGTCATTTTTCTCGCGATTGCAAGGAACCACGTAATAACACTCAAAGAGGGTCTATGGAAAAGCCAGACCCAAGGTCAATTTTTCACCCTCAGTGGTGCTGAAGCGAATCAGACTCCGGAACTCATGCAAGGTACTTATTTGCTCAATGATCAACCTTGTAGAATTTTATTCGATTTAGGAGCCACTCATTCATTTGTTTCCTTTGAATGTGTGAATCGTTTGAAATTGTCTGTGTCTGAATCACCCTATTGTCTTAGGGTAGAGACCCCTACTAATTCTCCCGTAATCACTTCAAAGGTGTGCCTTAATTGTAGAATTAAGGTATTAGGCCGAGTCTCCCAGTTAAATTTAATCTGCTTACCCTTGTCCCAATTGGATGTGATTTTGGGCCTGGACTGGATGATTAGTAATCATGTGGTTATTGACTGCGATAAGAAGGCAATTTTATTCAAGGACTCAATCTCGGAGAAGTATCTCTGCTTAGTCTCTGCTGTTGAACCGGAAGAAGGAGAAAAGTCTGTGAAGGAGATTCCGATTGTTTGAGAATTTCCTGAAGTATTCCCTGAAGAAATGCCAGGATTACCACCCAAGAGGGAGATTGAATTTGGAATCGAGTTGATTCCAGGAACTGGTCCCATTTCTATTGCCCCTTATAGAATGGCACCACCCGAGATGGTCGAATTGAAGAAACAGATAGAGGAGTTGCTGCAGAAACAGCTTATCAGACCAAGTATATCTCCATGGGGCGCTCCGGTATTGTTTGTCAAGAAGAAGGATGGAAGCCTTAGAATGTGTGTGGATTATAGACAGTTGAATAAGGTGACCATAAAGAACAAGTATCCTTTACCAAGGATTGATGACCTCATGGATCAGGTAAGAGGAGCTTCAGTGTTTTCCAAGATTGATCTGAGATCTGGGTATCATCAGATCAGAATCAAGGAGGAAGATATCCATAAGACTGCATTCCAATCTCGATACGGACATTACGAGTATGTTGTAATGTCGTTCGGATTGACAAATGCACCAGCCATTTTCATGGACTATATGAATCGGATTTTTAGACCATATCTGGATTCATTCGTGGTTGTTTTTGTAACACCCCGATTCGGCAACTTGAAAACTTAAACTAAAAGTAGTGAAAATTAGGGCCAATTTTTTTTTTTAAAAAAAAAACAAGTGTTACACAAGATGAGAACATTCAGACTTTTGAAACGTAATTACAATTTAAAACTAATGTTCTCACTTTGCATAAACCTTTCAAGTTCCAAACCGAGATGTCACAGGACACCACGCTTTGAAACCCGTTCTCAAACCATCATTTAAAACAAAGCCCGTTTACTGGTTTCAAAATATCAGTACCAAATCAAACAATTGTCGGGGTACAGTATGATAGAGCTAGGTAACTAAGAACTTACAATGGATTACCTTCCGCCAGGGGAATTCCTAGCTTCTAGTCATGCTTCCTAATACTTGTCGTCTATCTCCGGACCTTGGTCGATGAAGCCCACCACGCTTCCGCTGCGCTACCTACCAATTGCAATATCCGCAAGTGCCGATACGACAACATGATAGGAGAGAGTCAGTGTTCCGAACACTAACGGGTTGACCTTGCGGTCTAAGGGTAGGCTTAATATAAAAACAACATACTAAAACCGCAGAACATAAATGCAAGTACATTATCACCAACATATATAGCATGTAATGCACATAACATATATATACCACATAGAATAAAACAATCATAATGTTCTGAACACCTCACCACCATCATTCTTAACCCATTAATACATTCACCACATTCTCAGAATCTTTCTTGCGAACTTTCACAACTTTTTCTCAAAACTCCTTCCGTTATCACTTCCACACATATCTCTCATCTCAAGAATTCTTTCTTATATTGTCTTACAAATTTTTGCTCAATGTTTGATATCTTCAAAGTACTTCTCTTTGAAACATCTTTGTCTGTTAAGTTTTATTATTTCGATTAGCACCAATGATGAGGGGGACACGTCATTGAGCTCACACACGTCTACATCTCCTCGGTCAACCACCCAACCTAGTCGGAAGCCAACAGGAGTACAGGACCTTTACCACGCGGGCACGACAGCTGTCACAACACATAAATGGTCCCAGACCAGGAGGCTCAGCCTCAAATCATAATCACATAATCAATGCACGCCCTCGGCGGCAAACACAAATGCCCCGTTCCAGTCCCTCTCACTGTTGTAGACTTGCATCGAGGGGGCGACAGTATATTTCTAGTCTGCAGTGCGGAATGTGCCACGGCATTAGACCTAGTCCCCACCACGTTAGTGAGCCACATGTGGAGTTGTTCTGCCTAGAAACATACTCTAGACTTCTTGACGTTTCACCATCATCGTCCTCCCCTCCTGCAATCCCCACCTGAGCATCCGCAGATACCCATAGTATCTTCCTCTCCACTACTTCGATACGACACTCATACCTTACCGCGTTTGTAAATGTCTTTTAAATCTTTTAAAGATTCAACGTTTTAATTTAACGGCTTAATCCTAACGATCGACCCGTCCTTGGTGCATCCCTTCAACGAAGCCCGATCACTAAACGCAATCTATTCCCCCTAAATCTCAATGGCCCTCGGCCTCAATCACTTTCATGTCATATCTCAGCATCATTCTCACTATCTCATTCTCAGCATACTTCTCATCAACATCATCAGCATACTTTCCTCGTCTTTCTCAAAAATATCTTTCGCAAAACTTTTTGAAAACACAATTTCACAAAACGTTTACTTCACAACACATTTTCAGAAAACCTCATTCCATAAATCCTTTCACAAAACTTTTCCAAAAATAATGTTTCCAAAAACTTTCCCAAAAATATCATTTTCACAAAAAGCTTTTTCAAAAATCACATTTTTGGGTGAGTGTTAATGGAGGAGCAAGCTCAACTCAACACTAAGCTTCTTCCCAAAAACATGTACGAGGAATCACATTTCCATTCAAAACCACATCTCACTTTCATCTCATTTCACACTGTTTCTCATCTCAGCAACTACCTCACAATTCAATTCCTCTTCTTTCTCAAAACTCTTTTCAACTTAGATATTGACTTTCCCTCTTTCATTCTTTAGCTCTTTTGCATTCCATACACGTTACGATTTATCTCTTTCTCAATCACCTCATAATTCTTATTCACATTCTTTTCTCCTTTCAATCTTTTCTCATTACTTTTGCGATTTCATTATTATTGTTTCACTTTCCCGACATCATCAAACAATTCTAAACAGAATAGAGTATGCTCAACAAAATAAACATGCAGCATGCAAATAAATCAAATAAACATTTAGCACACATTTGCGTAATTCGCAGTACATTCGCAATCCATCAATTCGGATTGCGAGCAACCGCGTTAGGGGACCACAGCACTCTCACTCACCTGGATGACGAATCATCCGAAAGCTTTCCAAGGTTCCTAGTCGATAGCCTTGCCACGTTCCCTTCGCGTCCGATGTAACACCCGAGCTAGAACATTTTTCCCCGTGCGTTAAAACGTTTTCGATAAATTCTTAGTTTCGTTTTGAAAACTCTTTGAAATAATCTTTTTCTTAAGAACTCATTACTAATATCCAAAGACTCCAAAACCAAATCAGGTTTCGAATAAAAGATTTTCAAGAAAACTTTGAAAACAAATCCACTTCTTCTTAACTCAAAAACACTTTATTTATAAAAATCATTTTCATGAACCATTAAACAAAATACACAACTCTAGAAAATAAAGCTTTAAAACTATATCAAGTTGATTTACTTATTAAACATCGATCAAAGAAGGTCATACAAATTCTCAAATTAATTTAAATAGTTTAAATCATAACCTTTAAATAAAATATTTTTAATTTCTTTAAAATACACATATAGATTTTTCACAAATAAATTTCACAAACAAATCACACAACCAGTACATACAAGTTCATAAGCATATAAGGCATTCATAAGCACACACCATACAAATCATGCTTTTAATCACTCAAAAATCATTAGTTATATCATAATCCTAATAAATTAATTTAATTACACTTAAGAAAATAACTTAATCTTCTAATTAATTTTAATAAAACCGAGACACATATGGTTATTATTTTCTAATCACAAATAAACCAAAATCATTAAATTAATAGTACAAAATTTCTTTTCACATAATCAAATCAAACCAAAAGAATTAAAAGAAATATACATTACTTTCATCAAATACATAGCACTAGGTATCTAGGAACATAGTTATCATCAAGGTCATTTTATGGAAATAACTTTCCTAAACATTTTAGCATGTCTTGGCCGAATCCTATATGTACAATTTGGCAAGAATTTCATGCACAAACAAAACATACAAACATGAAATCATTTTATTTATTTTAGTGCTCAAAACCGTGAGCATACTGTAACACTCATTTTATGTCATCTTAATTTATAAGAAAAGTAATAAGTTTGTGATTACTTGGACTTGTTGTTGTTGGAAAAAGATCTGAAAATAAGAATTATCCCTTCCCTTGAAAATTCTTTTTCACAAACACTTGATTAATAATGAAGTGGACTAGTAAAATCAGAGTTTGCGGAAACATAGTAAAATCATCATATTGTACCCCCAAAATATATCAAGTGTAACAAGTCCATTAATACCAAATAGGTATAATTATGAAACTGAATTCCTCTTATGATACTTCTTTCCAAAATATGTATCATATAAATTCTATTAAGAATAGAAATGTTATAGAGCTGGTCACTGGTCCTTTGTCCAAACATCCTTTTGGTCGGATCTTCGATATCTGCACAACGGGTTCCCAACCCACATTTTCTACACTCTGCATGCACCTAAGGGACATCTCCCCTTACTGATTCTTGTGCAAGCAAGATGCACGATCAACACCTAATAAGGGCATGGGGGTTAGCTAAACATATTCGCATAATCAAATGAGAATAAATCTAACATCCACAAGTCAACATGTAGCAAACCATGATGCATAATCATATGAGCACACCCGGTTAATCATAATAATTCTTTCAATGCAGGTGGCATGATGCATGATTTCCTTCCACAACTGAGGCCTCTAAAGTCCATCTTGGACGTCCATCCAATACACCATTGTGTTCCCGGAACATTGACATTCGTTCCCAGAACGTAATGCCAAACCATACTTGGATGATAAGCATTCACTCCCAGAGTGTGCATCACGTTCCCAGAACGTGTAGCAAACCATACTTGGATAAATAAGCATCACTCCCAGAGTGTGCATCACGTTCCCAGAACGCATACGTTCCCAGAACGTATAAAAAACCAGGTCCCGGACACTGGCCACATATCTATAATGTGTCATCCAGTAGGTTGCTTATCAATGTGTTCCCATAACACTATCATACGTTCCCAGAACGTATATAACCAGGTCCCAGACACTGGCCACATATCTATAATGTGTCATCAAGTAGGTTATAATTTGGTACTCCCGGAGTACCCTCCTCATATTCCCAGAATATGATAAACACTCCTACCAACCAAACTTCCAATCTATATGGATGCACAATCATCAAGGTTGGTTTTTATCTTTAATCCGATTATTATATTAATGTGTTCCCGGAACACATTCATACGTTCCCAGAACGTATCGCAAACCATACTTGGAAAGTAATTAAGCACCACTCCCAGAGTGTGCATCACGTTCCCAGAACGCATACGTTCCCAAAACGTATAAAAACCAGGTCCCGGACACTGGCCACATTCCCAGAATGTGTCATCAAGTAGGTTGCATCAGTTTGGTACTCCTAGAGTACAGGGTCATGTTCCCATTAATTCCATTATTATGACTTAGAAAACACAACTTCTGAATGATATCTTGAGGTATGGCTTTACTCAAAAAATTCACCTTTGAAATTAAATTTAACATATGCTCATAGACATGGATTGAGAGAATATAGTCATTGGTATTAGCAACCCTTATTCAAAAACTTAAATTTTATTTTTAAGTTTCAGGTACTAACCGGTTACATCATCACCTAACCGGTTAGAATTACAGACCTGATTATAAAACCATTGATTTTCAAAGAATCTTTTCTTGAAAACTCTACTCAATCCAATCACAAGGCCTTAGCATATCAGAATACCTCAAGTTCAACACATAATATCATTCAAAAGATCTAAGTCATAATCCCATTTCACTTATGCATAATTTCCTCTTGAAATTATCATTTGATGTTAAGGTATTAACTCCCAATTTTCAATCTGAATTATTACAATAAAATCAACTTCATTTCAGATTGAATTCCAGTGAAATTAGGGTCTAGATTTGAGTAACATTGATAAGACCACAGAACTGATTTCAGAAACTTATTTTCTTTGACAATTTTACAGTGTCTAACCGGTTACAATTATCGAGTAACCGGTTAGATTGTGCAGTCAGCACATTGAAATATGAGGTTTTGCAACCCATTCTTTTCATTACTCAAATCCAACCAATTTCAATCATTCAAAAGAGTTCATATACCTTAAGTAAACATGTTTAACCACAGAAACACATTCACCTTGCATGCATTCAATTTAGATACACAAATTGCACATAATAGCACATATTTCACAACTTAATGCATCAATTCACATAATATCCAATTAAGTCATGAAATTGTCATCACAACAGCTTGCATGCATCATATTATGATTGCTCAAAAATAGAAATGAGCTTAAATTGGCCTCCAAGCCATAAAACTAATTCCAGCTATGCCCTTAGAGTCTCTTGGTGACTCATCCTATTTACCAACATGTTTTTCCTCATTCTAGCAAATATTAAGCTTCCCCCTTACCTCTAAATTGTGCTTGATCCAAAACTTTGCAGAGAGAAAGGCTCCAACACAGTTTTCCATTAAATCCACAATTCTGCTCTCAGCCACTATTTTTATCAACAGGGTCCAAAGACCAGAAGATTTGACATAGCAATTGGCCAAAGAAATTGGGGAAAACAATTAGGACTCAATATAGGTAACATGTACTAGAGAATCAAAGAGATTTGAGGTTCAATGGTGGACTGTACTTACCAGAATCAAAGCTGAAATTCAGCTTCCAGAACAGGAAGAAGACAGGACTCAGTTTCACACTCTTAGCTTCCAGGCTTGATTCCTCCACCCACACGAACACTCAACTCACAAGGTGTATATCACTGAAAAGCCCTTGATTCAAGCTTTTCAGAAAGGTGTGTTTCACTCTCTACTCTCAAGGACAAAGACGAATTGCTCAGAACGAATTCGAAACCCTAATCGCCCTTCTTCAACACAAATCTCAGAAATCAACCCCAATTCTTCAGAAATCCAGCCTTTTATAGAGAAATTGGCCTCTTATGCATGGCGACACGCGTCTCCCACCATGAATCGAGTGGGATTCGTGGCGAATTCTGGGTTAAAACGCGTGATTACTCATCAAACGCACTAACCCAGTTTTCTGAGTTCATCGTGTAACCGGTTACAGAGCCCTTCTAACCGGTTACATACTGATAAAATTCAAAAATTAGTATTTTAATTACTCTTTCTTCAAAAACCTTTTTAATATTGCAATTAAGTCCCAACCCAAGGACTAAATTACAATATTCACTTTTTTGTACAAAATAACCATATAAAAATATTTCTCATATTTTTATATATAAAAACACCTAATGTACAAAAACTAAAACTTTCCAAACCAATATAAATCAATTATAAAATAATTGTTATAATTAATTTCTTGGTTATTTGGGAGACAAAAATTAGGGGTGTTACACATACAGTAAGGAAAATTTACAACTTAAATTTCATTTTCCAAAACAAAATCAACACACACTTTAAATCACAAATTATCACACATATTTCTTTTAAATTCAATCACTTCATGCATGCTCTTTTAAAGCTTCTTATAAAAATAGTTCCATCATGCATGTTCTCTAGATGAGGGACAAGCATAGCTACCTATTTTCCCTAGTATGGCCGAAAGTCAACATGTAAAAAGACATGGTTTCATTTATTTTCAACACACACAAAATCACATAATTATAACCAAGGCATGTAAAGTACTCATCATTCATTCACATCAACCTTCACAAAATAAACTTCAATTTCATTATTCTATAAAAATCAAGGTTACACTTTAAATTTCCAAAAATAACATACATGCACTTGAAATCAATGGATCTAGCCTTAAAACAAACATGCATCAACTTTTACCAAATAAAAAGCATAAATTCCACTTTTTCCTAATCATGGCTGGATGACCTCTAAAAAAATAGTTCATGCACCTAATCAAATACTCAATGAAAATCATGTTTATGCTTTGAAAATCATTTTTAAGACTTAGTTTCTTTAATCTTTTAAAACAGAATCATATATAAAAAAAAGAAACACAAACTTTTCACTTGAAAATAACATGCAAGTCAAGGATCTAAACATTTTTAATCCACATAACAAAATAATTACATTCACATACTCAAAACAACTACATTCAACACAAAATTAACATGCAAGACTAGATCATGAATTTATTTATCAATTAACCACATAAACACATATATAGATCACGGATCTAAACAAGAAATAGACATGCAAGAGGAATCAAAGCAAACACATAAACTTAAACACAATTCTTACATAAACCATGAAGAAGAAAATATACAAATTAAAGATCAAAGCTTTTCAAGCACAAATACTCAAGATCAATACATACACACAACATGCAAGCCATTTAATTTCACTTTATCATCAATTCAACTTAGATAATAGGTTTAAAGCATATACACATCACGGTTTAGAAGAGAAAAAGTAGACATGCAAGATGATCTATTTAGTTTTCACAAAATCTTAATTTTTTCTTTAAATCTTTAGGAGTTTAGTTAGAAAATTATTAGATCCAACAATAAAGATCCAAACCGAAACAAAAGCATAAAAATCACGTATTACAAATTAGTCTAAGTCCTTAAAGTCCTTGATCTAACAAGATCAACACATAATAACATCTTTGAAACCATAAAATAGAACATGCAAGAAGAAAAGAATATAGATCCATAAACTAGAAAGAAAAATCTACACTATTACAAGTCTTCTTCTTCTTCAAATCCTACCATGAAAGGGTCAGTTATTCTAGCTCTTGATCTACAAGGATGTGGCTTGGTTGAGTTTGGGTCTCCTTCTTTCTCATTCTCCATGCCTCACGGCTCCCTCTCCTTTTCTTCTCTCTATTTTTCTTTTCTTTTCTTTTCTTTCTCTAAGAGTTTAAGGAGTCTCGTAGAAGTTGTGTTGGTATGGGTAGAAGAAATGAGAAAGGGGTGAAGAGAAGTGAAAATGAGGTAATGGACTATGGCTCACCCTATTTATAAGCAATTTAATTTTCCTCCTTGTGCCCTTGTAGGTGGTTCGGCCATGAGCACTAGGGAGGGGCGTTTTTGGGCTTCTAATTATTTGCATGGGTGGAAGTTATCAAAACCAAGGGGGACAAAGTTGCATGGCTAGTGTTTTAGGGGTCAAGCTAGGCTTAAGGACTTGTTAGTAGTTTGTTAGGGTTTTGGCTATTTAGTTGGGTTCTAGTTTGGTTTAGTTACTAACTTGGTTTCCTAATTCCTTAACCTCCAAGCTTCTTCTAGAAATTTATATTCCTAGCATACATACACCCTTACACACGTACATACATGCACACATATATACATACATACACACTCATACAAGCCGTACCATGCACACACATATACATACATTTTCATTTTATTTCTTAACCACATTTACTTAAGATTATTAATTCACACAATCAAGGCAACCCATTCAAAAATCACACTCATACAATTAATTTCAAACACAGTAAATCAAGCACACATCACATAAAAGTTTCAAGCCAAATCATTAAATTTATTTTCTTAAAAGTAAATTCTCAAAAATTCGTATTTCTTATCTCTGAAAAAAAAAATTTTTGTAAAACCACCCAGAAAAATCTTAAATTTTCATTTTTTAAAATCTATGTTTCAAGACGATCGTTTTGATATAAAGTTCATAAAAATCCGAGTTACGGTTAAAAAGTTACAAAATTTTCAAGTTATCAGACCCAAAAACTTAATTTCAAAGAAAATCACTTTTTAGGAAAAATTCACAATTTATTTCTTAAAATCAAACCACAAAATCATTCACTCCTCTTTCATAAAACATTTTGTTTATAAATATCCGCAAAATACTTTTCCGAAAATCTTTCATAAAACTGGACTTCAAGGTTTATTTTAATCAAATTCGTTCGCGCACGTACGGGAAAAATGCGGGGTGTTACAGTTTTCATTATTGACATCCTGATATATTCTAAGAATTCGGAAGAACATGCCGAACACCTTCGAATAGTACTAAAAATTTTGAAGGAGAAGCAGCTCTATGCCAAAATCTCTAAGTGTGAGTTTTGGTTGAAGGAAGTTCAGTTTTTGGGGCATGTGATTTCGGAAGGTGGCATAGCAGTTGACCCAGCTAAAGTTGAATCGGCTCTGCAGTGGGTTCAACCAAAGACAGTCACCGAAGTCCGAAGCTTCTTAGGGCTGGTTGGATATTATAGATGATTCATTGAGGAATTTTCAAAGATTGCACTACCCCTCACCAAGCTGACTCGGAAGGATCAACCATTCATATGGGATGAGAAGTGTGAGAGGAGTTTTTTGATGCTTAAGGAAAGATTAACATCCTCACCAGTGTTAATCTTACCTGACCCTCACAAGGAGTATGAAGTGTATTGTGATGCATCAGGACAAGGGCTTGGGAGTGTTCTAATGCAAGAAGGAAAGGTTGTGGCGTATGCATCTCGTCAATTGAAAATTCACGAGGTAAATTACCCCACCCATGATTTGGAACTTGCTAAAATAGTCTTTGCACAGAAGATATGGAGGCATTATCTCTTTGGCACTACATTCCGGGTGTTTAGTGACCATAAGAGTTTGAAGTATTTGTTTGATCAGAAGGAGTTAAATGTGAGGCAGCGTCGGTGGATGGAATTTTTAAAAGACTATGACTTTGAGCTTCATTACCATCCCGGTAAGGCTAATGTTGTAGCAGACGCTTTAAGTGGTAAAGCGATTTATGCAAGTTCCATGATGATTAAGGAAGCAGCTTTGATTGAAGAGTTTCGGGATTTAAGTTTGGTAATGCAAGTGGAACCAAACCATATTAAGATGGGCATGTTGCAGATTTCTAGCGAATTCTTGGCTCGAATTCGAGAATTGCAACATGAAGATGAAGAATTAATAGGAAAGAGGGAGTTGATGAAAGGAGGAAAAGAGCCAAATTTCTCAGAAGGGCTGGATGGAATTCTTCGTTTTAAAACAAGGATTTGCATACCGAAGAACTCGGGGATTAGAAGGTTGATTTTGGATGAGGCACATAAGAGTCAGATGAGTATTCACCCGGGATCGACAAAGATGTACCGGGATTTGAAAAGCATGTTTTGGTGGTCGGGCCTTAAGAAGGACGTTGCGGATTATGTAGCGTCATGTTTCATCTGTCAAAAAGTTAAGGTGGAACATCAGAAACCTGGAGGAATGCTGCAACCCCTGGATATTCCACAATGGAAGTAGGATAGTATTTCCATGGATTTTGAGGCTGGATTGCCAAAGATAGTTACAAACCATGATGCAATCTGGGTAATTGTGGACCGTCTTCTAAGTCGGCGCATTTCATTCCGGTGAATATGCGCTATTCTCTGGAAAAGCTTACCCAACTTTATATCCGGGAAGTGGTACGATTGCATGGAGTGCCATCCAGTATCATTTCTGATCGTGATCCGAGGTTCATGTCTATATTTTGGTCAAGTCTGCATCAAGCTCTGGGGACAAGGCTTAAAATGAGTTCAACATATCACCCTCAGATAGATGGGCAGACCGAAAGGACCATTCAAACTTTGGAAGACATTTTGCGAGCTTGTGTGTTGGAAGAACGAGGAAGTTGGGATCAGATTCTACCACTCGCAGAATTCACATACAACAATGGATATCATGCAAGTATCGGTATGGCACCGTTCGAGGCGTTGTATGGAAGAAAGTGCCAAACCCCGCTATGTTGGTTTCAAGTGGGGGAGAATTTACATCTTGGTCCGGATGTGGTGCAATAGACAACTGAAAAGATCAGAATGATTCAAGAAAAGATCAAGGCTGCTGATAGTCGTCATAAAAGTTATGTTGATCGAAGAAGAAGACCTTTAGAGTTTGCAGAAGGCGACCATGTGTTTCTCAGGATTATACCGCTGAAGGGTGTGAGTAGAGCGTTGAAACCTCAGAAGCTTTCACCTAAGTTTATAAGTCCCTACCAAATCCTTAAGCGAGTAGGACCGGTATCTTATCAAAAAGCTCTCCCACCATCTTTAGCCAACTTGCACAATGTTTTTCATGTTTCTCAACTGAAAAAGTTCGTGCATGATCCAACCACGATTCTTCAGATTCGTCCGGATGACTTAACCCTACGAGAAAACCTAACCTTTAAGGCTGACCCAGTTAAAGTTGAAGATAGGAGGGCCAAACAGCTTAGAGGAAGGGAGATTTCGTTAGTCAAAGTTGTGTTGCAAAGTGGTAATGTATATGAAACAACCTGGGAATTGGAGGATCGAATGCGTAAGAATTATCCTGAGTTATTTTTGTAAGTTGAATTTCGGGGACGAAATTCCTGTTAAGTGGGGGAGTAGTGTAACACCCCAAATTTTCATTTCCTGATGTAATAAAAATTGTGATTATGAAAGATTATTTCATAATTATTTTCTTTAATCATAATTATATATTTCATAATTAATTTAGATTAATTATGTGTTAGTATTAGTGCTTTTTCGAGGTGGAAAAATATTTTGATAAAAGTATTATATGTAAAAATAAAGTTTTTACATATTAATCCCTGAATGAGGACCTAGAAGCAATATTAGGAAGGTCTTGGAGGGAAGGGCATTAAAATAAATATTTTTGAAAATTGACAAGAATACTCGAGTATTCCTGGAAACACTCGAGTAATCGAGTCAGTGAAGAACTCGTGAGTGCGTTTGATGAGTCAACAGACGACGATTCTTTTTGGATGACACGAAAACACCTCAGGGCCACGTTAATGGGCATCGTGGCGAGCGGCATGATCGCTGGGAATGGCTATTTAAGCTCATGGTTGAAGGAAATGGAGAATTTTTGGTTGAATTTCTCTGGAGACATCAACTTAGGGTTTCCAATTTCGTACTGTGATTACTCGAGCGTTGTTGAGAGTTAGATTGAGTGTGATACACCATTGTGAAGCTCACGTTCCGGGCTTCACAAAGATATAAGATTCGTGAGTTGAGGGGCTGTGTGGAGGAAGAATCAAGGATCGAAAGAAGAGGGATAGTTGCTGCCAAACCAAGTTCTTGAGGTCTGGAGCTTACTTGGAGCTAGGATTGTGGTAAGCTTATGAGCTCTCTGAACCTCAAATTCGTTCCTACCTCTAGTCCTATGAGTGATCCGTGAGGAGACTCCTATGCCTAGTCCTATGAGTCCGGTTCATAGGACTCCTTCAGCTGACCCAGTGCTCAGTGGTCGGGCACCCACTCAATCGGATAAGGTAGAAGAGGACCCTGAGGAGGCTGAGAGTGAGGGCAAGCCAGCCGAGAACTCCACTGGGAGTCAGTGGGGAGTTGGGGATGTTAGTTCCATGATGGACATGATGAATGTTTTGATAATGACAAAGTGTTTTTGAACAAGCTACAAGTGTTGATCAAGTTTCAAGCTCAACAAGCAACAACAAACATCAAATGAAGAAGAGAGAAAGCAAGCTCATGAAGACCTAAGTTTGGGTGTATTTGTATTTCTTTTATCTTTTGCCTCTCAAGCTTCATAGGTTTTTTATTTGGGTAGATTATTATAGAGGGTAGTGAATCTCATTCATAAGTCATGATTTAATCATAATTTGAGTTTTCATTTAATCTAGAATCAATAGGTGGCTTAAAGGTTTTAAAGGAAAGGTTGGATTTTGAGAAAACAAGTTTTGAACATGTACAGTACCAACTTAATCGATTAAATGATAACTTAATCGAGTACTACTCGAGTACACGACTTGCTTAATCGATTAAGTACTGCTGAACTGATTTTTAAAATACGTTTTTCACTTCTCAAAATCAGTTTTCAAGTGCTACAACTTTTGGGTATTCTATATAAACCTTTTCCTATTATTTGTGATTAGAAAGAATCATTTTCATACAAGTTTTACAAAGAATCAAGCCACTCTATTCTCTCTCATTTTCTAAAGATCAAAGTTCTCATATTTTCATATTCTTTGATCAAGAACCTTTGAATCTCTTATGGTGAATTGTCATAACTCTTGATTGAGATTCATAGGATTGTTTTGTATTTTCTATTGTGTTGTAATCTTTGCAAGAAGGCAAGCCACTACAACAAACAAGAAGTCTTGGTGTGTCGATTTTATCATCAAGCAAGTGCATTCTTATTGAAGAAGAAGAAGAAGTCTTGGTTGTGAATCAAGCAAGTGAAGCCTTGGTGTGTGGATTATCATCAAGCAATTGAAGACTTGTTGTGTCGATTATCAACAAGGGGTAGAGGTTAGATTAGAGAGAAGATCAATAGGATTACAAGGCAAGGGTGTCGGTTATCTCTTGTAGGCTAGCAAGAAGGAAGTCTTGTGAGGCAATCACTTGTAATTTGAGAACTCTAATTCCTCATAGTGAAGAATCTCTCTTGGTTGAAGAGGGGACTGGATGTAGCTTTCAAGTGGATGAAAGTGAACCAGGATAAATCACTGTGTCGTATCTCTAAACCCTTACTCTTTATATTCAAGTCATTTGATTGCGTTCTTGGTTGAAAACCTAGAAAGATTGTTTTTCATAATTGATTGAATTGAATCTTTAATTGTTCAAATTGATAAAGGGAAAATCATTTTCATAACTAGGTTAATCAATAAGAATATAGGTGTTAATCATTTCCGCTGAATCTCTGATCTTGCATGTGAATTGATTGATTTTCGTATTCGAATGAAAAATTGATTTTTCTGTTTTCTGTCATATTTAATCGATTAAGTTCAAGTTTAATCGAGTACTACTCGAGTAAATTGCAGGTTAATCGATTAAGTGCTGTAGAATTTTCAAAAATCATTTGTTTTGATTGTTTAGATTTGTTTCGTTAGAAAATCTTTCAAGGTAGCTTCAACACCTATTCAACCCCCCTTCTAGGTGTATTCCTAGGGTTCCTAAGTCTCTCCAACCACCAATTGCGATTTCCTCAATTGGTATCAGAGCTCGGTCGAAAGACACGAGCATAAGAGCTTTTTCGTAAAGATCCTTTAAGAAAATCGCAATGGGTTCTACGAATTCCTTTGGTGGTGAAGGTGCTTCAATAAGTCGTCCTCCATTGTTTACCGGAGAAGGCTATGCATATTGGAAAGTTAGAATGAAAATCTTTATCCAAGCCATAGATAGTGAATTTTGGAAAGTAGTTGAAAAAGGTCCTCATATCCCCTCTAGTTTAGTTGAAGGTGTAGAACAATTGATCCCCGAGGATAAGTGGAAGGATGATGATAGAAAGAAAGTACAATATGATTATAAAGCAAAGAATATTATCACATCCGCTTTATCCTATGACGAGTTCTTTAGAGTTTCTCAATGTTCTAGTGCTAAAGAAATGTGGGACACTTTACAAGTGACTCATGAAGGAACTAGTGAGGTTAAGAGAGCTAGATTGAATGCTTTAATGCGTGATTATGAATTGTTTCATATGCTTCCAAATGAATCTATAAATGATATGCAAAAGCGTTTTACTCACATTATAAATCATTTACTTGCTCTTGGTAAAACTTTTCTTCAAGGTGAACTTTCTAACAAAGTGTTGAGATGTTTAGACAGGAATTGGCAACCAAAAGTAACGGCTATTGTTGAATCTAAAAATTTGGATGCTATGGATCTAGCAACACTTTTCGGAAAGCTTCAAGAACATGAAATGGAGCTTGGACGATTAAGTATCAATGAAGAGTCGGATAAGAACAAATCAAGGAAAGGACTTGCTCTTAGAGTCAAAAGTGCATATAAAAAAAAAAGATAGTTCCGATGATAATGATAGTGAAGATTCCGATTCCGATGTTGATGAAAAAGACATGAAACTTTTGTTAAAAGAGTTTGACAAGTTTCTAAGAAAAAAAGGAAGGTTGAACAAGGACAAAAGTAAAGAGAAGGATTCCCCACACTATAAGACCAAAACTTCAAAAGAAGGTGTAGTTTGCCATGAATGTGGAAAGCCCGGTCATCTCAAGTACTCATGCTCTAAGTATCTCAAGAAGAAAGAGAAAGACAAGAAAAATTCTAAATCTAAAAGAGCATACATAGTTTGGGATAGTGATGAAGATAACAAGAAAAGCACATCGAGTAGTTCATCGGATGATGAAGAAGCCGCTTGTCTCAACTTGATAACTTTAGTAGATGATGAAGAACAAAGTTCAAATGATGAATCAAGTTATCAAAGCGAGGATAGCAATGTAAGTGAATCTAAATCCGAAATTTCTTCTAAATATGAATTGTTACATAATGCTTATGAAGAAATGTATGAACAACTTGAAAAACTAGCTTTGAAAAACATTGAAAGAAAGAAGCTCATTTTGAAACATCAAAAAGAGATTTTAGAACTTCAAAAACAAGTTGATGAGCTTAATCTTGAAAATGAAACTCTTGATCTTATCTATGCTAGTTCTTATTGTGATTGTGCTAGTAGATTGAATGTTGTGGTTGATTGTGAGAGTTGCAAGTTGCTCAAGGATGAAAATGCTATTTTGAAAAATAAGCTTGCAAGTTTCACCATTTGTGATATTAGATTGCGCACATTGTTAAATTTTCAAAGAGAAAATTCAAACAAGTTTGGTTTGGGTTATACTAATGCTAAGAGTAAATCTCATAGAAATGTTGTTGATTTTTCTAAAGTTGATTTTTCAAATGCACCAACATGTTTCTATTGTGGTACTCATGGACATACTTCAAATGTGTGTTATGTTAAAGTGCATGGTATACCTAAAGGAAATTTTGTTTGGATGAAAAAGGGTGAAAGTCCCTACACTAACAAAAATGGATCCAAAACCATTTGGATACCAAAAAGCAAAGCATGATTGTTTTGTAGGTTTGATTGAAGATGCAAATGAATGACACATGTTCTCAATTGGTCTCAACTATGAATGTCTATATTCACATTTTCAATTGGTATCACACTTGCATCTCAAGTAAATTTCCTACAAAGTGGTAATATTTGATATTGACATATTATCTCAATTGGTATCTTCTCAATTGATATTACTTTTCTAAATGTTTAGTTAATTCAATTTGTATCATTGAGAGATTATTAGTTGATTATCATGTTTTTGTGATTATTGATTCTTCTTTACAATTGATATCTTCTTTGTTAAGTGATATTATGATCTTTTTAGTTTTCAATTGGTATTATATTTCATTGTTATATTCTCTTACCAATTGATATCACATTTCAAAGTAAAGCTCTATTGTATTTGTTCAATAGGTATCAATGTTGTGAAGAAATGATCATTGATTTCTTACCTTGGCTTAGATCTTATATTTCAATTGGTATATATTACTTTTTGATAATGCCAAAGGGGGAGAAATATGATGTTTTGAATTGAATGAAATGTTTCTCAAAGGGGGAGAAATGGTATGTTTTTTTAAACATGGGAGAAATATAATATGATTTTTAGATGTTTGTTTGGAGAAAGGTTGTTTTTGTTGTTTTTATGTAGGTTGAGCTAAGTTGTTGAAGATAGGGGGAGAATCAAGCTTCTATCTCAATTGGATTCAAGTGTTAAAGCATTGATTGAGGGGGAGAAAGAGTCTTCTCAAGTGATCAAATGTTTCAAGCATCAACAACTTCAAGTGATTTCAAAACATGGATTGTCATTTTCAAAAAGGGGGAGATTGTTAGTTCCATGATGGACATGATGAATGTTTTGATAATGACAAAGTGTTTTTGAACAAGCTACAAGTGTTGATCAAGTTTCAAGCTCAACAAGCAACAACAAACATCAAATGAAGAAGAGAGAAAGCAAGCTCATGAAGACCTAAGTTTGGGTGTATTTGTATTTCTTTTATATTTTGCCTCTCAAGTTTCATAGGTTTTTTATTTGGGTAGATTATTATAGAGGGTAGTGAATCTCATTCATAAGTCATGATTTAATCATAATTTGAGTTTTCATTTAATCTAGAATCAATAGGTGGCTTAAAGGTTTTAAAGGAAAGGTTGGATTTTGAGAAAACAAGTTTTGAACATGTACAGTACCAACTTAATCGATTAAATGATAACTTAATCGAGTACTACTCGAGTACACGACTTGCTTAATCGATTAAGTACTGCTGAACTGATTTTTAAAATACGTTTTTCACTTCTCAAAATCAGTTTTCAAGTGCTACAACTTTTGGGTATTCTATATAAACCTTTTCCTATTATTTGTGATTAGAAAGAATCATTTTCATACAAGTTTTACAAAGAATCAAGCCACTCTATTCTCTCTCATTTTCTAAAGATCAAAGTTCTCATATTTTCATATTCTTTGATCAAGAACCTTTGAATCTCTTATGGTGACTTGTCATAACTCTTGATTGAGATTCATAGGATTGTTTTGTATTTTCTATTGTGTTGTAATCTTTGCAAGAAGGCAAGCCACTACAACAAACAAGAAGTCTTGGTGTGTCGATTTTATCATCAAGCAAGTGCATTCTTATTGAAGAAGAAGAAGAAGTCTTGGTTGTGAATCAAGCAAGTGAAGCCTTGGTGTGTGGATTATCATCAAGCAATTGAAGACTTGTTGTGTCGATTATCAACAAGGGGTAGAGGTTAGATTAGAGAGAAGATCAATAGGATTACAAGGCAAGGGTGTCGGTTATCTCTTGTAGGCTAGCAAGAAGGAAGTCTTGTGAGGCAATCACTTGTAATTTGAGAACTCTAATTCCTCATAGTGAAGAATCTCTCTTGGTTGAAGAGGGGACTGGATGTAGCTTTCAAGTGGATGAAAGTGAACCAGGATAAATCACTGTGTCGTATCTCTAAACCCTTACTCTTTATATTCAAGTCATTTGATTGCGTTCTTGGTTGAAAACCTAGAAAGATTGTTTTTCATAATTGATTGAATTGAATCTTTAATTGTTCAAATTGATAAAGGGAAAATCATTTTCATAACTAGGTTAATCAATAAGAATATAGGTGTTAATCATTTCCGCTGAATCTCTGATCTTGCATGTGAATTGATTGATTTTCGTATTCGAATGAAAAATTGATTTTTCTGTTTTCTGTCATATTTAATCGATTAAGTTCAAGTTTAATCGAGTACTACTCGAGTAAATTGCAGGTTAATCGATTAAGTGCTGTAGAATTTTCAAAAATCATTTGTTTTGATTGTTTAGATTTGTTTCGTTAGAAAATCTTTCAAGGTAGCTTCAACACCTATTCAACCCCCCCTTCTAGGTGTATTCCTAGGGTTCCTAAGTCTCTCCAACCACCAATTGCGATTTCCTCAGGGGATCCACCGGGTGATGCATAGTATAGATGGTTAGGATGTGGGACATGTGGAGCAGCTGCTGGAGACTCTGGAGACTTATGCTATGGAGGAGGATCATCGGACCAATGCTGGGATTTTATATTTTTCTCTATATATATTATATATATTTTTGAGAGATCTCAGTGAGGTGGTCTTTTCTCTAGTCTTTATCATGGACTTGTATTTTGTAAACTTCTTCTATCTCGACTTTGACCTTGATGTATGCTGGTACTTTTATATTATGATATGATTAGTTATGTATATATATAAATATCTTCGTACAAATGACGTGGAATGTGGATTATTAAATCAAGGTCACTATTTTATTCAAATTTCGCTTACTCTGATAATCATGAGGTTTGATCCTAACGAGAAAAATTCCAAGAGCGAGTTGGGATGTTTTTGGAAAAATGAAAACCCAACTTATGCTATTATAATTAATTTTGATCATATACACACTCAGAAAGAAAGAGTTTTCATTGCTTCTCTATTAAACGCATGTCCATATATTTTAAATAGAAAGGAGAGGGTGTGACAAGCTGCCTTGCTGGACCTCCGTACAGGCCCATAAGGTACAATCCACCCCTATAAATAGCTGTCTCCAGCAAGGGGCTCAGGTACGTTCTCTCACTCCCTAATTACACAATCGCACACACCGTGATTAGGGAAACCCTAGTTACCCCAACTAGATAGCTAGAATACCAAAGAATCACTCAGTAACATCATATCACTTTCTAGCTCTCAGATCTCACTATATCCTTGAGCTAGGGGTATATCTTAGACACTGTGTCTTGGACACTACAAAGACAGACGTTCCAGATTACATCTCCAGATGTTTAGTTTGTCAGAAAGCAAACATTGAGAATCAGAAATCGTGAGGCTTATTGCGATCTCTTAAAATTCCCAAGTGGAAATGGGATAGCATTTCCATGGACTTTGTTTCAGGTTTACCGAGGACCACTTCAAGGTTTGATTCTATTTGGGTTGTTGTGGATCGACTAACTAAGTGTGCTCACTTCATTCCGATGAACATGAAGTACAGTTTACAGAAGCTAACTAAATTGTATATAAGGGACATAGTGAAGTTGCATGGTGTTCCTACTAGCATAGTGTCAGACCGTGATCCCAGGTTTTTATCTCGATTCTGGCAGAGTCTTCAGCATGCCTTGGGTACTAAGTTGAAATTTAGCACAACCTATAACCCACAGACCGATGGACAGTCCGAGCGCAATATTCAGTCCCTGGAGGATCTGTTGAGGACTTGTGTACTTGAGCAGACAGGCAGTTGGGAGCAGATCATACCATTGATTGAATTCACCTACAATAACAACTTCCATTCTAGTATAGGGATGAAGCCATTCGAGGCACTTTGTGTCAAAAAATGTAGAACGCCTTTTTGCTGGTTTCAGATCGGCGACAACTTATTGATTGGTCCCGATATTGTTCAGGAAACTACCGAGAAGATTATTATGATCCAAGACAAAATGAAGGCTTCACAGGACCTCCAGAAGAGCTATGTCGACAAGCGTAGGCGATCCTTAGAGTTCAATGAGGGAGATCATATTTTCTTGAGGGTATCCCCTACCACAGGTATTGGACGAGCAATAAAGTCTAAGAAGCTGACGCCGAGATTCATTGGACCTTATCAGATTTTGGAGAGAGTCGGGCCTGTAGCTTACCGAGTTGCCTTGTCCCCGCATTTATCTAGACTACATGATGTTTTCCATGTTTCTCAGCTTCGGAAGTATGTGTATTATTCTTCAAATGTTATACCTCAGAATGAATTGCCTTTGAGGGGGAACTTGACCTTTGAGATTAAGCCTATCAGGATTGAGGATCGGCGTGTAACATCCCTAATTTAATTCCTAGTATAATTGATGATGTGATAAGATTATAGTGAAGGAAGTGATAAATATTAAGTTAGAACTAGTGAATTGAAGACTCTTTTTAGGATTAGAAGCATAGAATGATAGGAAATTGAAAATAAATTATTTACAACTCAAAACAAAAAATCCACCGTTGGATATGAAGGATAGTAGGTAGAGAAGCTTACTTTCAAATTTGAGCAAGATCCAACGGGTAACTAAAAAGTTATGTCATTCTGAAGTTCAAAGTAGTGAAAAACTAAGTAGGTTAATCGATTAATCTGGAGGCCAATCGATTAAGGCCTGATCCATGGAAAAAAATGAAAGGAGCTGAAATACACGAGTTAATCGATTAACACCTGGGGGTTAATCGATTAAGGGTTGACAACTGTTTTTGGCAAGTTTACACAGGTTAATCGATTAACCATCGGGTTAATCGATTAACACACTTCAGCAGTGAAAAAAATAAAAGCGATTGAACACTCTCTCTCTCTCTTCCATTTTTCTTAGTTAGGGTTCAATATCACCAATCTTCTCCATCTTGATCTTCATCAACAAGAACAATAAGCCTTAGATTAAGAGTCAAAATCATCATCACCCTCACAAGATCAAGTTTCACTCTCTCCTTTCCTTCTTTCTCTCTCTCAAAATTCTCTCTCTCCTTTCTCTTCCTTGGAGTTTCAAGCCACACATCCATGGAGAGCCTCACCCATTAAAGTTTCTAGCATCTTATGAGCAAATAGAGTCAAGCTCACTTACTCTCTCCCAAGAATACAAGGTAATCTTCATTTCTACCCCTCTTTTTGTAGGAAAATCGAACCACCTATCTTGAGGGACCCCATGCTCATGTTTTTCTCTACCTTATGGCTTGTAGAAAATCAAGCTCTCCTTTCCTTTTTCTCACTTCATTTGGTGGCTCCTTGGTTGAGGTTGCTATGGGTTAGGGCTCAAGGCTTAAGCTAGGACTTTGTGAAGGTTCTTCCACTCTCTCTTTGGTAAAGGTAAGGAGTGAGTGTTACCTTGACTTAGGAATTAGTTCATAATTAGTATATAGTGGTTTGCTAAGAGTGTTTGATTAGTTTATGATAGAAACCCTAGGATATTAAATAATGATAATGTTATGACTATGAAAATAAGTGAAATAGACCTTAAGTTTAGAATTGTGAATAAATGTATAGGATAGGTGCTAAATGATATTATGAGTGTTGATTGGAAAATATGAACTCTTGATTTATGCTTGTGATTAATTGTGGATATTGTTATTTGATTTTAATTAATTGTTGTTGGGTGTGATTGATAAAGGAAAATGTATGAATAAGTGAATCTAAGTGTATGGCTAACTAGAAAAAACAAAGAGTAATTTAAAAAGGAATGGACTGTTGAATTGATCATTGGGGACATTGTCACACTAGGTGCCCCTACTAGGTGTTTCAAATGCCTCCATTAGGGCTAAATGCCCCATCAGCCCAAATGCCCCATTAGGTCAAAACGCCCCATTAGGCGTCGATGTACCCAATTGATCAATTCAACGAAAATTAAAAGAATGGAAAATGTGAAAAGGACTAAAGTATGTAAATTGAATATGCCAAGTGTGATAAGAATGAGTAAAAGATTACGATGTATTGTCCTAACGGGTGATGCCTAATGGGTGACCAAAAGTCCCGATGGGTGTAAAGTCCCTAATAGGTGTATAAATGCCCTAGCAGGAGCAACCAATTCCTAGTGCTACAAATAAGAGAAAAGATTAAAATAAGGAAGAGAATGAATGATGAAAAGACTAATGGACGATCATATCATAATGAGAACAAAAATGAAAATGTTGAATGTGTTTGAGCATGATTATCGAATGATTGAATGAAATTACATGTGCTAAATGTCTAAATGTGTTTGGCTTGGTAGGTTACTATGTCTAATTAGAAACTACTTTCTATTTCATGTGTAATTCTCATCTCCTTACCATTTTTTACAGTTACTGAGATTGAGCTTGCACAACCCCCGGCCAAGCAGGTGCACTATTTTGGGGAGAGTAGATAGTGGTTGTTCAGGACTCTTTGTCGTCCTGGTTATTTTGGGTTTTGTGTATGCTGTTGTCATTTTGTATATGCATTGTAAAGCATCATTCTTTTTGGGTTAGCTAGGACCACTTCCTTTGGTGGAAAGTGTATTTTTTGGGAAAACTTAAATAACTCCACAACTCATTCATGCTTACTGCTATCTCTGATGTATTTAGATTATGATGGGGATGCATCTGATGTTCCTCGATACTTTAGCCCTGTTGGCTTCTGGATGAAATGAATATTTTTGATTTGCACAGGTTACAGGAAAAATCTAATTTTTGGAATATCCAATAAACAAAGAAACACTTTGTCCGAATTGACAGAGATTTTTATAAGACAAATAGTTTTAAAAAGAAATTTTAAAGTCACTAAATCAATCATTGGGGTTATTAAGGGTAATTATAAATAGGGTGTTACACGGTGAGTCAAGCTGCTAAGAGGCAAGGAAATTCCATTGGTGAAAGTCATATGGAGTAGAGACAATGTCGAAGAGGCTACATGGGAGGTAGAAAACAAGATAAAGGAGTCTCATCCGCAGCTGTTCGTCTCGAGCTGAATTTTGGGGACGAAATTCTGGTAAGAGGGAGAGGATTGTAACATCCCTATTTTAATTCCATGTGTAATTTGTGACACCCTCAAATTACCACGAGTAATTAGAATAATAAATAAGCTATTACTCGAAAAGATATGGACTTGTTTGAAGGTAGAAAATATAGGGTTAAATTATTCCTTTTTATTTTCTTAAATGAAGCGGGTGCACAAAGCAAAATATAGGCAATTGGGGGCATCATGCATCGCGACACGACATCCCTATGAGGTGTCAAGGCAGATTATGTATCAAATTCTAGGTAATTTGGGATTAATCAAGCGTTGAGTCATTAAACGCACTCAACCCTAACTGTTCTGCACTTTGGTAATCGATTACAGTTCACTCTCTAGCAAGTATACTAGATCGAAAAGTAATATAGTCAATAAGACCAGATATCGTCCCTCAGGGATTGCAAATTGTTCAATTAATTCTCACCAAAGAGTAGTTAAAAGCAAAATCTATAAGTTTCTAATTAATTAATTAAGATTGAATTGAACTAAAAACAGAAAATAAATTAAAAACAGAAATTAAATAGAAGTTGTGAGCAATTTGAGAAAGATGTTAGGAACATGGTTTCATTGTAGACATTGTTTATTTATCATGAATCTCTATTTTTCCCTAAATCAAGAACAAATTTCTATGGTAGTAATTACTAGATTCCTCATATGCAATTACTGTTTATTATTCAATTTGATAACACTTAATCCCTTAAATAATTAAACCATTGAATAACCATTATTAAGAACAGTGAATTTATAACAAGTTATATAATTACCCAAAACTATCCCTACAAGTTGAATAATTATATTGTTTGATTGAAGGCCTATTCTAATTCCTAATCTCCCAATTGAAGAATTACAGATCCAAAACATAGATTAGCTACTTCTATGCATAACAGTGAAAATACAATCAAACACTTGATTTAGAAACGGAAAAACATAAATTCATGAAATTAATAAACTAATCCATACAAATTCACCAATTCCTAACACAAGGTTTCAGTTACACATCATGAAAATAAGAACAAATGCAATAGAAGAATACATGATTACCATGGAAAAGCCTTGGATCTTCCAATCCTTGATCTTCTCCTCTTCGAAAACTCTCTAAAATTATGTAATCTCCCTCTCTAAAAGCTGCTAACCTAGTTCTAAAACCTATATTTAAAAGATAAAACGAAATCCTAAGAAAACCCATGAAAAACGCATCAGAAATCAGCCCAATTAGGCCCCCTCGGTGTACGCGCGCCTTGGCATGCCAGGCCACACGCCTGGGCGTGCTAGGCATCTGATGGTGTATTTCTCGCTGCATGCACGCCTGGGCGCGGGCTCCATGCACCTGGGCGTGCAACTGACTTCCCGACTCCGTTTCGCTCCGTTCTTGCGCCATTTTCAAGGTCCTTTCGTCCTCTTTTCATCACCACAATTATTTTCTTCAATTAAGCTCCGAAAGTACCTGAAACATACCGAAAACGGATCAAAATGTTCAAGGGATTCTAAATTACCTAACTTCCTAAAAACTATACAAAAAGTCCTAAATTTACAAGAGAAACAAGCCAAATCCATAGTAAAAGGGAGTCTAAATCATGCTCAAAACATTATATATTAGACCCAAATCACTCCCCCAAACTTATTATTTTGCATGTCACAGGCAAAAGTAAATAAAAATTCTAGAACACAAGACTACCCTTTAAATCAAAATGTACACACCTAATCTAGGACTTCGACTCACAGGCTCAGACACTTATTTTCACAAGCAATTCATACAATCAAAACCTGGTTAGAGAAACAAACTCAACAAGAACCAATGATTAGTGAACACTCTCAACCTCACAGTGTATATCTCTCATGTGAATCAAGGTTATATATTCAATTCACTCAAGTTCGTACAGTGACAATGTGTTACCATAAGCTTGACCATAGACCTAAATCTCCACTAAAATTATTGAATACATGCAAAAATCAAAAGGTCTTTAATTGGTTGTAATGGGGCCATGGCTAAAAGTGTAAGGTGGGATAAAAGAAAGAAAGGATAAAACAAAGGCTAACTCGCAAAAATATTTACAAAAGAAAGTTTCCCTCAAAAACCATGAATGAGCAATGAATACAATAAAGACTCACACTCACATCAGGACATTTTATTCTTCCTTTCTTTTTCAATTTTTTCCTTCTATTCTCTTCCAAACAAATTTTTTTCCTTCTTATTTTCAATTCAAATTAAATTCTCAATTTTTTTCTTTTTCCTTTCTTTTGGAAGAGGAGTAAACTCAACAACACTTTTACACAATTTTTCTCTTTTGTAATGTCCCTCTCTCAATTGCTCATCCAAAATTTATAAGGTACTCACAAAAGTATAATATAATCAGTGCAGGGTACCAAAGAAAAATGATATCTCATATAAGGCTCAAAATGGGCAACTAAGGGAAACATATCCAAACAAATAATCTGAAGGCCACAAAAACACAATCCTAAATGCCTTAATCGTATTCATGCATGCAATCAATTATCAATATCAAAATGGTCACCGCTCAAGTTCTAGAACACAAAATCAAAGTGAACACACTCATGAAAGAAATAGGGGTCTCAAATCAAAATAACTCAATAAATCATACCCCTCAGTGTTTAGGCTCAAATAACTCACCAGGCTAAAGGTCAGTTCACTAATCACAAATTCTCAAAAAGTTTGTCAAAATAACCAGATCTCAAAAATATTTACAGCTCAATCAATTAATATCCAAAATCAATGAGTCTAATCCTAAACTAAGTATTTACACCTATCATCAGAAAAACAGTCCTAAGTCTAGAATAATTACATACTCATACCCAAGTACACAAACCAACACCAAAAATGGGAGAAAAATTCATATCTGAAAAAATAATTTTTATTTTGTCCACTCCCCCAAACTTAGAGGTTGGCTTGTCCTCAAGCAAACTAAACTAAACTAACACTACAAAATAAAAATTAAAAACTACCTAAAAAAAACAGGACATTATTTTTGCGAAGTACCAGGTCTGGGGTGACATATTGGGAACTAATGGGAGCAAATGGGTTCACTCCCCCAAACTTGAATGTTAAACCCCCCTTCCACGCATGGGCATGAAGTGCACCACGCCTGGGCGTGGTTGACCTGTACCCCCTCTTTTTTTATTGATTAAATATAAAAACCAAAAACTAACTAATAACTATTTACCAAAAAAATAAAACCTAAGGGAAATTACCTAACATTGGGTTGCCTCCCAACTAGCGCTTGTTTAACATCACGAGCCTGACGGGTCACCTCCTTTCAAAGGTTAGGGTGGTTGCCAAGATACCTTCAAGGGTGGCACCTTACTATTCAGCCTCTTCTCAGCACTCACTCCATTGGAGAGCTGAATACACATTAATGGGGCGAAGCTCTCCGCAGTGACTGGTGGTTTTTCAAAAATTTTAATTGTAGTTTGTTCACCATTCACTCGGAGAATTACTTCTCCCCTAGGCATATCAATCACTGCCCCTGTTGTGGCCAAGAATGGCCTTCCAAAAATTAGAGGAATATTTTCATCCTCTTCTATATCTAAGACCATGAAATCTAAGGGCAGGATAAAATCTTTCACCTTTACCAGAATATCTTCAACCACTCCATATGGGCGGAGGGTGGTTCTATCAGCTAACTGAAGTAATGCCGGGGTACGCTTAACCTCTCCTAAGATTAATGCTTCACACACAGACAAAGGCATAATATTAACTGAAATGGTGTAGCTACCTGGATCCTTCAGCTTTGGTGGAAGGTTGGATTTGATGATGCTGCTGCACTTCTCTGCTATCAGGAACGTCTCGTCAGTGAGCATCTGCTTCTTCTTTGTCAGCAACTCCTTCATGAATCTCGCGTACAGAGGCATTTGTGAGAGAGACTTTGCAAACGGGATGTTGATCTGCACCTTCCGTAGCATCTCCAAAAATTTGTTGAATTGCTTCTAGTCATCCTCTTTCTTCAACCTCTGAGGAGAAGGAATCCTCGGAGGTAGTAGTGCCGGTTTAGGTGTGCCTTTCTCTTTCTCTTGATCCGCAGGTGGATCCTGTGTCTGTTGCATTGCGGTTGAACCTCCTCCACTCGGTTACTTTGGCCCCTTATCCTTCTTCTCAGGCTCAGTTGCATCACCCTTCTTCTATGGCTCCTCATATGACTTGCCACTTAGAAGGGTGACCGCCATGCATCACTCCTTGGTGTTGGTTGCGATCTCTGATATCCAATTGTTTATTTGAGCCACTTGCACTTCCAAGTTGCGAATGCTGACTTCCTAATTGGCGAAATTTGCCCTGACTTCTGCCATGAAGATATTAGTTGTGGTAGCCATTGCTTCAAGTGCCTTCTCCCAACCCTATTTTTGTGGCGGCGATGGATTGGGTGCTGAGCTGGACCATGAGGTGTGAGACTGACTGATTTGCCCCGGATTGTGGATATTGGAGTACGTGTAATTTTAAGTACTCCACCACCCACAAACTTGGCTTGCTCCTCAATGGTGGTTGGACCCTTACTGACTTCAAAAGCACAATCACCATTCCGATGACCTCCCCCACAAAAGTCGCACTTCAGAGTGCTCGATGCAGCTAACATAGTGATCTAGCTCATCTGTTTCATCAATGTAGCAATGTGCTGCTGCATCTGCTTGTTTTGACTTGACTAGAATCCAGATCATAGATCTTCAAGACGCTCTGATCCATCTAGGTCCTTAGTCCTTGACTGCTGCTAAATGCCATGTTTGCAATGACTTCCTTGGCCTCTTCAACAGTCTTCTTCATCGGCGATCCACCAGCTGCTGCATCAACCATGCTTTGATTGAATCTGTTGAGCCCATTATAGAACAATTGAATATGCTGCCATTCTTGCATACATGTTGGGCACTTCCTTAGTAGCTGGTTGTAGCGCTGCCAAGATTCATGCAATGGCTCATCATCCTCTTGCATGAAGGAGTGAACATCCTGCCTCAGCTTTGCTTGCTTCCCAGCTGGAAGGAACTTATCCATGAATTTGGAGACAAGTATTTTCCAGCTGGAAAGACTCTCTGGTGCTTGATTGTTCACCCACGTTAGTGCCTCGCCCCTCAAAGAGAGAGGGAACATCCTCATTCTGATGGCTTCGTCCGTAGCACCCTCGATCTGGAAGAATCCGAGCATGCCCAGGAAGTTGGCGATATGATCCATGGGGTCTTGATGCACTGATCCTGCATGATGAGGTGGATGTCCTGTAGATCGATCGCAAATGCAGTTGTAGTGATGGCTGGCCGGACTATGCTGGAAGCACAGAAGTCCAGGTCTACGGTTGCATACTCCGCCAAAGTTTTCCTGGGAGGAGGAGGCGGAGAGGATCCGTGAGATCCTCCTCCTCCAGCCATCTTAAAAGTTGTTCTTTCCCCTCTTCTAGTGCTAAATTTTTCCTCTCTTTGAACTTAAATTGATATAAATTACTGCACAGCACAAAAGCAAAAGAAAAATTACGTACCACCTGTTGAGACAAGAAACTAAGTAAAAAAATAAATTTCACCTACAACTACTACTAAGTACCCGAAAACTAATTAAAACGAATTTCAATCCCCGGTAACGGCGCCAAAAACTTGTTCACTCTCTAGCAAGTATACTAGATCGAAAAGTAATATAGTAAATAAGACCAGATATCGTCCCTCAAGGATTGCAAATTGTTCAAATAATTCTCACCAAAGAGTAGTTAAAAGCAAAATCTATAAGTTTCTAATTAATTAATTAAGATTGAATTGAACTAAAAACAGAAAATAAATTATAAACAGAAATTAAATTGAAGTTGTGAGCAATTTGAGAAAGATGTTAGGAACATGGTTTCATTGTAGGCGTTGTTTATTTATCGTGAATCTCTATTTCTCCCTAAATCAAGAACAAATTCCTAAGGTAGTAATTACTAGATTCCTCATATGCAATTACTGTTTATTATTCAATTTGATAAAACTTAATCCCTTAAGTAATTAAACCATTGAATAACCATTATTAAGAACAATGAATTTATAACAAGTTATATAATTACCAAAAAGTATCCCTACAAGTTGAATAATTATATTGTTTGATTGAAAGCCTATTCTAATTCCTAATCTCCCAATTGAAGAATTAAAGATCCAAAACATGGATTAGCTACTTCTATGCATAACAGTGAAAATACAATCAAACACTTGATTCAGAAATGGAAAAACATCAATTCATGAAATCAATAAACTAATCCGTACAAATTCACCAATTCCTAACACAGGGTTTTAGTTACACATCATGAAAATAAGAACAGAAGCAATAGAAGAATACATGATTACCATGGAAAAGCCTTGGATCTTCCAATCCTTGATCTTCTCCTCCTCTAAAACTTTCTAAAATTATGTAATCTCCCTCTCTAAAAGCTACGAAACCTAGTTCTAAAACCAATATTTAAAAGATAAAACGAAATCCTAAGAAAACCCATGAAAAACGCATCAGAAATCAGCCTAATTAGGCCTCCACGATGTACGCGCGCCAGGCATCTGATGGTGTATTTCTCGCTGCATGCGCGCCTGGGCGCGGGCTCCATGCACCTGCGCGTGCAACTGACTTCCCGACTCCGTTTCGCTCCGTTCTTGTGCAATTTTCAAGGTCCTTTCATCCTCTTTTCATCTCCACAATTATTTTCTTCAATTAAGCTCCGAAAGTACCTGAAACATACGCAAAACGGATCGAAACGTTCAAGGGATTCTAAATTTACCTAACTTTCCAAAAACTATACAAAAAGTCCTAAATTTACAAGAGAAACAAGTCAAATCCATAGTAAAAGGGAGTCTAAATCATGCTCAAAACATCATATATTAGACCTTAATCAATTACCAAGTCGTGGTAATCGATTACCACGATGAAATTTTTCAGAAATTTTTATTTAATTAATTTCCCTCCAAAAACTTTCCAATATTGCAATTAGGTCCTACCCCAAGGACTGAACTGCAAAACTAATATTTTTGTACAAATTTAATATATAAAAAATATATCACATATTCTTATATATCTTAAAGCAGATAATGTACAAAAATGAAGATTTGTAGTCAGCCTTCCGGCTCCGGCGGAGATTTGTAGCAAGTGCCAACGTTCCCATCCTGGTCAAGAGTGCTGGAGAGACAAGCCACCAGTTTGCTTCAATTGTAGAAGGACCGGTCATATTGCCCGTGCATGCCGCCAACCCCAGCGCCAAGTCAATCAAGGACAAGGAAGCAAGCCCTGGGTCAATGGGAAGGTGTTCACTATGTCCGGAGCAGAAGCAAAGCAAGCCGACAATCTTGTGCAAGGTAACCATTTCCTCAATGGCATGCCTTGTCGCTTTTTATTTGATTATGGAGTGACACATTCTTTCATCTCCGAAGAGTGTGCCAAGCGTTTAAATTTGTCTATCTCGGAGACCCCGTTTAAGCTTAGTGTATCTACCCACACGAATGCTCCTGTTGTTGCATCAAGAGCATGTGTCGGATGCATGGTTAGCATAGGAGGTCAGACTTCTTGTGTAAATCTGATCTGTTTGCCGTTATCCAACCTCGATGTTATCTTGGGCATGGATTGGATGGCATCCAATCATGTGGTAATCGACTGCAAGGCTCGAACGATCGTGTTTCCTAGTGAGGAGTCTCCTGCCATTCAACCTGGAGGTTATGTGTGCCTATTCTCAGCCGTCGCTTGATGGCCTCTCGCAAGTGTACGAGAATGGTCAAGTTATAGTATAAAAAGTATCGTATCCACAGAGATTTTGTAACTGAGTACCAACAAATTATAGACTTGATTATCCAAACCGATTAGGAAGTCTAGGAATAGTTGAATTCAAAAGCAATAAATAATCGTAAATTAAGTTGTGATTGATGGATAGAAGTTCTAAGGATTTGGCTTTGGCCACAATAAACGTAAATAAATAATAATGATTCTTTCCTATTGTTATGTTTTATTCATTTAGAAGGTGAACAATCCAAAGTTAGATATTAGCTTCTCTCGAAATCAAATAACGTATTTAATATGTATAACTTCTACTTTCGTGATAATTATAACATATTAAACTCATTAACTTTTATGATTGTTCATTGGTTCCTCTTAAAGATTAGATCTACTTTCGTGATCTAATACCTTAAGTTCAATTATAAAGTTCGGATGTCAAAGTTCTCCTTTTGGTACTTCCTTTAACATCTTTTATCTTATAACATTGTTGTCAATAATTATAAGCATTAAGCATAATATAATTGAATCATAAATGAATAAAGCTAGAATACTAATGAATAGGAGGTATGACCATCCATTAAATTGTTGTCAATTAGGAGGCATGGCCATCCATTGAAATAATAAAAGAAGAGGAGGCATAACCATCCATCAACATAATAAAAATGAGGAGGCATAGCCATCCATCAAAGAGTTGATTTTAGCTTTAATTGTCAAAGGTGGCTTAGCCTTCCAATCCTTTATTAATCTTTCATTTAGTATTTAGCCATAACAAGAGTATGAGAATCAAAATAACATTATTTACATTTTATTTGGTTAATACCGCATCCTTAGAATAAGGGGGTTACTCGGCCATAGTTTCGGTATAAATCATAAACATAACTCAAAGAAAGATTAATACAAAAGAGTTTAAAGAGGAATTACAAGTGTGAAAACCTCCAAGCTTAGGATCTTAACTTCAATCCTTAGCCTAAGGCCACCAATCTTGAAAGCTTTCACTCCCAAGAATCTCACTCAAGAACACTCACAAAAACTCCAAAGAAATTCTCAATCTAAGAATGCTGCTTAGAATTTGAGAAGAAAATATGGTGAGAAGTGTATATTCCAAGAGCATAATGTCCTCTAGGATATGGTGTGTGTTTTGAAGCTTGTTTGATGGGGTATTTATAGGGAAAATTGCAAACAAACTCGGATTGAGTTTGTGAGTTGGAGAAAAGTTGGACGCTGCAACTTGGCCGCTCATTTTGACCCTTTAAACAGCCGAATTTGACAATTTCTATTTCTGATTGAATTGTGTGTTTTTGAATCAGGTTTGTATACCCACCAAGTTTGACAAATTTGGAGTTCTGAAGCGAAAGTTATGCCCAAAATATCGCTGATATGTCAAGGATCATGGTCAGCTAGCATGTTACACATTTAAGGCCGATTTTGACCAAGTAATCGGCCGAATTGGATAACGGTTCCATCTTCAAAGTTGTAGGGAATTCTCTTAGCTATCCAATGATACTAAGTTTACTTCATTTGGATTATCCTAGCCCGAGTTATACTCTGAAAACTGAGACAAGTCAAACAGCCCAAAAGAAACGGGTTAGGAAGCAATAAATCATAACTCTCTAATTAGGCTCAACAACACACATATCTTTCTAAAACCTAAAATTAAGCATGAATGGAGTGTAAATGAACTACATGATACACACCAACTTATGACTAATCAAATTATTTATTTTTATTTTATTTTGTCAATGTTTGCTTTAAGGAACGAAATTGGATATTATTCTTGACAATGTTAAGCAATAATCCAAGCTTTTGAGGAGTAAAACCAATAGAATATCACACTAATTGAGCACTTATCACACCCCCAAACTTAAGATTTTGCATGTCCCAGGCAAAACTATAAAAGTTCCCTAAATTACCTCAACCATTTTTGGATTGTAATCACATGTTTTCAAAGGAATCAATAAGTAATTTTTTAATACAAATTTTTCAAAATGTCTTTTTGAATTTTATTCACCAAATAGCAAGAAAAACAATAATAAGAATAGAAGTGGTCAATTAGTGTGCACTCATACTTTCTAAATCTCTCAATGATTTGGCTCAAGTGTTTACACTCAATTTCATCAAATGAGTAAGGAATTACCATAGGCTTGTAAAAATTCTTTCACAATTGTAATTGATTCTAAGCATGTGTAAATCAAAGGGCTTTAGGGTCAAGGTAAAAAGTGTCATTCGAAAATCGTCGATAGTGAGCAATTTCAACTTTTTCTAACAACATTTGAACCATTTCTTTTGCTTTTGTTTCAAAGCTTTTTCACAAAGGTATAGAAGCTTTTTCACATTTTATTTCTTTTCTCGTTTGCTTCTATATTCCTTTTGATACACTTTCTTTTGCATTGCAGAACTTTTTATTTTTCTTTTGATTTTTTCAAATTGCTCACTTGAAATCAGATTTTTCAATTTAATTTTGGTCAAGTTGGGCTCATGAAAAAAAATTGATTTTGTGTTTGGCTCAAAGGGTTTGCAAAGGTTAAAATTTTTTGATTGAATATCATTTTGGATTTTTGAAACAACTGCCTAATCATTTTCACACATGCTTTCGAATTTTATTAACAACGTACTTTTGGAAAGAATTTAGACAAGTTCTAGAATACCCAAAACTCATTGAGAAAAATCCCACATGGAATAAAAATTGCAGTAGCATTTGTATGACCACTTTAATTAAGGCTCAAATCTCACACGGTGGGGTATTTTATTGACCATTTTATTCAAAATTTGTTCAAGTCACTAATTTGGTGTCAAAAATTTTATTTTAGCCATTTTGAATTGGTTGAAAAAAAAATATTCAAATTGATTCTTTTTTATTCAATTTCTTGCAACTTCAAATAGTGAGGTTAATTTTAAGAAAAATTTTATTTGTTATGCCTAAGGTCAATTTAAAACTCAAGTTGGGATTGAATAAGTGAAAATTTTGTTTGAAACTAATGGTACACTCCCCCAAACTTAAATCTTGCTTGTCCTCAAGCAAACAAAAAAAAAAGTAAATAAAAATTGATAAAATAAATTGTAGCAGTATTTAAACACACTTCCCTTTTTTTTTTGATATCTTGCTCATTGAATCTATTGTTGCATTTTGAGAGAATTTACTTCTCAATCATTGTTCCTCTGTCAAAATTAGTAAAGTATTTCTAGTACTTCACTTTGAACAGTTAGAGCATACTACACAAAAATGGGATCAACACAATAAAATAACTTAATGAAACACACATTGAAAATAAAGTAAAGTACACATTAAAAGAAAAATATTTTTGTTGACCTGACCTTATTTACATCTTCCTACAAAAGGTCGAAAAAAATCGGAAAGGCACTTAAGCCGACTCGACAAAATTACACAAATTAAATAACAAAAATCTACTCTCTATGGAGTCTAATGGTAAATACAAGTTTAAAATAAACAATAAAAATAAATAACAGCAAAATAACAAGGAAAAAGGAATCAGGTACAAGAAAAAGAAGAATGGTAAGCACGCCAAGCATACTTGCAATATACGCAAGCGCGTACAATTTTATTGCAAACATGTCTTCTTCGAAGGGCATATTGTAGGACCTTTAGTGATAGCAATTATTGGAGGGGGTAATAGAAAAAACGCGGAGGGGTACACGGAGGGGCACCCTCCTTTAATAGGGAAAGAAGGAGACACCCGGGCAACGCACGGGCCGAGGGTGTCAGGCGCGTGCGTTACACGCACCGGCTGTCGGTCCAATCAACGTGAGCCACGTAGAGCTCACGTTGAATTTAGTCTGGCGCGTGAAACTGTCGGTCCAATCAGAGAGAGACACGTGGCGCTTGAGCACCTCACGCTTGTCTGGCCCGTGCATTACACGCGCTTCACCCTTTTTCTTTTTTTTTTAAATTTTTTTTATTATAATTATTATTATTATTATTTTTAGTAATAAGTAAAAGTTGCAAAAATTAAATGACTTGGGTTACCTCCCAAGAAGTGCTTAGTTAACGTCATAAGCTTGACATTACCTCTTTCTTAGGCAGCAAGAGGGATTGCAAGGTTGTATGTTGCTCCTTGCATGATTGGCTCACCAGTTTGATAGTGCTTTAACCTTTGACCATTGACTTTAAAAACTCCACTTTTCTCGCTCCATATTTCTACCGCTCCAAATGGGTACACCTTTGTTACTTTGAAAGGTCCTGACCATCTTGATCGAAGTTTACCAGGAAAAAGCTTTAGTCGGGAGTTGAAAAGTAGCACAGAGTCACCTTCTTTGAATTCACGACGTACGATGCCTTTGTCATGCCATTTTTTTGTATTTTCTTTATAAGTTTTAGCATTTTCATAGGCATCGAGTCGAAGTTCTTCCAATTCAAGCAGTTGTAGCTTCCTTTTGTTTCCAGCTTCTTGGATATCAAAATTCAATAATTTGATTGCCCATAAAGCCTTGTGTTCCAGTTCTACAGGAAGATGACAGGGCTTCCCATAAATCATACGAAATGGAGACATTCCAATCGGGGTCTTGTAAGTTGTACGGTATGCCCATAGTGCATCTTCCAATTTTGATGCCCAATCCTTTCGAGATTTGGCAACAGTTTTCTCCAAAATGCTTTTAATTTCCCGATTAGAAACCTCCACTTGTCCACTTGTTTGTGGGTGATAAGGAGTTGCTACTTTATGGGTTACCCCATATTTCTTTAGAAGGCTTTCGAATTGCTTTGAAATGAAATGTGAGCCTCCATCACTGATCACCGCATGAGGATCTCCAAATCTAGGGAAGATGATTTTCTTGAACATTTTCAATACAACTTTGGCATCATTAGTTGGGGATGCAATGGCTTCAACCCACTTTGAAACATAATCGACCGCCACTAGGATGTATTTGTTGTTGAAAGATGAGGGAAAGGGACCCATGAAATCAATCCCCCAAACATCAAAGATCTCAATCTCAAGAATGTTGTTAAGCGGCATTTCATGTCTTCTTGAAATATTACCAGTAAGTTGACATGAATCACATGAAAGAACATATTATTGAGAATCTTTGAATATTGTAGGCCAATAAAAACCAGACTGTAGAATCTTTGCAGCTGTTTTTGAAGAACTGGCATGGCCACCATAAGAAGAAGAATGACAATGATGTAGAATGCTTGGGACCTCTTCTTCAGGAATACACCGTCTAAACATACCATCAGAACATTTTTTGAAAAGAAGAGGTTCTTCCCAGATGTAATGTTTCACATCGGAGAAGAATTTCTTCTTTTGTTGATAAGTAAGTTCAGGTGGTAGTATTCCACAAGCAAGATAGTTAGCAAAGTCAGCATACCATGGAGTGTTGGCCTCTGAGATAGCAAGGAGTTTTTCATCAAGAAAAGAGTCATCAATGGGGATATCTTCTTCAGTGTTTGGATTATAAGGAAGTCTAGAAAGATGATCAGCAACCACATTCTCAACACCTTTCTTATCTTTAATCTCCAAATCAAATTCTTGGAGAAGAAGGATCCATCGGATGAGACGAGGCTTTGCGTCCTTCTTTTGAAGTAGATATTTGATTGCTGAATGACCGGTATAGACAATCACCTTTGAACCAATGAGATAGGAGCGGAACTTCTCAAATGCAAATACTACAGCTAGTAATTCTTTTTCTGTTGTTGCATAGTTGACTTGAGCATCATTTAATGTCTTATTGGCATAGTATATTGCGTGGAGCTTATTATCTTTTCTTTGTCCAAGCACGGCTCCTATTGCATGATCGCTTGCGTCACACATGATCTCAAAGGGGAGACTCCAATCGGGTGCTTGAATTATTGGAGCAGAAATCAGAGCTTCCTTTAACCTGAAAAAGGCATCTAGACACTTTTGATCAAAATCAAATGTAACATCTTTACTTAATAGATTTGTCAAAGGTTTAGTGATTTTTGAAAAATCTTTAATAAATCTTCTATAGAAACCTGCATGCCCTAAGAAACTCCTTACTTCTTTAACAGAAGTGGGTGGGGGCAATTTCTCAATCACTTCAACCTTTGCCTTGTCTACTTGGATTCCTTTATCAGAAATGAGGTGCCCTAATAAAATTTAATAAAATTGGGTTGAAATATTGTGTAGCTATGTACACATCAATCATATATATATGTAGAAAACATGTTATCGTTCAACTAAAATCAAATGTATCAAAATTGTAAGTTTAACACTTGTAAAGTTTTCCCAAAAGAAAGGTTACCTTGAAACAGATAGACATAATAAAGAAAATGGGAATTCATAATTAACATGTAGGGAAACATAAGACAATTAACTTTGAAAAATATAGATATAATAGGAAAAATGGGAATTAAAAATCACAATGTAAGGAACACCAGGTAATTATCTTGGAAAAAGTTGATTTGATACTTAGTTATGAAAAATTAATATAAGACTCTTTTGGAATCACCTTTAATAGGAGGTGGAAAAATAATCTTTGTCAAAAATCGATTTGAAATAGTACACGAAGTACTTGAAAGGATTTGGAATTTGGGAACTACCCCAAAATTACAAGAAAAGAGTTTATGAAAATAGGTGGACTTAACACAGAGTCCTACTAAGTTTAAAATCATAACTACACATATATAAAATTTTGTCGTTCGAAAACATTAAAACTCTCTTCCTATATGCACATCTATATGCCTACACACCTATGCCTGAAACTCTAGGACTCAATCAAAACAGACTTAGCTTCTACCGCCCAATCTATGAATGAAAAACTATTGAGGTTCTACACTCAATCTAAAAGAAACTTCTACTTCCAAACTAAAAAAAAACTTTACACTATAAGACTTTAACTAAACCTCTGCTTACTATTCTCTCATAGGCTAAGGGTTTCCTACTTGGTTCCTTAAGGTCAGAGACCGCACCACTATGACTTGCCCTTAAATCCTAGTTGAGACTTTCCTCTTACTAACTAGACTTTGGTTCTACGATTTTTATAATGGATGTTAAAACTAGAATTTTAACATTCACAAACTATATTCCATGGAAGAGTTAATAATGGTTTGAAAATGGTTTGTACTTCCGGAATACAGTTTGTTCAATAATAACAACAAATTCCTTGGAGTTCTATATGAACTTGAAGGAAAGACCCAACATCCATTACTCTGGTTCAGGTTCTAAACTAGGCTTTAACTCTAGGGTAGTTACATTACCTTTAACTCACCTCACTACCTTCAATTCACATTTTCCACTTCCACATTGCAATAGAAACAATAAAGTACCAACTCTTGTGAAAAAGGATTTGGTACTTGGTGATAAAAGAATTTTCAAGAATTCGCATTTTCTTTAGAATAAGGAAAAACACTTTATACTTCTGTAAATTCTGTTCATTTAAAAATTGAACAAAATTATTGTTTAGGAAAAGACATGTTAAGCACTTACAAACTCAAATTATTCATTTGAGTTTTCAAAATCATTTCACATTCATTCGAAATTGCTTCTGAAGCTTGAGGATTCCTTTGACAAAGGAAATAAGAATCCTCTGTAGTCATCAAACTCAAATAAAAGGAACGGACTTATGGTTAAAAAGTTTCAATGTCATTCACTCTCTTTAAATTCTAGTGAATGCCTTTCCTCTCATTTTAGTTTGAAAGTTCAAATTGACTTATGTCGCCTTCATTGAATTCCTATCAATTGAGAATTGGTGTAACTTAAAAATAAATTACACTATCATTCAATTAGTTAGGAATTCACATTGTGAATGAGATTTTCTTAAAATTTAGTGTTACGACATTCAGTCAATTATCAGAGTGTGAAACAATCCTATACTTTTGAAAAAGAAATATCAAAACATTACTATACTTGACATTCATTTCAAATCATAGTATTAATTCTTTTCAAAAATAAAGTCTTGGAAAAATCTGTTGTAAAATACTTTCATACCTTAAAATTCAGAGTACATTTATCACCAAAACATAATGTGGAAATGTAGAAGGAATTTAGGTTTTACTAAGAAGACACTTAGTAATCACAGTTAAAGGCAATTACTAAAGATTAACTCCTATTCACTTCCGCTGCGCACTCTGATAAAGAATGCTCGGAGCGAATAAACTAAATGACCTCTAACACCAATCCTATTCTTAGACTTAGAAAATAAATCCAGCAATTATTGGGTTGGGTTCAAGGACTTTAACAATGTCATCTATCAATGAATATCAAATGCGAGGGATCCTTCTCGATTCTATATTGCATTGGAGACAAAAATGTTTTCGTGCTACTTGAGTTCCAATCAAATAAGAAAATGACTCATCTTCGATTCAAAAGAGGACCTTGAAATTTCATTTTAAAATGAAATCTCAATTTCTTGTCATATTCGAAATAGACATGATTAATTAAAAACTAAGAGTTAGTCCTTCCCGTTGGGGTAGCAATTTCATGCTCTGTCCCGTTGGGAGTTTTCCTTTCCCTTAGTCTCTACTTTCGGTCCATTTCCAATACAACCAGTTGCACTTTGAAAAATTGAGTTGGCCCAGTTTAAATTGAAAATACACTTCTATGATTACTAAACTATGACTCACCCTACTAAACTGTACCCATTTCGACTAATGATGCATGCATGAATACTAAAGTGCACTACTTAATCAACTATCTACTAGTTACTCTCATGTGGAGTAACTCTTTAGGAGTAGGAAAATCCATACTCCACGGCCGAGGATTGCAACCATTGCTCTGAAACCATAAATGTAACATCCTACTTTTGATACTTTTAGAAAATACTTTAATTAACCTTTATATAAGAAATTATTCGGGGTTTATAAAAATTTCGAAAGAGCTTCCTTTAAAAATTGGACTTTTCCCCGACTAATAATCAACCTGTCAGTCCAGAACAGTTTTCTATAAAATAGAAATATAAATTCAGTTCAAAATACAAAATACTATACAATACTTTCATCTTGTCCCAATGAGAAGATAAAACTTATACATTCATAAAAATACATTTGAATAAAATCATTATTATCAATTAAAATACAACATTTATAAAATCTATTCATTACGATCTAGGACCTATGAATGGTTGCACTATAAGTGGGACCATAAGGTCACCAATATTAATATACTCTTTACCGGAGTATACCTTTTTCGGCCTTGACTTTCATGTGTGCCTATCTCCAATGTGTACCTAATATGTCCACTGTAAGGGTGAGAACTTTGAAATCCATATCAAAGAAAACATTTAAAAACAGTAATAAATCATAAATAGATATATTCACACACAAACAATAGCAGTTAGGAAATTCACACTTCAATTAACAATAATACATTGCAACAGTGATCAATTTATAAGTTATATATATACTTATAGTATAATACTTTACTAGTACTATGATGCACAATCACATGATTATGTTATGCCAATCGTCGCACTTAGATGGTTTAACTCTTGAATCCGATATTGAACATTTCCTTTCATTCCATTAACTTTAACACTTTGATCGGATTCAATGAATTAAAGCATCTATAACAATGCATTCACACTTTCCCTTTCACTTTCATCCTAACAATGTACTATAACAATTCACTTTAACTTTGATCAATAACAATAACAATTACATTTCCTAACAATGTACTATAACAATTCACTTTTCCCTTTTCCAATAACAATATACATCCTCACATACACCCTCCACTCTGGGGAAAAACCGACCAGGAGGAAGCATTTCTCAACCTCTGGTTGGGTGCTTCATATCCTCTAGGAATATCGCTCACCCGCTTGCACAGTACGTGACACTCCTCAAGGGTAGTGTACTACGTACAATCTGGATTGATTCGCCCAGATTGGCTCTAGCAGAAATCACTATCACTGGCCAAAAGGAGCCAAAGTAAATAGAATTACTATGGTTTGCATAGAACCAATCCCCGACAAGGGTTGCGAACCCCCGTCCTTTGGACGATCAAAGTCCTCCATAGTAATTCCTAACATTTACTCTTGTCCTCATCAATCGTTAAAAACGACGTTTGTTTTTCCCCGACACCTTACGTCCTTCTTTACTCCATGCATGATCCAATACTCTAAGTGTTTCTCAATTGAATTTAAAACCCTCTTTGTTCTTTAGAAGTTGTCCTTTAACTGGTTTAAACCCAATTGAGAAAGACTTAGCCCTATTTAATGCATAACTATATGAATGTCACTTTATACTTTTACAAACACAATATATATATGTACAAACATATTATTTACATTCATAACAATAATATTCATAAATACAATAACAATTAAAATAAACCTATGTCAAGAACACACCATAAAATCTAGAGTTTCTAACCAAACTCTACTCTCTTAACCATAAACCTAATCAAACAACAAAATACACCTAGTTATGTTTCTATTACTATAAATAAACCCTTTCTCTAATCCTAGACCCAAAGTAACCCCCTTACCTTGAGGAGAGAGAAAGTGAAATTGGGGTTTTTTTGATGAAGCTCCATGCCAAGCTCCAAACCATGCTCCTATGACTCCTATTCCATGTCCTCATGCACTTCCTAAGACTCCTTGAAGGATTAGAGGCTCTATGTAGTTGATTACCCAACTTAGGGTTTTTGGGGGATTTGGGGTTCCATGAAAAGAGGAGAAATCATGGAGTTTGAGAGAGGGGAAATCATTAGGAATTGATTTGGAGATGTTTGATGGTGTTTGTTTGGTGATTTTTAGTGTTATTGTGATGATTTGCCATGAAAAGAGAAGAAGAAGCTATGGAGGTTAGAGAGAGAGAGGGAAGATCGTGAGTGAGGAGAGAGAGAGTGAAATGAAGAAATGAAGGAAAAACGCGTTTTTAATCAGATTTGGCTTAAAGTAATCGATTACTTCCTGAAAGTAATCGATTACTTTGCTCAAGGTAATCGATTAACTCACCCAAATAATCGATTACTTTGCTGCAACATCTTAATAATTGCACCAGAGATCAAGTAATCGATTACACCCATCAAGGTAATCGATTACTTTGATGCAAAATCCTATTTTGATGGCTTTCTAACCCTATTTCATTTCCTTGGGCTCCTATACTTATCTAGGCTTGGATTACCACTCAAAACCTGATTCCTATACTATTTAGACCCATTCTAAGCTAGATCTACCTCATATCGTTCTACTCTTAACTCAATTCTACACTTTAAACACTTGAACACATACTAATTTACGTCTGATAACTATTCTAAACGGATATCGGAAATTGGGGATGTTACATTAACCGTCCATCAACATAATAAAAATGAGGAGGCATAGCCATCCATCAAAGAGTTGATTTTAGCTTTAATTGTCAAAGGTGGCTTAGCCTTCCAATCCTTTATTAACCATTCATCTAGTATTTAGCCATAACAAGAGTATGAGAATCAAAATAACATTATTTACATTTTATTTGGTTAATACCGCATCCTTAGAATAAGGGGGTTCTCAGCCATAGTTTCGGTATAAATCATAAACATAACTCAAAGAAAGATTAATACAAAAGAGTTTAAAGAGGAATTACAAGTGTGAAAACCTCCAAGCTTAGGATCTTAACTTCAATCCTTAGCCTAAGGCCACCAATCTTGAAAGCTTTCACTCCCAAGAATCTCACTCAAGAACACTCACAAAAACTCCAAAGAAATTCTCAATCTAAGAATGATGCTTATAATTTGAGAAGAAAATATGGTGAGAATTGTATATTCCAAGAGCATAATGTCCTCTAGGATATGGTGTGTGTTTTGAAGCTTGTTTGATGGGGTATTTATAGGGAAAGTTGCAAACAAACTCGGATTGAGTTTGTGAGTTGGAGAAAAGTTGGATGCTGCAACATGGCCGCTCATTTTGACCCTTTAAACAGCCGAATTTGACAATCTCTATTTCTGATTGAATTGTGTGTTTTTGAATCATCTTTGTATACACACCAATTTTGACAAATTTGGAGTTTTGAAGCGAAAGTTATGCCCAAAATATCGCTGATATGTCAAGGATCATGGTCAGCTAGCATGTTACACATTTAAGGCCGATTTTGACCAAGTAATCGGCCGAATTGGATAACGGCTCCTTCTTAAAAGTTGTAGGGAATTCTCTTAGCTTTCCAATGATACTAAGTTTGCTTCATTTGGCTGATCCTAGCCCGAGTTATACTCTGAAAACTGAGACATGTCAAACAGCCCAAAAGAAACGGGTTAGGAAGCAATAAATCATAACTACCTAATTAGGCTCAACAACACACATATCTTTCTAAAACCTAAAATTAAGCATGAATGGAGTTTAAATGAACTACATGATACACACCAACTTATGACTAATCAAATTATTTATTTTTATTTTATTTTGTCAATGTTTGCTTTAAGGAATGAAATTGGATATTATTCTTGACAATGTTAAGCAATAATCCAAGCTTTTGAGGAGTTAAACCAATAGAATATCACACTAATTGAGCACTTATCATCGCTGAAAAGAAGAAGGATGAAGTAAAGATCGAAGACATTCCGATTATTCGAGATTTCCCCGAAGTTTTTCCCGATGAAGTACCCGGTTTGCCGCCGCATCGGGAGATAGAATTCAGTATTGACCTAGTCCCCGGTACTGGTCCTATCTCTATTGCCCCATATCGTATGGCTCCGGCGGAATTAGCTGAGTTGAAGAAGCAAGTGGAAGATTTGTTAGAAAAGCAGTTCATCAGACCAAGTGTGTTGCCTTGGGGAGCCCAGTTTTGTTTGTGAAGAAGAAGGATGGATCTATGAGGATGTGCATTGATTATAGGCAACTCAATAAGGTTACGATCAAGAACAAGTACCCATTGCCAAGTATTGATGATTTGATGGATCAAGTGAAAGGAGCGTCTGTGTTTTCAAAGATTGATCTGAGATCGGGTTACCATCAGATCCGTGTGAAGGAGGAAGATATTCCGAAGACTGCTTTTCGGTCACGCTATGGACATTACGAGTATGTGGTGATGCCATTTGGTTTGACCAATTCTCTAGCAATATTCATGGATTATTTGAATAGAGTATTCCGACCCTATTTGCATTCCTTCGTTGTAGTGTTTATCGATGATATTCTCATCTACTCGAAGAATCCGGAGGAACACGCTAATCATTTGAAGATTGTCTTGGAGACTTTGAAGGAGAAGAAATTATATGCCAAGCTGACCAAGTGTGAATTTTGGCTTGAAAAAGTCAATTTCTTGGGACATATAATTTCGAAGGAGGGTGTCTCAGTAGACCCAGCCAAAGTAGAAACAGTTTTGCAATGGGAAAGGCCAAAGACAGTTATTGAAGTTAGAAGTTTTCTTGGGCTAGCCGGATATTATCGGAAGTTCATCGAAGGTTTTTCCAAGTTGGCTCTTCCGTTAACTCGTTTGACCCGGAAGGAGCAACCTTTTGTCTGGGACGAAAAGTGTGAAGTTAGTTTCCAGACATTAAAGGACAAGTTAACATCATCTCCAGTGTTAACTTTGCCCGATCCCTGGAAAGGTTTTGATGTTTATTGTGATGCGTCTAGACAAGGCTTGGGTTGTGTCTTGATGCAAGAAGGGAAAGTTGTTGCTTATGCATCTCGTCAGTTGAAGGTGCATGAGGAAAACTACCCTAGCCACGATTTGGAATTGGCTCCTATTGTCTTTGCCCTAAAGATTTGGAGACATTACCTATACGGTAATACGTTTCAAGTATTCAGTGACCATAAAAGTTTGAAGTACCTCTTCGACCAAAAGGAACTGAATATGAGACAACGTAGGTGGATGGAATTCCTGAAAGATTATGACTTCGAATTGCATTACCATCCCGACAAAGTTAATGTTGTAGCCGATGCTCTAAGTAGAAAGATGTTGCACGTGAGTACGATGATGGTGAAGGAAGCTCAGTTAATTGAAGAATTCCGAAACTTGAATCTGGCAGTTCAGTGTAAGGCGGAATGTATCAAGCTAGGAATGCTTCAAGTAACAAATGAATTTCTTACGCAAGTGAGGGACTTGCAGAAAGAAGATGGAGAATTGGTAGAAAAGAGAAGATTGGGTGTGGATGGGGTAGAACCTGATTTTCAAGTTGGAACTGATGACATCCTAAGATTTCGAGATCGTGTGTGTATCCCAGCTAATCAGGAATTAAGAAGAGCAGTTTTGGATGAAACACACAAAAGCAAGCTGAGTATGCATCCTGGAACGACGAAGATGTACCATGACCTGAAGAAGATGTTTTGGTGGCCCGGATTAAAGAAAGATGTTGCGTCTTATGTTGCGTCTTGTCTTGTTTGCCAAAAGGCGAAGATTGAACATAAGAAGCCTGGAGGAGAATTGCAACCTCTAAGCGTACCAGAATGGAAGTGGGATGGAATCGCAATGGACTTTGTGTGTGGTTTTCCGAGAACAAGAGAAGGTTTTGATGCGATTTGGGTCGTGATTGATCGTTTGACGAAGTCAGCTCATTTTATTCCCATCAACATGCAATATCCATTGGAGAAGCTGGAAAGATTGTACATCAAGGTAATCGTCATATTGCATGGTATTCCCTCAAGTATCGTATCTGATCGTGATCCTCGTTCAGTGTCCCGATTCTGGCAGAGTTTGCATCAAGCTTTGGGCACACAGCTAAAGATGAGTTCAGCTTATCACCCGCAAACGGATAGTCAATTGGAAAGGACGATTCAATCTCTTGAATATCTTCTTCGAGCATGTGTTTTGGAATATCACGAAAGTTGGGATCGTTTGTTGCCACCTTTGGAGTTCACCTACAACAATAGGTATCACACAAGCATTGATATGGCCCCGTACGAAGCTCTTTATGGAAGAAAGTGTAGAACCCCACTATGTTGGTTCCAAGTGGGGGAGAATGCTCTCATCGGACCTGAGTTAGTTCAAGAAACGACCGCGAAGATCAAGGTTATCCAAGAGAAGATGAAGATTACACAAAGTCGTCAGAAGAGTTATGTCGATCAGCGAAGATCCAAGCTAGAATTTCAAGAAGGAGATCATGTATTTTTGCGAGTGATGCCGACAACTGGTATTGGAAGAGTAATGAAGCCGAAGAAGTTATCTCCAAAGTTTATCGGCCCTTATCAGATTTTGAAATGAGTTGGTCCTGTCGCGTATTAGATCGCCTTACCCCCGTTTCTGTCCAATCTACACAATGTATTCCACGTCTCTCAGCTTCGCAAGTTTGTCCAGGATCCCTCTTCGATCGTTTAGTTGCATCAAGATGTGATACCATTGAAAGAGAATCTCATGTTCGATGTTGGACCAATGCGAATAGAAGATCGACGAATCAAGAAGCTGCGAGGGAAAGAGATTTCGTTAGTTCGAGTCCTTTGGGGTCAGAATGGAGTATCTGACTCGACGTGGGAATTAGAATCTAAGATGAGAGAGGAATATCCGCATCTTTTTGTGTAAATCGGAATTTCGGGGACGAAATTCTGTTTAAGTGGGGGAGGATGTAAGACCCTATATTTTAAATAAATAAATATTAAGTCTTTAAAATAATAATGTTATTATATTAAATAAGATAATGAATTTTCTGAAATTAGGTGAAAATACTCGAGTGTTTTTGGGAGGACTCGAGTATAATCACTAACTGCTTGAAAAATTTGAATTTTAGTCGAAAGACTCGAGTCTTTCATGGAAGACTCGAGTGTTCTTTAAAATTGCTGAAAAGGACTCGAGTCCTGGGGAAAAGACTAGAGTAATTCGAGCAGTTTGGTTAAGTGTATAAGTCGGTTTTCATTTGAACTTCGCACCAAAACGCGTTTTCTTGAGGTTCCAAGCACAGAGCTGGACCTTACTTCGAAGGAGGGTAATCCTAGACTATATATAGGTGATCAATGAAGCCCAAACACCCTCAAATCTCTTTAAATCCGAATTGTTGGCAAAATTTCTCTGTTTTGTGGAGCTCACTTTAATCCTTTCATTCTCTCTCAATTCTCATCCTTTTCCTTCGAAACCTAAACACAAACTAAATTTCTAATTCCGCTCTTGAATTAGAACCAGAAATCACTCAAAATAACCTCCTGTAGATCGAGTTATAGGCAACCAAAGTTGAGGTCTTGAAGCTGTGAAAAACAGAGCAACTTTTAGCATCAAGTACTCATCTTCCTTGAATCTGTCTAGTAAATCCAGGAACCCTTTCGATTCCAAACTTGTTTCCATTTAAAGTTGGCATTTCCTTGAGATTTAGTCCATGAGATTTTTGAAATTTCAAATTGGACCTAATGTTAATGGTTGTCGGTGGTCTTTAACGTTAACTAACGGAATGGCCAAAATGATGTTGTTTTGGCTTTAAAATAAAAACAAAGACCGTTGATTATCAGTCACATTAGTCCTTGAAATTGTTAGCATCGATCATATTAGTCCCTGATTTTATGGATCACTAACAACATGGACTAAAGTGACTCACATTTTGTTATCTCGATAACTAAAATTGCGTGCTCATAAAAGTCCAACATTTTGTACTATATAATGAAAGAGTTTTAGAATTTAACTCCCACAAATTATCCCTAAATCTTTTTTTTTTAATTTTATTTTAAAATTATATCTCTTCATTTTCTTTCTATGATCCTAAACCTCATAGCTACGGACACTTCCAATCTACGAGCCCCATAGCAACCACCACCTCTAAACCCCACCATCAACATAAAAACTCAATATCTTTTCCTTTCCATTTCTTCTCTCATATATTTTTATTGTTCTTGTTCTTTCACTTTTCGTTTTTTTGCTTTGTTTTTCTTGTTCTTATTATTTTCCTTGTCATTCGTCTATTCTTAATTTTCCTCGACTATTCACAACTCTGTAATCTGTATGGTTTTGTATTCTATCCTTTTTTGTTCTATTTTTTCGTTTCCGTTTCTGTTTCAGTTTTAAGAGGAGGAGTGCAACTCCTAACTCCTTGGTTGTAGTTGCGCTTGTGAATCAACTTGCATTTGATCTCTCCATCCCCAAAAACCTCTACCCTTGTTGTGAATCCAACAATCTCTTTCTCCAGCAGCTTTACTTTCGCCTCTAATCGTTGGATCTCCTTCTCGATCTGCTCCCCTAGGTGGTAGTGGTGGTGGGGTTTGGAGGTGGCGGTGGCCATTGGGTGTTGGAGTAAGAAGATGAAGAGGGGTAATTTTGAAAAAAAAAAAATAAAAAATGGGATTTAGAGATAATTTGTGGGTTTTAAATTCCAACACTCATATATGGCTTTGTTTAGATTGATGGTATGTGGTGGAATGAAATGGAATGGAGTGGGATGAAATTTAATTAAATTCCATTGTTTGGATTGTTTAAATTAGGAATGAATGAAATGGATTCCATCCAATCCCATCCAAAACCTTCTTTTTTGTTCCAGTACTTGATGGAATCATTTATTTAATTCCATTCCATCACAAAATACCCGAACAATGGAATAGTAAACTAATATTATTCCATCGGATCCACCCCACTCCATCTTATCTTATTCCATTCCGCTCCATTCAACATTGTATATCCAAACATAGCAATAATGAAATGGACGAACATGTTATGTTGATATCACAAATTCACAACCTATTCACATGAATATCATTGATATGCATACACTCATCTATGTGAAAGTGAAACAACATCATATATACGACTTTTCAAGTTTTGCAAACAGATAGCCTCTTGAATAGGTTTATTCCAAAAGCAAAAGAAGCAAACCACCGAATTAATTACATGAATAGAACATACAAGGCTGCAACAAAAAATTTCTCATGAGTGTTTTTATCAGATATGCAGAAAATTAATTACATGAATTTAAAATGCTAAAGAGAGTTGTTTTTGAGAAAAGTATTTTTGAAAGAGTATTTCTTAAATAAATTTCTTAATTCACGTTTTCAAAGTATTAAGTGATTTAAAAGAATAATTTTTCATGAAATAATGTCATAAGTTTTAAAGTGAGAAATAATTATGTGTTTAAAATTCTTTTAAAGGAATGGTGGATTTTTTTTCAACAAGAAATTATTTTATGAAAAGGTGTTTCGTTTCCGATTAATATGAATGTTTGATGTTATGATTTTTATACAGGAATGACTTTATAAGGAAGAAAATTTAGTTTCTATGTGTGTACATGTATATGTATGTACGATCTTGTATGAATATATGCTTGGGAGTAGGTGAAATTTTAATTAGTAAAGGAATATGATTATATATGCATGTATGTATGTGTGTAAAGTGTATGTGAAAATGTATGTATGTGTGTATGCATGTGTGTGCGCCGTGTATGTATGTGTAGAGAGAATGCCTAAAAATTTCCTAAGTGTTAGCCAAGTAACTAAGTTGTAACCAAATCCTAACCAAGACCTAACCAAATTAGTGGAAACCCTAAAGGAGGAACCAACAAGTCTTTGCACCTAAATATGACCCCTAGCACCTACGCCACCCTACATGTCCCCTTAGAATTGATAATCTCCACCCATGCAATAAATTGTGTTGCCAAAATTGCCCTGCCATTTGCACACACCTTGGCCGAAGTTTACAAGGGCATAAGAGGGAACACATGAGTAGTCTATTTAAGCCACAACTCTTGGTTCATTTCACCCATTTTTCCCATTCACTCCTTTCATTTCCCTTCACGTTCAAACACACTTGTTGAAGAGCAACATTAAGCTCTCAACACCTAAAGAAATAGAGAAGAGGCCGTGAATAAGAGAGGAAGAAGGAGAGGAGTCCAAGCCAAAACCTAGAGTTTTCCTTGGAGATCCAAGCACCTAGAAGCTAGAAGACCAACTTTTCTTGGTGGGTAGCTCGAAGATTAGGAGGGGAATTGTAATAGCTTAGTTTTTTCTTTGATCTTGTGATCCTTCTTTCTTTACTTCTTTGCATGTAAATTTTCTAAGTTTATTTATGTTTGATCTTGGACTTTTAAGATTAAAAATAACTTGTAAATTTCTAACTAACGGATTCTATAACTCGTTTAAGGTCTTCATGAAAGATCTTGAAGTTTTTCAAAATAAATCTTAAAGATCTAAAAAAGTTTTGGAGATTTTTGTAAAGTTTAAAGTGTATCTCTTTACATATTAATTTCTCAAAAGCTTGAAGAAATTTGCAAACATCTAATCAACGGATTTCCTAACTCGTTTAAAGTTTTTCATAAGAGATCCTAAAGCTTTTCAAACAAAATCTTTTAAATCTAAAGGTTTGATGAGATTTTTGTGAAGAATGAAGTATGTCTCTTTGCATGTTTGATTTTCTTTCTTAAACCGTGAATTAAAGATATGTTTAAGGGTTTAATTGATAAATAAATGGATGATCTAAACTTGCTTAACAATAATGGTGGGGTCTTTAGTATTGCATGTTAGTTGATGATGATTTTGGTTGTCTTGAGTACATGCATGTGTTGATCTTACTTTGATCTTGAATTTCTAAGGCTAAAATGAACTCATAAAACACTAGATCTTGAACTAGGTAATTCGGCCATGAGTAGAAAGTTAGGTCTCAGTGCTTTCTTAATTTGATTTAAGTCTTTGCATGTTAGCTTTATGCTTTACGAGTTGATGTGAGATGTTGAAGTGTTTGGTTTGATTTGATGTTGATGAACCTTTGATTTTCACTTTGATCTTTGAAAAATGTCTTGATCTTTGCTTCAATCTTTAAAAAGTTTTGCTATAAAGCCATGCATGTTGTTTTGAACCAAAAAGACTTAATTTTCTTCAACATTCATCACGGTTTTGACTTCTTTTTACTCAAAATGATTTTTATCTTTAATTTGTGCTATTATAGTTGGTTTCATGAGTTGATCTACGAGATCTAGGTTCATGCATGTGGTTTTTGAATAAAGAAATTTTATTTTCCTTAATGAACATTACGGTTTTGTAAAAGAACCAAAAGAAATAAGTTTTTGGAAAAGTGACTTTGCCTTGATTCATGTTCTATGTGCATGCATGTTAATTTCTTTTGATTTGAGACCCTTGTTTTGTCAAAATAGGGATCGGCCCACGCATCCTAAATAGACTAGGGTTCTTCTCATGAGGTGACTTAAAAGTAATGAGTATGTTTTGAGAAATCATGCTAAAAGGGATTGTTTAAAATTGTGATTGTGAATATTTACTTTCTAATCGGTTTTTAGTTTAAAAATAAAGGGAATAAATGAATTAAATGATTTTGGAAAAAGTTTGTGTTTAATTGTATTTGTGTGTGTATTCGGAGGATAAATAATTTAGTTCCATGAAAGCGAATTTATATAATAATTTTTGAAAAGGATTTAAATTACTTAAAGTGAGAGAAGTAAAGGTGCTTGATATAAATCCTTAGTTCAATGTGGTTTGTGGATTTATGCACGCCTAAGTGTTTTGTGTTATGAATTATTTGTGAATTGTATAAATTGCTTATGTGACTTAATTCATCTAAGTGTTGTTGTTGTTGTTTGAGTGATGATTAATGTTTGGAAAATACCTGTATACGCAATTGGTTTGAAACAAAAGTGTTTTACGACGTTTTTGGGTGTTTATTAAAGAGGATTTTTCAAAACGATTCCTTGCTGTCCAATAATTATTTAAAGTGGTTTCTTAAATTCAAAAATGTAATCAAGTGATTTAAAACGAAGTTTTCAAAGGAAAATTGATTTGAGAAAAGCCGGATTGAAAACGATGAACTTTTCGGTGTTTTCAAGCATGTTTAGGGTGCTGTCCTAGATGGAACAGCAACCAAACAAATTGGTTTAAACCATTTTATGAAATGTTTTCAAATGGTTTTAAAACATTTAAAGTGCTAGAAAATATGAGGATTGTTTTGATAAAACAATAGTGTTTTAAGTCTTTCGATTAAGAACGGAAAGTGTCCTGAAATAAGAAAAGATTTTCTTAGAACCAGATAATAACGTAAGTGTATTTTATTTAGTACGAGGAAATCTTAAAGACGAGGGATTTGGGCAGCCGGCAGCACAAAGGATCCGAGGCGACAGTACGCATTAAATTGCTGGACCTCAGGTGAGAGAGAAGCTTTCCTAAGACACCGTGGTAGTTAGGTAATGTATTAGGACGTTCTGTATCATCTCAAAGATCGGAACTAAGTGGTTCGGAGTCAGTAGTATAAGTGGCAATTGTTTGTGTTGTGTGGCCACTTATACGAAGGAGACAAAGGCCACAATGTTGTTGTGTGATAAGTGTGTGATTGATAGCATGCTTTTATGTTTTTATTTCATTATGCCTGATGATATTTATTGTTGTTAAACTAAATGAGTAATATGCTGACACATCCTGAATGAGAAATGAAAACGAAAGGAATAAGTTGAGAAAGTAATGAAATTGAAAGTAAAGACACAGTGAGAAAGATCTAATGATTGGAAATAAGGTATGTGCTGGAAAGGAAAGAAAGAGTTGAGAATTGGGGAATGAAATTGAGGATAATGATGAGAACGAGCCAGAGCTGGGGAGAGTGATGTGAATGTGGATATGAGATGTGATTTGAGCGGAGTTGGACTCCTTGTTTTTGGTTTTAGTCTGGGACTAGTGTCGAGTTGAGCTTGCTCCTCCATTAGCGCTCAGCAAAGTTGAAATTTTTGAAAAGGTTTTTGAAAAGCAGTTTTGAAAAGGTTTTTCGAAAAGAGATCTTCGAAAAGATTTTTGAAAAGAGATTTTATGGAGAATGGTGAAAGGAAATTTTTAGAAAAGGATTTGTGAAAAGAAAGTCTTTTGAAAATGTTTTTGAAAAGAGGTTTTGAGAAATATTATAAAAAGTGTTTTCAGAAAAGTTTTGAAAGGAAATTTTTGTGAAAGGCTTTGGAAGGAGATTTTTAAACTTTGAGAAAAGGGGACTTTTGACGAAACTTTTGAAAAAGAAGGATTAAGGAGAAAGAGATTTTTCTGAAAAGCTTACGAAATGATATTTTGTGGCAGATTATGAAACAGTGTTTTGAAAAAGTTTGTAAGAAGATTATTTTGAGAAAAGATTTTGAAATGAGATGATTGTGAGAGATGGAGTATGTTGAGAAAGTTTGAGAAATGAGATTGGAAATTGTGATGTGATCCCAGCTCTGTGCTATGTGAGAAATGATGAGAGAAAGATTGTGCAAAGTTAGTGGTCGGGACTCGTTGAAGGGTTGCACGAAGGACGGGCCTACCTTAGGATAATTAAAAAGATTAAAAGACTTTAAAAGACATACGCGGTGAGGTATGAGAGTGTGAAGTAGTGGAGAGGAAGTTACCATAAGTATTTGCGAATACTTAGGAGGTGATTGCATTAGGGGAGGACGATGACAGTGAAACATCAAGAAGTCTAGAGTATATTTCTAGGCATAACGAACTCCACATGTGGCGCACTAACGTGGTGGGGACTGGGTCTAATGTCGTGGCAAGTTCTGCGGGCCCACTAGAAGTATATTATCGCCCCCTAGATTGCAAATCTAGAACAGTGAGAGGGACTGGAGTGGGGCATTTTTTTTGCCACTGTAGTGAGACAGTGTGCCATGTATATGAATTGATATGATTATGATTTGAGGCTGAGACCTCCTGGTCTGGGACCATTTGATGCGTGACAGCTGTCGTGCCCGCACGGTAAAGGTCCTGTATGTAACACCCCGTAAATTCCTCATATTAATTTTAAACACTAAAGAGAATTATTTTTGAAAGGTATTTTAAAAAGGAAGTTTTCTTGAATGATTTTCTTAAAATTCATGTTAATGAGTGATTTTAAAAGAAATAATTTTCTAAGGTAGTGCTCAAAGTTTAGAAAATAGAGTTCGAAATCTATATGCCTAATAAAATGTTGTGATTTACTTTGGTGTTGAAAAAGAATTGTTTGCTAGACATGTGTGAGTATATACGGTCTTGATATGTAGGAATTTGCTTAAGATTATCTAAGAGTGTGATTATTAAAAAGAATATAATGTACATGAATATATATGTATAAATAATATGTGATGCATGGATGTGTGGATCTATGTGTGTATGCCGTATAACCATGATGCTTTGCAAGTGTTGATTACGTGCATGTTGGTGTGTGGTACGTGTATGCATGAGACTATGTTATGTGATTGATGAAAATGGAATTGTGTGAGAATGTGTGTGTGTGCATGTTGTTCGGCCAAGTATAGTTCAAGAGGGCCAAGGGAAGTTTATGTGCTTAAGAAAGTAGGAACTAAGTGGCAAACAAATAGGAGACATAGAGTGGTGAGTAATGAAGCCTAGGGTAGTGACTCATGGTGCCTAAGGAAGACTTTTCTTCCCACCTTGTCCCCCACGGTTTGACCCTCTCCCATGCAAAAATTGGGATGGCCTAAATTGCCCTTCCTTCCACACCATGAATCAAGGTTAGAAAGGGAATTGTCCACCCCTTACCCTTGCCCTTAAACCCGCATGAATGAGTGTGTGATAGGCTAATTCATTTCCTTCTTCATTCCACATTCTTCCAACACAAACACACCAAGTCCAAGAGTAACATCGAACTCTTGAGACTCATAGAGAAAGAGAGTGAACCCGTGAGAAGAAGAGAGGGAAAAGGAGTGAAAAATCTCAAAAGCCTTAACCCAAACTCCTCTAAATTCTTTCTTAACCACCTTCTTCATCTAAGATCAAGAAGAAACCCCATTAACCCTAGAAGAGGAGAAGAGGCCGTAGCAAACCAAGAAGAGAAGGAGAAGAGATTTGAGGATTTAGTTAGGAAGTTAAGGTAGATAGAGTTTTAATTGAATGATTTTTGTACTGTAAAGGACTTTATTTTGGACTTTGTTTAATTCTTTTGTAATGCATGTAATTATTCTAAGTGACCTTAAGATCTAAGTGTTTTGCATGTCATTCTTATGCTTTGATCTTGAATGTTGATGTGAAAAAGTTTTTTTTTTATCTCTTACTTGAAAATGTTCTTGTCACGGTTTTGTTGAGGTTGTGTTTAGAGTTCATAGATTGCTTTGATTTTCTCATGCATGTTGATTTTGTGGTCGTGTGACCTTTATCTTTCCTTACATGTTCTCTTTTTGTTTTGGTCTTGGATTTATAGAGCTAAATGAACTCATAGATCACTAAAATCAACAACTAAATGATTCGGCCATAAGTAGAAAAGTTTAGATCTTATGCTTTTCCTTTGATCTAAGTGATTTCATGATAATTTTATATTTAGAAAAATTTATTCTTAACTTGTTCTTCACGATTTGTTAAGGGTTTGTGTTCAAGCCAAGTTCTTGCTTTGATCTTGTCTTACATGTCTTGATCTTTGGGTAATTTTCAAGAGAAACATGAAGCTTGAATTTGTGTGTTTAATTTGAGTATTAGGACTTGATTCCTCATATGTAAGTCACGGTTTTCAAAAGAAAATATACCTAACAAGCTTTAAAAATAATTTTTGTAGAAAAAGAATTTGAGTTAAGGTTTGTGAGTGTGTGTTGATGATTCGGTTGAGGTTTGGAAAAAATAAATGATGCTTTTAGGTCTTGCATGATGTGATCTATGGCTTTAGCTAATTGCATGTGAAAATAAAATTATAGGACTTTGCCTTCTTGCATGACCTCATTCGGTCAAGGCTAGGGAGAGTAGGGAATCATGTCTTCCCTTACATGTATGTTGAAAATAGTACCATCTAGAGATTTGTAGGTGCATGCATGTGTTATCTTAAAGGATGAAGACTTGGACATAATGCTTGATTTTATCATATTAAGAAAATGAATTTTTGGTTTGCTAAAAGTTCTTGTGTAACTCACGGTTCTCATGAAGAAAATTAATTTGGAAATGATCTTTGCATTAGTCCATGTGCATGCATGATGGAAATTTTGCCTTGTTTTATCATGCTGATGTTCGGCCTATTCATGATAACTAGACTAGGACTCTTTTCTCACAAAAAAATGACTTAAAAGGAATGAGTATATCTTGAGAATTGTGCTAAGATAAATTGCTTGAATTTATGTTGTGAACATCGCTTTCTAATCGGTTCTTTATTTAAAGATAAAGGAACTAACCAAATTAAATTAATACTAGAAGAGTGTTGCATATATGTGTGAGTTTGAGTGAATATATGTGTAATCGTGTGTACCTATGTGTTTTCGGTTAGGGTTAAAAAGAAAATAGAATCCAAATGCCTAGAATAAAATAAATTGATTCATGTAATTTGAATTGTGATGTTTGATTTATTCTCTTTGCTTTTATCCAGCTAAGTGATTTAAATAGATTTCGGAATTTAATTGCATGAAAGAAAATGTGCATGGATATTTATAAATATGTTGGTTTGAAACTTGACTCAATTTGATGTGTGCCTAAGTGTTGTTTGTTAATGGTGTGTGGTGTGATTTGTTTAGAGCCATATGGTGGTTGTGTATTAAATTGACTTTTAAGAAAATTGATTTGATTTACTTAAGATTTTTAAATTGTGTTGTGATAAAAACATGGGTTGGCGAAATGATAATTTTAAGTTAAAAAAAGTTATTTCAATAAAAAGTGCTTTTACAATATTTTTAGAGTCTTAATATAATGATTTTATAAAACCGTTTTGCTGTCCAAAATTACTTGGACTTGCCTTTTTACAGTTAAAAATATTTTCATATGATTTAGAATAAAGTTTTAAGTGGAAATTGATTCAAGAAAAAGTCGGATCGAAAATAGTTATATTTTCAAAGTTTTCCCAACGAAAGAAAAAGACAAGTATCAAACTAGAGAAAAGGTTTCTCAAATAAGTTAATAACGTAAAGTGTTTTATTTAATGTGAGGAATGCTATAGAAAAGGGGGTTGGGTGCAGCTGGCAGTGGCAACACATAGATTCGAAGAAGAACACACAATCAACAGCTGGACCTCAGGTGAGAGAGAAGCCTTCCTAAGACACTGTGGTAGTTAGGTGATTTATTAGGGCGTTCTGTATCATCTCAAAGATCGGAACTAAGTGGTTAGAGTCAGTAGTATAAGTGGCAATTGTTTGATTGTGTGGCCACTTATACGAAGGTGACGAAGACCACATTGTATTGTGTGATGATTGTGTGTATAGTATGTTTATATTCATCTATTCAATTATGCCTTATGTTGTTTTGTATGTGTGTTGTGTGTTGTTTGTGTGTGTCCTATTGTTTTGCCTACCGTAATTCCACACCGTCGACGCTACGCGTCCGGAACACTTACTCTCTCCTGTTCGTTGGCGCATCGGTGTCGCTGGTATTCCAACGGGCAGCTGGATCGTCGTTTGGAGATCGTTACTTGGCCTCATAAGGGACGCGGATGGAAAGCTATACGTCGAGGATGGGCGTGGTCGGGATGTGCTCAGTTGGTGATCGATGACCCGGAACATAAGTTGGGTGGATCTACTCCTAGTTCGTGTTTGGGAAGCATATCCTACATGTGTCACGGCTCCGAACCGCCGTCTCGGAATCAAGGGAAGGAGAACTCAGTGAAGCTATTCGGAGTGGAACTCAAACCGATCTCTGAAGGAGAGCCCAAGAACGCGATTGCATCATCCTTTGGAATAAAGGCACCCGCAAAGAAGAAGAAGAGGCTGGAACCAATCATTTTTTATAGGAAGAGGGAGCGAGTAGTAGAATTAGATTAAGTTATTGTTTGTGTTGTGTAATCAGGATTACCTAAGTGATGAACCAATGTTGTACTTCAATTGTTTTGAAGCACGCCCGACTTTTATTGAATGAGAGGATACTTTTTAGGAAATATGCTCAAGTTCTTTTGACGAAACGAATGAAGTTACATGAGTTGAAAATCGAACTGTTTTCTTGATAAAATGTTTTTGGAAAACATGGTAAGAGAGTTGTGGTTTCAAGTAACAACTCGGTTTTCGAAGGAGAAGGTTGAAGGATGTTAATAACTCTTCAACTACGATTTCAATCCTTCAACAATGTTTTTAAAAAAAAAATTGGCCTCATTTTTGCAACATTAATAAATGAAAGTCAATTAATTTTGGTTTTCGAAAATCGGGCTGTTACACTGTACTCCTGTTTGCTTCCGACTAGGTGGGGTGGATGACCGAGGAGATGTAGTCGTGAGTGATTGCCGAGGTTGAAAGGAATACTTTGATGGTATTTTAACACCCCCCCAATCATCGAAGGTTATGAATTGATAAGATGTAGTACCGAAGATTGAAAAGAGATTGAGAAAGTAGTTGAGGAAGAATGAATGTTAACAAGCTTGGTAAAACAAGAAGAATAACGACAAAAACAATAAAGGAAATAATGATATGCTTGATTATTGTGTTGTATGTATGCGTGTGTTGTATGTTTGTATTGTCTTGATATCTCGCCTATCGTAATCCCACATCGTCGACGATTCGTCATTCGGAACGCTTACTCTCTCCTGTTCGTTGGCATATTGGTGATGCTGATATCTCAACGGGCAAACGGAGCATTCCGTGGAGATCATCACTCTAAATGAATTGGAGCTGGAGATTAACGACAACAGGAGAGCAATGACAGAAGTGACTTCACTCTCAGGGATGAAGAAAGGGCGCAAGAAGAAAGGGAAGCTTCATCCGGTTATCTTCATCAGAGTAACGCAGCGGAAGCGATAGTAGTAAATTTAGTTTAAGTTATGAATAGTGTTTTGAGTCAAGGATTACCAAGCAATGTGCCACTTATGTAATACAGCTACATTTAAATCCTGCTTTGTAAAGTGCTTTACTTGGGAAGGGAGGTCAATGTAAACTTTTGAAATCCATTATGAGTATTAATGTCCTTGAAACTAAATTATTTTATGAAGAGAAAAGTTTTATGAAAGGGACTGTTTTAGTAACAACTCGATTTTCAATAAAAGAACTTTTAAATATACCAAGGACTTTTCAACAATGTGTTACAAAAAAAAAATTGGCCTCATTTTTGGCAACTTTCAGTTAATTGTTTTGAGTACGAAAATCGGGCTGCTACATACCCAATGGATCAATCATGCTGCACAAATAATAAGGGAATATAAGTGATAAAGAGTACAAGTGGAGGTGAAAGAGTTAAAATTATGTTTTTAGTCCTAACGGGTGTCAACCGTGGCCTAATAGGTGGAAATGACCTGGATTGGGTGAAAATCCTAGTGGGTGAGAAATGACCTAACAGGTGCGCTAAATCCTAATGGTAAATAAAAGAGGAAAATGTCGTGAATGATGAAGAGGTGTGTGTGTGTTGTCCTCTAACCGTGAGGAAACATGCGAGGTTTTATGTTGGGTGTGTTGTCCTCTGACCGTGAGGAGACACATGTTATATGGTTTTAATGGAAAATAAAAATGATTTCTGGGAAATGAAAGTGAGCCATTTTGTTACTCATGGCTTGGTTTGATTATGATGCTTGAGTTGCTATTATGTGCTTTTTACTATCTTATAATTCAATGTGTTGTGAAAAGGTCTCCCCCTTAGTGGTTATCATTTTAGGTTGTTGCTGAAGGAGCTTGCGGATTAGAGTGTCGCAGCGGAAGGATTGGAAAGAAGGAAAAATTCCAATGTTGCGTTACTCATATTGTAATTGAAATACCCAATTTTATATGTAAATTTGATTTATGAAAAGAAAATTTTAAGCTCTCCATTTTAATTATTAAACCGTTTGAATGATATTTTATATAAAAGCTGGGTGTTACACTCTCTAGGTTAGAACTTCTCTCTTGGCTAGAACTTCTCTCTTGGCTCTCCCAAGTGGTGGTGGCTGCTAGGGTTTTGTTCTTCCCCATTTCTACTCGTTTTTCTTCATTTATGGCCATGGAAGGCTAGACTTCAAGGGTTAATCCCTTTGGTATTGTATTATCTACTCTTGAGCTCTTGTTATTAATGCAATTTCGTTTTCTCTACTCTGTTTTCATGTTTATCAATGTGTAGTGGTTTGCTTAATTCCAATTCGTAGAGAAAATACATGAATATAAATGCTTAATTTGTATTAACTCGTAAAAACTCCAATTCTGATTTCTGATGCTTAATTAGAAGTTAGGGTTTGGAGTGATAACTAAATTTTCGCTTAGTATTTGGTTGTCACGAGTTGGACAGAGGAGAGGAGAGGACTCGATCTTTAGTGAGCTAGGATTGAGTAGTGTACGTAGCCAAAGGGGTTTGCCCGCTTTTGTTTATGATTTTCTTAGTTTTAATATTCTGTTTTGTGTTTTGTTCTTCACATCTGATACATACAAACCCCCCCCCCCCCCCCATTTTACTGCACACTACGTGTTTGATACTTTGCCTAAACCGATATTCGCTGGGAAACGACCTAGGATCATCTTCCTAGTACAACAGAATTAAACCCCTTTTATTTTGATCGGGTACAGCCTCGATCATGGACGAAGGAAGAGAAGATGAAGGAGGAGAAGAAGGCGGAGGACGGAGAAGGAGGCGGTGGACGAAGGTGACGGCGGTGGATGGAAACAACACGGAGACGACTTCTCTTCAACTTCACATCACCACTAGAAATAGAACACCTCCTCTTCAACTTCACTCCATCACTCTCAAAAGCCTTCCTCACCAACCCTTGCACCCTTTCAGGACTAGGATACACTCCTCTACAACAACCGGCGGCTTCGATGGCAACAACGCGGAGACGACTTTGATGGAGGCCAGGGAGAAGAGAAGAATGGCGGCCCGAAGAGAAGAAGATCGAAAAGAACTACATAAGTGAGGCTGAGGGAAAAATCGAAAAGGAAGAAGTGAGGGGTCGAAAGTGAAGGGCTGATGGCTGTGACTTGTGATCGAGTGTGAGACTAAGGCAATGACCTTAAGTTATGTTTTAACTAACCGGTCTGGTCTGGTTGTAACGGTCTCAAAAAGAGTGAGACCGTGGACCGGACCGTATAAGAATGGTCTAAAAATGATGAGACCGGATCGGACCACGAGACCAGACCGGACCATATTTTTCAGTCCGGTTCGGTCCGATCCGACCGGTCTCGCGATCATGGACCGGATCGCTTACACCCCTAACAAAGAGTATAAATAGTTAGAGGCTTTTTTAATAACATAAATATTTTTTTTAATATTTTTTTTGGTGAACTATTTTTTTAATATTTAGAAGTATAGTAAAGTATATATAGTATAAAACATTAATAAAAACTGTGGGCTCCTAAAAATTGGGAACCCCATGTGATCGTAGGAACCAAACCAAACTCTTGAGAAGATTAATCTCAACACATATCCTCCAAAATGTACTTGTAGTGGACCTATGGTAGACCAAATGGTATCCGACTAAAATCACCTTGGTCCAACCAGTCAGACACTGGAACAAGGCATGCGGTCGGAATGTTACACCGAGCAAACTGGGCTTTATGGAGATGTTACACACTTACGAGATTAACCCCGAGCACAGGATTTTCATCCTTATCTCTATCTCATACAGTCTCATTAAGCTTAGCAAACTTCTCCTAGATTCCCACGACTCTTGGTTAGATAACTATGACATTGGATAAAAGATCTATCACATACAGGATTTACGAAGGTGATCTTATCACAACCTTTACTAATCCTACTTGAGTTCTTCCTCTTCAGAAGCCTTATCAGAAGGGCCCATGACACACAGGTAATCCCCTATAAGAACCACCATGCTATAGGAGCTAAGGTACGTCTTCTCATCCCTAAGTTGACACTAGACACACGTTGTTGACTAGGGAGAACCTGTTTATCCCAACTGGACATACAGAAATCCTAAGAGTCCTATATTAATCTCTTGGTTGAGATCATTCCTGAAGTTTTTCCATAGCTTCAAGGTTGATTTCGATTAAGGACACTACATTGGCGCCGTCTGTGGGGATCTGAATAATATACCATTCCCACCACCACCATGGTCACTACAAGGAGCCAAGTTGGTGATCTCCGTGATCGCATTGGCCGCACTCGTGGCAGACCCAGAAACGCCAGCAATAATTATCAACATCCACAGTCTGTTGGTGACTTGCGAGATATTCTTAACCAAAATCGTGAGACTAATTCGCAACCACCACGGACATCCCAATCTGGAGCGGGAAATAACCTGCAACCCCCAAATAATTCGCAGAGCCAGCCACTCCAAAATCATAGTCAAAACCATAGCCAAAATCGTAGCGGGAATCGCCCCACCCACTCTCAACCCCCAAAATCTCCTCACCATAGAACCGGGACAAACCCCCAACCACTCCAAACCTTACGGAGCTTACTTCCTCCGCCGCCACCTCCACCTCCTCCAACACCACCCCCCTCCACCCATGGCGATTCAAGCAGCACAGCCCCAACCACCCGCAATACAGCCAGATCTACTGGAACCCGGGCACACCATGGTAGAAATACCCACCGAACCCCAACCCCACAAGTCCAACCCAACCCTGACCATATAAGCGTAAGCCCCAGCACTAGATTAAACCCAGGAAGAACAGTCCACAGTAACTCCCGACGAACCCATTTTGTTAGTAGATCTTATGCAACCTCCGCATCTGCTCGTGCTCGGGAGAAAGAGATGATTAATATACTCAACCGACAAACAGCTTTGATTGAGCGACAAGGACAAGCTATTGCCGACCTCCAACAGCAGGCAATGGCAAGAATTGCTCAAAGCCAACCTGCCACCATACCACCTCAAAACCAAATGACACAGACTTTAGACCCTCAGCCTATTCCCGTAATGCAACTTCCCCCACCTCAAAACTTCCACGCCAACCCAGTAACAGATCACAGTCAGGGTGATTTTCACCCTGGCCATCCTTTTACCCCGTATATCATGGAATTTGAGACCCCTCAGGGATACTTGGGCCCATCTAATGTACCACATTACAACGGCCTGACCGACCCAGTTGACCATATAGTCTCTTACGAGGGGGCAATGAACTATTACGGAGGTGGCTATCGGATGAAATGCCGAGCTTTTTCCATGACCCTTGAACCCTCGATATTAAGGTGGTACTCATCTCTCCCTCGAAATTCTATCAATTCATGGGAGGAGATGAAACGAGTCTTCTTAAATAGATATACAGCCAGCTGTATCCAGCCAAAATCCGACCACACACTGGCTGCAGTTACACAAAAGCAAGATGAACCATTGAAAGATTACTTGTCACGCTTCCATACGGAGGCTAGTTCTGTTCCCCGGTTGGAGTCAGGTGTGGCAGTGTTATTGTTTACACAAGGTTTACAGCCAGGAGATTTCAGAAAATCGCTAATTGGAAAACCTCCAAAAGATATGACCGAGCTTAGGCAGAGATCAAATAAATTCATCAATCTGGAGGAGTTCCACAAAGGATAGAAATTCAGAGACGATCGGCAGCGAGCTGACCCTCAGGGTCAGAATAAACAAAAACGTGACGAACGTTTTGGTGGTAGACAGGACAGGAACGATCGGGACCTAAGACCACCTCCAAGGAATAAATATCAGGAGTACACTCCTCTGACTATTCCTAGGAATCAAATCCTTCGAGAAACGATGCAGACTGACTTACGCTCTGCCCAAAGACCTCCGTCTTTAAGAAAGGGCGCACAGCGTGATAGGTCAAAGTATTGCGATTTTCACAAGGGATACGGACATACGACTAACGAATGCATTTGGTTGAGGGACTTAATTGAAGAAATGATCAGAGATGGAAAATTGCAACAGTACATAAGAGATGTAGTAGGACGAAGAGGTAGAAACAGATCCCACTCACCGGTAAAGTCTAAACGCCAAAGAAGTAGATCACCAGACGACAGGAATGCTAGAAGACAGAAAACCGAGCCCACCCCAGTCACTGACACAAATCCAACAAACAATGAGTTTTTAGTAAACACTATTGCCGGAGGGTTTGCCGGGGGGGAGAGAAAAAAGCCGACAGAAAGAAATACATTAACCAAATCTTAGCCGTGAGCCAAAAACCTATCTCTAAAAGATCAACGAAAAATGTCCCCATCATTTTCAATGATGAAGATTTGGACGGGATCCTCCCTGGTCACAACGATCCCATGGTAATCACAGCCCTTATCGGTAATTACGAAGTAAAATGCGTCTTTATCGATCAAGGGAGCTCGGTGGACATCATGTTTCTCCCTTTGTTTAAAGCATTAAAACTTAGGGAGTACAATCTCACTCCATATGAAGGAGAGTTGATCGGTTTTACTGGGGACACCATTGAGCCAAAGGGATACATTCAACTTCCAGTCACCCTGGGTCAGCAGCCTTCGGCCAGAAGTGAAATAATCAAATTTTTGGTGGTTGACTGCCCGGCAGCCTACAACGCCATCCTCGGAAGAACTTCCCTACAAGCATTCGGCGCAGTAGTTTCAACAGTACATTTGGCTATGAATTTCGTCGGAACAGATGACAAGGTAGTTACAGTCAAAGCCGAGCAGGAGGCAGCCCGAAAATGCTACAATGCAAGTCTGGGTAAGGTTAAGAACAAGGACCAGAACCGTTTAGAAAGAATTCCCTTGGGAAAAGGTAACGTCAATTTGGCAGACCTTGATGTGCGTGATGAATCTGACAGAAACCGACCAACCCCGAAGGGACAATGGGAGTTTTTAACATTGAATGATAATCCTCTCAGACAAGTTAAAGTTGGTTCTGATCTCCCCTTAAATGTCAAAGATGAACTTTCCGCTCTGCTGATCGCTAATAGGGACCTGTTTGCTTGGACCTCGGCCGATATGCCAGGAATTGATCCCAATTTTATTTGCCACAAATTGAGCATTCTTCCAGGGGAAAAACCAGTGGCACAACGTAAAAGAAAGGTTTTTGCAGAAAAGGCCGCAGCTATTGAAGAAAAAGTTTCTGAATTACTCCGAGCTGGCTTCATTCGGGAAATCGAATATACAGACTGGTTAGCAAACACCGTCTTGGTCAAAAAACCCAACGGGAAATGGAGAATGTGTGTGGACTATACAGACTTGAACAAAGTCTGTCCGAAAGATCAATATCCACTTCCCGTCATTGACAAGCTCGTCGACAATTCGGCCGGATTCAAACTTCTTTCATTCATGGACGCCTACTCAGGTTACAATCAGATACCCATGTACCCAGCCGACCAAGATAAAACCGCATTCATCACCGATAAGGCAACATACTGTTACAATGTCATGCCCTTTGGATTGAAGAATGCGGGAGCTACATTTCAGCGGATGATGAACAAGGTATTTCAAGGGATGATCGGTTCAAATATGGAGGTTTATATTGATGACATTATTGCAAAAAGTAAACAGCAAGAGACCCATGCGCAAGACCTCAAGACAATATTGGACCGAGTAAGAAAATATTCCATAAGGCTAAATCCTGAAAAGTGCGTGTTTGGAGTCCCTGCCGAATCCTTTCTCGGTTTCATGCTAACCGAAAGGGGTATTGAAGCTAATCCAGATAAGTGCAAAGCCATCCATGAAATGAGAAGTCCAACCAGTCTTAGAGAAATGCAACAACTCACTGGTCGGGTGGCAGCCCTTTCCAGGTTCTTGTCTCAAGCCGCTCGGAAAGCCTCACCGTGGTATCAGCTCCTTAGGAAAAATAAAAACTTCCTTTGGGATGATCATTGCGAACAAGCTTTCGTTCAGTTGAAGAACTATCTCTCTAGCCCACCAGTCCTTCATAGCCCTATTACCGGCGAAGACCTCATTCTCTACATGTCAGTGGCGGATGCAGCAGTTAGATCAGTTTTGGTACGAGAGGATTCGGGAGTTGAGGCCCCCATTTATTTTGTTAGCCGAGCTCTTCAGGGATCCGAGCTGCGATACCAAAAACTTGAGAAACTTGCATACTGTTTGGTCATATCTGCTCGAAGGTTAAGACAGTACTTCCAAGCTCATCGAATCATGGTTAGGACAGCTCAACCTCTTAGGCAGGTCCTTCATAAGCCCGACCTAGCTGGCAGAATGGTTTCATGGTCAGTAGAGCTGTCGGAGTTCGATATCGTATATGAACCGAGGAAGGCAATGAAGTCTCAAGTTCTTGCTGACTTTGTTACTGAATTCACTGAGATTCCCTCGGATACACCTCAGGACTTATGGTCAGTCTATGTGGATGGTTCGAGCAACAGGAAAGGAGCAGGCGCTGGCGTCATTATTGAAAATCCAGAAGGACTTTGCATGGAATACTCATTAAAATTTGAATTCCAAACTTCGAATAATCAGGCAGAATATGAAGCAGTCCTTGCAGACCTAAAAATGGTTCCTGAGTTTGGTGCGAATCGGGTGTCGGTATTCAGCGATTCACAGTTAGTGGTCTCTCAGATTAAGGGGCAGTACTCAGCTAAGGAACCCATCTTGCAGAAGTATCTTGAAGAAGTGAAGCGAGTAATCTCCAATTTCTCAGAGTTTGACATCTCCCATGTCCCGAGAGATTCGAACTCCCGAGTTGATATATTATCTAAGCTGGCAAGCACAAAGGGGTAGGAAAACAACAAGACTTTGATACAAGAAACTATCCCAAGGCCAAGCGTCATTCTTTCAGTGTCAGTATGTCAGTCCTGGATGGATCCGATACTAACCTAATTGCAACACGGTTTTGTTCCCCAAGATCAGACAGAGGCTCGTAAGTTAATTCGGAAAGCAGCCCAATACACGGTTCTTGATGGAGTCCTTTATAAGAGAGGGTTCGGCTCACCCATGCTCAGATGCGTCAATCCATCTCAAGCTGAAGAAATCCTCGAGGAGATCCACGCTGGAATCTGTAGTCATCATATGGGTGGAAAATCTCTAGCTCGAAAAATAATCTGAGCAGGTTACTTCTGGCCCACATTGCAGAAAGATGCCATAGAACATGTCAAAAAATGTGTTCAGTGTCAATTTCACAGTGATACTTATCAAAGACCCGCGGAAGAGCTACATTCTCTCGGCGCTCCTTGGCCTTTTTATCAATGGGGAATGGACATCATCGAAAAGTTTCCCACCGCACCTGGACAATTGAAGTTTGCGGTGGTGGCCATCGATTACTTTACTAAGTGGATTGAAGCGACACCATTAGAAACAATTACTACAGCTCGAATTCAGTCTTTCTTTGTAAAGGAAATAATCTCTCGGTTCGGAGTGCCCCATTCCATAGTCACTGATAATGGATCACAATTTGCAGCCTCTCACTTTCAAGAATTAGCAGCTGACCTGGGGATCATTCACTACTTCAGTTCTGTCGAACATCCGCAAACCAATGGATTAGCCGAAGCAGCCAACAAAACTATTTTGGACGGTATAAAAAAGAAACTTGGCAATGCAGCTGGTTCTTGGGCAGATAAGCTTCAGAGCGTTCTGTGGTTGCATAGAACAACAACACATTCCTCAACTGGGGAAACCCCCGTTCGATTGACATACGGCTGTGACGCAGTCATTCCGATCGAAAAGAGAATCCCCACCTTTAGGATGCTTGAACGCCCCTCGAAAACCAACGACAGCCTGCTCAGCGATGAACTCGTATTGCTTGAAGAAATACGAAAGACTGCCTCAGCTCATGAAAGAAAGATGAAAGAACGCCAGGCACGAGAATACAACAAGAAGGTCCGACCGCGAAGTTTTGAAGTCGGAGACTTGGTCCTTCGCCGAGAAGATATTGGCAAAGGAAATGTTGGTGTCGGAAAGCTGAATCCAAAATGGGAAGGTCCATACCAAGTGAAGGCCAAATCTGGAACTAGCGCCTACAAGTTGTAAAATCTCTCGGGCACCGAAATCAATAACAGTTGGAACGCTGCCAAGCTCAGAGCTTATTACAGCTAAGCTCTTATTTCATTTTCTCTATTTTAAGAATAGTTCAGTTTATTCATAGATTGATCAAGAATAATTTGTAATGAATAACGAAGGGTAACACCCTTCATAGATTAGAGTTTAAGTTGTTAGGAGTTTTTTAGTTATGAGCAAGTCATACTTTGTATTCCCAATAAAGTACAACACTTTTCGGTAATTCTATTATCTGTTTACATTGTGAAACCACATACGACTCATTTGGTTCGGCTAGCCACCGAGCGAAATCGAGGTACAACTCTTTTCAAGAGTTTAACAACGTATTCATAGAACACCCGAACTCAAGAAATTACTTTCCTCGTTTCGCGGTGCGAGGGTCCCACTCCGGCTAAAGTTGGCGATCCGAGTTCTTCTCACAATTTCTATCAACAAACTATACATACAAATGTGATTCTATTGCAAAGAGTTTACACTCGAAAATTTCTAATAGAAGCATGACGAACGAAACAAAAAAATAGTTAAAAGCATATCAAACAACGACACAATTTGCTGAACAGCAAGTCAATTAAAAAGTCGTGTCCAAAGTAGCAAAGGTGTTTCGATCAAAATAAACAAGTATGAACGCTCGGATACAACGAGCAGCAAAAAGAAATCCTACATGTGCTACCAATAAGTAGAAAAACAAAAACAGATGGAAGCTGACCACCAACCACACCAAGTTCATGCCTCATCATCCGTCAAGATGATATCCTTATCATCAAACTCAGGAGCCTCATTCAATTCAACCAAATGATTGGGAAGATTCTCTGCCTGTAAATCTATTTCAGCTTTGGTCTCAATATCAATCAACTTTCCATCTTCTACACTATGGAAGGGGTGCGCTCCGACCACTCTAAACTCAGTTTCAGGATTCAAAAGATGAATCTGTTTGATTGCTGAAACAAAAGAGTCGTCAACACCCTTACCCTAGTTATAGAAGTTGGCAGCTGCCTTTTTCTTAAAGACGAGAGCTTTTTCCTTATATTTTTGAACAGTTGCAGCATACTTCTTCACCTCAGAATCCAAGTCCTTGATCCTCTGTCGGCTCACTTGCAGTTCTTTGTTAAGAGTATTTTCAATTTCCTTCTTCTTGTCTTCAGCAGCCTTTTTCGAAGCTTTCGGAGAATCCCGCTCCTTGATCAGTTCAACTTTGTCAGCCCTCAAATTCTCCAGCTCATTCTTTAGTCGAACAAGCTCATCCTACAAACTGGCCTCTTGAGCCGCTTGTAGCTCACGAGTCTCTTTCTGCTCAACATTGAGGCCCTTAAACAAATCCTCTCCATGCTTGGACAGATAATGGGTTAAACTGGCACCTCGAAGCAAAAACTTGGTCAAAGATATGTTGTAATGGGACCACTCAGCAGCACTAAGATTATCATACCGGATATGGTCAGTTTCCGGGCAGATAAACTCAGGAAATTTTTCATCCAACTCACGATTCCACACCGAGACTACTGGCGGAGTCAGAGTAGGAGTAGGATCAGCAGCTGTTCCGACACTTGTTCCCTTGGCCCTGGTACTTGCTCCTTCAGAAACCTTTTCTTTCCCTTTCTCAAGTCTTCGGCGTCGAGTTAATCGTGGAGGGGGAGAGGGTGCTTGAGCACTTGAGGCCGGAGAAACTGTAGTAGCTATAACAACGACCAAGTTGGAAGCTGGCCGAGGAGAAACTTCAACCGGAGAGGCGGTAGGAGTCGGAGTGCTCAAACTGGGAGTACTCATACTTGACGACCCTGAAGCCGCACTTGAAGGAGCACCTTTTCGTTTCTTACCTCCTTGGAGCAGGGCAGCCATACGAGAAGCCATTTTATCTGCAAAGGAAACCAAGAACCATTAGATCCTAACAAGTTTACAAGTAAAAAAGCAAAGAAAAACAGTTTACCAAGCTGAGCCTTGACGTCTTTTGAGGGGATGTTCACTATTTCCCTCGTATCAATCATCCCATTATTGCACAAGAGTTCTCAAACTCTCGGCACACCTCCTTCTCATATTCAAAGAGCTGTTTCCACTCTGACCCGTATGAAGCAATCCTACGATTAAAAAAACTTGTGCTCCACTGAAGGGGAAACCGTGGAACCGGTCGCTCTTCACCAGCCCTTGTAAACCAACAAACACCATTCCCAACAAAGTTGTATTTAAAATAAAAAGGTTTGAACGCTTTCCAGGACTCGGAATACTTGGTCAACAAAGCATACCCATTCCGTGACTTCAATGAAACCCAAGGCCGTTTTGTGGACCCTTTTTCAAAGGCGTTAGCTTGCGGTGCAAATAAGTAGAAAAAAGTTGGAATGGTGCAGGACCAGTCCATGGCTGAGCAAACTTGCTGAAAGGCTCTAACAAAAGCCCATGCATTCGGATGCAACTGGGAAGGGGCCACTTTCAGCGTGTTCAAAACCTCCATTTCAAAATCGCTGAAAGGCATCCTAATTCCAAGACGGGTTATCACCTCCTCATAAAAATAAAAACCAGTACTGTCCTTAGGGATACGAGTGCAAATTCTCTCGTTGGGTCCCACTGGACTTACTGAGTACAAGTTCCCAGCAGTATCTCCAGGGCAAGGTAATATAATGGCTCTGGTTTGCTCTAAAGATTTGTCGGTCGAAAGCTCGGATGGGGTGCCCACAACTTCTCGGTCAACCCAATCGTACTAGGCAGAATCTGGTGGAAGTGGATAAAGTTCAGGATTCGTAACGCACTTTCGCTTCATACCTGAGGAAAAGGAGGCACACGCGGAGTCAGAAGCAGTAAAACTTGATTATTTCTGATCAAATACTTATATATGCTATCGAATGGGGAACACCTCCCTTCCTGGGTAGAATTTCCCCAAACGAATTGAAACATTGTATACCTCTCCGTTGCCTCCTTAACCTCATCTGTTCTACCCTCTCAGCGATCCTATAATAAATCACACCTTCTCTGACCTCTTTCAAATTTTGAGGAAAATGGGTTGCAATTGGTTTAACGCAACTTCCTGGGTTCTCTTCCTCATGTGTCTCGAAACATCAGAATTTACAGAATCCTCTCTCTTGTTTATCACAGCTTCAGTTCGAACCCTAAGAAATTAGGAACAACATAAAATAAAATAATCCTAAGAAACACTACGGCGATCGCTCAAAAAAACGACAAAGAAGGGCAAGGAATTTCAAAAGATAGAGGGATATCCTGACGAACAATGTAGGGTTTTCAGTAAACCCTAGATTTTGTTCAAAATCAAGAAAAGGGGTGCATGGCTAGTGCTAAAGCACAATGATGGAAATTCTAAACACAATACCCATAACAGATAACAGAAGCAGTCACATGCAGAAGTTCATAAGCTTGCAAGGAAGAAAGAGGAAGATAGTCAAAAGTTTGAAGAATGTGTTCATTACCTGTTTGATGATGGACGATCAAGAAATTGAAGAAGATATGAAGTTCAGCGAACTTCGAATATGCTTAGTATAAGAAAAAAGGCTGAAATCGGTGCAAGAATCCCTTTGATGACCTCTAAATCTGTTGCTCAAACCCCAGAAAAACGATACTTCAGGAAGGCAAGAATGAGAGAGAAAAGAACTCGAGGAGTTTCTAATTTTGACAAGAAATGAACTTCGAAAACCGCTCCCCACTTTTGTTTCATAAGTTCCCTCCACTATCCAAAGGATTTGGGCCGAATCAACAAAGGCCCATTCGTCTTGAAAGTGTATACGTGGTGTCTATTGAAATTTTGAAATCATAACGTTTCGTTTCCCGGTAATAGAATGAACACGTGGAAGCATGAGAAAAACTGAAAGGTCTTTTCCGTGTCAATGAAAGGACAGCTCTGATAAACGCGTTGAGACAATCGGATCTCTCTTCTCCTCAACAATGCCTACCTTCGATCGGCCAAACAGCGTATTTGTCTTTTCAACTCGGCAGGGCTCAAATCACCCAACCGATCTTGGGGGGCTTATGTAGTGGACCTATGGTAGACCAAACGGTATCCGACTAAAATCACCTTGGTCCGACCAGTCAGACGCTGGAACAAGGCATGCGGTCGGAATGTTACACCGAACAAACTGGGCTTTATGGAGATGTTACACGCTTACGAGATTAACCCCGAGCACAGGATTTTCATCCGTATCTCTATCTCATACAGTCTCATTAAGCTTAACAAACTTCTCCTAGATTCCCAAGACTCTTGGTTAGATAACTATGATATTGGACAAAAGATCTATCACATACAGGATTTACGAAGGTGATCTTATCACAACCTTTACTAATCCTACTTGAGTTCTTCCTCTTCAGAAGCCTTATCAGAAGGGCCCATGACACACAGGTAATCACCTATAAGAACCACCATGATATAGGGGCTAAGGTACGTCTTCTCATCCCTAAGTTGACACTAGACACACGTTGTTGACTAGGGAGAACCTGTTTATCCCAACTGGATATACATAAATCCTAAGAGTCCTATATTAATCTCTTGGTTGAGATCATTCCTGAAGTTTTTCCATAGCTTCAAGGTTGATTTCGATTAAGGACACTACAGTACTCTTTGAGTGGATAAAAGTAAGATACTCAATCTTTAACATAGTGCCAAACTGCATTTCCACCTTAGAGAGAAAACTCTGATCTTATAGTTCAAATGGTAGTTCTGAAATCCGAACCCCCTTGGCTGCTTTGTTCACCGTATTCTCTTTGCCCATAAAAATGGTCTCCATCTCTAGAAAAAAATAGGAAGTGATCAACTACCTTCCACGGCCCTTCGTATAGAGCATGGTTATAGTCCTTCTTTGCTGAAAAATATACTTGGTAGTAGTCACTTGGCATCTCAACAACATTAGTGCCTTAATGAACCAAGTGCCACTCCATTGTATTTTCAATATCAACATTTTTAAAATCACATTTTCTACATCAATAAATATTCCAATCCCAATTAAGGTATGTTTCAACTTTCATTTTCTAGCTATACAAATTCATTATTACATTTGAAAATATACTTCAACTCATTTTTTAAACTTGTTGTAAAAGGTTTAACTCTTTTTAGCATATATATGTATAAAAAGTCTTTTGTTGAAAAAGGCCAAACTCATTTAAATAATATATACCTCTATGTCGCGACATGAGGTCTCGGGTGGCCCTCGGGGCTCGCCTACGAGTGAGGGTCGATTGACTTAATATGGGGTCGCCACCGCATTTTGTTTAAAAAACGCAGAAAAAAATTTGGTCTCGAACTAGAAAGATTCCGAGTTTGGGAGTCGGTTACGAGCCGGGGAAGGTATTAGCATCCCGTTCGCCTATTCGAAAATGGTAGCATCGTTTGATTTTAATTAAAAGACCTAAATAAATTGGTTTGCCAAAATTATTTGTTTTTTATTGTTGTGCCTGACAAGGTCACCCCTGGTCCTACATACCCTCATAAAATGAGGAATCAAGGCTTCGTAGTTCTTATTAAATTAATGTTTTTATTTTTTATTTTTTAGAAAAAATGTTTGACGCGGAGAGGAACATGCACAAGACCTTGCCATTTAGACCAGGAAAGGTGGATTTCCAAAACACATTTTCTTAAAACTTATTTAATAAAATTCATTTATTTTTTTTATAAAATGGATTATTTCTAAATTTGTAACTTACTCACAATCTAATTCTAACGTAATCATAGCTTATATTTAAAAAGGTTTATTTAAAGAGGGACATACACAAGACCTCATCATTTAGATAAAGATAAATGAGTTTCAAAAATGCACATTCTCAATACTTAGTTTAATAAAAAATTATTTAATTATTATTTCAAAACATGTACTTATCTTTATAACTTAATTTAAAATGAAATTATGTAATGTTTATTTTTTTGACTGTGGAGAGGAAGACTTAAAGATCCCACCACTAAATAATTTTGGGTGAGAAAAAAATTGATTTACCAAAATACATCCAATGAAATTATCGAAATATAAAGTCATAACATTGTCGATACCCCAACTAACTATGGGAATTCTATCATTGATCTTGATTAAAAATGCAAATAAATAATTAATTATAACAAAATAAATACTCGTGTTGCAGTGCTAAATTTAATTCAACATGTAGTCTCATTCTCCTAATTAGAAATTGTATCCATACTGTTGTACAAGTACCAATGTTGCTGGTACAAGTCATCAACATGGTGATAAAACAAACCAAGTAACAAAACACAGAGCTAAGCTTGAATTCAACAAGGAACCCACCCAACCTATTACTCCGTTAATATTGAATTATGTTGTAGAGTGAACAGAGAACAGATGTCAATACAGCGTGACATGAAAACCAGATTTTTGAGACACCATTAACCTACTAAAAAGAACCTTAAGCCCAGAAATTATAAATTATTTATCCTCATAAGAATTAACTCATGTAGTCATCAATCAATTATAGTTCCAGTACATATTGAGTATAGAGAAAATAACAAATTAAATTAAATAAAATACAGGAAAACAAAATAAAAAAAAAAAAAAACCTATTAGGACTTAATCAATGTACTACTATTCTGCTGCACCTTCGGTCCCTTTCGTTGTTGCTTGCGGCTGCTCCCTGCTTTGCTACCTTCTCTCTTTATTTTTTTCTCTGTATACTCGGTCTTTGTATGTTGCCTTCCCTCTTTGGTATGGTCTCCCTTGGTCTATTTTTTTTTGTGTCCTTCAATGTGAGGAAAGGAGCTCTATTTATAGGAAAAATTAGGTTAAAAAAAATAGGTTTTTTCAACAGGCTTTGAGAGCCCAGTTGAATATTCCCTGGTTTATTCCTCAATCAAATCTTTCAAATTTTGTTGAAGATCGACTCTCAATCTTTTTTTAAATAAAACAAATTTGATGATAATCCTTTCATTAAAAAAACAAATCTTTTTAAAAAAATAGTTCTTTTATTTTTATCCTCACAAAAACTAACACAAATCTTTTACCAAAACATATTTTTATCTTATCTTCTTTGAATTTTTTTTATTTTCGTTTTTTTTTATGTTTTATAACATTTACTTGTTTTTCAAAATATTTGTATTTTTCATTTTTATTTTTTATCTTTTTTTAAAAAACACTTTTTTATTATTTTTTATTTATTTTTGTTTAGGGGGGACAAAATTGGGTATCTACAGTTGCCCCTCTTTACCTATTGCTTACTTGATAACATGTGATTCAAAGAGTTTCACAAGTAATCATTGTACGGAATGAGTAAAGAAATAGATATCAATTTTGTTGGAAGTAGATGACTTTGGATTAGTCACTTAAATGAATGATGAGAAGATATCACGGATTGCCCATCGTGCCGAGTAACATATCACGAATTGTTCGTCATGCCGAGACAGATATCACGAATTGCCTGTCGTGTCGAGAAATATATCACGAATTGCCTGTCGTGTCGAGAAATATATCACGAATTGTCTGTCGTGTCGAGAAATATATCACGAATTGCCTGTCGTGTCGAGAAATATATCACGAATTGCCCGTCGTGCCGAGAAATGTGACACCCTTCCAGTTTACCCAAATATAAAATAGTATTTATGCTTTATATTGGATAATATATGGACTTGTGAGCTAAGAAAATATGGTAAATAAAATTTTCTTTAAAGCGGGTGCACAATTCATCAAATGGAACTCTTGGAGAATAAATTCTAAAATCCTTTAAAACACTTGTATCGAGTTCGGCGATTTCTAAAACCTTTTCTCAAACAGGATAACATTCGTTCTTGAGAAATTTCTTTACATTTTACAATCAATTGAAGCTACCCATACTTTGTTCAATAAAACTGATACCGTCAATTAATACTTATAACCGAGCTCATTTATAAGCTAAATCAGAGTAAGCGGAAATTACTGGACTATGCAACTGATATAATATAAACATAGATTTTCATATATACGAAAGAGTCATACATACATAGTCCATGAGATAAGTCACCAAGTTCCAAAATATAACAAGTCCATATAAACAGATCTACATCACTATGACGTCCATCCCTGACAACCCAGCACTCCACAGTGCGTTGTATTCCTAGGTACACAACAATTCGTACATTCACCTAGAATGTACACGTCAAGCTTGGTATCCATGCCACCCGAGCATATCCCGTCATCCAAACGGATCGTCATCCAAACAATATATCCATATCGGCATCCACAAAGCCGACCACGTCATCGACGTGTCATCAAGCAAGCGTATTGGCACTCCCAGAGGCCCTCCACATGTTTATTGAAACATGAATACGTCCTACCATCCAAACTCCAGAATGAATGCATTTTAGACTTAGGGGAAATTGATTAATACTTTACTTGCCACCTAGGCTTAATTTTCAAAATGGATCGTCACCGAACGATCTATTTGTATTTATCAATTTCTCTAAGTCTTTGATCCCTTGAATTATCCTTAATAATTCCTTAATTAATTAAGTTAGAGTTGAAAATGATGTTTTCAGATTCTGGGCATTTTACTCGAGTAAAGTTCAGAATACTCGAGTGTTCTGGAGATTTTCCAGATTACTCGAGTGTTCTTAATCTTACTCGAGCGTTCATGTCTTTCTGAGGATTTGGGTTTTAATTTCAACAATTTACTCGAGTAGTTCATGAGTTACTCGAGTGTTCTTGGACTTTTCCAGAATACTCGAGTGACTTGGAATGACTCGAGTGTTTGACCTATAACAATTCTCAGTTCATGCCCGATACTCGAGTAACAGACAAAATACTCGAGTGTTCTTATGAAATTTACTTTATTTTGAACACGATTTACTCGAGTACTTTGCCATTTACTCGAGTGTTTCGCAGCTGACAGTATTGAAAACTGGTTTTAACATGCCATTTTCATTTCTACTCAATTTAAGTCCATTTCAGGGATCAACAGAGTTAACATATCATTAATCAAACATGTTACAACACTTATTTCAATTCAAAACACAGAATTGACAGAGAAATCATTGATTATGCATAAAAAGGCATTTTAACAACTCAATACCTCAAATCACACAATAAGCATAATATTCATGAAACAAAGCTCATTCATGTTCACATGCATGATAACAAACTTGCTCAATATGGATTTAGAGCATGGATTGGTCTCCAAACCAAAGTTCCTATAGAATCTAAGCCCTTAGAGCCTCTTGGTGGCTCTCTAACACATTTAATGGATTTCAAACTCTATCTAGTGAATATAATTACTTCCCCTTACCTCTCAGATGTGAATCAACAGAAAGAAATCCAAGAAAAGAGCTCCAACACCAGAAATCAAATTGAACTTCACATGCAGAGCAGTTTTGAGTGCATCACCAAAACCGAATTGGTTTACCCACAAAACAGAGATAAGAATTGGGGAAAATTAGATTTCTAGACTCTATACAACATCAACTAACTAAAGGAATTAAGTTTGAGACTCAGGGATTCACGAGCTTACCGAAATCGATGATCAAATAAGCTCCAGACACCAACTCAAGCAAGGACAGCTTCACTTCAAGCCTTCGATTCTCTCAATCCACACACTCAAACCTCACAACTTTGGTGTCTATACAAAGCTCGTGATGTGCGCTTTGTATTGGTGTATCACTCGAAGCCTAACACTTAGAATCAAAAGAGAATCGAACGAGACGAATTCGAAACCCTAACTATGTCAACACAAGCAAGATTGAGCAAAATTCCCACGAATTCGTGGTTGATAAGCTTATATAGACATGGAGAAGGTTCATGCAGTGCGACACGACATCCTTGAGCTGTTGAAGATGGTGTAATCGTGTCAACAAAGCGAACTCGTTGGCTGTGACTCATCAAACGCACTAACTCGTGCAGTTTGACCCAGAATACTCGAGTATTCCAGAAAATACTCGAGTGTTTTACCCAGATTTTGAAAAATAATTATTTTATTTACTTTCCCTCCAAAACCTTTCCTATAATTGCTTCTAGGTCCCAACCCAGGGACTAATATGCAAAATATACATTTTAGGCATTTAAATTATTTACTAAATAATTTCTCACATGCAAGCTAATTACATACACACATATTTTAATCAAGGATTAATTTGAAAACTATTAATTATAATTAAATTATAATTAACATTTCATTAATCGGGGATTAAAATTTTGGGGTGTTACACTACTCCCCCACTTACAAGGAATTTCGTCCCTGAAATTCAACTCATACAAACAAATCAGGATAATCCTGACGCATCTTATCCTCTAACTCCCATGATGCTTCTATCATATCTCCACAGACCCAGACAACTTTGACCAGATGGATGTCTTTTCCTCTAAGCTGCTTGATTCTTCGATCTTCAATACGAACTGGCACAGCTTTGAAGGTTAGGTTCTTATGAACTTCTAAGTCATCAGGTTGGATGCTAAGAACAATGGTGGGGTCATGGACATATTTCTTCAACTGAGACACATGGAACACATTGTGGAGGTTAGCTAATGATGGAGGCAGGGCTAACTGATAAGCTACTGGGCTGATTCTTTTGAGAAATTGGTAGGGACCAATGAACTTAGGTGATAGTTTCTGAGTTTTCAAGGCTCTACTAACACCTTTGGTTGGTACTATTCTAATGAACACGTGGTCTCCTTCAGCAAACTCTAAAGGTTTCCTTCTCCTATCAGCATAGCTTTTCTGCCTACTCTGAGCCGTCTTCATCTTCGCTTGGATCATCTTGATCTGTTCCGTGGTCTCTTGCACAAAATCTGGCCCAACCAGAGAATTCTCCCCCACTTGAAACCAGCATAACGACGTCTGACACTTTCTCCCATACAAAGCTTCAAATGGTGCCATTCCAATGCTCGTGTGGTAACAATTGTTGTAAGTGAATTCCACAAGCGGCAACATTTGTTCCCAATTCCCTTGTTCTTCCAGTGCACAAGCTCGCAGAATATCTTCCAATGACTGAATAGTCCTCTCCGTTTGACCATCAGTCTGAGGGTGATATGCAGAACTTAGCTTCAATCTTGAACCCAAGGCTCTATGCAGATCTTCCCAAAACTTTGATGTAAACCTCGGATCGCGATCAGACACAATGCTTGATGGTACTCCGTGCAGACGAACAACTTCCTTGATGTACAACTGAGTGAGCTTTTCCAATGAGTAGCGCATATTCACGGGAATGAAATGCGCTGACTTGGTCAATCGATCCACGATCACCCAGATTGCATCATGACTAGTAGACGTCCTTGGCAGTCCCGACACGAAATCCATCGAGATGCTAACCCACTTCCATACGGGAACTTCTAAAAAAAGCAACTCTCCTCCTGGCCTTTGGTGTTCTACCTTCGCCTTTTGACACACCAAACAGCATGCCACATACTCAGCTACGTCCTTCTTCAGTCCCGGCCACCAAAATAATTTCTTCAGATCCTGATACATTTTGGTAGCGCCTGGATGCATACTCATCTTACTCTTATGTGCTTCATCCATAACCATTCTCCTTACCTCCAAATCATCAGGAACATAAATCCTCGTTTTAAAACGCAGGATTCCATCCTTCCCTTCCTGGAATTCTAACTCCTTACCTTCTTGCATCAATCTCTTTTTCTCCATGAGTTTCTCATCCTTGCCTTGCAATTCCCGAATCATCTGTAGAAACTCATTAGCAATCTGCAGCATCCCCATCTTGATACTTGTCGGCTCCATTTGCATTGTCAGACTCAAATCCCGGAGTTCCTCTATCAGTGCAGCTTCTCTAACCATCATTGCACTGATATGCAGTGTCTTTCTACTCAATGCGTCCGCTACAACGTTAGCCTTCCCAGGGTGGTAATGGAGCTCAAATTCGTAATCCTTCAAAAACTCTATCCATCGGCGTTGCCTCATATTCAACTCCTTTTGATCCAAGGGGTACTTTAAACTCTTATGGTCGCTAAACACCTGGAACGTAGTGCCATAGAGATAGTGCCTCCACATCTTTAAGGCAAACACCACAGCTACTAACCCCAGGTCATGGGTTGGATAGTTCATCTCATGAACCTTTAACTGTCTCGAGGCATAAGCGACAACTTGCCCATCTTGCATCAAGACACACTCAAGACCTTGTTTCGACGCGTCACAATACACATCGAAACTCCTCTGTGTATCGGGCAACACCAATACAGGAGACGATGTCAACCTTTCCTTCAACCTTTGGAAACTACTTTCACATTTCTCATCCCACAGAAATGGTTGATCTTTCCGAGTCAACTTTGTCAGAGGCAGTGCAATCTTCGAGAAACCTTCGATGAACCTTCTATAATACCCAGCTAAACCAAGAAAACTTCTGACTTCCGTGACTGACTTTGGTTGCCCCCATTGTAAAACCGAACTTACCTTTGTCGGATCAACTGCAATCCCTTTATCTGAAATCACATGCCCTAAAAACTTAACCTCCTTTAGCCAGAACTCACACTTCGTAAGTTTGGCATACAGCTGTTTCTCCTTCAAGATGCTTAACACTATCTTCAAGTGTTCAGCATGCTCCTCCGGGCTCTTAGAGTAAATCAGGATATCATCAATGAACACAACCACGAATGAATCCAAATAGGGTCTAAAGATTCGATTCATGTAGTCCATGAAGATAGCTGGTGCATTAGTCAATCGGAATAGCATTACAACATACTCATAATGTCCGTATCGAGATCGGAATGCAGTCTTAGAGATATCCTCCTCTCTAATCCTGATCTGATGGTACCCTGACCTCAAGTCAATCTTGGAAAATACCGATGCCCCACGTACTTGATCCATAAGGTCATCTATCCGTGGCAACGGATACTTGTTCTTGATGGTGACCTTATTAAGCTATCGATAGTCGATGCACATCCTCATGCTACCATCTTTCTTCTTGACGAATAAGACAGGAGCACCCCAAGGTGAGACGCTTGGTCGGATCATCTGTTTCTGTAGCAACTCCTCAATCTGCTTCTTCATCTCTGCCATTTCTGGTGGTGCCATTCTATAAGGAGCGATAGAAATGGGATCAGCTCCAGGAATTAGGTCGATACCAAATTCAATCTCTCTTCTTGGTGGCAGACCAGGAATCTCATCAGCAAACACTTCTGGAAACTCTCGAACAACAGGAATCTCTTCCATCTTCGGACCACTTTCCTCCACCTCTGAGTTGAATAGACACATGTAGCCCAATGGTTTGAGGAAATCGCAATTGGTGGTTGGAGAGACTTAGGAACCCTAGGAATACACCTAGAAGGGGGGGTTGAATAGGTGTTGAAGCTACCTTGAAAGATTTTCAAACGAAACAAATCTAAACAATCAAAACAAATGATTTTTACAAATTCTACAGTACTTAATCGATTAAGCAAGTCGTGTACTCGAGTAGTACTCGATTAAGCTTGAACTTAATCGATTAAATATGACAGAAAACAGAAAAATCAATTTTCATTCGAATACGAAAATCAATCAATTCACATGCAAGATCAGAGATTCAGCGGAAATGATTAACACCTATATTCTTATTGATTAACCTAGTTATGAAAATGATTTTCCCTTTATCAATTTGAACAATCAAAGATTCAATTCAATCAATTATGAAAATCAATCTTTCTAGGTTTTCAATCAAGAACGCAATCAAATGACTTGAATATAAAGAGTAAGAGTTTAGAGATACGACACAGTGATTTATCCTGGTTCACTTTCATCCACTTGAAAGCTACATCCAGTCCCCTCTTCAACCAAGAGAGATTCTTCACTATGAGGAATTAGAGTTCTCAAATTACAAGTGATTGCCTCACAAGACTCCCTTCTTGCTAGCCTACAAGAGATAACCGACACCCTTGCCTTGTAATCCTATTGATCTTCTCTCTAATCTAACCTCTACCCCTTGTTGATAATCGACACAACAAGTCTTCAATTGCTTGATGATAATCCACACACCAAGGCTTCACTTGCTTGATTCACAACCAAGACTTCTTCTTCTTCTTCAATAAGAATGCACTTGCTTGATGATAAAATCGACACACCAAGACTTCTTGTTTGTTGTAGTGGCTTGCCTTCTTGCAAAGATTACAACACAATAGAAAACACAAAATAATCCTATGAATCTCAATCAAGAGTTATGACAATTCACCATAAGAGATTCAAAGGTTCTTGATCAAAGAATATGAAAATATAAAAGCTTTGATCTTTGAAAATGAGAGAGAATAGAGTGGCTTGATTCTTTGTAAAACTTGTATGAAATGATTCTAATTAATCACAAATAATAGGAAAAGGTTTATATAGAATACCCAAAAGTTGTAGCACTTAAAAACTGATTTTGAGAAGTGAAAAACGCATTTTAAAAATCAGTTCAGCAGTACTTAATCGATTAAGCAAGTCTTGTACTCGAGTAGTACTCGATTAAGTTATCACTTAATCGATTAAGTTGGTACTGTACATGTTCAAAACTTGTTTTCTCAAAATCCAACCTTTCCTTTAAAACCTTTAAGCCACCTATTGATTCTAGGTTAAGTGAAAACTCAAATTATGATTAAATCATGACTTATGAATGAGATTCACTACCCTCTATAATAATCTACCCAAATAAAAAACCTATGAAGCTTGAGAGGCAAAAGATAAAAGAAATACAAATACACTCAAACTTAGGTCTTCATGAGCTTGCTTTCTCTCTTCTTCATTTGATGTTTGTTGTTGCTTGTTGAGCTTGAAACTTGATCAACACTTGTAGCTTGTTCAAAAACACTTTGTCATTATCAAAACATTCATCATGTTCATCATGGAACTAACAATCTCCCCCTTTTTGAAAATGACAATCCATGTTTTGAAATCATTTGAAGTTGTTGATGATGCTTTAAACATTTGATCACTTGAGAAGACTCTTTCTCCCTCTCAATCAATGCTATAACACTTGAATCCAATTGAGATAGAAGCTTGATTCTCCCCCTATCTTCAACAACTTAGCTCAACCTACATAAAAACAACAAAACAACCTTTCTCCAAAAAATATAATATCATATTTCTCCCATTTGTTAAAAACATACCATTTCTCCCTCTTTGAGAAACATTTCATTCAATTCAAAACATAATATTTCTCCCCCTTTGGCATTATCAAAAAGTAATATATACCAATTGAAATATAACATCTAAGCCAAGGTAAGAAATCAATGATCATTTCTTCACAACATTGATACCAATTGAACAAATACAATAGAGCTATACTTTGAAATGTGATATCAATTGGTAAGAGAATATAACAATGAAATATAATACCAATTGAGAACTAAAAAGATCATAATATCACTTAACAAAGAAGATATCAATTGTAAAGAAGAATCAATAATCACAAAAGCATGATAATCAACTAATAATCTCTCAATGATACAAATTGAATTAACTAAACATTTAGAAAAGTAATATCAATTGAGAAGATACCAATTGAGATAATATATCAATATCAAATATTACCACTTTGTAGGACATTCACTTAAGATGCAAGTGTGATACCAATTGAAGATGTGAATATAGACATTCATAGTTGAGACCAATTGAGAACATGTGTCATTCATTTGCATCTTCAATCAAACCTACAAAACAATCATGCTTTGCTTTTTGGTATCCAAATGGTTTTGGATCCATTTTTGTTAGTGTAGGGACTTTCACCCTTTTTCATCCAAACAAAATTTCCTTTAGGTATACCATGCACTTTAACATAACACACATTTGAAGTATGTCCATGAGTACCACAATAGAAACATGTTGGAGGATTTGAAAAATCAACTTTAGAAAAATCAACAACATTTCTATGAGATTTACTCTTAGCATTAGTATAACCCAAACCAAACTTGTTTGAATTTTCTCTTTGAAAATTTAACAATGTGCGCAATCTAATATCACAAATGGTGAAACTTGCAAGCTTATTTTTCAAAATAGCATTTTCATCCTTGAGCAACTTGCAATTCTCACAATCAACCACAATATTCAATCTACTAGCACAATCACAAGAAGAACTAGCATATATAAGATCAAGAGTTTCATTTTCAAGATTAAGCTCATCAACTTGTTTTTGAAGTTCTAAAATCTCTTTTTGATGTTTCAAAATGAGCTTCTTTCTTTCAATGTTTTTCAAAGCTAGTTTTTCAAGTTGTTCATACATTTCTTCATAAGCATTATGTAACAATTCATATTTAGAAGAAATTTCGGATTTAGATTCACTTACATTGCTATCCTCGCTTTGATAACTTGATTCATCATTTGAACTTTGTTCTTCATCATCTACTAGAGTTATCAAGTTGAGACAAGCGGCTTCTTCATCATCCGATGAACTACTCGATGTGCTTTTCTTGTTATCTTCATCACTATCCCAAACTATGTATGCTCTTTTAGATTTAGAATTTTTCCTGTCTTTCTCCTTCTTCTTGAGATACCTAGAGCATGAATACTTGAGATGACCGGGTTTTCCACATTCATGGCAAACTACACCTTCTTTTGATGTCTTGGTCTTGTAGTGTGGGGAATCCTTCTCTTTACTTTTGTCCTTGTTCAACCTTCCTTTTCTCCTTAGAAACTTGTCAAACTCTTTTAACAAAAGTTTCATGTCTTTTTCATCAACATCGGAATCGGAATCTTCACTATCATCATCATCGGAACTATCTTTCTTTTTATATGCACTTTTGACTCTAAGAGCAAGTCCTTTCCTTGATTTGTTCTTATCCGACTCTTCATTGATACTTAATCGTCCAATCTCCATTTCATGTTCTTGAAGCTTTCCGAAAAGTGTTGCTAGATCCATAGCATCCAAATTTTTAGATTCAACAATAGCCGTTACTTTTGGTTGCCAATTCCTGTCTAAACATCTCAACACTTTGTTAGAAAGTTCACCTTGTAGAAAAGTTTTACCAAGAGCAAGTAAATGATTTATAATATGAGTAAAACGCTTTTGCATATCATTTATAGATTCATTTGGAAGCATATGAAACAATTCATAATCACGCATTAAAGCATTCAATCTAGCTCTCCTAACCTCACTAGTTCCTTCATGAGTCACTTGTAAAGTGTCCCACATTTCCTTAGCACTAGAACATTGAGAAACTCTAAAGAACTCGTCATAGGATAAAGCGGATGTAATGATATTCTTTGCTTTATAATCATATTGTACTTTCTTTCTATCATCATCCTTCCACTTATCCTCGGGGATCAATTGTTCTACACCTTCAACTAAACTAGAGGGGATATGAGGACCTTTTTCAACTACTTTCCAAATTTCACTATCTATGGCTTGGATAAAGATTTTCATTCTAACTTTCCAATATGCATAGCCTTCTCCGGCAAACAATGGAGGACGACTTATTGAAGCACCTTCACCACCAAAGGGATTCGTAGAACCCATTGCGATTTTCTTAAAGGATCTTTACGAAAAAGCTCTTATGCTCGTGTCTTTCGACCGAGCTCTGATACCAATTGAGGAAATCGCAATTGGTGGTTGGAGAGACTTAGGAACCCTAGGAATACACCTAGAAGGGGGGGTTGAATAGGTGTTGAAGCTACCTTGAAAGATTTTCAAACGAAACAAATCTAAACAATCAAAACAAATGATTTTTACAAATTCTACAGTACTTAATCGATTAAGCAAGTCGTGTACTCGAGTAGTACTCGATTAAGCTTGAACTTAATCGATTAAATATGACAGAAAACAGAAAAATCAATTTTCATTCGAATACGAAAATCAATCAATTCACATGCAAGATCAGAGATTCAGCGGAAATGATTAACACCTATATTCTTATTGATTAACCTAGTTATGAAAATGATTTTCCCTTTATCAATTTGAACAATCAAAGATTCAATTCAATCAATTATGAAAATCAATCTTTCTAGGTTTTCAATCAAGAACGCAATCAAATGACTTGAATATAAAGAGTAAGAGTTTAGAGAAACGACACAGTGATTTATCCTGGTTCACTTTCATCCACTTGAAAGCTACATCCAGTCCCCTCTTCAACCAAGAGAGATTCTTCACTATGAGGAATTAGAGTTCTCAAATTACAAGTGATTGCCTCACAAGACTCCCTTCTTGCTAGCCTACAAGAGATAACCGACACCCTTGCCTTGTAATCCTATTGATCTTCTCTCTAATCTAACCTCTACCCCTTGTTGATAATCGACACAACAAGTCTTCAATTGCTTGATGATAATCCACACACCAAGGCTTCACTTGCTTGATTCACAACCAAGACTTCTTCTTCTTCTTCAATAAGAATGCACTTGCTTGATGATAAAATCGACACACCAAGACTTCTTGTTTGTTGTAGTGGCTTGCCTTCTTGCAAAGATTACAACACAATAGAAAACACAAAATAATCCTATGAATCTCAATCAAGAGTTATGACAATTCACCATAAGAGATTCAAAGGTTCTTGATCAAAGAATATGAAAATATAAAAGCTTTGATCTTTGAAAATGAGAGAGAATAGAGTGGCTTGATTCTTTGTAAAACTTGTATGAAATGATTCTAATTAATCACAAATAATAGGAAAAGGTTTATATAGAATACCCAAAAGTTGTAGCACTTAAAAACTGATTTTGAGAAGTGAAAAACGCATTTTAAAAATCAGTTCAGCAGTACTTAATCGATTAAGCAAGTCTTGTACTCGAGTAGTACTCGATTAAGTTATCACTTAATCGATTAAGTTGGTACTGTACATGTTCAAAACTTGTTTTCTCAAAATCCAACCTTTCCTTTAAAACCTTTAAGCCACCTTTTGATTCTAGGTTAAGTGAAAACTCAAATTATGATTAAATCATGACTTATGAATGAGATTCACTACCCTCTATAATAATCTACCCAAATAAAAAACCTATTAAGCTTGAGAGGCAAAAGATAAAAGAAATACAAATACACTCAAACTTAGGTCTTCATGAGCTTGCTTTCTCTCTTCTTCATTTGATGTTTGTTGTTGCTTGTTGAGCTTGAAACTTGATCAACACTTGTAGCTTGTTCAAAAACACTTTGTCATTATCAAAACATTCATCATGTTCATCATGGAACTAACATGGTTTTGGGTTTCTATAGGTTACTAGTTTTCTATCACAATCAATGATCACTTGGTTCCGATTTAACCAGTCCATCCCCAAGATCACATCTAATTGTGCTAAGGGTAAGCAGATCAAATCTACTTTAGAGGTTTGCCCTAACACTTCTATATAACAGTTAAGACATGCTCTAGAAACAACTACAGGAGCATTAGTAGGGGTTTCTACTTTGAGAACATAAGGCATTTCAGACACAATCAAGCCTAAACGGTTTACACATTCATATGAAACAAATGAATGCGTTGCACCAGAGTCAAACAAAACATAACAAGGCTGACCATTAAGCAAGTATTTACCTTGCACCAAATCAGAAGATCGATTCGCTTCCACACCACTAAGGGTGAAGACCCTTCCTTGAGTCACCGGTCTATCTGCAGCTCCTCTAGAATTGGCCTTGGCTGGTTCCTTTCAATCTCTTGCAAAGTGTCCCTGCTTTCCATAGTTAAAACATCCACTGGTTCCCCAACATACCCTACCATAGTGATTGCGCTTGCACTTGTCGCAGAATGGAGCTTCATTCCGATAGTTTCTTCCTTCAGAACTACCAGCTTTACCCTTGCCTTTCCCTCTACGATCATAAGGACCTCTGCCTCTATTATTGAAACCCTTTAGTCTCTGTGGTCCATATCCTTGATTGTCCTTCTTTTCCACAACTTGCACCTCCTCAGCTTTGGTATCATCTTCATACATCCTACACATATCTACCAATGCAGGGAAACTTTGAATCCGCTGATAGCTGAAAATTGACTTCAACTTTGGCCTCAATCCACCTTCAAACTTGATGCACTTGCTCCTCTCGTCTGGATTGTTCTTCATCAGCTCTTCAAACTTTTCCGCGTACTCGCCCACACTCATGTTCCCTTGCTTCAACTGCAGAAACTCCACCTCCTTTTTCCTTCTCAGATCCTCAGGAAAATATTTCTGGAGAAACTTCTCCATAAATACTCCCCAGCTTATCTCCCTTCCTTCATATTGCAAAAGTTGCATGGTGTGATTCCACCAATTCTCAGCCTCATCTTCCAGCATATAGGTTGCATATGCCACCTTCTGAGCATCCGAACACTCCAACGTTCTCAAAATCTTGTCCATAATATGAATCCACTTGTTGGCCTCTTCCGGTTTAAATCCTCCTTCAAACTTTGGCGGATTGCAGCTACTAAAATCAGCCAGAGCCTTCGCCTCAGTGTTTCCCATATTACACTGATGAGACGGGTTAGCCGGTTGAGATGGTTGCTGAGACTTCCTTTGCATGGCTTCCAATACCGTGGTGATTCGCTCCAACATCGCATTGGTGTGATTTTGGTTTCTAGTTGCCATATTAGACCTGCGCTATAGGCTTACGGTCACATATGTTGAACTAAAGAAACTTCCATTACACCACCTATACTAAGGCTCTATCCTAAGCTTATTAGATCTACAATCAATTGTGTCTTGTACTCAAAAGAGACAAGATACAAACAATTCAGGGTATTCAAACCTTTAACAATCAAAATAACAGCATTCAAGGTAATAAGTGCTTTGGAGATACCTGCTTGATGTTGATGGCTACCTTTCTGGAACCACTTCTACTACTACAGGATCTGACTTTTGCTCTGATACCACTAAGTGTGACACCCTTCCAGTTTACCCAAATATAAAATAGTATTTATGCTTTATATTGGATAATATATGGACTTGTGAGCTAAGAAAATATGGTAAATAAAATTTTCTTTAAAGCGGGTGCACAATTCATCAAATGGAACTCTTGGAGAATAAATTCTAAAATTTTAAAACACTTGTATCGAGTTCGGCGATTTCTAAAACCTTTTCTCAAACAGGATAACATTCGTTCTTGAGAAATTTCTTTACATTTTACAATCAATTGAAGCTACCCATACTTTGTTCAATAAAACTGATACCGTCAATTAATACTTATAACCGAGCTCATTTATAAGCTAAATCAGAGTAAGCGGAAATTACTGGACTATGCAACTGATATAATATAAACATAGATTTTCATATATACGAAAGAGTCATACATACATAGTCCATGAGATAAGTCACCAAGTTCCAAAATATAACAAGTCCATATAAACAGATCTACATCACTATGATACTATAACCCTAGAGTAAAACATATGTGCAATATATACATAATCAAAATACAACCCCAGGGATAGTCACGTAGATCCATCAGCATCAGATGCAGTAGTAGTAGCAGCAGTAGTCTCCCAAAAACATAGGTAATAAGGTAGTAGCATCATCATCACAGCAGCAGCAGCACATCTCCTTCACACACCGGATCCTCAGATCCACGTCATACACCATACACATGTACCTAGGGATCATCGTCCCTCCAGTCACTCCCAGTAGAATGCACGACAGGCTCGCTCCCACTCTCGTCCTCCACCGGATCCTCCTCGATCTCATCCGAGGGAGAGTGTACCGTACCACTGGGTACCGGGTCAGGTGATGGTGAAACCCTGACTGGGCTCCTCGGATCAGATAGGGGAGTCCCCTCGCGGACGACTCTCGAAGTAAAAGGGTGAGAGCGGGTAGGTTGAAAACGAAAACTATGGTAAGAGCGAGCTGGTCGCATGGGAGGTGGTCCATGATAAGTATAAAACGGGGGTACATGCATAGTGTATATGATGGGAATCCTAAACCTACGAGGACGGAATCGCATCAGCGGGTTAGGGTGGTAGAATGTGAACTCTACCTCCCCCTCATATACCGCGCGATGGTCCTCATAGATCCATACGCCACTAAGAAGTGGCCGGATCTCGATGCAAGCAATGTAACGAGACATCACCTACAAGGGCATAGGGGTAAGCAATTCTACTCACATAATCAATAGAGAATAAATCATGTAGCATATGAAAGATAATAATGTATCAATTAATAACAATCACAATTAGCATTTAGCAAGTATCAGATGCACATAGGATGCTCACACTTAATTCAGGTATATCAATTGCATTAGTGAATGACATGATGCATGACTTTAACTCTCAACTTATCTCCACATTTTCTAAGTCACTCTCTGACGTCCATCCCTGACAACCCAGCACTCCACAGTGCGTTGTATTCCTAGGTATACAACAATTCGTACATTCACCTAGAATGTACACGTCAAGCTTGGTATCCATGCCACCCGAGCATATCCCGTCATCCAAACGGATCGTCATCCAAACGATATATCCATATCGGCATCCACAAAGCCGACCACGTCATCGACGTGTCATCAAGCAAGCGTATTGGCACTCCAGAGGCCCTCCACATGTTTATCGAAACATGAATACGTCCTACCATCCAAACTCCAGAATGAATGCATTTTAGACTTAGGGGAAATTGATTAATACTTTACTTGCCACCTAGGCTTAATTTTCAAAATGGATCGTCACCGAACGATCTATTTGTATTTATCAATTTCTCTAAGTCTTTGATCCCTTGAATTATCCTTAATAATTCCTTAATTAATTTAGAGTTGAAAATGATGTTTTCAGATTCTGGGCATTTTACTCGAGTAAAGTTCAGAATACTCGAGTGTTCTGGAGATTTTCCAGATTACTCGAGTGTTCTTAAGCTTACTCGAGTGTTCATGTCTTTCTGAGGATTTGGGTTTTAATTTCAACAATTTACTCGAGTAGTTCATGAGTTACTCGAGTGTTCTTGGATTTTTCCAGAATACTCGAGTGACTTGGAATGACTCGAGTGTTTGACCTATAACAATTCTCAGTTCATGCCCGATACTCGAGTAACAGACAAAATACTCGAGTGTTCTTATGAAATTTACTTTATTTTGAACACGATTTACTCGAGTACTTTGCCATTTACTCGAGTGTTTCGCAGCTGACAGTATTGAAAACTGGTTTTAACATGCCATTTTCATTTCTACTCAATTTAAGTCCATTTCAGGGATCAACAGAGTTAACATATCATTAATCAAACATGTTACAACACTTATTTCAATTCAAAACACAGAATTGACAGAGAAATCATTGATTATGCATAAAAAGGCATTTTAACAACTCAATACCTCAAATCACACAATAAGCATAATATTCATGAAACAAAGCTCATTCAAGTTCACATGCATGATAACAAACTTGCTCAATATGGATTTAGAGCATGGATTGGTCTCCAAAACAAAGTTCCTATAGAATCTAAGCCCTTAGAGCCTCTTGGTGGCTCTCTAACACATCTAATGGATTTCAAACTCTATCTAGTGAATATAATTACTTTCCCTTACCTCTCAGATGTGAATCAACATAAATAAATCCAAGAAAAGAGCTCCAACACCAGAAATCAACTTGAACTTCACATGCAGAGCAGTTTTGAGTGCATCACCAAAACCGAATTGGTTTACCCACAAAACAGAGATAAGAATTGGGGAAAATTAGATTTATAGACTCTATACAACATCAACTAACTAAAGGAATTAAGTTTGAGACTCAGGGATTCACGAGCTTACCGAAATCGATGATCAAAGTAAGCTCTAGACACCAACTCAAGCAAGGACAGCTTCACTTCAAGCCTTCGATTCTCTCAATCCACACACTCAAACCTCACAACTTTGGTGTCTATACAAAGCTCGTGATGTGAGCTTTGTATTGGTGTATCACTCGAAGCCTAACACTTAGAATCAAAAGAGAATCGAACGAGACGAATTCGAAACCCTAACTATGTCAACACAAGCAAGATTGAGCAAAATTCCCACGAATTCGTGGTTGATAAGCTTATATAGACATGGAGAAGGTTCATGCAGTGCGACACGACATCCTTGAGCTGTTGAAGATGGTGTAATCGTGTCAACAAAGCGAACTCGTTGGCTGTGACTCATCAAACGCACTAACTCGTGCAGTTTGACCCAGAATACTCGAGTATTCCAGAAAATACTCGAGTGTTTTACCCAGATTTTGAAAAATAATTATTTTATTTACTTTCCCTCCAAAACCTTTCCTATAATTGCTTCTAGGTCCCAACCCAGGGACTAATATGCAAAATATACATTTTAGGCATTTAAATTATTTACTAAATAATTTCTCACATGCAAGCTAATTACATACACACATATTTTAATCAAGGATTAATTTGAAAACTATTAATTATAATTAAATTATAATTAACATTTCATTAATCGGGGATTAAAATTTTGGGGTGTTACAAGAAAGATATCACGAATTTCCCGTCGTGCCGAGTATCATATCACAAATTGTCTGTCGTGCCGAGAAAGATATCACGAATTTCTCGTCGTTCAGAGAAAGTTTTCACGAAATTTCCGTCGTGCCGAGTAACATATCACGAATTGCCCGTCATGTCGAGAAAAATATCACGAATTGCTAGTCATGCCGAGAAAGATATCACGAATTGCCCGTCGTGTCGAGTATTATATCACGAATTGCCTGTCGTGCCGAGAAAGATATCACGAATTGCTCGTCGTGCAGAGAAAGTTATCACGAATTATCCGTCGTGCCGAGTAACATATCATGAATTGCCCATCGTGTCGAGAAAAATATCACGAATTGCCAGTCGTGCCGAGAAAGATATCACGAATTGCCCGTTGTGCCGAGTACCATATCACGAATTGCCTGTCGTGCCAAGAAAAGACTGATATCACTGATTGACCGTCGTGCCGAAAAAAGACTGATATCACGGCTGGACCGCCGTGCCGAGGAAGATTATGATGATTGCTATATGCATATTTTGAAGATAATGATTTCAGATAGGGTTCAACCGAGGGGAAAGAATGTGCAATCCAATGTCTAGACCGTGACATGTTTTGCAATGGTGTTATTTACAAAAATGCTATGTTTGATTATGCTACTTGAATGTTATGCTATCTTGATGACATGTTTGCAATAATGGATGATGTTAATTCTATGTTATATGATGTTATGATTAATGTGAAGTGATATTATAAAACTTTTATTCCCCTGTTATTCACAAATATATTGGTATATTCAATGCTATGTGATGCTATTTACATTGATATGCTATGCAATGTTATGCTATTTACAATGATGATATGTTTGGTGTTATCTGCTGGTTTTGGCCTCAAAATCTCGAGAGGGGGGGGTGAATCGAGTTTTACTAATGTATTGTAAAATTCTTTACAAATTAAAAAATTGTTTTGAGTCGGAGAGATTAAGCGTTTGAAACGGATCGCGAAAACGATAGATAAAATAATTCGAGTAGCGCGGAAACGTAAAAATTGAAATAAGCGGAAATAAAAAGGGATAGGGATAGAAAAGCTTGCACCAGTGAATTTTATACTGGTTCAGCCTTCCCGTCGAAAGGCCTAGTCTAGTCCCCAAGCGACCCGCCTGAGAGTTCTTATAACCAGCAATAGAGCTGCACCCTATTACAACCAAGAGCACCCCGCACACTACTAGGAACCTCCGTTCGCTAGGGGCCTCAATCACACAGCAGGGTTCCTCACCCTACGAATGCCTCAACGTTCAACTACGGGATTCTCTCCCTACCACTAAGGTTTAGAACAAATGATGAGAGTGATTACAACAAGTATCTCGTGTTCTCAAAACACAGATTCTACAATAAGCTCTTATGATAATGAAGTACTTTCTCTAGGAGTTACTCAACCAACAAGGTTTTGTTCTTCAAAAGTATGAAAGTGAAAAACCAGAAGATTAGAGAAGAAGAAGAGAGAGAAACGTGATTGTCAGGAAAGAATGAATGAATGAAAAAATTATTTTCCGAATGTTGGAGTGAGATCCTTTCTAAAATAAGTAAATCAAAATCAAAACAAAATAAAATAAGATTTGAAATAAGTTTTAAAATCAAAACTAAATCAAAATGATTTACGAAATAAAATAAAGATTTGATTCTTAAAACTAAAGAGGAAATAATTCAAATTTAAAATCATTTTTGAATTTTATAAAATAAATCATAATCTTTTATATAAAAACAAATCAGGAAATAATCAAAATGATTCTGACACGTTTTTCAATAAAACTTGAAGTAATCGATTACTTTCTGAAAGTAATCGATTATTCCTTCAAAAATAGAAATTCTTAAATTCATTTGAAAACCATGTAATCGATTAGACCAATAATAGTTAATCGATTACACCACTCCTGTTCAATGTATGATGCAACTCATTTAATCGATTACACTTAACCACTTAATCGATTACTGAGCCTCTGATAAGCATATGATGCAACATCATGTAATCGATTACTACAGAGCTTGTAATCGATTACTAAGCCTCTGAAAAATATATGATGCAACAATTATAATCGATTACTTGAGCCAGGTAATCAATTACTCTCATAAGAAAGTGATTAACAAAATTCATTTAATCGATTACAACCTCTCTGATTTTTCTATGATGCAACAAAGTTAATCGATTATCTTGAGCAGGTAATCGATTACTCTCTCTTGCATGCATAAAAATATACAGAGTTTTGTAACATCAAGTATTTTCACAAAGATTAATGCGGAAAACACTTTTTCATGAAAAACACATTTTTCTTCTTCTCTCTTTAAAATGAAAAACTTATTGGCTTTTGTAAACTCTTAAAGAAATAGAACTCCATTACCTTACAAATGATATAAGGAGAAGGTTTCTAATCTATTCTTTGCTTGAATCTTCAATCTTGAATATGGATGACACTTGTGAGCTTGAACTTGAGTTGGCTTGTTATCATCAAAACAATATCTTGAATTATACTTGAAGTTCATAAGTGAGTTTGAAGCATGCCTTCCAACACTAGCTTGACTTCCAACACTCCCCCTTTTTGATGATGACAAACAACGATTCTGATATGCTCTTTACTATCTGCATCACAAGTGTTATACAAGCAAAAACACACACACATATATATATATATATAACAATAACCTTCCTTAGAGCAATAATCACAAGGAATATAACAATTCATATCATCTCCCCCTGGATAGATGCATAAATAAAATATATCACTTCAGAAAATTTGCATCTTCAAAGTATCTCTTCCCCTGTATGTATTAATCAAAATATCAGAATATCTTTCCCCCTTTTGTAATCATCAAAAAGCTGTGCTATCTCCCCCTGAAACACTGAGAAGACGCATCAATAATAACAAGAGAGATAAACATAATCACATACTCAAAAGAGGTGAGAGGCAGAAGTTAAACCAATTTCTCTACGAATGAAAAAGAAATTTTCTTTTGGAAGCGGTTTCGTAAAGATATCAGCTAACTGCCGCGAAGTATCAACATACTCAATAATACAATCACCCTTTTGAATATGATCACGTATAAAATGGTGTCGAATCTCAATATGCTTAGTACGAGAATGTTGCACTGGGTTTTTGGTAATACTAATAGCACTGGTATTATCACATTTTATAGGAATGTGATCTAGACTTACACCGAAGTCTAGGAGTTGCTGTTTCAACCCTAAAATTTGCGCACAACAGCTACCTGCGGCGACATATTCAGCCTTAGCTGTAGATAGGGCTACACTAGACTGTTTCTTGCTAGCCCATGATACCAAAGAATTGCCAAGAAGATGACAAGTGCCGCTAGTGCTTTTTCTATCTACTTTGCACCCAGCAAAGTCAGAATCAGAATACCCAACAAGATTACACGAAGAACCTTTGGGGTACCATAAACCCATGTCAGTTGTGTCAGACAGATATTTCATTATACGTTTGGCAGCAACCATGTGCGTTTCTTTTGGATTCGATTGAAAACGAGCACAAAGACAAACACTAAACATTATATCCGGCCTACTTGCCGTTAAATAGAGAAGGGATCCGATTATACCTCGATATTTAGTGATTTCTACGGATTTACCTCCTTCATCTTTGTCGAAATAGCAAGATGTGCTGATAGGTGTTGCTACTGCCTTGGCCTTATCCATGCCAAATCGTTTCAATAGTTCCTTGCAGTACTTTGTTTGGCTAATGAAAATCCCATCCTTTGCTTGTTTTATTTGCAATCCCAGGAAAAAGTTTAGCTCACCCATCATAGACATCTCGAACTCTTCCTGCATCATACTCGAAAAATCCTTGCAAAGGGTTTCATTAGTAGCACCAAAAATAATATCATCTACATAAATTTGAACTAAAAGAATGTCCTTTCCTTTCTTTTTAATAAAAAGTGTGTCATACCACGCTCTAGGAGCTTGTTTGAGTCCGTACAAAGCCTTTTTCAATTTAAAAACATAATTCGAGTGTTCATAACTTTCAAAGCCGGGAGGTTGACACACATAAACTTCTTCATTTATAAAACCATTGAGAAAGGCACTCTTTACGTCCATTTGATATAATTTAAAATCTAAAATGCATGCAAAAGCTAAAAGCAGTCTAATGGCTTCCAACCTAGAAACAGGGGAAAATTTTTCCTCATAATCTATCTTCTCTTCCTGGTTGTAACCTTGTGCAACTAACCTAGGTTTGTTTCAAACAATTAAACCAGCCTCATCGAGTTTATTTTTATAAATCCACTTAATTCCAATAATCAGATGAGACTCAGGCCTAGGAACAAGTTCCCACACCTGATTTCTTTCGAACTGGTTTAATTCCTCTTGCATTGCCAAAAGACAATGCTCATCAAGCGTAGCCTCAAAATATTCTTTGGCTCCACTTCAGAAACAAATGCAAAGAAGTTACATAGATTGCTAATAAAATTGCGAGTACTTACACCTTTTGTGATGTCACCTATGATTTGATCAATGGGATGGTGCCTCGATGTTCTCCATTCCTTAGGCAAATCAGCGTTGAGCTCCATGGATTGTTCTTGATTTTTCTCCTCAACTGATTCAACTGATTTTTCATTGCTTTCGCAATGTTCCTTTCCTTTTGCATTTTGCTCCTCATCCTCATCAATGAATAAATCTCGAAGAATACCTGAAATGTCATTAACAGATACCTTTCCCAACTTTTTGGGATCGGACTCGTCAAATAATACATGAATAGATTCTTCAATAGTATTACGAGATTTATTGTAAATCCTTTATGCTTTGCTCGAAACAGAATATTCAAGGAATATGCCGTCATCAGCTCTAGCCTCAAAACTTCCTAGATTTTCTCTACCATTATTATGCACAAAACATTTACATCCAAAAACATGAAAATGGGAAATATTTGGTTTTCTCCCCTTGTACAGCTCATAGGGGGTTTTCTTTAAAATAGGCCTTATTAAAACACGGTTCATAACATAACAAGCTGTACTCACTGCATCGGCCGAAAAATACACAGGCAAATTCATGTCATTAAGCATTGTTCTTGAAAGATCTTTTAATGAACGATTTTTCCTCTCCACAACCCCGTTCCACAACCCCGTTTTGCTCAGGAGTTCTTGGAGCTGAAAAATAATGCTTAATTCCATGTTTTTCGCAAAATTTTTCAAAAAGATGATTTTCAAATTCTCCACCATGATCAGTTTTAATGGATGCAATGCTCAAATGCAATTGGTTTTGAATAATCTTGGCTAGCTTTTTGAATTCATGAAATGCGTCATTTTTATGAGTAATAAAAAGCGTCCATGTATACCTAGAATAGTCATCCGCAATAACTAAACAATAATAGTTTCCACCAAAGCTTTTCGTTTGACACGGTCCAAAAAGATCCATATGTAAAAGTTCCAAGGGCCTTTGAGTTTAAACAAGATTTTTAGAAGGAAAAGATGCCCTTGTGAGTTTTGATTTAGAACAAGGATCACATTTTTCAGAAATAGAAAAATTTTGCTTTGGCAAACCAACTACTAAGTTTTTAGAAGAAATTTTATTTAAATGAGCCATGTGGATGTAACCTATTCTACGATGTCATAGCCACGATTCATCCTCTTTACTTAATAAACATTTCGCATCATTTGAGGGTATTGAGTTAAAATCAATAACATAAACATTGTTTATCCTACGAGCAATTAGTTTAATAAGATTATCAACTTTACCCTCGATAATACATCTATCAGAATCAAAAATAACCCTATTGCCCTTATCACACAACTGGCTAATACTTAGCAGATTGTGTTTTAGGCCCTCAACATGTAAGACATTTTCAATACAAGGGTTAGGAGGTGTACCAATTTTACCGACTCCGAGAATCTTTCCTTGATTGTTATCTCCGAAAGTCACATGTCCTTGGTCCTTTGGCACGAGATGCGAGAATTTAGATTTATCTCTAGTCATATATTTTGAGCATCCGCTGTCCAAGTACCACCACGATTTTCTTTCTTCTGGAGTAACCTCATCTCCGTGAGCCATTAAGCATATGTTGGCGGTCTCCTCTTGTTCGTCTGAATCCTCGTCCGAACTTCCTTCATTGTCTAGCCATGCCAAATATGCTTGCTTCCCTTTCTTTGAATTTTAGGTGCCTTTTTCTGAATTCTCTTTCTTTTTCAGCTGGTAGCAGTCTGCTCTGATGTGACCAGGCTTGCCATACTCATGACATGTAATGGTTGAGCCTCCACTCTTGTTGTTGTCTCTTCTATTGAAATTTTTCTTTCTCAAAAATTTCCCGAACTTTTTGACCAATAGACCCATTTGTTCATCATTTAACAATTCTTTGTCCGAGTCACTTTCAGTTGCGGGTGCTTCAGCCTTGAATGCCAGACTTTTTACCTTCTTGTTCTCTTCTTCGTGTTGAGCCAATCTTTTTAATTCACTTTTGTTCTCTTGTAACTTCCCAAAGAGAGTTGCCAGCGTCATAGTTGAAGGGTTTCTTGATTCAGCAATCGCCGTCACTTTGGGTTTCCATTCTCTTCCCAAACACCTTAAAACTTTATTGATGAGATCCTCATTGGTGAATTTCTTCCCCAATGTCGTCAACTGATTTACAATCATTGTGAAGCGTTTTTGGATCTCTTGAATCGATTCTCCATCTTTCATTCTGAATAACTCATATTCACCAGTCAGCGTGTTGATTCTCGATCTCTTCACTTCAGTCGTACCTTCATGCGTGACTTCTAGCGTATCCCACATTTGTTGTGATGTCTCGCATGTTGATATCCTGAAAAACTCATCCTAGCTCAAAGCAGATGTTATAATATTTTTCGCTTTCAGGTCGTACTGGACTCTACGTTCCTCGTCCTCCGTCCACTCAGCCATAGGCTTTTCGACGGTGTTACCATTAACCACATAGGTAGGAACATAGGGACCATTTACGACGGCATCCCAAACTTTTAATCCGACTCCTTGAATAAAAATTTTCATACGTGCTTTCCAATACGCGTACCTTACCCCATCAAAAATGGGAGGACGGTTAATATAACTCCCTTCACTACCAAACAGAGAGTTTGAAGCCAAACACTTGAGACGGTTAAGTCTTAACACAAGAGACTAGCTCTGATGCCAATTGTTGGTTTTGGCCTCAAAATCTCGAGAGGAGGGGTGAATCGAGTTTTATTAATGTATTGTAAAATCCTTTACAAATTAAAAAATTGTTTTGAGACGGAGAGATTAAGCGTTTGAAACGGATCGCGAAAACGATAGATAAAATAATTCGAGTAGCGCAAAAACGTAAAAATTGAAATAAGTGGAAATAAAAAGAGATATTGATAGAAAAGCTTGCACCGGTGAATTTTATACTGGTTCAGCCTTCCCGTCTAAAGGCCTAGTCCAGTCCCCAAGCGACCCGCCTGAGAGTTCTTATAACCAGCAATAGAGCTGCACCCTATTACAACCAAGAGCACCCCGCACACTACTAGGAACCTCCGTTCGCTAGGGGCCTCAATCACATAGCAGGGTTCCTCACCCTACGAACGCCTCAACGTTCAACTACGGGATTCTCTCCCTACCACTAAGGTTTAGAACAAATGATGAGAGTGATTACAACAAGTATCTCGTGTTCTCAAAACACAGATTCTACAATAAGCTCTTATGATAATGTAGTACTTTCTCTAGGAGTTACTCAGCCAACAAGGTTTTGTTCTTCAAAAGTATGAAAGTGAAAAACCAGAAGATTAGAGAAGAAGAAGAGAGAAAAACGTGATTGTCAGGAAAGAATGAATGAATGAAAAAATTATTTTCCGAATGTTGGAGTGAGATCCTTTTTAAAAAAAGAAAAACATTTTGGAATCAAAAAGATTTAGAATAAGTAAATCAAAATCAAAACAAAATAAAATAAGATTTGAAATAAGTTTTAAAATCAAAACTAAATCAAAATGATTTACGAAATAAAATAAAGATTTGATTCTTAAAACTAAAGAGGAAATAATTCAAATTTAAAATCATTTTCGAATTTTATAAAATAAATCAGAATCTTTTATATAAAAACAAATCAGGAAATAATCAAAATGATTCTGACACGTTTTTCAATAAAACTTGAAGTAATCGATTACTTTCTGAAGGTAATCGATTATTCCTTCAAAAATAGAAATTCTTAAATTCATTTGAAAACCATGTAATCGATAAGACCAATAATAGTTAATCGATTACACCACTCCTGTTCAATGTATGATGCAACTCATTTACTCGATTACACTTAACCACTTAATCGATTACTGAGCCTCTGATAAGCATATGATGCAACATCATGTAATCGATTACTATAGAGCTTGTAATCGATTACTAAGCCTCTGAAAAATATATGATGCAACAATTATAATCGATTACTTGAGCCAGGTAATCAATTACTCTCATAAGAAAGTGATTAACAAAATTCATTTAATCGATTACAACCTCTCTGATTTTTCTATGATGCAACAAAGTTAATCGATTATCTTGAGCAGGTAATCGATTACTCTCTCTTGCATGCATAAAAATATATAGAGTTTTGTAACATCAAGTATTTTCACAAAGATTAATGCGGAAAACACCTTTTCATGAAAAACACATTTTTCTTCTTCTCTCTTTAAAATGAAAAACTTATTGGCTTTTGTAAACTCTTAAAGAAATAGAACTCCATTACCTTACAAATGATCTAAGGAGAAGGTTTCTAATCTATTCTTTGCTTGAATCTTCAATCTTGAATATGGATGACACTTGTGAGCTTGAACTTGAGTTGGCTTGTTATCATCAAACAATATCTTGAATTATACTTGAAATTCATAAGAGAGTTTGAAGCATGCCTTCCAACACTAGCTTGACTTCCAACACTATCATGATGTATGCATGTCAATTTATTGTAACAACATAGTTACAAATGTATGTGATGGACACTTATTTTGCCACTTCTTCTCTTTAGCACCATTAGCAAACAAGATGTCAGCTTGCATAATGAGTTGGAAATGAGTTGCATAAATGAAGCTTTTCTCAAAAATACTGCCCCAGTGTACCACCGGTTTTGCTGCATCAATATCTTTAGGGGATAAAGTATTAATTGGGTTAAATTCAAAAATCTGCCCCAGTCTAATAAATTCAAAACTATCCCAGAATCAACTGCTTTCATCTCATGAATTAGGGACCAATCTTTCCAAAAACTGTCCCAGCTTATCTTCTCCGGACTTTCCAAAAACTGCCCCAGTGTTAGATTTTTTCAAATTATTTGGTCATCTGCTCTATTCTTTGTGACAATTCATTTTTTCTTTGCATACATCTTTAAAAAGTTATACTAATACAATGATCATTTGAATATGAATTGTGTTTAGTTTACGAGTAGAGTAAGTGTTTCTCCGCTCAGGTGTGTACCTCAAGAAAAACAATCCTCAACGACGTCTTTTTAAGCTTGTCACGTGGTTTGGCTAGGGCTGTGAAATAAAAGGATAAGGCTCAAAGATTTTTGTGTTTCCCACCCTTTCCTTTCTCCTTTATCTTCCAGATCCTTTTTTCAAACAAATTTTGCTCAATATTCAAATTATCAAGAGGATTTTCCAAGGGTTGTAACGTGGCCAGTGGGTTGATAATGTGGCTTATGAAAGAATGGATATAAAGGCCCAAATTGATTTTGAGTTTTAATGAGAATCTTCCCTTTGGATTGTAGTGACTCCTTAGTGAGATCTTTGCAAGTACATTTATCACCGACAATTTTTATTGGGCTTTTACCCATGACTTTACATAAATCACGAATTCCCAGCTAACCCTATTTAATTTTTGTACATTTGCTTTCGGTTATTTGACCTTACTTTACTTGGGATACTCGTGAGGTATTATTGGCTTTCACTTTGATCACATAAATATCTTTCTTTGTATTAGATTCTCATTATTGCTCGGGTAAAAATATTTTTGTGGTTTAAGAAGAAAATTTCTGTTGGAGCCAAAACGGGGTGAACAATGGATGAAATGTGTTTGGATTTATGAAAGAAAAAGTAATCCTATTTGATATTTGAGTAATTAGCAAAAAATTATTTGAAAAACTACCCACCCCATGTCATACACATGTTATAGGTTAAAAGAAATGATCTCCTTTCAAAATATCTAACCTCAATGGGGTGACTAGGGATACCTCCATAGTGTTTGGGAATTGAATGGCGCCTTGTATCATTGGAATGATCTTCTTGAGAGTCAACACGACTTCAGGTTTCACACTTACATCAACCTTCTTATTTTAATTATTGGATCAAATATCTCAAAATTATGCATGAATTAATTTTATTGGTGAATTTTTTTGATTTTTTTTTGTGGTTACTTTATGTGGAACGGAATATGAGATGGTAAGTTCAAATGATCTGTGCAATAATATAAGCTTATTAAAAATATACACAACAAATAAAAACAATCTTTACATTTTCTAGTGCAAATGGTCGAACATGACCTTCATTTATTGACGATGAAAACAGAAACATTGGTGCCCATTTATTTTATATCCCTAAAGCCATGGGCAGATCAATAAGAGTTACTCAACTCATGACGATTTAACCTTTGTGTTCGGGAAGAGGATCGTTGTTTCCATTAGCAGCATTAGTTTTGAAACTCAACAAACCACGATCAATTAGATTCTGAACTTCATGCTTAAAAGCCAAACATCCTTTCAATGAATGCCCCACGATGTCTAGGTGATAAGCACAACGCAACTCAGGGTTATACCACGAAGGTGGGGGAGTAAGTGATGGAGGTTTGCATAGGTGTGGTTCTATTACACCTTGCCCGAATAGAAATCCATAGAGTTCAGTGTAGGTCATGGGTATAGGATCAAACTTCCTCTTTGGTTTTTCTTGGCTATTATTGGTGAGAGTTATGATTGGTGATGAATGATTCTGGGGCACATATGGGCTCTTTTGACTTGCGGGCTTTGCTTGGTGGTATGGCTTGTTTGGATTTTCAGTTATTACGACATTAGCTTCACCATCTTTCTTTCTAGCAAATCCTGGCTTTTGGTTGTTAGAAGATCCTCCTTGTCCATCCTTAATCTTTCTAGTTCTCATTCCTCCTTCAATCCTTTCTCCTATAGTCATTAAAACTCCAAAGTCAACAGAAACTTGCCCAATCATTGCAGATTAGTAAGGGTCTTGTAAAGTATCTAGAAACATGGTGATCATTTCCTTGTTAAGAAGTGAGGGATCCACTTGAGCTGCTAGTGCCCTCCACCTCATAGCATAGTCTCAGAAGCTTTCATTGTTCTTCTTAAACATATTTTGTAGCTGAGTTCGGGTTGGTGCTATGTCCAAGTTGAACCTATACTATTTAACAAAGGCCTCCTTTAAGTCATCAAAGGTCTTGATCTTTCTCTTTTCCAATCTCATATACCAACTAGACGCAGCCCCTACACCTCTGTCTTGGAAAAAGTAAATCATCATTTGGTGATCCATGGCGTAGTTAGTCATCTTTCTTGTGTACATGGTCAGATGATGATCGGGGCAAGTCAAACCTTGATATTTCTCAAAATCTGGCACCTTGAAGTCAGGGGGTACCACCAAATTTGGGACCTGGCATATATCAATAGCACCTTTCAACCCATATGATTTGCTTCCTTCAATTAATTTCACCGTTGCAGCTAGTGGTTCCAAGAGTTCCCATTTTTCAGCATCAACTTGAGGAATCATAGTAGAGGTTGTGACTCTTTCAGTGTTTCTCACATGAGTTGCATTCCCAGTAAGGCCTTTTTGAGTATTCCTCGACGCTTCTAATTGAACGTTCAATTGAGAACCAGGAGCTTCTCCTTCAACTGGAGGGGTATAACCTTGAGGGAATCCAAATTCTGGCCAGGTCGTACCTCCACCGGTTGGTCCAACCACTACAGAGTGCCCCTCAACATTTCTTTGTTCAGTCAATTTCTCCAACAAACCAAATATCTGACCCATTTGTGTTTTGAGGCCTACTACTTCTGCTCGAAGTTCTTCAAACGATTGATTCTCTTCAGCCATGATCCTTGCTTGTAGTCGAGTTCAATAATGGTGCTTCCGAGCAATTGTGGCAAAGCCTATTTTATTTAAAGATGAGCTATTTAGAACTTTATTTGATGAATATGAATATGATGATGCAAAATGCATGATGCAATGCCCTTAGAATCCACAAGATCCTATTTGGGGCGATTAAGCCTTCATTACCAATATGAGGTATCAGGATGAATTGATAGCATTCATATAGTTCTGGCCAACTTCGGAACGACGGTGGATCGCTCCAAAATTTTTATTTGTCTTATTGAAATGAAATATTATGGTACAAATGCAAATGCATGCCCCTAGGGTAAGTGACCCTATTTAGGGGCAATTAAGCCTTCATTACAAAATACGGAATGCCATAATGAATTGACAATAACCATATAGTTCGGGCCCACTTGGAACAACGAAGGATTATCTATCCCAAGTGAAATGATGGATATGAAAATGAAATTCACCCTTAGGGCGGTGGGCCCTATTGCGGGTTTAATGCGCATGCAAAGAAAAGGCCTTCCTCATGGCATAAGGTTACCAAAGTGCAATGGTGCCCCTTACATCATTATGGCTTGGATGACGGTGGGTCACCCGACTTTTATTAAACAAAATGCGATAAGAGATTGAGAATATGCCTCCTTAGGGTAAATCCTATAAGGGACTTTGTCCTAAGGTATAACTAAGATGTAACACTCTAATTTGTTAACTTGTAAAAGAGTATATATATTTTTTAATTTTTTGATCAACACAATCCCCACAGCTTTTTCGAAGGTTAAGTAGGTTTTGGTACCTCTTATCCTTTGATAGTGAATGAAGGGGAATCATGACGGACTTATTCAAGTTCCAAGATAGAATGTTACACAAAGTGTACTCAATGGTGGCTCTAGACCTCTAAAGGCCTTCGGATCGCCCTCACTCTTTAAGGTAAGGACCCACTTCGCAAACGGTCAACAAGAGGTTGGTTATGCCTCCCAAAATAGGTTAGACGTACCTTCCAAAGGTCGTGTTTACAAGAAATGGTTTGTAGTCCAAGTGATACTTTCGCACACTACAAGAGACCATACACTTGGTAAGTCAAAGGTAGGGCAAAAGCAACCCTAAACTTAGGGTTTAAATAATAGTACCCGAGTATAGGGTTTCCGTATGTGCCAAGATCTGTGTAAAAAACCTATTTCGGAGGCATACAAATCTTTTTTTTTAATAAAAATAACAAAAGAGATTAAAATAAAGAATAGATATACAATTAAACAAATTTGAAAAAAAATAATTAAACAAATATATACAATAAACAATTAATTAAAAGCAAACCAATTAGAAAAGAAAATAGGTCTATTAAAAATAATCAATCATTTAGGTCTGACTCTCTTTTTTAGGTTATGTCCCCAGTGGAGTCGCCAGCTGTCGCGGCATGGGGTCCCGGGTGGCCCTCGGGGCTCGCCTACGAGTGGGGGTCGATTGACCCAATATGGAGTCGCCACCGTATTTTGTTACAAATACGCGGAAAAAATAATTATTAATTAAAATGGATAAAGCTTGGTCTCGAACTAGAAAGATTCCGAGTTCGGGAGTCGGTTACGAGCCGGGGAAGGTATTAGCACACCGTTCGCCCATTCGAAAATGGTATCATTGATTGATTTTAATTAAAAGACCTAAATAAATTGGTTTGCCAAAATTATTTGTTTTTTATTGTTATGCCTGACAAGGTTACCTCTGGTCCCACGTACCCTCATAAAATGATGAATCAAGGCTACGTAGTTCTTATTAAATTAATGTTTTTATTTTTTATTTTTTAGAAAAAAGGCTTGATGCGGAGAGGAACATGCACAAGATCTTGACATTTAGACCAGGAAAGGTGGATTTCCAAAACACATTTTGTTAAAACTTATTTAATAAAATTCATTCTTTTTATAAAATGGAGTATTTATAAATTTGTAACTTACTCACAATCTAATTCTAACGTAATTATAGCTTATATTTAAAAAGGTTTATACAAAGAGGGATGTACATAAGACCTCATCATTTAGTTATGGAAAAATGAGTTTCCAAAATGCACATTGTCAATACTTAATTTAATAAAAAATTATTTAATTATTATTTTAAAACAGGTACTTATCTTTATAACTTATTTTAAAAGGAAATATGTAATGTTTATTTTTTTGAGTGTGGAGAAGAAGTCTTAAAGATCTCACCACTAAATAATTTTGGGTGAGAAAAAATTGACTTACCAAAACACATCCAATGAAATTATCGAAATATAAAGTCATAACATTGTCAATACCGACCCCAACTAACTATGGGAATTTTATCATTGATCTTGATTAAAAATGCAAATAAATAATTAATTATAACAAAATAAATACTCGTCTTGCAGTGCTAAATTTAATTCAACATGTAGTCTTATTCTCCTAATTAGAAATTGTATCCATACTGCTATACAAGTACCAATGTTGCGGTACAAGTCATCAACGTGGTGATAAAACATACCAAGTAATAAAACACTGAGCTAAGCTTGAATTCAACAAGGAACCCACCCAACCTATTACTCCATTAATATCGAAATATGTTGTAGAGTGAACAGAGAACAGACGTCAATACAGCGTGACATGAAAACCAAAATTTTGAGACACCATTAACCTACTTAAAAGAACCTTAAGCCCCGAAATTATAAATTATTTATCCTCATAAGAATTAACTCATGTAGCTATCAATCAATTATACTTCCAGTACATATTGAGTATAGACAAAATAACAAATTAAATTAAAGAAAATACAAAAAAACAAAATAAAGAAAAATCTGTTAGGACTTAATAAAAGTACTACTGTTTTGCTGCCCCTTCGGTCCCTTTCGCTGTTACTTGCGGCTGCTCGCTGCTTTGCTACCTTCTCTCTTTATTTTTTTTTTCTCTGTATACTCGGTCTTTGTATGTTGCTTTTGCTCTTTGGTATAGTCTTTCTTGGTTTTTTTTTTTTGTGTCTTTCAATGTGAGGAAAAGAGCTCTATTTACAGGAAAAATTAGATTAGAAAAAATAGGTTTTTTCAATAGGCTTTGAGAGCCTAATGAAATATTCCCTGATTTATTCCTCAATCAAATCTTGCAAATTTTGAGATCGACTTTCAATCTTTTTTTAAATAAAAAAAAATTTGATGATAATCCTTTCATTAAAAAAACAAATCTTTTAGCAAAATAGTTCTTTTATTTTTATCCTCACAAAAACTAACACAAATCTTTTACCAAAACACATTTTTATCTTATCTTCTTTGAATCTTTTTTTACTCTCATTTTTTTATTTTTAAAAAATATTTTTTTTTTCAGAATATTTGTATTGTTCATTTGTATTTTTATTCTTTTTTTTTTAAAAATTTATTAATTTTTTATTTATTTTTGTTTAGGGGAACAAAATTGGGTATCTACACTCTAAAAAAAATTAGTCCCCAACCATTGGCCATGGGACACCCTTCATAAAGAAAAGAAAGAACAATACTAATTATATTAAATTAAATTAAAGTATATGAATATAAAAATAAACTAGGCTTAAATATCAAAATGGTTATTATTGTAAATATTGACCAATTTGAAATTGATCCCTTGCAAAAAAAAAAAAAATTGGTTTTGGTCTCTGTATTTAAAAAATGTTTTTGTTTTGGTTCCTTATGTTAAATGTGGATAGAAAACACCGAAAACGTAATGTATTACATTCTATGACCAATTAATTATTCTTGTATTAATTCTCAAAGATAAAAAGACAACTTCTTTTACGTAAAAAACGTAATGTATTACATTCTATGACCAATTAATGATTCTTGTATTAATTATCAAATATAAAAAGACAACTTCTATTACGTAAAAGAAGTAATTTAAAAATCATGACAGTAGAGAGACCAAAATCTATCAAATTTGATAACAGGGAGACCAAAATAAATTACCAACATAATTATGGGGACCTAAATTAAAAAGGATTGACCAAAACAAAAATATTTTGTAAATGTAGGGATAAAAATCATTTTTTTTTTGCCGAGACCAATTTCAAAAAAGTGAATATTTATATGGAGCATTTTGATATTTATGTTAATAAATTAAATTGAAATACATTGTGTGTTGAAAATATCTCATTACTAGCTATCTTTATCATCCAACTCCGGGACAAATTGTAAAAAACTTGAGAGTACTACTCGGAAGGAATCTTGCCCAAAGGTAAAAATGGCTTTATTATTTGACTTGAATCACTTGATTTCAGACAAAATTGTATGCTATCAAAGTCTACTTCACGACGCCTACGCACAAAACATTACACCCACACCTTCGTATACTCCGGACGAAAAACGAAAAAGAAAAGAACATTCTTTGTTTTTTCGAGTAACGAGGAATAAAAAGTTTTAAAATATGACAAGTAAACTGTAACGAATTTTCTTTCATACAATAAGAAGACCAGTGACATTGTTACCCGAGTTTACACGACAATATACAACGCCATCCGCGCTCCAAATATCTTTGACTGAGCCAACAGTAGTTGTTGGTCAATATATATTCAACTTGACTATAATTTTTTGAAAATTAATTGATTAACCAATAAAATTAGACCAAACTGTCACTTTAGTCCCTCATTTTGTAAGGAGCTTTCATTTTGATCCCTGACTTTTCAATAATTCCTCTTTAGTTCCTCACTTTGAAAAAAGCTACTCACATTCGTCTTTGACAACCTTATCCGTTCATAGATGTTAACGTCTTACATACGTGACCGTTAAATAACCTATACGACGTTTGGTTGTTGTGTTGCTGCCATAGATTCAGCTACTGTATTCTCTGCGGATGTCACAGTTTTAGCAGCTGCCTTATATGCAGTTGCCTTAGCTTCTGCAACTGCTTTATTAGCTGTCTTTTTAGCGGTCTTAGCCCTCTTTTTCCTCCAATTTCTGTGTTTTTGAATTCAACATCATGTGTAAGACGTTAACGACTACATGTGTATAAGTTATTTAATGGTCACGTGTGTAAAACGATAACATCTATGAACAGAGAAAGTTGTTAGGGACTAATGTGAGTAGCTTTTTTCAAAGTGAGAGACTAAAGAGGAATTATTGAAAAGTCAGGGACTAAAGTGAAATTAAAGCTCCTTACAAAGTGAGGGACTAAAGTGACAGTTTAGTCAATAAAGTTAACCTATAAATAGGTTTATATCACAAATAAAACAACATGTGTCACTCGCTTATTATTGATTGGTTAACAAATGACACATGTCACTTTCTTATGGTATGGACTTATTTATAGGTTAATTTTGTAGATTGATTTATCATGATTCTAATTTTTTTAAGTGAATTCTTATTTTATCGTCAATCTATTTCTATTTCTCAATTATAATTTTTTCTTTATTTTTATTGTATGAGAGTTTGTTTTGATGATGATAATAAAATAAAGATATGATTTGATCTGATCAAAGATGTTTTAACATTTTGACGGCTCGTGCGAAAAGAAATAATGAGGTTCTCTTAAAAATTTTAAAAAAACTAAATAATTAAAAATAATTATATTTCATATAATTGAATCAAAGTATGAACTCTTAATTCACTCCCAACAATAAATAAGAACTTTCATGAGTTGAAAAATGTCATTTTTTTTTAGTTTTCTTTACAGCAAAATCATCGATTAAATTCATGTAATCAACTTTCTCCAACATATGATTCTCCATTTTTATTAACGTTAATCCACATACAATTCATATTCATCATCAACATCAGATTCATCATTATCTCTAAGAACCTTTTCTAAATGGTCACAATAAGATTTTAGGTTCATCTGACGAAAGCAAATTTTCAGAAGTAAATAGAAACCAAAAAAAAAAATAAAAAAATTCATATTCTTGATATTGCTCAAATCTTATAGCCAACGACCAATTGTTTAATCAACAATGCGCAAGAAAAAATTAATCATAAATGAATCTTCCGCAAATTGCGAAGGTATATCACTTGAATTTTCATCAAAATATTTTTTATTCGAATTTAATTTCACGCCTTTCGACAAATACTAGATCAACATTCAATTTAATGGTAATCTTTTTTTCAGCCTCCATAGCTTCAGAAAAACCAGTTTCTCTATACTATTTTAAAAAAATAATAACCAACGTGGGGTTGGTCAAGTGGTAGCTCACTTGGTCCCTTAACCAACAGGTCTCGAGTTCGAGCCTTGGGTATGGAGCAACCCCCGCTGGGAGACCCCTATCGCTTAGTGCGAGCTCAGTTGGGTCGGACCGGATGAGTCGGATTCTGGGTAAACCAGATCCGGGTACCGGTTGGTGTACACCAATTAAAAAAAAATAAAAAAAATAATAAACGACCTGTTTCCCTTTTCAATAACAACATTAATAAACATATCATTTGATTTGATTGCAACCATTTGCTAACCAAATTAATACCATATAATATTTCAAACCAAATCACTAGTGTAAACATGAATTCAAAATCACCAAGCTCAATTTTGGCTAAGGTCTTTGCTTCATTTCTAATTTTAGAATGATTATCACTTTCTAGTACTTGAAGTATTGAAGTAGTGCTTTAGGGATTTCTGAAACATGAAATCTTATAACTTTAAGACTATCGATACGACTCATTTCAACGAGTGACATATAATAATTTAAGGATAAACCTTTTTACAATGCCTTTCAAATTATGTCATCCGATCATAAAATTTGAAAATATAGCATAAATCGTTCTATGACACCAAAAAATCCCCAGCTTTACCACAAATATGCCACATAATGTCAAATTAAGACTATGACAACCACAAGGAGCATAAATAGTAAGAGGTTTTTTTTAATAACATAATTTTTTTAATATTTAGAAGTATAGTAAAGTATATATAGTATAAAAGATTAATAAAAATTGCGGGCCCCTAAAAATTTTTGAACCGCGTGTGGTTGCACATACCTGCACATGGGTTTAGATGGTCATGGATATGATAAAAAGCAGGATAAGACCAGAACAATATAAAATTTGTGCATGATAACTGTAACACCGTACGAATAACATGATACTAGCGAAAAACATAATAAATAAATAACTACAAAAATAATTCAAGTATTTAAGTTTCCTTATAACAAAGGAAAATACATCATCCATCAATTATTATAAATAAAGAAAGAAACATACTTTATAACTTAAATCAATGTCTTGGATTGGGCATTATTGTTTAAGGAGGATAAGAACAAGGACTTAAACTACCCTTAAATAATTTCATGTCTTCACAAAAAAAAAAGTTGCATAAGAACTAACAATACTAATCTATCAAGGGCAGGGTCGTCTCAAACATTTCGGGGGCCCTATGCGAGAATAAATAATGAGGCCCCCTTAAAAAAATTAATTTTTTTTTTAAAAATATTTCATATAATTTAATCATTATATACAAAATATTTTATTACATAATTTCTCAACTCACTTTGACAATTAAATATGAATGTTCACTTGAAAAGTACCATTCTTCTAGCTTTGTTTAAAGCAAAATCATCAATTACATCTTTGTATTCAATTTTCTCCAAGAATTCTTTCTCGATGGCTATCAATGCTAATCCATTCAGTCTTTCTTGTGACATTGTAGAACACAAGTAGGATCTCAACGTAACAGCTTTAATTTGGAGAAACTTCTGTCTGCAAATGCAACAGTAACAAGAATAGTCAACATAATTCGATGGATTAATGGTTATTGACTTATTGTAATACTGTTAGTTGCTTGTGGTCTATGAATTAAGGCATTAAGGATCTGTGCGCCCGATGATCGGTGAATTGCAAGTCAGTGGGTCTGCGCGCGCGGTGGACTTCGGGTCTGAGACTGTGCGGCGACAGTGGTAAGTGGGGACGGGAGAGTGGCATGTGGCGGTGAGGCTGTGACAATGAGGACATGAGGCAAGGCGCTGTGACATGAACTGCAGGTTTGATTTTTCCAGGAGTAGATGAAAATTGAAAACGTTTTAATAGGCAGAGCAAGAGTCAAAAAGTAACCTGGCAATGATACTATAACATAATTCCTTAATAGTTAATTCCCACTTATTTTGTAACGTGAGAAATACTTGGTAAATATATATATATATGTTTACTTTTAGTTAAAGCCTGAAGAGCCAAAGTTAGGCCCTATTGTTGTAACATCCTAAATTTAATAGCAAATAATCGTAATAGTAATAATATTAAGAAAAATGATAATTAAGGTTAGGAGGATTTAAGGTAATGAATTAGGAAGCTTTGACATTGCATAGGAGATTGGAAAATGAACAAAAGAGTGTCAACTACGACGTCTTTAATGTTAAAAACACCATATATTAGAAAATTAGAAATAAATTATTTACAAATTTAAAAACAAATTCCACCTTTGGATGTGAAGATAAGTGTGTAATAAAGCTTGTCTTCAAATTTGAGCAAGATCAAACGGTTAACGAATAAGATAAGGCGTTTTGAAATACAAAGAAATAAAAGAAATTAAACTAATTGATTAGTCTTGAACTAATCGATTAGTCCAAAACAGTCTTGGACTAATCGAGTAGTCCTTGATCTAATCGATTAGTCCTTCGCAAATTAGCCTAACAATGTAATTTTAAGTTGAACTAATCGAGTAGTCATGAGACTAATCGAGTAGTTCATGCCCAGACAACATAAAACGTGAATTTAAGTGGTCTTTCACATGTGGCTCATTCATTCTCCTAGATTTCTCTAGAATTTTCGCCATTCTTCCTTCCTCCTCCATATTCTTCACTAAAACTCCATAAATCCACCAAAAATCTTGAAGATTTTCATCATTCAAGAACACATGCACACACTCCATAATCCACCTTCTTTTCTAATATCTATTCCAATCTCTCAATTACATTCATGAGACTTTAACCCCAATCCTTCAAGCTCTCAAACCATGGAGGTTTTCATCCAAGAAACAAAAGCTAGAAGATTTAGAATCTAAGGACCAAAGAAAAACAAATAAGAAGAAGAAAGAAGTGAAAGTCTATGGATACATAGAAGCTTTCTCTCTCTCCCTCCCTCCCTCATTCTCCTCAATATAAGGTAAGGAGGAGTATTGCTTTATTATTTAAGCTTAAGAGTTAGGGAAATTTATAATAGAAATTGTGAGAAAGGAACTAACCTAAATTTGGATATTTTTGAAATCAAGCTTGCCCTAAAAGACGTAAAGAGTCAATGCTAGAAGATTTCTAGAAGATGGTTTTGATGATAACAACGCATTCCAAGTTTCAAGCATCAAGTCTTAAGCAGTATCATGGCTCATGCTTTCAAGTTCAAAGTTTGTATAAGCCTTGCCCATAGGAAATGTGTAAGGTAATGAAGTTTTATTACAAGTGTGTAATGGCCAAATGAGTTTTTCAAATAAAGGAGAAGAAAACGAGTTTTTAGTGAAAATCAGTTTTTAACTTAGTTTCTGTGGAAGTGCATGATGAAACAACTCAGGATGTTTTTATCTAAGTCATGAAAATCTATTTTTACAAGTGCAAGAGAGGATAATCGATTACCTCCTCAATGTAATCGATTACTTTTGTTGCATCATAGAAAATCCAGAGTGTGTGTAATCGATTATGTGAACTTGAGTAATCCATTACTTTTTGAATAAGAGTAATCGATTACCTAGATCAAGTAATCGATTATCATTGTTGCATCATACATTTTTCAGAGGCAAAGTAATCGATTATTGTCCTGAGTAATCGATTACATGAGGTTGCATTTCACAAATTTCAGAGACTCAGTAATTGATTATTGGATTAGTGGTAATCGATTATATGAGTTGCATCATATACTAAATAGGAGTGAAGTAATCGATTACTTGATATGATGTAATCGATTACTGGTTTTTCAAAAGGATTTCAAAGTTTCCATTTTAAAGGGGACAATCGATTACCTTCCCTGAAGTAATCGATTACCTTAAGTTTTATTGAAAAACGTGTCAGAATCATTTTGATTTATTTCCAGATTTGTTTTTACTTGATTGATTCTGATTTATTTTCAAAATTCGAAATTGATTTTATTTTTGAAAATATTCCTTTTTGATTTAAGTTTCAAATCTTTTATTTTATTCTTTAAATCAATTTGATTTGTTTTTGTTTTCAAAAATATTTTGTTGCTTCTTATTTTCAAAATCAGATTTTTATTTTTAATAAGAACACTCCTACAATTCTCATCTAATAATCTGATCATCACGCTCTGACTCTTTTCTCTTCTTCTCCAACTTCAAGCTTTTCACGTTTATTCAATTTGAGAAGAAAACCTTGTTTTTGGCCTGCACTCTTGTGATTAAATTTCATTATCATAGAAAGCTAAATTGTTGTATCCATGTTATTGAGAACACATCATACTATTGTAATCACTCACATCATATTGTACTCAAACCATAGTGATTAGCGAGTGTATCCCTTAGTTGAACACGTGTCACATTCTTAGGGCGAGGAACCCTGGTGTGATATTGAGGCCCCTAGCGAACGGAGGTTCCTAGTAGTGTGCGGGGTGCTCTGTAACAACCTATTTTATTTTACCTATTTTGAAAATATGGATTTGAAAATTTATTTTTAATTAAAATACTTATTATAATTTTTCCTGAAAATTGGACAGAGTTTCCTCTGTTTTATGGACATTCCCAAAAATTATCTTTGACCTGTAACCTGTTAAAAACAGTTTCAACAACAACCAAACATCCAGATAAAATATACATATATAATTTAATTCTTCTGCCAATATCCGGGGATAAAATACTAAGATGAAAAATACTTAGTTTTCAAGAATTAACTAAAGAACCCGGGCCATCAAATATACACCTGAGATTTAAAATACTTTAAATAATAAGTTTTTAAAATACATAATAATCCACATATGGCCCGGTGCGACTCAAACTCACAATAACCCAACAACTAACACTTCCCGTAGGGAAGTGTGCTCCTGCTCGGCCCAACAATCAGCTATGCTCCTGACTTGTACCTGTGGTGGTTGTAAGGGTGAGAATTGCACAAACTAGTAAAGTATAATACGAGCCAAGTCACACACATTTAGCAATTAGTCAAATAATACAATCATAATCACACCCAATCACCTATTCACTACAAACACAATCGTCTCCAATTATTAGTACTCCCTAACTAGTGTCAGTTCCTATTCTAATTCCGTCCACTTAGCACTCAACTCTCACAAGAACTAATACCCTCAACTCTACTTCCACTCCTATTTCCGCTCACATTCTTCCTGGTTACACTAACTAACTAATTCCAATACCCCTTTCTAATTTCTCCCTCTCATTCATTACCTTCTCACCTTTCTTCTCCTTTTCCTTTTTATTTCATTCTTTACTATTTCTTTTTCCTTTTTCTGGATCTTTGTGGTTTCACTATTGCGTCCCATTCCAGGCACGACTTACGGCTCCGCGCGCCCGAAGGCGGACCCGAGCGGCTCCCCTGCACACTTCCCAAGCGGCTTACGTTTCCTGCACCCGGGAGCATGACTTACGCGTCCTGAATTACCACAAAATCCCTTGGCTATGCGAATTTGCCACTGCGACCCAATGCGGTGCCGGCTTACCGATGCGTACGGATCCCGCAGGCCGCACATCTTACTCAACCCATGCACACGGAGCAGCTTGCGGCTTACCGCAGGTGTTGCGCACCCGCCTTACTACACCCCACCGTGTGTCTTCTAGGATCCAAACCGCATACCAATATTCTCTTTTTCTTTTCTTTTTCCTTTCTTTTCTTTCCTTTTTATTCTTTTCCTTTTTCTCAATTTTAGTCCGCCCTCGCCTAACACCTTTTTCTTCTACTCTCATTTTCCTCTTTTCTTCCTCTCAACTAACTAATCATTTCCTTTCCTAGAGTCACTCACTACTATTTCGAAACGGTTTCCTATTTCTCTCATTTTCCTCTTTTCCTATTCTCCCCTACTCATTTCCTATTTCCCTGCAATCGCTTAATCTCACCTCTAATAACATTTTCTATTTCCCTAAGTTGTTTTCTTAAATTCTCCTTTAAGAGATACCACCTAATCCAATTCTCACTCACTACTATCCTTTTCAATTCAATATTCAAAATCACCACAAATATGCACTAATTCAACATTCATTAATAACCATATCAGAACATAGCATACATTTATAATTAATAAATCAATTTACACAATCAAACATACACATGCCTCATTCATGTTCTCAACAAGTCACACATAACTCATATCATTAATTACCACTTAGCATGTTATCACATGGTTTTTATAACATGAAACATATTAGATAGACATACATACATCAAGTTGTCAATTAGCCCATATAAATAGGCAAATCATAATATAAATCATAAATAACAATTCCTAATAACAACTACACACAAGTCAATTAATCTTGAGCACGACTACACAATACTAGTGTCTCACCCACCGAGACGGCAATAAAACCCCTTACCTTAAATATAGTCAGGAAAGAGAAAACCTTAATTGGGACTTGCAAATCCTAAGCAGGAGGGGTGTCGAACAAGCTTAATGGCCACAATCACTACTCCGAGGGATGCTGGAATTCGTCAAGATTTGGAATGAAATGGGTTGATGAACTCCCCTTTCTCTCTCTTGTGTTGGCCGAAATCCTCAAGGGCCAAAGGAGTCCATGATTTTGTCTTGGATTACCAAGGAAAGTAATAATGAGTAAAAGTAAAACTAATACTAAAATCAAGAGGAAAATGAGAGGAAAAGCTTGTTTATTGCTTACCCACACTTTCAAATATGATGGAAGAATCCCAATGGAAAGCAAGGGAGAATAGATGATGATGATTCCTCTTGAAGGAAAGAGAGGAAAGGAAACCTTGATGATTATGGAGGTTGAAGCTTGAAGCTCACACCATGGAAGCCATGAAAAGCTTGAGGATGAAGATGATGATGGTGAAGCTTGAGGTGGTGATGGTTGTACTAATTGGAAGAGGGAAAAGAGAGTTTGATGGGTGCCTTGAAGCTTGGAAGCTTAAGCTAGGCCATTAATGGAGGTTGGGAGGGAAAGAGATGGAGCCCTAGCTCTTGGAAGAGGAAGAAGATGAGTGGAGAAAAGGGGAGAGTCGAATGCCATAGGGAGGGAGTGTTTGGGGGTTCTTAATGGGGTTTTGGGGTGGGAAATGGCGAGAATGCCCTTAAAACGCGTGTTTGATGTTGCAGATCGCAGGATTTTCGCTTAAGCGAAATCTGGTCGCTTAAGCGAACTCAATTGGTGTTGATACTTGAGCAGTTTCGCTTAAGCGAAAATAAAGTTTTCGCTTAAGCCAAAATATTTTCGCTTAAGCGAAATATTTTCGCTTAAGCCAAATGTACAGGTACTGCTACTTCATTTTTCTATTTTTCAGCTATTTTCTCCCCAACTTCAAATAGCCATAACTTCTTCATTCACCGTCGGATCTTGCTCAAATTTGACGAGCAACTTCCTAAAAATCATACCTTCATATCCAACGGTGGGAATTGTGTTTTGAGTCTTAAATCTTTTATTTTGATTTTCTACCCTATGTTATGTTTTAGTACCGAATTATCTATTTTTCTGGCCTGTTCCTAACTTCAATTTAATGCTCCTTTCTTTTCTAACCTTATTATTATTGTTATCCTTTCCTAATGTTAAAATACTTCTTTTAAATAACTATATGTAGTTTATTATCATTGCTTTCTTTATTCTAACTATTATTTACTTATTCGTCTTTGGGTTTAAAATTTGGGGATGTTACATTTCTCCCCCACTTATTGAAATTTCGTCCTCGAAATTCCAGTTGTCCCTTAACTTGGAGGAGCATCCCTTGGCATAGTTTCCGACCATGTCAATTAATTCCTCCGGTTCCATTCTTCCATTGGAGGAATTCCTAAGGTGAAAGTTCGTCGGCATACTTACTTGTCTCCTATGGGGTTTATCTCGGTCAATCGGGGTCCTGTCAAATGCACAGAGTCCCAAAAGACTTAGATTATCACTTGTGGTGTCCCGACATAACATCTTAATTGAGATTCCACTTCGCGACTTCACTTTTATCCCGTTCACCTTTTACTCCTTCAAGTGAGTCTAGCAAAGTCACTGTTAAAATCAATCTTCACCACACTCGCATTCTACTTCGATGCTACTTCCTTCCCGTTCGTTTAACGATTTAAATTCGGTATAGGAATTCCTAAAGATCGACTCCACTTGAGGGTCAAGGTCAAGGTCTAGTTGTTATTTCTCAATTCGGTGTTATTTTGGGAAGGTCTTGTTTTATCCATAGTTTAACTCTCATTCGATTCTCCGCGAAGCGTTTGGAATTATCTGTTTAGTAGTCCTATGGCTTATGGTATGGTTACTAGTTATTGTCGCTCGGATAGGATCCGAATTGAGTCGTCAAGTCTCCCCCACTTAGTATCAACATACCTGAGTAAGTCGAAGGCAGGGAGGAAACTAAGTTGATTCCAAGAATTGATTAGCTAGGTTCTTAATTGGTTGGCGAGGTGGTACATGGGGTTAAGTTGACTGCTAATCGGTATTATTGGTGTTGTTTCGAATTTTCTATGATATGATGGCTCTTCATACCTACGCATACAGCTAAGTTCTCATACAAGTTAGAGGGGTGGTTCGATCATTTAGTTGAATGTTCTTGGTGGAAATATAGAATAAGAGTGTCTTAAATGGGGTTGGTTTGCGAATCACTGTTTATGAGTCTTAGTAAAGATCCTATAGGATTAAAGTTCAATCGGGCTTTCGACAGAGATAGAATTCCTAGATGGTTTATTCGGATTTCAACTAGATGATTGCAATAATATAGCATGTCAATAAACGCGAAGATCGAGGTGGTCAGTCCCAATCTCACATTTATCAACTGTACATCATTGCGTTATTGAATGATAGCGTTATCTTTTAACAGATGCAAGAGAAAGGATGACCAATCCTGACCTTACACTCTATTAAAGGATGACACTATCACAAGGTTTTTGGTTAGGTCTCTTGTTACGGTCTTATAACTAAGTAAGGTTTTTCCTACGTGTTCCATTAGATGGTACTCAAGATTGGATTGAAGATGAGTATTTCTTAGGTTTCACAACGTCTAGAAATACAGGATTAGGAATTTAAAATTTCAAGAGAATTGATTTAGGATGGTTTACACTGAAACTTAATAGAGATGAAGGCTTAAAACACTTAGAGTATTTCTCTAAAATTAAGGATTAAGTCGAAAACATGGAATTCTTAGATATTGCAATTATCCGGTAATAGAGGTTTAGGAATTACGATTCTATGTAATTCGAATTAAGATGTTCCCGTAGAAAATTAATAGAGATGCAGATCGAAAGTACCTAAAATGTTTATCTAATTTTTTGAATCGTCTCGTACCTTTTGTTGGTTTGGCCCTGATCTCCTTAAGTAGTTGTACCGCAGACCTGAAGGGTGTGGACCAGGAAACTGATATTGTCGGAATGTAAGGTTGAGACGTCCAGGACGAAGTCCTGTGTCATTGAGTAATCCCTCTGGGGCTGTGTCTGGTATGGTTGCCGACACACCATGAAAGATGTGACGAGACTCGCCACCGAATATTAATACATCACCCGACCCCAAGATAATTCTTTCTGCTCTCCTTGGATCTCTCTGGTCTCCATAGAGAAACTCAGCCGAGTCACCAATGCAGAATGATACTATTGGTATCCCACTTTGCAGGCTTCCAACACTTTCGTCACGGTTCTGATGAAGACCAAGCTTTCCATTTTCTTCATAGAAATTGACAATGCAGACATCAGGGGACATGGAAGGGAGTATGTCCTCCACTTCACTTACACCACATTCCTTCTCAATCAAAGATTGTGCTTCTTGCATCGCTCCCATAACCAGCTGAATGAAATGATCAGGAATATTGGGTGGTTCGCTTCCATCAATTACCCTTTTGTGTCCATATACAAGGGTTTGAGGATTCCAGTCTAAGCCGAGGCACATCATTTTCTGTCGGAGTCTGGCTCCACTTGTAAAGCCTGGTTGATAAACACCTCCAGGACCTAAGCCCATCTCACGACAGTTCTTCACTACGCCCACCTGTTTTTCATGAGCCAAGTATTGCTTCAGGAGAACCATTCCCGGTCTCAAAATTATACTCTTCTTCTCACCAACTTGTACCCCCACGTGTTGCTCCTTGTCTTCAATAGTCGATCTAAGCTTAACCATTGCAGAAGTTTGCCCTTCTTGAAAACAGATGTCATACGGCTCGGATTTCAAAGAATCAGCTGGGGAATTGATCTTACGATCAGTAGCCGAACTGCTAGCAGGGGAATGGAAAAGTTGATTCTTTATGTTGCTACAGTGTGGCAACAAAGGATTCTATTGATGCAGACATATACATAATTTAGTACATAACTACATAGGGTTTTATAACTATAAACCTAAGTAACTACTATAGAACTTGACACTATTTCCTGGTTACTCTCTTGGTGAGATAACCATTGGAGTAACTCGCAACTCCGAGGCCGAGGACAACTGCTCTGATACCAAAAATGTAACAACCTATTTTATTTTACCTATTTTGAAAATATGGATTTGAAAATTTCTTTTTAATTAAAATACTTATTATAATTTTTCCTGAAAATTGGACAGAGTTTCCTTTGTTTTATGGACATTCCCAAAAATTATCTTTGACCTGTAACCTGTTCAAAACAGTTTAAACAACAACCAGACATCCAGATAAAATATACGTATATAATTTAATTCTTCTCCCAATATCCGGGGATAAATACTAAGATGAAAAATACTTAGTTTTTCAAGAATTAACTAAAGAACCCGGGCCATCAAATATACACCTGATATTTAAAATACTTTAAATAATAAGTTTTTAAAATACATAATAATCCACATATGGCCCGGTGCGACTCAAACTCACAATAACCCAACAACTAACACTTCTACGGGAAGTGTGCTCCTGCTCGGCCCAGCAATCAGCTATGCTCCTGACCTGTACCTGTGGTGGTTGTAAGGGTGAGAATTGCACAAACTAGTAAAGCATAATACGAGCCAAGTCACACACAATTAGCAATTAGTCAAATAATACAATCATAATCACACCCAATCACCTATTCACTACAAACACAATTGTCTCCAATTATTAGTACTCCCTAACTAGTGTCAGTTCCTACTGTAACAGCCCGATTTTCATAACATAAAATAATCATTTATTACATATTAAGTTGCAAAAATGAGGCCATTTTTTTTTTAAAACACAATGTTCATTGTTCATCGAATCACTTAATCGAAAACCGAGTTGTTACCAAAATCATCTCGTCAATATCAAGTTATCATTAAAAGGAGTTCATCATCAAAGTAGTTAGGATCCATCATAGTTCCTTCCTACAAAACATCGGTATTTCAAAATATTACAGCCCACATCTTCTCAAAGTGAGGTATGAAATATAAAAATGGCTAATTACAATAATGGTCCATGGCCATGGCAATCCTCAATTGGAAACACAGAACCTAGACACTAAGATGGTTCCACCACTAAACAGCCCCGACATATCATCCTTCGCAACTAATCAATCATCACGCTACTTCCGCGGTCCTTCATGCTGATAGTCTCGTAGATCTACATGCCCTAGATGTGCATCTCTTGTTGTCCTCGTCACCACGTCCTGGGTCTCATATTTCTAGAAGAGAGTTGTCTCGTCAAGTCTATCCGCTAGGAGCGACCTCCCAGGCTCCCTCTCGAAGGGGCCATATGTAAATTACCAAATGCTGGACCATCTACCCGTTGCAATACCGGAGTAACCCGATACGACAACATGGTAGGAGAGAGGTCAGCGTTCCAGAAGTACAACAGTAACAGGACAGACTATTGATGACTCAAAGTAAAAGAAAATAGACAGAATAATTTATGAAGACGGATTCCTAATATTAACATATAGTAAACATGTATCGGACATACATAACTGAAGACATATAGCAGCAGGTAAACATGATGTGCATATAACAATTATTTACAGATCATAAGACATCATTTCTTATACTATCAAAAGATTCACATAGCAGATAATCACAATGTAATGATAACATAGCAGATATCTTTAACAAGGGAAAATATTTCCTCAACCTATAACACCGATCATTTCCTATCTCAATAAACTTTGATATCACATCATGCTCTCTCTTAGATTACTCATCTCATTAACTTCTCAATTATTATTTATTACAACAGATTCCAATGTTAGATCTCATTAAGCGTATTCCTTTCTTATCATTAAGTCTTATTATTCCGGGTCCTTCAATGATGTGGAGAAAGCATCATTGAAGATAGCACACACGTCTACATCTCCTCGGTAATCCACCCAAACCTAGTCAAAAGTTAACAGGAGTACAGGACCTTTACCACGCAGGCATTGACAGCTGTCTGCTACCTCGTGGCACAATAAAAACATCATACTGGCTCGTTACAAAATATCACATTGCCTCGTTCCAGTCCCTCTCACTGTTCTCGAATTGCCATAGGGGGCGGCAGTACTATTCTAGTCTCAAGTGCAGAACTCACCACGGCATAGAACCGATCTGCCCGTACCACATGTGGAATTCGTTCTGCCTAGAATAGCACTCAAGGCTTCTTGACGTATCACCGTCCTTACCCTCCCCTATTGCAATCACAACCCGAATATCCGCAGATACTCCAGGGTATCTTCCTCTCCACTACTTCGCACTCATACTCACCGCGTTAATTAATGTCTTTTAAAAGTTTTCTTACATCTTTAGTCTTTTAATGACCTAAGGTCGACTCATCCTCGTAACATCCCTTCGATGAGTCCTAACCGCTAACAAGGCTATTATCTTTCCCCAAAGAGCACAAGGTTCCACATTCCTCGAGATATCATTGCGAGCCAGCTTGAATCGTTGAGCCTCGAGTCACGAACATTGGACCATCACATTTCTTTGCCATTGGCACTTCATCATTTGATTTCACACCTCTACACATAATTTGAGTTTTCACAAAGCAGAGCCACAATTCATCTTATATTCCTTTATGCAATATTCTCATTAGCATTACTTTTATCAGCATTACTCTCACCTCAACTCATGATCTCTTTCTCATGAATTCCATACTATCTTTATTCTCATCTTGAATTTCATAATTCCCATTGTCTCACCTTAATCATCACCAGAATTCCAGAATGACACATATATATTTCAAACATGCTTATGAATTCAAGTAGATCATATATATAAATAAATTTAAATGCATGGTAATCAGAATCATAACTTATAATCATGTAAACGCATAGTATATATAAATTATTAGAATTTCGAACTTGATATACTCAGTTAGAACTGAGCCTAAGTGTCACGTTGACTTAGGTCTACTGCATCTCTCACCTCTCGTTCCAACAGACACTTGCACCAGATTTCCGCGGGCACTTGCTACAGACTGATGCTCAATCCACTGTCTTTAAAATACCTCGCTTTAAAACAAAATACGTTTTCATTACTAATTGATTCAGATGGGATTATTCTTTTCAAACTAAATAAAATCTCTATTTTCTTTTGAAAGTTCTTCTTTTTGATTTTGTAAGACATTATAATACATAATCGTTTTCTCATACTTTAAATACCTCAAAATTAATTAAAACAATCCACAAAACACTTTAAAACGATTTCTTTAGCTGCTGGTCCATTTCGGACAACCATTCATTCAAATCCGAAGATATCGAAAAACGTCACTTTTTCAGTTGGACTTTCCTTTAATCCAAATACCTTTGAAAACTCAACTTTAAATTAATGGAAAACATTCTCAAGAGATGAAATACCAATTTAAATTAGAGCTGGATAGTAAAGAAACCATTTAAAAAAAATCACATTCTCAACAATTCCGAAGATACCGTAATTAATAGATTAACTTATTTTATTTTGCTTTCTTTCACACACAATATTCCGAGGTAAGGAAATACATAATCAAATAATTCATTAGACATCTCACAAAACAAGTCAATTAGCATATAACACACAAAGCAGAATATCCTAACTCTTAGAAATAAATGCCTAAACCGGAACATGTTAACTCATATTCACATGCAAGATCACTTTCATATGTCTTAAACACAACTTCAAACATTATTCGACTATCTCAAGGCGTCCCAACACATATACACATTCAGCCAAGTCACCAAAGAAAACTCACAAGATCATATTTATCAAAAGTGCTTCAAAAGAGAGCTTAATCCATCATGGAAAGACACAAGAGATAAAATTCAAAACTTCATCAAATCAATTAATTTCAATCCCTAAATTTACAGAATACTAAAACACATATTAAAGTTCATTATATAAAATTCTCAAGTAAATTGAACATCCAGAACTTAAGTTTCAGTTCAAATTTCGCACAAATACCGAAACAGAACCGCACTGACTTGAGGCACAATTTCGTTGGTTAAAAATAGCAAATCAATTCCGAATGGCATAAAATTTGGTACAAACGTCCCTCACATAGTCAAGGTCATCTAGTACAAATTTCAGAGCATTTGGAGTTGTTTAGATAATACTTTTTCAAATAATTCCGCCACTAAGTCCGAAAATCCTGAACCTCTGTACTTACTGTTTTTCAAATAAAAAAATTACCAAACCAACTCCAAATCACTCCAAATTTTGCAGAGACTTACTGGACACATTGATAAAGCTACCATAAAAATTTCAAGTCGTTTAGAGAAACATAAGTTTGAAAACTCTGTCCTTATTTAAACCGAAAAACTTGTTTTCTTAGAATAGTTTTTACAAAGTTATTTCTTGTAAAAATAGTAAACGAGTTCCAAAGATCATACCAAAATTCAGAGGCACTTTAATTAACATTATTAAAACAGTGGCTAAGTCACGAAATCATTAAACATGTGAAAGGACTATTTATCAAGATCAAATCATACCAAATTTCAGCACTTAGTCAACTTAATCAAACAAAATCATTTTCATGCAAGAACAAAACAAACCAAGCCAAAACCGAATTAACCAAGTAACATAAAATTATGTGAGCAAAATAAATACAAAACCGAATTGAACTCAAAACATCGTGCATGTTCACTTTTCATTTTCTAGACTTTTAGTTCAAGCATAAAGGTAATTAAAATTAAAACTGTCATGTTAGAGACAAATATCTTCAAACATAACTCTATTCTTACCTATTTACACAAACCGTAGCATATATACAAAGAGATATTGTTCAAAGACAACATTTTTATTCATGTACATCATATATTTTTGTGATCTAAGCTTTGATTCCTATTTGCATGCTACTACAAACCATAGTTCTACCAAATAAATTAACATGCAATCATATTCCAACACAAAGATCAAAGCCCTTTTTTTTTTAAAGATTAAGTCTCAAAAACAATAGATCGCAACAAAAATACAACATGCATCAAAGTTCCAAAACAAAATCAAAGCTTTAAGTCCTAAAGCTAGAAATCGAAACATAACGGAGCACATATAAGCATTATTTCTTCAAATCAAACATAGATCATGACATGCATAGACTTTAGAACCATAGATCTTCATAAAAACATTACATGCATCAAGATCTAAGAACAAAAGTTCAAGCCTTTAAAATTCCAAAAGTAAAATGAAAATAAATATTCAGAGAAAAAGATCAAAAGCTTATGTTTATACCTACTCCAAGCTAAGAATCAAGTTTAGGAGTTCCAAGAGTTGAAAATCCTCTCTCCCTTCCATCATCATCACCTCGGCTCCCTCTCTCTCTAACTCTCTTGTTCTAGAGTTTGATGGGCTCTAGAATTTGGTGTTTAGGAAGGGATGAAACGTGTAAAAAAATGAATGCAAAGTGAAGCCTAAGTGCATGTATATATAGAAGTGGGTAGGCTTGGGTAAAATGACCAAAAAGTGAGTTAAAACATTCTAGAAGCTAGGGGCATTTTTGAGAGTTTATTAATGTTGCATGCCATAGTAACTTGGGGTTAAAGTCTTAATGAGTAAGGAAGTTGACTTTCAAGGACTAAAGGGTGACATTTTGCATGATTTAAGGGATGTGTCTTAGACTTGACATTTTCTTGCTTTGGGTTTTAGTTTCTACTTCCCCCTTATTTCTCTCTCACGATACACACACACACACATACATATTTCACTTCATTTTTCCAATATATTTATCATGTAAGCACTTTAATTATTAGAACAATGCAATTACTTTCATGCATCATGCTTCATACAACATTCACATACATTATGTAAGCATCAAAATACACTTATCAAATCAAACACACATTTCATCTTAAATTTACTTTATAAAATCACATAAAATAGTTTTTTTTATAAGAGTACAAACATCAAGACTAGTAAATAAAATTCCAAAATACACTTTTAAATAAAATAATTAACTGCACTAATTGGCTATAGATGCAGCCCCCATTTCATTTTATAAAATCATATTTTCATACAACAAAGAGATTCTCAAAAGGAATAGTTCATTAGAGGTCTTTAACTATTTTTTTGTAATTAATATTTTCAAAATTCATACTTCTCAAACCTGGAAAAATAAATTTTCATAAATCAAACCATAAAATTATAAACTTTGCATTTTTAAATTCTACATTTTAATACGGTCCTTTGCATATAAAGATCGTAATTTTCCGGGTTACGGTTAAAAAGATAGGAATTTTCAAATTTAAAAACTCTTTAAAACCAATAAAACAATTCTTTATTCCAAAAGATAGCTATTCAAAATAAATAAAACTATCTTTTATGAATACACCTTAAGAATATCAATATATAAGACTTTACTTGAAAATACATATTATTATTTTAACAAAACCTTAAAGTATCAAAATCATACTTTAGACAAAAATACATTTGAAATACCACTTTATCAATCAAACACTTATTTATTTTATTTCTAAAACACTCTTATTTGCAAAATATACTGTAAAATAATATTTTATTATTTAATATATACGAGGATTTTGACGGGTGTTACACCTATTCTAATTCCGTCCACTTAGCACTCAACTCTCACAAGAACTAATACCCTCAACTCTACTTCCACCCCTATTTCCGCTCACATTCTTCCTGGTTACACTAACTAACTAATTCCAATATCCCTTTCTAATTTCTCCCTCTCATTCATTACCTTCTCACCTTTCTTCTCCTTTTCCTTTTTATTTCATTCTTTACTATTTCTTTTTCCTTTTTCTGGATCTTTGTGGTTTCACTATTGCGTCCCATTCCGGGCACGACTTACGGCTCCGCGCGCCCGAAGGCGGACCCGAGCGGCCCCCCTGCACACTTTCCAAGCGGCTTACGTTTCCTGCACCCGGGAGCATGACTTACGCGTCCTGAATTACCACAAAATCCCTTGGCTATGCGAATTTGCCACTGCGACCCATTGCGGTGCCGGCTTACCGATGCGTACGGATCCCGCAGGCCGCACGTCTTACTCAACCCATGCACACGGAGCAGCTTGCGGCTTACCGCAGGTGTTGCGCACCCGCCTTACTGCACCCCACCGTGTGTCTTCTAGGATCCAAATCGCATACCAATATTCTCTTTTTCTTTTCTTTTTCCTTTCTTTTCTTTCCTTTTTATTCTTTTCCTTTTTCTCAATTTTAGTCCGCCCTCGCCTAACACCTTTTTCTTCTACTCTCATTTTCCTCTTTTCTTCCTCTCAACTAACTAATCATTTCCTTTCCTAGAGTCACTCACTACTATTTCGAAACGGTTTCCTATTTCTCTCATTTTCCTCTTTTTCTCTTCTCCCCTACTCATTTCCTATTTCCCTACAATCGCTCAATCTCACCTTTAATAACATTTTCTATTTCCCTAAGCTGTTTTCTTAAATTCTCCTTCAAGAGATACCACCTAATCCAATTCTCACTCACTACTATCCTTTTCAATTCAATATTCAAAATCACCATATATATGCACTAATTCAACATTCATTAATAACCATATCAGAATATAGCATACATTTATAATTAATAAATCAATTTACACAATCAAACATACACATGCCTTATTCATGTTCTCAACAAGTCACACATAACTCATATCATTAATTACCACTTAGCTTGTTATCACATGGTTTTCATAACATGAAACATATTTGATAGACATACATACATCAAGTTGTCAATTAGCACATATAAATAGGCAAATCATAATATAAATCATAAATAACAATTCCTAATAACAACTACACACCAGTCAATTAATCTTGAGCACGACTAAACAATACTAGTGTCTCACCCACCGAGACGGAAATAAAACCCCTTACCTTAAATATAGTTAGGAAAGAGAAAACCTTAATTGGGACTTGCAAATCCTAAGCAGGAGGGGTGTCGAACAAGCTTAATGGCCACAATCACTACTCCAAGGGATGCTGGAATTCGTCAAGATTTGGAATGAAATGGGTTGATGAACTCCCCTTTCTCTCTCTTGTGTTGGCCGAAATCCTCAAGGGCCAAAGGAGTCCATGATTTTGTCTTAGATTACCAAGGAAAGTAATAATGAGTAAAAGTAAAACTAATACTAAAATCAAGAGGAAAATGAGAGGAAAAGCTTGGTTATTGCTTACCCACACTTTCAAATATGATGGAAGAATCCCAATGGAATGAAGGGAGCATAGATGATGATGATTCCTCTTGAAGGAAAAAGGGGAAAGGAAACCTTGATGATTATGGAGGTTGAAGCTTGAAGCTCACACCATGGAAGCCATGGTAAGCTTGAGGATGAAGATGACGATGGTGAAGCTTGAGGTGGTGATGGTGGTACTAATTGGAAGAGGGAAAAGAGAGTTTGATGGGTGCCTTGAAGCTTGGAAGCTTAAGCTAGGCCATTAATGGAGGTTGGGAGGGAAAGAGATGAAGCCCTAGCTCTTGGAAGAGGAAGAAGATGAGTGGAGAAGAGGGGAGAGTCGAATGGCATAGGGAGGGAGTGTTTGGGGGGTCTTAATAGGGTTTTGAGGTGGGAAATGGCGAGAATGCCCTTAAAACGCGTGTTTGGTGTTGCAGATCGCAGGATTTTCGCTTAAGCGAAATCTGGTCGCTTAAGCGAACTCAATTGGTGTTGATACTGGAGTAGTTTCACTTAAGCCAAAAAATTTCGCTTAAGCGAAATATTTTCGCTTAAGCCAAATGTACAGGTACTGCTACTTCATTTTTCTATTTTCAGCTATTTTCTCCCCAACTTCAAATAGCCATAACTTCTTCGTTCACTGTCGGATCTTGCTCAAATTTGACGAGCAACTTCCTAAAAATCATACCTTCATATCCAACGGTGGGAATTGTGTTTTGAGTCTTAAATCTTTTATTTTGATTTTCTACCCTATGTTATGTTTTAGTACCGAATTATCTATTTTTCTGGCCTGTTCCTAACTTCAATTTAATGCTCCTTTCTTTTCTAACCTTATTATTATTATTGTTATCCTTTCCTAATGTTAAAATACTTCTTTTAAATATCTATTTGTAGTTTATTATCATTACTTCCTTTATTCTAACTATTATTTACTTATTCGTCTTTGGGTTTAAAATTTGGGGATGTTACATGCTCTGGTTGTAATTGGGTGCGGCTCAATTCAAAGGTTTATAGAAAAGCTCAAGCGGGTCGCTTGGGGACTGGACGTAGGTCTCTCGCTGGATTGACCGAACCAATATAAAAGTGGTTTGCGTGTTCTTCTTCTCTATCTCTTTTAATTTATGCAATTTCAATTATTTACGTTTCCGCGCTGCTCTTATTTTTGTTATCTAACACAATCGCTCTCCATCTCAATCTCTTAATCTCTCAAATGTGAAAATATTTTTAAATTATACGTTCTTTCTCAATAAATTAATAAAACTCGATTCACCCCTCCTCGAGAGATTTTGAGGCCGATCCTAAATTAGCACCGGAGCTAGTCTCTTGTGTTAAGACTTAACCGTCTCAAGAGTATGGCTTCAAACTCTCCGTTTGGTGGTTAAGGGAGTTCTATTAATCGTCCTCCCATGTTTGACGGGGTAGGGTACGCTTATTGGAAAGCCCGGATGAAAATCTTTATTCAAGGAGTAGGATTAAAGGTTTGGGATGCAGTCGTAAATGGAACGTATGTTCCGACTCATGTGGTTAATGGTAACATCGTTGACAAGCCTATGGCTGAGTGAACAGAAGAGGAGGAACGTAGAGTCCAATACGACTTGAAAGCGAAAAATATAATAACATCTGCTTTGAGTTATGATGAGTTTTTCAGGATATCTACATGTGAGACAGCATAGCAAATGTGGGCTACTTTAGGATGGTTATGTTTGAGTTTAGCTAAAATAACTACATGCTCTTTGATGAATATGAAGTATGGCTTGTATGAAATCTATGTGATATTCTTATGATATGAATGATTGTGATATGTCAATAATGATTGGATAGATGTATATGTGTATGATGCAAAATCATATAGAAACCATGAGTATAATCTTATACTAAGTCTATTATTAAGGAATAAGTATGTGGAACACAAGACGAAATTTGAAATTATTACTTGGTTACTAGCTTAACCGGTTTTAGTCATTTGAATAACCGGTTAAGGTAGTAACAAATAGAATAAGAAACATTGGCTAATTTGAAATAGAATATTGCAAGTTCCACAACCGAATCCTTATTAATTGGGTTAGTGTCAAGGCTAAAAGGAATAGGAAAGTAAGGCTTCTCAATTGAATTTTCTTTTTATTAAAAATATTTTCTCAAATACATGAAGTCCAAATTCAATTGAGAAGTATTTAGAATCATGCATCATACATGGAGTCATAAGGTGGACGGTGAGGATGTTGGGAAAGACAAGACGTGAAGGTTCTTGGAACCGATGGACGTGAGTGGTATGTGACTAGGTTGCGCTAATGAAGCAACCGCGAGAATTGTCGTTGGGTGGAACTTTGATCTCCTAGGTGGACACAGATTGGCCACCCGTGTCCGGGGATTAGTTCCGCATTAACCACGATGATTCAGTCAGTCACATAGTCACTTTGTTGACCGGTTGAGGGTGGTTCCCTGCTATAGCCAACTTGGGCCTTCAACCCAAGTTATACTGGACCGAGAGAGAGGCCAGTATTGTGCAAGCAATGGTAGAGGGACACTTACTCCCAGTTTGGTCTTTCCCTGGAGCGGAGGGTGAAGTGAGGAAATTGAGTGAAATGTGGAATGAGATGAGAAATGTGATGAAAGATGAAATGAGATGAGAATTGCTATGAAATGAGAAATGAGAAAAGAAGAGAAAGAGATGAATTCCCTAGAGGGAAAGATGACGAGGTGAAGGGTCCAATGATTGGATCCTCTATGTAAAGAGATTTAAAGAAATAAAGAATGAAATTGAGATAGAATGTATAGATAATTTCAAAGAATGTTGGATCCAATGATCAGACCAGAGAGCCGTTCATGCATCATATGAGTCTAGATGAGGTTACACCATCAATCATGCATCATTATCATATTCATGGCATGATTTTAAGAATCATTGTGAAAGTGAGATGCTTGAATTAACATGAATTCATTATTGCTTGGTTGAAATAGTAAGGTTTAATGTTATTGTTATATTAATGTTTTAATTTAAGTTATGTAAAACATCTCACTTCCTTATGTTGCTATTTTTAGGTACCCCATGAGGATGCACTTGTACCCTTTCTACTGCCGAGGAGAGTCATACTCCACATAAAGGAGTATAAACTAATTAGTGTGACATAGTCCACACTACTTGCAACCAAGCTCTGTCGTTGTTTTACATAGTTTTAGTAAAACTTGTATAACCTATTAGTTTGAAAACTAGTGGAGTAATTTACTTAAATTAAACTTTACTTTTTGTTATAAACAAGGATATCAATATTTTGCTGGATATTTAAATATCCTCCTTTTGAGTATGTACAAAGTTAAATCACGTGACATCCTTCTATGATGTAAAAACTTTGGACAATATGATGGTATATAATGGTTGTATATATATAATTATGTTTTGGTTCGCCTCTGAATTTGACAGGTTTTGTATTTTAAAAAGGAAAAGTCCATAATTTAAAGTAAACTCTGTCAAAATTTTCCTGAAAATTCTCTTAATATAATAAGTAAATCAGTGTAAGGTGTGACAAGACGGCTATGCCGTAGAAGGATTGTTTAATTTAATTATTTTGTTTCATTTGTTTATGCCATCAATGGCGGCTATGCCATCGATGAAAACTTGCTAACTTTATAATTTTTGTATTTCTTTATTTAAATTATTCAGAATTTAATTATCAATGGCTTTGTATCATCAACCATCAAAGGTGGCTATGCCGCCGATGGAAATTCAATTGTTAAAAAGATAAAGGGAATTAACTTTGAAAACCATCAAAGGAGGCTCTGCCACCGATAGGACGAATTTGAGAAAAAGACGAAATCAAATATAATTGACCCTGGACTTGAGAATGTTACATTATGAAATGAATGTAATAAAAGTGGTCACCAATAAGAGTTGTTGCATCATATGCATAGAATGATTGAGACGTGCTCCAATTTCGGACGGTTGTAGCGGATTAGGATAGGGGCAATTAAGGACCAACAGGCCAGCTCCGGTCGAAATTGTGATGCTTTGCTCCAGTTTTGGACGGTTGTAGTGGATTAGGGTAATGAAGTGAATGCCAGAAGACTGGCTCCCATCAAAACTGTGATGCCCCGAGATATATGATCGAGTGATAGCATGCATCATGTCAATAATGAAAGAAGAATTAATGATGATTAAATTGGGTTTGCTCATATCTACTTGCATCCCTCTGCTATATGTGATTGTTGTTTTTAGCCAATGTTATTTATCATTCGTTTTAACGTAATTAGCTATGACTTACTCCCTGCCCTTGTGTGTGTAGGTGATGGCACGAAATTTGTTTTGTGTGGAGATGCACCCTCTGACGAGAGGGGAGTGGCACTTTGATGGCTCTCGAGCCACCTTCGAGGGGGATGTGGAGATAGTATTCTGACATCCTAATCCCCTCTCCAGGACACGTCCGCGTAGGCGGGTGAGAGTTTCCATGATATATACTATGCACATACCACCACAATTTGTTTATCGCCCTAACCCTCCTCCGCCAAACCTTGGCAGACGTCGCGTTTATCTGACTCCTCCGCGTACTCCTCCCCTTAATGAGAGGATTATACGGGATCCTTCTCTCTGTCCTAGCTCATCCTCCCACACTTCACTAGTGGGAACAAGCGAGGACGAGGAGGATCCGGGAGAGGATCCGGTGGAGCCAAATAACGAGGAGGAGTAGTTTTATATTTCCGATGGGTGGTATATGTAGAGTATGGGTCTACAGGAACCCTAACCTTCTTTTGAGTCTGAACCAATGCTCTGGGTTATATATTATATATAGTTGTGATAATCCGGAGTATTTTGAATCCAAGTATAAACAATGGGTTTGTAATTATTAAATATATATGTTATGTTTTGCTTCCGCAGTATATTATATATTTTCAATTGGTTCATTATTCCGAAGTCGGTTTAAAAAGAAAAAAAAATGGTCACTATTTTCTATAAATAATTATGGGTTAAAAGTTGGGTCATTACAGATGTTACTTATGTCATGTATGTGAGAATCGAGGGAGCTATTCATCTATTTCATTCTTGTCATATTACTAGAAATTTTTGGAGCTAGTTTTTTTAATTAGGTACAGATTGGTGTCCATGATACTAATATTCCTTCTGAAGCTCTTATGAAGATCAATGTTAATGTTTCCAAGCAAATTTCTATCCAGGTATGTGTGTTGGTTGTGGCTCATGGCTACTGTCTATTTGGCTTGAAAGGAACTATATAATCTTCAACCAAGGTAACTTTGATATGATAGCCTTTTACAATACTTGTTAATTTATGGGTGTGGGTTAAAACTCTTAGTGAGTCTAGTTTTATTTTTGCTTTGTGGTATAATAACCATGTGGTTTATGGGGCTATCTTAATTCTCTTGTACTAGTTCCATGGTTTGAGTACATTTAGTGTTTTTTAATAAAGCTTTATTCATTAAAAAAAAGAAATTGAACCCATTCGCAGTTGTTTTTATGTTAAGAAAGGAAATTACAATCACCGTAATTTGTTGCATCATTTAACTATTTCTTAATTTCTAGGCAAAATCTTTAAATGCATTGTGTTTGAAACAGGATGAGTAATATACTATAACATAATTCTATTACTACAAAATAAAACATTTCATTTAAGGGTGCTTCTATTATGCTCCGGGTTACCATACTCCGGGTAAATTATTCTTTTTTTAAATCCAATAAATTAAAAATATGTTTTGAGTTTTATGTTTTACTGATATGTCTTTTTTATTATTATTTGGATTAATTTTTTTTATTATCTGCTTTCTGACACAGGTAAAAAAATTATATTGAGTAAATCTGTATTAAAAATTGACATATTTTAGTAAATATACGTTAGAAACCTGTATTAAAAAATATTTTGAGTAAATCTGGGTTTGAAAAAAAATTAATAAAAAAAATTTAAAATTAAAAAAAAAAAAAAGCTGACCGGTGTATGAAAAACCGTAGCAACATACAAATTTCCTTCATTTTAAACCACGTTTTTGGCTTGGGTGTTGGTTCCAACAAAAATGAAAAAAGTTTTGGGTCATGATTAAATAAATGCACAACAAGAACGTTTCAAAAGAGCGAGCGGAGAAAAAAAAAAAAAAGAGCGAGCGGAGCCAAAAAAATAAAAAGAGCGAGCGGAGCCCTTTGTCCTTTTTATTTTTTGTTGATGCATGGTTTATCCTTGAGATTTTATTTTTTACCCCAAAACTACTTTTTGATTCTTTAAATATATTTTATTTTTAAAAAACTTTCCAGATATGCTTTTTCTTTTTACCTAATTTTAGGCGGGATAGCGTAAATGAATCTAGTGATATTTCTTATCCCTTTACAATGTTTCTTCAGTGTTTTTTTTTTTATATTTTTCTTGAGTTTGGTTTTGTTCATTTTTATAAGGATCTTAGAAGAATTACACCTCAAAAGCTAGCTATTGTAGTGGGAGAGCCCAAATCCAAATAAATCTACATTGGAATTCATTATTTTCAATGTTGGACTCAAAGTAGAATTCATTATTTTCACTTGCAATTGTGATCACAACATTCCACGTCCATTTAGAGCCTAGGCGCCAAGGGCGTTTGGCTTATCATTAGCCTCTTTAACTTATTCCAGGTGAACAAAGCTATGTCAGTGCCACCATCATCAATTGCATAGGTGAGAATGAATGATGGAAAGCACTAATAACAATTGATAAGGATCTTGTGAGAACCACGTAGCAAAAGCAAGCTATTGTAGTGGGAGAGTCCAAGTTCTTATAAACTCTACATTAGAAATTTAGAATTCATTACTTTTAACGTGGAACTCCAACTAAAATTCATTACTTTCTCTTACAATTATAATCCTAACATATTTTCAGCTCCATTCTCTCAAAAGGTGCTGTTAACATTGGTGGAGAAGAAAATCACATACAAACCCCACCTCATCAATGTCAAATAGATTGATTTGGAAGAGAGGCAATTCCGATAGTCGCAACAAACCCCAACAGTAACTTTCAGATGTGTTTTTCTTCTAATTCTTTTTTTCCCCTTGGTATCATAACAAGTTTGCAATATTTAATTTATCTCTTGTTAGGTTTAAAGAATTGAACATGCCAGTGCATAAGGTTGAATGCAAATGAGTGTAGAAAGAAATGTACACTGCTTTGCCAAGAGGCTCACATTTTGTTTTTATAATTATTATTATTATTATTATTATTTTTCAAAATACGAATAGGCTAGGGTTAGCATATTGGGCTAAAAATATTGGTATTTTAGAGAGTTTACCTTATTGAGTATAATATGTCATATTGGTTCTTGACTATGTGGACACTGATCAATTTAGTCCTTGAGATTTTTGAAATTTCAAATTGGACCCTAAGATAGAAAAATGTGAGTCACATTAGACCTAATGTTAATGGTTGTCGGTGGTCTTTAACGTTAACTAACGGAATGGCCAAAATGATGTTGTTTTGGCTTTAAAATAAAAACAAAAATCGTTGATTATCAGTCACATTAGTCCTTAGAAATTGTTAGCATCGATCAAATTAGTCCATGATTTTATGGATCACTAACAACATGGACTAAAGTGACTCACATTTTGTTATCTCAATAACTAAAATTGCATGCTCATAAAATTCCAACATTTTGTACTATATAATGAAAGAGTTTTAGAATTTAACTCCCACAAATTATCCCTAAATCTCTTTTTTTTTAATTTTATTTTAAAATTATATCTCTTCATTTTCTTTCTCTGATCCTAAACCTCATAGCTACGGACACTTCCAATCTCCGAGCCCCATAGCAACCACCTCGAAACCCCACCATCAACATAAAAACTCAACATCTTTTCCTTTTCATTTCTTCTCTCATATATTTTTATTGTTCTTGTTCTTTCACTTTTCGTTTTTTATTTGTTTTTCTTTTTATTTTTATTTTCCTTGTCATTCGTCTTCCATAGGAATATGGAAGACAAAAATTCTTAATTTTCCTCGACTATTCACATTCACAACTTTGTATGGTTTTGTATTCTATCCTTTTTTGTTCTATTTTTCGTTGCCGTTTCTGTTTCAGTTTTAAGAGGAGGAGTGCAACTCCTAACTCCTTGGTTGTAGTTGGGCTTGTGAATCAACTTGCTTTTGATCTCTCCATCCCCAAAAACCTCTACCCTTGTTGTGAATCCAACAACCTCTTTCTCCAGCAGCTTTACTTTCGCCTCTAATCGTTGGATCTCCTTCTCGATCTGCTCCCTTAGGTGGTAGTGGTGGTGGGGTTTGGAGGTGGCGGTGGCCATTGGGTGTTGGTAACAATGGGGTAATTTTGAAAACAAAAAAACTAAAAACTAAAAAATGGGATTTAGAGATAATTTGTGGGTTTTAAATTCCAAAACTCATAACGAAATGGACGAACATGTTATGTTGATATCACAAATTCACAACCATTCACATAAATATCCTTAATATGCATATACTCATCTATGTGAAAGTGAACCAACATCATATATACGATTTTTCAAGTTTTGCAAACACATAGCCTCTTGAATAGGTTTATTCCAAAAGCAAAAGAAGCAAAGCACTGAATTAATTACGTGAATAGAACATACAAGGCTGCAACAAATGAGGTACGAAAATCACACAACATTCAGGTATGGTTACTTTAGCACCAGGAACTAGGAAGGTATTACCTAGCCAAGGGAAAGAAGTCTGAACTCAAATTTACAACAAGCATATCGAGTCTAGCTTCATTTTCGGTGACACGGCCAATGTTTTTTCGAGCTAATTCTGCAGCCAAACATTCCTTTAGCTCGACCACTACATCACTCATGTTTGGCCTTTTGGCAGAGTTAATGGACACACAAGCCATTGCTATTTCAACAGCTTTCCAGACAGAGCTAGTGTCAAATTGCCCTTGTAATTTTGAGTCAACAATGTTTTTGACATCTCCGTTTGAAACCATGAGGCTAACCCACCGACTTATGTGAATCTTATCTCGTGTTTGTGTCATTGTTGGTTGACTTGTAATTATCTTCAAAAGAACTACTCCAAAGCTATAAACATCACTTTTCTCTGTCAACCTGTTTGATTCGCTGTACCTAAAAGGGCAAATCATATAGTTTAAATCATTTAGCATGTTGTCCTAACGAAAGTGATATGAAATTATGCAGTTGAAATACTTACTCAGGATCCAGGTAACCAGGAGTTCCAGCAACAATGGTGGATACGTGCGTATCCCCATCAGTAGGAAAGCTTCTGGATAGGCCAAAATCAGCCAATTTTGATTGCAAGTTTTCATTTAACAAAATATTTGTACATTTCACATCTCTATGGATTATAGGTGGCTTACAACCATTATGCAGATATTCCAGTCCTGTCATCAATTATTAAACAAAATTGATTAGAAGAGTCAAAATATTGAGGTGAAATTTGCATATCTAGTTTCCTTGCTAACCTTGTGCTGCATCCATTGCTATTCGGAGTCTATCTTCCCAAGTCAACAACTTAACCATTCTATTTGTTCCTGTACAACCAGAAGCTAGTAATTTTGGAAGCTCTTGGTCTTGGCATAAGTTGATTGAATCTCATTGAAAAAATTAAGGTTGATAACATACCTGAAAGATATTCATCAAGGTTTCCATTTTCCATGTACTCATAGATGAGTCCTATACTGTTCTCTTCATTGCAATATCCAATAAGAGAAGTCAGATTTCTGTGATGAACTCTCATAAGAAGTTTAACCTGCATTTCGAGGCCCTTTTTATGTTACGATAACAGTAACGGTTGAGCTCAGTTAACTGATGTACAAGTAATACAACCACTTGCCTCAGCTACAAATTGTTGATACCCTTGCACTGATGATGAGGAAAGAATTTTGACAGCTACTTGAATGTCATCAATAAAGCCATGGTAAACTGTTCCAAATCCACCTCTACCAATAACTCTATCAAAGTTGTTAGTGATCTTAACAAGATCATTGAATGAATACTGTCGTTGCTTGGATTCCAATTGTGTTCCATTTTGAGTATTGAACTCCACATTGATGTTCAAAGCTGCTATTTACATTGAAAAATATTTTAGTTCTTTGTAAAGAATGAAATCTGAATGTGTGTGATTAACCAAGATTGAAAAATGAAAAAAAAGCTGGTTTACCTCGAGGTTTTCTCTTTTTTAGGCCATAGATAATAGCTCCCATTCCCAATGCAATTACCAGGAGCACAGAAATCCCAGCAACTGATGCTACTATTGGAACAAATGTATTTTTCTTTTTTTTCTTGATCACTTGGTTGCATGATCCAGAAGCACATAGATTTGGATTTTGCTCCACGCTACCATCATTCATACGAGCATAAAGTCAAATAAAAAATAATCAGAGAAAAGTGAAAAAAAATATTAACACTATAATTAACTATCAAAATTGATAAAGTAGTGGTAGAATAATAAACTTATGGAGCATCAAACAATCGAATGAAGTAGCCTCAATGAAACAACTCTAGTCAGTGGAGAAAAGAGAGGGTGTTGCCTTTAGGTTAAGTGGGTTCTGGGGCAAGAGTTCTAATCTTATGAACATTCAAGGAGCAGCACATAACATTGAAGGGAAATAAAATAGCATCAAAAGGAAAATGCAACCATGAATCGATAGACTTAAATCGATATCCCTAAACATTCCTACACATACGGAACCATTATAGAGTGAATGGAATGAACCAGATATTAACATTCCTACATATTTACCACACCCGGAATGAAAGGAAAATCAAATATTCTGAAGAACAAAATGACCAGTAGAAGCGATGTCCAGCTACATAAGAGTGACATCAAATGGAGAATACAAAGCCGAAAAATTTACCAAACATAAGATGTATGTTTTGAGGTGGTTCCTCAATGGCCCCACTCTCCATCCCTACCACCAATTTAGCATCCATATGGCACGATGGTCGATCGGGCCATTAAGAGGACGATCGATCCTCCCACTCTCTTGATCTTCCACGTGGTAAATAAGGACGATCGGTTACGTATCCTTTATGCCGCTTGACATGGGAGCACGCACACCTTAGGCTTGACGTGACCACCGATAATGACCCAAGCCCAAATGCATCTCAAGTTCACCTATAAATACCCCCTCTATTCATATGAACAAAAAGCCAAAAATCCCTATTCATCTGCTTCACTTTCTCTCTACTCTCTTTACTCTCCTTCATTATCATTATTCAATATTATTGTATCATGCTTTGTCCCCAATCGTGATTTCTACACTCCACTGACTAGAATGTCAGATAACGCGCAGGGACCTCACTGGGGGCGAGTCAAGGTCAGTCCCAACCCGATAGTCTAGTCAGCATCCAAGACACTCCAAGTCAACAAGTCAACCTTTTTACCCATCCAAAATGATGGATGAACAATGTCATATGCTGATTTCTACAAACAGAGAAGTAAACCTATTACAAAATGGTGGGGAAAATGTAAATTAGTGCTTTGAGATTACCGGGACGTCTCCTAGATGGTGGCGACTTAAGTAATAAGTACTCCTTTCACTCTAAGTAGGGGTGGAAACAGGCCAGACCGGCCTACAGGGACCTATGCCAGGCCGAATGTCAGGCCAGACTCAGACCAGACTTTTTTTGCAAACAGGTCAGACCCAGGTTATTTAAAAAGCTTATATAACCTAAACAAGTCAGGCCTAGGCTTTTTTAAAAACCTATTTAGCTTAACAGACCGGCCTAGGCCTATATAATTTTATTATTATTATTATTATATTTAAAAATTATTATATTTATATTTATTTTAAAACCTAACCCAATATAAAAAAAATAAAAAAAAAACTAAAAACCTAATCCTAAGTCCTAACCATGAAAATCCCTCAGACCCATTCCCAACTTAAAAACTCTCACTCTCAGCCTCCCTCCCTCTCACTTCGTCACTCTCAGCCTCGCACTCTCAGCCTCTCACTCTCTCACCTCTCAGCCTCTCACTCTCTCGGCTCTCACTCCTCCCTCCCTCCCTCTCACTTCGTCACTCACCCACTCCCTCTCTCCCTCTCGCTCCGTCACTCTCGCTCCGTCACCGACTCGCCGACTCCGTCGCCGTCTCCTTCGTCGCCGACTCGTCGTCTTCCATCGCCGTCTCCTTCTTCGTCTTCGTCTCCGTCCAGGTAAGCATTTTTGGTTTGAGATCTTGTTAGTAGATCTTAGATCTTAGTAGCTTCTTATTAGTTGCAATGTTCACTGTTGGTTTAAGCATTTTTTTTTTGTTGAATGTTCACTGTTGGTTTGAGATCTTCTTTTTTAAAAGCCTATTTTGGTTTAAGCGTTTTTTTTTTTGTTGAATGTTCACTGTTGGTTTGAGATCTTCTTTTTTAAAAGCTTATTTTGGTTTAAGCATTTTTTTTTGTTGAATGTTCACTGTTGGTTTGACATCTTCTTTTTTAAAAGCTTATTTTGGTTTAAGCATTTTTTTTTTGTTGAATGTTCACTGTTGGTTTGACATCTTCTTTTTTAAAAGCTTATTTTGGTTTAAGCATTTTTTTTTTGTTGAATGTTCACTGTTGGTTTGACATCTTTTTTAAAAGCTTATTTTGGTTTAAGCATTTTTTTTGTTGAATGTTCACTGTTGGTTTGAGATCTTCTTTTTTAAAAGCCTATTTTGGTTTAAGCATTTTTTTTGTTGAATGTTCACTGTTGAGTAGCAACTCACATCTTCGCTAAAATATTTTGTTTTGTAAATACTTCATCCCATCTTTGGATTTAGTTGAATATAAAATATAGGATCGGAAATAGAACCTGAAAATAGATGTGATCTTTTGGAATATTAAAAGTATATTTATTTTTTAAGTTAGCTTTTTCAATGAAATTCTTTCAATTCTTTATGCTTATCACTAAGAAATTTTATAAAATATGAATTTCCTTCGTATGATTCTCTTATCTTTTCCGGCAACACTTTAGAGCAACCACCCCATGGATGAATCTTTAGTCTTTAATTATCTTAGACCACAGGTTCACAGTTGTTATTATATCTTAGTATTCTGAATTTGGTTAGTAGATCTTGTTAATTTGGTTAGTATTCCATTTTGTATTATGAATTTTCCATTTTGGTTAATTTGGGTATATACTGATATAGACTTTTCCTTTAATTTTTTTGGTTCAGGTCAACATAATGTCCACTCCTATTGCTCCTAATGATGTTAGTGAAATGAAAGTTGCAGCAGAAAATTCATCTCAACAACAAGGGAATGCAACAAATTCTACAACTGACTCAACTAATCAAGTGGATTGTCCCATTAAGAGTAGAAGGAAGAGACCTAAAACTTCCCCTTGTTGGGCTAACTTTGATGAAGTTGATTATGGCAACGGCATTAGGAAAACATGTTGTTTGTTGACTGTTGTAGACTTATTTTTATTGCTCCTGTTTAATTTTATTGCTCTAATTTGTTCGACAACATGTTGTTTATAATATTATTGTTAGATAGGCCAAAGTTTTAGAATTATGTAGGCTTTTAAGTAGACAGGCCAGCCTATTTAATACTAGGCCTTCTGGGCTATTTAAGAATTTCAGATTATGCAGGTCAGTTAACCAGGCTTATAGGCCAGGCCAGGCCTTGTAACAGGCCAGGCTTTGGCTCGAAAAAAATGATTTATATAGGCTAATAGGTCAGGCCAGGCTTGAATAATTTATATAGGCCGGGCCTGGTTAAGGCCAAAGCCTGGCCTGACCTGTTTCCACCCAACTCTAAGTTCTTCATATCTATTATGTTATTTTTGAGTTATGTTGCATTGATATGAGTTGGTATTGGTACCGTTACCGGATACGGGTACAGGTATGTGCTACGTAAATTTGGTATAATACAGTATTATAAACTCAAAATCAATAGACAAATATAAATAAAAAAATATACAAACAAATAATATTGACAATGATGTAGGATAAAGTATATTTGGATGAGAAGTTGATGCTCAAAATCTACCGAAATATAAGGATGAGATATTGATTGCGTAAGTTAAATTTAAAATCATGGATTGAATGTAGAAAATAAAAAAGATATAATACCGAAGTTCTCGAGCAAATATGACATAGTTTTGGAATGATTCTTATTCAAAGTGTAGTTAGATATACCTAATATGTGTACCCACTACGACGGTACGTGTACCCAATTTTAGGGGTGAGCATGAGACGGGTTCGACTTGTCCCTTACCTGTTCCTAAATGTTGATCGAGTCAATTTTTGAACCCGAACCCATCTTTAATCAGGTTGAATGAATCCAATTTGGGACAGGTCAAGATAAGGATGGATCGGGTTGACCCGAAACAAAAATATAAGTTTAAAATTTGTAAAATTTATGAATATATTCTTGAGATAAAAATGTTAAAATTTGTTATGATGCAATAAGTTTTTTATCACTCAATTTATTTTATTTGTTATTATGCTTACTCTACATGATTTAATTATTTTACACAACTTAAAAAGTGAAAATATCAAAAAAGTTTGCTATTCGGAGAGACAAAGATAAATGGTTCACTGTTAAATACCTACCACGTTTGATTTAACACATACGTAAATAGAATATAATTTTAACATATCAAAACATCTTAGACAAAAAATTCACAAGATATTAATAACTACATATAGTAAAAAAATATAGAGATATAGGGGTAACTTAAAATTAAAATAATAATAAATTTTATCTACCCAAAAATACCGTTTGTATACCAGTACACAATATATGTATTGGATATGGATAGGTGAGTATGTCACATATTTTGAAGTACACTGTACACGCTTCTAAGAGTGTGAGTAATGAATTTTTAACAATTTGATAAAAGAAAACTGATAGATTATAATCTTATCCTAAAGTTGTTTTTATTTAGCCTGAATTTATTTCCAGTTATGTTTCATCCTATCATATAGTGTCGTTATCGTATCTTTTAATGACCTGATATATTTAATTAAACTTTATGACCTGACTTGCAGCTGAGTTCTCTCAGCCTTCCATTCAAGATGTCTTCAAAAACAATATTTAATGGATTAATAGATAATTTAAGATAACAATCATCGTCAATATTAACTGCACTATTGTAGATTCATGTCTTTAAGCCGTAAGCATACCTCAATGATAGTGAACCATTGCTGGATCTATCAACTAGTCCACTGGGAACCAAACCTGCAAGGTTGTTACTCCCCAAGTTTCTGCCGAAACAGGAAAAAATATTACACCCTTTACCTCTTCTATAACCAATATATAAAAACATTGATGGATTGATGAGGGATCAACTTACAAGACTTTCAGTGACTGCAGTTCTGTCAGAAAATCAGGTACTGATCCGCTTAAGCTATTGTTTGATAAGTCCCTGAAAGGAGTGATCACATGCAGAATTTCAATTCTGAATCTCCAAGAAGAGAAAAATTACAAACTGATTTGATTTGGTTACCACTCACAAGTACTCTAACATAGTGAGCTTGGAGATGTAAGATGATATCTGCCCAATTAGTCCACTTGAAGACAAATTCCTGATAGCAATTCCAAATATATTATCAGTTTGAAGGTTGAGTTTATAAGTGGTTTAATTTTTTAAACTGTAAACTTACAAGGATGTGATTCTTGGGGGGTTATTGTCATCAGAACTACAATTTAGACCTTCCCACATGTATGCTCTAGGGGTGCATGGATCTCCTTGCCAATTTCTATCCACTCCATAAGCTTTCTTGATGTTTATGATAGCATCAACTAGTATTTGACATTCAAAAAACGTATACAAGGCATTCAAGCCAATTTATGCATAATTGAAAACACAAATGAAAAAAAAAAGTACATGTTACTTTGGAAATAAAGAGTGTACCATCATCTTGCTCAGTTTCTGAATGTGACAAATCGATTACCATATAAATCTCTACGCCATTGATGATGGGTGGAAGGGTTGAATTCTCTGTCTTTATTAGTGAAAATTGGAACCCCGTGCCACTGCCTCCAGTAAATGCTGAGGTACTATATATGGTAGTTGTCTTCTGGTACAAAGGTACCAAAGGTCCATACCAATGATCTCCATTGAGGGTGATATCGAAGGATCTTGTTTCATTTGGTGCCAGCTTTTGGACCTCAGTAAAGTGCATGCAGACATAGTATTGGGCATCTAATAAATTGTCGTCATCCCAGTGGAAATCAAAAGAAGCACTAGCATTTATTGGTGTAGCAGCAGTGCTCATGACAACGGCTGGTGGTTTGTAAGCAGTTTGAGACAAATTCTCATTGGTAAGTGAAGCGTTTAATTGCGTCCACCGTTTGTCAGGTGGATAAGGCAGCCATATGCGGTCGTAAACATCATCTTTGTACCTGGATTAAGGAATAAACAATTTTCTTTATCTGTCTCAGATATTTATAATAATGAAGTTGGCACGTAACGTAAATGAGCTAATCCGAATCAATACTATGGACTCACCTGTATCTTAACTCAGAATTACCCAAATCATATCGACTCAAGTGTGCCAGTGATCCTGATTTAGTGTCATAAGTATTATTGTTCAAAGTCCTCAGTTCCAGAATTGAGATAAATGGTGTCCCTTGTCTTGTGTTAACCAGACATATATGCATATAATCTAGTGATGGAGAGTAAATGATCTCATAGTATGATGAGAGTGTTTGATTATTGGAGAGTTTCACTGTTGCCCATCGATTAGCTCCAAGATGAAGATCAAATTGTGGTACCTCATTTAGACCATCATAGTTTGCATAAAAAAAAGTTGTTCTGATTAAATATTTAGCACCACTGGTCACATTTATTCTGTAACAGTTTCTAACTCCAGTGGGAAAACTCCTCACATACCATAGCTCTCGTCGAGCTGTACTCTTTATGTAAGGCGATAAACTCTTAACTTCACCAGTGTCAATGAATTTAGCATCTGAGATGTAGTTTATGCCTGTAGTCCGATCAGCATAGCTCGAACTTTCAGCTAGCCCACAATCTATGCTAATGAATCCTGAGAGAAATAAACAAGAAAACTCTTGAATAACATAATTATGTAATTTAAAGAAACTATATATTAAAAAAAAAAAAGGAAATTATATATTAAAATTTTATTAATAACCAAACCTGATTGATCCTGAGTTTGGACATGAGCCACATTAATAAGAACTACCCCAAGCAATACAAAAAGAAACTGCAGTAACATTATTCTTATCATTGCTTGCTGTATATGCTATTTTGCTTAGTGTCAAAGATGTCAGTGCACTATTATGATTTATGATTTATAGTGCTCAAGTCACATTCCGTGGAATTTACTTGATAACGTCAGTTTTTCTAAAATATGTTTAGTAAATTAGTGTAACCGTGGAAATAAATAATTAAATGTCATTGATAATAGGTATAAGACCTTATTGACAAAATAAAATTCTCTAAAAAATCTTATATATGTGAACAGACTGCAAATCAACTTCCTCTATAAAAAAGTAATATGCCAAATCTTGTTGAAGTGTGTATAATAAAGCTTTATTGGTAGATGCAATATTCATATCAATTATTTTTATGGTTGGGAAAGAATTTATCTTCAACGATGAAAAAATATCCTTCATGCATAAAAAAAAAAAAGTGATAAGCCTAACTAAAACTAAAAATCAAATAGATTAAAAATAATAATTGGTGATAAGTATTTCATGTGGTCCACTTCAATTGACATTCAAAATAATTTACACGGATTAAAGTGATAATTAAAAATACGGTTTTGATATACTCGGCTGAGTTTAAACCATTAATAAGATTCTTAAATCATTAAAAATTTCCTAATTAATCAACACTCATGAATTAATTTTAATAATACTGTAGTGGACCGGACCCATAAGCCGACCGCATGCCTTCAATGCCGACCAACGACTCAACGGATAAGTTTAAAACTCCCTAGTACATGATAAGGATGAAGGACTCACCCTTCTTATCCTCTAAGAGCCACGTCAGCCCTATTGGGCCCAACAGGCCCATAAGGTATCATAACACACCTAACAGGTAATCCCCTATAAGAACCACTATGCTATAGGGGCTAAGGTATGTCTCTCATCCCTACTCTCAAGAACTACGTGTGGCTTGATCCCCTTATCACTGGGGGTACGTAGGACCGGGGTCACCCTCGTCAGCTGCAACAACCCAAAACACACATCGTGGTGTCTCCCTAACAATGGAACACTACATTGGCGCCGTCTGTGGGGATCGTTAAACTCCGATTCCCATCCACATTCAAACACAAAAAAAAAAAATAGAGAGAAATTAGTTCTCATGGTCTTCATCGAGTTCTCATCATCTGGAGCTGGGCGAATCTTCAAAAAACCCCTGTCGCTACACATCAGTGAGGCAATAGATACTTCCGACCTGGAGCACGAAGGGAGAAGGCAAGCCACCTCCAACCGCAATCTACTTCCTTTTTCTGAATTTTTTGGAGCCTCTCCAACACCGTCACCGCCTCTCCGGTGCGAGTTCGTTGGAGTTTCTTCGAGACCTTCGTGGTTCCTCAGCCATCACCAGCACTGAAACCGTCGTGGCCGGAACCATGCAAGCATGAGGTTGAAAGGGCCACGTGACTCGAATCTGCGCCTACGGCTCACGGCGTTGCTCGAAGTCTTGTCGGCGAACGATTTGCTCCACTCCCATCGCAGTTCTCGCCGTCACCGGCGGTACCCTCATCACCATCCCTTTCATCGAGATGGTGGTTATTCTCGCCGCCACACACGAATCAGTGCCGCCACCGTTTCAGACATCATCGCCGATCCCGTTCCCACCGTTACTGGTTCCAGATCGTTGCAACAACGAAGGATCGAGGCGAGCCATCTCCAAGCCTAGTCACGAGTTCTGGAACCTCGCCGTTCTCGCCGTCCTCAGTGGCAATTCATCGCCATCACTTTCTTCCACCGCACCACCCAAGGTGTTCTTCGGTCCTTGCTACAGCCGCCACCGTCTCCGCCGTCCCCATCGCCCTCAACAAATCGGCACCATCATCTCTGCTGCGCCTTCGTGCGCTCCTCCGCACCGGCGCTAGCCCTCCCCGGTGCTCCGTTCGACGCCGCCGCCATGTTGGTAACAAGCAGCAGCTGCTGCTGCACGGTTCGATGAAAGGAACCCTAGGGTTCCCAAAAGCAAAAACGGGCCACCAGGCCCAAATAAAAAAAAAAAAAAAAGAAAAAGGGCCTAAAGCTGCACCAAAAAGAAAAAACGGGTCTCAACAACTCTATGGCCCAACAATTCAGCAACCTACCTTAAAATCAGGGAAGTTACTCTTTCTAATTTTTAATAATGCCACAAATATTTTATTGACTCACATGACTATTAGTTAGAGACAAAAATAATTTATATTTTTGCCGTTTACTTTGATTACATGTATTTTATTTAATAGTTATAAATTGTCAATCTTGAACGACAATAACTAATTAATTATTATTTTTGTGCGCATATGCGAGGTACACGTACGATGGCCCGAGCGACTGAATAACCCATTCCGAGATCCCCATTAATGGACAAATAATTTTTCGAGTATCACGAATACAATAATGTTACTTTACTTGGAATCTAGGGGTGAAAGCGAGGACCCCCACGCCGAGGTCCCCTCTTGAAGCTTGTGCTCCGAGCGAAGAGCGAGGACCCCCGCGCCAAGTTCCCCTCTTGAAGCTCGTGTTCCGAGCATAGAGAAAATCATATTTAAGGAAAACAGAGGTCGACCCTCAACGCTCAACAAAGCCCATTTTAAGAGGATTGACAAAAGACTTCAATCCAACAGTCTTCGATCCAACATTCCTCACCTTGGCGAATCAGGGAAGGAATTCTCGTTCCTATATTGCTTTCCTATTTACTTGGCATTTTACATGACTACTTTACACACATGCTTATATTAATTTACCCGATGCAATATTTTGGACATGTGCTTTAAATACTTAGTTCCTTATAATCCCTTTACAAGTCGCTTATTATTTGATATTCTCCATGCTGTTACGTAATATTTTGTTGAGCAAATCTTCGTGCTGCTGAATGCCTTTAAATCTTTGTCTCTCCTGTTGTGATAGGATAATAATTCTTTATATAGATATATCGCCTATTGAATGACGTACATTAGTTTCTGACAACCGCACATTGTCATTATTCCTAAATTAATGCTTTCATTTGGTTTGTTGTCATTAAATGCTCTGACATATTTATAAATGTCATTCATTACAATTATTGCGCATGATATACCTGAAATTATGCTTCTTTTCATGGGAAATCCTGTCTGGTTGCACGGTATTTAATTATTGTCATTATTATATTTGTTACGTGTGATCTTTTTAATCATGCTGCTTTTGTTCTGATACTTTATATTCACTCGCCAATAATTTTCATTGTTGCTATTCAATTATCCTATATTGTTAAATTAACAACGATCACTGATTATTGTCTTTAAACATGTAATGTAAGGTTCAAAAAAGGATGGTCGGACCTATCGAAAAGGAAGGCCAAGCAGCTAGGAATCTCTCTAGAGTTGACGAGGCCATCACGACCCCATGATAGAGAACAATCCAAAAGTCAGAACGGTTATTGTAAAAACATCTCGTGGCATGGATTACTATCGTCATCACTCCGAGATAATTACAAAGACTTTGTGGCCATCGCCCACGCAAACATGTGTTCCTGTAACAACCCGTCACGAGGCTAGCCTAGAACGGGCACTACACACCCACGATGGTCAAACTGTTACGAGTCATGTTGTCAAGGCCTCCGTCCACAATGAACTCTCGATCAACAAAACAACATGTGAAGCCACAAGTTACGGTCAATTAAGGGCATTACCACGACCAATCCAGGGAAGTTAATTTCTTTTACTTAAGTCATTTCAATGGTATTAATTATGTACACCATCGCATGCCAATGATACAGTTAATTACTATACTTATTAACATTATTTGGTTTAATACCACTAATTGCTCCGACACATTTTTGATACACGTATCGTTTATTATTATTATTACGTGTGATCTTTTTAGAATCATACTATTTACATACTAATATTTTATTCCGTAAACTTGCCAATAATTTTCATTTTTGCAATTTAATTATTATACATTGTCAGTTCAAATGACGGTTACTGATTATTAATTTTGTATACATATACGAGGTACAAATATGGGTAAACAGTCCATCCCACCGGTTTCCTACCAGATCCCTACACCCGCAGTAGGATATCAGGCTATGATATCAACCGACCAATGACATCCTCGAATTGATCGGTCCCTTCTACCACGACACCCTTGCCTCTCATGGTCACTAAAAGCCCAAAGACGATCCCCGTCAACATCTCTTCTCGAGATCCCAGCATTGCTCACAAGGGCGCTATACAATAGTTCGCCCATAACGGCATACAGGGTGTTTGGGAGGAAGAAGATGAAGAGTACCGAGCAAGCACACGATCTAGCAGTAGAAGAAAAAATGTCTCTATGCCAAATTGATGCTGAGCATATCAACGTTCATGCCAAAAAGGATGTCGAACGCATCAAAATTCAAAAATAGTCTAACTATAAAGACAAACAGGGAAGGATCTTTCTCATTATCTCATTTATGTGATGTACATTGCATGGTTTAAACCTCACATTCATCATTATTGAATCACTTGTTGCACAACATTATATTATCTTAGATAATACTCATAATTAACAGTGAAACAGCTCATACTTCGCTATTAATGTCATTACATATCATTTACTACTTGATATTCTAATAGTTGTTTTCATACATCATGCAAAGGTACAAATTTGATGGTCGGAACTACCGGACGTGATAGCCCGAGCACGATGGCCAAAGAATGATGCGAGTGTTTCGCGCATAACCCAAGTCAGGATTCCTATCATCCGAAAGCATGCACAAGCAGACCACAGATCTCGTGCCTCTCAGACGCCTTCTCTAACCCCGCCCTCACAACTTGCAAACATTCAACCCCGTCACAATGCACTCCTTCACAGGTCTAAATCCTCAAGCCTCTCACACAGGTTTGGATGAATCTGATCTAATTGGCAAAGCATTCTCGGAGGGGGAATCCGATTTAGTTGGGGAAGTACACTCGGATTAGGCGATTCTGCTGCACATTCATTCTCTCAATCACCAATCCTTCTGATGTCTCCTCGGATAATACTCCTGTTATCGGGTTAAAGGTTTTGAAAAGAAAAAGACGAAGGCATGTCCGACAACTCAGAAAACAGCCGATCCAAATTAAAGGATATAACATTCCTCTCGCTTGATCAGGGAATTAATCTTTCCTTATCCTAAATTTAATTCATTACTCTTTATTACATTTATGTTTTATATCTTAATTACACATATTGGCTTCCTTGAGATGATTGTAATTGTTGGCCATGAGTGGTACACATGGTCGCTTTATTTATGCTACGAGTATCATACTACCTACATAGTCTCTGAATATGACTCATTGTTTATAAAGTGAATGCATCACTATTGTCTCATTTCTAATTTAATATTCTAATTCATATATCTGTATTTGTGATGAAAGGTACAACTGGGGAGGTACAAGCAACTCAGGATCTCTAAAAGAGTCTCACATCATTCGTCCACCCTCATGATCCGACAATTGCAAAGATCGTGTTTTATTCAACATTCATGCATCTACCGAACGCAACAGGGCCTTATCAGACATCCTTTGATATTATGCAAGCAAGCTCCGTTTCGGCTTTGTTGTTCCGAGCTTCCCTTCGACGACCTTCTAATAAGGATCCGACAGACTATTCCGTTTTCCGAGGGGTTCAGCAGTTATAATTGATTAACATCATTGACGAAAGAATCAGTGCTACATCCTGTCCTATCCACAAGGAATTTTCTCAGATTGTTTTGTTGAATATGATCTCACTTTTCGCCCTCTCGGCTTAATTTCTCGGCTTCAACTTCGGCTTATTTCTCTAGCTCGACAACATTGTTCTCCGACATTGAGCGCATCTCAGCCAGCTGGGGTCTGAGGACTCCCTCTCAAGTAGCCATACTCTGCCACATCGTCCACCGCTCGGGAGTAGCAACATACTCTAAGTCCCCATGCTCGCCATACGCCAAGTATCATTGTCACCGATCACTATCTCTGAAAACCTCCCGCCGAGCATCTCAATTCTTATGAATTCGGCACAAGCCCTTTCAAGCTTTACCGCTTTTCTCACTCTTTGTCTTCTCGGCATCCCCGGTATGCTCCTTCTGCTCGTCAAGAATCCGATCATGTTCTCCTATGTGTCAGCATATTTCCGCCAGCTGGGGAGTGAGCACTTCCTCCCGAGCGGCCATATTCCATCTCATTGCCCGCTGCTCGGGATCAGCAACTTACTCTAAGGCCTTGGAGTCATTTGGGAAGAACTTTAACAAGGAAGTTTCTATGCTCGCCACGCGTTGACGATCAGTTTTGTCAACCAGTACCTTTGGAGATCTCCCATTGAGTTTTTGGGTTTATACTGAGTTTGAGGGTGCCTCGGACATCAGCATCAAGCATCTCAATTCTTATGAACTGAACACAAGCCTCTTCAAGATTTATGGAGTGGGGGGCTTACGTTGTAATAGAATAGGTACATAGCCGACATAGGCCGACCTAGACACTGGTAACATATGATCATCTCCCTGTAAAGGATGTTGCAACATTTCCGCCTATCGCCATCAGATTTGGTATCCACCACTCTCATCGAGGGCTTACTTTAATTCAATCACTCACTTTGGATCACGTTCCTACACACTTGCATGCCCACGATCTCGGTTAGCCGACCAGGTCGGCATTGCTACAAGTGGAAAGGAGGACTGCGACCCGATACTTGACCACAGGTCGAATACATCGCGGGCAGAGGAATACGCCTCGGCTAAGGTGCTCATTCCGACAGCATGAACCCGTAAAGCTTACGATCCAATTGGTGATGAGACTCTTGACACACCTCAATACAACGGGGTGTAAGAGTCTCCTTTAGGTTTATTCTTTCAGTGTCATTATTTGAGTATAAAGAATGCTATCAACCATTTGCGATACTCTTCCAGGAAAAGGGTCTTGGCTTTAAACAGTCTTCTATGTCACCTCCAACCTCGGAAATCGGACGTCTGATCTGCCCAGCACAGAAAGGATCTAAACTCGGCTCAGAGTCTATATGACACTTCCCGAGCTGGGGGGCTTATGTAGTGGACCGGACCCATAAGCCGACCGCATGCCTTCAATGCCGACCAACGACTCAACGGATAAGTTTAAAACTCCCTAGTACATGATAAGGATGAAGGACTCACCCTTCTTATCCTCTAAGAGCCACGTCAGCCCTATTGGGCCCAACAGGCCCATAAGGTATCATAACACACCTAACAGGTAATCCCCTATAAGAACCACTATGCTATAGGGGCTAAGGTATGTCTCTCATCCCTACTCTCAAGAACTACGTGTGGCTTGATCCCCTTATCACTGGGGGTACGTAGGACCGGGGTCACCCTCGTCAGCTGCAACAACCCAAAACACACATCGTGGTGTCTCCCTAACAATGGAACACTACAAATAAAATATCTTTTTTTTTATTCTCTTATTAATTCTTACCAAACCTACTTTTTAGAATTCTTATAAGGAGATTTCTAATATGCAATCTAAAATTGGAGTGTTGTCATGCAACCTTCTCTTAAACCAATAGAAAGTTGTCATTTAATTTACCTGTACCATGTCATCATTTGAAGTAGTCAAATTTAATTTTTTTGCAATTTGGTCCAACTTAAATAGTAAATTAAAATTTTAGTCCTTTGTACCTATAGATAAATTATAAGTTTTAATTTTAAAAAACATTATTAAAAAAAAATCAAAGTATGCTGCTGGTGGTTCTAGTGATGAGCACAACTTAATTTAATTTTTATGTTGGACTAAATTGCAAAACTTAATTTTGACTAATTTAAGTAATGACATTCATGTCTTAGGTGGCAAGGTTTTATTGGTTTAACAATGGATTGCATAGCAACATTCAATTTTTGATTGCATGGTATAGTAGTAACACCTTTTTTATATTATCCCTATGTACTTTTTTATCACACCTTCTCAATTCAGAGCACCACCCATCACCTCTGTTTAACGGCACCCGCTCCAACCCATTAGCAAATAAATAGAAATATTAACTCCAATGCATGAAGTCTCTCAATTCATGCAGCAAAAAACTAAATGGACTAATGGAGCATATATTGAGAGTTATTCACCTTCTCTTCTCTCATTTTTTTTTTTATAAATTACCAAATTTTAGTTCCTTCGTTCTTCCAAATCTTTTTTTTTGTGAATTTCATTTTTTTTAAGTGAAATGATTTGAAAGAATAAAAGAAATGAAATTTGGGATTATATAAAAAAAATTGAGAGGAAAAATAATTAATTGACAGAAGAAAAAAAATTGAGAGAAGAGACATCAAAAAACTGGGTGCCGTGAGAATAGAGAAGAACAAAGGTGATGAGTAGTGCCATGAATTGAGAAGGTGTGATAAGAAATTACACATGAGTAATATGAGAATTCTAAAAAGTGGGCTTGGTAGGAGTTAATAATAAGAGAATAAAAAGAAGATATTGTATTATTAAAATCAATTAATTAGTATTGATTAATTAGGAAATTTTTAATGATTTAAGAATCTTATTAATGGTTTAAACTCAACCCTAATAATTGAGTATATCAAAACCGTTAAAAATATCAACTTAAAAACACAAGGTGATATATTTTAATTAAAGTACTCCTGAGAACACGTAGTCACCGTCAACTAGTTAATGTATGGTCATAAGATAGATAATAAGGCTGAATAGTTTTTTTTTTTTTTTTTTTTTAAGTTATTTTGTTCATCAAAAATAATTGTTTTTTAAAAATGGTGAGTGAAAGAACAATTACTAAGATTTGTATTCAGATACTCATGCTTAATAATATCTGTAGCTTTACCAGCTTTTTATAGGAACATAGAAGCAAACATAGTTTTTTTTGGTTTGCACCCTGGTATCCGGTCCACTGGGCCGACTAATCCAGTTCGAGGGTGTAACATCCCGAATTTTAATTCTAACAATAATTAGAATTATAGTAAGATTTGGAAGAAAGGATTTTCATAGAAGGGATTTAAAATGATGGATTAGGAGTGCTTTGAGTGCCATATAGGAGTCAAGGAGCATTGGCATCGAAAAGCAAATTTAAAGAAGACCAAACGAGTGTTAAAAATCGAGTTTTCGGTGTTATAAATACCCGACATTAGGAAATTCAAAATAAAAGATTTAAGACTCAAAACACAATTCCCACCGTTGGATATGAAGGTATGATTTTTAGGAAGTCACTCGTCAAATTTGAGCAAGATCCGACGGTGAACGAAGAGGTTATCTCGAATTGAAGCAGGAAGAAAATATGAGGAAAATAGGAAAATGAATAAATGGGGTACTAGGCAAAACACTCGAGTCTTTTGGAAAAGACTCGAGTGTTCTGGTCAGTTGGAAAATGGGGATCTCAGGCACTACTCGAGTCTTTTGGAAAAGACTCGAGTGTTTTGGAAAAGACTGGAGTCTTTTGAAAAAGAATGGAGTGACTCGAGTGTTTTGGAAAAGATTGGAGTCTTTTGAAAAAGACTGGAGTGTTTTTAAAGAAAACACTCGAGTGTTTTTAAAGAAAACACTCGAGTGTTTTTAAAGAAAACACTCGAGTGTTTTGTGCAGACAGCCTTAAAAACGTGTTTCAGCCAACAATCACCCATCATCAACATCCCTCATCTCATTCCCTTCTCTCTCTAAACCCTAGGCTTCAATCTCATCACCCACTCCATAAATACTTGATTTTAAGTTAAACCAAGCCATAATCATCATTCTCCATCAACACCCCATCAAGAAAATGTGTTGAGAGTCACTCTCCTCCACTCTCCCTCTCTCACACGAATTTCCCTCTCTCTCTCCTCTTGATCTTCAAGTTTCTCAACCATGGAGGAACCACCAAGACCATACTACTAGCATAACCTCATCTACTTCCTTCTCACTCCAAGTAAGTGCCAAGCCCTTGATTTCAACTCTCTCTCTCTCTAGAGCTCATACGAATTTCTCTCTCCTCCCTTCCATGGTTATACGAATTTTGTGTCATGAGTTTGACAAATTTATGACTCATTTGCGCTCTATTGTTTCATGGAGGTCAAGAACTCTCTCTTTCCACTCAATCCTTGGAGCTCTTGATTAAGGAACTTAGGAGCTAGGGCTTGGAAGATTTTTCTCCATTTCTATTGGTTTAAGGTAAGGGAGTGGATATAGTGAGCTTTGCCTTGTTCTAGGGAGTAGGCTCTAGTTAGTATATAATGCTTGTTAGGGTTATGTGTTAGGGGAGAAAATTAGATTATAAAACCCTATGTGATTGAATATGAAATTCTAAATAATTAAATATGCATGATGAAATGGATGTTAAGACTAGGAAAAGGAAACCCAATAATATAGGAATGAATTAATGAATAAATGAAATTTGGTTAATGATTATATTGAGGTACATGAGGAATTGGGTAATGTGATAACGAAGTGGACATAAATGATTTCTATGACTAATGTCTTTATTTGTAAAGTTGTGAATTAAATGATAATTGATTGATGTTGCCAATATATGTAGGTATTATGGAATAAATTGATATAGGAAGAAAGGGAATGGAAATGATTAGAGGTGATGAATGTGCATATTAGTATCAAATTGTTAAATAAGTAAAAATGTTAAGTATTATCAATTGTGAACAAAGGTTATGGATTATGAATTGGACTTGTGAATATGGGAAACGGAAGTAAAACGGTTATGAGTAATTAAAAAGTAAAAGGTGATATATGTAAATTAGAATGAAGGGCAATCAAAATGTTGGGCTATAAAGGAGAACACTATTTGGCATAATTGTGATAACTGAGAAAGGAAGTGAATGAGGAATTTGCATGAATGATTAGTTGTTGAATGTGTGTTGTTGTGTTTAAATGTGATATAATTGTTGATGTGAGAATATGAAAGTATGTTTTGGTCTCTGATGTGAGGTAATGAATATGGAAATGTGATTAAATGCGTTGGCCTCTGATTTGAGGTGACGAGTAATGGAAAGTGATGAATATGCTGACCTCTGATATGAGGGGAACAATATGAATGGTAAAATGTGTTGACCTCTGACCTGAGGGACACGATATGAATTGGAATGAATGGGTGTTGACCTATGACCTGAGGGACACCGGATTAAATAATGGGTTGGGTGTTGACCTCTGACCTGAGGGACACCGGATTAAATAATGGGTTGGGTGTTGACCTCTGACCTGAGGGACACCGAATAAAATATGTATTGGAGTGTTGACCTCTGACCTGAGGGACACAAAATTGATTATAATGAATGGGTGTTGACCTCTGACCTAAGGGACACATAATTTAAAAAGGGAATAAAATTGGATAAGGTAAAGGTAATGGAAATGCGATGTATGTAGGCCTTCGATTTGGTGGAGACATACATCGTGGTTGGTGTATGTAGGCCTTCGATTTGGTGGAGACATACATACACCGTAAATAAAAGGAAATGAATAAAGGAAACAGGGAATAAAATTGGATAAGGTAAAGGTAATGGAAACGCGATGTATGTAGGCCTTCGATTTGGTGGAGACATACATCGTGGTTGGTGTATGTATGTAGGCATCGATTTGGTGGAGACATACATACACCGTAAATAAAAGGAAATGAATAAAGGAAACAGGGAATAAAATTGGATAAGGTAAAGGTAATGGAAACGCGATGTATGTAGGCCTTCGATTTGGTGGAGACATACATCGTGGTTGGTGTATGTATGTAGGCCTTCGATTTGGTGGAGACATACATACACCGTAAATAAAAGGAAATGAATAAAGGAAACAGGGAATAAAATTGGACAAGGTATGGTAATGGGAACGCGATGTATGTAGGCCTTCGATTTGGTGGAGACATACATCGTGATTGGTGTATGTATGTAGGCCTTCGATTTGGTGGAGACATACATACACCGTAAAAATAAGGGAAAGGTAAGGGTTTAAAAAGGGAATTATTTGGAAACGGGGAAAATAAATACAGGGGAACAGATGGTGAAATGAATAATGAGAATGTAAATGTGGAATAAATATTGTAATGAGTATGGTGTGCAATATACGAATATATGCTTAATTTCTAAATGTGTTTGACCTAGTGAGTTGTTATGTCTAGTTAGAAACTGCTTTCTATTTCTTGTGCAATGCTCACTCCCTTACAGTTTCAGGTTCGGAGATTGAGCTGGCGCAGCCCCCAGCCGAGCAGGAGTACTTTCCCTTACAGGGAGAGTAGGGTGTTAGGGGTTTAGTGTATAGTATGGACCTAAGCCTCTGATATTATTTTGATGTAAATTTTATATGCATAATTCGAATGAGGCTTAGGATGTTTTGTTTTGCTAAAGCTATAACTTTTGGTTTTAATGCTTAAAATTTGTATTTCCGCTAATACTCTGATTTATTTTTGCATACTGATATCATTGGAGCCCGTGGGGCCTTGATTTGATTTAGAAATATAATCTGAAGCCCTGCTGGCTATCAGTTGTTTATTTGAAATTGTTTACCACAGGTCAAATTTTGGATTAGTCCGAAAAACAAACAAAACTCCGTCCGTTTGACGGTTGATTTTAATATAATTAAAAAGAAATATTTAAGTCCGTATTTTATTAAAGGGGAATTAAGGGTAAAAATCCTAGGGTGTTACATTTATGGTATCAGAGCAGTTTTTCCTCGGCCCATTGGAGTAACTTACTACTCCTGTAGTTACTCATCAAGCGAGTAACTGGTAGTCTGATATCAAACTGCTTTGTGATTTAGTTAGGTATTATCGTTAGTATGATAATAGGCATAGTTGCTGAGTCTAGGATAGCGAATAGCTTAAATTCTTTTAAGTTTGTTAAGTATATTGAGAAACGCGATTAGTATCTGATGATTCTTTCGAGAAGCATGGTAAGCATTGGAAAATTTTTCTAAGTCCACTCATTATGTTTAGTTTACCATGCTAAACTTGAAATCTTGTGGAAAGCGATGAATCATATTTAGAAGTGGGTAAATGACGAAGCTAAGGAAAACGATACCCCAACGGGCTAGGGCACTAAGTTGCTACCCCACCGGGAGGCAGTGATCTTTAGTTTCGCGCTAAGTAAACCAAATCTAAATGTGATAAACCAAACAAGATTTCAACATTTTGAAACTAATAGGTTGATAAATTCAAGCTTAAGTAAGACAAAAATGGTCTTATCACTGATATGATGTATGATTGAGCCTGATCACCTCAAGTGTACATCTATTGGGGGATATCATCATCATGTCCTTAAGTTTCGGCGAGTACTTTGGGAATTTAGTGAGATCCCAAATTTATTAGGATTAGAGGTTCTTGTCATAGGTTTCCGTATGCGTAAGCATTTTAGAATCAGAGTTGCGCAACGGAAGTGTAGGAAGTATTGCCTTGTCTTAAGATAAGAGGAGTAGCTAGTTAGGAATCCTAGTTAGCTATGATAGATTGCTAGTATTTATACATATAGACTTGAATATAAGAAACCCCAAGATAGTACATAGTAAAAGTCCTAAGATTAGACATTAGGTACTTAAAATCCCAAGTGATTGAATAGAGCTAGGTTATGCGTTTAGAAATGAATGAATGCGATGCTATGTATTGTCTTGTGTTTTCCTACATGATGAATTGTGCATTTTAATGATAATTGTTATTGTCTGAAACATGTGCATGATGAAAATGATTTGGAGCATAAAACCTTTCGCAAAACATCCTCATGGAATGGTATTGCTATCAACAAGTCGCTTGGTTCTCAAGCGTAATCATTTCAAAAATCAGGAACCATTCGAATTATTTTTCAAGCGTGATAGTGACCCCAATGAATTTTTATGTTTTGGAATTGAATTCAAAAATGAATTTTTATGTTCTAATGGAACCATAAATTCTTCCGAATTGAGTACTAAGTTGTGTAGAGAAATTTTGAAAAGCTAGTGAGTCAACCAAGGATTCCTAAGTAATCAAGCGGTGGACTAATTTATTCTTTTAATCGATCCCCATGCTGATTAAATAGGAACCCTTCTAGGTGACTTTACTCGATTCGGAATGGAGCTTAATCTTCAAACTCAAAGTCAAAGGGAATGTGACTATTTGGATTGTTGAGAATCATCGAAATAAATTTTCTAGTAAACCACATACTCCCATTCTCATTGAGTTTGCTAATTTTGAGGAAGGTCATAATCCTTCACCTAAATCTCCCGAAATTAGATGGAGAAAATCCTTTACAAAGAGATATGCTTTGCTTTATAAAACTAGTTTTTGGAACTTCACCCAAGTTAATCTGGCATGAACATATCAAAGTTTTAGAGTGTGAAATAAATTTTTCCTGATTTAATCTTTTCCTAAGGATTTTACGTAAAACAAATCAAAATGGTTGTCCATCAAGAAAGGAACTTGATTTTTCAAGAATAATGAACCTATCGACACACCACCACATCAATATTTGTTGATGTGCTATTTTGTTGACTTATGCATATGTAAGTGCCTTTCTTGTAAGATAAGCAAAATTTCTAAACATAGATGAACGCATGCATGCTTTCGGCATGTCCCTGTAATTTTATAAATGCATAAATGCACAAACGAATTTCCAAACACTATTCTGATGTTCATAAAAGCGCACATACTTTGAATTTATGAGGTTTTAATCATTAAACTTTGAAACCATGCAAGTGGGTGATTTTATCAAAGTTTTATCTTGGCATGCATAACTTGAATGTGTAAAACAAATCATGGGAAACCATGAAAAGTTTCAAACTCTTCTTGGATTGCATTTGAAATGTGTGCAGCTTATCTAAGATGTGTGCATGGATTTAGACCTGAGTTCTAGGGCTGATTCAGGTAGATCGGAATTAGATTAGAATCAAGTAGAGGTTGCTAGGTTAGTGCTTGCACTTATGCGCTGATATGAAATGTTGGTGCGTATATTTGAATTTTGATTGCCAGACAATTGCTAACTGTTTACTTGTCAATGAGTGTGGTTGCTTAGGACTTAAGAATAATGCCTAAGTGTAGATCACCAGGTAGATTCTGATTAGAACTCTTGCAATGTTTGACCGATATCGGACTAAACCTCAAAAACCTTAGAGAATTTTTCTTCTAGTTTAACCAAACTAAACCACGAGTTGTATTCTTCATTGGACACATGAGTCTGGTGGCGTACTTAAGCAAGGTAGTATGCCGATTCAAAGTGGGGGAGTAGGACCTAGTGCAGTGTGCATCGTAGTTTAGAAAACCCATGTTGGGATGGTTCTCCATTTGAAGGAATTGAACGGAATTTCGGGGACGAAATTCTAATAAGTGGGGGAGAAATGTAACATCCCGAATTTTAATTCTAACAATAATTAGAATTATAGTAAGATTTGGAAGAAAGGATTTTCATAGAAGGGATTTAAAATGATGGATTAGGAGTGCTTTGAGTGCCATATAGGAGTCAAGGAGCATTGGCATCGAAAAGCAAATTTAAAGAAGACCAAACGAGTGTTAAAAATCGAGTTTTCGGTGTTATAAATACCCGACATTAGGAAATTCAAAATAAAAGATTTAAGACTCAAAACACAATTCCCACCGTTGGATATGAAGGTATGATTTTTAGGAAGTCACTCGTCAAATTTGAGCAAGATCCGACGGTGAACGAAGAAGTTATCTCGAATTGAAGCAGGAAGAAAATAGGAGGAAAATAGGAAAATGAATAAATGGGGTACTGGGCAAAACACTCGAGTCTTTTGGAAAAGACTCGAGTGTTCTGGTCAGTTGGAAAATGGGGATCTCAGGCACTACTCGAGTCTTTTGGAAAAGACTCGAGTGTTTTGGAAAAGACTGGAGTCTTTTGAAAAAGACTGGAGTGTTTTTAAAGAAAACACTCGAGTGTTTTGGAAAACACTCGAGTGTTTTGTGCAGACAGCCTTAAAAACGTGTTTCAGCCAACAATCACCCATCATCAACATCCCTCATCTCTTTCCCTTCTCTCTCTAAACCCTAGGCTTCAATCTCATCACCCACTCCATAAACACTTGATTTTAAGTTAAACCAAGCCATAATCATCATTCTCCATCAAAACCCCATCAAGAAAATGTGTTGAGAGTCACTCTCCTCCACTCTCCCTCTCTCACACGAATTTCCCTCTCTCTCTCCTCTTGATCTTCAAGTTTCTCAACCATGGAGGAACCACCAAGACCATACTACTAGCATAACCTCATCTACTTCCTTCTCACTCCAAGTAAGTGCCAAGCCCTTGATTTCAACTCTCTCTCTCTCTAGAGCTCATACGAATTTCTCTCTCCTCCCTTCCATGGTTATACGAATTTTGTGTCATGAGTTTGACAAATTTATGACTCATTTGCGCTCTATTGTTTCATGGAGGTCAAGAACTCTCTCTTTCCACTCAATCCTTGGAGTTCTTGATTAAGGAACTTAGGAGCTAGGGCTTGGAAGATTTTTCTCCATTTCTATTGGTTTAAGGTAAGGGAGTGGATATAGTGAGCTTTGCCTTGTTCTAGGGAGTAGGCTCTAGTTAGTATATAATGCTTGTTAGGGTTATGTGTTAGGGGAGAAAATTAGATTATAAAACCCTATGTGATTGAATATGAAATTCTAAATAATTAAATATGCATGATGAAATGGATGTTAAGACTAGGAAAAGGAAACCCAATAATATAGGAATGAATTAATGAATAAATGAAATTTGGTTAATGATTATATTGAAGTACATGAGGAATTGGGTAATGTGATAACGAAGTGGACATAAATGATTTCTATGACTAATGTCTTTATTTGTAAAGTTGTGAATTAAATGATAATTGATTGATGTTGCCAATATATGTAGGTATTATGGAATAAATTGATATAGGAAGAAAGGGAATGGAAATGATTAGAGGTGATGAATGTGCATATTAGTATCAAATTGTTAAATAAGTAAAAATGTTAAGTATTATCAATTGTGAACAAAGGTTATGGATTATGAATTGGACTTGTGAATATGGGAAACGGAAGTAAAACGGTTATGAGTAATTAAAAAGTAAAAGGTGATATATGTAAATTAGAATGAAGGGCAATCAAAATGTTGGGCTATAAAGGAGAACACTATTTGGCATAATTGTGATAACTGAGAAAGGAAGTGAATGAGGAATTTGCATGAATGATTAGTTGTTGAATGTGTGTTGTTGTGTTTAAATGTGATATAATTGTTGATGTGAGAATATGAAAGTATGTTTTGGCCTCTGATGTGAGGTAATGAATATGGAAATGTGATTAAATGCGTTGGCCTCTGATTTGAGGTGACGAGTAATGGAAAGTGATGAATATGATGACCTCTGATATGAGGGGCACAATATGAATGGTAAAATGTGTTGACCTCTGACCTGAGGGACACGATATGAATTGGAATGAATGGGGGTTGACCTATGACCTGAGGGACACCGGATTAAATAATGGGTTGGGTGTTGACCTCTGACCTGAGGGACACCGGATTAAATAATGGGTTGGGTGTTGACCTCTGACCTGAGGGACACCGAATAAAATATGTATTGGAGTGTTGACCTCTGACCTGAGGGACACAAAATGGATTATAATGAATGGGTGTTGACCTCTGACCTGAGGGACACATAATTTAAAAAGGGAATAAAATTGGATAAGGTAAAGGTAATGGAAACGCGATGTATGTAGGCCTTCGATTTGGTGGAGACATACATCGTGGTTGGTGTATGTATGTAGGCCTTCGATTTGGTGGAGACATACATACACCGTAAATAAAAGGAAATGAATAAAGGAAACAGGGAATAAAATTGGATAAGGTAAAGGTAATGGAAACACGATGTATGTAGGCCTTCGATTTGGTGGAGACATACATCGTGGTTGGTGTATGTATGTAGGCCTTCGATTTGGTGGAGACATACATACACCGTAAATAAAAGGAAATGAATAAAGGAAACAGGGAATAAAATTGGATAAGGTAAAGGTAATGGAAACGCGATGTATGTAGGCCTTCGATTTGGTGGAGACATACATCGTGGTTGGTGTATGTATGTAGGCCTTCGATTTGGCGGAGACATACATACACCGTAAATAAAAGGAAATGAATAAAGGAAACAGGGAATAAAATTGGACAAGGTATGGTAATGGGAACGCGATGTATGTAGGCCTTCGATTTGGTGGAGACATACATCGTGATTGGTGTATGTATGTAGGCCTTCGATTTGGTGGAGACATACATACACCGTAAAAATAAGGAAAGGTAAGGGTTTAAAATGGGAATTATTTGGAAATGGGGAAAATAAATACAGGGGAACAGATGGTGAAATGAATAATGAGAATGGAAATGTGGAATAAATATTGTAATGAGTATGGTGTGCAATATGCGAATATATGCTTAATTGCTAAATGTGTTTGACCTAGTGAGTTGTTATGTCTAGTTAGAAACTGCTTTCTATTTCTTGTGCAATGCTCACTCCCTTACAGTTTCTGGTTCGGAGATTGAGCTGGCGCAGCCCCCGGCCGAGCAGGAGTACTTTCCCTTACAGGGAGAGTAGGGTGTTAGGGGTTTAGTGTATAGTATGGACCTAAGCCTCTGATATTATTTTGATGTAAATTTTATATGCATAATTCGAATGAGGCTTAGGATGTTTTGTTTTGCTAAAGCTATAACTTTTGGTTTTAATGCTTAAAATTTGTATTTCCGCTAATACTCTGATTTATTTTTGCATACTGATATCATTGGAGCCCGTGGGGCCTTGATTTGATTTAGAAATATAATCTGAAGCCCTGCTGGCTATCAGTTGTTTATTTGAAATTGTTTACCACAGGTCAAATTTTGGATTAGTCCGAAAAACAAACAAAACTCCGTCCGTTTAACGGTTGATTTTAATATAATTAAAAAGAAATTTTTAAGTCCGTATTTTATTAAAGGGGAATTAAGGGTAAAAATCCTAGGGTGTTACAGAGGGGGGTCCCGGGGTTAAGGTTTTATTCCTCTCCCAACGTTGTTGCGGGGAAAGCAAACATAGTTTAGATAAATAATTTTTTATAAATGCATTACTCAATTTAATTTAATTGAATTTATATTTAGTTTATCAACTCAACAAATCCCTAAATTATTAAATAATAATAATAATAATAATAATCAACTATTAGTAACTAACTAAACTCAAAAAATTAGTAATTAGCTATAATAAAAAAAATTTAGTAATTAGCTAAAATTTTTAATTATTGATTATTTTTTGTAAATGAATATAATTCAAGTTTAGTATAATAGATTTGAATACAAGACTTAACGAGAATATTTGTCAAGTTTCGTCGATTTCGCTGGTGAGATGAAAAAGGAAAATAAAACAAACTAGCTTTTATCCCGTGTAATGCACGGATTATAAATATTTAAATTTTTTATATCAAATATTTAAAGTAAAAATTATTATTAACCAACAGTAAAAAAAATTATACAAAAAGGCATAGACTCAAATCAAATCCTACACTTAAAAATAAATAAATTTAGATGAGTTTGTTGAGAAATTTTGTACTTCCTTGTCTAAATAAAAAATAATAATACTTTTTTATCTACGATCTTCCTTACTTATCTAATGGATAAATTGACATTTTTATATGATTATCAGCTTTTATTATGATGAATAAAAAATAAATCAGAATTAAATATTTTGATCTTTGTTGTTGATGATGGTATTATTGTTGAATCAAGTGTGCATTCAAGTTAAGTTTTGATGAAGACAAAGATGAAGACAGAGGTGAAGAAGTCAGCATTTCATAAAGAGCAAAAGCAACAAAAGCATGAAGGTAGATCGAGAGAGAATCAACTACTCTCAAGCAAGCTCAAGGATGCTCAATGGGTTATAGAGTTATTTAAATTTCTATTTTTGAGTCATTAGTTTGTTGGGTATGATTTAGAGTTGGGTAGTGAATCTCAATTAATTATGGTGATCAAATTAATCTTGAGTTTTTCACTTAACCAAATCAACATGTCGCTTAAAGGATTTTGGGAAAAGGTTTAAATATGTGAAAACAAGTCTTTATAAATGTTTTCAGGTGCTAATCGATTAACAGTTGAGCTAATCGATTAACATGATTTTAGCTGTCAGGGGCTAATCGATTAGATCTTGAGCTAATCGATTAGGGCTATTCGATTAGATCCTGAGCTAATCGATTAGATCGTGCAGACTGGGTTTTTAAAACAGTTTTGTGAGTTGGAAAAATCAGTTTTGTGTTTTCTAATGCTTATGGGTATTCTATATAAACCTTTCTTTACCCATTAGAAATATATCTTACACAAATTAAACACTTTTACAAACATCAAGCCACACATTCTTTCTCAAACAAGAAAAGATCAAAGCTATTCTTTTTCATCTTTGTAACTATCTTTTCATGAAAGTTTAGAATCTCAATTTCATCTTGTTCAATATTCTTGATTGAGATTCATAGGGTTTTTGAGTTTCATTGATTTGTAATCTTTGAAATTGAGGCAAACAATTCTACAACAACTAGAAGAAGAAGAAGTCTTGGTGTGTGGTATCATCAAGCAAGTGAGAAGTCTTGGCGTGTATTATCATCAAGCAATTTGAAGAGTGGTGAGGTATCCACTTGGATGGAGAGAAAATCTAATATGTTCTTAGTCTTGAAGGATGTTCTTTCAAGTTGAAGATTAGAAGATCAAAGAGTTACATACAAGGGTGAGGTATCTCTTAGAGGCTATCAAGTGAGGGATCTTGAGAGACTAAGCTTGTAATCAAAGGATTTCTAATTCTAGTGAAGAAACTCTCTCTATTGTTATAGAGGGGACTGGATGTAGCTCTCAATGAAGGAGAGTGAACCAATATAAATCTCTTGTGCAGTATCTGTAACATCCCCAATTTCCGATGTCCGTTTAGAATAGCGATTAGACGTAAATTAGTATGTGTTTAAGTGTTTAGAGTGTAGATTTGAGTTAAGAGTAAAACGATACGAGGTAGAACTAGCTTGGAATGAGTTTAAATAGTATAGGAGTAAGGTTTTGTGTAGCAATCCAATCCTAGATGAGTATAGGAGCCTAAGGGAATGAAATAGGGTTAGAAAGTCATCAAAATGGTATTTTGCATCAAGTAATCGATTACCTTGATGGGTTTAATCGATTACTTGCTCTCAGGTGAAATCACACAAAGTGTTGCAGCAAAGTAATCGATTACTTGGGTGAAGTAATCGATTACCTTGTGATTTCAGTGAAATAATCGATTATTTTGAAGGGCTTAATCGATTATTTGGTCTCAGGATTTTGTACTAGGTTGTTGCATTGAAGAAGTAATCGATTATTCATAAGAAGTAATCGATTACTTCCAGCCAGATCTGATTAAAACACGTCTTTTCCTTCATTTTCCTCATTTCACTCTCTCTCCTCACTCACGATCTTCTTCTCCCTCTCTCTCTACCTCCATAGCTTCTTCCTCTATAAATCATGGCAAAGCTCCACAAATACACCATGAATCATCAAATCAAAGCCATAAATCATCTCCCCATCTCCTCCTAATGATTTTTCCTCTCTCAAATCTCATGATCTCCCTCTCTCTCATGAAACCCAAATTCCCCTCAAAACCCTAACTCCCAAATCCACTAAATAGGGTCTTCCAATCCTTCAAGGAAGCATAGATCGGGTATGAGGGCATGGAATAGGAGGCTTGGGAGCTTATTTGGAGCTTGGTGGATGTGTTGTAAGGAAAACCCCAATCTCTCTCTTTCTTTCTCTCTCTTAAAGGTAAGGGGGAGTACTTTGGTTTTAATTAGGGAAAGGATTTAATGATAGTAATAGAGTTATAATTAGATGTATTTTTATATGTGTATGTCTGATTTGTATGTTGATCTTTCTATGATTGAACATAAAAGTATATGTGATGAACTTAGGAATTATGTTGGTAATGGATGGTTATAATTGTTATAGACTTAATTGATGGACTGAATGATATGGCCATGGTTGTTATTGTTGTCATGTGTGATTGTTATTATATATATATATATATATATATATATATATATATATATTATGGCCATAACTCTTAAGTTAGAGAACCCCACCCAATTGGATATAAAGTCTTAAAGGTTTGACTAACAAAAGCTACATAAAATGAACTAGAAACACGTGCATTCAAGGAGTAAGGTGGACCTTAGGTGTAACGGGGGAAACTTACGTTTCTATTCGTGAAGGCAAAAGTAACTAGATTGTGCCATTAAAACAATCGCTGAGAATTGTTATGGAAAACTTTGATCTTCCAAAGGGCCGGGTTCGCAACCCGTGTCGGGGATTGGTTTTATGCAAACCATAATAATTCTGTCAGTTACTTTGGCTTTTCGTGGCCAGTGAGGGTGATTTCTGCTAGAGCCAATTTGGGCGAATCAATCCAAATTGTACGTTGTAAACTACCCTAGAGGAGTGTGACGTATTGTGCAAGCGGATGAGCGATATTCCTAGAGGATATGAAGCATCCAAACAGGGGTTGGGAAATGCTTACTCCTGGTCGGTTTTCCCCAGAGTGGAGGGTGTAGTGGGGTGAGGAAATTGTTATTGTTATTGTTATTGTTATTGGAAATGGAGAAGTGCATTCATTGTTATAAACGAGTTTAATTCGCTGAATCCAATGAAAGTGTTAAAGTGTTATAGTGAATACAGTGAAAAGTTATAGTGTTACATTGGATTCAAGGATTAAATCACAGTGGTATACAGTTACATGCATGGTTCATATGTTTGAGCATAAAAGCATCGTAAAGTATTGTTATTGTCATTGATAAGGAAATGTGAATAGTGTGAATGGGTTAAGTGATAAGATATAGGATCGTTATTGTTGAATAGGATAATATGAGTATGATGATATGTGTTTGGGTATGTCTAGTTATGTCCTATTACTGCCATTTTATGTGTTTCCCTTAATTATTATTCAAATTACTCACCCCTTAAGTTGACCATTTTAGGTACCATTGGAGAAGAGTATTCATTGCTTCCGTTTCGAGAAAGGTATACTCACAGTGAAAGAGTATATTAGTGATTAGGACCTAAGGGTCACAATCATCCTGCAACTGCTCTTAGATTCTATGATCTAAATCATTTCATTATACATTGTAATTAAGTATTAACTTTTCATTTTAAGTTAAAGATATTATTATTTTGTAAAAGAGACTTTATAAGGATTTGTGGAAGAAAAAGTTAGTGGTTGTGAAGGATATTGATCTATCCTCTTTTAACTGAACTCTAAAGTAAGTCACAATCACTTACAATGTAATTATGGATTTGTTATTGTTATAAACTGTTCTGGACTGACAGGTATAACTTGTAAATTGGGGAAAGTCCATATTTTAAAGTAAACTCCGTCAAATTTTTTATAAAACCCCAATTATTTTCTAATTAAATCACCAACTTAAAGTCATATAATTTAAGTATAAAAGGTAGGATGTTACAGTATCTCTTCCCTAAACTCTTTAATTTCTGCACTTTTCATTCTTCTTGATTGAAAACCTAGAAAACTTGATTTTCGTATAATTGAATCAATTAGTTTTCAATAGAACAAATTAATTTGGGGAAAACCATTTTCATTATCTAGGTAATCATTAACAATCTTGGTTTGAATTAATTCCACGCTATCTCTAATGTTCTGTAGATTTGATTGTGATTAAAAGTGATTTTTCTCTGAATTTCTACAATGGCTAATGGATTAGATCATTGGCTAATCGATTAACCTAGTTTTCTTTGTCAGGCATTAATCGATTAGGTATTCTGTTAATCGATTAGATCTTGATAATTTTGTGAAAATCATTTGTTTTAATCTTTTTCATTTGATTGTTGCGAAAATCTTGCAAGGTTTCTTTAACACCTATTCATCCCCCCTTCTAGGTGTTCTTTCGTGTTCATACTTCACCTCTTGTATTCCAACAAGTGGTATTAGAGCTCGATCGAAAGATTCGAGCATAAAAGCTTTTTCGTAAAGATCCTTTGGAAGAATACCGAATGGGTTCTATGAACTATCCTTTTGGTGGTGAAGGCGTTTCAATAAATCGCCCCCCTTGTTTTCCGGAGATGGTTATGCTTATTGGAAATTAAGGATGCGAATTTTTGTTGAAGCAATTGATATGAACATATGGGAAGCCATTGAAAAAGGCCCACACATTCACACAAAAGAAGTAGAAGGTGTAGCTCAACCAACTCCTAAAGAAAAGTGGAGTAGTGATGATAAATTGAAAATTCAATATGATTTAAAAGCAAAAAACAACATCACCTCGGCTCTATCTTATGACGAGTTCTTTAGAGTTTCTCAATGTCAAAATGCCAAAGAAATGTGGGACATCTTGCAAGTCACACATGAAGGCACTAGTGAAGTTAGGCATGCTAGGTTGAATGCTATAATGCATGAATATGAATTGTTTCATATTTCGCCTAATGAATTTATAAGTGCTATGCAAAAACGCTTTACTCATATCATAACTCATTTAATTTCTCTTGGTAAAGTTTTTATTGATGGTGAGATTGTTAACAAAGTCTTGAGATGTCTTGATTGGAAATGGCAACCTAAAGTCACCGCTATCATGGAATCTAAGAACTTGGATAACTTGGATCTTGCTACATTGTTTGGAAAGTTGCAAGAGCACGCAACGAAGCTTGGGCGTTTGGATATGCATGAAGATTCGGATAAAACTCAAAAGAGTAAAGGAATCTCACTCAAAGCTAAAAGTTCATATACAAAGAATCAAGAGGAGACTTTCGAAAGTGAAGAATCCGATTTAGACATTGATGAAGAGAGTATGCAATGTCTATTAAAAAAATTCAGAAAGCATCTAAAGAGAAAAGGAAAATTGAATGGAGATAAGGGCAAAAAGTCAAATTCCTCACATCACAAGAACAGGTTAACAAAAGATGGGATAATATATCATGAATGCGGAAAACCTGGACATGTCAAATATACTTGTTCAAAGTATCTAAAAAAGATGGAAAACGAGAAGTAACATCCAAAGCACAAAAAGGCGTATATTGTATGGGATGAACCGGAAAATCATAGCACATCAAATTCTTCGGATGATGAACTTGTCGCTGCACTTTGCTTAAAAGCTCAAATAGATGAAGAAGAAAGCTCAAGTGATGAGTCAAATGAGCAAAGCATGGAAAGCGATGTAAGTGATACTAAATCTGAAATTTCTTCTAAGTATGAATTGCTATGTAATACGTATGAAGAAATTCATGAACAACTTAAGAAACTAGCTATGAAAAATTTAGAAAGGAAAAAGATTATTTTGAAGCATCAACAAGAAATTTTAGAACTTCAAAAACAAGTTGATGAGCTCAATCTTCAAAATGAAACTTTGGATATTATATATGCTAGTTCTTCTTGTGATTGTGCTAGTAAATTGAATTTTGTGGCTAGTTGTGAAAATTGCAAGTTGCTTAAGAATGTAAATGAAATTTTGAAAACTAAGCTTGCAAATTTTACAAAAGGAAACAATCAATTGTATACCTTGTTAAATTCTCAAAGAGTTAATTCAAATAGATTTGGTTTAGGATATACGAATGCTAAGAGAAAGTCAAATAGAAGTGTTGTTGATTTTTCAAAAGTTGATTATTCAAATACTGCAACATGTTTCTATTGTGGCACTCATGAACATACTTCAAATGTGTGTTATGTTAAAATGCATGGTATTCCTAAAGGAAATTTTGTTTGGTTTAGAAAAGGTGGTAATCCCTTAACTAATCAAAATGGACCCAAAACCATTTAGGTACAAAAAAAAGAAGCAAAACTTAATGTTTTATAGGTACACATGAAGGCAAGTGCTTAAATGTAATATCGGTGGTTTGCATCTTCAAGCACAAAGAGCAAACAAAAATTTCAGCATACTCACTCCTCCCCTATGGTAAATCTATTCTATTCAAAATCAAAATCTACCTTAGTGTGTATGTATGATAAATTGCATTATTCAACAAGTTGTATTATATTTTAACAAGTTCTATTTTCAAAGTTGGATATCAAACCATTAAGTGGTATCAAGTGTGTATTCTATTTTGGATACTTCTTTCCTTGTTTTGGCTATGTTTCTTGATCTTGGTTATTATGATATGCTTTTTGGTCATGCCAAAAGGGGGAGAAGAGGTGTGTTTTGTTCTTGGGCAGATTTGTTGAAGAATTTGAAGAAAAGGAATGTTTAGCAATGATGCATATATTAAGGGGTATATGAAGCAAGGGGGAGACTTCAAAGCATCATGTATTCAACAAATCATCACAAGTTTGTCATCTTCAAAAAGGGGGAGATTGTTGAATCAAGTGTGCATTCAAGTTTAGTTTTGATGAAGACAAAGATGAAGACGAAGGTGATGAAGCCAACATTTCATAAAGAGCAAATGTAACAAAAGCATGAAGATAGATCGAGAGAGAATCAACTACTCTCAAGCAAGCTCAAGGATGCTCAATGGGTTATATAGTTATTTTAATTTCTATTTTTGAGTCCCTAGTTTGTTGTATAGTGAATCTCAATTAATTATGGTGATCAAATTAATCTTGAGTTTTTCACTTAACCAAATCAATATGTCGCTTAAAGGATTTTGGGAAAAGGTTTAAATATGTGAAAACAAGTTTTTATAAATGTTTTTCAAGTGCTAATCAATTAACAGTTGAGCTAATCGATTAACATGATTTTAGTTGTCCTGAGCTAATCGATTAGGGCTAATCGATTAGATCATGAGCTAATAGATTAGATTGAGCAGACTGAATTTTTAAAATAGTTTTGTGAGTTGAAAATATCAGTTTTGTGTTTCCTAATGCTTATGGGTATTCTATATAAACCTTTCTTTACCCATTACAAATATATCTTACACAACTTACACACTTTTACAAACATCAAGCCACACATTCTCCCTCAAACAAGAAAAGATCAAAGCTATTCTTTTTCATCTTTGTAACTATTTTTCATGAAAGTTTAGAATCTTAATTTCATCTTGTTCATTATTCTTGATTGAGATTCATAGGGTTTTTGAGTTTCATTGAGTTGTAATCTTTGCAATTGAGGCAAACAATTCTACAACAACTAGAAGAAGAAGAAGTCTTGGTGTGTGGTATCATCAAGCAAATGAGAAGGCTTGGTGTGTAGTATCATCAAGCAATTTGAAAAGTGGTGAGGTACCACTTGGATGGAGAGAAAATCTAATATGTTCTTAGTCTTGAAGGATGTTCTTTCAAGTTGAGGATTAGAAGATCAAAGGGTTACATACGAGGGTGAGGTATCTCTTGGAGGCTATCAAGTGAAGGATCTTGAGAGGCTAAGCTTGTAATCAAAGGATTTCTAATTCTAGTGAAGAAACTCTCTCTATTGTGATAGAGGGGACTGGATGTAGCTCCTAGTGGAGGAGAGTGAACTAGTATAAATATCTTGTGCAGTATCATTTCCCTAAACTCTTTAATTTATGCACTTTTCATTGTTCTTGATTGAAAACCTAGTGTTCTGTCATAGAATCTTTGGACTTGAACTATACGGTCAAGTGTCCAATTTGCGGATGCTCCACAGAAGATAGGCGTTGCTTTATTCACAACTCACGGAGGAAATTCTTGAAAGCATCACTGATGAATTGGCGGCCATTGTCAGTAATGAGTACAACAACAATACCAAATCGTGAGATTACCTGATTAATACGAAACTTTTGAATTTGGGCCAAAGTTGTGGTGGCGATTGCCTTGGCTTCAATCCATTTAGTAAAGTAATCCACTGCCACAACCAAATGCGTTACCTGACCAACAGCTTGCGGAAAGGGGCTGAACAGGTCCATTCCCCATTGATGAAATGGCCATGGAGCAGAAATCGAATGCTATTCTTCTGGTGGAGCAAGATGGACATTAGCGAGATTTTGACAGCGATCACATCTTTTAACATGATTCATGGAGTCTATTTGAATTGTAGGCCAATAAAATCCAGCCCTCAATATCTTTCTGGCTAGATTTCTACCTCCAAGATGATGGTTGCATCTTCCTTCGTGTACCTCCTTCATGGCTATCTCAGCTTCTCGGTTGGATAAGCATCGGAGCAAGGGTGAATAAAACCCTCTTCTATAGAGTAAACCATCTTGAATAACAAAATGAGGCGCCATCTTCTTCACCTTTTTGGATGCGTTCTCATCTGTCGGAAGCACACCATGGAGCAAGTATGCCAAGATAGGAGAGGCCCATGAGTCTTCATCTTCCACTGCTAGTGTTGCACTAGGGTGAGATATGGTTTGTTGTACCACAAACCTATAGTTTCCTGGTTTCTTGGTGCTAGCAAGCTTTGACAAGATATCAGCATGTGAATTTTGCTCCCTGGGGATATGCTGGAAGTCCACTTCTTCAAATGCTTCCGCCAGTTGTTTGCACTTAGTGAGGTATTTCTGGAGCAACGGTTCTTTAGCTTGGAAATCTCCTCTGATTTGGGAAATTACAAGTTGAGAGTCGCTGTATAAGAGGATAGAACGTGCACCAAGATCCTTAGCCATCGTCATATCAGCCAAACAAGCTTCATGCTCTGCTTGGTTGTTGGAGGTTTGAAAATCAAACCTTAATGAGTATTCAATAGAAAATCCTTGGGCATTCTCCAGTATGATTCCGGCTCCTCCTCCTATGGGATTAGAGGATCCATCTACGAAAAGAGTCCAGCATTTAGGGTCTGCTTTTGGTGTTAATTCTACCATAAAGTCTACCAGGACCTGTGACTTGATGGTTGTTCTTGCTTCATAACCGATCCCGTATTCTGATAGCTCCACTGATCAAGCAATCATGCGACCAGCCAAGTCAGGTTTTTGCAATATCTGTCGAATGGGCTGATTAGTTCGAACTACCACTGGATGACATTGGAAGTATTGCCTCAAGCGTCTGGCGGTGATCACCAATGCAAATGCCATCTTCTCCACATTCTGGTACCTTTTCTCTGCATCTTGTAACACTTTGCTGACGAAATACACTGGTTTTTGTCCCTCTTCGACTTCCGGGACCAAAGCTGCACTTACTGCTTCATCATTAACAAATAAGTACAAATACAAGGTTTCACCTGGTTCGGGCTTGCTGAGAATGGGGGGATTAGAGAGGTAATGCTTGAGCTCTTGGAAGGCGGTCTCACACTCTCCAATCTATTTAAAGTCCTTATCCTTTTTCAGCAATTGGAACAATGAAGTGACTTGTAAGCGGATTTGGACAAAAATCTAGTCAATGCTGCAATGCGCCCTGTTAGTTGCTGGACTTCTTTTACAGAACTTGGGCTCCTTATTCAAGTGATTGAGTCAAACTTTTCTGGGTTAGCCTCTATTCCTCTGCTGGTAAGCATAAAACCTAGAAACTTCCATGCTGTAACACCAAAGGCACATTTCAGTAGATTTAAACGCATGTTATGCTGACGTACTTTAGCAAGGACAGCCTCAAGATCTTGTTTGTGGTCCTCCTGAACCATTGATTTGACGATCATGTCAACAACATAAACCTCCAGGGTTGGGCCTATCAGCTCTCGAAAGACCTTGTCCATCATCCTTTCATAGGTAACACCTGCGTTTTTTAAACCAAAAGGCATTACAGTATAACAATAAGCTGCCCTATAAGTCATGAACGTTGTTTTCTCTTGATCATCTTTGAACATAGGTATCTAGTTATAACCAGAGTAAGCATCAAAGAAAGATAGCAATTGGTAACCAGCTGAACTGTCCACGAACTTGTCTATGTTGGGGAGAGGGTATGTGTCTTTAGGGTAGGCTTTACTCAAATCCGTATAGTCGACGCACATGCGCCATTTTCCATTGGCCTTTTTCACCAGCACTACATTTTCCAACCACGTAGTGTAAGGGACCTCCTGAATAAAACCTACTTGTTAAAGCTCCTCTACACTTGAAGCGATGACTTTCTGATGTTGATCACCCATCTTCCTTTTGCGTTGAGCCACTAGCCTGAATGTAGGATCTAGAAACAAACGGTGGCAAATGAATACCGAATCCAAACCAGGAATGTTAGCTGCTGTCCAGGAAAATAGGTCTTTATTTTCCCTTAACAAGGTAAGCAACTTAATTTTCTCATCACTTGGAAAAATCTTCCCAATTTGAGTCTAATGGTCCAGAGTTTCTCCAATTTGAACTTTTTCTAGCTCTCCTTCAGGCTTGGGACGCTCCTCCTTAATGTCATCTCACATACCCAGGTCCACCACCATTACTCCAGAAGAGGAGGCTATAGTTTTACCTTTCTTTATCTGTGCTTGTTTCTATTGGAAGTCAAGCTTGCCCCATAGGATGTAAAGAGTAATGCTAGAAGGATTCTAGAAGATAATGTTTTGATGATTACAAACAAGATTCAAAGTTTCAAGCATCAAGCTGCATCAAGTTCAAGCATCAAGCTTCAAGGCTAAAGTCATGGCTCCAGCTTCATGTTCAAGTTTAGTATAGCCTGGCCCATAGGAAAACTGTAAGGTAATTAATTTTTATTAGAGTAATATGTCAGATTAGTCCTTGACTTTGTAAGCATCGGTCAAGTTAGTCCCTGAATTTATCGAAATAGCAATTTAGTCCCTGAGATTTCATTTTAATTCACATACGTCCCTATCTTTATCCCATTTTAAAGCAAATACATCCCTGCGATAGTGACGGAAGGGACTAACTTGATCGACGTTCTCCTATCTCAGGGACTAAATTGCTATTTCTATAAAGTCAGGGACTAACTTGACCGACGCTTACAAAGTCAGGGACTAATCTGACATATTACTCAAATTACAAGTGTCTAATGGCCAAAATTAGTTTTTCATGTTAAGGATAAGAAAAGAACTTTTTATGAAAAATGTTTTAATTGCAAAAAGAGTTTTAGTGAAAATCTGTTTTTAACTTAGTTCTTGTGGAAATACCTGATGTTACAAAACTGAATATTTTTATGTATGCAAGAAGGAGTAATCGATTACTTGCTAGAGTTAATCGATTAACTTTGTTGCATCATACAAAAATCAGAGAGCCTGTAATCGATTAAGTGAACTTTGCTAATCCATTACTTTCTTATGAGAGTAATCGATTACCTGGATCAAGTAATCGATTAAAATTGTTGCATCATATATTTTCCAGAGACACAGTAATCGATTACATGTCTTGTAGTAATCGATTACATGATGTTGCATCATACAAATATCAGAGGCTCAGTAATCGATTATTAGATTAGTGGTAATCGATTATATGAGTTGCATCATTAATTAAAAAGAAGTGAAGTAATCGATTGCATGCATGTGATAATCGATTACTAGTTTTTCAAAAGGATTTCAAAGTTTCCATTTTAAAGGAGATAATCGATTACCTTCCCTGAAGTAATCGATTACCTTAAGTTTTATTGAAAAACGTGTCAGAATCATTTTGATTTATTTCCATATTTGTTTTTACATAATTGATTCTGATTTATTTTCAAAATTCGAATTTGATTTTATTTTTTGAAAATATTCCTTTTTGGTTTAAGATTCAAATCTTTTATTTTATTATTTTAATCTATTTTATTTGTTTCTGATTTCAAAATTGATTTTATTCTATTTTATTTCAATTCTTAAATCTCCTTGATTTAAAATCAAAAATATTATTTTATTTATTTGATTTTAGAAAATCAATTTTTATATATTTCCTGATTTGATTTGATTCTATTTTCAATTTCAAAATTCAAATTTCAAATATTCTCAAATCATTAGTTTTATGTCTTAAATCTTTAAGATTTGTCTTTTGATTTTAAACATGTGCTATTTGTTGTTTTAAAATGAATTTGAATCAATCTTATTTTCTCTCCAACCTTTTTCTTCTGAACGCTTCTTCTTCTTCTCCTTCTCCAGTTCTCTGGTTTTATTGTTGATATCTATTTGAGAAGAAAACCTTTTCTTGGCCATAGTACTTGTGATTTAAATTCAGCACCACTAGAGCTTATATTGCTGTATCAGTGTCATCTAGAACACACTTTTGTTAGAGGCCTATTATTGTTGTATCCGAACTATTAAGAGTGCATCATAGTTGTTGTACCCTACTCGTATCATAACCGTGTTGTAAAGGGGTGTGTGACCCTTAGTGACTAGGGAGTGAATCTCCTAGTGCGGACGTGCTGCGTTCGTGTGTGTAGGGTGAGGAACCCTTCTGTATTGGGTAGTGCTAGACGAACGGTGGGGTACCTAGTAGTTAGGCTATCTGGTTGTTGTTGAGGTCCCTAGCGAAAGGAGGTTCCTAGTAGCTTGCGGGGCGCTCTGGTTGTATTCGGGGACGCGGGGGCGTCTGTGACATCCGTCAAAATCCTCGTTTTATTTTAAGCAATAAAGAGATTAATTTTTGAGAAAATGTTTTTAAAGAGCATTTCTTTGAATGAATATCTTATTTCACGATTTTAAAGTGGTGAATGATTTTTTAAAGAGTGGTTTTCATGGGATAATACTATGAGTTTTAAAATTGAGTTTTTGTATAAAGGAACGGTTATGTATCTAACATTTTTATGCTTTGAAGAAATTGTAATTTTTATACATCGTGCAAGATACAACTGCAAAGATTCGAATGATCAAGGATCGAATGAAAGCATCCCAAAATCGTCAAAAGAGTTATGCTGACAAACGTAGGAAACCCTTGGAATTCGATGCTGGAGACCATGTATTCCTAAGAGTAACTCCTACTACTGGTATTGGACGGGCAATCTAGTCCAAAAAGCTGACTCCTAGATTCGTGGGACCTTATCAGATATTGGAAAAGGTTGGGCCAGTTGCTTACCGAATTGCCTTACCACCACATTTGTCCAAGATTCATGATGTATTTCATGTCTCACAACTAAGGAAATATATCCATGATCCTTCGCATATGGTGACCGTTGATGAGTTGCCATTAAAGGAGAATCTGACTGTTGAAGTTCTTCCAGTCAGAATTGAAGATAGATAGGTGAAGCAACTCAGAGGCAAGTGAATCCCACTAGTGAAAGTCATTTGGAACCGGGACAATGTAGAAGAGGCTACCTGGGAGTTGGAAGATAAGATCAGGGAGTCTCATCCGCAATTGTTCGATACCAACTGAATTTCGAGGGCGAAATTCTGGTAAGTGGGAGAGGATTGTAACATCCTGCTTTTAAATTCCAAATTTTATTAGAATTACTCTAGGATTTATTTTAAAAACTTAAGTAGAAGAATCCATAAAATTCTAGGTGTAAACTGGGATTCAATGAAGTTATCATAGCCCAAGAATGCATAGGAGTAATAAGGAATGCATAGAGCTAGAAAACCATCAAAATATGAAAGTTCAGGGATGTAATCGATTACCTTGGAGGAAGTAATCGATTACCAGCTCACTTTGAGAAATCCCAAATTTGAAACAAGGGAAGTAATCGATTACCAAGACCCTATGAGAAATTCACAAATTAAAGAATTGAAGGGGTAATCGATTACACCATGAGGTAATCGATTACCTACTCGTAAAAAGTTTTAAAAAAATAACTTGGGGACCACTTCTTTTGTGGCTTCCCCAAGAAGCCATTGAGTATAGTCCACACAAGGCTTGGCTTCTTGAGCAAGCCATTCATTTGTGGCCACACATTTCTTCTCCTTCATAAAAAAAAATAAGGCAAACAATCACAACAACAAACACAAACATTTCTTCTTCTCCATCTTCTCCACATTCGTCTCCTAGGGTGTATGAACCCCATGGTCACCATTATCAAACCATAGAAGAACAAGAGTAAGTTTAATATCTCCATCAATCCAAGCTTTAGAATCAATACCCTTCATCATCAAGCATCATTCTCAACATCTCCATCATGTGAAGTGAGTATGTATATAAATCACTCTTTTTCCTCTCATAGATTTCGACCCCCCCTCTCTCTCTCTCTCTCTCTCTCTTATTTTCTCTTGATTTTTCAATGTATAACCATCATCAATCTTCATCATGTAGATGAGTTGAAATCACTTCCATTGCTCCTTCCAAAAATTCGAACCACGCTTCCATCTCCCCATTGATTTCTCAAGCTCATAACAATGGGTAAGTAACTCTATGTTGTAATCTAAAACAATCACTTGCTTTCTTCTTTCTCTCTCACACAAGTTTCTTCATCCTCTCTCTTAGGGTTTTCAAGCTTTCAAGTCATGGAAAACTCTCAATCTCATGCCTTCTAATCAAGTTCAAGATAAGGGCAACACACAACCATCTTATAACACTCATAGTAGTATTGTCTATCACCATTGGGTTTTGGCTTTGTTGAGGTGGCAAGCAAGGCTTAAAAAGTTCAAGGTTCCAAGATTTTAAGTTAGGGTTCAAGGCCAACGCTAAGGTTCTTTATCTCTTGGTATTGGAGGTAAGGAGTGGGTATTACCATGCTCTAGGAAAGGGCTTGTGATATGTTTATAATGGGTGCTAAGAGTGTATGCTAGATTTAGGTTTTTACACCATAGGATAGTTGATAAATAATAACTAAGATGAGAGACTTAGGAAAATGAGTAATAGTTATGTTTTGTGAGTTTATGTATGTGCTGATAATTGCCAGATGTGTTGAAATGATATGATGAATATATATGATGGTGCATGAATGAGGAAAAATAAATATATTACATGAAACAATTGAAGGAAAGGAAAAGTGTAAAATAAAGAGAGAATTGTTGACTAAAGAGTAAAGGAGTTGCAGCGGAATTGAATATTGGTGCCTTGATAGACTAGGTGCCCCTGCCGGGTGTATCAAATTTCCAAAGGGCCAAATGCCCTTTAGGTTCAAATGCCCGTTAGGCGTCAAATTCCCAAAGGGCCATCTATGAATTCCAAGTGAGATTTGCGTAGAATACTCTGACCAGATCTTCATAGAAATCGCCTCCAATAGTGCTAAATTCAAATAAGCCTTTTTCCTTTAGGAGCACTACGGCAGGAAGGTTACAGTCTTCGCCATCGAAGGTATCAGCATCCAGAAATCTTGGAAAGATCACAGAGCAAGCCTCAAAATATTTTTCATAGTCCATAATCTGAGAGGGATTCGAGAACCAACGATTTAAATTCTCCACTACTATAGGTTGGTGAACTGGAGGAGGTGGAGCAGAAGAACTATCTTCGTTTCTTCTAGGTCGAGGAGGCCTAGGAGCACGACTGGTCGAAGGTTGAGCCCTACTCTGATCAATTGGAGGAGATGGCTCATCCTCATCAGACTCATCAATAATAGCTCTTCTTTTTGTACGACGGGTCGACATGATCACAGACAAACTCAGATAATCTCAAGGAAAATATTCTGAACCAACTAAGCCAATCAACAGAATATTGCACAGATAATCGAGCAAGTAAAGATTCTTCAGCACAGCACAAAAACAACCAGACTATACTGAGATTGGTAACTAATCAATGCAACTAACCAAAATTCTGAAAACTATCACTGAAGCAGCATACCATACTACGAGCATAGAGATACTGAAGAAGACAATGCAATAACTGAAAAACCTGAACCTGAGAAGAACACTGAATCTGAAGATCTGAACCGCGCAAGAAGAACCAGAGACACTGAACCAATAACCAGATGAACCAGAGAACTCTGAATCGAAGAATTCTGAACCGAACCAGTGATGGAGGTTTGGAGGTGGTTATGGAGTTTGGTTGATGAAGGAAGAAGAAAAAAGGAAAGAGGGAGAAGAAGGGAGTATCGTGGAAGAGGAGAGAGGAGAGGCCGTGATTTTGTTTGGAAGGAGAGAGAGAGTATATGAGGATTTGTGGCTAGGGTTCAAAGTCAAGGGAGGTCCACATAGTCAAACCGGGTCAAGGCCCACTTGGTCCATACGATTTCTGCACTTTTTCCCTTTTTTTTTTGGATACTGTAGCCGATAATCGATTACTAGCAGAGTTTTAATCGATTATTTCTTCATTTAATCGATTACTTACTTGCTTTTAATCGATTATTCCTCCTCTGGTCAGAACCTGATGCAACATCTTAATCGATTACTTCAGACCTCTTAACCGATTACTTTGCCTCTGATGGATTACATGATGCTGCAGATTTAATCGATTAACTTGGACTTCTAATCGATTACTTTCCCATAACTGATCAGAACTGTTGCACAAAACCACTGGGTAATCGATTACTGTTGCAGAGTAATCGATTACTTCTGCATAAATTTCCAGAATTCCTCTTTATCTGCATAACCAACCTTCATTGTCTTCTGTGAGTTGATTTTCTGATGCTAGGGACCGTTAGTGACATTAGCTTGTGGTCAACTTACCTTTAGAGAACTGTTTCCTGCAAAACAGATAGTTCTAGATATCTCCAACGCTCAAGTCAGACAATTTGTCACAATAAACCATAAGAGCTATTGAAGTAAAAGATATGAATATAGGGTAAAGCACAAGATCATATACTTCTTTATAACTGAGTTATATCAAGTTCAATCATAATATGTATTTAGATGCCAACTCGATTAACTCAAGTTTGCACTAAGTAGCACGATATGAGTGAGGTACTTCACTATTCCAAGGTATGCGAATCATGTTCCAAGAGGATTAAAAGGAATGTTAAACATGATTTGTTTTCAAAACTTAATATAACTTGGAATAATCAAAGTATGCTCTTGAATAATCATGGTTATAACAAGAATATGACTTGTTTACCTCAAACTTTGTGTGCCAAGGTGATTTTGTCTTTGACCATTGATTTCTTTTCTCAACCCTTGTGTGCCATAGAGATTTTGTCTTATACCAATAATTTCTTCCATCAACCATTTTGTGCCAAGGATATTTTGTCTGAGACCATTGCTTTCTTTTCTGATTTTTCATCAAGATGGACTTTTCATTTCTTCCATTGAAAGCTTTTGTTCTTGTTGGGGCTATTTTCCTTTGTCACTCCATCTATCTTTAGATATCCACGAAATCATTTTGATGTATCTCTCTCTTTGATTTCTTCTTGGTTTTTCCTTGGGTAAGATATGATCTACATTCCTGTTACAAGGAGAAACTCTTGGTACCCATCTCATTTTGGGTCCAAGGGGATTAGATTTGGATTCCTCGGAACCCTTTGGAACCCATCTCATTTTATTTCTCATATAGTGATTTTTCTTATAAATGCATAAATGAGAAATATGACCCAAACGTCCACAGTAGTTACAAATAATGGGTTTGGGAGATGCTTTGAATTTTCTAAAATCATTTTTATAAAGAGTAGACTTATGATCCTTGTATTCAGAATCACATTTGACAACAACTTTACTTGACTTTTGAATTTCCACATTCTTATAAGAATTGTCAAATAAGGAGTTTGAGCAAATGGACTTTGAGATACACTGAGAATCACAAGAAGCAGCCTCAACAAATTTTTTAATAACCTTACACTTTTCAGTACTTGTAGAGGTGCTATTCTAAAAAATATTTTTCAAATCATCTCTCAACTCATTATGAGTAATATGAGGATTTTGGGAATGAGAATCAATTGTAGTTACCTCGTGAGGAGTATATGAATATGGTGCACTCTTGTTGTCTACCGACTCCTCATTTGAAGAACTTGATTCCAAGTGAGATTCCAAGAATGCTTCAAATAGCTTTTCTAAATCATCATCTTCATCTGACGGATTGCTCCTCATGCTATTGGTGTCATCATTCAAAACTTCATCATGGGAGATAGTCAATTCATCCTCTGAGCTTTCCTCTAGTTGACTTTCCTGATTGTATCTGTGAACACTTACACCTTCCAAAAGATCATCAGTAGCATAAAGTGTGTGTAAAGTATCCCAAATACATTTAGCATTAACACAATCCTTGATTCTAGCATATGCATCATCGTTTAAGACATTTCTTAAAAGCTGCATAGCTTGAATATTCAAGGCAAAACATTTTTTGTCAAATTCGTTTAAAACAATTTTTGGGTTTGAATCAAAACCATTTTGCACAATAAACCATAAACGATAATTAATTGATTGCAGATAAAATTTCATTCTAGCACTCCAATACGTATAATTTTCTCCATTGAAAATTTGTGCATCATTGAATGAACAACCCTCCATTTTAAAATCAAAAACAAATATCCCAATAAGCCAAACCACAAAAGGATCTTTGACTCAAGCGATTAAGCTTGTTACCAGAGCACGAAGCTCTGATACCAATTCTTGGAATAATTGGTGGTATTGGCGAGAATCACCCAAGAGGGGGGGTGAATTGGGTGTTTATGAAAACTTTGAAATTCAATCGCAATAAATCGTTCTTTGAAGAAATAACAAAGATTAAACGAGCGGAAGACTTAAAGAATGAATCAAAAAACAATTTCAAGCGCAGATTTGAAATAATATTACTATGTATATTGAAATCATACTATACACGAGATTGATAAAAAACAACACAAAGAAAACACAATTCTCGTGTTAAATAAATTAAAACGTAAAAATAACTTTTATCCGCGAAAATATAATTAACACAAAATAAACAAGCGGAAAGTAAAGAGATAGGAATTGGAAAATTTGCACCAGAGATTTTTATCCTGGTTCGGCAAACAACGCCTACATCCAGTCCTCAAGCGACCCACTTGAGCTTTTCACTAAGCCAAGATGCAACGCGTCCCCAAGTACATCCAGAGCGCCCCGCAAGCTACTAGGAATCTCACCGTTCACCAGGGACCTCAAACACAATAACCTAACTACTAGGAATCCCACCGTTCGTATAGCGCTACCCAATACAATAGGGTCAAGTCACCCTATGAACGCGACACACGTTCAATCCTAAGGGAAAACACTCCTTAGTTTCTAAGGTTGTCACACCCCTTACAATAACAATGATTTGCACGAAGAAAAGTGTGCAACTAACAATAAAGCTCTCTAGATAGAGCAGATACTACAATGGAGTCCTATGACAAGATAATATTCTTAAGCAAATGCAAAACTATAACAATATGATGATGATAATGAATTTTCTTCTCAAAATATTTTTCAAAAATAAGAGAGAAGGAGAAGAAGAAGAAGAAGAAGTTGTGAAGTGTGTGATAGTACGTTTTTATTAAAAGGTAGAAGAAGCAGCCAAAATCGGAAACGTGATCATCCAGAAAAGGAAATAAATCATTCTGGGAATCAGATTGATTTCAGCACGTTTTTCAAAATTTTGAATTAAGTAATCGATTACTTTGGTTAGATTAATCGATTACTTGCTCTCAGGTTTTTCACAAAAGTTGCAGCATTAGAAGGTAATCGATTAGTAGCTTCAAGTAATCGATTACTGTCACCTAATTGACCAGTTCAAGGAAGTAATCCATTACAAGAATCTAATTAATCAATTACTTATTCTCTGGTTACAAGTTGCATCAAGTAATCGATTATTCCAGAAGGGGTAATCGATTACTCCATAATAAAAACAGATTTTCATGAAAGAGTTGTAACCAAAGGTTTTCGCAAAACATTTTCACAAAGACTTTTCCTGGAGCAGAAGTTTAAAGATGCTTCTTCTAGGTTTTTAAGAATAAAACATATATCATCATCATATGGTTATAACTAAGTGCTTTAGAGAATATTAGTTGCCTTACAAAGAGTTCTAAGCCTAAACGACTAAGACTTCAATCAGGCAAGCAAACTCTTCGCATTCTTCAATGTACCTGAACCTGTTCACAACATATATTGAGTTGTGTTGTGTTATGTCATCCTCAAAACAAATAAAAGGGAAACCATGAGTTTCAACATTCAAGTCATGGAAAACTCTCAATCTCATGCCTTCTAATCAAGTTCAAGACAAGGGCAACACACAACCATCTTATAACACTCATGGTAGTATTGTCTAACACCATTGGGTTTTGGCTTTTTTGAGGTGGCAAGCAAGGCTTAAAAAGTTCGAGGTTCCAAGATTTTAAGCTAGGGTTCAAGGCCAACGCTAAGGTTCTTTATCTCTTGGTATTGGAGGTAAGGAGTGGGTGTTACCATACTCTAGGAAAGGGTTTGTGATATGTTTATAATGGGTGCTAAGATTGTATGCTAGATTTAGGTTTTTACACCATAGGATAGTTGATAAATAATAACTAAGATGAGAGACTTAGGAAAATGAGTTATAGTTATGTTTTGTGAGTTTATGTATGTGCTGAAAATTGCCAAATGTGTTGAAATGATATGATGAATATATATATGATGGTGCATGAATAAAAAAAATAAATATATTACATGAAACAATTGAAGGAAAGGAAAAGTGTAAAATAAAGAGAGAATTGTTGACTAAAGAGTAAAGGAGTTGCAGCGGAATTGAGTATTGGTGCCTTGATAGACTAGGTGCCCCTACCGGTTGTATCAAATTTAGAAAGGGCCAAATGCCCATCAGGCCAAATGCCCATTAGGTTCAAATGCCTGTTAGGCGTCAATGCACCAATGACTCAATTTGTTGCCAAATAAAAGATATGCAAATGTGATAGAGAATAAAAAGAATGAAAATGAATAATGAAAGTGATTAAAAAAAAGTGTGAAAATGTGATAGCATAGCGTAACAGGGTGATGCCTTTTGGGTGTAAAAGTCCTGGTTAGGTGTTAGAGTCCCTTGGGTGTTCCAAATGCCTGGCAGGTGTGTTAAATCCTTGTGATGCGAACTGGTTGTGTGAGCCAGGTCTTGTAAGACGTTTTTCCGGGTGCATTAAGTCGCACATTGTGATTGTGTGCAATATGCCGCAAGAGGGATTGTATGCCTAGACAGCGTAAGACACAGGTGTACAGCTGTAAGACGCATAGAGGGTTGTGCGCAATTATGGACACACGTTATACCCTAAAACTTTGGGAAATGAATAAGTGAAAGAGAAGAGAAAATTAAAAGGAAAATGGCCAAGTTAATAGATAACCAAGTATTTGAATGAAAAGCGAGAAAAGAGAGAAGTGAAAGTGTAATTATAAATACATTGTGGGAATGACATGTGTGAATTGTTTATGTGGTGAACTATATGTTGTATTGTGTTTGGATTAGTATATCATTATGTCATATTAGAAACCACTTTCTTATTTTAATTGTGTAATGCTTACCTCCTTACCATTTTTTATAGGTACTGAGTCGGAGGTTACACCCGATCTGGCCGAGCAGGAGTACCCGCCCTTACAGGGAGAGTAAGTTATATATATATATATATATATATATATATATGTAGGACATGGGAAAATGTCCTGGGCCTTATGATGATCTGATGTGGTGATTTTGATGTAAATATGTAGATATCTTTTTGGGTGGGCCCAGGACGACTCCTTTGGGAAAAGGAGTATTTTTGGGAAGAATACATTCTTCGTAACTTGTGTATAAACTGTTTAATCTGATGTTTATATGATGATACTAAAATATGTGCATAGTGATGCACTAAACTTTGTTATTTGCTGTAAAGTCTTGCTGGCTGCTGGTTTTATATTTCTGAATGCTTAAAGCAGGTTCAGGGTAAAATAAAATTTTTGGGAAAGTCCGAGAAACAAAGGAAACTCCGTCCGTTTGACGGGATATTTTTATAAGTTAAAAAAGAAACTTTTAATCCACTATTTTATAAAGGGGTATTAAGGGTAATTGTAATGTACGTGTTACACTTAGGACCCTTATCTTCACATCCGACGGTGGAATTTGCGTTTAAGGTTGTAAATCTTTTATTTTCTAATTTCCTAATATAGTGTGTTTATAACACCGAAAACATTGATTCTAATGCTCTTTTGTTCACCTTTAAATCTCTTATCCGATGCCAATGCTTCGTAACTCCTTTATGGCACTCAAATGAATCCTAATTCCATCTCCTTAAAGGACTGGGTTGTGTATTGATGCAAGAAGGAAGGGTAGTGGCTTATGCATCGAGACAATTGAAGAATCACGAAGTGAATTACCCGACACACGATTTAGAATTGGCTGCGATCGTGTTTGCCTTAAAGATATGGAGACATCATCTCTATGACACTACATTCCAAGTATATAGTGACCATAAGAGTTTGAAATATCTGTTCGACCAGAAAGAGTTGAACATGAGGCAAAGGAGATGGATGGAGTTTTTGAAAGATTATGACTTTAAACTCCATTATCATCCGGGTAAAGCGAATGTGGTGGCAGATGCTTTGAGTCGGAAAGCAATCCACATAAGCGCGATGATGGTTAAAGAGGCAGCGCTGATTGAAGAATTCAGAGATTTGAGCTTGATGACACAAGTGGAACCATCAAGTATCAAGTTGGGAACGTTGCAGATCACCAACGAGTTCTTGGAAAGAATTCGGGAGTTGCAACGAACAGATGAGGAATTGATGGAAAAGATGAAACTAGGTTCGGAAGGAAAGGAACCTGATTTCAAGTTTGGGCAGGATGGAATCCTTCGTTTCAGGACAAGGATTTGTGTACCAAGAGATCAAGAAGTTAGGAGACTGATTCTTGATGAAGCCCATAAGAGTCGGATGAGTATGCATCCTGGGTCAACCAAAATGTATCAGGACTTGAAGAAGATATTTTGGTGGTCAGGATTAAAAAGGGATGTGGCAGAATATGTGGCAGCGTGCTTGATTTGCCAAAAAGCGAAGGTAGAACATCAGAAACCGGGAGGACAGTGGCAACCTCTGAGGATTCCTCAGTGAAAGTGGGATAGCATCTCAATGGACTTTGTGTCTGGTTTGCCGAGGACCGCAGCAAACCATGATGCAATCTGGGTGATTGTGGATAGATTAACAAAGTCGGCGCATTTTATTTTGATAAATATGCGTTATTCTTTGAACAAGCTTACCCAGATCTATATCAAGGAGGTAGTTCGTCTTCACGGAGTGCCTTCGAGCATTGTGTCAGACCGAGACCCGAGATTTTCGTCGCAATTTCTGGAGAAGTTTGCATGATGCTATGGGAACAAGGATGAAATTGAGTTCTGCGTATCATCCACAGACGGATGGCCAGACGGAGAGAACAATTCAATCTTTGGAAGATATATTGCGAGCGTGTGCACTTGAAGAACAAGGAAGCTGGGATCAAGTGTTACCTCTTGCAGAGTTCACATACAACAATAGCTACCATGCGAGCATTGGAATGGCACCGTTCGAGGCGTTGTATGGAAGAAAGTGTCAAACCCCGCTATGTTGGTTCCAAGTGGGGGAGAACTTGATGGTTGGACCAGAAATGATACAGCAAACATCCGAGAAGATAAAGATGGTTCAGGCAAAGATGAAAACGGCTCAGAGTCGGCAGAAGAGCTATGTGGATAAGAGGAGAAAACCATTAGAGTTTTCTGAGGGCGATCATGTGTTTCTTCGGGTAGTTCCGATGAAAGGAATTAGTAGAACTTTGAGAACCCGAAAGCTTTCGCCTAAGTGCATAGGTCCATATCAGATTCTTAAGATAATTGGTCCTGTTGCTTATCAATTGGCTTTACCACCTTCTCTATCCAATTTGCATAACGTCTTTCACGTTTCGCAATTGAAAAAGTATGTTCATGATCCATCTGTTGTTCTGAAACTCCAACCTGATGACCTAACTCTGAAAGAAAATCTGACCTTTGAGACCAGACCGGTTCAGATAGAAGATCGGGAAGTCAAGCGGCTCAGAGGAAAGGAAATACCTTTAGTCAAGGTGATCTGGGAGAATGCTGACGTATCTGAAGCTACGTGGGAATTAGAAGAGTGGATGTGTCAAGAGTATCCGGAGTTGTTTTTGTAATCTAGAATTTCGGGGGAGAAATTCCTTTTAAGTGGGGGAGTAGTGTAACACCCCTAATTTTCGTCTCCCGAATAATAGGAAATTAATAATAAAAAGTTTTATTATTAACTTATAGAATTTTCCAAGTTTATGTTTTGTATTTAATTAGCCTTAAATATAAAAATAAGTTGAAATATTTTTATATGGCAAATAAATGCAAAATATAAGAATATTGCATGTTAGTTCCTGAGTGAGGGCTTAAAAGCAATATTGAAAAGGTTCTTGGAAGGAAAGATTTAAAAATAATAATTTTTAAATTTTGAACTGATATTACCGGTTAGTAATGCCCTGTAACCGGTTGGACGATGAACTCAGAAACTGGTTTAGTGGATTTTGATGAGTAATCACTTGATTAATCCAAAATTCGCCACGATTACAGTCCCAAATTAAGTGGAAACCACGTGTCCTTGTGCATGGCACTCTGGATTGCCTTTAAATAGACGAATTTCTGATGAAGCAAGGGTTGTTGATCTGAATTTTGGGTGGAAGGACTGATTTAGGGTTCCGATTTCGTCTGAGGCGATTCTCCTTCTTCTTTGAGTGTTAGAAAGGGAAAAATACACTTTTGGAAAGCTTAAATCCAGAGCTTTCCATTGATATAGAGATTGTGAGTTAAGAGTGTGTGTGTGAGGAGAAATCAGCCATCAAAGTTCAGTGTTGAAAAACTGAACTCTGCCTTTCTTTGGTTCGGGAAGCTGTTTTGAGACTCTGATTCTGATCAATACAGGTAACCTCTAGGTCCCAAATCTCTTTCATTCATTAGTGCATGTTGCCTAGATCAATGTCTAATCGTTTTCCCCAATTTTCTTGGCCAATTTCTATGTCAAACCTTCTGGTCTTTGGACCCTGTTGATAAAAATCGTGGCTGGGAGCAGAACTGTGGATTTGTGGAAATCTGTGGATTGATCTTCAAACTCAGTGGTAATACTCATCAAAATCGACTTAGAGGTATGGGAGAAGTGTTTACTATACTAGATTTAGACTAAAATCGAATGATTTAGGATTTGAGTTCACAAAACTCAAAAGGGCATTATGTGCAATATGGCACAGAGGCTTGGAGGCCAAAATCCTGCTCATTGTGGTTTTGAGCAACTTTAATTTGATGCATGCAAAGTATGTTGATGCTTAATTATGAGTTTAAGTGCTTAATCTAAGTTTTGTCGTATTAAATTGTGTTTATGTGAATTTTCATGCAATTTGATACCATAAACTTGATGCATGCAATATGAATGTGTTTGTGGGTGTAAACATGTTTGTTTTAAGGCATATGAACTTTGTGCATATTGAGTTTGGGTTAGATTTGAGAAAGGAAGAAAATGAGTTGTTAAAACTCTTGTTTTAATGGACTGATTGCATAATCTAACCGGTTACACGATATTCGTAACCGGTTAGACACTACAGATTTTCAAAGAAAATTAGTTTATTAATCAGTCCTGAAATCTTAATGGTCTCTGCTCAAATCTAAGCTTTAATTTCTGTATACATGGTCTGAATATGAGTTATTATAATGCCAAGGTTCAGACTTGAAAGATTAAAGTTAATGCCTTAAGTTAATGAAATAATTTCAAGAGGAAATTATGTTCATTGGAGAATGAAATGTGATTTGGACTTTTGAATGATGCAAACAATGGCTTTTGAGGTATAAAACAATGTTAAAGGTGTTTTGGATTGGGTAGAGAATTCAAGAAAAAGGGTTTTCTGAATTGCAATGGTAAACAGTTCAGGTCTGTAATTCTAACCGGTTAGCCTGAAACTATAACCGGTTAGTACCTGAATCTGAAAAATAAAAAGTTAAGTTTTTAAATACCATTGAAGTTGTATTACTCAATCTAAGTTTAAAAAGGCATGTTTTGAGAAAAATTCAAAGGGGAATTTTATGCCAAAGGTTATACCTCAAATAAATCATTCAAGAGGAGAAATTGGGATATTTCTAAATCATATTAATTAATTCAAAGATAAAACCAACCCCAATATTTGTGCATCCATATAGATTGGAAGTCTGGTTGGTAGGAACGTTATCATATTCTGGGAATATGAGGAGGGTACTCCGGGAGTACCAAATTATAACCTACTTGATGACACATTATAGATATGTGGCCAGTGTCCGGGACCTGGTTTTTATGCGTTCTGGGAACAAATGCGTTCTGGGAACGTGGTGCACACTCCGGGAGTGATGCTTTTTATCCAAGTATGGTTCGGCATTACGTTCTGGGAACGAATGTCGGTGTTCCGGGAACACAAGGGTGTATTGGATGGACGTCCAAGATGGACATTAAGAGGCCTCAGTTGTGGATAGAAAATCATACATCATGCCACTTGCATTATAAGAGTTATAATGTTGAAAAATTGGTGTGCTCATATGTATTTGCATTATGATCTGTCCATGATATACTTGTGATTGTAATTTTAGTCTTTATCAATTATGTATATGTGTATACTTACTCCCTGTGCCCTGTTTAGGTGATGGCCATATACCTAGCCTGCATCGAGATACGCCCTATCCCTAGCGGTATATGGACGTATGAGGAGCACCGTGCCACTTTTGAGGGGGAGGTTGAGATCACTCTCTACCACCCTAACCCTCTGGTGCGTGTGCGACCTCGTCGATTTAGGATCCCATTAGTCTATACTATGCATGTTCCACCTTTTTACACATATAGAGGACCACCCCCGGCTCGACCTATGCGTCATTTTCATAGTTTCCGTTTTGGAGCTGCCACTCGTTCCTATCCTTCTTCCCATAGAGTTGTCACCGAGGAGACTCCTTCTCCTGGTCCGACTGATTATGATAGGACTGCTTCTGCAGACCCTAGACCCAGTGGTGGGGTCTCTACACAGTCGGGCGAGGTCGAGGAGGACCCCGTGGAGGATGAGAGCGAGGAGGAGGTGCATGTTGAGCCGACTGTTTCTGTTAGAGGTGGACCCGCTGGTTCATAGGAGCCTGCATAGCATAGGTGTTTTGGATCCTAGATCCTCGGGATAGAGCGGTGGAGGATCTGAGGAGCTGCTGAGGACACTGAAGACCTGCTCTGAGACTTCTATTTTGAGACCATGTGTTTAGTGTATATATTTTTGAGAGGTCTTAGAGTGAGGTTTTATTTCTTACAGCTGGGTTGTATATGTTTTTATAAACTCTTGCTATCTCGACTGATGTTACTTGCTACTTACTGTACTGATGGGGTTTCATATTATGATATGATATATATATATATATATATATATATATATATATGATGTCTTATTTTCCTCAGCAGAGCCCCAAAAGTATTATTTTTACTTCCGCGAACTCTGATTTTTATTTACAAGGGATTCGGCGATAAATTTTATATTTCCTATGTTATGTGTTCAGATCCCACTCGAGAAGCAAGTGATATGTTTTCAATAATAACTATTAATAATGTTTTCTATGACTAAGGAAATGCTATCTCGAGAGTCTTTTCGAACTTAATATCGTGTTGAGCCGAATTCAAAAGAATTAATGACCAAGCAAGTACAAGTTTTAAAAAGGAAAAATTTTCTAGTCCTGATTTTTGATAGCAAGAAATAAACTATTTGGAAACATTAATTATTTTCAAGTTAAAAATAGAGCGTCACACCTTTGGTGGTATCAGAGCATTGGTCCTGTTCCTCATGGCCCCGAAGATGCAGCTCTAAGTATGATATTCAATGTTGATTGAATATGATTTGAGTAAGTTAGTGGTAGTATTTATGTTTTTAAAGACCTTTTTAGTAACCCAAAGCCCATAGTGCAGGTCTTTCTATGGCAACCCGAAATAGAAATGTTACTAATGAGATGTTAGAACGAATAACAACCGTGCTGGAGGGTATGCAGCAGCAGCAGAGACAACAATCCTCTCAAGGGAGAGCTGGTAACCCATCTGCTGGCAACATGGCGAATCATGATGCTAAGACTCTGTCGGAGTTCAGGAAGTGCAATCCGCCAAGATTCGAGGGAGGATATAAACCTGATGAGGCGAACAAGTGGTTGTACGAGATCAATAAGATCTTCCGAACTCTGGAGTGTTCTGACGAACAGAAGGTGACCTATGCAGTTTACATGCTTCATGGGGAAGCTGAAAACTGGTGGGATCACACGGTCCAATTGATGAATTTTGAAAGGAGGGCAATCAACTGGGGAGTATTTATGGAGAAGTTTCTTAATAAGTACTTTCCAGAAGATTTGCGGAGGAAGAAGGAAGTGGAATTCATGCAATTGAAGCAGGGGGATATGAGTGTAGGAGAGTATGCTACCAAATTCGAGGAATTGATGAAGTACTCTCCCTATTACTTAAATAACCCTGATGAAAGAAGTAAGTGTGTGAAGTTTGAAGGTGGGCTAAGGCCGGAGCTGAAGTCTATCTTCAGTTATCAAAGGATTCAGAGTTTCCCTGCACTGGTGGACATGTGCAGAATGTAGGAAGATGATAAGAAGGCGGAGCTGATAGGAAGTCAAGTGAAAGGGGTTGGAAAGAACTATGGACCCCAGAGGAAGAAGAAGTTTGACCATCGGAATAATGGTCCATATTCTAAGAACAAGGAAAAGGGCAAGGCAGTGATGGATAACCGGAACAAGCCTCGCGATAATGCTCCTTATTGCGAGAAGTGCAAGCGTTATCATCGTGGTCAGTTTTGCTGGTCCACAGAAGGATGTTTTAAGTGTGGGAAGCAAGGTCATTTTGCCCGCGAATGCAAGGAATCTGCAAAGGGAGATGCAAAGGGATCTGCTGGAAAGCCTGTGGTACAAGGACGAGTATTTACTTTGAGTGGTAGTGAAGCAACCCAAACCCCGAATCTCGTGCAAGGTAATTTTCTGCTCAATAATCAACCTTGCAAAATCATGTTTGATTCTAGGTCTAAATTGATGAACCATTAAAGGAGCATCAACTTTAGGAATCATTACAAGATTAGTGTGATTCACTTCCCTAAGGAGGTTACCTGAATCAAAAAACTCCTTAATGGCTTGACACATATCCTGCCCAACTATATCCCATGAAGCTTGGAAAAAACCTGACCCATACCCATCAGGTCCAGGTGATTTGTTTTTATCAATGGCAAACAGTGCTTTCCTAATTTCATCATCAGAAATAGGCTTGATAAGTTTCAATTGCTGATCCCTTAATAAGCATCTTCCTTGATCCACTACAGCCTGGCCAAACATCTCTCCTCTGCTTCTTGATAGAAAGAGATTCTGAAAAAAATCCTCAAAATACTGCTGAATACCTTCTTGCCCATTTATCAACTCATTTCTGTCATTTAGAATTCTAATGACCCTGTTCTGGTAATGTCTCTTTCTGATTGAGTCATGGAAGAGCTTTGTGTTACTGTCACCATCCTTTAGCCAACCTATCTTAGCCTTTTGTTGTAGGAAAGACAATGCATCCTTTTCCACTTTACTATACTGAATTGACAACTCCTTTTCAGCCTGATGCAAGATTGGATCCATTGGACTCAAGGCCAATTCAGATTGAATAGCCTCTAATTTGTCTCTGAACTCAATTTCTCTGATGTCAACATTTGAAAAGTTCAGTTTGTTCAATCTAGCTAAAGGACCTTTAAGATCCTTAAGCTTCTTGCAAAACATAAACATGTTGTTCCCTTCAATAGGACTATGCCAAGTGGAATCAAATAACTTCACAAAATCCTTATGGCTAGACCACATATTAAAAAATTTAAAAGAATGCCTAGCATGCCTCTCCCGATCCCCCCCAATCTATAACAATTGCTGAGTGGTCAAATAATCCAGGATTAGTAAAGACCACAGAGGAAAGAGGCCATACCCTACACCAAGCCAAATTCACCATAGCTCTGTCCAATTTAGAGATAATTCTGTCTCCACCTGTTTCCTTGTTACACCAAGTGTAAAAGCAACCTGTGTAGGGCATATCCAGTAAACCACATTCATCAACACAACTTTGAAATTCACTAACACTGCTAGTCTCAACAGGATTCCCCCCAATCATCTCTTGTTGATTCAAACAGGTATTGAAGTCCCCTAGAACAAGCCAGGGAATATTCACACAGCTCTGAATCCCACATAAAACCTGCCATAACTCTCTCCTTTCATACTGATCATTCTTAGCATAGATAAAGGTCACAAAAAGTTCCTGCTGATTAAGAATCACAGTGACATGACAATGGACATACTGTGAGGATCTGGCTATAATAGTTACATCATAAATATCCCTCCTCCACATGACCCAAATCCTACCAATAGAACACACATCCAAATTAATGAAAGATCCTCATCCACTAGCAATTTTATTCTGAATATGTTGAAAACTCTCAGTTCTCAACTTATTTTCTAATAAAGCAAAAAGACCAACCTTATTTCTTTTGTACAAGTCTAGAATCTGTTTTTGTTTTCGAGGGTGGTTCAAACCTCGAGTGTTCCATGCTCTTATCTTATCCATGTGGAGGATGGGTTGACGACTCCCCCCTCTGCAAATCTAAAGCTTTCTGTTGAGCCTTGCTTCTTGTGGTCACAGTTATCCATCCTTCATTTTCACCCACCTTCTGACCCTCATTTAGTAAACCTCTGTCTTCTAGAATATTTTCTGCTGACAAGTCTTTGATCACACCCTCCACCTCTCCCCTAGCCTTGTCCACATTCTCCTGCAGAACAGTGTCATTCTCAATGTTCCTATTCAACTTTAGAGCTTCATCCAGATTTTGCATGTCTTGCTGAGTAGGTTTATTCTTTGAGTAATATGTCAGATTAGTCCCTGACTTTGTAAGCATCGGTCAAGTTAGTCCCTGACTTTACAGAAATAGCAATTTAGTCCCTGAGATTTCATTTTAATTCACATACGTCCCTATCTTTATCCCATTTTAAAGCAAATACATCCCTGCGATAGTGACGGCAGGGACTAACTTGATCGACGTTCTCCTATCTCAGGGACTAAATTGCGATTTCGATAAAGTCAGGGACTAACTTGACCTACTCTTACAAAGTCATGGACTAATCTGACATATTACTCAAATTCTTCTCAACCCATTGCTGCTTAATTCCCTGTTTTATCCCCTTCTTACACATTTTAGCATCATGACCATAACATGAACATTTAGAGAACAGGGTAAGCTTCCATTCATATACAACCTTCTGAGAAACAATATTCCCCTGGTCATCTTCAAATTGCACTTCCTCAAGAAGGATATCTGGATCCACTTCCACCAATACTCTAGCATAACTAATTCTATTTCGTTCCTCAGTTACCTTGTCAGCCATGATAGGTGTCCCAATCAAACTAGAGATCTGGCTTAGAGAAGCAGAACCCCAAAATTTCAGATTTAAATTAGGAAGTTGAATCCAAATAGGAATTCTATCAAGGAAACTCTTGAAAACAGGCTTTCCAGTCCATGGAGCTATGATCAGGGGCTTCTTATCGAAATGATAAACCCCACATCCAACACATTGTTCCTGCCCTCCATAGAATTAAATCTCACTATCATAGTGCCATCAGAATTCATGAGGATTTTATCAATCCCAAACTGACCCCACGCCTTTTAAATAAACCCACTCAATACCGGATAAGGGGGATCTGCAACTAACACATAGCACGCCAAGGAATTCTGCCTGTATTTTACCTCATCTTCAACATCTGAGGGATCTATCTTCCCCAGTGCAACACCATCCATCAACTCAGGCTGGTGAAACTTCAGTTTGCCCCCTGCATTACGAAGCTTTGAGATATCAAAGTTTTCCCATACATTTAGTTTAGGATGTACTTCTTTCACTGGTTCTGGACTTTTTGGATCAGACTCTAAACGGTTCACATTCAGAACTATACCTTGCTGTTGATCATTACTTTCCTTTGTATGCATTGCATGACTCCTTTGTCTAACCCTTGCCCGTATCAATCAATGCCATGCACAAGGGATTCAAGTTGCTTAGGCGTTAAGGCATCAATGGCTTCCAAGTCCTCATCATCCAAATGAGACAAGTCGAACACCTGCGGTTGTTTCTCAATCTGAACAGAAGCAGAAGGAGAATGTGAAGAAGGGGACTTTGGTGGTCTTCCCCTCTTCTTGGCCATGGAGGCCGCACTAGAAGGCCTAGGAAAACCCTAGGCAGCCGTAAGAGAGAAGAGAGAAAAGTCAACTCAAAGTCAAAACCTTTTTGATTTTTTTTTATATTAATTGAAAAAAGAAGAAATGATTTATCTATTCATTTATGATAATGATAATGATAATAATTTATAATTATTGTATAATATAATAATTGTAATATAGATTTTGGAAGAATAAAAAATATGAGTAGCTAGTAATTGATATTGATTTTTCTTTTTAATTAATTAGAGCATTTGGAAACTTAGATAACCTTTAATCAATATTTTTAATAAAATAATTAAATACAACAAGAATTCTTATGAATTTATAATAAAATAAAACAACATATCATCTCCATTTTAAAAAGTGTCAAGTTAGTGGAGTGTATCACTTTACTGTTGAAACGACATACTACTTGTGATAATATTTTTTAATATTAAAAATATAAAATTTAATATAATATATTATATATATAATATTTAATTTAATAATATTTAGGATACAGTGCACTATTTCCTTGAACTTGTACCGAATTAGATTCATTGGTTGAAATTTGAAGCAATGTATCATTTCAATTGCATTGTTATATCTTATATTTAAAAATCCGAATTATAGAACAAAACGTTGCACCCCTAAACCGGTACTGAATTATAGAGTAAAACATTGCATTGTTACATTAGTTTTTTTTTTAAAAAAAATATTTTCAAGATACGTGACATGTCTCTTTGTTTTTTATTTTCTTAACTTTTTTTGTAAAATCTTCGTTTCGTAAGGAGCTCTTTGATTGCAAAGTTTGGGTTCAAAAATATAATAGAGTCATAAATTGTTAAGATACATTAGTATTTTTATGAAAGGGTGTTTCAGAAAATTTTTTAATAGATCCATTAGTATTATCACTACAAAAAAAACCCTTTATTGCAACGACAAAAGTCGTTGCAAAACACCAAAAGTCGTTGCAAAAAATGACTTTGGTCGTTGCTGGTAAAGGCGTTGCAAAAGGGTATAACAACGACTTTCTTTGTTGTTATAAAGAACGGTTTTCAGCAACGACCTGGGTCGTTGCAGAATAGATGTCGTTGCTAAACAGGGCTGGCAAAGCTGTGTACAGTTAATATATTTTGCAACGATAATGTCGTTGCAAAACACCTTGGGCTTCTGCAACGATATTGTCGTTACAAAACACCTTGGGCTTCTGCAACGACAATGTCGTTGCAAAACACATTTTTTGATTTTGTAACAACAAAATTATCGTTTCAATAGCCTTTGTTTAATTAAAAAAAATTATTTGAGCAAATAAATCTTGTTTATGCTTCAAATTATGAAGTATTCTTCCTAGGGTTACATAACTACTAAATTTATAACACATACATTAGACAAAACTTATTCAATTGTTGTAAATTGTGTTTATTACAAGACACAATAAGAAAGAACATACAAAATAAGAACATTTATTGATGGTTTTTCCTTGGAAGAGTATCCAAACTAATACAAAAATCGAAGCCCTTTCTAACTAGATGGTGTCATCTACAAGGAAGAAAGACACCACCATGAAAACCTAATTCGAGGCTATATTCATTCCTAATGGGTTTCAACTATCAATTAAAATATCTTCCTCTTCACCTAATTATCATCCACCTTATCAACTCTTCTAAGAAAGACAGTCCAGCGCAAACTCATCAATCACATTATGATAGAGCCAAAGTAGAACAAACATGTTGTGAAAAATCCAATGTTTGTTCCTGAAAAAAAAAATGTTATAAAATATTCAAAATCTGCATGAGGAAATTAAGACTCCATAATATATGCAATCACTAATTCAACTTATGGCAATAAAATTGTAAGAGGCAAATAAATGGAAATTGAAACAGACTCCATAATAACACAACTACACAAGGCATGCCCATAATAACATGTTTTAAAACAAGAGATAATATTAGTCTTCTCGTAAACTGCATTCTCAAATATCACAAGATATGATAACAGTGACAATACAACATGATCTCCAAAGCTAGGCTAATAAGCGTTAGTGGCATTACTGTAGCAGCATCAATAAGAAAATGCCATGACAAATTCTATGTGTTAACCAAAGCTACGCTAATAAGCGTTAGTGGAATTTTCTCACTAACACACCAATGACCACCATCTGATTTACACGTGGCACATAAACAGGAGAATAATTAACCCTCTGTAATTCATAAGAATCAGTATAAAACAGCAATTCATTAGAATCAATCATTGTATCTTAAAAGGCCAAGTCACAAGAAACAGTATGAAAGGCCAAGTCATAAGAATCATTGTAGGATTATCTTGTTTACTTCAATACAAGTTCCCTTGCGAATCAGTATGGCTGACAAGTCATATGAATATATAATCAATCACTGTGTTTTAAAATCAAAGGAATGTATGTGCACATAGACAAAGTATAGACATAAGAGGCTCTAGTTAGGAAAAATAGTGAATAGTGAATACATAATGTTTAAACTGAACACAGCAATGTTTAGTCTGAAATAGCGAAATACATATTTGCAGATAATTTATTTTCTCCCCCTTCAAATTCCCTTTAATCAAAGGAAGCTCCAGTTAGGAAAAATCTCTAATTCTATGTTAATTGCGCAGAAACTTAAAATTTTATACTTACCTTTTGCAAGACATGCTAAAACAAAAACAATGGAACGAAGGTCGAATCCCTCTAGCCAGAAGATCAAGACCTATCAGGTTAGTTGAAAGGAACACTGGGCACTGGCAAGTGTAACACCCTAGTAATAATTACCCTTAAGTACCCATAATATAAAATAGTAGCTTGAAAATTTCTTTTTAAAACTATTTGATTTCTAAAATCTCTGTCAAACCGGACAGAGTTTCCTTTGTTTATTGAGTAAACCAAAGTTTAGATTTCCTGAAACCTGTGCAATGCATATATATATATATATATATATATATTTTCCTTTCATCCAGGGCCAACAGGGCCAAAACATCAATAGTGGAATAACCATCCACATCATCACATAATTACATAAGAGGTCGCAGCAAATAAACAAGTTGTGGAACTATGATAGTTTCCCAAAATAATGTACTTCCTTTCCAAAAGAAGCAGTCCTGGGTACCCCAAAGATAATTTGCATAACATATACAAAACATATAGACACATATACTATCTCCAATATACCCCAGGACTACACCAAAAATCCCCTAAACTCTCATAAGCTACTCTCCCTGTAAGGGAGAGTGCACCTGCTCGGCCGGGGGTTGTGCAAGCTCAATCTCAGTACCTGTAAAATATAGCAAGAGGGTGAGCATTACACATGAAGTAGGAAGCAGTTTCTAATTAGACATACTAACCCACCAAGTCATACACACTTAGACATTTAGCACATGTAAGTTCATACAATCATTCCATGTCATATTCATGCAATTTCAATATTCATTTTCTTTCTCTTTGTCCCATTATAATTCAATTATCCAATGATCTTTTCACCATTCAATTTCTCATTTCCATATATTAGTACCACTAGGAATTGGTTGCTCCTGCTAGGGCATTTGTACACCCATTAGGGACTTATACACCCATCAGGACTTTAATCACCCATTAGGCTTCACCCGTTAGGACAATACATGCAATCTTTATCATTGCTTAACACATTTCATAACATATTCACTTTCATCTACTTTATTCCTTTTCACATTTTCCATACTCTTAATTATCGTTGAATTGATCACTTGGGCACATCGACGCCTAACGGGGCGTTTGGACCTAATGGGGCATTTGGCCTGACGGGGCATTTAGCCCTAATGGGGCATTTGATACACCTAGCAGGGGCGACCTAGTGTGCCAATGTCCCAATGATCAATTCAACCATCCATCCCTTTTTAATTCATTTAAATTATACTTTTCCATTTAGCATTGTATTCCACTCAATTCAACATATCAACCAAACATTACTAACATAATACAAACAATTAATTTAATCATATACATCAAGTAGCACATATCCATATTCATTCATATATCACAATTAATCATCCATAAGTCATATCTATCAATATTTATTCACATTCTTGCAATCTTATTGAACATTTTCACTTAGGGCTCATTTATGACAATATCATAATAATTTCAATATGTATTAATTCCTTGGGTTCCTATATAACTCTAAACACATAACCTTAGCAAATCACTATGCACTAGCTAGAAAACTAGTCCCTAAACCAAGGTAACACACACCCCCTTACCTCAATCAAGGAGAGAGTGGGAGAACCTCAAGCCCTAGCTTCTAGCACCCAAAACAAAGAGCTCCAAAGGCAAACGAAGGAGGAGAGTGATGATGATCTTCCCTAAGCCATAGAAATGAGGACGATGAAGAGATCATGACATAAAAACAAGAGGAATTTCGTGTTTCACCAAGAGGTGGGAAGAGAGAGAGAAAAAATTCAAACCAAAGAGAGAGGAATGAAATTAAAAACGTGAAAACTTTATTAGAGTGACAAAGATGGGGCTTGATGATGGATTTAGGAGTGATTCACTTGAGGTTTAATGGATTTAGAATGAGAGATTTTGTGCCCTAGAGAGAGAGTTCGAATTTTGCCAAGAATGAACGCGTGAATCGCTTTTATTTTTTTCTCACAGTACAGCCTTTAATCGATTAGTAATCGATTAAGCACTTTCAAACTTTCTAACCTTAATCGATTACTCTGCAGCTTAATCGATTAAGCTGCAGAGTTTTGCAGCATTCATACTTTGGAAGGCCATAACTTCTTCGTTACCCGTTGGATCTTCCCCAAATTTTGACACAAGCTTCCTCACCTATCCTACTTCACATCCAATGGTGGAATTTGTATTCTAAGCTACCAATCTTGTTATTCTTATTCCCCAAAGTCCTATGTTCTAAACTTGAATTTGTATGTCTAATTGGCCAATTTTCTAACTTAAATCATAATTACTTCTATCCTAAGACTATCAAAACATGATTTACACTAAGAATTAAATTTGGGATGTTACAATCCTCTCCCACTTACCAGAATTTCATCCTCGAAATTCAGTTGTCCTGAAACAAATGTGGATAAGACTCCTTCATTTTGTCCTTTAGCTCCCAAGTAGCCTCTTCCACGTTGTTTCGGTTCCAAATTACCTTCACCATCAAGATCTCTTTGCCTCTAAGTGGTTTAGTCCGCCTATCATCAATTCTGATTGGTAGAACTTCAAAGGTCAAATTCTCTTTCAAAGGCAATTCATCCACAGCAACTACATGAGAAGGATCATGAATGTATTTCCTTAGCTGTGAGACATGGAAAACATCATGAAGCTTGGAAAGATGTGGGGGTAAGGCGATCCTATATGCCAATGGACCAACCTTCTCCAAAACCTGATAAGGACCAACAAATCGTGGAGTCAGTTTCTTGGACTTGATTGCCCGACCAATTCCTGTAGTAGGGGACACTCTTAGAAAAACATGATCACCTTCATCAAACTCTAGAGGTCTCCTACGCTTATCTGCATAGCTCTTCTGACGATCCTGAGAAGTTTTCATCTTGTTCTTAATCATAGTGATCTTCTCAGTAGTCTCTTGCACAAGTTCTGGCCCAGTCAACAAATTCTCACCAATCTGAAACCAACAAAGAGGCGTTCTACACTTCCTACCATAAAGTGCCTCAAAAGGTGCCATGCCGATGCTAGAATGGAAACTGTTATTATAAGTGAATTCCATAAGCGGCAGAAGCTGCTCCCAGTTGCCAACCTGCTCCAACACACAAGCTCTGAGCAGATCCTCCAATGTCTGAATAGTACGCTCAGATTGCCCATCAGTTTGCGGATGGTAAGTTGTACTAAATTTCAGCTTGGTACCCAAAGCCTGCTGGAGACTCTGCCAAAATCTGGATAAGAACCTTGGGTCACAATCTGATACTATGCTGGAGGGCACACCATGTAGCTTCACTATGTCCCGAATGTACAATTGAGTCAACTTTTCCAAGCTGTACTTCATGTTCATCGGAATAAAGTGAGCACCTTTTGTCAGACGATCAACCACAACCCAGACAGCATCACACCGAGCAGTGGTTCTGGGCAAACCGGACACAAAGTCCATAGCAATACTATCCCATTTCCACTCGGGAATATCAAGTGATCGCAAAGGACCACCTGGTTTTTGATGCTCAATTTTTACCTTCTCACAAGTTAAGCAATTAGACACATGATCCGCCACATCTGTTTTCAACTTTGGCCAGCAATAGATCTTCTTTAAATCCTGATACATTTTTGTTGTACCGGGATGGAAACTCATTTTTGTTTGGTGAGCTTCCCATAATATGTCTCTTCGAACCTCGAAATCCATAGGAACACATATTCGGCCCCTAAACCGAATAATGCCATCTGCACCCTTGATGAAATCAGGTTCTTCTTTACCCTCAGACTCAGCCAGGAGCTTCTGAAGCTCTTCATCATCGGCCTGTCTCTCTTTGATGGAACTCATCAGCTCATTTGTAACCTGCAACATTTCCAGCACAATGCTTTTCTCTTTCACCTGCATGTTCAAGTTGAGATCACTAAACTCCTGAATCAGTTGCATTTCTTTTACCATCAGGTTGCTAACATATAGACTCTTGCGACTCAGTGCATCAGCTACCACATTAGCTTTACCAGGATGGTACTGAAGATGGAAATCATAATCTTTCAGGAATTCCATCCATCCCCTCTGTCTCATATTCAAGTCTTTCTGATCAAAGAGATAGCGGAGACTTTTGTGATCACTGAAAACTTCAAACTTCGTTCCATACAAATAATGTCTCCAAATTTTCAATGCAAAGACCACAGCTGCTAACTCCAGGTCATGAGTTGGATAATTCTGCTCATGCTGTCGTAACTGCCTGGATGCATATGCTATCACTTTGCCTTGTTGCATGAGCACACAACCCAAACCTTGCTTTGAAGCATCACAATAAACATCAAAGGGTTGGGTCGGATCCAGTAGAACTAGAACCGGTGAGCTAGTCAATCTTCTCTTCAATTCCTGGAAACTGCTTTCACATTGCTGAGACCACTGATAAGGAACATCTTTTCTAGTAAGCATAGTCAGTGAAAGAGCCAGCTTGGAGAACCCTTCAATGAATCTCCGATAATACCCTGCCAAACCCAGAAAGCTTCTGATTTCTGTCACGGTAGTGGGTCTCTCCCACTTTAGCACTGCTTCCACCTTGGAGGGATCTACAGCAACTCCCTATGCAGAAATAACATGGCCCAAAAAGTGAACTTCGGTCAACCAAAAGCTACACTTGGAAAGCTTTGCATATAATTGCTTTTCTTTGAGGACCTGCAGCACCATCCTCAAATGCTCCTCATGCTCACTTGGACTCTTAGAATAGATGAGAATATCATCAATGAATACTATTACAAAAGAATCCAAATAAGGCATGAAGATTCTATTCATATAATCCATGAATATTGCAGAAGCGTTTGTTAATCCGAATGGCATCACAACATATTCAAAGTGCCCATACCGCGTTCTGAATGCAGTTTTAGGAATATCCTCCTCACGGATACGAATTTGATGGTATCCAGATCGGAGATCAATTTTAGAAAACACTGCTGCACCCCGTAGTTGATCAAGCAAATCATCAATGCGAGGGAGCGGATATTTATTTTTCACCGTCACCGCATTCAACTGCCTGTAGTCAGTGCACATACGGAGGCTACCATCCTTTTTCTTGACAAAAAGAATTGGAGCACCCCAAGGTGATACACTTGGCCTAATCAACTTCTTGGCCAACAACTCCTCTAACTGCTTCTTCAATTCTTCTAATTCGGGAGGTGCCATTCTATACGGTGCTATAGAGATTGGGCCAGTACAAGGCTTCAGATCAATACTAAACTCTACCTCTCTTTTTGGAGGCAATCCGGGAATCTCAGCAGAATAGACATCCGGAAATTCACAAACTATTGGAATCTGGCTTACATCCGACACCTCATCTACCTCCATAGCAGCTAAAGAAGAATCACTGAAAATAACCGCTTTTTGATGGCAGTCAATTAAGACACGGTGGTGAGACATCCAATCCATGCCAAGAATAATGTCTAACCGAGTCAATGGCAAACAGATCAGATTCACTTTGAACTCCCGATCAAACACTCGAAGAGAACAATTCAGACACATTTGAGATGTGATTACAGAAGAATTTGTAGGAGTTGAAACGGAAAGCTTATAAGGCATTTCTACACAAGAAAGTCCTAGCTTCGCCATGCAATCAACAGAAATAAATGAATGTGTTGCTCCGCAATCAAATAGAACTCCACAAGAAACATCATTGACATAACATGTACCTCGAATGAGCTCATCATCATCAGTCACTTCTTCACCATCCATGGTGTACACCTTGCCCTTCTGAAGTGGCTGACTTGCTCCTGTTTTCTGCACTTTGGCCACATTTACTTCTTTCTTCAAGGGGCTCTTGGGACAGTTAGCAGCAAAGTGTCCCGGTTGGCCACAATGAAAGCAAAGTCCTTCCCCCTTGCGGGGATCAAGACTCCAACAAACTCCCCTATGTCGCCTCCCACAATGTTGACAAATGGGAATGGGATCATAAGCAATCGCTGGTTGGCTTGCTCCCCCAGTAACTACAGTCTTTGCCTTAGCATATGGTCCTGACCTCTGCACTGGACCCTTGCCTCGGAGGGGCCCCACTGATCTCTGGGCTGCTTTGTTCCGATCTGCCTCCGCCTTCCTTTTGAGTCCCTTCTCATAAGTACTTGTCATGTTGATGAGATGAGAGAGATCGGCAATATTCTGATACTCGAAAGCAAGTCGAATATCCTCCCGGAGACCAGACTCAAATTTGATACACTTTGCTTGCTCCTCTGCATCCTTGTAGCCACTGGAGTATCGGATTAGATCTTCAAATTGCGCTGCATATTCACCAACGCTCATACTCCCTTGTTCAAGCTTCAGAAACAACAAGTCCTTCTCCCTTCGCACATCTTCCGGAAAATATTTTCCCAAGAAGCGGATCTTGAATAGATCCCAAGTGATAGCTTGGCTAGCTGCCTCTAAATTCCTCCTTTGGTGCTCCCACCAATGCTCTGCTTCTCCTGTCAACATAAACTCAGCCAACCGAACTTTCTGATCGGCAGGTGGTTGCAAGGAACGGAGTATCTTCTCTACCTCTTGGAGCCAGAGTTGAGCTCCATCAGGATTACATCCGCCCTCAAACCTTGGTGGATCATTTTTCCGAAATCGGGCCATCCAGTCAATCTCAACCGGAGGTGGAGGAGGAGGTTGCAATGCTGCTGCTGCAGCTGCTGCAGCCACTGCTATGTTTTGGGCCTGATTCTCAGCTTGGTTCTGCTGAGCTTGGGCTTGGTTCTGCTGCAATTGAACCAGAGTTTCAAGGATTGAAGCAATCCTATCATTGTCAGCCTGTCTCCCTGCCATAATGTTGAGTCATGGAGGGACAATCAGTCAATGATAAAACAACTAAATAAAACTACAAACATCCTACAACTTAGACTTAGACACTAAACTAAGTACATCGGTTACTCGCTCGGTGAGTAACCATAGGAGTAGTGAGTTCATACTCCAAAGGCCGAGGAAAACTGCTCTGATACCAAAATGTAACACCCTAGTAATAATTACCCTTAAGTACCCATAATATAAAATAGTAGCTTGAAAATTTCTTTTTAAAACTATTTGATTTCTAAAATCTCTGTCAAACCGGACAGAGTTTCCTTTGTTTATTGAGTAAACCAAAGTTTAGATTTCCTGAAACCTGTGCAATGCATATATATATATATATATATTTTCCTTTCATCCAGGGCCAACAGGGCCAAAACATCAATAGTGGAATAACCATCCACATCATCACATAATTACATCAAAGGTCGCAGCAAATAAACAAGTTGTGGAACTATGACAGTTTCCCAAAATAATGTACTTCCTTTCCAAAAGAAGCAGTCCTGGGTACCCCAAAGATAATTTGCATAACATATACAAAACATATAGACACATATACTATCTCCAATATACCCCAGGACTACACCAAAAATCCCCTAAACTCTCATAAGCTACTCTCCCTGTAAGGGAGAGTGCACCTGCTCGGCCGGGGGTTGTGCAAGCTCAATCTCAGTACCTGTAAAATATAGCAAGAGGGTGAGCATTACACATGAAGTAGGAAGCAGTTTCTAATTAGACATACTAACCCACCAAGTCATACACACTTAGACATTTAGCACATGTAAGTTCATACAATCATTCCATGTCATATTCATGCAATTTCAATATTCATTTTCTTTCTCTTTGTCCCATTATAATTCAATTATCCAATGATCTTTTCACCATTCAATTTCTCATTTCCATATATTAGTACCACTAGGAATTGGTTGCTCCTGCTAGGGCATTTGTACACCCATTAGGGACTTATACACCCATCAGGACTTTAATCACCCATTAGGCTTCACCCGTTAGGACAATACATGCAATCTTTATCATTGCTTAACACATTTCATAACATATTCACTTTCATCTACTTTATTCCTTTTCACATTTTCCATACTCTTAATTATCGTTGAATTGATCACTTGGGCACATCGACGCCTAACGGGGCGTTTGGACCTAATGGGGCATTTGGCCTGACGGGGCATTTAGCCCTAATGGGGCATTTGATACACCTAGCAGGGGCGACCTAGTGTGCCAATGTCCCAATGATCAATTCAACCATCCATCCCTTTTTAATTCATTTAAATTATACTTTTGCATTTAGCATTGTATTCCACTCAATTCAACATATCAACCAAACATTACTAACATAATACAAACAATTAATTTAATCATATACATCAAGTAGCACATATCCATATTCATTCATATATCACAATTAATCATCCATAAGTCATATCTATCAATATTTATTCACATTCTTGCAATCTTATTGAACATTTTCACTTAGGGCTCATTTATGACAATATCATAATAATTTCAATATGTATTAATTCCTTGGGTTCCTATATAACTCTAAACACATAACATTAGCAAATCACTATGCACTAGCTAGAAAACTAGTCCCTAAACCAAGGTAACACACACCCCCTTACCTCAATCAAGGAGAGAGTGGGAGAACCTCAAGCCCTAGCTTCTAGCACCCAAAACAAAGAGCTCCAAAGGCAAACGAAGGAGGAGAGTGATGATGATCTTCCCTAAGCCATAGAAATGAGGACGATGAAGAGATCATGACATAAAAACAAGAGGAATTTCGTGTTTCACCAAGAGGTGGGAAGAGAGAGAGAAAAAATTCAAACCAAAGAGAGAGGAATGAAATTAAAAACATGAAAACTTACTTGGAGTGACAAAGATGGGGCTTGATGATGGATTTAGGAGTGATTCACTTGAGGTTTAATGGATTTAGAATGAGAGATTTTGTACCCTAGAGAGAGAGAGTTCGAATTTTGCCAAGAATGAACGCGTGAATCGCTTTTATTTTTTTCTCACAGTACAGCCTTTAATCGATTAATAATCGATTAAGCACTTTCAAACTTTCTGACCTTAATCGATTACTCTGCAGCTTAATCGATTAAGCTGCTCAGTTTTGCAGCATTCATACTTTGGAAGGCCATAACTTCTTCGTTACCCGTTGGATCTTCCCCAAATTTTGACACAAGCTTCCTCACCTATCCTACTTCACATCCAACGGTGGAATTTGTATTCTAAGCTACCAATCTTGTTATTCTTATTCCCCAAAGTCCTATGTTCTAAACTTGAATTTGTATATCTAATTGGCCAATTTTTTAACTTAAATCATAATTACTTATATCCTAAGACTATCAAAACATGATTTACACTAAGAATTAAATTTGGGATGTTACAACAAGCAGCAAGGAAAGATTTACTAAGATCTGCAAACGAAACGTTAAAAGTTTCAATGCATGTTGTGCATCTCTACATGATCCTGACCAAATAAAACAGGGTTTCACAAATGAATTAAAATAACAACCCATATCACTCCCTACAGAATAAAAACAAAATAAGGAAAAATATAAGAAAAACTAATCAGTGACATAGATAAAGGTATAGGTAGCACCTCAAGCAAGTAACTCCATCAAGCAGACTGCTCTGGCTTTATGAACTGAATAGTAGCAAAACCTTCTTAAACGTAAAATAATATCACTTTTAACTCTTGCAAATTGATTGATCAAGGACCATGAATGGGATAAGCATAACAATGAGCTTTATCCTGAACATAGACCTTATCCTTTCAAAACAGACCATATCCTTTCATAACTACTGTGCATTAAGACTATAGAGTTTGCCTACACAAAATTATTATATATAGCAACAATTTAGTGTAGGATAGGAAATAATTCTAACCTTAAGCTAAAAATTCACCCCCTCTTGAATAAAAAATGCATCCTTCTATCTTCTACATCACATCCTACCTTCACAAGCCCATCAATCTATCAAGAATATAAACTGCAAAAAAAATCAAAAAACAAATAGCATAAAATCACTTAACATTTACAGCAAAATGAGTTTCAGTGCTGAAACTCATTCAAACTTTTTTTTTCTGAATCAAAAGGGACTTATGCACAAAGAGACAAGAAATTCTAATTACACCAAGCTGTGGCAAAAACTGGTTTGGACAACATATGGTAGATGGAGCACATGGATACAGCTGAGGCAAAAACTGGTTTGGACAACATATGCAGCCTTGATTTACCACATAGTTGGAAAGGAACAAAAGATCATTCCACCAAGCTAATAGGGCCACTAATCAGGTTTTCCAAAGCATGAAAACCTCTCAGTCCATAATCTATACACACCATATTATGCCAAGAAATGCACATATGCCTAAACTCCTGGTCTCCTTTGTCTTCCTAAACCCTTTCCTAGTCATTAACAAGAAATCTGCTTAATGTGAACCGTGCACCAAACTTAATACACTAGACCATAAATTTCAAGCCAAAATGCAAAGCAAAGACCAATGATACAAATAGCAGAACCATTAGAAAAACACATAATTGTATACTAATTTTTGCATCACCTTGATCAACCACCAAAAAAATAAAAATTAAACTCACTCATTACAAGTGTCTACTGAATAAAGCAAAATAAGCATACTAACCTTTATCAACGGAACAAGAGGAAGCTGAATGGAAGTTGGATAACAACCGGGATTAGCAACAAGGCGAGCATTCTTTATTTCCTCCCTTAAAACCTCAGTCAATCCATATATAGCTTCTTTCTGGATAGAGATAAATAGATTAACTCAGAAAGAAGAATAAAATTATAAAACGAAAAAAGTGACATTTAAGGAAATTCATTTTTTTACAATTAACATAAAAAGAACTACAAAATAGTTTCACTTAAGATTCATGATTCTCAGATATGATCAGAATTCAGAAATCAAACTTAGCATGTCAAACTCATAAAGAGCGATGGCATTTCACTTGTTAATATATGCCTTAGAACTTAGAAGAGGTTAAATCGTTTGCTAGGCAAAGTTCTGACGAAATGAAAGACAACATAGAAGCATAAAAACTGAACATGATTCCACATGTTACTTTTAGTGACATTTTCCAGTTTACTAAAGAAAACAACCTGAAAATACCAAAAACTTTCTAGCAAGAGAAAAGGTGGAAATAAATATTGCCATCAATTTTCTACAACATGGTTCCCTTTAACTTTAAAAGCATACTGCAAAAGAACAGCATACTCAGGTAGTTGTTATTAAACCTTTGATCATATAAAGTTAACGTTTATGCATTCTTAGTGAAGGTATGATCGACAAACATTTAAGCAAAAAAATATTTACCTTGGTGGAATCACTAAGCTGTGATTTGAGATTCATAACTTGAGGTACAATTACTTGAATTAACGACATGTTTGCATAAATACCATCAATGCTTCCCGCTGTGGTGTAGTGTATTAACTAAGAAATCACTGCAAAGACGGGAAAGTTATATCATCAAGTTAAAGACAGGGGAAGCAACCCCATAACTGAGTGCCAGGCGATTAAGAAGGTGGTAATAAAACAATGGTCATATTGCTTATACTGACTAGAGTGAGGTACCAACTACCTACCGTTGTGTATGGATTATAAAATCAAGCTAATACCAAGCCAATTTGAAATGAACAACTAGAGTATAAACTTCAAGACTAAATTTCTTTGGTCAACAAAAAATGCAATACAAATAGTTGATGTAAAAAATATAAATGCTATCTAGTTGTCATACCTAAACCAAGTGGCTAAATACCATAAGAGTCTACAAAAGGTTAAGATGGGCAACAGGAAAAAGGATAGTTTAGAAAGCTCACAATAAGTGCCTTCATATACTGCACTTGAAATAAGTTAATAATGCTAGTTTGTGATGAAGAATGGATAGAAATTTATGCTACCAACTTCTACTTGAAGCACTTATTCATTTACTCTACTATCCTACTCAATATAGGTGTGATTGTGAGCCTCATTAATTCTTGTCAAGGTGGGAAAAGGAAAGAAAATTTAACAAACACAAACAACAATAACAATAATAGAAAAAACATGAATTCATATAATTTTTCTCACAACTCCATGGAGTACAGAACCAAAAAGTCATAGAATGAGAAGTTGATGACTTAAAAATCCGAGCTTTCAGATAATGAGGAGAGACAAGATGATGATCATACTGTCGAGATTTGGATAAGGAGGCTGAAAAAAGTGATGCATGATGCTGATAACTTGTTTGATGAGTTAATGTGTGAAATGAAAATCACCTATCTAAGATTCAAAAACTAATGTAGCTTCTACTGACCATTTCAAATGAAGAAGTACAAGGGAGTTAAAATGAGAAGTTGGGGTTTAGATGGAATGTCTTGATTTCACTAAGATTCAAAAACTATGTAACCCTAAAACACAAATTATGCAACCTAAAAACAACAATTGAAGGAAATCGAAATTATGTAACTCCTAAAATACCAATTATAAAACCCTAAAAATAGCAATTGAAGGAAATCGAAGGAGACAAGGAGGAGTAGTCAAGTTGAGCTTACCTCTCCAAGGGACAAGGAGGAGTGTTTGAGGCAGGGAAGAAGAACGCTGCTGCTACTATTGCCGTCCACACTGCTGCTGCCATCGCCAACGATGATGCTGCCGTCAACGAGTTTTGGGGTGTGGTGGCTGCGATGGTTTTGGAGTTTTTGGGGTGTTGGGTATTGCTTGAAGAAACATATGGCTTGTACTGCTTAGAACTTTGAAGGCTGAGAGTAAGTGTGAGGTTGTGTGATTGGTATGAACGGAGGTTGCGAGCGGTGGTTGGTCTCGAGCGATGGCGGGTTCGAATCAGAGGTCGCGATCGTGGTGTCTGGTACGGAGGTCGCGAGCGGTGGCTGGTACGGTACGGTGGTCTCGAGCGGTGACTGGTTCAAATCGGAGGGAAAGAGAGAGTGGTAGCGACGGGAGAGTGGTGTGGCCGGCCCTAATTTGAGAAATCTCTGTTTCTCTCTCCCTATGACATATCTCCCTACTTAATGGCAATTCGATGGGTTTAGTTAAAGGAGTACCTTTTTTTAATTATTTTTTTTAATTTTTTTTAAATTATTTAATCTTATTGGCAACGATAATGTCGTTGCAGAAAACATGTGTTTTTAGCAACGACTTTTTTTAGTCGTTGTAAAGGTCGTTGCAATAAATGGTTTTTTTTGTAGTGTATTTTAGAATTTATTCTTTTAAAATGTATTTAGTAACACTATTGTGAAATGGTATTAGTTCATAAGACATAACTTTTCAAGAATTTATTACTTTGTACAGGTGCATCAGCATTGTTTCAGAATTTATATTTTTAAATTATATTTAGAAACACTATTATGAAAGGGTGTTAGTCCATAAGACATATCTTTTCAAGAATTTTTTATTTTTTTAAAACTATTATGAAAGGGTGTTAGTGCATAAGACATATCTTTTCAAGATTTTTTTTATTTTTTTAAAACGATTATGAAAGGATGTTAATTAATCCATAAATTATATCTTTTCAAGAATTTTTTAATTTTTAAATAATAAATGACGTTGACACGTGACATATTTCATCTGTTCTCATTTTCCTAACTTTTATTGTGAGAATTTTATTTCATGAGAAGTTTTCTGATTCAATATTTGATTTCGAAATTATATAAGAGTTATAGATTCCAAACCCCATGAAATATCCCAAAACCCCAATTTTAACATGGAAATTATCACATTATCCTAATTAAAAAATTAATAGGATATAAACCCCATATATTATCCACAAACCCCATCTTCTTTCTCTAATCATAAACCTCATAACTACCTAAACATAAAATCATTTCTAAACATAAACTTAAATCATTTCTTTCCTCTCCCCTCATTACCACTACACAGCACCACCACCACTACACTGCACAACACCATCACAACAACATTACCGCACAACACCATCACAATAGCACAATCGCACAACACAACCACACCATACCACCGTAACAGCACAACCGCATAACACCACCGCAACACCGCACACAACCGCAAGAAAAAAAATCGCAAAAGAGAAAAAAAAAAGGAAAAAAGTTACGGTCAAGAAAGTTAATAATGTTTGAAGAAATTGCAAGAAAGAAAAAATACAGGTTGGCCACTGTGGTAGCACCGTAGCATTAAAATGGAATGGAAAAGTTAGCCATACGAGGATTTTTTTTTCTGTTTTACGATTTTTCTTTTTTCTTTTTTTTTTTACGGTTGTGTGCGGTGTTGCGGTGGTGTTATGCGGTTGTGCTGTTACGGTGGTGTGGTGTGGCTGTGTTGTGCGATTGTGCTGTTGTGATGGTGTTGTGCGGTGGTGCTGTTGTGATGGTGTTGTGCAGTGTAGTGGTGGTGCTGTGTAGTGGTAATGAAGGAAGATAAAATAAATGATTTAGGTTTATGTTTAGAAATTATTTTATGTTTAGGTAGTTATGAGGTTTATGATTAGAGGAAGAAGATGGGGTATGTGGATAATATATGAGGTTTATATCTTATTAATTTTTTAATTAAGATAATGTGGTAATTTCCATGTTAAAATTGGGGTTTGGGGATATTTCATGTGGTTTGTAATCTATAACTCATTATATAATAGTGTTTGATATGCGTAAGGAAGATATCATTAATAGAAATAGATATGTAAAACAACAAGCATTGTATTCTTGAAAGTTGAATGTTTAAACGGGGAATAAAAAGTTTTAAAATAAGACAAGTAAACAGTAACGAGTTTTCTTTGATATGAAGACCATTATTGACATGGACCGGTTGTCTGTGGCACTGGCATATACATTGATACATTGATAAATTGATGACTGGCCAATGCCATTGTTACCGAGTTTACACGACAATATACAACGCCATCCGCACTCCAAATATCTTTGACTGAGCCAACAGTAGTTGTTGGTCAATATATATTTAAGAAAATTGTTATTTTATCCTCAATCTATTTCTATTTATCTATTATAATATTATTACATAAAAATATATATATTTTAAAAAATATAATTTTTTTTCTTTATTTTTATTGTATCAGAGTCTGTTTTGATGTTCATAATAGAATAAAGATATAATATGATCAAGGATGTCTTAACATTTTGAGGGCTCGTGCAAAAAATAAATAATGAGGTTCTCTTAAAAATTTAAAAAAAATTAAATAGTTAAAAATAATTATAATTCATGTAATTTAATCATAGTACAAACTCTTGATTCACTCCCAACAATAAATATTGAAAAATGTTATTTTTTTAGTTTTCTTTAAAGCAAAATTATCGATAAATTTATGTAATCAACTTTCTCCAAGATATGATTCTCAATTTTTATTAATGCTAATCCACGTACAATTCATATTCATCAACATCGGATTTATCATTGTCCCTAAGAACCTTTTCTAAATGGTCACAACAAAATTTTAGGTTCATCTAACGAAAGCAAATTTTTAGAAGTAAATAGGAAACTAAAAAAAATTCATATTCTTGGTAATGCTCAAATCTCCTAACCAATAACCCAATTGTTTAATCAGCAATGTGCAAGAAAAAATTAATCATAAATGATTATTCCATAAATTGCAAAGATATATCACTTGGATTTTCATCAAAATGTTTTTTATTCGAATTTCACGCCTTTCGATAAATACCTGATCAACATTCAATTCGTTGGTAATCTTTTTTTCAGCCTTCATAGCTTCAGAAAAAACAGTTTCTCTATACTATTTAAAAAAAAGGTAATCAACCCTTTTACCTTTTCAATAACAACATCAATAAACGTATTTTGATTGCAAACACTTGATAACCAAATTGATAGCATATAATATTTCAAACCAAATTACTAATATAAACAAGAATTCAAAATCGCCAAGCTCATTTTTTGTTAAGGACTTTGCTTCACTTCTAATTTTAGAATGATTATCACTTTCTACTACTTGAAGTAGAGCTTAAGGGATTTCTGAAATTTGAATTCTTATAATTTTAATATTATCGATACGACTCATTTCGACGAGTGACTGATAATAATTTAAGGGTCAACCTTTTTACAATGCCTTTCAAAATATGTCATCCCATGATAGAATTTGCAAATATAGAATAAATCGTTCTATGACACCAAAAAATCCCAGCTTTATCACAAGTATGTCACATAATGTCAAATTAAGACTATGACAACCACAAAAAGTATAAATAGTTAGAGGTTTTTTTAATAACATAAATATTTTTTTTTGTTGAACTATTATTTTAATATTTTTTTTTGGTTTGCACCCTGGTATCCGGCCAACTGGGCTGACTAATCCAGTTCAAAGGGGGTCCCGGGATTAAGGTTTTATTCCTCTCCCAACATTGTTGTGGGGGATCGAACCGTGGTTTATTATTTTAATATTTAGAAGTATAGTAAAGTATATATGGTATAAAAGATTAATAAAAACGGTGGGATCCTAAAAATTTGGAACCCTGTGTGACGTAGGAACCAAACCAAACTCTTGAGAAGATCAATCTCAACACGTATCCTCCAAAATGTACTTTTTAAGTGGATAAAAGTAAGATGACCAGTCTTTAACATAGTGCCAAACTGCATTTCCACCTAGAGAGAAAACTTTGAGCTTATAGTTCAAATAGTAGCTAGGGGATGTACTTGTTAGGGAGAACTATGGTTTGATTCCTCGCAACAATGTTGAAAGAGGAATAAAACCTTAATATCAAAATTCCCTCGAACTGGATTAGTCGGCTCAGTAGATCGAATACCAAGATAAAAAAAAATAGTAGTTCTGAATTCGGCACCCCCTTGGCTGCTTTAATTTGTGCACTATATTCTCTTTGCCCATAAAAAATGGTCTCCATTAGGAAGTGATCAGCTACCTTCCACCGCCCATCGTATAGAGCATGGTTATAGTCCTTCTTTGCTGAAAAATATACTAGGTAATAGTCTTTTGGCATCTCAACAACATTGACAGTGCCTTAATGAACCCAGTCCCGCTGAATTGTATTTTCAATATCACAACGTTTTTAAAATCACATTTTCTATATTACAAGAAATATTCCAATCCCAATTAAGGTATGTTTCAATTTTCATTCTGTAGCTATACAAATTTATTGTAACATCTGAAAATATACTTCAACTCATTTTTTTTAAGCTTGTTGTAAAAGGTTTAACTCTTTTTAGCTTATGTATCAAAAAACTTTTGTTGAAAAAGACAAAATTCACTTAAGTAATATATACGTCTCGAAAAAATTAGTCCCAACCATTGGCCATGGACACCGTTCATAAAGAAAAGAAAGAGCAATAGTAATTATATTAAATTAAATTAAAGTTTATGCCTATATATAAAAATAAATTAGGCGTAAATGCCAAAATGGTGACGGTGAATATTGAGTCCTTTGAAATTGATCCCTGCAAAAAAAAAAATTTGGTTTTGATCTCTGCATTTAGAAAATGTTTTGGTTTTGATTCCTCATGTTAAATGTGGATGGAAAACACCGAAAACGTAATGTATTACATTCTATAACCAACTAATGATGATATTCTTGTATTAATTCTCAAAGGTAAAAAATACAACTTTCATTACACAAGAGAACTAATTTAAAAATCATGACAGTAGAGGTACCAAAATCTATCAAATCTGATAACAGAGTGACCAAAACAAATTACCAACATAATTATGGAGACCTAAATTTAACAAGAGGGACCAAAACAAAAACATTTTGTAAATGTAGGGATTAAAATCAATTTTTTTTTGCCTAGACCAAATAAGGACCATTTTGATATTTATGTTAATAAATTAAATTGAAATACATTGTGTGTTGAAAATATCTCATTACTAGCTATCTTTATCATCCAACTCCGGGACAAATTGTAAAAAACAAGAGAGGACTACTAGGGAGGAATCTTGCCCAAAGGTAAAAATGGCTTTACTAGTTGACTTGATTTCGGACAATATTATGCTATCAAAGTCTACTTCACGACGCCTACGCACAAAACATTACACCCACACCTTCGTATACTCCGGACGAAAAGCGAAAAAGAAAAGAACATTCTTTGTTTTTTCGAGTAACGAGGGACATGTGTTTTTTTTTTTTTTTTTTATAAATACTTGCTTCATCAATAATTTATTTACAATTAACATACGTTATCTTTTTAACTAATTTATCAACAGGATAGATTGTTTTTCGTTTTTTCTCATACCTAAGGCGAAAAAATAACAAGTGCCTCTTTTTAGTACGAGTAAAACCATCCAATGGAAATAAGGTTTAAATATATTTTTAGTTTTGATTTTAGTAGCTTAAATTTGTTTTTTCAACTTTCAGTGATTTTTTTAATTATTTTGGTGTTAGTCCAAGATTATGAATTGTCAATAACACAATTTGTCATGTTGTTAATTAGAATCACATGTGTTTCTTGTGGGTATTACACATGACATTATCACTAAAGATTAAAATCGAAAATCTGAAATATGTAAAATCCAAAATAATTAGTTTATAAAAACTAAAACTAATCACCAAATTTCAAAGATTGAAATCTAAATTGCCTACATTTAATCCTAGTAATAACAAATGTGTAAAATTTAAGCCCGCAAATAAATATAAACACAATGAATGTGTATTGGGCTTCTATATTCATAATTCCTAAAGTTGTTTTAAAAGAGAATGAGAAGAAATGCAGACAATTCCTATAGGGACTAAACTCAAATGGTCACTATACTGCTGCAGTAGCCTAGTGTACAATCTCCAGACCGAAAGCAAATGGTGGGTTGAATTTCAGAAATACAATCCTTTGGTACGTGGCTGCTATTGGAAAACAAGTATGGTATATGTTGAATCAAAGGTTTTGATGAAGACAAATGAACAAGCTCGGTTTGATGACGACAAATATATCAGGTGCTCGGTTCTCGGCCAAGGGTTTTGATGAAGACAAATGAATCAGCTTAGGTGTAACACCCTATTTGAATTTTAGCCTTAAAACGAAAATTTGGACTTGAAAATTTCTTATTTAAGCAGTTATAATAATTGTCAAAATAATATTTCCTTTCATTAATACTGAATTATCAGAGTTATAGCGGCAGACTTTAGTTCAAACGTAAGGCGTGAGAGTAAAACAACATAATTACATTCATCCAATTAACCAAAATACAAAATACATGAGCAGTGCTTTAGCTCGGCCAACTGGCCGAGGCCTAACTTAGTTCTCCAACTCAATAACTTACTCTCCCTGTGAGGGAGAGTGATCCTGCTCGGTCGGGGACTGCGTCTGCTCGGACTCAGTACCTGAAAAATGGTAAGGAGGTGAGCATTACACAGAACTTAAGTAAGCAGTTTCTAATATGACATACCAAACTACCAAGCCAAACACAAATAGTCAATTAGCATGTATAACAAATAATTAATCATATACACGTCTCATGCATACAACCTCATTTTGCTCGGTCCATATCATTATCCAGCATATCTATTACCTACCAATTTTTACCACTCTTATCCGATTGATCCCTCTTGTACACGTCTCCCCAACTCCTACCTTTGATCTCTCGGTCGTTACTTTCATTTCTCGGTATCCATTTTCTCTCTCGATCTCATTACTCATATCTTTTACATATTTTACAATCTTTTACTCTTCTCGGCTGCATACACCCTGTAACACCCTATAATTAATTACCCTTAATTCCCCTTAACTTAAAAATACAGGCTTAAAAATTCCTTTTTAATTTATGAAAATCAACCGTCAAACGAACGGAGTTTCGTTTGTTTTTCGGACATTACTAAATCTTCAACCTGATAAACGCATTTATGTAATATCAACAGTAGCCAGCAGGGCTCAAATATAAGTATATAAGCATCATATAGTGGCCCTGAGGGCTCCACAGTAAAAGATCAGAAACAGTTTTCAGAGTGCCAGCAAAATGCAAAGTATGTAAATCAAGAAGCCATAACAACCACTATGCCCGAAAATGAACCATAAACCATGCCCTGAATGGAACTATCCTAAGCCTCACTCAAAAAGCATATACAGCACATATACATCAAATAATACGAAGGCTTAGGTCAAAAATAAATGTTTCTAAATCCCAACCCTATTCTCCCTGTGAGGGAGAGTAATCCTGCTCGGCCGATCCATGTGCATACTCCAACTCAGTACCTGAAAAATGGTAAGGAGGTGAGTATTACACAATAAAATAGGGAAGCAGTTTCTATCATGCTATACTGAACCACCAAGCCAAACACACGTAATCAATTAAGCATTCCCAAACAATCCTTTTATTTTAATTTTCCATAATGGAAGTAGTTCTTTCATAGATTTAATTTCATCATTTCATACATTTCCAAAGTGTACAATTTGACATATTTCTCAATTTCAAATATAACATTTCAATTGTTTCTTTGTACCATCCACTAATCTTTTACCACACATAATTTTCCATTTGATTCTCATATATGCCTTTTTCATCAAATCTTTTGATTTTCCATGATTTCTTTTCTGTTTACATATACCACGATTTTCTCATAACATTTGGAAATTTATTCACGTGGATCCATCATTGCGTATAGTCCCACAACCCGGACAACGTCTTACAGCTGCGCACTATGGCGTCTTACGCAATCTATGCGTACAGTCCCACAACCCGGACAATGCCTTACAAGATCTGGATCGCACAAGTCTATGCGTACAGTCCCACAACCCAGACAACGTCTTACAAGACATTAAGTCAAATCAGTCGATGCGTACAGTCCCACAACCCGGACAACGTCTTACACGACCTCAAATCAAACCAGTCGATGCGTACAGTCCCACAACCCGAACAACGTCTTACACGACCTCAAATCGAACCAGTCGATGCGTACAATCCCACAACCCGGACAACGTCTTACACAACTTGATTCTCACCAGTCTAAGCGTACAGTCCCACAACCCGGACAATGTCTTACAAGACATGGTTCACACACTCTTTGTTCATTAAGTCTTTGAATTTCATTTTCAATTATTTCATTTGTTGTCAAACTCATGGACTTCATCAATTTATGCATGCCATTATATTTTCACTTTCCAAAGAATCATTCATACCTATTCCAATCAACATGTTCACTATCATTCAAAAGTTCCAGACTCAACATAAATTAGCACAATATCAACCTCTTAATCAAATATCATATTCACATTTAAGCCCAACACACATATCAATATCCTTTTATGCATGATCACATCTGAACATAATATTAACTACCCTAGGGTTTTTATTCTATTAACACATTTCTCCTAGCAACCCAATATATACACAATATAACCTACCCCCTAGAGTATGGTAACACAAACCTCCTTACCTCAAGTTCTTAGAGATAGAGAGAGAGTTTGTGCTTGTTGCACACTTGAGTAAGAGGCACAACTTAGAAGAAGAGGGAGAAACCTAAAATCAATAGAATAATAAGACAAATTATTAATCTTTGCCCAAGAACTTGAGAGAAATTCGTATACCAAGCTAGAGCTCCCAAGATTGAAGATTGAAGCATCAAGGGAAGCATGAGAGAGAGAGAAATTCGAATTTCTAAGGGAGAGAAAGAGAAGAACTCAAACAACAATCACTTACTTGGAGCAACAAAGAGGGGCTTGAGGATGGATTTGGAGTGATTCACTTGAGGCTTGATTGATTGGAATGAGAAATTTTGTGCCCTAGAGAGAGAGAGTTCGAATTTTTGCAAGAAACTAAGGTGTGGGTGCCTTTATTTTTTTCCTCAGCAGCAGTACTTAATCGATTAAGAGGCGATTAAGAGGCGATTAGGACTTTTCACTCAATCTGACGTTAATCGATTAAATTGCAGCTTAATCGATTTAGCTGCACAATTTTGCAGTATCTAGACTTTGAAAGGCCATAACTTCTTCGTTACCCTTTGGATCTTCCTCAAATTTTAAAGCAAGCTTCCTCACCTATCCTACTTCACATCCAATGGTGGAATTTATGTTTTAAGCTACCAATCTTGTTATTCTAATTTCCCTAAGTTCCTATGTTTTAAACCTAAGGTTGCATGCACAATTGGCAAAGTTTCTAACTTATGTCCTCATTTCTTCTACCCTAAGACCATCACAACATAGATTACAATATAAATTAAGTTTGGAATGTTACAATCCTCCCCACTTACCCGTATTTCGTCCTCGAAATTCAGTTGCCATCGAACAAGTGTGGATGAGATTGTCTGATCTTGCTTTCCAACTCCCAAGTAGCCTCCTCCACATTGTTCCTGCTCCATATGACTTTTACTAAGATAATCTCCTTGCCTCTTAATTGTCTCACTTGCCTATCTTCAATTCTCACTGGCAACACCTCAAAAGTTAAATTCTCCTTCAAAGGCAAATCGTCCAATGTGACCACATGAGTAGGATCATGAATGTATTTCCTTAGCTGTGAAACATGGAATACATCATGAAGCCTAGCTAAGTGAGGGGGCATAGCAATCCTGTAAGCTACCGGACCAACCTTCTCCAAAATCTCATAAGGTCCAACAAACCGAGGTGTTAGTTTCTTGGACCTAATTGCTCTACCAATCCCTGTGACCGGAGACACTCTTAGAAACACATGATCCCTAACATCAAATTCCAAAGGTCTCCTTCGCCTATCAGCATAATTCTTCTGGCGATCCTGGGATGTCTTCATCTTGTTCTTGATCATGGTGATTTTCTCAGTTATTTCTTTCACAATATCAGGACCTGTCAACAAATTCTCTCCTATTTGGAACCAACACAGAGGCGTCCTACACTTTCTGCCGTAGAGAGCCTCAAATGGTGCCATGCCAATACTGGAGTGGAAGCTGTTATTATAAGTAAACTCCATCAACGGCAGTAACTGCTCCCAACTACCATCCTGCTCCAGAACACATGCTCTCAACAAATCCTCCAGTGTCTGGATAGTACGCTCAGATTGTCCGTCTGTCTGCGGATGATAAGTCGTACTAAATTTCAGCTTAGTACCCAATGCCTGCTGAAGACTCTGCCAAAATCTAGAAAGAAATCTAGGATCACGATCGGATACAATACTAGTAGGAACACTATGTAGCTTCACTATGTCCCTGATATACAACTGAGTCAACTTCTCCAGAGTGTACTTCTTGTGAATCGGAATGAAATGAGCACACTTTGTGAGACGGTCCACAACCACCCAAACTGCATCACATCCTGCAGCAGTCCTAGGTAGACCTGTCACAAAGTCCATAGCTATACTATCCCACTTCCACTCCGGGATATCAAGTGATTGCAACGGACCACCAGGCTTTTGATGCTCAATCTTAACTTTCTGGCAAGTAAAGCAATGAGATACATGATCTGCTACATCGGTTTTCAACTTTGGCCACCAATAAATCTTCTTCAAATCTTGGTACATCTTAGTTGCACCAGGATGGAAATTCATTTTGGTTCGATGAGCTTCCCATAGGATATCCCTTGTAATTTCGAAATCCATAGGAACACATATCCGGCCCCTAAACCGGATAATGCCATCAGGACTCTTTACAAAGTCGGGCTCTTCATTGCCCGAAGCCCCTTCCAACAACTTTTGTAATTCTGCATCATCAGTTTGTCTTTCTCTAATAAGACCAATCAAGTCATTAGTAACCTGCAACATTTCTAGAACAATGCTCTTCTCTTTCACTTGCATATTCAAGTTGAGGTCACTGAATTCTTGAATTAGCTGCATCTCCTTCACCATCAAATTGCTGATATGCAAAGTCCTGCGACTTAGTGCATCAGCCACTACATTGGCTTTGCCTGGATGATACTGAAGATTGAAATCATAGTCCTTCAAAAACTCCATCCACCTCCTCTGTCTCATATTCAACTCTTTTTGATCAAAGAGATAGCGAAGGCTTTTATGATCGCTAAAGACTTCAAATTTTGAACTATACAGATAGTGCCTCCAGATTTTCAAAGCAAAAACTACTGCCGCCAACTCAAGATCATGAGTGGGATAGTTCTGCTCATGTTGTCTCAACTACCTGGATGCATAGGCTATGACTTGTCCTTGCTGCATCAGCACGCAACCCAACCCTTGTTTTGAAGCATCACAATACACTACAAAGGATTGAATCGGATCCGATAGAATCAACACTGGGGAACTAGTCAATCGCCTCTTCAACTCCTGGAAGCTATCTTCACATTCCGGGGACCATTCAAACGAAACACCTTTCCGCGTAAGAGTAGTCAGAGGAAGGGCTAGTTTAGAAAACCCCTCAATGAACCTCCTATAATACCCCGCCATACCAAGGAAACTTCTGATCTCAGTAATGGACTTGGTCTCTCCCACTTAAGCACCACTTCCACCTTAGAAGGGTCAATAGCAACACCCTTCTCAGAAATCACATGCCCCAGAAAATGCACTTCATTCAACCAGAAACTACATTTAGAAAACTTGGCATAAAGATGCTTGTCTTTGAGAACTTGGAGCACCGTTCTCAAATTCTCTTCATGCTCCTTCGGGCTCTTTGAATAGATAAGAATGTCATTAATGAATACAATGACAAATGAGTCTAAGTACGGCCTGAAGATCCTGTTCATGTAATAAATGAAGATGGCAGGAGCATTTGTGAGACCGAAAGGCATCACCACATATTCAAAATGCCCATACCGAGATCTAAAAGTAGTTTTGGGAATGTCCTCCTCTCGGATACGGATTTGATGGTATCCAGATCGGAGGTCAATTTTTGAGAAAACTGCAGCTCCCCTAAGCTGATCCAACAAATCATCGATGCGTGGGAGCGGATATTTGTTCTTCACCGTCACCGCATTCAACTGCCGGTAATCAGTGCACATACGGGCACTTCCATCCTTCTTTTTAACAAAGAGGATAGGAGCTCCCTACGGGGAAACACTTGGTCTTATAAACCCCTTAGCCAGAAGCTCCTCCAACTGCTTCTTTAACTCTTCCAACTCTGGAGGGGCCATTCTGTAACGCGCTTTAGATATCGGGCCGGCACCAGGCATAAGATCAATGCCAAATTCTACTTCTCTGGCTGGAGGCAATCCGGGAATTTCAGCAGGAAAAACATCCGAAAACTCACAAACCACTGGGATTTTGCTAATATCTGATGCTTCCTCCTCATCCATAGCCGACACCGAGACTTGACAGAAAATCACTGACTTCTGACAACAATCAAGAAGGACACGGTTCTGGGACATCCAGTCCATGCCTATAATGATATCCATCTTGGTTAAGGGCAAACATATTAAGTTCACTTTGAATTCCCGCTCTAATACTCGAAGAGGGCAATCCGAGCACATCAAAGATGTAACCGTAGCTGAATTTGTAGGGGTAGACACAGACAATTTAAAAGGCATCTCAACAGCAGATAACTTTAATCTTTCCATGCAATTGACAGAAATAAAAGAGTGGGTAGCTCCACAGTCAAAGAGAATACCACATGCAATATCATTTATATAGCCAATACCTCGAATCAGCTCATCAACCTCCATTGTGAGACCCACAATTTTACCCAATTTATTTGTGATTTTATAATTAAAATTAGGAAATTATGCTTGATTTTGATACCTGGGTTTATATAAAAAAAAATATATATATGAAAATATATATGTATACACATAACATATATAGGTATATATATTATATACCAATGTTTTCCCTAGCCTATTTAAATGAAATATTTTTAAGGTAAAGTATTTGATTTAAATGATTTTAAAAGATGAAATGATTTTTGATGGATTAGAGTATCCTATCTTTAGAAATTCATATCTTTTCAACCGTATGTCGAAAAATTACAAATGATATGTCAAAACGATCGTATCGAAATCTAGATTATGAAAATGTAAAGCTTTGATTTTTATTGTATATTTTTCGAAATTTTATCACTGCTACAATAGTAAACGAATTTTTGAGTTTTAAGAATGAATGTATGATTTTAATGCATTAAATAACCTTTTGACTCAAGTATAATTATTTTTTTAAAATAAAAATACATTTCTGAAGTGGTATAATGTACTATCATTTAAATAAAGTGTATTTTCGTATTTTTCTTATTTTAAATTATTTGAAAAACTTAGGAAGTGTATTTTGAAGGAAATGACCTTAGGACTTCAAAAATTCATAACTTTCAAACCATAAGTCCAAAAATTATAAACTTTATATGAAAATGATCGTACTAAAATGTAGAATCTTAATATGTAAAAATAAAATTTTTATTTTAATATTTACGAAAAATTTTGTACAGTAGGTAGAAAATCAAATTTTGATAGTTAATATGATGGGATAATTATGTAGGCACCTCCACAATGAACCAATGAAAAATTTTCTCTCCTATTTTATTATATATAAACCATCCAAAAATTAGTAGAAAGAGGGGAAGAATAGTTCTAAAGTTTGTGAGAATAAACCATGAATTAAAATGCTTTAGGAATCAACAAAATCCCATTTAATGCTAGTTCATGTTCCAAGTAGTGTTTGAAAATTTTTGAATGAGCCTTGATGAGGGGGGGACGAATTTGCCTCTGAAAATTGAGGGAAATGGATCACTTCAACACCTATAAATAGATAGCCTTAGTTCCCACATTTTTCACACACAAACCTTGATGGTTTCACAAGAGAAAAAAAATAAAATTCTAAGAGAGAAATTGAGAGAGAGGGACGAGTAAGCTTGGAAGGAAGGGAAGAGTTGTTTGGTTGCTTGAAGTTTTCTAAAAAGCTTAAGGAGTAGAGGTAACCCAAAATCACTTATTTATTTAAGTTATTTTTTTAGGTTGTTTTGTTGTTATTATTGAATAAAAACTTCTAACTTCTTCTATAGTCAAGTTCTAAATTTTCCTTTTCATTTTAAAGTTATTTTTGAATATATGAAATTGTTCTTAGGTCATATGAATTAAGAATGAGAGAAGGGACACAAAAAGAGTGTTTAAAGGGATTTATCTCCCCTTTTCTTAAATTCTTAAGATGGCTAATAGTTTTGATGAGTTTGAGTAATTTAATTTCTGGGTTTATTTTAATTCTTAGAACATAAGAATTGTAGAGAAATTTTGTGTGAACAAATAAGTTTTTATTCATTGTCTTTTTAAATTGTTTTGTTCTTTGTTTTAAGGAATGAAAAAGAAACAAGTAAATAACAATGGAAAAATAATGATTTCTAATATGTATATATATAAACCGTGGTATATATTAATAAATTTGAGGATTGATTTGTGTATTTTAGTATGTGTATTGTATTGTTGTTGAATAAAATAAAAGAGAATGGAAATGAATAAAAAGATTAAAATGGATTTTGTTTTGGTTTTTATTTTCTTTCTTTTCTGGACCGTGTGTATGTATGTATGTATATTGTGTGATAATTGTTGTTATTTCATGTATATTTGAGTTATAATTAAGTCTCTAAAAAGAATGAAAACAAATAAGTACTTTCTCTAAAGTAGAAATGAAATGAAAATGATTTAAAGGAACTAAAATTGATTTTTGGAAATAAAGTGAATTCTGGAAATTTTTGATGTTCTTGAAGTGTATGGAATTATATGTCATGAAAATTTTTATGAAATTGTTATTGTTTGTTTGTATTTGATTTTCTTTTGTTAGGATTTAAGTTTAATAAGAACAATGAATTAGGATAATAAGCAAAAAAAAAAAAATAAATTTTCTGGAAAAAAAAATAAAAAGAATAGGCCATGAGGTCTATTGCATTATTTTAAAATTATTTTTTTAATTTGTTTGATTGTTTAATGTATAATTAAATTATAGTTGATTGTTTACAAGAAAAAGGAATAAATGGTAGTTGTTAAAAACCTATAAAAACATGTATTTTTATTAATTGTATGAGTATGTGGTTGATATGTTTGTAAAAGTTATTTGCTGGAAAAAGTGATTATTTTTCTAAAAGAGATCTATTTTATATTTTATTAATGATTAAAACTCTTATTTTTAATATACAAAATGATGTAATTATATTATAAGATGCTTTAGGAATTAAAAATATTTTTCTGATATTTTTCTATACTGGTCGAAATTTAGAGGAAGAAATAAAGTTAATTGAACTTTTCTAATTGATTTGATAATTGCTTTAGTTTGTCTATGGAATAAATTACATGTGTTATGGAAAAGGTTTATTTCTGAAAATTTAGTTTTGATTCTGGAAATTTAGTTTTTATTCTGAAAAATTTAATTAGTCAAGACCCCAAATGATTATTTTTAAGGGTGTTAGTGATACTTTGTCTGTAGGTGCAAATATAATGTAGAAACAAATAGAAATGAGTGTTTTGATTGATTAATTTGATTTTATAGAAAATATTAAGTTGCTGTCCAGAAATTATAAATAATGAAAAAGTAATATTTTATTTGAAATATTAGTGTTTAAAGTTTTTTTAGCATAAGTAGGAATTGTGCATAATTGTGTATGATTGTTTGGATTGTTTTCTTGAACTTATTGAAGTAGTGCAACTTTTCTGTGGCTGTACAGCAGATGCAACTATTTTATTTTGTTTAATTTTGTCATTTTATTATAGTAGAGGTTGTAATAAGAATTTAGGAAGAAACAACATGTGTTTTCGATTTTCTGTTTAAGAGAAATTGAATTTTTAAGTTTAAGTATGCATGCTGTCCAAAAATCTAAATTAGTTGCATCAATTATAGAAATTGTTTTGGATTAGATCAATATGTGAATTTTATGCTAAGACTTTTTATATATAGAGTTAAAAAGGAAATATAAAAGTGACTTTGTAAATGTATGCCTTAATGTTCTAGTTGTTTACTAAACTGTTGTCTTACCGATGCTTGTATGATAATTGTGAAATGTCTGGTAAAAGTGATTTTTGAGTTTGTATTGTATACTGTCCAAATTTAATAAATTGATTTAAGTAATTATAAAAAATGATTTTAATGTATGTGTGTGTGTTTGGGTATAGTTATCATATTGTTTGAATTTAGTAAATATGAAGTGAGTTGTATTCTGATGTAAAAATATAATGTTAAGAATTTTTAGGCAAGTTATAGTATTTCATTAGATAAGTAAATGTATGCTATAAATATTGTTGTCTAAGTGATACGATACTTCTCTAAATAATCCATATGTAACTATTTTTATAAGTTGAGTATTTTTGAGTTATAATTCTTAGTTCTTTGAAAATAGAGGTCAGAACTTTAATTTGATGAAAATTGTGAGTAAGTGCAATTTGTTTGAGTGGCTGTCCAGATTTGTTTTATATTGACCTTAGTAGTATGTCTATAAGATTTAAGGTGAATTGAAATAATTTAAGTGCTGCCCATAATTGAATAAGTGTGGAAAAACATTACTTTCTTAAGCTTAATTTCATTTTTAGAATTTGGATGTGAATCTTTTAGTAGGAAATTGAAAGGAATGAATTTTGGGTAACTGTGAAGAGATGCAACTTTATTTTGTGCTACTGTCCAAAATCTTAGTTTGAGTTGCATCAACTTTAGAACTTGTTCTGACTTGATAAGTGAATGAGTTCATATTTTAGAATGATTGTTGATGTGTTAAGTGTTTGTATTGATTTTTTTAAAAATGTGTTTCTGGCTGTCCAAATGATTAAAAGATTATATCAAGTTTGAGTTATTTATTTAAGTGGCTTATAATGGTAGTTGTTATATAAGCATTTGGAACTGAATTATGAGTTAATGAAAGTAGAAGTAGTCTCTTTTGGATTTAATTGATTAAGTTCTAAATTTTGTATTTAATTTATAGATCTTAGGATGTGTATAATGGTTGTATATTTTTGAATAGTGATTTTAATTTAATGATTGGTTTTAAAGAGTTTATTTAGTACTGTGTAAGAGGCCTTGAGTTTCGGAAAAGGAATGATTTACTTTTCAAGTGTTGTATATCCTAATACAAAGTCTTTTGATTTCAAAGGTTATTTAAGAAAGTGGTATTTGTTAGAAGTGTGTTTTCCAAAAGGGAATTATTTTAAATTACCAGCTGATGCCTTAAAAGGACTTCTGTTTTAAAAAGAATTTCGGTTTAAGGAACTTTGGTACTTTGGGTTTAGTTTTTACTTAAGTAGGTAGATGGTATAAGGTATTTATTTATATTGTTTGTATGTCGTTCATCATTTAAGAAATAAAAGGAATTAAAAGTAAACGAGCTGTTGGAGCTGTGAACGCAAAAGGTTGAAAACAGAGTAAGCATGGATCCCAGGTGAGAGAGCAACCTTCCTAAGACATAATGGCACTGAGGTAGCATTAGGGCGTTCCGTATCATCTCAAAGGTCGGAACTAGGAATCTATAGGTTGAGTAGTAAGACGGCAAATGTGTGTGTGTTCCGCCGTCCTTACGAAAAATACGATTCCTCAATATTATGTCTGTTAATAATTGTTATACCATGTTGTATATTCTGAAGTTGTGTATTGGATATTGCTTTAATGATTTTGGAGATGATAAAATGATAAGTGATGAGATAACAAATATGTTGGGATTATTTTGGGATAAGGATTTATCCTATGGAAGTGTGCTCGATGTATATTGAATTGTTGTTCCTATGAAAAGGACTTGAAATATCTGGAAGTATGATTGTGAAAATAAATTATGAAAAATGATTATTTGAATCTTGTGAAATTTGAGGATCGGTGTTAGTGTACAGTGATGGTGGGAGCGGCACAATGACTTTATTATATCCCCTTAAGCGACTGGCCACGTGAATGACTTTGCCGTGGTTCATGTCTTGTGGAATCCACTGTACGATAGGGAGGTGTTTGCTATGGTCCCTTAGAGGTCGAGACCCGTTAGAAGTGCGGCTTAGAATGGGTCGACCAAACTTAGGATTAAGAAAAGATTTCTAAAAGACTTTAAAAAGATTTAAAAGACTTTAGGACCCAATCCTTTCTAACTACGTTGAGAGTGAAGTAGTGGAGAGGAAAGATACCGTGTACTTGGAGGTCGTGCATCCCTCCAAGTGGTGATTGTGATAGGGGAGGGCAATGACGGTGAAAAGTCAAGAAGCCTAAGAGCGCTTCCCTTGGCGGGACGGTGTTACAATGATCAAGGTCACTTGCTGGGCGTTGATCGTAGCGAGGACTGCACGTACAACTAGGGATAGAGCTGTCGCCCCCTTGAGCAAATCTTAGATGGTGTAGAGGGAATCCGAACAAGGCTAAAAGTCACTGATTTTCTTACGAGTATCATTGTGGTTGGCCATGCTTAATGGTTCCAACATTGCGGATCTCGAATTGTTTACTATGTTTTGTTTGCTGGCCAACATGCGTGGTTCCAGCTGGTACGTACCCTTTGACTTCGATGCCTGTGTGGATAGGATTCCTGTGCATCCCATCTGCTTTCCGACTTAGGTTGGGGTTGGATGATGAAGAGGAGATGTATCGTGTGTGCTGACTGTTCCCTTACCTCAATGATTTCCCTCCCTAAATCATTGATGGTTGTATTATGGAAAGACCTAGTGGAAAGACTATGAGTATGAAACTTTAACAAAAAAAAATATTAATGCGATGAAAAGAGGAAGTTATAAAAGGTTATAAGAATAAAGTGGTAATGATGAGCTGTGAATGAGGAAATGTTATAGTTATTGCATATATTTGTGTCCTAATGTGATCCCTTAGAGTAAGTCCATGCCGTCGACGACCATTCGTCCGGATCGTTGACTCTCTCTCTTCTTTTCTTTCCTGTGGACATTGGGAACAATGTTCACAGATGTCAGATCATGCAGCAGTACAAGTTATGGTTGCTTAAGTTAGAGAAGGATCGTGAAATGGAGCATCATTATGAGGAGGACGTAAAAGCGGCAGCCGAGGAGTCTTTCAGATACTTGTGATGAAGGATAGCAATGAAGATTAGTAGTCTAAGTTAGTATAGTCTCTGTTTCTGTATTCCATCACTAGATGGGTAGGACATGATTACTCTATCCCGAATGCAACCACTATTGTAATAAATGATTATTTGAAATGAAATAAAAGAAGTTTCTTTTGTTATATATTATGTTCATAAAGTAATTAAACTATTTTTCCGCAAGTTAACCATCGACTAAATATGACATTTAGAAAATGAGTTTTTGGAAATGTGTTGGATGATAACATCTCCTTTTGGAAATAGAATTTTATGATGCAAGTACTAAAGCATTTTTGTAAACCAAATTAATCAAATTGCATTTATGAAAATCTTTTGGTAAAAGAATTAAACTGAATTGATTTTGATAATGTTAAAAAAATATGGCGCAAATTTTTAGATAAAATTCTAAGTCCAAATTGGGGTGTTACATCCATCACCTCCTCTCCATCAAGAGTGTACACCTTCCCCTTCTGAAGTGGACGGCCATCTCCAACCCTCTGCACCCTAGTCACAATGGCTTCCTTCTTAACTGTATTCTGCGGGCAATTAGAAACAATATGGCCTGGCTGCCTACACTTAAAACATGTGACTGTAGGCTGGTTCTGGCTCATACTCCAGCATACACCCATATGAGGCTTGCTACACTGAGGACAAGGCGGAATATGACCAGAAGAACCCCCTATAGTGCCTGCTCTAGGCTGCGGATAGGGACCTGGCCGCTGCACCGCTCCCTTGCGCCTTATAGGACCACCAATTCTCTGAATCGATCTACTTTTGTCTTCCACCATCTTTCTCTTAAGCCCCTTCTCATAAGTGCTCGCCATGTTAACCAAACGGGCCAAGTTGTCAATATTATGATACTCGCAAGAGAGGCGAATATCAGTCCTGAGTCCAGACTCAAACTTGATGCATTTCCCGCGCTCACTAGCATCCCGATAGTCAGAGAATCAGATAAGATCTTCAAATCTAGCTGCATAATCCCCAACTGACATGGAGCCTTGAGTCAGTTGGAGAAAGGCAATGTCCTTCTCCCTTCTCACATCTTCAGGGAAATACTTCCCTAGAAAAAGACCCTTGAATACTTCCCAAGAAATCACCGGATTGGCTGCCTCCAATCCCCTCCTCTGCTGGTCCCACCAATGCTCAACCTCATTGGTTAGCATGAATTCCGCCAGTCGCACATGCTGCTCCATGGGTGGGTGAATAGAGCGGAGGATCTTCTCGATCTCTTGAATCCATCTCTGTGCTCCATCAGGGTCATTTCCACCCTCAAAATGAGGTGGATCATTCTTGCGGAACCGAGCCATCCAGTCAACCTCAACTGGAGCGGGTTGTAGAGCTGTTGCTGCCATCTGCTCTCCTTGTTGCTGCTGCATATGTGACAGATGCTCCAGAATGGCTGCAAGCCCATCATTAGCAGTCCTTCTTCCAGCCATACTGCTTAGCCAAAGAGAACAGACCAGTAAGACTCAATTACTAAACGTGTACATAGTACTATACTTATACTATTAAATTCCTAAACTTTTACTATGAACATCCATTACTCGCTAGGTGAGTAATCATGTGGAGTTTTCATAACTCCAAGGCCGAGGAGAAACTGCTCTGATACCATAAATGTAACACCCTATAATTAATTACCCTTAATTCCCCTTAACTTAAAAATACGGGCTTAAAAATTCCTTTTTAATTTATGAAAATCAACCGTCAAACGGACGGAGTTTCGTTTTTTTTTCGGACATTACTAAATCTTCAACCTGATAAACGCATTTATGTAATATCAACAGTAGCCAGCAGGGCTCAAATATAAGTATATAAGCATCATATAGTGGCCCTGAGGGCTCCACAGTAAAAGATCAGAAACAGTTTTCAGAGTGCCAGCAAAATGCAAAGTATGTAAATCAAGAAGCCATAACAACCACTATGCCCGAAAATGAACCATAAACCATGCCCTGAATGGAACTATCCTAAGCCTCACTCAAAAAGCATATACAGCACATATACATCAAATAATACGGAGGCTTAGGTCAAAAATAAATGTTTCTAAATCCCAACCTTACTCTTCCTGTGAGGGAGAGTAATCCTGCTCGGCCGATCCATGTGCATACTGCAACTCAGTACCTGAAAAATGGTAAGGAGGTGAGTATTACACAATAAAATAGGGAAGCAGTTTCTATCATGCTATACTGAACCACCAAGCCAAACACACATAATCAATTAAGCATTCCCAAACAATCCTTTTATTTTAATTTTCCATAATGGAAGTAGTTCTTTCATAGATTTAATTTCATCATTTCATACATTTCCAAAGTGTACAATTTGACATATTTCTCAATTTCAAATATAATATTTCAATTGTTTCTTTGTACCATCCACTAATCTTTTACCACACATAATTTTCCATTTGATTCTCATATATGCCTTTTTCATCAAATCTTTTGATTTTCCATGATTTCTTTTCTCTTTACATATACCACGATTTTCTCATAACATTTGGAAATTTATTCACGTGGATCCATCATTCTGTACAGTCCCACAACCCGGACAACGTCTTACAGCTGCGCACTATGGCGTCTTACGCGATCTATGCGTACAGTCCCACAACCCGGACAACGCCTTACAAGATCTGGATCGCACAAGTCTATGCGTACAGTCCCACAACCCGGACAACGTCTTACAAGACATTAAGTCAAATCAGTCGATGCGTACAGTCCCACAACCCGGACAACGTCTTACACGACCTCAAATCGAACCAGTCGATGCGTACAGTCCCATAACCCAGACAACGTCTTACACGTCTTGATTCTCACCAGTCTAAGCGTACAGTCCCACAACCCGGACAACGTCTTACAAGAGATGGTTCACACACTCTTTGTTCATTAAGTCTTTGAATTTCATTTTCAATTATTTCATTTGTTGTCAAACTCATGGACTTCATCAATTTATGCATGCCATTATATTTTCACTTTCCAAAGAATCATTCATACCTATTCCAATCAACATATTCACTATCATTCAAAAGTTCCAGACTCAACATAAATTAGCACAATATCAACCACTTAATCAAATATCATATTCACATTTAAGCCCAACACACATATCAATATCCTTTTATGGATGATCACATCTGAACATAATATTAACTACCCTAGGGTTTTTATTCTATTAACACATATCTCCTAGCAACCCAATATATACACAATATAACCTACCCCCTAGAGTATGGTAACACAAACCTCCTTACCTCAAGTTCTTAGAGATAGAGAGAGAGTTTGTGCTTGTAGCACACTTGAGTAATAGTTACAACTTAGAAGAAGAGGGAGAAACCTAAAATCAATAGAATAATAAGACAAATTATTAAGCTTTGCCCAAGAACTTGAGAGAAATTCGTATACCAAGCTAGAGCTCCCAAGATTGAAGATTGAAGCTTCAAGGGAAGCATGAGAGAGAGAGAAATTCAAATTTCTAAGGGAGAGAAAGAGAAGAACTCAAACAACAATCACTTACTTGGAGCAACAAAGAGGGACTTGAGGATGGATTTTGAGTGATTCACTTGAGGCTTGATTGATTGGAATGAGAAATTTTGTGCCCTAGAGAGAGAGTTCGAATTTTTGCAAGAAACTAAGGTGTGGGTGCCTTTATTTTTTTCCTCAGCAGTAGTACTTAATCGATTTAGAGGCGATTAAGAGGCGATTAAGACTTTTCACTCACTCGATTAAGCTGCACAATTTTGCAGTATCCAGACTTTGAAAGGCTATAACTTCTTCGTTACCCGTTGGATCTTCCTAAAATTTTAAAGCAAGCTTCCTCACCTATCATACTTCACATCCAACGGTGGAATTTATGTTTTAAGCTACCAATCTTGTTATTCTAGTTTCCCTAAGTTCCTATGTTTTAAACCTAAGGTTGCATGCACAATTGGATAAGTTTCTAACTTATGTCCTCATTTCTTCTACCCTAAGACCATCACAACATAGATTACAATATAAATTAAGTTTGGAATGTTACACACCCAATACGTCTTACACCATTTAGGGTCAGATTCTGGAGTGTCCATAACTGCGAGTACCCAGTACCCGTCTTACAGCTGCGCATACCCAGTATGCGTCTGACACGATCAATGCACGCACCCAGTACGCGTCTTCTATGACCCGGAGCACTACCGTTGATTGTTTTATAGAGTTAAGGAGTGTCCATAACTGCGAGTACCCAGTACCCGTCTTACAGCTGGGCCTCTCGGCCTCTTACGCGATCAATGCACGCACCCAGTACGCGTCTTCTATGACCAGGAGAACATCCTACCGATTCCGCGCTCGGAACCTTGTGTGAGTCATAACTACAAGTACCCAGTACCCGTCTTACAGCTGCACATACCCAGTATGTGTCTGACGCGATCAATGCACGCACCCGGTACACGTCTTCTATGACCCGATCACACAACCATTTCTCTTTAATTGATCTTTTATCCTTTTAACCATTTCTTTACTCGGCCTCTCTCGACTCAACCCCTAAATTATCCCTGTTCCTTTAATTTCTGGTTATCTGATTCTTTAACTTGTCTTTTCCGCCTTCGATATCTAACCACATGTCTCGTACCCACTCTCGGCCTCTCGCGCTCGGCCACAAACAGTATTCAAATACGAAACATAAACAACAAATATCACAACTCATAAACATTTGTACAACAATCACAATAGGAACAAAGCACTTAGCTAGTACACAATATTAAAAACACTTAGCAGAAAAAAAATGTTCCATCTTATCTCCAAAATACATATTCCTAGTTCATTTATTAGTTTTTCTTACCCTTTTTATCTTTTCTCCCTAATATTATCCTATGTCTCTTCCCTAATCTAACACCCGCTCTTAGCACCCGTTATGAGCACACTAGCAACCCAAACCCAAGTAGAGGTAACACTCACTCCTTACCTCAATTCGTGAGAGATAAGAGTTTGAGAGCCTGAGGGTAGTTTCCCTTGATGCTTGACTCCGTGAGCTTAGAATCCCAAACACCGAATGCTCCAGAAACGTTTGTTGAGGTGAAGAGATGAAGGAGAGCAGCCTCTAATCCGTGAGTACTGGATGGTGAAGAAAAGAGGGATTTTTGTGAGTGAGAAGAGAGTGTAAGTGAACTGTGAGTGCTGGAACTTCAGAGAAAAAGGGAAAACAAAAAAGAAAGAGAGTGGAAAATGTTGTTATGTTGTTTGAGGGTTTGCTTTTATTCTTAATGTGGGAATTGTTTGTGTGGCTCTCATTGGAGGCTTCTTGGAGAAGCTAGAATATGTGGACAGGGTTTATTGGCTTCTAAGGGAAGCCATAAATAGTGACTTGATAAGGACATAAAGTGATTGACAGCGACAGCCGTACGGATGGTACGAAAACCAAGGGATCAACAGCTCAACATGAGCTGTCGTAGGGAACAAAGAGACGTCAGCTCGTCATGGAGAAACAGCACTAGTCCGAGTCTCCTCTCGGTTAATACTGTGAGGTACATTGTGGTCGGTTAATCCGAGCTGACACCAGATCTTTCGTTCGTTTCCATTTAGCTCGGCAAGGATCGGACCGAGGTCCGACATCTACATATCTGGTCGGCCTACGCTTCTTATTACCTCACAACCCTTGAACAACTTCTGCGACTTAATCCTATTCTTTATTAAATTTATATATTTAAATCTATTTTATTAATATTAATTTTTAGGGTGTTACGTTCCTCTCCCACTTACAGGAATTTCGTCCTCGAAATTTAGTCGGCATTGAACAACTGTGGATACAACAATTTCATCTTCTCTTCGAGTTCCCAAGTAGCTTCTTCCACATTATTCCGATTCCAGAAAACCTTGACCAAAGAGATTTCTTTTCCTCTGAGTCGTTTGATTTGTTTATCCTCAATTCTGGCTGGAAGGACCTCGAAGGTCAGATTGTCCCTTAGTGGCAACTCATCCACTGCTATCACATGCGAGGGGTCATGAATGTACTTCCTGAGTTGTGAGACGTGGAACACATCATGGAGTTTAGACAAGTGTGGAGGTAGAGCAATTCTGTAGGCTACTGGTCCAACTTTCTCAAATATCTGGTACGGTCCGATAAACCGAGGGGTCAGTTTTCTCGATTTAATCGCTCGGCCAATACCCGTCACAGGGGATACCCGCAGGAATACATGATCTCCCACATTGAAGTCTAAGGGTTTTCTTCTTTTGTCGGCATAGCTCTTCTGTCGATCCTGGGCTGCTTTCATCTTTCCTTGTATTATTCGGATCTTCTCGGTTGTCTCATGTACAATGTCGGGACCAATCAACAAGTTTTCCCCTATCTGGAACCAGCACAACGGTGTTCGGCATTTCCGACCATACAATGCTTCGAAAGGAGCCATTCCGATGCTGGAATGGAAGCTGTTGTTGTAGGTAAACTCGACCAAGGGCAGAAGTGCTTCCAAACTTTCCGACTGTTCAAGCACACATGTCCTCAACAAGTCTTCAAGGGTTTGAATGGTGTGCTCGGATTGTTGTCCGTCGGTCTGAGGATGATAGGCTGTGCTAAACCTTAACTTCGTACCCATGGCTTGCTGTAAACTCTGCCAGAATCGGGATAAGAAGCGAGGGTCACGGTCAGACACTATGCTGCTCGGAACACCGTGAAGTCTAACAATGTCCTTTATGTAAAGTTGTGTCAGCTTCTCTAGGTTGTACTTCATGCTGATCGGCAGGAAATGGGCACACTTTGTCAGTCGATCCACCACAACCCAAATAGCTTCCTGCCCTGATCTTGTTCTCGGTATGCCCGATACAAAATCCATCGAGATGTTGTCCCACTTCCATTGTGGAATCTCCAAAGATCTGAGTAATCCTCCTGGTTTCTGATGCTCGATCTTGGCTTTCTGGCATGTTAAACACCGAGACACATAATCCACCACGTTAGTTTTTAACTTTGGCCACCAGAACAACTTCTTCAGATCCTGGTACATTTTTGTGGCTCCCGGATGAAGACTCATCTTCGTTTTATGGGCCTCTTCCATTATATCGCGTCGTACTTCAAAGTCAATGGGGATGCATACTCGATCCCGAAACCGTATGAGACCGTCGGATCCCTTAGTGAAGTCAGGTTCATCCTTGTCTCCTTCTCTTTCCAACAATTTTTGGAATTCTAGGTCGGCGGCCTGTCTTTCCTTGATAAAACCCACAAAATCGTTTGTTACTTGCAACATTTCCAGTACGACATTGCTTTCCTTCTTCTATACGCCGAGGTTAAGATCACTAAACTCCTGCATCAACTGCATCTCTCGGACCATCATATTGCTCAAATGAAGGCTCTTTCTGCTCAGCGCGTCGGCCACCACGTTGGCCTTTCTGGGATGATAGTGTAAGATGAAGTTGTAGTATTTTAGAAATTCCACCCATCTGCGCTGTCTCATATTTAATTCCTTCTGGTCGAACAGATAGCCGAGACTCTTATGGTCACTGAACACTTTAAATTTCGTGCCATACAGGTAGTGCCTCCAAATTTTAAGGGCGAACACCACGGCTGCCAATTCGAGATCATGGGTGGGGTAATTCTGTTCATGCGATCGAAGCTGTCTAGAGGCATAAGCCACCATCTTTCCCTGTTGCATCAACACACAGCCGAGACCCTGTTTTGAGGCATCACAAAACACGTCAAATGCTTTGGTCGGCTCTGGCAAAATCAACACTGGCGAACTCGTCAATCTTTTCTTCAGCTCCTGGAAGCTCTGTTCACACTCATCGGACCACTGGTAGGGCGTGTCCTTTCGGGTTAAAGAGGTCAACGGTAGAGCCAGTTTAGAGAACCCTTCAATGAATCTCCTGTAGTATCCTGCAAGACCAAGAAAACTCCTGATCTCGATTACCGAGTTGGGTCTCTCCCACTTGAGCACAGCTTCCACCTTGGAGGGATCAACCACAACACCGTGCTTGGATATTACATGACCGAGGAAATGAACCTCTTTGAGCCAAAAACTGCATTTAGAAAGCTTGGCGTAGAGTTCCTTGTCCTTCAAAACCTGCAATACCGTTCTCAAGTGCTTATCATGTTCACTCGGACTTCGAGAGTAGATGAGGATATCGTCGATGAAGACTATCACAAACGAGTCTAGATAGGGTCGGAATATCCTATTCATGTAGTCCATAAAGATGGCAGGGGCGTTGGTAAGTCCGAAGGGCATAACCACATACTCAAAATGCCCATATCTTGTCCTGAAAGCTGTCTTCTTCTCGGATACGGATCTGGTGGTATCCTGATCGGAGGTCTATCTTTGAGAATACCGACGCTCCCTTAAGTTGATCTAATAAGTCATCAATCCGAGGGAGGGGATATTTGTTCTTCACTGTTACCGCGTTGAGCTTCCTATAATCAGTGCACATTCTGAGGCTACCATTTTTTTTTTAACAAACAAGATTGGAGCTCCCCATGGTGACACGCTCGGTTTGATTAGCTTTTTGGCCAAAAGTTCTTCCAGTTGTTTCTTAAGCTCTTGTAACTCGGGGGGTACCATTCGGTACGGAGCAATTGAAATTGGGCCAGTTCCCGGAATGAGGTCTATACTGAACTCTACTTCTCTTCTCGGCGGTAAGCCAGGCATTTCGTCCGAGAAAACCTCTGGGAAGTCTCCGACTACAGGAATTTGGTCTATGGTCGGTTCCCCAGTTGCCTCTATCACTGCAACATATGAGCCACTAAAGATTACGGTCTTCTATCGGCAATCGAGCAGGACATGGTGTTGAGACATCCAGTCCATGCCGAGGATAATATCTAGTTTAGTTAGGGGCAAGCAAATTAAATTGACCTTAAACTCTCGGCCTAATACTTGGATAGGACACTCCAAGCACATTTGGGAAGTGATTACAGAAGAATTGGTAGGGGTAGAAATGGATAATTTGTAAGGCATTTCTACTGGGGGTTATTTTAGCTTGTTCACAAAATCCATGGAAATGAAAGAATGTGTGGCTCCACAATCAAATAACACAGCACATGGAATGCTGTTTAATTGACAAGTACCTCAGATTAGTTCGTCGGCGTCAGTCACTTCTTCACCATCCATAGTGTAAACTTTGCCTCTCTGCATCGGTCGGTTAGTACCATTTTGTTGAGCCTTTGTCACATTGACCTCTTCTTTCACAATATTCTCGGTACACTGAGCTGCAAAATGACCAGGCTTGCCACAGCGAAAACAGGATCCTCTTGTTCTGCTCGGATCCAGACTCCAACATTCTCCCTTGTTCTGCATTCCACAGTGTTGACATATCGGATAGGGGCCAGGGACAACCACCATCTGACCACCACCCCTTGCAACTGTCGGTACCCTAGAGTTCGAGTTTACATAGGGAGCAGATCTCTGAACAACTCCTTTCCCTCTAATAGGACCCACTGCTTTCTGTGCCGACCTGTTTCGCTTTCCGTCAGCCTTCCTTTTGAGTCCCTTTTCATAAGTGCTAGCCATGTTCACCAACTGCGAGAGATTGGCCACATTCTGATATTCGAATGCGAGCCGAATATCATCACGGAGACCAGATTCAAACTTGATGCACTTGGTACGCTCATCAGCATCTCGGTAACTCCCTGAATAGCGAATTAAATCCTCGAACTGAGCAGCATATTCTCGAACACTCAAATTCCTCTGTTCCAACTTGAGAAAAGCAAGTTCCTTCTCTCTTCTAACGTCTTCGGGAAAATACTTGCTAAGAAATCGAGTTCGGAACAAATCCCAAGTAATGGCTTGATCAGCCGCTTCCAGTCCTCGACTTTGTTGCTCCCACCAGTGCTCGGCTTCACTAGCCAACACAAATTCAGCTAACCTCACTCTATACTCATAGGGCGGTTGCAGAGATCGGAAAATCTTCTCAATGTCTTGGAGCCATCTCTGAGCTCCATCGGGATTATAACCCCCTTCAAACCGAGGTGGTTCGTTCTTCCTGAATCGGCTCATCCAATCGATTTCGACCGGAGCCGGTGGCGGAGGCTAAAGGGCTGCAGCCGCAGCTGCTGCGGCTGTGGCTATGTTCTGAGCGAGGTTCTCAGCCTGATTCTGCTGAGCCTGCGCTTGGTTCTGTTGCAGTTGAACCAGAGTTTCCAACACAACAGCAATTCGATCATTATCAGCTCTTCTCCCAGCCATACTGCTTGGTCATGGAGAGAAAGCCAATTAACCATCGAATAATTAAATAAATATATATACATAAATCTATAAGCCCTATTGACTAACTTAGACTCTAGACTTTACTTATTTGTTACTCTCTTGGTGAGTAACCACTGGAGTCACTTGCAACTCCAATAGGCCGAGGAGAAACTGCTCTGATACCAAAAATGTAACACCCTTTTTGAATTTTAGCCTTAAAACGAAAATTTGGACTTGAAAATTTCTTATTTAAGTAGTTATAATAATTGTCAAAATAATATTTCCTTTCATTAATAGTGAATTATCAGAGTTATAGCGGAAAACTTTAGTTCAAACGTAAGGCGTGAGAGTAAAACAGCATAATTACATTCATCCAATTAACCAAAATACAAAATACATGAGCAGTGCTTTAGCTCAGCCAACTGGCAGAGGCCTAACTTAGTTCTCCAACTCAATAACTTACTCTCCCTATGAGGGAGAGTGATCCTGCTCGGCCGGGGACTGCGTCTGCTCGGACTCAGTACCTGAAAAATGGTAAGGAGGTGAGCATTACAAAGAACTTAAGTAAGCAGTTTCTAATATTACATATCAAACTACCAAGCCAAACACAAATAGTCAATTAGCATGTATAACAAATAATTAATCAGATACACGTCTCATGCATACAACCTCATTTTGCTCGATCCATATCATTATCCAACATATCTATTACCTACCAATTTTTACCACTCTTATCCGATTGATCCCTCTTGTACACGTCTCCCCAACTCCTACCTTTGATCTCTCGGTCGTTACTTTCATTTCTCGGTATCCATTTTCTCTCTCGGTCTCATTACTCATTATCTTTTACATATTTTACAATCTTTTACTCTTCTCGGCTGCATACACCCAGTACGTCTTACACCATTTAGGGTCGGATTCCGGAGTGTCCATAACTGCGAGTACCCAGTACCCGTCTTACAGCTGCGCATACCCAGTATACGTCTGACGCGATCAATGCACGCACCCAGTACGCGTCTTCTATGACCCGGAGCACTACCGCCGATTCTTTTATGGAGTTAAGGAGTGTCCATAACTGCGAGAACCCAGTACTCGTCTTACAGCTGGGCCTCTTGGCCTTCTACGCGATCAATGCACGCACCCAGTACGCGTCTTCTATGACCAGGAGCACATCCTACCGATTCCGTGCTTGGAACCTTTTGTGAGTCATAACTGCGTGTACCCAGTACCCGTCTTACAGCTGCACATACCCAGTATGTGTCTGACGCGATCAATGCACGCACCCGGTACGCATCTTCTATGACCTGATCACACAACCATTTCTCTTTAATTGCTCTTTTATCCTTTTAACCATTTCTTTACTCGGCCTCTCTTGGCTCAACCCCTAAATTATCCCTATTCCTTTAATTTCTCGTTATCTGATTCTTTAACTTATCTTTTCCGCCTTTGATATCTAACCACATGTCTCGTACCCACTCTCGGCCTCTCGCTCTCGGCCACAGACAGTACTCAAATACGAAACATAAACAACAAATATCACAACTCATAAACATTTGTACAACAATCACAATAGGAACAAAGCACGTAGCTAGTACACAATATTAAAAACACTTAGCAGAAAACAAATGTTCCATCTTATCTCCAAAATACATATTCCTAGTTCATTTATTAGTTTTTCTTACCCTTTTTATCTTTTCTCCCTAATATTATCCTATGTCTCTTCCCTAATCTAACACCCGCTCTTAGCAACCGTTATGAGCACACTAGCAACCCAAACCCAAGTAGAGGTAACACTCACTCCTTACCTCAATCCGTGAGAGATAAGAGTTTGAGAGCCTGAGGGTAGTTTCCCTTGATGCTTGACTCCATGAGCTTAGAATCCCAAACACCGAATGCTCCATAAACGTTTGTTGAGGTGAAGAGAAGAAGGAGAGCAACCTCTAATCCGTGAGTACTGGATGGTGAAGAAAAGAGGGATTTTCGTGAGTGAGAAGAGAGTGTAAGTGAACTGTGAGTGCTGGAACTTCAGATAAAAAGGGAAAACGAAAAAGAAAGAGAGTGGAAAATGTTGTTATGTTGTTTGAGGGTTTGCTTTTATTCTTAATGTGGGAATTGTTTGTGTGGCTCTCATTGGAGGCTTCTTGGAGAATCTAGAATATGTGGACAGGGTTTATTGGCTTCTAAGGGAAGCCATAAACAGTGACTTGATAAGGACATAAAGTGATTGACAACAACAGCCGTACGGATGGTACGAAAACCAAGGGATCAACAGCTCAACATGAGCTGTCGTAGGGAACAAAGAGACGTCGACTCATCATGGAGAAACAGCACTAGTCCGAGTCTCCTCTCGGTTAATACTATGAGGTACGTTGTGGTCGGCTAATCCGAGCTGACACCAGATCTTTCGTTCGTTTCCATTTAGCTCGGCAGGGATCGGACCGAGGTCCGACATCTACATATCTGGTCGGCCTACGCTTCTTATTACCTCACAACCCTTGAACAACTTCTGCGACTTAATCCTATTCTTAAATAAATTTATATATTTAAATCTATTATATTAATATTAATTTTTAGGGTGTTACATTAGGCGTCCTCGGAAGTGATCATTCCGAGCTATTGCTCAAAGCAGACTTAGTCAGCCGACGTCATGCTCGGCACAATGTTCGTTCAAAGCAGACTTAGTCAGCCGACGTCAAGCTTGGCACACTGTCGTTCAAAGCAGACTAAGTCAACCGACGTCAAGATTGGCACACTATCGCTCAAAGCAAACTCAGTCAGCCGAGAAGAAGCTTGGACTATCATCAAGCTCGGCTCAAGGATGCCAAGTGCGAACAGTCATCAAGCTCGGCTCAAAGCTCGAACAGATGCCAAGAACAGATGCCAAGTGCAAAGTCATCATGCTCGGCTCAAGTTACCCAAGCTCGGTGACGTTGTCAAGCTTGAACTTTCAACATTGTTCATCAAGAAGAGTAATCACTCAAGTCCCGAAGCTCGGTGATTTTGTCTAGCTCGAATTTTCATCAAGCTCGGCAGCACTGTTCATCAAGAAGATTACTCACTCAAGTTACCCAAGCTCGGTGACGTTGTCTAGCTCAGACTTTCGTTAAGCTCGGAAACATTGTTCACCAATGAAGAATAATCACTCAAGTTACCCAAGCTCGGTGACGTTGTCAATATCGGAATTTCGTAAAGATCGGCAACACTGCTCATCAAGACGATTAATTACTCAAGTCACCAAGCTCGGTGAAGTTTTCAAGCTCGGACTTTCGTTAAGCTCGGCAACACTGTTCACCTCAAAGCAGCTCAGCTTAAGTTCAGGCGTGTTCAGAAAGATGTCAAGCTCAAACCAGTTGTCAAGCTCGGCATCACATCAGATCAGCTCAGCTCATAGAAGAACTGTTACTCAAGTCCTCAAGCTCGGATTGAAGAAGTCGGCCTAAAGATCAGCTCGATCAGCTCAGTGGAGTATAATCACTCAAGTTCCCAAGCTCGGATTGAAGAAGTCGGCCGCAAGATTAGCTCGGTCAGCTCAGAGAAGATAAATAACTCAAGTTCCCAAGCTCGGCTTGAGGAAGTCAGCTCGGTCAGTTCAGAGAAGAATAATCACTCCAGTTTCCAATCTCGGAGAGATGTCAAGCTCGAACTCGTTGTCAAGATCGGCATCACTATTTATCTTCTTCATCATTTAGCAGCACGCCGCATGCATCTCTTCGTCTCTAACATTATAGTACTATGCATACCTGGAAATTTTGTCCTTATCTCTCAGTACCCATATATCAACATCCTTAAGATTTCAAAATTTAAAATCAAATCAGTAATGCAAGAGAGACAAATTTAGAACGTTACAAAGAAGAGGAAACAGGACAAACATATCTCTGATCAGTGCAGAAAATGTCTAGTATATCTATTGCAAAGGACATACATATTTTCCACTCTCTCTCCTACCTCATGCATGTTGGGATCATTATAAAAGGATAGGTTTTCTTCTTCAGAGCAAATAAGAATCAGAGAAAGATAAACAGAGAACAAGAGCAAAAATTTCAAAACCTTCGCTGGTACACAGTGAAGCAAAACGCAGAAAAGAGAGAACGATAGAGTTAGAGAGCAAAATAGTTATACTCAGAAACCAAGTCTTAAATCGTTCTCTACACTTACAAAATCCTTTCTCAAACACTTAACCGAAAACTCTTTTGTTCATCAAACCTTCAGAATCATACACACTTGAGTTTCGGGTAGGAGCCATCTCATTCATTCAAACTGTTCTTCAAGTCTTGAGGTGTTCTCAAGCAGTGAAAGTCTTGGAAGGTTTCCAAGCTCGTTCGAGAGGTTCTTCGCGATTGAAGTCTTAGAAGGTTCCTGAGCAAAAATCCAAGGAGGTTCTTTGGTGCAAATCCTTGAAGGTTTCAAGGTGTCTTGATGGTTTCAAGACTTGTTAAATTAGGTAGAAGCCAAGAGTTTGGTACTCTCTTGGTGGGCTAATTGATCCCTCGTAATTTTTATCAATTTAATTTTATTAAAGGCTCCTTAAAGGTTTTAAGGGGGACTGGACATAGCTCACCGTATTGGTGGGTGAACCAGTATAAATGTAACACCCTCACAATTTTTATAGCTTAATTACTAATAATTTTGTTGATTTTTAATTAGGACTTGAAAATTTCGTTTTAAATCTTAATGAAAATCCGACAGAGTTTCTTCTGTTTATCAGACTTCCCAAAAATTTAGAGTTTTCACCTGTCAAACCAGTACAATCCAGAAAAACATTTCAACACTTCTAAATTATATTAATTAACTTTACAAGCCCTAATAACAACATATAACAAGCTCGGGCTTATAGCGATTAGATTATTTCAAAAACCCAAAATAGATTAATTATAATAAAATGACCATAATACACCCTTAACTAAATTACACTCCACGATGTGGAGTGCACCCCTGCTCGGCCAGTAATAGTGCAAGCTCAATCTCGGTACCTGAAAAATGTTAAGGGAATGAGAATTGCACATGAAATAGAAAGGCAGTTTCCAAAAAGACATAACAACCCACTAAGCCAAGCACAATTTCCAAATAGTACACACATAACACATTTCTAATCATTCATAACATTAAATCGTTTCCAAGTTACACCTCATCAAAGATTCCTATTTCCACTATTATTTTCCTTTACATAACATTTCCATTTTCATTAACATTTCCATTTCCCTATTCCTAATAATACTTTCCTCATTCTCATTTTTATTATGTACAGCACTAGGATTTTGAGAACTCGCTAGGTAATTGGAACACCTGTCTAGGGACTTTTGACACCTGCCAAGGCTTTACTGTTCGAATAATTGGTGGTATTGGCTAAAGTCACCCAAGAGGGGGGGTGAATTGGGTGTCTATAAAAACTTTGAAGTTCAATCGCAACAAACGTTCTTTTAAAGATTAACAGAGATTAAACGAGCGGAAGACTTTTAGAACGAATGAAAAACGATTTTAAGAGAATCGAAACACAATATTTATTTTAACAGATAAAACTTTTTATACGCGTGATTGAAGAAATAAAACACAAAAACGCTAAACACACGCTAAATAGATTAAAACGTGAAAAATAGCTTTTACCCGCGAAACTTATAATCAACACAAATTAACATGCAGAAATAAAAGAGATAAGGGATAGAGAAAATTACACCGGGGATTTTTATCCTGGTCCGGCAAACAACGCCTACATCCAGTCCTCAAGCGACCCACTTGAGCTTTTCACTAAGCCAAGACGCAACGCATCCCCAAGTACATCCAGAGCGCCCCGCAAGCTACTAGGAATCCCACCGTTCGCAAGGGACCTCGAACAAAATAGCCTAACTACTAGGAATCCCACCATTCGTATAGCGCTACCCAATACAACAGGGTTAACTCACCCTATGAACGCGACACACGTTCAATCCTAAGGGAAAACACGCCCTAAATATCTAATGTTGTCACACCCCTTACAATCAAATGGATTTGCACGAAGAAATGTGTGCAACTAACAATAAAGCTCTCTAGATAGAGCAGATACTACAATAGAGTCCTATGACAAATGATAACCTTAAGCAAACTCAATATCAAACCAATATGATGATGATGATGATGATTTTCTTCTCAAAAGAATTTTTGTCAAGAAGAGAGAAGGAGAAGAAGAAGATAAAGTGATGTGTGTTTAGTGTTTTTAAAAAGGTAGAAGAAGTTGCTGCAAATCAGAATCGTGCTCATCCAGAAAAGGAAATAAATCATTCTGGGAATCTGATTGATTTCAGCACGTTTTTCAAAATTTTGAAAAGAGTAATCGATTACTTTGGTCATTGTAATAGATTACTTGCTCTCAGGTTTTTCATAACAGTTGCAGCATTAAAAGATAATCGATTAGTAGCTTCAAGTAATCGATTAATGTCACTTAAATGACCAGTTCAAGGAAGTAATCCATTACATGAATCTAATTAATCCATTACTCACTCTCTGGTTACAAGTTGCATCAAGTAATCGATTATTCCAGAAGGGGTAATCGATTACTCCACATGAAAAACAGTTTTTCAGAGATAAATTGTAACCAAAGGTTTTCGCAAAACATTTTCATAAAGGCTTTTCCTGGAGCAGAGGTTTTAAAAATACTTCTTCTAGGTTTTTCAAGAACAAAAAATATGTCATCATCATAAGGTTATAATTAAGTGCTTTTTAGATTACTATTTGCCTTCAAAGAGTTCTAAGCCTAAAAGACTAGGTCTTCAATCAGGCAAACAATCTTTACATCATCAAGGTACCTGAACCTGTTCAAAACATATATTGAGTTGTGTTGTGTCATCATCAAAACATCATAAAGGGAAACCATGAGTTTCAACACTCCCCCTTTTTGATGATGACAAACACTACCTGCAAAACCAAGGTTAGTACATGATATATAAAAAAAATTAAGGCATTCAGATCTTTAACACGTAAGAGCACAACTCCACACAAGGAGTACAAAATTCACTGAATCATAACTCCCCCTGAATTTATGACTCATTTCATGAATCATTCATGATTGCAACCTGTTCCTGTTTCCTGTTTTGCTCAAGTCTTTTCTCATGACAAAGATATGAGAGATATACTTCTCCCCCTTTTGACATCATCAAAAAGGTGAGATGCCAAAGATAGACATAATGACATAATGACATCACATGACAAAAAAAATAGCAAACCAATAAAAGTGCAATTGTCATGATAAGTCAAACCGAAATATCCAAAACATGTTAGAGAAAAAAAAAACCAAATCCAGAATCAGGTGCAAAGAGTTTAAAAACTAGGGGTTAAAACAGCAAATACTAAACATAATCTAGATAGCAAGAATAATAAGATGATCAAAGAGTGGAGCCACAAGCTAATGGTCATTGGTGAATGGTGATCGATTCTGATGCCTCAAATGATAGATGTCTTGCTGCATCGCCTCCATGTTGACATGCATCTGTTCCATACCGGAGGTGAGCTGAGCAAGAGAGGAATCGACTGAACGCATATGGTCATCAGAACGTCTCATATACCCTCTAACATCATCCATGAAGAGCTGCATGTACGAAGGTATATGATCAGGAGGATAAATAGCTTGTAGCGGTGTGAAATCTGGATCCTGAGCTGGTGCATCATCTTGATGTTGCTGCTGCTGTTGTTCTTCCTCATCATCAGGGTTATAATTGTGATTAGACTTGCGCTCTCGTCGATGAGTTTTTGGTATCCAACCTCGATCTTCCATGTTTACCCATCCCATGTTTCCAAAGAAGTTGGTATCCATGCGCATGACGGCATTGGGAGCAATCCTAGCTTCTCCATTAACCGGAATCCGGAAACGTCTCAGGATGTGAGTAATCAGAGGAGCATAAGGTAGTTTGGTTGTCTTCAGCTTCATATTCTGGTCGATAGAGCGACGAACTTTTCTAGCTGTATCAATCATATGCTTCAGGACATACCAACCCCAATTTATGGGTTTGTTGTGAGACCAAGCCCATAAAATAATGTAGTCAGTATCCATCAGCCTGAAGTAATTACCTTGACGAGGAATGAGACAACGATTGATAATGAAATGAAGTACACGAAACTCAAACTTAAGATTCCCCGAAGTCAAAGTCTTCCCAGAAGGTATTCTGTCATCAATGAATTCTTCTTTAGTCGCTTTCTTATCATACTCATCTCCCCACAAATTTTCTGAACTAGAACCAGTATACGTGATTCCATCCATGGGTAAATGAGTTATGTTTTTCCATGTGTTCAAATTTATTTTGATGCTTCTGCCCTTGACCTCAGAATACAGAACATTCTCCTCAGAATTCCAAACAAGATTAGTGTAGAAAACCCTGACCAAGTCCTCATAATAATCGCCCCCGATAGTGCTAAACTCAAACAGTTCTTTTTCCTTTAGGAGCACTACGGCAGGGAGATTGCAATCTTCACCGTCAAATGTAATATCCTCAATTTAAAATGTTTAATATAATATGAATTATGCAAGATATTGTGTTAAGTTGAATTGGATTTATGAGACTCATAAGACTAAGAGATGTGATTTAGTTTAGAAAACATAGCCTAAGGTGTATGAGAACTAAGGAAAATGTTCTAGAGTAGAAACTATGAGAAGATGGAAAAATAGCAAAGTAATCGATTACTATTGGTGAGTTAATCGATTACTAGCTCTCAGCCAAAATGCACCAAAATGTTGCATTGAAGAGTAATCGATTACTCTTGGGCAAGTAATCGATTACTGAGCCTCTGCTGAAAACACCAAAATTGTTGCATCAAGATGTAATCGATTACTTTATGGTCAAGTAATCGATTACAAGGCCTCAGGTTGGAAGTCATAAAAATGTTGCATTGAAGAAATAATCGATTACCTGGCTAGGGTAATCGATTATTATGGGGTCTGTATAAAAAAAAGAAAAGAAGAGTGCATGTGATGCACTCTCCCTCACACAAAAGGCATCTTCTTTTGAGGCTTAATTCCTAGCCACTCATTTCCTCCCCAAACAAATAAAATCATTCACTCTCACTCTCATAATCTACTCTCCCTCAAACTCATCTTCTTCTTCCTCTCTCTCAACCCACGAGTTCCTCTCCTCCCTCATAGGGTTCCATTTTCTTTTCTCAAAATCAAGCAAGAGCAAGTGATTTCACACCACCTCCATCATCAAATATCTTCCTTTGTAAACTCCAAGTAAGTATCAAGTTGTGGGTTCTCCACTTTCTCTCTCTAAACTCGTCCTCCCCCTTTCTCTCTCCTCCATCCATGGTGGTTTTTGATTCTAAGCCATGGAAGCTCCACTTTTCTTGAGTTTTGGCATGACCCATGATATGAATACTAATCTTTTCTTGTTATGGCTCCATATTAGGTTTCATCCTCCTCTCTTGGTTATAGCTCCTTGGTGGGAAAGGCTAAATTTTAGAGCAAGCTAAAATCTCCCTATCTCTAAGAACATGAGGTAAGGAGGTTTGTGTTACCATACTCTAGGGGGTAGGTTATATTGTGTATATATTGGGTTGCTAGGAGATATGTGTTAGTTAGGATAAAGAACCCTAGGGTGGTTAATAATATGTTAAAATGTGATTATGCATAAAAGTATATTGATATGTTATGTTGTGCTTAAATGTGACTATGATATTTGATTAAGTGGTTGATATTGTGCTAAATTATGTTGAGCCTGGAATTTATGAATGTTAATGAATATGTTGATTTGAATAGGTATAAATGATTCTTTGGAAAGTGAAAATATAATTACCTGTTTAAATTGATGAATCCATGAAAATGATTACAAGTGAAATAATTGAAAATGAAATTCAAAGACTTAAAAAAAACAAATAGTGTGTGATCCAGATCTTGTAAGACGTTGTCCGTAGGAGACTGTACGCATAGACCGCGTAAGACGCACTTGATGCGCCGCTATAAGACATTGTCCGAAGGAGACTGTACGCAGTTATGGACACACACACCACATATTAATTAAAGGTAAAATTGGATTGTGCCTCTCCAGATCTTGTAAGACGTTGTCCGTAGGAGACTGTACGCATTGATCGCGTAAGACGCACTTGATGCGCTGCGGTAAGACGTTGTCCGAAGGAGACTGTACGCAATGATGGATGCACCTTCTGATTGTGGAATCCGGGTCTTGTAAGACGTTGCCCGTAGGAGACTGTACGCATAGACCGCGTAAGACGCACTTGATGCGCTGCTGTAAGACGTTGTCCGAAGGAGACTGTACGCAATGATGAAAATCAACGTAATAAATTATAAAAGTCTGTACAAAAACACAAAGAATGTGTGATTAATAGTGGGTTTGTAACCTTATGCAAGAGTTTGATTAAGATGTAAAATGGTAGAATTTAGAAAGGGATGGAATATTGAAATTTTAAACTACAAATGAATTAACTTACTAATGAAATGGAAATAAGTGAATTGTTTGAGAGTGATTACTGGTGTATGTTCACTATATGCTTACTTGTGTTTGGCTTGGTGGTTCAATATAGCATAATAGAAACTGCTTCCCTATTTTATTGTGTAATACTCACCTCCTTACCATTTTTCAGGTACTGAGTCGGAGTTTACACCAGGACCGGCCGAGCAGGATTACTCTCCCTCACAGGGAGAGTAGGGTTGTGGGGATTTTAGAGTTTTTGTAATGACCTAAGCCTCCTGCATCATTTTGATGTATATGTTTTGTATATACTTTTTGAGTGAGGCTTAGGGTGATATATTTTGGGCATAGTTGATGTTGTGTTTTCCTGACTCACAAACTTGGTGTTTTGTTGACACTCTGAAAACAGATTTCTGATGTTTTACTTTTGAGCCCATGGGGCAACTATATGATGCATATATATATATATATATATGATTTGAGCCCTGCTGGCTACTGCTAATATTATATGAATGTGTTAATCAGGTTGAAATTTTAGAAAAGTCCGAAAAACAAACGAAACTCCGTCCGTTTGACGGTTGATTTTCTTAAATTAAAAAGGAATTTTTAAGTCCGCTTTTTAATTAAGGGTAATTAATTATAGGGTGTTACATTTATGGTATCAGAGCAGTTTCTCCTCGGCCTTGGAGTTATGCAAACTCCACATGATTACTCACCTAACGAGTAATTGATGCTCATAGTAATAGTTTAGGAATTTAATAGTATAGTTATAGTACTATGTATACATTTAGTAGTTGAGTTTTACTGGTCTATTCTCTTTGGCTAAGCAGTATGGCTGGAAGAAGGGCTGGTAATGATGGGCTTGCAGCCATTCTGGAGCATCTATCTCAGATGCAGCAGCAACAGGGAGAACAGATGGCAGCTGCTGCAGCACCAGCAGCAGCTCTGCAATTAGCTCCAATTGAGGTTGACTGGATGGCTAGGTTCCGAAAGAATGATCCGCCTCGTTTTGAGGGTGGAAATGACCCTGATGGAGCACAAAGGTGGATACAGGAGATTGAGAAGATTCTCCGTTCTCTTCAACCACCAATGGAGCAACATGTTAGACTAGCTGAATTCATGCTGACCAATGAGGCTGAGCATTGGTGGGACCAGCAAAGGAGGGGATTGGTGGCAGCCAATCCGGTTGTGTCTTGGGAAGTATTCAAGGATCTGTTCTTGGGGAAGTATTTCCCTGAAGATATTAGGAGGGAGAAGGAGATTGCTTTTCTCCAACTGACTCAAGGTTGTATGTCAGTTGGGGATTATGCAGCTAGGTTTGAAGATCTTATCCGTTTTTTCTGACTATCGGGATGCAAGTGAGCGCGGAAAATGCGTTAAGTTTGAGTCTGGACTCAGGACCGATATTCGCCTCTCGTGTGAGTATCACAATATTGACAACTTGGCCCATTTGGTTAACATGGCGAGCACTTATGAGAAGGGGCTTAAGAGGAAAATGGCTGAAGACAAAAGCAAGACTGTGCAGAGAAGTGGTGGTCCTATAAGGGTCAAGGGTGCGGTGCAGCGACCAGGCCCCTATCCACAGCCTAGATCAGGCCCTATAGGGGGTTCATCTGGTCCTATTCTGCCTTGTCCCCATTGTGGAAAGCAACATAGAGGTGTATGCTGGAGTCTGAATTAGAATCAACCAAATGTCACTTGTTTCAAATGTGGACAACCCGGTCATGTTGCAGCTAACTGCCCAAAGAATGTAGTTAAGAAAGAAGCTAATGTGACTAGGGAATAGAGGGTTGGTGATGGCCGTCCACTTCAGCGGGGGAAGGTGTGAACACTTGATGGAGAAGAGGTGACTGAGGCTGATGAGTTGATACGAGGTATTGGCCATATAAATGATATTGCATATGGTATTCTTTTTGACTGTGGAGCTACACACTCTTTTATTTCTGACAATTGCATGGACAGATTAAAATTGTCTGCTGTTGAGATGCCATTTAAGTTGTCTGTGTCTACCCCTACTAATTCAGCTGTGGTAACATCCCTGATGTGTTTGGATTGCCCACTCCGAGTATTGGAGCGGGAATTCAAAGTGAACTTAATATGTTTGCCCTTAACCAAGCTGGATATTATCCTTGGTGTAACACCCCAAAATTTTAATCCCTGATTAATGAAATGTTAATTACAAAATTTATTATAATTAATTATTTCTATTTTAATCTTTGATTAAAAATCTGTTCTTATGTAATTAGGGAATATGTGTGCATTTATTTTGTAAGTATAATTATGCATAAAATAAATGTTTTGCATATTAGTCCCTGATTTGGGACCTAGAAGTAATTATAGGAAAGGTTTTGGAGGGAAAGTAAATAAAATTATTATTTTTCAAAAACTGGTCAAAACACTCAAGTGTTTCTGAAAAGACTCGAGTGTTCTGGTCAGAGTTGCACGAGTTAGTGCGTTTGGTGAGTCACCACCAACGATTCCCCTCCGTTGACACGAAAACACCTCTCAACCACGTTTCCCATTGTCGTGTCGGTCTGCATGAGCTTGCCCTTTGTCTATATAAGCCGATTGAACTCGAATTGTGAAGCATTTTGGCCAAATTGTTGAAGAGTTAGTGAGTTTGGGTTCTTGATTCGTTTCCTTCGATTCTCCCTTAGTGTTTGGATTTGAGTAACAAATTATACAGCAATACAAAGCTCACATCTCGAGCTTTGTATAGACACTAAATTCGTGAGCTGAGAGTGAGTGTGGAGGAAGAATTGAAGCTTGGAAGTGGAGCCTGTTACTGTCAAACCTTTCTCTGGAGCTTACTTGGATCCTTGATTTTGGTAAGCTCACGAGTTCTCTGAGTCTCAAATTGGTTTCTATAGTTAGTATATGTTGCATAGAGTTTAGAAATACTAATTCCCCCAATTTCTATCTCTGTTTCATATGTCAACCAATTCAATCTTGGTACTCTACTCAAAACTGTCCTGCATGTGATGCTTGAAAGGGTTTTTGGTGCTGTGGTGCTTTCTTTTGCAAATCTCCTATTGTTTCACGATTTTGAGGTAAGGGGAAAGCTTTCTATTCACTAGATAGAGTTTAAATTGCATGAATTTAATTAGAGAGCCACCAAGAGGCTCTAAGGACTTCGATTGAATAGGGAAATTGGTTTGGAGACCAACTTGTGCTCTAAGTTTGTTGTGAGCAAGTTCCATATGATGCATGCAAACTGTTTTAAGTTCAAATTCACAAGTTTATTGAGTATATTGCAATTTGATATGTTAAGTTGTGAATTTGTATGTTTTATGCATAATCTCTTGATTCTCTGTCAAATCTGTTAATTGATGTGTTCTATGTGTTTGAGCATGTTCAATATATGATATATGAACTCTGTTGATCATTGGATTGAGCTAGGAATGGTTAGAATTGAAAATGGTGTGTTAAAACCAAGTTTCCAGTCTGTTCTGTAAGAAAAGACTCGAGTACTTGGCTGGATACTCGAGTAAATTTTGACAAAATAGTGTATTTTTGTGTTAGAACACTCGAGTACCAGGCCCAGAACTCGAGTATTAACTGATGCACAGAAACATGTTATGGTAAACCACTCGAGTAACTCATGAGTCACTCGAGTATTCTGAATTTGATGAAGAACACTCGATTACTCATGAACTACTCGAGTAATCTGGAAAAAAATTGAAGAACACTCGAGTATTCTGAAGAACACTCGAGTACTTTGCCTAGAATATTAAAAATACCATTTTTAATTCTGAATCATTGGCTAATACCTAAATGACAGTAATCGAAGTGATTTAAGACTTAAAAGAAATTGATTGATGATATGGTAATTTCTTTTGGATAAACGAGACGTTCCTAGGGTGGCACGTTAGGAATTATTAAAAAGAAAAAAATCAATCAATTCCTTTAAGTGAGAGAAAATGCATTCATTATGGAGTTTGGATGATAGATCGTTTATCATGTTTTGGTAACATGAGGAGGGCCTCTGGGAGTGCCAATTGACGGCTCGCTTGATGACACGTTATGGTTGACGACGTGGTTGGCATAGTGAGATGCTGATAGTATGGTTATACCGTTTGGATGACGGGACGTGCTCGGGTGGTATAAATTCCAAGCTTGTCGTGTACATTCATGGTGAATGTACGAATGTTGTACACCTAGCAGTACAACGCACTGTTGAGTGCTGGACGAAGTAAAGGATGGACGTCAAAGAGTGATATAGAATGATCTAGATAGGCTTGAGAGCTAAGTTCATACATCATGCCACTCATTTAATTTAAAAGTTGATAAATGAAATAAGTATGAGCATCTTACTTGCATTCAATATCTGTTAAGTGCTAAATGTGATTGTGTTTATTGGTGCATATACATACTTTTACATTGTACATATATTTATGCTCTATTGATTATGTGTATAGAATTGCTTACCCCTATGCCCTTGTAGATGATGTCACGTTACATCGCTTGCATCGAGATCCGGCAACTTCCTAGTGGCATATGGATCTACGAGGACTATCGCGCGGTGTTCGAGGGAGAGGTAGAGGTCACCTTCTACCACCCGAACCCGCTGATCCGATTTCGTCCTCGTAGGTTTAGGATTCCCATCATATACACTATGCACGTACCACCTTTTTACACATATCATGGACCACCTCCCACACGACCAGCTCCCTCGTATCACAGTTTCCGTTTTCGACCTACCCGCTCACACCCTTTTTCTTCGAGAGTCGTCCCCGAGGAGACTCCCCCATCTGATCCGAGGAGTCCTGTTAGGGTCTTACCATATCCTGACCCAGTACCTAGTGGAAGGGTACCCACTCCATCCGATGAGATCGAGGAGGACCTAGTGGAGGACGAGAGCGGATGCGAGCCAGTCGTTCATTCTATCGGGAGCCAGTGGAGGGACGATGATCCCTAGGTATGTGCGTATGGTAAATGATGAGGATCAGGGGATCCGGTGTGGGGATGCTGTGGAGGAGATGCTGCTGCTGCTGTTGATGATGATGTCTGATGATGTTTACTACTTCTGTTACCTGGAAACTACTACTACTACTACTACTGCTGCTACCAGATCTATGTGACCACCTCTAGAGTTCATATTTTGATATGTATATTTTGTAGATATGCTTTTGAGAGCTCTATGGCTATGGTTTTATTTTGATATAGATCTATCATGGACTTGTACTGGGGTCTTGGAGACTTTTACGTATGAACTGTGTATCACCTGACTCTTGTTTTATATATATATATATATATATATAAAATCTATGTTCATATTTATATTGGTTACATAGTCCTATAATTTCCGCTTACTCTGATAAAGGTTATTTACAGAATTCGGCTACGTTATTTGAAAATGGTATCAGTTCTGCGAAAGAAACAAATGGATAGTATCGCTTAATCTTACTACGTAAATACGTTTTCAAAAGTATCGATGCTATCTGAATTAAGAGAAGATTTTTATTGTCCTAGTGAATGCCGAATTCAATACAATGTTTAAAACGATATAGATTATATACTCCAAGAATACCATGTTTTGATTTGTGCACCCACCAGATAGAAAATGAAAATAAAGTTTTTGATTTCCACATTTTCTAAACACTAACAAGTCCATATCTTTCCTAGAAATAGTATATTTATTGTATTAATTACTTAAGATGGGAAAAGGGTTTCACACTGAGTGGTATCAGAGCAAAAGTCAGATCCTGTAGTAGTTGAAGTAGTCCAGAAAGGTAGACATCAATAGCGAGCAGGTATCCACAGGGCATATTTATTGTTTTGAATGCTGGTATCTTGCTTGTTTTGAGCATTAGATGCAATGGAATGTTTTGTTTGAGGTTATGGTTATAGCCTTAGTATAGGTGGTGTGATGAATGTTTCTACAGTTCAACATATGTGACCATAAGCCCAAAGCGCAGGTCTATTATGGCGACTAGAAACCAAAACCACACCAATGCGATGTTAGAAAGAATTACCGCGGTGCTGGAGTCCATGCAACAACAGCAATCTCAGCAACCACCTCAACCGGTCAACCCACCTCACCAATGTAATGTGGGTAGTACCGAGGTGAAGAGTGTGGCAGATTTTAGGAGTTGTAATCCACCCAGATTCGAAGGAGGATTTAAACCTGAAGAGGCCAATAAGTGGATTCACACCATGGACCAGATTTTGAGAACTTTGGATTGCACGGAAGCTTAGAAAGTAGCATATGCAGTCTACATGCTTGAGGACGAAGCTGAGAACTGGTGGAATCATATGGTTCAGCTCCTACACTATGAAGGAAGGGATGTGAATTGGGGTGTATTTATGGAGAAGTTTCTAAATAAATACATCCCTGAGGACTTGAGGAAAAGAAGGAGGTGGAGTTCTTGCAGCTGAAGCAAGGAGACATGAGCGTGGGTGAGTACGCGGCCAAATTTGAAGAACTAATGAAGTACTCTCCATACTACCAGAACAATCCTGATGAAAGGAGCAAGTGTATCAAGTTCGAGGGAGGCTTAAGGCCCAAACTTAAGTCTATTTTCAGCTACCAATGGATTCAAAGCTTTCCTACACTAGTGGACATGTGAAGAATGTACGAGGATGACAAGAAAGCTGAAGGGTTGCAAGCAACAGAGAGAAAAGATAGCCAGAGTTATGGACCTCAGAGGCGCAAGGGTTTCAACAGTCGAGGCAAAGGTCCGTATGATCGCTGGGGGAAAGGCAAAGGAAAGATTGGGGGAAATGATGGAAGGAACCTTCGAAGTGAGGCTCCATTCTGTGATAAGTGTAAGCCCCATCATTATGGCCGTTTTTGTTGGGGAACAAGTGGTTGTTTCAACTGTGGGAAACCGGGACACTTTGCGAAGGACTGCAAGGAACCGGCCAAAGCCAATGCAAGAGGGGAAGCCGATAGGCCCGTGGTTCAAGGAAGGGTTTTCACACTTAGTGGTGTGGAGGCAAACCGATCCTCTGATCTTGTGCAAGGTAATTACTTGCTAAATGGTCAGCTTTGTAATGTGTTGTTTGATTCTGGTGCAACGCATTCATTTGTTTCGTATGAATGTGTAGATCGTTTGAGTTTACCAATGTCTGAATTATCATACACTTTGAAAGTAGAAACCCCTACTAATGCTCCTGTAGTTGTTTCTAGAGCATGTCTTAACTATTGTATAGAAGTGTTCGGACAAACCTCTAGGGTAGATTTGATCTGTTTACCCTTATCGCAACTGGATGTGATCTTGGGGATGGACTGGTTAAGTCGAAACCAAGTGATCATCGATTGTGATAGAAAAGTCGTGATCTATAGAAACCCAAAACCCTCTGGCTTTATGTGCTTGTTCAACACTGAAGTGGAGGATAAAGGCCCAAGGATTGAAGAGATCTCCGTTGTCAGAGACTTTCCGAAGGTATTCGCTGATGAGATACCGGGTTTGCCACCGAAAAGAGAGATTGAATTTGGAATCGACTTAGTTCCGGGAGCTGGTCCCATTTCTATCGCTCCTTATAGAATGGCACCGTCGGAAATGGCTGAGATGAAAAAGCAGATTGAGGAATTGTTGTAGAAACAGATGATTTGGCCAAGTGTGTCACCATGGGGTGCTCCGGTTTTTTTCGTCAAGAAGAAAGATGGTAGTATGAGAATGTGCATCGACTACCGGCAGTTGAATAAGGTCACAATCAAGAACAAATATCCTTTACCAAGGATCGATGACCTTATGGATCAAGTTCGTGGGGCTTCGGTATTTTCCAAAATTGATCTGAGATCTGGGTACCATCAGATCAGGATTAGAGAAGAGGATATCCCTAAGACCGCATTTCGATCCCGATACGAACATTATCAATATGTTGTGATGCCGTTCGGATTGACTAATGCACCAGCTATTTTCATGGACTACATGAATCGAATCTTTAGACCCTATTTAGATTCATTCGTGGTTGTATTCATTGACGATATCCTTATTTACTCCAAGAACCCGGAGGAGCATGCTGAACACTTGAGGATAGTGTTGAGTATTCCGAAATTATAATCATGCAAGTTATTCAAAATTATTTTCTTAAATTATAAATATTTCTTTTATAATTAATTTAAATTAATTATGTGATTGTGTGTGTGCATGTGATAAGTGAAAATGCATGAGAAATATTTTAATAATTAATAATATGTAAAAATAGGGTTTTTTGCATATTAGTCCCTGATTTAGGACCTAGAAGTAATATTAGAAAGGTTTTGGAGGGAAGGGAATTAAAATAATCATTTTTCAAATTTTGACCAAAAGACTCGAGTCTTTCAGGAAAGACTCGAGTATTCTGGTCAGAGTTGCACGAGTTAGTGCGTTTGGTGAGTCAGCACTCAACGATTTTCAATCGTTGACACGAAAACACCTCAAGGACACGATAATGCTCTTCGTGTCGCCATGCATGAGCAATGGAAGTGAGTATTTAAGCCAATTGATGAAGGAAATTGACCATTTTGGCCGAATTGCTCTAAAAATTCTTAAGTCTAGGGTTCCTGATTTCGTCTCCTTCATTCTCATCCATTTCTGAGTGTTGATTCGAGTTTTATACACCATTGTAAAGCTCACATCACGAGCTTTACAAAGACACATAGATTGTGAGATGAGGCTTCGTGAGGAGGAAGAATGGAAGCTCGAAAGATTGGTGTTGTTTGTTGTCAAGTTCAGAAAACTGAAGTCTGAAGCTTACTTTAAGCTCGGATTTTGGTAAGTATATGAGTCTTACAACCCTCAAATTCATTCCTACCTTCAGTCTATGTTGCAGAGAATAGTTCCTAACCAAATTCCCCAATTTTTAAACTGAATTTGCATGTCAAAATCTCTGATCTTTGGATCTGTTCGTATGTGGCTGCATGCAAAGGGCTTTGTGGGTTAGAGTTCCAGTCATTTTCTCTGCAATTTCCTTGTTGATTCACGGCCTAGAGGTAAGGGTGAAGCTATACATTCACTAGAATATGTTTAATTTGTTAAATTTTTAGTGTAGAGTCACCATGAGACTCTATGGGCATAGCTTGAACTAGATTTATGGCTTGGAGGCCTATTTGAGTTTAAAAGTTGTTTGGAGCAAGTTTTATATGTTGCATGCAAGCTGTATCAAGGTTATTTTCATGCTAAAAATGTTTAGAATTGAATTTGGTATGTTAAGTTGTTGAAAATGTGATTTTATGCATAATTAGTGCTCAAATTCAATTCAGTGTAATATGATGTTATCCTTGTGTTGGATCATGTTTAACTTACATAATGTTAGCTCTGTTAAGCATTGGTTTTGATTGAATTTGATTAGAATTGAAAATGGTGTGTTAAAACTCAGTTTCAGTGTTATCTATTTGTCAATACTCGAGTATTTCAGACGCACCAGTGTGTCTGGTGGCACAAACACTGGATTCTCTGCCGCAGGACTCGGGTACTAAATGATGCTAATAAATGAACTTTTCTGATGAACCACTCGAGTCTTGCATGATCCACTCGAGTCTTCTGGGTTGATGAAGACTCGAGTATTTCATGAACTACTCAAGTATTTTTAGAAAATCTGAGACTTAAACTTTTCAGAAAACCTAAGATCCACTGAAAAGAACCACTCGAGTATTTTGTACAAATTGAAACTCTACTCGAGTCTTTTTTATCAGAATGCAAAAACAATGCCATTTTCAACTAAGTCAAGTTTAATTAATCTAAAGAATGATTGCAAGGAATAAATCATGTTCCAAAGAAGAATTGATGTGATTAATTACATTGGTGAATTTATTGCATGATGCACATAATGAGATTAATGAATAACGTTAAATGGAATGTTTGTGTGCATTCATGCATGGTGATGTGGTGGTAGCATATCATTTGGTCATGTTCGAGGAACATGAGGAGGGTACTCTGGGAGTACAATTTTGGTTACGACTTGCTTGTAGTCACATTTTGGTAATGTGGCCAGCATTGGTTACTGCGAACGTTGGGTATTCGTCTTGGTGACGAGATGTGCACATCGATATTGGAATTATGGACCACGTTTCAGGCATAGTCGTGTGGCTTGCTCGATGACACATTTTGGTAATATGGGCAGCATGGTGGGATGTTGTTACGTCTTGGTGACGCGACGTACACTTTGGTAGTGTCGTTATGGATTATATTCCGAGCAAGTTAACTATACGTCAGAGGCACGTATACGGGTTGTTTGGATGGTCATGCATGAGAGCATTAGTTGGAGAATCTCAGGACTTGAGAGATTGTGTGCAAGCATCATGACATATCACTAATGAAATTGATTATTAACTAAATTGGCTTGCTCACATGTTGTTCATATCTCTTGGCTATTTGGTATATATGTTTGTTTAACTGCTTTAAATTATGCTTATTCGATTATGTCAATTATCTTGCTTACCCCTTATGCCCATTGTAGGTGATAGCTCGCTATCTAGCTTGCATCGAGTTGCGCCCACTCCCTAATGGAGTGTGGTACTACGAGGACCATCGAGCCACCTTTGAGGGAGAGGTAGAGGTGACCCTCTATCACCCCACCCCTTGGCTCGTGTCCGTCCTCGTAGGTTCCGCATACCCATTATTTATACACTGCATGTGCCCTCGTTTTATGCTTATCATGGACCACCCCCGGCTTGACCAGATCGTCGATTTCATTCTTTTCGTTTTAGAGCAGCTACTAGATCCCATCCCTATGCTTCCCGAGTGATTCGAGAGGAGACCCCTTTAGCTAGTCCGATGAGTCCAGTTCATGTGACTCCTTCAGCTGACCCAGTGCCCAGTGGTAGGGCACCGACTCAGTCGGACGAGGTAGAGGAGGACCCAGAGGAGGCAGAGAGAGATGGGGAGCCAATCGGGCACTCCACTGGGAGCCAATGGGGAGTTGGGGATCCACCGGGTGATGCATAGTATAGATGGATGGTATGTGGGACGTGTGGAGCTTTTGCTGGAGACTTGAGGAGGAGGATCATGCTATGGAGGAGGATCATCAGACCACCACTTTGGGATTTCATATTTTGTTCTGTATTTATGTTGTATATACTTTTGATAGATCTCAGTGAGGTTGTCTTTTCTTATGTTAGTTTTATTTCTATGGACTTGTACCTTTGCTATCACGACTTCGACCTTGATGTACCTTGGCTACTTTTATGTTCACTATTATATATATATATATATGACTATTGATTGATATTTATTAGCTCAAGGTTCATATTTTACTTCCGCATACTCTGATGATAAATCGTATAATTCTATTCGAAAATACTTTACTTTAAGGATTTGAGTTATCAATGTCTTATTATGAAAAATATATTTTGGAGTATCACGATATAAACAAATCCTCTCATATCTTAGAGTCTGATAACAATTCCATGTAAAAATTTTATTTACCCTCTTTTATATCCGAAACAAGTCCATATTAACTATATTATATCTTTATTAAAAGTAATAAAGGCTTTTGTGTTGAAAGTGAGTGTCACAATGTTGGGATTCTGGCAAGTATACCAGATCGTACAAGTAATAAAATGATAAATAGAGTATCGTTCCCAACGAGGACTGGAATTGATTCTAAAAATTGTCACCTATTTGTAGTCACTAAATGAAATTTAAATTGGAATTCAAGTGATTTAGAAATGGTTGATTTAAATAAATAAAAATAAACAAAAACAACGACTCTTAAACAAGGAAAAAGAGCGGGACATAGTTTTGATGAAGGTTCCTAAAACGTTCAATAATGAATTAATTTGTTTTCCTAAATTCTGAATTTGTTTTGCAAAAGTAGGAAACGCCTAATGTCTTAGAACGTTTCCATATTTTAGAGATTAATCTCCCAATGATGTCTCAAGAGAGCCTTAAAACCTAACCCTTAATTAAGTTCAATCAAAACTCATAAAAATTATTCAATTCATAAGAAATATGTCTATTCCTATGCAATTGAACTGTTTGATTATTGGGCACAATCCTAAATTAATATGTCTATTAAATTAGGATTCCTATGTCATGAACTGCGCATTTTGATGAACAACAATAAAAGTATAATCAAACACAGAATTTATAATGGAAAGACAAAATTAATTCACTGCATAAACATTAAAAAAGTTTCATATTCATCTACTCCTACATCCCAAAAAAGGATTTAGTTCATAATTGAGAGAAGAAAAACAATAAAAGTGATAAAGATCAACATAATTACCACTAATCCTTGGTTCTAATCTCCGTTATTCACAAAACCTCTCCAAAACTCTACCCCCAACTGTTCTGAATGATTCATAATCCTATTATTATATAGATAAAAACTAACCTAATTTTCAGTCTAATGTGATAAGATTTTTATTTTAATAAAACTAATTCTAAATCTGAATATAATATGATAAGATCCTATTAGAATAAGCTAATCTTTAAGAATCTTATTTATAAATTGAATTTATCATTAAAATCCTTCTAGAATCCCGTATTTGTGTCTGACAACAACTTCGGAACTGATTTTGACCCCTAAGATGGACGAATTTGAGCAAGGCTATATCTGGCAAAGTTGTAGACCTTTTCCTTAGCTTTAAAATGATATATAGATCGCCTCATTTGGATACGTGTAGCTCAAGTTTGGATCAAAACAGCGAATAATGTCATTTTCTCGCATTTTGCGCTCCCAGACGTGAATCTCCTGCGTCTGGGCGTGTATTTGTCAGAAAAAAATCAACCAAATGCACCCCATTATTGGCCAGTTGACCCCAGTCCGCGCCTGAGCGCGTGGGAGCCGAGCCTGGGCGCCACGGTCAACTTGTCTTCATGTTTTCCTCTTTTTCTTCCCAATTCAAGTACCAAGCTCTCCTTCTTCATTCTTTTGCAAAAATCATTGTTTTAAGAGCTTAAATACCTGAAAACAAAACAAACACATCAAAAGGTTTCCGAAATCTTATAATGACAAAATTCCATTGTTTTATTCCAATTTACTCAAGAAACAAGCGACTTACTATGTAAAGGGAGGCAAAAAAGGTACAAAAACATCACATATTAGACCACAATCACACAACTTACATTTATTTATTTATGCAATCAAATCTAAATAAATACCACTAATATAACTTTAAACAATGATTAGTATGATAAGAAAATCACAAAGTTAATAATTTGAAATATTAAAACAAACTATTTATTTGAGGAATACATCAAAAGAAAGGTTATGAGGTATAAAGAGTATATTTTTCAAACAGGCTACTTACATTAAATGAATCTACTTTAAAGTATATAAATAAAATAGTCCAATAAAAATAATATAAGGTACTTGATGAAAACAATCAACACTTTAATAATTAATCATTTAATTTGAAAAACTCAGAATTTATAATACCAAAGAAAATCAGAATGTTACAATCCTTTCCCCCAAAAATAAATTTCGTCCTCGATATTTGACTAAAGAAAACTGTAAGGTTAGGATTTAAGAATCCTTGATCATCATTCCAATCATCTTAGACAAACGCAAACAAAACCAGCAATACATATAGCATGAGGGTCTTCTAATATAATTTATTTAACAAGAGAAATAAAACCTTAGTGGTAATAAAAATGTAACTGTAGCAAAAGAATTTCGATGACTGGTTAAGTAAAAAGGTTCTCAAATTCAATCGAAGAGGAGACCATCTTTCATAATAATGTCAAATAGAGAAATCATCACTTGTGTACAAAATAACAATGACAGTTAAGTTAGTTCCAAACAAAATCATTTAAGTTCTCTAAACTGAAAAATAATTTTAACATTTAACAGGTAATAGCTATTAAGAGGATAGGTTGACTCTTTGTCATAAATGTAAAACAAATTCAAATCTCAATGAGGCAACATAAAATATACTGCAAAGTAGGAGCTTTGAAAACCAAATTGGTCTAAACAAAGTCAGCATTATGCATATGTTTTGAGTTCATATAAAATGTTCAGCACCTAAAACGATAAAATATTTGAAAATCTTGCTGAGAACTATTTTTGTAAGAAAACATATTTCACTTATATATTCAAATGCGGTATTAACTTTGTAAGAGCTTGAAATAGGAAGAGTGACACCTCCTTTTTTTCCAAGAAATAGAACATGAAATAAAATCTATGCAAAAATTAAGATCCCAAAAAGATAGGAATTAGTAATTATGACTCAACTAATAGGGTGCCATTATCTTAAAGGAATGTCAGTTTAATTTATAAGGAGGAAAAGCCGAAACCTGAAAAGAATAAAAATTCGTTAGGCTAACGTTCAAAAATATTTTCCCTGACATGTTAGTTTTGGGAAACTTCTTGTAATAAACTAAAAACTAAGTAACGCAATAGGTTGGCATTGACCAATATTAATAGAAAAGGTTCATGAGTAATAGGCTAAGCAAGAACAGCTATTGGTTGAAACTTATTTAAAAATTTTCGTTCAAAAAGACATAACCAATGGCTCAAAATCCAAGATTCATCATGTTCAAATACATGTTCATGTAAAATCAGGGAACAAATTCATTTAACTCAAAAAGTCAACAAATCTAGCTTGCATTTTACATAAACTCTAAAATAGCAATTTAAAAAATTAAGATCATAGAGACTGAAGCAAAAAGGAATTCAAAAGCAAGAAGAGCTAACTATACAGGAGTGTAAGAGGTAAATCATTGAAAAATAGAGCGAATTGTCATCTTAACAAACGTATTCTTTCAAGTGGGTTGGAAACAGGGTAGTAGATTAGAGGACGTAAAAACAACCAATCTTCAAAGTCCATAATCAAATAAAATTATATCCAATAAAATCAGATATCTGACACTTCATCAAAGCAAAACACTTATTTTAAGTGTTTTAGAAAAAGGAAAAACATTTGTACAAACTATGCTTTCATAAATCATATACTATCTAAGCATAGGATTCGCTATTACTAAACAACCAAACTAGCATACACATAACACATTCAAGCCATATAGCGAAATCAAATCATATCAATTCATTTTTATTTGAAATTTGGTATACTTCACATGCAGATATTCAAAGGAAACATATCCATAACTTAGTTCAAAATGAGTTTGGAAGGTATGATTTTCATTATTTGCCCGAAAGCCCAAAAACTGGAAAAATTACATGGCTTTAATAAAAATGCATTTTTGAAAAATACCAATTCAATTCCCAAAACTATGAAGATTTACAGGTAGTGTCCCTACATATAAAAGAACAACATGGTAAATTTTCAGGTCGATCGGAATTCGTTAGGTTTAGTTTTAACCCTGTGACCACTTTGTCAAAAAAACACCGTAACATCGGGGGCTGAACCTAAATTAGATTTATATAAAATAGTAAAAAAATTCCAAATGACCTCAAAATTTACAGGGACATCATATATACTTAGCCAAAGGTTGTGTAAAATTTTCAGACCGATCGGAGCACGTTAGACTCAATTTTTCCCTTGCATTCGCAGTGTCGGAGACACCGGAATTGTCGGGTCTGATTGTGAAAAAGCATTTGTTTAAAATACTAACTTGCTCCAAACCGCTTGAACTTTTACACCCAACATGGATTCGAACTAGGGATGCTCACATAAAATTTTTTCCATGACATTTTGAGCATCCTGAGCTCGAAAGTGAGTTGAACTTTATATGAAAAACCCCAATTTCCCAACAAACACTTTAAAACCCAAAGATCCAAATAAATAGCAAATCACATGCAACCTTCAGAAAAATCAGATATCATAATGTTACATATACACAAACACATTGTCTATTTCCCTTAGACTTTCATAAAACTTTCAAAATAATTTTCCGGAACTTAAAGGTTAAATGATTATATCTACCAATAGGTATTTATATTTGAGGTTATCAATCTCAAATATACATACATCAGTGATACAACCATTCTCATGTCACCTAAGTTTTTGGTTAGGCGACTCTTAGTTTCAAAAGTACCGAAGTCTTGAGTTGTGTGGTCACGTTTAGAATTGGCTTGCTTGGTCCGAGACTAAAGATCACTTTCTCCCGATGTGGTAGCAACTTAGTGCTCTAGCCCGTTGGGGTTTTTCATTTCCTTAATCTCGTCATTCGCCCACTTCTAAATATGAAACATTCATTACACAAGATTTCGGGTTTTGCTTGGTAAATCTCAAATCAATTTATTGAAAGCAGCACATCAAGTCAAACACTAAGCATTTAGACACCTATCAAGTCAAATCAAACACTTAGCATGCATCACATATAATCACAACAAAATTTCATTTTCATCAAACAAACTCCTAACCTATTTATTCATGAAATGGCCGAATGCACCCAGCAAGAAATTATTATGCATGTGTTCAAAATCGGAATCAAACTAAGCCCTTATCATGCATCAACTCTAACACTAGTCTAGCTATAACCAAATATTTCAATAAAAATATAACTCAGTCAAGTCCAGCAAATGTACACATCATCATTAGCACTTACGAAATGTCAATTAGTGCAATGGGTCAAATGCAGAAAATTTAAGGAAATGCAAATGCACAATCATTCCTATTATGACTCTAGCAATAAACATACAGATTCTAGAATAAACTGCTACTAACTATAAGTTACTCGCTTTTTGAGTAAGCACAGGAGATTTGAGTGCACACTCCAAAGGGCGAGGGAAACTGCTCTGATACCAAAATGTAACACCCTCACAATTTATATAGCTTAATTACTAATAATTATGTTGATTTTTAATTAGGACTTGAAAATTTCGTTTTAAATCTTAATGAAAATCCGACAGAGTTTCCTCTGTTTATCGGACTTCCCAAAAATTTACAGTTTTCACCAGTCAAACCAGTACAATCCAGAAAAACATTTCAACACTTCTAAATTATATTAATTAACTTTACAAGACCTAATAACAACATATAACAAGCTCCGGCTTACAACGATTAGATTATTTCAAAAATCCAAAATAGATTAATTATAATAAAATGACTATAATACACCCTTAACTAAATTACACTCCAGGGTATGGAGTGCACTCCTGCTCAGCCAGTAATAGTGCAAGCTCAATCTCGGTACCTGAAAAATGTTAAGGGAGTGAGTATTGCACATGAAATAGAAAGACAGTTTCCAAATAGACATAACAACCCACTAAGCCAAGCACAATTACCAAATAGTACACACATATCACATTTCTAATCATTCATAACATTAAATCATTTCCAAGTTACACCTCATCAAAGATTCTTATTTCCACTATTATTTTCCTTTACATAACATTTCCATTTTCATTAACATTTCCATTTCCTTATTCCTAATAATACTTTCCTCATTCACATTTTTATTATGTACACCACTAGGATTTTGAGTACCTGCTAGGTAATTGAAACACCTGTCTAGGGACTTTTTACACCTGCCCAGGACTTTACACCCATCCAGATCATAACCTGTAGGACTATGTACATTTTACAGTTCCATTATTTATTCCAATTATTGGTGTAGAAACTGATCCTGTGGGTCACCCGGCGCCTACAGGGCGGTTTGGCTGATGGGTAATTGGCCTGGCAGGTAATTGACCCTAATAGGTAATTGGAACACCTAGCCGAGTACCTAGTGTTCCGGGCCCACTGATCAGTCTCCACTTAAGTTTCCATTTCCAATTAATTACAATTCAGTCCATTCATTTTCAATACACAACCAATATTCCAACAACATATATATATATATATATATACCACCTATTTCCACATAACAACATATGCTCATACACAAACATTTATTTCACCAATAACACAAGGTATTCCCCAAATATTCACATAGAAATTCACATTCAACAATTAGCATTTATAACTATTTTCTAAGAAATCCTCTCAAAGCTTAATTACTAATAATTATGTTGATTTTTAATTAGGACTTGAAAATTTCATTTTAAATCTTAATGAAAATCCGACAGAGTTTCCTCTGTTTATCGGACTTCCCAAAAATTTAGAGTTTTCACCAGTCAAACCAGTACAATCCAGAAAAACATTTCAACATTTCTAAATTATATTAATTAACTTTACAAGCCCTAATAACAACATATAACAAGCTCGGGCTTACAGCGATTAGATTATTTCAAAAATCCAAAATAGATTAATTATAATAAAATGACTATAATACACCCTTAACTAAATTACACTCCACGGTATGGAGTGCACTCCTGCTCAGCCAGTAATAGTGCAAGCTCAATCTCGATACCTGAAAAATGTTAAGGGAGTGAGTATTGCACATGAAATAGAAAGACAATTTCCAAATAGACATAACAACCCACTAAGCCAAGCACAATTACCAAATAGTACACACATATCACATTTCTAATCATTCATAACATTAAATCATTTCCAAGTTACACCTCATCAAAGATTCCTATTTCCACTATTATTTTCCTTTACATAACATTTCCATTTTCATTAACATTTCCATTTCCTTATTCCTAATAATACTTTCCTCATTCTCATTTTTATTATGTACACCACTAGGATTTTGAGTACCCGCTAGGTAATTGGAACACCTGTCTAGGGACTTTTGACACCTGCCCAGGACTTTACACCCATCCATACCATAACCTGTAGGACTATGTACATTTTACCGTTCCATTATTTATTCCAATTATTGGTGTAGAAACTGATCCTGTGGGTCACCCGGCGCCTACAGGGCGGTTTGGCTGATGGGTAATTGGCCTGGCAGGTAATTGGCCCTAACAGGTAATTGGAACACCTAGCCGAGTACCTAGTGTTCCGGGCCCACTGATCAGTCTCCACTTAAGTTTCCATTTCCAATTAATTACAATTCAGTCCATTCATTTTCAATTCACAACCAACATTCCAACAACATATATATATATACCACCTATTTCCACATAACAACATATGCCCATACACAAACATTTATTTCACCAATAACACAAGTATTCCCCAAATATTCACATAGAAATTCACATTCAACAATTAGCATTTATAACCATTTTCTAAGAAATCCTCTCAAAGCTTAATTACTAATAATTATGTTGATTTTTAATTAGGACTTGAAAATTTCATTTTAAATCTTAATGAAAATCCGACAGTTTCCTCTGTTTATCGGACTTCCCAAAAATTTAGAGTTTTCACCAGTCAAACCAATACAATCCAGAAAAACATTTCTACACTTCTAAATTATATTAATTAACTTTACAAGCCGTAATAACAACATATAACAAGCTCGGGCTTACAGCGATTAGATTATTTCAAAAATCCAAAATAGATTAATTATAATAAAATGACTATAATACACCCTTAACTAAATTACACTCCACGGTATGGAGTGCACTCCTGCTTAGCCAGTAATAGTGCAAGCTCAATCTCGGTACCTGAAAAATGTTAAGGGAGTGAGTATTGCACATGAAATAGAAAGACAATTTCCAAATAGACATAACAACCCACTAAGCCAAGCACAATTACCAAATAGTACACACATATCACATTTCTAATCATTCATAACATTAAATCATTTCCAAGTTACACCTCATCAAAGATTCCTATTTCCACTATTACTTTCCTTTACATAACATTTCCATTTTCATTAACATTTCCATTTCCTTATTCCTAAAAATACTTTCCTTATTCTAATTTTTATTATGTACACCACTAGGATTTTGAGTACCCGCTAGGTAATTGGAACACCTGTCTAGGGACTTTTGACACCTGCCCAGCCATCCAGACCATAACCTGTAGGACTATGTACATTTTACCGTTCCATTATTTATTCCAATTATTGGTGTAGAAACTGATCTTGTGGGTCACCTGGCGCCTACAGGGCGGTTGGCCTGATGAGTAATTGGCCTGGCAGGTAATTGGCTTTAACAGGTATTGGAACATCTAGCCGAGTACCTAGTGTTCCGGGCCCACTGATCAGTCTCCACTTAAGTTTCCATTTCCAATTAATTAAAATTTCGGTCCATTCATTTTCAATTCACAACCAACATTCCAACAACATATATATATATATATACCACCTATTTCCACATAACAACATATGCTCATACACAAACATTTATTTTACCAATAACACAAGTATTCACCAAATATTCACATAGAAATTCACATTCAACAATTAGCATTTATAACCATTTTCTAAGCAATCCTCTCAAAGCTTAATTACTAATAATTATGTTGATTTTTAATTAGGACTTGAAAATTTCATTTCAAATCTTAATGAAAATCCGACAGAGTTTCCTCTGTTTATCGGACTTCCCAAAAATTTAGAGTTTTCACCAGTCAAACCAGTACAATCCAGAAAAACATTTCAACACTTCTAAATTATATTAATTAACTTTACAAGCCCTAATAACAACATATAACAAGCTCGGGCTTACAGCGATTAGATTATTTCAAAATTCCAAAATAGATTAATTATAATAAAATGACTATAATACACCCTTAACTAAATTACACTCCACGGTATGGAGTGCACTCCTGCTCAGCCAGTAATAGTGCAAGCTCAATCTCGGTACCTGAAAAATGTTAAGGGAGTGAGTATTGCACATGAAATAGAAAGACAGTTTCCAAATAGACATAACAACCCACTAAGCCAAGCACAATTACCAAATAGTACACACATATCACATTTCTAATCATTCATAACATTAAATCGTTTCCAAGTTACACCTCATCAAAGATTCCTATTTCCACTATTACTTTCCTTTACATAAAATTTCCATTTTCATTAACATTTCCATTTCCTTATTCCTAAAAATACTTTCCTCATTCTCATTTTTATTATGTACACCACTAGGATTTTGAGTACCCGCTAGGTAATTGGAACACCTGTCTAGGGACTTTTGACACTTGCCTAGGACTTTACACCCATCCAGACCATAACCTGTAGGACTATGTACATTTTACCGTTCCATTATTTATTCCAATTATTGCTGTAGAAACTGATCCTGTGGGTCACCCGGCGCCTACAGGGCGGTTTGGCCTGATGGATAATTGGCCTGGCAGGTAATTGGCCCTAACAGGTAATTGGAACACCTAGCCGAGTACCTAGTGTTCCGGGCCCACTGATCAGTCTCCACTTAAGTTTCCATTTTCAATTAATTACAATTTCAGTCCATTCATTTTCAATTCACAACCAACATTCCAACAACATATATATATATATACCACCTATTTCCACATAACAACATATGCTCATACACAAACATTTATTTCACCAATAACACAAGTATTCACCAAATATTCACATAGAAATTCACATTCAACAATTAGCATTTATAACCATTTTCTAAGCAATCCTCTCAAGTCTTATTTTGTTTATTTAATATCCTAATCACATTATCATCAAAGCTCACTACCTTAGGGTTTTCTAGTTATCCTCCTAACCAAATAAATCCTATCAAATCATTATAACTAAGTGGATACCCATTCCTATGACAAGCCAATACCCACCCCCTTACCTTGCATTCCATAGACCTGTTTCATTTCATATAGTGCTTCACAAACGTAGCGCGGTTCAGTGCTTTCGCTTGTGCTGATCCTAATGTCCTTCGTTATCTAACCAGGTCATACGAATTAAATAATAATCAATATAATGCGCTTTACAAAAAAGGACTTTAACTTGAAAACCGAAACAAGTTAATTTCAAAAACATTTAATTAAAATTCATAAATCAAAGTCAAATAGAAATTAATCTTAAAACCATTGCTTCTTGATAAAATAGTACGTTTCTTTATTAAAAACACCTTGACTTTCAGAACTAGTATAATCTTTCAAAACAAACCAAAATCACGTAACTTTGATAATAACTCACAAAAATCAAATGTTAATGTTATTTGACACTATTAATTCTGAACTAAAAGGAAGCGTTCTCAGTTCAAAAAAAATCCAAATCACAATTATAACATTCAAATATACACACTTCCCTTTAATTTGAAATTAATGTTCAACGTTTTAACTCGAATTAACATTATGCCGAAGATCCCAGGTTCCTAATTAACTGATGTATCATTTAGTTCAGGGACAACCTAACCAAACTAAAGGACAACTCACTTACTTAGGAACCCAACACATTTAACAAAACACTCTTTAAAACTCATCATTCGACATAACATTTAATTCGATGTTATCACAAATCAGAGTAATCAATTAAAGATCATTGTAAATAACAGTATAATTAAAAATCAATACTAAACCCCAATATCACTCATTTTCCAAAATAATATTATTAAACTAAATCATTTTTATCAACATTAATACCATTTATATTATTAAATAATTATTAAATATAACACAAAGCAAATAAAAAGGTAATAGGGATTTACCCTCGAAATCTGATTTTTGCAGCAACGAAGATCAAGATTAGATCGGTTCACGCGACAATTGGTCCACGCCGGTTTGACTCGAACACTGTACCTTATCATCCTCTTCATCACCCCCGGAGCTGTGCTTGTTTCCCCAACCGTGGTCGGCGGTGTAGCTCGGTTCCATGGCACCGGCGGCTCCAATCGAAGAGAGAGAGAAACAGGGACCGTGAGGGACGAAAGAGATGGCACGAGCTTTGTCCCTGGTGGAGGCATGAATGGCGGTGGTGACAAAACCTGCAGTGGCGGCGGCGGATCGCGACCCTAGTGGAAGAAAGTCGCGAATCGCGACTGAGAATGGAGAAACGCGACGACGACGACGGCGCTTGTTGGTGGCGACAGCGAGTCCGTGAATCGCGACTGGAGGGAGGATGCGACGGTGGTGGTGGCTCGTCCAGTGGGTGGTACGGTGAGAGAGAGAACACGGAGGAGAGGGAGAAACGTGCGATGGTTGAGGCCAAGACAGAGAGAGCAACAAGGAAGAGGAGAAAGGCCAAGGGCGGCGGCGACCAAGATGACGCCGAGAGAGAGAAAGAAAAACGAGGGAGAGAGACGAAGGGGAGGAGGATGGGGCGGTGGCACTTTGAGGAGGGAGGAAGAAGATGAATGAACTTAGGGTTTCCTACCCTTTACACGACACACACAACAAATTTCTTTCCCTGTTTTTTTAAACATTTACTTACATTTATTTATTTATGCAATCAAATCTAAACAAATACCACTAATATAACTTCAAACAATGATTAGTAATATAAGGATATTACAAAGTTAATAATTTGAATTATTAAAAAAAACTATTTATTTAAGGAATACATCAAAAGCAAGGTGAAGTATGAGGTATAAAGAGTATATTTTTCAAACAGGCTACTTACTTTAAATGAATCTACTTTAAAGTATATAAATAAATTATTCCAATAAAAATAATATAAGGTACTTGATGAAAACAACCAACACTTTAATAATCATATATAAGAATTAATCATTTAATTTGAAAAACTCAGAATTTATAATACCAAAGAAAATCAAGATGTTACAATAAATCTCGGTGTCTCATTTCTCTTTACTGCTTTTACTTTATATTCCGAGCATTTAGTCGGCTTTGTTTAACTTATATTTGTGTCAGATAGTGTTAGCAAATTTCCACTGCAAAATCTGATCTTTGAGTGTGCATCTCGGATAATCGGTAGTCGGTCTAGATAACCGATTATCGGATACTGCTCAGCCCAAAGTCAGCATTTTTATTTTAATAGCTAGCTTTATCCGACCTATTTCCAACTACTATTCACCCCCCTCTAGTAGATTGTTAGGCTTATTGCTGGGTTTCCAACAATTGGTATCAGAGCTCGGTCGAAAGATCGAGCTTAACCGCTTTTTCGAAAAAGATCCTAGGAAACCATGGGCTCTCTAACAATCCATTCGGAGGTGAAGGCTCTTCAATAAACCAACCACCACTATTAAATGGTGATGGTTATGCTTACTGGAAAGCCCGAATAAAAATTTTCATAGAAGCAATAGATATCGATGTATGGGATACGATTGAAAATGGTCCTTATATTCCAAGAAGGAAAATCGGAGATGCTGTTGTAGAAATCCCGAGGACGAGCTGGGATGATTATGATAAAATAAAAGTGTCTTATGATTTAAAAAGCTAAAAACATCATCACCTCGGCCTTGTCCTACGATGAGTTTTTTCGAGTATCTCACTGTAAAAATGCTAAGCAAATGTGGGATATTCTACAACTAACTCACGAAGGGACAAGTGAAGTTAAAGAGCTAGGTTAAATACTTTAATGCATGAGTATGAGTTATTTCGTAAGCTGCCAAACGAATCTGTAAATGACATGCAGAAACGAGTTACTCATATCATAAACCATCTTATTGCTCTCGACAAAACTTTTTAAAATGCCGAGGTTATTAACAAAGTGTTGAGATGTCTTAGTAGAGAATGGCAGCCGAAGGTTACTGCCATCATGGAATCAAAAGACTTGGACACTATGGACATCGCATCTCTGTTTGGCAAACTGCAGGAGCATGAGATGGAGCTCAGAATAGTTCGGACATGGACGAGGAAACCCTCGGTCTTGAGATCAAGAAGTTCGGAAAATTCTTAAAAAATAGAAGGAATTTTAAGAACCACTACACAAGCTCAAAAGACAAAGTCAAGTGCTATGAATGTGGAGAACCGAGACATATCAAACCGAACTGTCCCAGGTTGCAGAAGAGAAGCAGTGCCGAGAAGAAGAAAAGCAAAGACCCCAAACCGAAGAGAGCCTACATCGTCTGGGATGCACCCGAGCAGAATGAATCATCAGAGTCAAGCTCCTTGGACGATGAAGAAAAGGCAAACCTGTGCTTAATGAGTAAACATGCCAATGAAGCCTCATCAAGCTCGGACCTCGGCCCGACTATGAATGAAATCAATCATCAGTGCTTAATGGGAAGACACAAAGCCTCTCCAAAGTCGGAGTTTGGCTCAACCAAGCATGGAAGCAAGATCTTGTTCCTAAGAGGAAGACATGATGAAGAAACCTCTCCAAGCTCGGTGTTCGGCTCAGCTGTATATGAAAATAAGGTATACTCGGATACCGAATCTGATACTGAGTCCGAACTCGATGATTATGAGGAATTATACACTGCTTGTTGATAATCATGTTTCCCATGAGGATATTTTGATGATGACAACATGATGACAAACATGAATATTATTATGTTACAGGTACATGGATGATGCGTTGAAGTTGTGTATGCCTTTAGTTTCAAACCCTTTAGGTTTTAGAAGTTGGTATGTAAAACAATATTTAGGCTAAGGCACTCAAGTAATTTTACTAAAATATGATGATGATGATATGTTGTTTTGTGAAAAAGGTAGAAGAAGTCTTTTTACAATCTTAGCTCCTGGAAAGAGTTTTTATGAAAACCTTTGAGAAAACCTCTGGATACAGTATTTTTGTTAAAAACTGTTTTTATGCTAATGTAACCGATTACTCCTCTTGAGATAATCGATTACATTCTGGAAAATTTGTATCCTGAGAGTAAGTAATGGATTACTTAGGTTCATGTAATGGATTACTTCCTTGGTCTGATCAACTAAGTGCGAGTAATGGATTACTTGAAGCTAATATTCGATTACATTTTGTGATGCAACATTTTTATAAAAACCAAAGAGCAAGTAACATATTACTTTGACCAATGTAATCGATTACTTTAATTCAAATTTTGAAAAATGTGCTGAAATCATTTGATTTTAAAAATTATTTATTTCCTTTTTTAAATGATCTCGTTTTTCAAATTAAAAACATCTTCTTCTACATTTTAAAGATTCTATTTATCATTCTCCAATATTATTCATTTTTTTTAATCATCTCTTGGAGAAAAATGTGAACATCATCTTCATCTTTCAATTTTATAAAAGTCAAAAACCTTGTGTGTACCATAGTGCTAATCATTGTTATAGGACTTTATTGTTGTATCAGCTCTATCTAGAGAGCATCATTTTTAGTTGCACACCTTTCTTCGTGCAAATCCAATTTTTGTAAGGGGTGTGATTACCTTAGTAATAAGGAGTGTTATCCTTAGGATTGAACGTGTGTCGCGTTCATAGGGTGAGAAAACCCTTGTGTATTGGGTAGTGCTATACGAACGGTGGGATTCCTAGTAGTTAGGCTATCTATAAATCTAGGAAGTTGTTCCTAGTTGTTATTGTTCGAGGTCTCTAGCGAACGGTGGGATTCCTAGTAGCTTGCGGGGCGCTCTGGTTGTACTTGGGGACGCGAGGTGTCTTTGGTTTAGTGAAAAGCTCAAGTGGGTCGCTTGAGGACTGGATGTAGGCGTTGTTTGCCGAACCAGGATAAAATCTCCGGTGCAAATTTCTCTATCCCTTATCTCTTTTCAATTTGCGTTTATTTTATGTGTTAATCATATTTTGCGAATAATCTTATTTGAAATTATATTACATGAGTATTGCGTTTTCATTGTGTTTATCTTTTCAATCTCGTGAATAATACGTTTTTCAATATAAATATAAATACTCTTATTATTCTGCGCTTAAAAACGTTTTTCAATCGTTCTTTAAGTCTTCCGCTCATTTAAATCTCTTCAATTCTTTTAAGAACGTTTGAATCGATCGTTTTTAATGTTTTTAGAAACACCCAATTCACCCCCCCCCCTCTTGGGTGACGTTAGCCAATATCATCAATTATTCCAACAATTGATATCAGAGCTTCGTTCTCTGGTAAAAGCTTAACAGCTTGAGTATAAAGATCCATTGTGGATATTGGTAGTATTGGGTTTTTTTTACTTGTTTTACTATGGAAAATCTTACATTCGATGATGCACCAATTTTCGATGGGAAATACTATTCATATTGGAGTGCTAGAATGAAATTTTACTTTCAATCCATAAGTTCTCATTTATGGAATATTGTTGTTCATGGTTTTGATTTAAACCAAAAACTCGTTTTAAATGAATTTGATAAAAAGTGCTTTGCCTTGAATATTCAAGCTATGCGCATTCTAAGACATGCTATATATGATGAAGTGTATGCTAGAATCAAGGACTGTGTTAATGCAAAAAGTATTTGGGACACTTTCAAAACACACTATTCTACTGATGATCTTGAAAGTGTTAGTGTTTCCAGGAAAGAAAAAGTACAGCAACATGGGAAAGACACAAAGGATGAGATGATCAACTCCCATGATGAAATTCTTAATGATGACACCAATAGCATGAGGAGCACTTCATTAAGTGAAGATGATGACTTAGAGAGTCTTTTTGAAGCATTCATGGAATCACACCTTGAGTCGAGTTCTTTTGATGAGGAGTTTGTAGACAACAACATCGAGTTATACTCATTTACTCCTCATGAGGTAACTCTACTTGATTATTATTCCCACACTTTACATGTTATTGATAATGATTTGAGATATGAGTTGAAAAATTTTGGTTTAGAAAATAGAACCTCTACTAATCATGAAAAATGTAATTTTATTGAAAAACAAGTTGAGGTTACTTCTTGTAATTCTTATGGTATTGCTAAATCCTCTTGCTCCAACACCTTACTTGACAATACAGATAAAAAATGTGGATATTCGAAGGTCAAGTAAAGTTGTTGACAGGTGTGATTCTCATTACAAGGATCATAAGGATATTTTACACAAAAACGGTTTTGAAAAAGTCAAAGCATCTCCCAAAACCAATATCTGTAATTATTGTGGACATTCGGGACATATTTCTCACTTATGCTTGTATAAGAAAAATCATTATGTAACACCCCGCAAATTCCTCGTATTAAATTGAAACACTAAAGAAATTTATTTTTGAAAAAAGTGTTTTGAAAGAGTATTTTCTTAAATGATTTTCTTAAATTCACGTTTTCAAAATAATAAAGGATTTTAAAGAAATGATTTTCTGAAATAATGTCCAATGTTTAGAAATTGAGTTTTGGGAAAAGTCTATATGCTTGATGTTTTTATAAAAATATTTGTGATCTTGTATGAGTCCCATTGTGATGAAAAAGAATTATTTTCTAAATATGTGTATATGTATGTGGGTATATGTGTATGTGTGCATGCTTAGGATTACATGAGGATTAAATAAATGAAGGAACATGAATGTGTGTATGATGCATGAATGTATGTATGTATATGTATAATACGTGTATGTGCATGATATATATATATATATATACGTGTCAAGTGTGTGTATTATTCCATGGATTCATGTTATGTGTTGAACATGAAAATAAATTGAATGTGTATGTGTGTGCATATGTATGAGGTTCGGCCAAACATAGGACTAGGAAGACCAAATAGAGTTTATTTTCTTAAGTATTAAGAAAGTGAATCTTAAATAGAACAATAGAAAGAGATTAGGTGGTGTGAGTCATGATGCCTAAGGAGAATTTCCTTCCACCATGTCCCCCACGAAATGACCCTTCCCATGCAACAATATGACTAGACCGAATTGCCCATGAACCAAGCCCTTGGACCGAGGCTAAAATAGGAAATTTCCACACCTTTGCATTTGCCCTTGAAACCGTGTGAGTGAGTGTTGGCTAGTTCCTTTTCTTCACTTCCTTCATTTCATTTCCCCTTTACTTTCCACAAACACAAACACTTGGTCCAAGAGCACATCAAGCTCTTGAGACCCTTATAGAAAGAGAGTGAAGCCGTGAGAGAGGAGAGGAGAGGAAGAGTGAAAAATCAAAACCCCTTAACCTAATACCTCTTGATTTCTTTCTCAACCACATTCTTCTTGAAAGATCAAGGGAGAACCACCCATTAACCCTAGAAGAAGAGAGGCCGAGGCAAACCTTAAAGGAGGAGGAGAGGAGATTTGAAGATTTACGTTAGGAATTAAGGTAGAGAGAGTTTGATTAAGTGATTTCTATGTTGTAATGAATTCTCTAATGGACTTTGTTTAATCTTGTGATGCATGTAATTGTTTGTGAATGATCTTGAGGTCTAAGTGTCTTGCATGTTATTTTTATGCTTTGATCTTGAAATTTGATGTTGAAAAGCTTTGATCTTGTGTTTATCATTGAAAAAGCTTGATCTTTGGTGCATGCATGTGTTTTTGAACCAAAAGAGTTACTCAATCTTCTTTGCATGTCACGGTCTTCAAAAGAAAATAAGCCTAACAAGCTTTGAAAATAATTTTTAGTATAAAAAGAGTTTGAGTCAAGATCTTGTGTGTGTGTGTGATGATGATGATTCGGTTGATAGTTTTAAAAATGAAATGATGCTTTTATGTCTTGCATGATATGATCTATGAATTTAGATGTTTGCATGTGAAAATAAAATTATAAGACTTTACCTTCTTGCATGCCATCATTCGGTCATGTCTAGGAAGAATAGGAAACCATGCTAGATCATCATTTCATTTACATGCATGTTGAAAATTTTCCCACCTAGAGATTTTAGGTGCATGCATGAGTTCTCTTAGAGAATAAAAGACTTTGACATAATTCTTGACTTTATTGTGTTAAGAAATTAAATTTTGTTTGCTAAATTTCTTGTGAAACTCACGGTTTTTACCAAGAAAATAAGGAAACAAGTTCTTGAAAAATGATCTTTGCATTGATCCATGTTCTATGTGTATGCATGATGAATATTTGAAAATTTAGCCTTGCTTTACCATGATGATATTCGGCCTACTCATACTAGCTATATTAGGAATCCTTTTCTATGAAATGACTTAGAGAAAATGAGTATGTTTTAAGGAATTGTGCTAAAATAAATTGTTTAAAGTGAGGAAAATAAATATTGATGTGTTTGGCTTGAAACATGATTCAAATTGGTTTATGAGTACCTGCATGCCTAAGTGTTTTATGTTGTGAAAGATGAATATATGTGTGAGTTACATAATTGCTTTGATGTTGATTGTTTAAATGCATCTAATGAATTAGTAAAGTGTTACTTGTTATGGTATGTGGAGTGATGCTTGGAAGATAATTGAATGTGTGGTTAATGTTGAGATTTATTGATTATAAAATAAATTGGTTGGATTTGTTTGGAATTATATTGTGGTGGTGTGTTAGTTACATTTGAAAAATATTTGAGTGTGTGAACGGTTTTAACATAAGTTGATTTTAAGAAAATTTGATTTGATTTACTTGAAATTTTTTTTAATAATGTTTATGGCTGTCCAATGTTTGTTTTATGATAAAAACTTGAATTTTTAAAGTGCTAATTTTGAGTAAAAGCATTATTTAAATCAAAGAATGTTTTTACCATGTTTTCGGAGTTTAATAAAGTAATTTTGTAAAACTATCTTTGCTGTCTAGAATAACTTGGACTTGCTTTTCATGCTTAAAAACTTTTTCACATGATTTAAAATGAAGTTTTCTAGTGAAAATTGATTTAAGAAAAAGCCGGATCGGAAACAGCGGATTTTTCAGTGTTTTTTGAAAATAATTAGGGTGTTGTCCAAAACGGAGCAGGCACTAAAATAAATAATTTAAATTACCTTACTAAAAGTTTTCAAAATGATTTTTTTGAAAGTATATAAAGTATTAGAAAAATGTTAAAGTATTCTAAGAAGAAAAGGACTAGTAGAAAAGATTTTCTCATATGAGTCAATAACGTAAAGTGTTTTATTTACTACGAGGAATGATATTGAAAAGAGATTGGGGCAGCCGGCAGCAAAAGGACACGAGGAGACGGTACGCATTAAATAGCTGGACCTCAGGTGAGAGAGAAGCTTTCCTAAGACACCGTGGTAGCTAGGTGATTTATTAGGACATTCTGTATCATCTCAAAGATCGGAACTAAGTGGTTCGGAGTCAGTAGTATAAGTGGCAATTGTTTGTGTTGTGTGGCCATTTATACGAAGGTGACGATGACCACATTGTTGTTGTGTGATGTGTGTATGTTGATAGCATGTTTTTATTCTTTATTTAATTAGGTCTAGTGATATTTATTGTTGAAGATTAATATGCGTAACAAGCTGATGGACGTTTGTTACGTCCTGAATAAGAAAATGAAAATGGAATGAAAGAGTTGGGAAAGTAATGAAATTGAAAGTATTAGTATAATAAGAAAAGATTAATGATAAAGGATAAGAAAATTGAATGAGAAGAAAAAGATAAGAGTTGAGATGGAGAAAAAGAGTTAAGGATAATGTTGAGAACGAGCCAGAGCTGGGGAGAGTGATGTGGATTGATGGAACGAGAGGTGAATTGAGTGGAGTTGGACTCCTTTGTTTTCGGTTTTAGACTGGGAACTAGTGTTGAGTTGAGATTGCTCCTCCATTAGCGCTCAGCAAAAATGTGTTTGAAAAAGGATTTTTGAAAAAGGAAATTTTCGAAAAAGATTTGTGGAACGAAATTTTTGAAAAGGCTTTTGAAAATGGGATTTTTCAAAAAGTTGTGAAACAATATTTTTAAAGGGATTTCTATAAAACGATATTTTTGAAAAAGTTTTATGAAGGGATATAATTTGAGAAAAGTTTTTGCGAATCAATCTTTTGATAAAGTTTTGGAAGAATATTTTTGGAAACAACATTTTTGAAAGTCTCCATAAAATACTATTTTTTATAAGTTCTATTGGAAATAATAGTTTTAAGAAAAGTTTTATGAAATGACCTCTCTGAGAAATGTTTGTGAAAGCAATACTTTTGGGAATGTGGTGAAAATAAGGTTTTTGTAAAAGTTTTTGGGAATATTATTTTTAGAAAGTTTGAGAAATAAGTTTTTAGAAAGTTGTGAAATTAAAATTTTGAGAAGGATGGTGAAAAGGAAGATTTGAGAAAAGAGATGTGGATCAATTGAGATAGTCCCAGCTCTGTGCGATGAGAGAATTGATGAGAGAAGATTGTGCAAAGTTAGTGGTCGGGACTCATTGAAGGGATGCACGAAGGATGGGCCGACCATTAGGTTAATTAAATAATTAAAAGACTTTAAAAGACATTAACAGCGAACGCGGTGAGGTATGAGAGTTAACCCGAAGTAGTGGAGAGGAAGATACTATGGGTATCTGCGAATACTCAGTTGAAGATTGCATTAGGGGAGGACGATGACGGTGAAACGTCAAGAAGTCTAGAGTATTGTTGTAGGAAAAACGAACTCCATATGTGGCGTATGAACGTGGTAGGGACCGGGTCCAATGCCGTGGTAAGTTCTGCATGCGCACTAGAACAGTACTGGCACCCCCTAGATTGCAAATCTAGAACAGTGAGAGGGACTGGAACGGGGCATCTGAGATTGCCACTGTGAGATGAGATAGTGTGCCTTTGTATATATGAATTGATATTATTGAATTGTGGCTGTAGTCCTCCTGGTTTGGGACAATTTGTTGTGAGACAGCTGTCGTGTCCGCGTGGTAAAGGTCCTGTACTCCTGTTTGCTTCCGACTAGGTTGGATGGATGGCCGAGGAGATGTAGACTTGAGACATGAGTGCTAACTACGAAGGAAACGTGGACCTCGATGATGCTTTAACTCCCCCGATCATCGATGGTTGTAATTCAATAAGACATGATAAGAAGAGATTTTTTATTAAGAGAAGTAAAAGTTTCTGAGATGTGGATAATGAGAAGAGATTGAGAATGGTAAGTATGGAAAAGTAAGCGAAACCTCCATGAAGAGATTATGCATGAAAGTAATGGAATGACAATAAGTTTGGGAAGCTAAGGAACAATGATAAAGATAGTAATAATAATAATAATGGAATGCTTGCATGTGATTCTGTATGTGTGTTGTATGTTGTTTGTGTGGTCCTATTATCTTGCCTACCATAATTCCACACCGTCGACGCTACGCCATCCGGATCGCTTACTCTCTCCTGTTCGTTGGTACATCGGTGCTGCTGGTATTCCAACGGGCAGATGGAGCACCGCTTGGAGGTGTCTACATGGCTTCGTGAGGGAAAGGGATGGAAACCTACACGCTACGGATGGGTGTGGACGGGACATACCCAGTTGGTGATCGCAGACTCTGAGCACAAGCTAGGCAGAAGGACAACGGGATCATGTTTGGAAAGTGTATCCTTTGTGGGATATAATTCCGAACCACCGCCTCGGAAAGGAGCCAAGGAGAACTCCGTGAAGCTGTTTGGAGTAGAGCTTAAACCAACTTCCGAAGGTGAATCGACAAGTGTGGCAGCATCATCTTCCGGTACGAAGGCTCCAGCAGAGAAGAAAAGGAAACTGAATCCAATCGTCTTTAATAGAAAGGAGGATCAGTAGTGGGATTAGGATGAGTGGTTGCTTGCACCTTGTATGAAGGATTACCTAACTGATGAACGGTCAATGTAACTTAAGTTATTCTGAAGCATGCCCTACCTTTAAGGAATGTAAGAACACTCTTTTATGAAACATGTTTAAGTTCTTTTGAAGAAATGATTGGAATTATTTAAATTGAAACAAAGTGTTTTCTTAATAAAATGTTTTCGAAAAACAAGGTGAATGAGTTGTGGTTTTAAGTAACAACTCGGTTTTCGAAAGAGAAGGTTGAAGGATATTAATAACTTTTCAAGAATGTTTCAAACCCTTCAACATTGTTTTACAAAAAAAAAAAATAAAAATCTGGCCTCATTTTTGCAACATTAATAACTAAAAGTCAATTATTTTGGTTTACGAAAATCGGGCTGTTACACATTACATGAGAAATAAAATGAAATGGGTTCCAAAAGTTTGTAAGGAATCCAAGCCTATTCCTCCTGGTGTAACATCCTCACTTTTAATTCCTATTTAAAATTAGCGACTTAAAAATTTTGTTTTAAAACTTAATTACTTTTAAAAATTACCCTAAAAATCCGGCAGAGTTTCCTCTGTTTTTCGGACTTCCAAAAAATTCCTGTTTTAACCTGCTCAATCCAGTACAGTCCAGAAAAACTATCAAACATTTATAATTATTCTTCTTAGCTTTTATGTTCTCTTAACAAAATAAAATAAAACTCAAGGCTCACATTTTAAACTATTTCCAAACCATAATAAATTAATTATAGCAAAATAATTATAACTCCCTCTTAACTAATTTACACTCCACGGGGTGGAGTGTAATCCTGCTCGGCAGATACTAATGTCAGCTTAATCTCGATACCTGCAAAAACAGTTAAGAGGTGAGTATTAGACAGAACTTAGTGAATGAAATCTAAATAGGCATAATAATAACTAAGTCATAGATAAATAGCAATTAATCACATAATTATCAGACAATTCAATCCCAATTATTTCAATCACAAACACTTATCATTTCCTTTTCATTTTAACCTTGTAATCCTATTTAGTTCAAAGTTTATTCTCTTATTCTCGCTTTTCTTTCTTTTACCTTTTTCGATTCTTTCCTTCCATTTCTTTCTTTTCTCTTTGTTCAAAGGTCACACATTTATTTTCACTTAAAGCAACCAACCACATATTCATATTTCCATAGAAAATAATCAAATATCACATTCCAATCATCACTAAAGCAACCAAGTACATATTCATATTTCCACAGCAAATAATCAAATATCACATTCCAATCATCACTAAAGCAACCGAGTACATATTAATATTTTCAAAGCAAATAATCAAATATCACTTTCCAACCATCACATCATGCATATGAGATATAAATATCACGTGGGGTTTTCTATTCTTCTCTTAAGTCATTATTATTTATTATTACCGGTTACCCTACGGTTCATTAACATACAAACTCACCCAATCTCAATCATCACTATACGCTAACTAGATTTACATTTCCTAAGCTAAGGTAACATTCCCCCTTAAAACTGATCGTTCGACATAACAGTTAATTCAACGTCAAAACAAATCAAAGTAGCTAATTAAAAACCATTATCATTAATAATGTAATTAAAATAAACATAAATCTTAATACCAAAAACAACTTAATGTTATAATTATCACTAATTAATATTAAAAATCAGTTTTATTATCAGTATTAGAATTGTTATTATTAAAACATAACACAGAGTAGTTAAAAAGGTATTAGGGATTTACCCTCCGATTAGGCTTTTGAGGCAGCAGAGAGATCAAGACCGGTTCGGTTCAAACCACCTTGACCCGGCCACATGGTAGCAGCATCACAACGAGCGACGGTCCATCGGCAAGTTGTTTGTTGTAACACCCTAATAATTACTACCCTTAATTCCCAAGTTTAAAAAAATGTGTACCCAAAAATTCCTTTTGAATATAATAAAATCACCCGTCAAACGGACGGAGTTTTGCTTGTTTTTCGGACTAATCCAAAATTCAACCTGTGATAAACAATTTCAAATAAACAACCAATAGCCAGCAGGGCTTCAGATTATATCTCTAAAACATATCAAGGCACAAAGGGCTCCAAATACATAAGAGTGCATTAATTAATCGGAGTAATAGCGGAAAATACTAAGTTTGAGTGTCATAATCAAAACATATAACTTTGTTAAAACAAAATACACTAAGTCTCAATCAAAATATACATATTAAATTTACATCCAAATATTATAATAGACTTAAGTCCATATTATATTTTAAACCCAAAACACCCTACTCTCCCTGTAAGGGAAAGTACTCTTGCTCGGCCGGGGGCTGTGCCTGCTCAATCTCAGCACCTGTAAATGTAAGGGAGTGAGCATTGCACATGAATAGAAAAGCAGTTTCTAGATAGACATAACAACTAACCAGGCCAAACACAATTAGCAATTTATTCACATAAATACAAATTCATCGCCAGCATACCATATTTTCCAATTCAATTATTTTATAAATGTCGGTTCCCTTTTTAGTTAGTTCATTTCCACCATTTGATTCCCTTTTATTCATTTTCTCCGTTCCCAAAGAAATCCCTTTTTAAACCCTTACCTTTTCCTTATTTTTACGATGTATGTATGTCTCCACCAAATCGAAGGCCTACATACATACACCAATCACGATGTATGTCTCCACCAAATCGAAGGCCTACATACATCGCGTTTCCATTACCGTTACCTTGTCCAATTTTATCCCCTTACCTCTTTCCTTATTTTTACGGTGTATGTATGTCTCCACCAAATCGAAGGCCTACATACATACACCAATCACGATGTATGTCTCCACCAAATCGAAGGCCTACATACATCGCGTTTCCATTACCATACCTTGTCCAATTTTATTCCCTTACCTCTTTCCTTATTTTTACGGTGTATGTATGTCTCCACCAAATCGAAGGCCTACATACATCGCGTTTCCATTACCATACCTTGTCCAATTTTATTCCCTTACCTCTTTCCTTATTTTTACGGTGTATGTATGTCTCCACCAAATCGAAGGCCTACATACATACACCAATCACGATGTATGTCTCCACCAAATCGAAGGCCTACATACATCGCGTTTCCATTACCATTACCTTGTTCAATTTTATTCCCTGTTTCCTTTATTCATTTCCTTTTATTTACGGTGTATGTATGTCTCCACCAAATCGAAGGCCTACATACATACACCAATCACGATGTATGTTTCCACCAAATCGAAGGCCTACATACATCGCTTTTCCTTTACCGTTTACCTTATTTTATCCATTGTCCTTTCCTTTTTCCTTTTGATTTAGGGTGTATGTATATCTCCACCAAATCGAAGGCCTACATACATACACCATCGACGATGTATGTCTCCACCAAATCGAAGGCCTACATACATCGCCCCTTTTACGTTGTATTGTCTCCCCCAAATCGAAGGCCTACAATACAACCCAAATTTTTACGATGTATCGTCTCCCCCAAATCGAAGGCCTACGATACACCACCATATTTATGCATTTTTAATTGTCCATATTATATGCCATTACTTTGCCTACCAATTCCATTTAATATTTACCAAGTCATTCCAATCACAAAAACCATCATAATTATAACCAAATAGCCACAATTCACATTTCACATAAACAATTAGAGTGCAAACATTAACCAAACTTCAACTTTTCATATAATCATACAATAACCACATTTTGTTCACATGTCCAAATTATTGATTCAAAGTCCTAAATTAGGGGTTTATGCCATTTATTATCCTCAATTAAAACCTAACCTCATTCTTTACTTCCTAAAGTTCCATAATTGCCAATTAAGCCTATTTTTAACATTTTCCTTAACTCCTAAATTGAGATTTCTAATTTTCTACCCTAACACATAAACTCCTAGCCAACCATTATATCTAAATACAAACCCTTTCCTAGAACAAGCCAATGCTCACTATATCCACCCCCTTACCTTAACCTTTTAGAGAGAGAAGGGAGTACCAAACTCTAACTCTTTGAAATCTTCCCCTTTTGAGTTTCAATCAAATAGCCTCCAAGTGTGTAGTGAGAGTGAGGAGGAGAGCTTGATCCTACTTAGCCATGGTGTAGAGAGAGAAAGCTTCAAGGCTATGGAGGAGAGAGAAACTATACCCACAATGACCAAACAAAGCAAGAACGATTAGAGATTGATGATAGTTTGTGTAAGTTGAAGGAGAAAGGAATGAAACTCAAATCAACTTACTTAGATGTGATGATTCTCCATGGTGGGTGTTCTTGAAGCTTCAAGGATGGAGAGAGAAAATTGGGGATTGAAGTGGGTGAGAGGAAATAGAAGAGATTGATGAATGATTATGTGTTAGTGTGTGATGGGGATTGATTTTTTGTAGTTTATTATGGATCTAAGGGAGGATTTGAGGATGAAATTAGAGAGAGAGAAGAGAGAGCTTCGTGCCCTAGAGAGAGAAAGACAAAGGAATGAATGAGGAAGAAGACCCCAAGCACGTTTTATTTCTGATGCAGTACGCACTACTCGAGTAGTCAGTGGACTACTCGGGTAGTCCAAGTTTTCTGGACTTTCTGTTTCTCCCACCTACTCGATTACTCAGTGAATTACTCGAGTAATTGGTGAATTACTCGAGTTGTTCTGGTACTACTCGAGTAGTCTGACCAGTTCTCTTTTTCCTTGGCATTTCAAAATGCCATAACTTCTTCGTTACCCGTCGGATCTCGCTCAGATTTGAAAGCAAGCTTCCTCACATATTACCCTTCACATCCAATGGTGGAATTTACGTTTTGAGTTGTAAATATTTTATTTTTAATTTCCTAATATAGGGTGTTTACAACACCAAAAACATTGCTTCTAATGCTCTTTTGTTCATCTTTCAACCTCCTTTCTGATGCCAATACTTCTTGACTTCCTTATGGCATTCAAAGAACTCCTAATCCATCATTTTAAATCCTTTTTACAATAATCCTTACTTCCAAATCTTATCATTATTCTAATTACTCTTAGAATTAAAATTTGGGATGTTACATTTGTCATCCAAATCGCAGCAGTTCCCGCTGCACATCAGCACCCCTTTGACTCGATTCAACCCAAGAACCGGTTCGATCACATCCAACCAGCAGGAACAGTGGCGACCATGGTTCCACAACAGTGATGGCGGCGTGACTTCCAGGACCGACGGCAATGGCAGCATCAACAAACACCACGACCCAGGCAGCGGGGGATCTGAACCAGGGACGGTGGAGAGCGGTGTGAAAGGAGGTGGTAGTTGGGACCCCCGAAATCGCGATTTGCATCACTTAGAGAGAAGGAGCTCGCGATGGTTGGTGGCTCGATGCCGTGGACAGCCGTGACTCGCGATTTGTGAGCAGCAACCGGAGAGAGAGATCGCGAGTTGGTTCGAGTTAGAGAGAGAAACAGGGACCGAGAATGAAAGAGGGACGAAGAGCGCGAGCTGGTGCGGCGGCGGAGGGCTACGGCCATGAGAGAGAACGCATATAAGGATGGAGGAGAGAGAGACGGTGCCTGGCCAAGATTAGGGCCGACGGCTACACCATCACAAGAAGGAGGGAATAGGGTTTTCCCCTCTTGCAGCACACACAAACACGTTTTGTGTTTCTTTTTCTTTTTTTTAAACACACCCATATACTTGTAAAATTATTTTGATTTTTATTTATTTTATTTTAATAAATACCATTGCAATTTAAATACTAAATAAATAAGTATAGAAAACCATAAGGTTTGAAGCTTAGCATCATTAAAATACTTCAATATGAACTACATCAAAAGCAGGATAATATATATAGGAAGTGTATTTTTTTTCAATATGGTAATTGTTTTAAATGAATATACTTCAAAATACAATTAACTATACTTTCGTGATTAACGTAAAGTATTATTATTTTACTTTATTTTTATTATTATTTTATTTTTTTATTATTTTTTTTAAAATACTCAACATCTAAATGATTGATTTCTAAAAACAATTATTTAATTCAATAAAACTTATAATTTATAACGTTAGAAAAATCATGTATTTTAATTCTGATATTTCCCAACAATTTTGTTATATTAAAAGGAACCTTAATTTGTTATTTCTAAACTTCATCATTGTTGTTATTATTATCGTTCTAAATATATTATTATTATAATTATAATTATAATTACACTAGGGCCAAAATTAGGGATGTTAAAATACTCCCCCACTTAGGAGAATTTCGTCCCCGAAATTCCGATTGGTTCAAGTGAATGGAGAACCATCCCTTAAACCAGAGCCTCTGACTATGGTTTCTAACTCTTTCCAGGTTCACTCCCCCACTTAGGATGCTCCTAAAGCAATACTCTTTGGTGTTTTCCAGGTCTATTACTGACTCCATCAGCCCAAGGTTGTTTCACGCTTATACCTTCTTTCCTTAACACCAATGAGTTCGGTTGGGTTCCTTTTCAGGATTTCTACTATGGCACGACCAAGGCTCGTTAATCCGAGAATTCTTGATATTTGTTCCAACAAACTGAGACAAACATAACTATAATCAAGCGCTACACGTAGCACGAGGGTCTTAGTTAACTTGTAAGCTGAGAGGTACACTTCATGTCAATGTCGAACTCCACAAGTTTGTTGAACTCTTTGCAAGGCACAGAACAGCTAATCTAGTAAAGGAGAATGTAGGGTAAACCATCACTGACAATTTGATTGACTCATGAGATATCAATTTGACAATAGCACGATAGCATTGGATAACAATGAGGAAAATTAAGATTCTCTTGGTTGTCAACACTATTCCAGGTAGAATAGGAGATTTTTCTGACTACACATTAGAGAGGCACGATATAATGGACTCATGAAAATGTCAATTGAATCCAAGGATAAGACAAGCCAAGCGATTATATAAAAAATAATAAAAAAATCACTTTCAGTTTCTAACAAGTAATAAGGATAGAGTCTCAGAAGTTACTACTACCAAAAGTGTTAGCATCATGAAAAATAAACATGGTTATGCAGTCATAGGTCACATGAAAATGGTTTCATGATACCTGGAATGTTTCAAATTAGAAAGCATGTATTTAAACATTGTAAGAGACAATTCAAGTCTATGATGGTCATGATGCAATTGGAATTGAAAAGAATCACCAAGCAATCAAATTTATTGACGTATAAGAGATGATAAGGATTACGTTACCAAGACAAGTTTAGGGGTCAACTTGTCAAGTTGCAACTTAGTTATGCCTTCATAACTAAGACGTGATTAAAGGAATGACGAATTGTAACAACCCGATTTTCGTAAACCAAAAATATTGACCTTTACTTATTAAAGTTGCAAAAATTGAGGCCAGATTTTTTTTTTATAACACATTGTGAACGGGGTTGAAAACATTATTGGAAGATGCTTGGTGCTCTCAACACCCTTTTTGAAAACCGAGTTGTTACTAATACCAAAACTTATTCACTCAAGTTTTCAAAAACATTTACCAAAGAAAATTGTTTGACTTTGATTCAAAACAGTTCTTTCTATTACGTCAAAAGGGTCATTAAACCCTTCCCATAAGATCTTAAAAAGTAGGGCATGCTTCAGAAAGAGTCAAGTTACATCAATAGTTCATCACTTAGGTAATACTTAAACTCCCATCATTCACAACAACCTAAGCTAACTACATTATCCCTAAACTTCCCTATTGAAGGCAAGTGGGTGTGGTTCCCCTTTTTTTTTCTTACGTCCTCTTCTCGCTCTCGAGGATGATGCCACTTGTGTAGTTGTTCCCTCATTACTGTGGTCCTTCCGCACCTCTCCATCTGTTACCATAGAGTTCCTCTGCTTCTCGTACTGGACTTTCTCCTCGTAGCTCTGAAATCCTCGTATGGTGACTTGCCCCATGTGCGACTCCAGATTAGCTCCACTCAGTTGATGTTCCGGATCTGGGATCACGACCTCCGTGTAGCCAGTCCATGCCCAGCCGCTTGGGGTGTGCTTCCAACCTCTTCCATACTTATTTCACATGGCGATATTCATGAAATACTCCATCTGCCCGTTGAGATACCAGCAGCACCGATATGCCAACGAACAGGAGAGAGTAAGCGTCCCGAACGACGAATCGTCGACGGTGTGGGATTACGATAGGCAAAATAATAGGACCACACAACATACAATACAAACACACCACAATCAAACATGTATTCAACATTATCATCATTCTTATCTTTTATTATCTTATCAACTTACTTACTTCTTGTAAATATTCTTTCGTTCTCTCTCGTCCTTTCCATAACTTTATTTTACTTTTCTTCCAGACTTATCAATTCACATTCTTTGATGTTTGGGGAATTTTAAGATCTCATCAAGTTATTCCTTTCGTTCTCGGCTTTCACACACGTCTACATCTCCTCGGTCATCCACCCAACCTAGTCAGAAGCAAACAGGAGTACATGACCTTTACCGTGCGGGCACGACAGCTGTCACAACACAAATGGTCCCAGACCAGGAGGACTCTGCCTCAATCAATTTACAATAATCATGGCACACTGCCTTGCAGTGGCAAACAAGATGCCCCACTCCAGTCCCTCTCACTGTTCTCGATTTGCAATCTAGGGGGCGACAATGTATTTCTAGTGGGCCCGCAGAACTTACCACGGCATTAGACCCAGTCCCCACCACGTTAGTGCGCCACATGTGGAGTTCGTTCTGCCTAGAAACACACTCTAGACTTCTTGACGTTTCACCGTCATCGTCCTCCCCTAATGCAATCTCGTCCTAAGTATCCGCAGATACTTATCGTTTCTTCCTCTCCACTACTTCGTACTCTCATACCTCACCGCGTATGTCTTTTAAATCTTTTAATCTTTTTAATTATCCTAAGGTCGGCCCATCCTTCGTGCATCCCTTCAATGAGTCCCGACCACTAACTTTGTACCAACTTTCTCTCATCATTTCTCACATAGCACAGAGCTGGGATCACATCATTGAACACTCGACTGATATCTCATCTTCCAAATTACAAATCACCATCCCTCTCAACAACCTCATTTCACAACATTTTCTCAAAAATCTAGTTTCACAACGGCTCAAAATCTCTTGTCAAAGACTTTCTTAAAAATCTCCCTTCACACAGTTTCTAAAATCTCTTTTCACAACCTTTCATAAAATTTCCTTTCAGAAACTTTCCTGAAAATACTCTTTATAATATTTCTCAAAAATCTTCTTTCAAAACATTTTCAAAAGTATTTCTTTTCACAAACTCTTTTCTAAAAATATCTTTTCACCATTCTCCACAAAATCTCTTTTCAAAAATCTTTTCAAAAAGCTCTTTTCAAAAACCCTTTTCAAAAATCTTTCCAATAATATTTCCTTTCACAAACCCTTTTCAGAAAAACCTCCTTTCGAAAACCTTTTTCCAAACTCAAACTTCTGCTGGGCGCAAGTGGAGGAGCAGGCTCAACTCAACACTAGTCCCAGGCCAAAACCAAAAGCAAAGGAGCCAAGCTCCCCTCAAATCACATCATCATCACTCTTCCCAGCTCTGGCTCGTTCTCAACATTATTCTTTCCCCAATCTCCACTCTTTCTTTCTTTTCTCAACACATATCTCATTCTCACTCATTAATCTTATCTCATTGTGTCTTTACTTTACATCCTTACTCCTGTCATTTTATTCTCAGGACGCAACAGACGTCCATCAGCCGTTCACTCATATTAATTAACAACAATAAACATTATCAGGCATAAGGATATAAAGACATACCAACAATCACACACTCATCACACAATAACAAGGTGGCCTTTGTCACCTTCGTATAAGTGGCCACACAACACAAACAATTGCCACTTATACTACTGACTCCGAACCACTTAGTTCCGATCTTTGAGATGATACGGAACGTCCTACGAAATCACCTAACTACCACGGTGTCTTAGGAAAGCTTCTCTCTCACCTGAGGTCCAGCTATTTATTGCGTACCGTCACCTCGGATCCTCTGTGCTGCTGACTGCCCCAATCCCTTGTCTTTAAGATTTCCTCGTACTAAATAAAATACACTTACGTTATTATCTTGTATTAAGAAAATCTTTTCTTAGTTCATGACACGTTTTGTTCTTAATCGAGAGACTTAAAACACTGTTATTTTATCAAAACAATTCCCAGATTTCCTAGTACTTTAAATATTTTAAAACCATTTGAAAACATATAACAAAATGGTTTAAATCATTTAGTTTGGTTGCTGGTCCATTTTGGACAGCACCATAAACATGTTCGAAAACATTGAAAATCATTTAGTTTGGTTGCTGGTCCGTTTTTAACCCGGCCTTTTCCTTAAATCAATCATCATTGAAAAACTTTACTTTAAATCACTTGAACACATTTTCAAAGTTAAGAAATAATTTTAAATAATCCTGGACAGCAACGAACTATTTTATAAAAATCACTTTTATAAACTCCGAAAACATCGTAAAACACTCTTCGTTTTAAATAACTTCTTTTATTCGAAGTTAACACCTTAAAACCCAAATTTTTTTTTTATCATAAGACAACTTTGGACAGCCACGTACATAATCTAAGAATTCTAAACAAATCAAACCAATTTATCTTAGAATCAATAAATTTCAAAATCAATTACTCACTCAATCATACAGCAATAAACAACACTTCACCAAGCATATAACCAATTAAATCAACATCAAGACAATCATACCACTCACAAATGGCTCAGAGCACAAAACACATAGGCATTTACCATTTACAAGATACAAACCAAACATGTACATTTTATTTCATGCAACTAAGCTTCCTAAATTTATTTTCTCTACATGGCCGTATGACATCAGAGGAATAATTCAAAGATCACGAATTTAAAACACATAAATCGACTTGGTTTATGTCAAGCACTTAAATTCTATTTTCTTTTTCATGCAATAAAACCATTTACTCTTCCTTTAACTTCTAACCGAATTAAGCCAAGGATATAACCCAGTGCAACAATTTAATTCTTTTCAGCAATTACAACTTGAATTTATTTTCATGCACTTAGATTTCCTAAGCTCATTCACACTACATGACCGTAGGTAAACATAAGTTCAAGCAAAGATTTAGTCAATATTTAAGGATTTAAAACAATGAAGTTTTTCATTCCATTTTATTTCAAAAGCGTTAAGGTTTACTAAGAAAGTGAAATCATTTTACTCAAACCCACATGCATGCACCTAAATCAAGTCATGAAAATACGTTTGAAAATAATCAATTACACTTATGCCTTTTCTTTTATGAAAAATTGAATTGAACAAAACAACACAATTCAAATAGATTTTCCTTAAAACAAAGTCACAAAACATAATCATTTTAAGGAGACAATCCCATGCCAAAAAGAATCTAGCCTATGTAACCTAGTATAGGCCAAATCATCCCCATTGGGAAACAAAAGTCTTTGATGCACTTTTCCTTTATACAAAAACCTTAAAATATTAAATCAAGAACATGTATTTCAAACACATGGTTTTAGAAAAAAAATACCACTCCCTTTTCTTCCCCAAAACCGTGATCTATTAAACACAAATCCCCTTTTTATTTTCCTTTGCATGCACTCTTAAAATCATGTAAATCAAAGAGAGGACACATGCAAGAAGCTTTTTCATGAAAACAATCATGATCTCCCTGATTTTGAAGCTTGACCGAAAATCAATTAACAAAATCAAGAAGAAAACTTAAATCCTTAACTTTGAAACACACATAGATTTAGGTCAAAGCAAAATCAAATTGGAAAAAGTTGCTTTCCTTGTTTTCTCACCAAGGCCGTGACATGCAAACAAAGATTAAGACTTTTTGAGTAAAGAAATCACATGCAAAACTTCAAGATCAAAGCTATTCAAAAATCAAATTAAGAATCAAGTCTTTTTCAAGATCAAACAAAAGATCAAAACCTTTTTCAAGGCAAAACCAAAGATCAAGGCTTTATAAATATCAAAAGCAAAGTCAAAGCATTTTAACCATTTAGATCAACTTTAGCAAGCATAAAACTAACATGCATGAACTCAAATCGAAATAAAAATCATCATGACCTAGTTTCCTAGACATGGCCGAATAATAGAGTCCATGGTTTAAGGTTCTACAAGTTTGTTTGGCTCTTGAAATCAAAGGATCAAGGCTTAGAACTTACGTATAAACATAGATCTACAAGAAAGATAGTCATGCAACAACAAAGAAACTTTTACAAGACTTTGAAAAATGAAAACTACCCTAACACTCTTTGATCTTCGAACAAACTAAGGAAAAGAGAAGATCTTCAACCTTCTTCACTTAATCTTCAAGAAATCCTAAGGCTTGGGCTTGATCTTCTTCTCCTTCTCCTCTTGAAGGCTCACGGGTTCTCTCTATCTCTAAGTCTCTCTATTTCTTTCTAAGAGTTTGATGACACTCTTAGAATTATGTTTTGGTTTAGAAGTGAAATGTAAAGGAAATGAATGGAAGGAACTACGGTCATGGGCCTATATAGACAACCAAGCATTTCCCTTTTTGCCCTTAAAGGAATTCGGCCAAAGAGTGTTGCTTCAAGGGTAAGATTGGCATTAGGAAGGCTTGCATGACTCAAGCCAAGCCATGGGACAAATGGAATAAGATTAGGGCTAATCCTTCATCCTATTGGTTGGTCAAACTATTAACTAAGCTTAACACTAAACTAAGCCTATATGCTACTTGGCTACTAACTTAGGGTGCAAGGAAGTCAAAGTTTGCATCATATATACACCTACACACACACACCTCCTTGCGCCACATGCACACACCCATGCATACTCACACGTTGCATATACATACACACACATATACTCATGCCATTTATACATACACATATACGTATCACACACCTAAACACACATTCATGCATTATTATATTTTTCTACTAATCAAATTTTCATGTAATCCTAAGCTTATACATCCATACCAAAACCGTGCACACATACACACATAGAAAAGGATTCTTTTTCATTATAAAATGACTCATACAAAAATCACAAACATTTTTACAAAAAGATCAAACACATAGACTTTTCCAAAACTCAATTTCTAAACTTTTGATATTATTTTAGGAAATCATTTCTTTAAAGTTACTTATTACCTTGAAAATGTTAATTAGGAAACTTATTTAAGAAAATATGCTTTCAAAAACACTTTTCTCAAAAACAATTCTCTTTAGTATTTTAAATTAATACGAGGAATTTGCGGGGTGTTACACTAATGGCTCTCAAATTATGTTTGGGCCACAATGAATTCAATTCATTCGAAATAAAAATTCTATTGTCAATATCAGAGGGATGCCTTATTCGATATCAAAAAGTCATGGGTGTGTGTAAAATTCACCTCATGGAAAAATACGAATAGGTAGATTTTTGTTTTGATTCCAAGTGTTCGCATAGAACCGAGTATGATGGGTGCAATGTACTCAATTGGTTGTACATTACGAGTGTATCACAAAATAAAATAAAAAAAAGAAATATATGCACATCCAACTGTTATTCAAAGCCAAATGAAATCTAGATCCTACAATTAATATCTAAGATGTCAAGAGTTAAATGAGGAAAATAAAGGTTCAAGGTGCCAAGCAATTATTAAAGCTCTAGACAAACAAGATCAATCGCTCTAGGTTCGAGACACCAATTATAGAATAGGGATTCATGAAAATGGAAGGGAAAATCCTATAAGAATTTCTAGGATTTATTTTGCATGAGCCGTCACCTTGTGCAATGTTTTCCCAAAGTGAAATACATCAGTTAAGGAAATTGGATTCGAACACTTTACGAAGTCTGGAACGAACACTAAGAAATCAACTATAAATTAAGAGATGTTATACTAAGTCCACTAAATTCTAATTCCTAATCTAACTAACAGAGACATCTAACTATCTATTGGTTACTCGCTCGGTGAGCAAACTGTAAGGTCCTATATTTTAATATATGAAATAAAAGTATTTTATCAATATTAGTATCATTAAAATAGTTATTTTTCCCTATTTTAGCAAAAACACTCGAGTATTTTAGAAAACACTCGAGTATTTTCAGTAGCTGTTTGGAAATTTGAATTTTTAAATAAACACTCGAGTATATTTGAAAACACTCGAGTATTTTGTGCAGACCTGAAAGTGTATAAGTCGGTTTTCATTTAATTTTCGCACCAAAATGCGGTTTCTCGAATCTTCAAGCATAGAGCTGGACTTTACTTCGACTTGAAGCATTCCTAGGCTATAAATGAGTGCTTAGTTGAAGCATTCAACACCTTAATCATCCAAAACCCGAATTTCAGTTTCAAACTTTTAGTTTTTTCAGAGCACTCTTTGATCTCCGATTTCTCCTTCGTTTCTCAATCAAATCCTTCGAAACCAAAACACAAATTAAAGTTCTAGTTCCATCTTTGAATTAGAATCAAGAATCACTTCAAATAAGCCTCTGTAGTTCGAGTTCAAGACCTTCAAAGTTTGAGGTTCAAAGCTGAGAAAACAGAGTAGTTTTCAGCATCAAGTATTCATCTTCATAGAGTTCGTTTGGTAATTTAAGAAACCCTTTTTGTGTCAAACTTGTTCCTGATTGGAGTTAGTATATCCTAGTTTGTTAAACTAACTTGTTTCACTCTTTTTCATGCAAAATCCGTGGTGCAATCTGTGGCCAAAGTCAGCCTTTTCAACCCCTTTTCACAAGTCCAGAATTCGAGTCTTTGATCTAGCCAAGTTTCTTGTGTTTAAATCTGTTGTTTAGCATCTCTGAGGTAAGGGAGGAGTTATCTAATTGCTAGAATGGGTAATCTCAAGCTAGAAATGTAGGAACCTCACAAGGTTCAACAAGGGATGAAGTTGGAATTGGGAATATGACTTGGAGGTCAAAACCTGAAGTTTTCGGATTTAAACAAGTTCAAATGGACTTAATAATGCTTACTGGACAAATTTCCGAAGTTAAAATCGAGTAAAAATGAATTTCATATGTTGAAATGGTTATGTTCCAAGTTTACATTAATTCTGTGATTTGATGTTGATTTGTGTTGTTATGTGCTTGTTTATGTGTTCTAACATGTTTACTATGTGAGTTTATGCCTCTATTTTGCATATGAATGGAAATACAATGCATAGAATCCGAATTGACATTGAAAAGTGCAGAAACTGGTGCTGTTGCAGTAAAATCACTCGAGTAAATTAAGAAGGACTCGAGTATTCTGGAAAAGTGGAAGAACACTCGAGTATTTCTTGAGGACTCGAGTATTTTCATATGAACACTCGAGTAGTCAAGAACTACTCGAGTAATTCAAAGAATTTTCAGAAAAACCTTACTTTCCTATAATTAACTCGTCTAATCTCCTATATTACTAAATTCCAATTATTTCTCTTTATGCCTAAAAACCTAATTTTCGTTGGTTGATTATTATCCTGAAAGAGTCCTACTGGAATTTTATTGAGTGGTTGATATATTCGGACAGGAGTCCCAACAGATAAATGCATAAGTTTATTTGATTCCCATTGGTAGATTTTTTTTATCCTGGATGAATCCCACTGGAATTTTATTCAGTGGTTGATATATTCGGACAGGATGTCCCAATGGAAGTGAGTGGTTGATTATTTTTCCCACGTCCCAATGGAAGTCTTTACCCACTTGGTTGATATTTTGGGAGTCCTAAATGAGGTCGTTGCATTAATTAATAATAAAATGATTAAACTCCTATCATATAAAACCATCACAAAGTGGCTGGGCCGCTGATGGAATTTTCAGAAAAGCACTAGCACCAGTTAATGCCAAAAGAAAAGATGGATTTGAGTTTGAGAAGGATTATGAACTTTGGGTCTCTATATTGGAGACATGATGTTCAAGGATGTGATTAAAGAATAAAAGAAAGTAAAGAATTAAAGAGAAAAGTTTGTGTGGCATTATCATGCATGGAGAAGGAGTTGCTCCGATCTAGATTCGGAACTTCGGTAAGGTTAAATCAGAATATCCCTGGCACAAGGATGCTAGGAAGACCGAGTTCCCATCGATCGTGACGCTTGAATATGAATCGCTCCGGTTTGATGAACCATAGGATTGAGAATATCCCGAGCCTGAGATACTCGGATGCCAAACCGTGTAGCATGAATGAGGAGTAGGCATGCATCACAACACTAATCGAGATATTATAAAAGACAGTTTGAGAATATACATATGCATTTATTATTGCTACATGATAACTTGTGTATGTTATTTCTAGCCACTGTCGTACTCATTTGTTATTGCTTTTAGCTATGACTCACTCCCAGTCCCTTGTGTAGGTGATGGCGAGGAACATGTTCTGCGTGGAGATGAGGCCGCTCCCTAATGGGGAGTGGAATTTTTGAGGACCATAGGGCTACATATGAGGGGGATGTGGAAGTTATCTTCCGCCATCCTAACCCATATTCCCGTATGCGTCCGCTTAGATCGAGAATTCCAATGGTTTACATCATGCACATTCTGCCAAATTTTGTTATGCGAAATGGAACCCCTCCACCATCACCAAGACGTTTTCCGAGACGCACTATCCCACCGAGTCCAACACTCTCCTCAGAAAGAATCATTTTAGAGGTCCCTTCTCATTCTAGCCCTTCCCCTCGAGTTCGATCCCGAACTCCGATATACGTGCCCGATGATTCGGCACAAGAGGAGGAGGAAGAGGAAGAGGAGGACCCAATCGAGGATGAGGATCCGGTGGGTAATGCGAATCAAATGGTGAATGACTTTATGGACAACTCAACTGGAAGTCAGTGGGGAACTAACGACTGAGTTAAGTTGTGGGGTGGAATGTGAATGATATGATCCATCAAGTTTTCTCTTATCTATACTATTTTATATTTTGAGTCATGAACCATATGCTCTAGGTTATTATGAATTTTTTTGTAATATAATGTAATGGCGTAGAGTGTTAAATCAATTAATTATGTATTTTGTTGAAATGAAGAATGTGGTATGTAACCTTTTTAATATGAATGAAATATGATGTTACATCACTTGTCTTCATGACTCGATGTTTATATAATTTCGCAAGATTTGATAATGGATGATGACTGACTTTTAGTTTCAAATAAAAAAAAATGGTCGTATTTTCTAAATATAAATATTTTACTTTGGAATAAAAGTTGGGTCGTCACATTTAGTGGTATCAGAGCAATGGTTCGACTCTCGGCCTTGGAGTGTGGCCTTACAAACTAACCATTGCATATCATGACATGATGTTTTTGATGTTTGTATTATAAGACTAGAATTCACAAAATCTAATTAAGTTTCCCCTTTGGATTCTGTAGGACTAGATGGCCGAAAGAAATAACGCTAACATTGCGGAGGCTTTGACCCGTATGGCTGCAGTTCTAGAGAATATGCAGCACAACCATCCTCCAAGCAATGGAACCCCAGCGGAGTTTCAAGGCTTAGATTCCTTTAGAAAGTGCAAACCCCCTAGCTTCTCAGGTGGTCGTCGTCCCGAACAAGCTCAGTTCTGGCTCGACGAGATGAATAAAATCTTTAGGACGTTGAGTCTATCGGAATCGCAAAAGGTCACGTTTGCTGCTTATATGCTCACTGGTGAAGCTGCTACATGATGGAACCAAACTCGTCAATTCCTGGCGTTCGATCAAGTAGAGTTTACTAGGGAGATCTTCACAGAAAAGTTCCTCGAGAAGTATTTCCCGGATGATCTCAGACTGTAGAAGGAAATGGAATTCCTCGATTTAAAGCAAGGAAATCTGACGATTGACCAGTATGCTGAGAAATTTGAAGAGCTGATGAAGTACTCGCCATACTTCCAGTATCACCCCGATGAACATTCCAAGTGCACGCGATTCGAGAATGGACTGAGACCCGACATCAAATTAGCTGTAAGTGTGCAAAGGATCTGACACTATCCAACGTTGGTTAGTACTTGCCACATTTTCGAAAGGAATAGTGTCAAGAAGGACATTGGACAAGGAAGCTTTGGCCCGCATCGCAATCAGCATAGGTATGGTAACAAGAACCGGAGAGGTCCTTATCCACAGAAAGTAAAACTGAGTGCATCATCTTCTGGAGCACCCGGTCTCCCAGCCCCTGGTGCAATGTGCAACAAATGTCAAAGATTCCATCCTGGGAAGGAGTGTTGGAGAAACCAGCCACCGATTTGCTACAACTGTGGAAAGACTGGTCACATCGCTCGTCTCTGTCATCAACCCCAGCGTCAGAACAATCAAGGTTCGGGAAGCAAGCCATGGGTTAATGGGAAGGTTTTTACCATGTCCGGATCAAAGGCGGAGCAGGCAGACAATCTCGTGCAAGGTAACCATCTTCTCAATGGCATGCCTTGTCGCTTTTTATTCGATTCTGGTGCTACGCATTCTTTCATCTCTGAGGAATGCGTTAAGCGATTGTGTTTACCCATTTCGGAGACACCATTTAGACTTAAGGTGTGTACTCCTTCGAATGTGCCGGTAACTCGTCAAGAGCATGTTTTGGATGTTCTGTCGATATAGGAAGCTTGTCTCTAGGGTAGATTTAATCTGTCTACCGCTATCCCAGCTTGACGTTATTTTGGGGATGGATTGGTTAGCAACTAACCAAGTGGTGATCGATTGCAAGACCCGAATGATTGTTTTTCCCGGTAAAAAGTCGCCTGAGGTGCAACTTGAAGGGTACGTTTGTGTGTTTTCTGCGGTAGTAGAAGAAAAGAAAGATGAGCCGAAGATAGAGGAAATCCCGATTATTCGAGATTTTCCCGAAGTCTTTCCTGATGAAGTTCCCGGTTTGCCACCGCATCGAGAAATAGAATTCAGTATCGATCTAGTTCCTGGTACTGGTCCTATTTCTGTCGCTCCTTATCGTATGGCTCCAACCGAATTAGCAGACTTAAAGAAGCAAATAGAAGATTTGCTGCAGAAGCAATTCATCCGACCCAGTGTGTCACCATGGGGTGTGTGACGCTCTCTTTTTAACTTGAAAAAAATTAATATTTCCAAATAGTTGAATACTTGCTATCAAAATTAGGGCTAGAAAATTTTTCCTTTTCAAAGCTAGTACTTGCTCAATCATAAATCCTTTTGAATTCGGCTCAGCAAAATCTTAAGTTCGAAAAGACTCTCGAGATCACATCTCTTTAGTTATAGAAAGCATTATTAGTAGCTATTATGACAACATATCATTTGCTTCTCGAGTGGGATTTGAGTATATAAAATATAACATATAACTTTATCGCCGAATCTCTTGTAACTTAAAATCAGAGTTCGCGGAAGTAAAGATAATACTTTTGGGGCTCTGCTGAGGAAAATAAACATCATATATATATAGATCATAGCATAAAATAAAACCCCATCAGTACGATAGTAGCAAGTAACATCAGTCGAGATAGCAAGAGTTTATAAAAAGATATACAACCCAGCTGTATGAAATAAAACCTCACTCTAAGACCTCTCAAAATATATACACTATATCAGATGGTCTCAAAATAGAAGTCTCAGAGCAGGTCTTCAGTGTCCTCAGCAGCTCCTCAGATCCTCCACAGCTCTATCCCTAGGATCTAGGATCCAAAACACCTATTCTATGCAGTCTCCTATGAACCAGCGGGTCCACCTCTAGCAGAAACAGTCGGCTCAACATGCACCTCCTCTTCGCTCTCATCCTCCACAGGGTCCTCCTCGACCTCGCCCGACTGCGTAGAGACCCCACCACTGGGTCTAGGATCTGCAGAAGCAGTCCTATCATAATCAGTCGGACCAGGAGAAGGAGTCTCCTCAGTGACAACTCTATGGGAGGAAGGATGGGAACGAGTGGCAGCTCTAAAACGAAAACTATGAAAACGACGCATGGGTCGAGCCGGGGGTGGTCCTCTATATGTGTAAAAAGGTGGAACATGCATAGTATAGACTAATGGGATCCTAAATCGACGAGGTCGCACACGCACCAGAGGGTTAGGGTGGTAGAGAGTGATCTCAACCTCCCCCTCAAAAGTGGCACGGTGCTCCTCATACGTCCATATACCGCTAGGGATAGGGCGTATCTCGATGTAGGCTAGGTATCTGGCCATCACCTAAACAAGGCATAGGGAGTAAGTATGCACATATACATAATTGATAAAGACAAAAATTACAATCATAGGTATATCATGGACAGATCATAATGCAAATACATATGAGCACACCAATTTTTCAACATTATAACTCTTATAATGCAAGTGGCATGATGTATGATTTTCTATCCACAACTGAGGCCTCTAAAAGTCCATCTTGGACGTCCATCCATTACACCCTTGTGTTCCCGGAACACCGACATTCGTTCTCAGAACGTAATGCCGAACCATACTTGGATAATAAGCATCACTCCCGGAGTGTGCACCACGTTCCCAGAACGCATACGTTCCCAGAACGCATCAAAACCAGGTCCCGGACACTGGCCACATATCTATAATGTGTCATCAAGTAGGTTATAATTTGGTACTCCCGAAGTACCCTCCTCATATTCCCAGAATATGATAAACGTTCCTACCAACCAGACTCCCAGTCTATATGTATGCACAAATATCAGGGTTGGTTTTATCTTTACATTAATTAATGTGATTTAGAAATATTCCAATTTCCATTTTGAATGATTAATTTGAGGCATAATATTTGGCATAAAATTCTCCTTTGAATTTTCTCAAAACATGCCTTTTAACTTAGATTGGATAAAACAAAGACAATGGTATTCAAAAACTTAACTTTTTATTTTTCAGATTCAGGTACTAACCGGTTACAGTTTCAGGCTAACCGGTTAGAATTACAGACCCGAACTGTTTACCATTGCAATTCAGAAAAACCCTTTTTTCTTGAATTCTCTACCCAATCTATACACCACTTAAACCTTGTTTTATGCCTCAAAATCACAGTTTCCATCATTCAAAATTAAAATCACATTTGTTTCCAATCATACATAATTTTCTCTTGAAAATTACTATATGAACTTAAGGTATAAACTCTTTACTTCTAATCTAAATCATAACACTTTATATTCAGATTATTTATAATGGATTTATAGTATAGATTTGAGCAAACCTCCTAAAACTTAAGGACTGATTTAATAAACTAATTTTTCTTTAAAATTCTGTAGTGTCTAACCGGTTACGAAAATCGAGTAACCGGATAGATTATGCAGTCAGTCCCTCAAATTGAAGGTTTTAACACACCATTTCCTTTAATTCTCAAATCTAACCACAAACCATCATTCAATGAAGTTCATATACCTTAAACAAATATGTTTCATCACAGAAATCATATTCAAAGTGCATGCATCAAGTCTTTGCATCAAATTGCATAAAAATCCACATAACCACAATTTAACACAACAAAACTCATATTAATCATTCAAATCCAGAATTTAACATTCATACACTTTGCATGCATCAATCTAAACTTGCTCAAACAGGATTGAGCCAAAACTTTGGCCTCCAAGCCTTTGTGCTTAAAAACACATAATGCCCTTTTGAGTTTTGTTAACTCAAATCCTAATTCATTTGACATTTAGTCTAAATCTAGCATAGTGAAGACTTCTCCCATACCTCTAAGACGATTTTGATGAAGGTTTGACACTGGTTTGAAGAAAACTCCACAACTTCCTCTCAGACCCAAAGTTCTTTTTTCAGATTCGGTTTCCAGCAACAGGGTCCAGAAACCACCAAATTTGACATAGGATTTGACAAAAGAAATTGGGGAAAATAGTTAGAACTCAGAATAAGTAACATGCACGAGGAATTGGAAAAGATTTGGAACCTAATGGTGAGCTACACTTACCAAATTCAAGGCTGGAATTAAGCTTCCAGAACTGGCAAAACAGAGATTTCAGTTTTCCACCTCCAACTTCCAAGCTTGATTCCTTCTTCCACACTCACTCTTGACTCACAAATTTGCTATCAACACGAAGCTCTGGATGTAAGCTTCGTGTTTGTGTATCACTCGTTCTCTGACTCTCAAGGAAAAAGAAGAATTGCCCTCCACGAATTGAAAACCCTAATTTCAGCCTCTCAACAAGAAATCAAACGCATCAACCCTCAATCCTTCAGAAATCCATCAATTTATAGAGGGATTTGTTGACATGCAGGAAGACACGCGTCCTCCAACATGCATTAAGTGGGATTCATGGCGATTAATCGAATTAACCCAGTAATTACTCATCAAAATCCACTAAACCAGTTCCTGAGTTCATCGTCTAACCGGTTACAGGACATTACTAACCGGTTAGATCAGTTTAAAAATTAATATTTTTAAATCTTTCCCTCCAAGAACCTTTTCAATATTACTTTTAAGCCCTCATTCAGGGACCAAAATGCAATATTCTTATATTTTGAATTTATTTGCCATATAAAAATATTTCAACTTATTTTTATATTTAAGGCGAATTAAATACAAAACATAATCTTGGAAAATTCTATAAATTAATAATAAAACTTTTTATTATTAATTTCCTATTATTCGGGAGACGAAAATTAGGGGTGTTACACTACTCCCCCACTTAAAAGGAATTTCGTCCCCGAAATTCTAGATTGCAAAAACAACTCTGGATACTCTTGACGCTTCTTCTCCTCTAATTCCCATGTAGCTTCAGATACGTCAGCATTCTCCCAAATCACTTTGACCAAAGGTATTTCCTTTCCTCTGAGCCGCTTGACTTCACGATCTTCTATTTGAACCGGTCTAGTCTCAAAGGTCAGGTTTTCTTTCAGAGTTAGGTCATCAGGTTAGAGTTTCATAATAACAGATGGATCATGAACATATTTCTTTAATTGCGAAACGTGAAAGACGTTATGCAAGTTGGATAAAGAGGGTGGTAAGGCCAATTGATAAGCAACAGGACCAACTCTCTTAAGAATCTGATATGGACCTATACACTTAGGCGAAAGCTTTCGGGTTCTCAAAGCTCTACTAATTCCTTTCATCGGGACTACCCGAAGGAACACATGATCGCCCTCAGAAAACTCTAATGGTTTTCTCCTCTTATCCGCATAACTCTTCTGCCGACTCTGAGCCGCTTTCATCTTTTCCTGAACCATCTTAATCTTCTCAGATGTTTGTTGTACCATCTCTGGTCCAACCATCAGGTTCTCCCCCACTTGGAACCAACATAGAGGGGTTTGACACTTCCTTCCATACAACGCTTCAAACGGTGCCATCCCAATGCTCGCATGGTAGCTGTTGTTGTATGTGAATTCTGCAAGAGGTAACACTTGATCCCAGCTTCCTTGTTCCTCAAGTGCACACGCTCGCAACACATCTTCCAAAGATTGAATTGTCCTTTCCGTCTGACCCTCCGTTTGTGGATGATAAGCAGAACTCAATTTCAACCTTGTTCCCATAGCATCATGCAAACTTTTCCAGAATTGCGACGAAAATCTCGGGTCTCGGTCTGACACAATGCTCGAAGGCACTCCGTGAAGACGAACTACCTCCTTGATATAGATCTGGGTAAGCTTGTTCAAAGAATAGCGCATATTCATCGGAATAAAATGCGCCGACTTGGTTAACCTATCCACAATCACCCAAATTGCATCATGGTTAGCTGTTGTCCTCGATAAACCAGACACAAAGTCCATTGAAATGCTATCCCACTTCCATTGGGGAATCCTCAGAGGTTGCAACTGTCCTCCCGATTTCTGATGTTCTACCTTCGCTTTCTGACAAATCAAACACGCCGCCACATATTCTGCAACATCCCTTTTCAATCCCGACCACCAAAATATCTTCTTCAAGTCTTGATACATTTTGGTTGATCCAGGATGCATACTCATCCGACTCTTATGGGCTTCATCAAGAATCAGTCTTCTAACTTCTTGATCTCTTGGTACACAAATCCTTGTCCTGAAACGAAGGATTCCATCCTGCCCAAACTTGAAATCAGGTTCCTTTCCTTCCGAACCTAATCTCATCTTTTCCATCAATTCTTCATCTGCTCGTTGCAACTCCCGAATTCTTTCCAAGAACTCGTTTGTGATCTGCAACGTCCCCAACTTGATACTTGATGGCTCCACTTGTGTCAACAAGCTCAAGTCTCTGAATTCCTCAATCAACGCTGCTTCCTTAACAATCATCGCACTTATGTGGATTGCTTTCCGACTCAACTCATCTGCAACCACATTCGCTTTACCCGGATGATAGTGGAGTTTAAAGTCATAATCTTTCAAAAACTCCATCCATCTTCTTTGCCTCATATTCAACTCTTTCTGGTCGAACAGATATTTCAAACTCTTATGGTCACTAAATACTTGGAATGTAGTGCCATAGAGATGATGTCTCCATATCTTTAAGGCAAACACGATCGCAGCCAATTCTAAATTATGTGTCGGGTAATTCGCTTCATGATTCTTCAATTGTCTCGATGCATACGCCACTACTCTTCCTTCTTGCATCAATACACAACCCAGTCCTTGCTTAGATGCATCACAATAAACTTCAAAACTCTTGGGAGGATCAGGTAAGATTATCACAGGAGACGATGTTAACCTTTCCTTCAACTCACGGAAGCAAACTTCACACCGGTGTCCCACACGAATGGTTGATCCTTCCGAGTCAACTTAGTCAAAGGCAATGCAATCTTAGAAAATCCTTCTATGAACCGACGATAGTATCCAGCCAGTCCTAAGAAACTTCTCACTTCCGTCACCGTCTTAGGCTGTTCCCAACTTAGCACTGAACTTACTTTTGCTGGATCCACCGCAATTCCCTCTTTAGAGATCACATGCCCCAAAAACTTCACTTCATTCAACCAAAACTCACACTTCGTAAGTTTGGCATATAGTTCCTTCTCCTTCAGGACCTTTAACACAGTCCTGAGATGCTCTTCGTGCTCCTCCGGATTTTTAGAATAGACCAAAATATCGTCAATGAATACCACCACAAACAAATCCAGATATGGTCTAAAGATCTGGTTCATATAGTCCATGAAAATAGCAGGTGCATTTGTCAATCCGAACGACATCACAACATACTCATAATGATCGTATCGCGATAGAAATGCAGTCTTGGGTATATCCTCCTCCTTTATCCTGATCTGATGATAACCCGATCTCAGATCAATCTTGGAGAATACTGCAGCTCCCCTCACTTGGTCCATAAGGTCATCAATCCTTCGCAAAGGATACTTATTCTTAATAGTGACCTTATTCAACTGCCTGTAGTCTACACACATCCTCATACTTCCATCTTTCTTCTTGACAAACAATAGTGGAGCTCCCCAAGGCGAAACGCTTGGCCTGATCATTTGTTTCTGCAACAGCTCCTCGATTTGCTTCTTTATCTCTGCCATTTCTGGTGGTGCCATCCTATAAGGAGCAATAGAGATGGGACCAGCTCCAGGAACTAAGTCAATCCCAAACTCTATCTCTCGCTTCGGAGGTAATCCTGGTATCTCTTCAGGAAATACTTCCGGAAATTCCCTCACTACTGGAATCTCTTCGATCGGCATCGACTCTTCTTCTCCAGAAGCCGAGAATAAACACATGTAACCCTCCGGTTCTAGGGTCCTATATTGAATCGTCTTTTCCTCACAATTGATGATCACTTGGTTCTTCATCAACCAATCCATTCCCAAGATCACATCCAATTGTAACTTAGGAAGACAAACCAAATCTACCTTGGATGAACGACCCAGAATTTCTACATCGCACCCTAAACAGACTTTAGCGGTGTAGATTGGTATTCCCGTAGGGGTATCTATACTAAGATAGCAGGGTGAATCAGAAACAATAAGATTCAGCCTACTCACACATTCAGGGGAAACAAAAGAATGTGTAGCTCCAGAATCAAACATGATTTTGCAAGGTTGATTATTAAGCAGAAAATTAACTTGCACGAGATTCGGGGTTTCGGTTGCTTCACTACCACTCAGGGTAAATACTCGTCCTTGTACCACAGGCTTTCCAGCAGATCCCTTTGCATCACCCTTTGCCGATTCCTTGCATTCACGGGCAAAGTGACCTTGCTTCCCACACTTGAAACATCCTCCTGTGGACCAACAAAACTGACCATGATGATAACGCTTGCATTTCTCGCAATAAGGAGCATTATCGCGAGACTTGTTCCTGTTATCCATCACTGCCTTGCCTTTACCCTTGTTCTTAGAATATGGACCATTATTCCGATGGTCAAACTTCTTCTTCCTCTGGGGTCCATAGTTCTGTCCAACCCCTTTCACTTAACTTCCTATCAGCTCCGCCTTCTTATCATCTTCATACATTCTGCACATATCCACAAGTGCAGGGAAACTCTGAATCCTTTGATAACTGAAGATAGACTTCAGCTCCGGTCTTAGTCCACCTTCAAACTTCACACACTTACTCCTTTCATCAGGGTTATTCAAGTAATAGGGAGAGTACTTCATCAGCTCCTCGAATCTGGTAGCATACTCCCCTACACTCATATCCCCCTATTTCAATTGCATGAATTCCACTTCCTTCTTCCTCCGCAAATCTTCTGGAAAGTACTTATTAAGAAACTTTTCCATAAATACTCCCCAGTTGATTGCCCTCCTTTCAAAATTCAGCAATTGGACCGTGTGATCCCACCAGTTTTCAGCTTCCCCATGAAGCATGTAAACTGCATAGGCCACCTTCTGTTCATCAGAACACTCCAGAGTTCGGAAGATCTTATTGATCTCATACAACCACTTGTTCGCCTCGTCAGGTTTATATCCTTCCTCAAACCTTGGCGGATTGCACTTCCTGAACTCCGACAGAGTCTTAGCATCATGATTCGCCCTGTTGCCAGCAGATGGATTACCAGCTCTCCCTTGAGATGATTGTTGTCTCTGCTGCTGCTGCATGCCTTCCAGCACGGTCGTGATTCGTTCTAACATTTCATTAGTAACATTTCTATTTCGGGTTGCCATAGAAAGACCTGCACTATGGGCTTTGGGTTACTAGAAAGGTCTTTAAAATATAAATACTACCACTAACTTACTCAAATCATATTCAATCAACATTGAATATCATACTTAGCTGCATCTTCGGGGCCATGAGGAACAGGACCAATGCTCTGATACCACCAAAGGTGTGACGCTCTCTTTTTAACTTGAAAATAATTAATATTTCCAAATAGTTGAATACTTGCTATCAAAATTAGGGCTAGAAAATTTTTCCTTTTCAAAGCTAGTACTTGCTCAATCATAAATCCTTTTGAATTCGGCTCAGCACAATCTTAAGTTCGAAAAGACTCTCGAGATCGCATCTCTTTAGTTATAGAAAGCATTATTAGTAGCTATTATGACAACATATCATTTGCTTCTCGAGTGGGATTTGAGTATATAAAATATAACATATAACTTTATCGCCGAATCTCTTGTAACTTAAAATCAGAGTTCGCGGAAGTAAAGATAATACTTTTGGGGCTCTGCTGAGGAAAATAAACATCATATATATATAGATCATAGCATAAAATAAAACCCCATCAGTACGATAGTAGCAAGTAACATCAGTCGAGATAGCAAGAGTTTATAAAAAGATATACAACCCAGCTGTATGAAATAAAACCTCACTCTAAGACCTCTCAAAATATATACACTATATCACATGGTCTCAAAATAGAAGTCTCAGAGCAGGTCTTCAGTGTCCTCAGCAGCTCCTCAGATCCTCCACAGCTCTATCCCTAGGATCTAGGATCCAAAACACCTATGCTATGCAGGCTCCTATGAACCAGCGGGTCCACCTCTAGCAGAAACAGTCGGCTCAACATGCACCTCCTCCTCGCTCTCATCCTCCACAGGGTCCTCCTCGACCTCGCCCGACTGCGTAGAGACCCCACCACTGGATCTAGGATATGCAGAAGCAGTCCTATCGTAATCAGTCGGACCAGGAGAAGGAGTCTCCTCAGTGACAACTCTATGGGAGGAAGGATGGGAACGAGTGGCAGCTCTAAAACGAAAACTATGAAAACGACGCATGGGTCGAGCCGGGGGTGGTCCTCTATATGTGTAAAAAGGTGGAACATGCATAGTATAGACTAATGGGATCCTAAATCGACGAGGTCGCACACGCACCAGAGGGTTAGGGTGGTAGAGAGTGATCTCAACCTCCCCCCCAAAAGTGGCACGGTTCTCCTCATACGTCCATATACCGCTAGGGATATGGCGTATCTCAATGCAGGCTAGGTATCTGGCCATCACCTAAACAGGGCACAGGGACTAAGTATACACATATACATAATTGATAAAGACAAAAATTACAATCACAGGTATATCATGGACAGATCATAATGCAAATACATATGAGCACACCAATTTTTCAACATTATAACTCATATAATGCAAGTGGCATGATGTATGATTTTCTATCCACCACTAAGGCCTCTAAATGTCCATCTTGGACGTCCATCCAATACACCCTTGTGTTCCCGGAACACCGACATTCGTTCCCAGAACGTAATGCCGAACCATACTTGGATAATAAGCATCACTCCCGGAATGTGCACCACGTTCCCAGAACGCATACGTTCCCAGAACGCATCAAAACCAGGTCCCGGACACTGGCCACATATCTATAATGTGTCATCAAGTAGGTTATAATTTGGTACTCCCGGAGTACCCTCCTCATATTCCCAGAATATGATAAACGTTCCTACCAACCAGACTCCCAGTCTATATGTATGCACAAATATCAGGGTTGGTTTTATCTTTACATTAATTAATGTGATTTAGAAATATTCCAATTTCCATTTTGAATGATTAATTTGAGGCATAATATTTGGCATAAAATTCTCCATTGAATTTTCTCAAAACATGCCTTTTAACTTAGATTGGATAAAACAAAGCCAATGGTATTCAAAAACTTAACTTTTTATTTTTCAGATTCAGGTACTAACCGGTTACAGTTTCAGGCTAACCGGTTAGAATTACAGACCTGAACTGTTTACCATTGCAATTCAGAAAAACCCTTTTTTCTTGAATTCTCTACCCAATCTATACACCACTTAAACCTTGTTTTATGCCTCAAAATCACAGTTTCCATCATTCAAAATTAAAATCACATTTGTTTCCAATCATACATAATTTTCTCTTGAAAATTACTATATGAACTTAAGGTATAAACTCTTTACTTCTAATCTGAATCATAACACTTTATATTCAGATTATTTATAATAGATTTATAGTATAGATTTGAGCAAAACTCCTAAAACTTAAGGACTGATTTAATAAACTAATTTTTCTTTAAAATTCTGCAGTGTCTAACCGGTTACGAAAATCGAGTAACCGGTTAGATTATGCAGTCAGTCCCTCAAATTGAAGGTTTTAACACACCATTTCCTTTAATTCTCAAATCTAACCACAAACCATCATTCAATGAAGTTCATATACCTTAAACAAATATGTTTCATCACAGAAATCATATTCAAAGTGCATGCATCAAGTCTTTGCATCAAATTGCATAAAAATCCACATAACCACAATTTAGCACAACAAAACTCATATTAATCATTCAAATCCAGAATTTAACATTCATACACTTTGCATGCATCAATCTAAACTTTCTCAAACAGGATTGAGCAAAAACTTTGGCCTCCAAGCCTTTGTGCTTAAAAACACATAATGCCCTTTTGAGTTTTGTTAACTCAAATCCTAATTCATTTGACATTTAGTCTAAATCTAGCATAGTGAAGACTTCTCCCATACCTCTAAGACGATTTTGATGAAGGTTTGACACTGGTTTGAAGAAAACTCCACAACTTCCTCTCAGACCCAAAGTTCTGTTTTCAGATTCGGTTTCCAGAAAAGGGTCCAGAAACCACCAAATTTGACATAGGATTTGGTCAAAGAAATTGGGGAAAATAGTTAGAACTAAGAATAAGTAACATGCACGAGGAATTGGAAAAGATTTGGAACCTAATGGTGAGCTACACTTACCAAATTCAAGGCTGGAATTCAGCTTCCAGAACTGGCAAAACAGAGAATTCGGTTTTCCACCTCCAACTTCCAAGCTTGATTCCTTCTTCCACACTCACTCTTGACTCATAAATTTGCTATCAACACGAAGCTCTGGATGTAAGCTTCGTGTTTGTGTATCACTCGTTCTCTGACTCTCAAGGAAAAAGAAGAATTGCCCTCCACGAATTGAAAACCCTAATTTCAGCCTCTCAACAAGAAATCAAACGCATCAACCCTCAATCCTTCAGAAATCCATCAATTTATAGAGGGATTTGTTGACATGCAGGAAGACACGCGTCCTCCAACATGCATTAAGTGGGATTCGTGGCAATTAATCGAATTAACCCAGTGATTACTCATCAAAATCCACTAAACCAGTTCCTGAGTTCATCGTCTAACCGGTTACAGGGCATTACTAACCGGTTAGATCAGTTTAAAAATTAATATTTTTAAATCTTTCCCTCCAAGAACCTTTTCAATATTACTTTTAAGCCCTCATTCAGGGACCAAAATGCAATATTCTTATATTTTGCATTTATTTGCCATATAAAAATATTTCAACTTATTTTTATATTTAAGGCGAATTAAATACAAAACATAATCTTGGAAAATTCTATAAATTAATAATAAAACTTTTTATTATTAATTTCCTATTATTCGGGAGACGAAAATTAGGGGTGTTACAGGGTGCGCCTATTTTGTTTGTCAAAAAGAAGGATGGATCCATGCGAATGTGTATAGACTATAGGCAGTTAAATAAGGTCACTATCAAAAATAAGTACCCATTGCCTAGAATAGATGATCTGATGGACCAAGTTAGAGGAGCATCCTTATTTTCGAAGATTGATTTGAGGTCAGGGTATCATCAAATCAGAGTAAGAGAGGAAGATATCCCGAAGACAGCTTTTAGATCAAGGTATGGACACTACAAGTATGTGGTGATGCCTTTTGGTTTAACCAATGCTCCTGCCATATTCATGGATTACATGAATATAGTGTTCCGACCTTATTTGGATTCCTTTGTTGTGGTATTTATCGATGATATACTCATCTATTCAAAGACCCCGGAGGAACATGCTAATCATTTGAAGATTGTCTTGGAGACTTTGAAGGAAAATAAATTATATGCCAAGTTAGCCAAGTGCGAATTTTGGCTTGAAAAAGTCAATTTCTTGGGGCATGTAATTTCAAGAGATGGTGTTGCCGTAGACCCAGCTAAAGTAGAAGCAGTGTTGAAATGGGAGAGGCCAAAGTCTGTTACTGAAGTTAGAAGTTTTCTTGGTCTAGCCGGTTACTATCGGAAGTTCATCGAAGGATTTTCTAAGTTGGCTCTTCCTTTAACCCGCCTGACTAGGAAAGAGCAACCTTTTGTTCGGAATGAGAAGTGTGAAGTTAGTTTCCAAACTTTAAAGGACAAGTTAACATCGTCTCCAGTGTTAACTCTGCCCGATCCCCAGAAAAATTTTGATGTTTACTGTGATGCATCAAAACAAGGTTTAGGTTGTGTTCTGATGCAAGAAGGAAGAGTTATTGCTTATGCGTCACGACAGTTGAAGGTGCATGAGGAGAATTATCCTACTCATGATTTGGAATTAGCTGCTATTATCTTTGCTTTGAAAATATGGAGACATTACCTGTATGGTAATACGTTCCACATATTTAGTGACCATAAAAGTCTAAAGTATCTTTTTGACCAAAAGGAACTGAATATGAGGCAACGTAGGTGGATGGAATTCTTAAAGGATTACGACTTTGAATTACATTACCACCCCGGCAAAGCCAATATCGTAGCCGATGCGTTGAGTAGAAAGACTTTGCATATAAGATCGATGATGGTGAAAGAAGCTGAATTAATTGAAGAATTTCGAAACTTGAATTTGGCAGTTCAGTTCAAACCAAATTGCATCAAGTTAGGAATATTACAAATCACAAATGAGTTTGTGGGTCAAGTCCGAAACTTGCAACAAGTGGATGAAGAGCTTCTAGAGAAGAAAAGACTAGGGATAGAAGGAGTGGAACCAGATTTCCAATTAGGATCTGATGGCATTTTGAGATTCAAGGATCGAATCTGCATCTCGGCGAATCAAGAACTAAGGAGAGCTGTACTAGAAGAAGCCCACAAAAGCAAGCTGAGTATGCATCCTGGATCAACGAAGATGTATCAAGACCTGAAGAAGATGTTTTGTTGGTCCGGATTGAAGAAAGACGTTGCGTCTTATTTTGCGTCTTGCCCTGTTTGCCAAAAGGCGAAGATTGAACATAAAAAGCCCGGAGGAGAAATGCAACCTTTGAGCATACCCGAATGGAAATGGGATGGAATAGCTATGGACTTTGTAAGTGGTTTTCCAAGAACAAGAGAAGGTTTTGACGCGATTTGGGTCGTGGTTGATCGCTTAACGAAGTTAGCTCACTTCATTCCCATCAACATGCAATATCCGTTGGAGAAGCTTGCAAGATTGTACATCAAAGAGATTGTTAGATTGCATGGTATTCCCTCAAGTATCGTATCAGATCGTAACCGTCGCTTCGTGTCTCGCTTCTGGCAAAGTTTGCATCAAGCGTTAGGAACGCAGCTAAGAATGAGTTTGGCTTATCACCCGCAAACGGATGGTCAATCGGAGAGAACGATTCAATCTCTGGAAGATTTGCTCCGTGCTTGCTTTTTAGAGTATCAAGAAAGTTTGAATCGTTTGTTGCCGCTTGTGGAGTTCACCTACAACAATAGTTACCACACAAGCATCGATATGGCTCCGTACGAAGCCCTCTATGGAAGGAAGTGTAGAATCCCACTATGTTGGTTCCAAGTGGGGGAGAACGCTCTCATCGGACCTGAGTTAGTTCAGGAAACGGCCGAGAAGATCAAGGTTATCCAAGAAAAGATGAAGATTGCACAGAGTCGTCAGAAGAGCTATGCCGATCAGCGTAGATCCAAGCTCGAATTTCAAGAAGGAGATCATGTATTTCTGCGAATAGTGCCAACAACTGGTATTGGGAGAGTGATGAAGCCGAGGAAGCTGACACCGAAGTTTATTGGTCCTTATCAAATCATAAAGTGTAACAGCCCGATTTTCGTAAGCCAAAAATATTTACTTTTACTTATCAAAGTTACAAAAATTGAGGCCAGATTTTTTTTTTGTAAAACATTATGAATGTGTTTTGAAAACATTATTGAAAAGTCCTTGGTGTTCTCAACACCCTTTTAGAAAACCGAGTTGTTACTAAAACTGATCTTTACTCACTTAGGTTTCCAAAGCATTTGTTAGGAAAACGTTTAAGTTTCATATGGAAATAGTTCTTTGCATTCCACCAAAAGAGATCATTAGACATTTTTCATGAAGATGTAAAAAGTCGGGCATACATTAGAATAAGTTAAGTTACATCAAGGGATCATTACCCAGGTAATCCTTAACACACACACCTACTACAATCTAGAATAACCATGCTAATCTTAAGGCGCCCTATTAAGGTCCCCCTTCTTCTTGGATCCCCTTGTTGCCTTGAAGGATGATATTGTTCCTATTGCTGTCCCTGCCGCATTGTTGGACTCAGACTTCTCTCTGTCTCTGGTGGTATAATTCCACTGTTTCTCATATCGCATCTTCTCCTTGTAGTTCCTATATCCTCGCACAGTAACTTGCCTCAAGCACGGTCCCAGATCAGCTCCGCTCAGTTGATGTTCCGGGTCGGGTATTTCAATCTGAGTATGACCGACCCATACCCAGCCTCTTGCGGTTCGCTTCCATCCACTTCCATATTTACTCCAAGTAGTTATATCCATGCAACACTCCATCTGCCCGTTGAGATATCAGCAATACCGATACGCCAACGAACAGGAGAGAGTAAGCAATCCGAACGACGAATCGTCGACGGTGTGGAATTACGATAGGCGAGATATCAAGATAACACAAACATACAACACACAACATACATACAGCACAAGAATCAAGCATTTCACTATTATCATCATTATTATTATTTTGATCTTTCTTGCTTTACTAAACTTATACACATTCCTTCTTTCCCAACTACTTTCTCGATCTCTTTTCGATTTTCATTATCACGTCTTTTCAAATCATAACCTTCGATGATTGGGGAAGAGATCATGATATCATCGAAGTACTTCCTTTGTTACCATCGTCTCACACGTCTACATCTCCTCGGTCATCCACCCAACCTAGTCGGAAGCACACAGGAGTACAGGACCTTTACCACGCGGGCACGACAGCTGTCACAACACATAAATGGTCCCAGACCAGGAGGATCTCGTTCTTAAATCATATCAATAATATCAAGGCTCACTGTCCACGCAGTGGCAAACACAATGCCCCATTCCAGTCCCTCTCACTGTTCTCGATTTGCAATCTAGGGGGCGACAGTATGTTTCTAGTGGGCCCGCAGAACTTACCACGGCATTAGACCCAGTCCCCACCACGTTAGTGCGCCACGTGTGGAGTTCGTTCTACCCCGAAACATACTCTAGACTTCTTGACGTTTCACCGTCATCGTCCTCCCCTAATGCAATCTCGTCCTAAGTATCCGCAAATACTTATCGTTTCTTCCTCTCCACTACTTCGCACTCTCATACCTCATCGCGCATGTCTTTTAAGTCTTTTATCTTTTTAGTTATCCTAAGGTCGGCCCGTCCTTCGTGCAACCCTTCAACGAGTCCCGACCACTAACTTTACGCAAACCTTCTCTCATCATAGTACAGAGCTGGGATCACATCACAATTTCCAATCTCATTTCTCAAGCTTTCTCAACATACTTAATTTCTCACAATAATCTCACAAACTTTTTCAAAACACTGTTTCATAATCTGTCACAAAACATCATTTCGTAAACTTTTCATAAAAATCTCTTTCTTCTTAGTCTTTCTCCCTCAAAAGTTTTCTCAAAGTCCCCTTTCTCAAAGTTTATAAAAATCTCCTTCCAAAACCTTTCACAAAAATTTCCTTTCAAAACTGTTCTGAAAACACTTTTTATAATATGTCTCAAAACCTCTTTTCAAAAACAATTTCAAAAGAATTTCTTTTCACAAATCCTTTTCTAAAAATTCCCTGTCACTGTTCTCCACAAGATCTCTTTTCGAAAACCCTTTTCGATAACGGCTTTTCAAAAACCTTTTCAAAAATTTCAACTTTGCTGAGCGCTAATGGAGGAGCAAGCTCAACTCGACACTAGTTCCCAGTCTAAAACTGAAAACAAAGGAGCCCAGCTCCACTCAATTCACACCATGTTCCATAATCGACATCACTCTCCCCAACTCTGGCTCGATCTCCACATTATCATTCATTCTTTTCCCAATCTCAATTTTTTCTTTCTTTTCCAACACATACTTTGTTTCCAATCATTATTCCTTTCTCTCTGTATCTTATCATTATTTTTCTCATACTTATAACTTTACTTTCACTTTCATTAATTTCATTCCCTTATTCAGGACGTAACAGACGTCCATCGGTATATTACACATTCCAGTCAACAGCATTAAATTCCAACAGGCATAATCAAATAAATAAATATAAACATGCTATCTACACACATAATCGGCACACAATAACAATGTGGTCTTTGTCACCTTCGTATAAGTGGGCACATAAAGCAAACAATTGCCACTATACTACTGACTCCGAACCACTTAGTTCCGATCTTTGAGATGATACAGAACGTCCTAATAAATCACCTAACTACCACGGTGTCTTAGGAAAGCTTCTCTCTCACCTGAGGTCCAGCTATTAAATGCGTACCGTCTCCTTGGATCCTTGTGCTGCCGGCTGCCCCCAATCCCTTGTCTTTAAGATTCCTCGTACTAAATAAAATATACTTATGTTATTTTCTTGCATTAAAAATCTGTTCTTAGCTCGTAACTTTCTGTTCCTTATTACAAAACTTGAAACATTATCGTTTTATTGGAACAACTCTCATTCTCCCTAGTACTGTAAATCTTTTAAAACCATTTGAAAACATTTCATAAAATGATTTTGAATCGATTCAGTTGGTTGCTGGTCTATTTTGGACAGCACCTCAATTACGTTCGAAAACACCGAAAAATCGCACTTTTCAAACCAACTTTGTCTTAGATCGATACCCATGAGAACGAAACTTTAAAACACTTTGAAAACACTTTAAAACAAGAAATATAACTTAGAAAATTCTGGACAGCATCATGTCCTAAGTTTAAATTCATTTTCCATTATTCACAATCAACTCAAATCCATAACCAAATCAAGCATCTTAAGAACAATCAAATAAACACTTAAACCAACATTTTCTCATGTTCAAACACTTAAGACCGAATGTGGATAGCATGCTACTCAAACAAATTAAATCATTTAAGCACTCTAATGCATTCTAAGAATCATTCCTATCTTACTTAAGGACCTTAAACAAAGATCTATTCGTTTCAACCATTCCATAATCACAAGCCATCAAGTTAAACATAAACATGCTCACATACTTGTTCATGTATAAATCTCAATCAAATAAGGTAATCACACTTGTGAACACATACACAACCGAATCATGCATCTCATAAATACTTAAACATAATTTCATTAATCTTCCACTTAATCAATTTCCCATCATAGAAAAACTTCATCTTAAAATGCTTAATCATGTTGAAACCGAATACATCATAACTTCAAAAATCACATATAGTTTCATGGCATGAATACATATACTCATTCAAGGAAATTTAACCCCAAAGTCAAGGTCCAAACCGTGACCTTAACTAAGTTTTCTCAAAACACTTTCAAAGATTCAAAACTTCTAAAACAATTTTAAATCCCATAACAAGTTCACATAATGCATCAAGTGAGTAAAAACATAATCTTAGCATGCACTTTCTACATAAAACCATGAGCATGCACAAGCCTCTAAATAATTTTTGTTTCACATTAAAAACTTAAAATCAACACAAAGTTCATGGAAATCACATACTCATCAATTAGACCTAAGAAATTCCTAATCTTTTCAATCAAGTATGCAAAACCGTGGCTAACTACATAAGGATCACAACATCACATAAATTTTATTCATCTAAAGCATCATCAAATTCAAGATCATAGCGTTTGATTTACAAAAAATCAAACTTTCATGAAGATCATCACAAAACCGAATCATGCATGAATTAAGATCATAACTTTAACATAGTTTCATTCATTAAAATTCATTTAGGCTTTAGATTATCACATGCATGCACCTTGATCTTAATAAAAACTTGATTTTTAACAAAAACATTATAGATCCGTGACATGCATCCAAGATCAAGACTCAAACAAAATTTCTATTCACCAAAACAACTCACAAACTCATAGATCGTTACATGCACAAATTAACAAAACTTGTAGCCTTTGGTTTTCAACAAAACCGTGGCCTTTCTTAACAAGTTCATTAAGGAAAATTTGGTTTTTAACAAAACAAACTTCATGCATGTTAAGATCAAGTCTTGATCCTTTGAAAAACAAGTCATGCAAAACCAAAATCAAATTTTTTTTCTTTTCAAAGAATACTTTAAGAAAATCAAAGAAGAGACGAAAAGTTCAAGGAATCAAGAGGAAAACTCAAGATCATGAGAGAAACACTTTCTTAACAAAAACTTCAAGATCAAGTTCAAAGATCAACATGCATGGTAGTAAAATCTTTGGATCTAACATAAAAACAAACATGCATCGATCACTTTTTCAAACAAAATCAAGATCTTAAAAAGAAAGTGTGAAAACAAAATGAATCAAAGAAGGAGGTTTAAAACTTTTAAGATCATGAAACAAAATGCTTACTTAATTAAAAGCTCTCAAAATCAAGTCCAATTCTTTGGTTTTCTCTCCTAATCCTCACGGTTTTCTCCCTCCTTTTCCTAAGTCCATGGTTTCTCCTTTTCTCCTTCACTATCTTGGTTGATCTTGCATAGGTTATGAAGAGTTTAGTGTTGAGGTTTGGTTCTCCTTATTCTCTTTTCTAATTCGGCCACTCTCTTCTTTCTCTCTCACCAAGAGCTTAATGTAGCTCTTTAGTGTTGTGTTTAGTTTGGAAAAGAAATGAAGAAATAGAAACAAGAGATGTGGGTGTGTTGATCACTCCCTCACGGTTTGTTAGTGTGTGTGTTGGTGTTGTTGTTGAGAGAAAGGATGAAGATGGAAGAATGAAGAATGAAGGAATGAAACCACTCACTCTCTACCTCACACGGTTTTGAGTCCCTTCTTTATTCTCCTTCACTTTTCTTATTTGCCATCAAGGGTTTGCATGGGTGGCTTCTTTGCAACTACTTGGGGACTAAGTTGCAAAACTTGGAGACCAAGTCTTGTTTCCAAGCCCCTCACGGCTCCTTCCTTCCTTTCCCTTCTTTTTTTCCTCTCTTATGTCATGCTTTGGTCATCTTGGTGATGTCATGGGTTTGACTTTTTGGCATGCAACTTGGTGACTAAGCAAGGCTACTTGGAGACCTAGTGAAACAACTTGGTGACCAAGGAATGCACCTAGGCATTCGGCCATAGGTGATTAGGGTAGGATTAGGAAAATTAATCTAGGTTTTGTCCACTAATCCTTAGAGATTAGGGCTTAATCAAGGGTCAAGGTACTAATCAAAAGCTTAATCTTTTCTTACAAAGGTTTATGGAAAACTAATTCTAGAATAGCTCACTAACCTTGAGGGTTTAGGGTTTAAGAGAGTGATTAAGTTCTTAATCAAGAATTAAGGACTCGATTAGGGTTTAATCAAAGATTAGGATAATAATTAGGGTTTCTGGAATCGATTCTTAATCAAGGTGATTTGGACTTTGATTCTCGAAACTTAGAGAAAATAATTTTCCATCTTAGAATCATATGCATGAATCTTAGGCAATCAAACACACATTCATAGATAATAAATCGCCTTTCCAAAATAAATTTCAAGACTTATAACATTATTTCATGAAGAAAATCATTCTTTAAAATCATTTACCACCTTGAAATCGTGAATAAAGAAATTTATTTAAGAAGATACCCTTTTCGAAATTCTTTTCTCAAAAATAATTCTTTTTGGGGATTAAAACAGTACGAGGATTTTGAGGGGTGTTACATTCTCCCCAACTTAAAGATTTTTCGTCCCCGAGAAATACGCTGTGGATTGGGTGGCAGCACAAATTCTCACGTCACTTTGCTTTCCATAAGAACATTCTCCTTCCGCTTCGTGATCGTATTCTCGTTTGCTGATCTAGTGTACCTTGTCGTACTCCTCGTCGGTCGCTTCCAGGTGAAGAAGTCACACTCGTATCACCACTTACGTGTCGGATTGGGTTAAGCCCAATAGACTACCGGAAGATGATGTCGCTCATTTAGCCGACTGTCGTCACATAAAGTCCCACCATAGGTACGGACTTAGGGAAAAATCAAACAAACAAAATTTCACACGTCTCCAAAAGCATAGGGTTTAGCCTAAAACCCTTAGATATTCGCTATTTTCTACAACTCGGGTCCTTACTAACTCGCAATAATCACTCCTTCCTTCAACTCTCTTTCTATCTCTAATGTTTTCATCGATCATTTTTCTAACTTAAGGGGGGTTCTATTATAACTTGGGTGTATTCACTTCCTTAAACAACCTTATTCTTCTTCCTTAGACCTGTCTTAAACATCAACCAAGCCTATCCAGTTCACCTTCTAAACCTCGGATTATGGTACAGGGCAATTCTAATCCTCAGACTTTCCTCAGAATTTCCCCTAAGGACCAGTGACATACTCCTCTTATAACTCCCCAACTTTGATTACACTTATAACCAAATCCACTATGACCCTATATCCTTACTTAATTTAAACCATTCATCCTTCCTTAATCGTTCAAGCCTAAATTATTTGGGTAATTATGGCACTTTTAACTCCACGATTTGGACTGAAGAGTCTTAAATGGGGTCAATAAGGTTACGGGTGAACAGTAAGGCTCACGAAGAAAAGGTTCAAGTCTTAAATGGGATCACCATGGTTATTGTTTTCTAATACTAGTAAAATTTAAAACTTGCAATCATTGAATTATATTACAAAAATTCCTTTTCACAAAATCAAATTAACTTATTCGTTTTTATTTCTAAACCAAAAAGATTTAAAGAAGACACACACATCATTTTCATCAAACACATAGTATCATGCACTTAGGAACATAGCCATAATCAAAATCATTTCATGAAGACAATTTTTCAACCATTTTGACATGCATTGACCGAATTATACATATATGATTTGGCAAGGATTTAATGCACAAATAAAGACATAAAATCATGAAATCATTTTATTTCTTTTAGGATTAAAACCGTGAGCATTTCAAGAAGAACAATTAACAATTTTAATTTGCTTTCTTAACTTAAATCAAAACAATAATTTAAGTTACAAACCACTCCAAAGACTTATTTTATTTTCTTTGAAAAACTTAGTTATTTCATGCACCTACTTTAAAGTTCTTAGACTAAAATAATTTTCTCATGTATGCACTCAAAATAATAAACAAACATAGCCCTCTACCTATTTCTAGGTTGGCCAAATGTCAACATACAAAAAGGCAAGGTTTTCATTCATTTTTCAACTTACAAAATTCACATGATTAAAACCAAGGCATGTAAATCTTCAAGGCATTCAAAGCAACAACTACATCATGTCATGTAAAGCAACACATTACATCATTTATTCACATCTCATACACAAACAAACTCAAGTTCATCACCAATGATCAAGATCTCATTTTAACTTCATGAAAATAACATGCATGAACATAGAATCACTAGATCTAGTCTTAGCACACACACATGCATCAATTTTTCACAAAATAAAAACATGGATCCTATTTCTTTTCAAGCATGGCCGAATGGCCTTTTTACAAAAGAAAACATGCACAAACTTAAACACTAGATCAAGTCATGTTTATACTCAAAAATCAATTTAAAACTTGTTACTTTTATTTTTTTTCTTAAAACCGTAGTACACCCAAAAGTGAAACATGCTCTTTCTTTTGAAATTAACATGCAAGACTAAAGACTTACACTTTTTCACAAATCAAGTTTAGATCATATAATTATTTATCAAATAATCATGGAAATACACATAGATCATGGTTTAACAAAAAGATTTAACATGCAACACCAAAGAATTTCACTTTATTATTAATCAAACTTAAATCATGGATTTACTTGTCAAATAACCACATAAACACACATAGATCATGGTTTAGAGCAAGAAAACTCAACATGCAAAGAGATTTATTTTAGGTTTCACAAAAATCTTAGTTTTCTTTAGATCTTTAAAGTTTTAGTTAGAAAAACATTAGATCCATCAAGGAAAACCCCAACCGAAACATCAAGCATAAGGTTTAACATATTACAAATTATTTTAAGTCCTTAAAAGTCCAAGATCAAAGATGAACAACACACAAACTCATCTTACAAGTCATAAAAATCAACATGCAAAGAAGAAAAAGAAGTAGATCTACAAAATCGAAAGAAAAATCTAAGCTATTACAAATCTTACTCTTGATCTTCGAATCACCTACCAAGGAAAGGTTGATCTCTAGCTCCTAACACTCTTGATCTACAAGGATGAGACTTGGTTAAGCTTCAAACCTCCTTCTTCTTCCTCCTAAGCTCTCGGCCAACTCTCTCTCTCTCTCTCTCTCTTTTCTTTTCTTTTCTTTCTAAGGGTTTGATGAGGCCCTTAGAAGTGTGTTTGGAGTGGAAGTGAAGAAATGAGAAATGAATGGGGTGAAATGAACTAAGGCTTCAAGTATTTATAAGCAAATTCACTCTCCCTCTTGTGCCCTTGATTTTGGTTCGGTCATGAACAAATGGGGAAGGGTAATTTTGGGCTTCCAAAAACTTGCATGGGTGATGTTTATCAAAGTTAAGGAGACAAGGTAGAATAGGCTAGGGTATTAGGGGTCACTTTAGGCCTAATGACTAGTAGGCTAATAGTTAGGGTTTCCACTAACTTAGTTACTTCATGGTTCTAACTTAGTTTCATTTGGTTTCTTGTTCAAAAATCCTAGGCTTCTATATACACATACACACGTATAATACACACACATACATACATACAAACCGTGACATACATACACACACATACATACAAACCTTTCATTTTTATTTTCTAATTACATTTACTTATAATCATCAATTCACACACTAATGCAAACATCACTTAAGGAATCACACTTATACAATCATTTTCATGCATCACTCATTAAACATTCATCACACCAAGCACATATCACATAAAATTCATGCCATGACAAAAATTTCATTTTCTACAAAGCACATTTTCTCAAAATTCGTATTTCGTAAACTCTGAAAATAAATTTTTATAAATCAACCGAGAAAATTCTAAAAATTACATTTTCAAAATCTATGTTTCAAGACGATCGTTTTCATATAAAGATCATGAAAATCCGAGTTACGTACGAATTTTCAAAGTTTACAAATCCAAAACTTCATTTCAAATAAAATCACCTTTTTAATAAAATCACAACTCATTTCTTATGAATCAAATCAACAAAATCACTTACTTCTTGTTTATAAAAACATCTTGTTTCTAAAAATCCATGAAAATCAACACTTTATTTCTTTCGCTCGTAAAATACTTGTCCGAAAATCTTTTATAAAACAAAGCCTCAAGGTTCATTTTAACAAAATTCATTCACGCACGTACGGGAAAAATGCGGGGTGTTACATGGTGGCTGCTAGGGTTTCTCTCTCTTCCTTTTCTACACGTTTTTGACTTATTTCATCATGGAAGGCTAAACTCTTAGGTTAAATACCTTTGGTAATGTATGACATAATCTTGAGGTTTTGTTCTTAATGCTATTTCGTTTATATTCACTGTTTTCATGCTTATTGATATGTTATGGTTCGCTTAGTTCCATTCTATAGAGATAATCCATGTGTATGAATGCTTAATTTATGCAAACTCGTAAAATCTCCATGCTTTGGCTTTTAATGCTTAATTAGAGGTTAGGGTTTTGGGGTGAGAATTGAATTTTCGCTTAGTATTTAGTTCTCACGAGTTGGACAGTGAAGAGGGAAGAAATTGATCTTTTGTGACCGATGATAGAGTTGTGAACGCGAGCCAAAGGGGTTTATCCGCTTTTCCTTATCTGTTACTTCGTTTTTATTTAATTCTGTTTTGATTCTAGATTTCAACATTCAATACAAACCCCCCTTGTTTTCTAAGCATACTATGTGTTCGACCTTTTGCTTGATATGATATTCCTTGGGAGACGACCTAGGAGTCACTTCCTAGTACTATATTTGTGGTGGACCGATCCTCGGTCCTACCCTTGCGATGCCCAGCCGACCAGAATAATCTGATTATAAGACCGTGCCTATCCAGGCCGAGAGCTTGTTCTAGGACCCACCCTAGCAACCTTGGACCGACCACATGGGCTCCGCCCCTTAAGAGTTCGAGCTAGGGGCGCGTGAGTTTAACTTGCCACATTGATAAGATCACCCAATACAGGATAAGGATGAATGACTCATCCCCTATCCTAAATGGGACACGTTAGCTGCCTTGCTGGACCTCCGTACAGGTCCATAAGGTACAATGCCACCCCTATAAATAGCTGTCTCCAGCAAGGGGCTCAGGTACGTTCTCTCACTCCCTAATTGCACATTTGCACACACCAGTGATTAGGGAAACCCTAGTTATCCCAATTGGATAGCTAGAATACCAAAGAATCACCCAGTAACATCAGATCACTTTCTAGCTCTCAGATCTCACTATATCCTTGAGCTAGGGGTATATCTTAGACACTGTGTCTTGGACACTACATTGGCGCCATCTGTGGGGACAATAAACTATCATTCCCACCCAAAATGGTAGACACACGTGGAAACACTGGAAACAACTCTCGTGGTGCAAACCACCAGCCCGGAAGAAACCGTCAGAGGCTAGTTGAAGGTAGTGCTGACAACGGAAGAGATTTAGAAGGAAGAAACCCACCTCACCCTCCCCACCACAGCATACCATCAGTTAGACTGGAAATCCCAGCCCGCAGCCACCACTCTATACCAGCCCGAACTCACAGTGGTCCCTACACTGTTCATTACAGACAAGCAAACCCCAATACCCCCAATCGTGTACAGAACCACGGATCTGGACGATCCATTGACGCCCGTGTTTCCGGAGAAGAAAGGGGACACTCCCAGGGCCGAAGAAAGACCCAACATGAAGAGATAATCAAACAACAAGCTCAAATGCTCGAGCAACAGGGGAAGGCTATAGCTGACCTTCAACAGATCCACATGCACGCGGTTGCTGCACAGGCAATGGAAACAGCCCCGGCAACCGTACCAGTTCATGATCTACAAGGTCCAATAACCTTACCCCCTCCACCTCCCATAAACCCGACCTTAGCAGCTACCTATGAAACTAGAAAACACTACTCACCCAGGCCACCCCTTCACCCCACGTATCATGGCCTACGAAACACCCTTTGCTTACCTTGGCCCCACTAGCGTTGCAAAATATAACGGGTTAACCGACCTCCTGGAGAACATCTTATCTTTTGAAGGTTCCATGAATTTTTATGATGGAGGAGATTTGATGAAGTGCCGAGCCTTTTCGATGACTCTCCAATCACCTGTGCTGAGGTGGTACTCGGCCTGCCCAGAAATTCCATTAATTCCTGGGCAGAAATGAAAAGGGTTTTCCTTAACAGGTACACTAATAGTTGCGTGCAACCAAAATCAGACCATGCACTAGCAGGTGTAATGCAACTTCCAGAAGAACCGTTAAGAGAGTATCTCGCTCGATTCCATTCAGAGGCAGGTTCAATACCGAACCTCGAGCCGAGTTTCGCAGTTTTTCTTTTTACTCAGGGACTCCGTAACGACAACTTCAAGAACTCGTTGGTGGGGAAGCCACCGAGGGACATGGCGGAACTGAGACACAGTTCCACCAAATTTATCAATTTGGAAGAAATTCCGCAAGTGGCAGAGACAAAGAGAAAGAGGTGAGAGAGGGGAGCCTTCCTCTCAAGGAAGGCCGAGGAGAGATGACAGGAGAGATGATAGGAGAGACGAGCGGGGGAGAGGACCCAGGGGAGACAGGAGATTTATCATCCCTAGGTCAAAGTTTGACGAATACACCCCCCTCACGGTCCCGAGAAGTCAGATCTTACAGGAAACCATGCAGACCGACCTTAGAATGGTCAAGTGACCTCCTCCTTCGAAAAGAACCCAGCGTCAGGATCGTTCTAAGTTTTGCTCGTATCATGGGGGATACGGCCATACTACGGATGAGTGCACATGGCTAAGAGACGTCATTGAGAAGCTTATAAGAGACGGAAAATTACAACAATATGTTAGAGAGGCACTCAATCGGCGTACTAGAAGAAGGACCCCTTCCCCGAACAGAAATGTTCGCAGAAAAACTCCATCTCCTACCAGACAAACCAATCACCACCCCAACCAGCAGCAAACACGGAACCACCAGAGAGTAGCTATGGTAGAGATATCTAGCACAGATCAATCCCCGCAAAACCTCAGGTCACTGTAGCTTTTCCCCGCCTAGACAGACTCCTTTTAGGCTTCTTGACGAGTCACCGTCATTGCCTTCCCCTATCCTAATCATCAAGTGATTACCACGCAGGTAAGCACCGTGTCTTCCTCTCCACTAATTCGGGTAAAGGTTTTGAGTCGTAAAGGTTATACTCGATTATCCTAATGTCGACCCATCCTAAGTCACCTCCGCCATATAGCACCAACCATATGCGGGTTACTTCTTGTGGGACTCGACTACTATATTTGACGGGCTTCGACCCATCCTAAGTCATTCTCAACATATGGCTACGACCATATGGAAACATTTTCAACACATGGCTACAACCATGTAGATACACTTTCAACATATGGCTACGACCATATGGAAATCAATTCAACACATGGCTACAACCATGTAAATGCACTCTCATCATATGGCTACGACCATATGGAAATCAATTCAACACATGGCTACAACCATGTAGATACACTCTCATCATATGGCTACGACCATATGGAAATCAATTCGACACATGGCTACAACCATGTAGATACACTCTCATCATATGGCTACGACCATATGGAAATCAATTCGACACATGGCTACAACCATGTAGATACACTCTCAACAATGTTCCACAGTCATTGCGTCCATGTTCAAAACATCATCATCACATTCACATCATCAGCTCGATCCACGTACTCGGCGCATCAGAATCATCCAGTTCCATTGCGTGCTCCATCCCTTAGAGTCTCGCTCTAATCGTTGGGGAATTTCTTATAGTTTTCTAATGTCTTTACTATTCTTATCTTATATCGTGGGATGATGCATTATGCTCATGCAATGACAATATAACAACAATATATCTCAACATAAACAAATATACCAATAAATCAATACCATGTAATGGTATAGGTCTATGTCTTCGTATACCGCGATACAAACAAGCACACAATTTATCGGGTATACTACTAGCTACGTTAGACCTTTACTCCGACTTTGAGAGAGTACGGAGTGTCCTAATAGATCATCTAAATACCACGGTGTCTTAGGGAAGCTTCTCTCTCACCTCAACTCCAGCAAATACCTCGTCCGAAATCATTGCGGGTCCTCCCAACTGTCAGCTGCTCCAGCTTCTTGACTTATACGCACCTTATACTAGATAGGAGACACTAACATTACTAGTCCATCCAAATGATCGTCATACTTAAAATCAAAGCGCGTTTTCGAAAACTCTTTTCACTTCTTGTCGGAAAAATCGTAAAACGTCAAGATTTTTCTCAAATCAAAATCCAACTTTCACTATACTTTAAATACTTTGAAATCATTATAAGAAATCAATGAAATCATTTTAAATAAATGGATCGGTTGCTGGTTCGTCTTGAACAGCAGCTCGCTCGATCCCGAAAACATCGAATAACGTCATTTTTGAAATCCAACCTTTCTTAAAAAACGTACCACTTTAAAACCAATCAAACACATTTTCAAGATTGAAAAACGATTTAAATAAAAACTGGACAGCAAAGATGCTCGCCCATAAACCACTCTTTTAGAAAATTCGAAAACACCGAAAAATCGCATTTTTCAAACCAACTTTATCTTATATTAAGTATTCATCAAAACTCAACTTCAAATCACTTTGAAAACATTTTTAAATAAGAAATACAACTTATAAAAACTCTGGACAGCATCATATTCCAAGTCTTAAATTCATTTTCCATTGTCCAAAACCAATTTAAATCCATAAACAAATTATGCATCTTGAAAACAATTAAACAAACACTTTGATTAACAATTTCTCAAACTCAAATACTTAAAACAATTTATTTCCAAGTATAACATTATGGAACAAAATGAGGCAGCAACCAATAGGCCCAATACTTTTTCAAATAACCAAATTCTAATCAACATCGTAACTTATTAAATAATTCATTTTCCTTCACTTCTTTTATCAAATAAATAATTCCAAGACACTTTAAACAAAGAAGTTCAATTAAAATAAATCACCTAAAACAAACCATTTGGCATATAGCACATAGCACATAGCACATTTTCAAATCATAATTTCAAACTAATAACCTAGACCGAAACACCGTAAACAACTACTTTGCAAACTAATTCATGCATGGCCTAAACATATCATCAAACACTCACTCATTCAATTATTTCAAGACATTATGATGATCATACAAGTCCAGACAAGACACAAAATAAAGTACAAAATTCATATTTGTCGAAAACATTTAAATAAAGCCTTTTGTTCGATTACGGAAAAGCTCAAAAGATAAAATCTAAAACTATACCAAATCAATTTGTTTAGTTCCCAAAATTTCCAGAACATACAAACATATACTAAAGTTCATCATATAAAATTTCCAGGTCATTTGAAAAATCTTAAGTTAAGTTTTAAATCAGATTTTGCATAAAAAGCAAGATAGAACTGTTGCTGGCCCAAGGCCAAAATGCCAAGATTAAAAATAGTGTTTCATTTTAGAATTGCATGAAAATTGGTATGAACTCTCCTTACACAGTCAAGACCATCTCATAAAACTTTCAGATTATTTGGAGTTGTGAAAGTCATACTTGTTCAATTAAAATTGTCACTAAGTCTGGAAAATCTAAACCAAACGGTTCACTGTTTCTCAATTGGTAAAAATATCAAACCAACTCCAAATCACCTCAAATTTTACAGAAAGTCACTAGACATGTTTAAGGAGCTACCATAAAAATTTCAAGCAATTTATAGTAGTTTAGATCAGGAAAATCGGTTTAGGTTTTTCCTCAAAAACTTATTTTTCCGAAATCGTTTTCACCAAAATGACTCCATTACAATTAACAAACCAACTCTAAAAATCATATAAAAATTCAGGAATAATAAATTTAACCTACTTAAAATAGTGTCCAAGTTTCAGAATCATCAAACATGTACAAGTACTATTTATTCAAATCTTTTTCACTATAAACCTTAGACTTCCATAATTAACACCGAACAACCAAAATTTATTTAAATTACCAAAACAATTCTAAATCCCTTCAAATTTTCCAGAACTCATTTAAATAGCATCAAGGACCACATATTAAAATTTCAAGCCAATCCGATTAGTATAACTATCATTTCTCAAAGTCTCTTACAAGAAAATCACTTATAAATTAAGATTTCAGCACTTAGTCAAATTGTTCAAACCAAAACATTTTCAAAGATTCAAGACTTAAAACAACTCCAAATCCAAAAACAATCTCATATAATTCATTAAGAAAGTAAAAACATAATCCTAGCATGCATTCTTCTATATGAAGCCGTGAGCATCATTATCTCTCTAACAATTTTGATTTCACATTTAACACATAGAATCAACTCAATAGTTCATGGAAATCACTTATTCATCAAGTAAACTTAAGAAAATCTTAACCCTTTCATTCACACCTACAAACCGTGACTATCACAAGAAATCACAACATCACAAAATTTTATATTCATCATTAAACTTCAAGATCATGACATGCAAAAGATCAAGCAAAAGAGAATCAAGCTTTCACTCACAACATCATCAAACCGTGACCAACATAAAGGAAAACCATCAAGAAAAGTCCGATCATTTCAAAGATCTTTACATTATAAATTCAAACATAAAGTACATCATAGATCAAGCATAGATCTTGGCATGCATGAAGTCAAAACACTAGATCCTTGAAAAATCTTTTATGAAAACTCAAGAATTAAATTCTTTCTCAAAAACCATTTAAGAAATTAAAAGGAAAACTTTAAGGTCATGGAAGAAAATACTTTCTTAGTAAAACTTCAAGATCAAGTTCAAAGATCAACATGCATGTAAAGGAGATCACTAGATCTAATCATAAGAACAAACATGCATCAACACTTTTTCAAACCAAAAATCAAAGTTTTAGAAAGGAAATCATGAAAACGAAAATGAATCAAAGAAAAAGGTTTAAAATTTTTTAGATCATGAAATAAAATTCTTACTTAATCAAAAACTTTTTAAGAATCAAGTCCAAAATCTTCAATCTCTCTTCCTAGTCTTCACTGTTTCTCCCTCCTTTTCCTAGGTCCATTGGTTTCTCTTCTCCTTTTCACTAGCTTGGCTTAATCTTGCTTAGGTTATGAAGAGTCTAAAGTGTTGGTCCTTCTTCTCTCTATTCGGCCACTCTCTCTCATTTCACTAAGAGTTTGATTTTCTCTTAGTGTTTGTGTGTTTGGTCTTGGGAAGAAATGAAGGAAATGAAGGAATGGAAGTTACATGAAGTGTGTGTGTTTGATCACTCTCACGGTTTAGGGTTGGAATGGATGGATGGGATGAAGAACCGAATGGGGGTGTGTGAGTGTTGATGTTTGGCTTGGAATGAAGAATAAAGAGAAGAAATGGAAATGAACTCACTCACTCTCTCACACGGTTTTGCCCTTCTTTTATCCTTCTTTACTTTTTCTTAATTGCCATCAAGGGTTTGCATGGAGGGCTTTCTTGCAAATACTTGGGGACTAAGTCACAAAACTTGGAGGCCAAGTCTTGCTCCTAGACCCCCACGGCCTCCTTCCTTCCTCCTTCCTATTCCTTCACTTTTTCCTCCTTATGTCATGCTTGGTCATCTTGATGATGTCATGGGTTTGACTATAAGGCATGCAACTTGGTGACTAAGCAAAGCTACTTGGTTGCCAAGTTTCTCACCTAGCATTCGGCCATAGGGTGGTTTAGGGTAGGTTAGTTTAGCTTAATTAGGTTTAAGGCACTAATTAGGTTCTAATCATGATTAGGGTAGGATTAGGTTAATTAATCTAGGTTTAGTCCACTAATCCTCAGTGATTAAGGCTTAATCAAGGATTAAGGCACTAATCAAAACTTAGTCATAGGTTTAAGGAAAACTAATTCTAGGTTAGCTCACCAACCTTGAGGATTTAGGTCTTAACAGAGTGATTAAGTCCTTAATCAAGGATTAAGAACTCGATTAGGGTTTTAATCAAAGATTGGGATACTAATTAGGGTTTTGAGAGATTATTCTAGATCAAGGCGATTTGGACTTTGATTTCTTTGGAACTTAGAGTAAAATAGTTTCCATCTTAAAACCATAAGACCATATGAATCAATTTGAGAAAACAAAATCTTAATTAAAACCTCAAGTAATACAATTCATTGAAAACCTTAGAAAAACAAACACATGAAGTCATAACACAAGTGGATTAAATACCAAAGTGTATAAATCCATTATGAAATCAAAACTCCTTTAAATCGATTAAATAACTCAAAACTCAATAAAATCATTTGCTTGAACTTTATAAAAACCTTTGTTTACCAAAATTCCATAAAATCGAAAATTGATTACGTAATCGAATAAAATATTTATCGAAAACCATTTGTAAAACAATATCTCAAAATTTCTCTTTAATGAAAACTTATTTATTGTCGTTAGGAAAATAGGGGATGTCACATCATCCGTCATTCAACACACATTTATCATACAAGCATACACAACAATTTTCACACTTTATATTTTTAATTCCCTAAGTTTATGCCATGACATTTTTAACTCTTTCTATTCCTTAATTCTCATTCTAATTTACATCTCATACATACTTACTTTCTTTTATTTATTATCCAATTATTCAATTCATTATGCGATACACATTTAGACACAAACATCACAATTCAGCCAGACATACAGAACAATAATCATTTATAATCATTCACAATTAACAACCAGAGTTCATGTTCTTCAAATAAACATACATGATAACATATAGCACTTAGCCTGCATATTTAAACACAAGTATCAACTTATAGTTCATTTTATTTACTTTCTTACTTTATATTTAATTTAAATTAATTACCGAATAATCAGTCACAAGCATACCCACATATTCTTAGCAAGTATTATATACTAATTAGAAAATACTCTCTAAAGCAAGGTAAAGAACCCCTTACCTCAGGGTTCTATTAGAACCTGGTTTACGGCTCAGTGAGGCGATCCCGCTACGGCTTACGTCGAACTAGTTCAAATCCACCAGCGACATCTATGGCTTACACGAACAGGTCGGTTTGACTTCTCGACTATGTTGGTGATGGCGGTTAGATCCGGATCCGTAGCGAACACCGGTGACCCAAGGAGATAGAGGTGTGGTCCTGGGTCGTAGATCACGGGTGACCGGCGCCGGTGGCGATAACGGCACAGATCTTAATCGAGCAAAGAGGGAGAGTCCCAAGCTTTGAGACGTCAGCAACCAACATCACACGACCATGAGAGGAAGATCCAGTCCTTGGGCGACGGCGGCGACGTGCTAGGACTGAGTCTGAGAGGTTTGTCGTTCGAATCGCAAGGAGGAGAGAGAGCAAAGGTGAGCCAGAAAGAGGAGCTGGGGCAGCAACCATGGCGACCGGAGGGTCCGTGGCTCGCGATTCGCGAGTCCTCAACAGCGATGGCGACGAGCACCAAAGGGACGCCGGCTCGGCTTCGATAACGAAGGAGGGACGAAGGGTGTTGGTGTTGGCGAGCTTGTGCGGCGGCGGAGGGGCTTTGGCCATGGACGACGATAGCCATGAGAGAGAACACGACGAGGGAGGGAGGCGCGACCCACAGTGAGAGAGAGAGGGCGATCGTGAGTAGGAGAGGGAGAGAGGGAGAGCGCGAGGTGGAGAAGGGACGGCGACGGAAGCTGGCTGGCGGTGGTGGCTTGTGGCGGCTGGAACTGGGAGGAAGGAGATATGGGGTTAGGGCCGGCAGTCCCTTTTGTTGGAGAAGAAGGAGGAGTTAGGGGGTTGTTCGAACCCCCTTCCTCATTTTAGTTTTTTTTATTGTTATTATTACATAGTTATTATTATTATTATTATTACTATTATCATTTTTTCTTTTTCTTTTTATTTATTATTATTATTATTACTTGTGTTAGTATGATTTAAAACACTAATACCATTTTTCTTTATTTGTTTATTGTAGATCTCAAAAAAATACTAATAATAAAATGTAAGCATTTAGTAAGTACTTGTATAAAATTATCAAGTTAAGAATCTTAAAATTCTTAAGACAAGTTCAACATATAAAATGTCAAAATATATTAAAGTATAGAAAGCATGGTTTTCAAATAGTATAATTATTTTTAACATTTTAATTGAACTAATCACTTAGCCATATCAATAATCGATTAGTCAGTGCTATTTTTCTTTTTATTACTCTTATTATTATTTGGAATTAAAAATGGGGATGTTACAGAAGAAGTAGCCGTAGACCCAATATAGAGTGATGTAGTTCTGCAAGGGGAATAACCTAAGCCCGTCATTGAAGTTCAGAAAGAAGATATTCCCAAGACAACACCTCAACTTCACTAAGGACACTAGGGGAAATAGTGAAGTTTGGGACATGAGATCTCTAAAGAAGAAGTAGTTGTGGATTCATCATAGGGTGATGCAATCTTGAAAGGGGAAACAACATAAGTTAGTCATAAAGTTCAAAGTCTATTAGGACTAATTGGATACGATGGTAAGTTCACAAGTGGACATTCTAAAGTCAAATATCTTCAACCAAGATAACCGGAAAGATTAGCCTTTCATATGGAATAAGAAGTGCAATGAGAATTTTCAGTAATTGAAGGGAAGGCTAACATCCTCTCTTGTGTTATTCCTACTCGATTCATGCAAAAGTATTGAAATATATTTTCATGTATGGAGGCAAGGATTTGGAAGAAGATAATCTTAAGAAAGGAAAGTAGGTGTGTATACCTCGAAGTGATTGAATACATACAAGGTAAATTCTTGTTGCATGATTTGGAGCTTGCAATGAGTATGCCCACTCTAAAGATTTGGAGGCACCATGTTTATGAAACTATATTTCGGGAGTTTAGTGACTATAAGGATTTGAAGTAATTGTCAATAAGAAGGAGTTGAGCTAGAAGCAACGCCAATAAATGGAGTTTGAAGGATGTTAATTTTGGGCTTCATCACCAACCTAGTAAGGTGAAAGGGGATGGCAAGCATTGAGTCGAGGAACGATTCACGCGAGCTCTAAGGTAACTAAAGAAGTCGTTCTAAGAGAGGAATTTAGAAACTTGGGTCGGATGATGGAAAAAGTCTATTCATGCGAACTCTATGGGGATTAAAGAAGTTGTTTTAATCAAGTAAGAAGTTTAGCGTATTTGGGCGGGATGATGCAAGTAAACCGACGAGAAGTAAGAAGGGGAAGGTTGCAAATCACAGGAGAATTCCTGATTCGAACCCGTGAATTGGAACAAAGAGCTGAAGAGTGAAGGAAATTAAGAGATTGACTTTTGGAAAAAGGAAAACCCAATTTCCATGAGGGAACGAATGGAAACTCTTCGCCTCAAGACATGAGTCTATGCTCCGAATGATCCAGAATTAGGAGGGTAACTTTGGAATTAAGTGCGTGAGGAGAGATGAACAAAAAGGTTTTACATGCTATCGATGAAACGAAGACATGGCGAAACCATGTAAGGAAGATGTTTGAAAGCAGAGGATTGACACATCACGTGGGAGTTGCTCAATGAAAGAGGTTGACTTGTTGGAAGTTAAACAAGGTAGTGTGCACCTCGGAGAAGGCATTGTTAAGTTCGAAAGATTGAGGAAGTATGTTTCATAACGACCCTGAAGGAAGGTTTGAATACGCGAAGTCCAGAATGGATTATGACCAAATCTCAAGTCAACAATCAACTATTAAGGAATAAGGAATTTCCCGATATTGGTAAGCATGTGTAGAACTCACAACGATAATGGAAAGGTACAGGAAGTTTATAAGACAAGTGTTTGAACCTGGTATAATAAGGATATGGACAAGGAAGTACTCAACTAGAAGAAGAGGAAAAGTGGATAGGTGATCTAATTATGGGAGAATGACCAAAATTTCATGCATAAGGAGTTAAGGAAACCTGAACTGCATGAAAACAAATGAAAAATCGATGGAAAGGAATCACTCGTCCACCTTAATGTGGAAAGTGTGAGGTGCTTAACTCTGGATCAAGACACGATGTACACAAGGGAATAGTGAGTTCCATCTGCAAGAAACTGAAGTTTCATTCGCCGGAACTATTATTCAAAGGATAAAGGCAGGTAGGAGTAATCAGCAAGTGAACCAAGCCCGGAGGGGATTTAGTCTGACGGGCATGAGTTAGACCTGGTTTAGGGTAATCAGAGTGATCTCTTTTCCGATCTGAATTAACGTAGTCAAATTTTTCGATTGCGTTGATTAAATCGTGTGACTATCTGAGAACCTAATCAAGCCTTGGCTTAAATTTCTGTGATCAAAACCCTTATCACAGTTGCATGTGATAAAACCCTTGGACACTACAGAATGGAAATTTCAGTTAAGGCTAGAGAGATTAACAACCACCGGGATAGGACAAGTATTTGTCTCCCCAACGGAAATCTCTTTAGAACTTGACTATCTGACTAAGTCTGATAGTGACGATAATGTTCTTTATCTTTGAGTTCATCTAACATGAAGGTAAATCATATAGTCTTTCTTGAGAAAGATTATATCTGAGAGGAATGATTTTATTATTGATAGTTTAAATATTAGGACTGATCACCCTAATGTTTACAACTATTAAGGAATGAAATCATACGAATATTTCCTTACTCGTGCTCGAGTGATCAGAGTGCGCAGTGGAAAACGTTTTTCATCGAAAAATTTATTGCAAAATATTTTAATTTAAGATTATGAAGTTGAAACGTGTTTTTCAGAAAAAGTTTTTCCTCGAAAAATTTTATTGGGAAAAGTTTTAATTTAAGACCTGTACTGGAAACATCTTATCCGGAAAAGTTTAGTCAAAAGATTTCATTTGAATTAACTGTGAAATAATTTTCGAGGAAGTTTAAGGAAAACCCTTTTTTATGTGAGAAAGGATTTGTATATGTTTTGGAACGCAAGAGGTTTCATTCTAAATATCTTATGAAATATTTTGATATAGGGAATTTGAAAAAAGTATAAGGACTTCTTTTTAAGTGGGGGAGGTTTCTCCCTAATGATATTTTAAAGAATAATAACATCAGAACAATCTTTTATGTAGTTTTGAAAATGTAGAATTGTGAAGAATGAATTTCGGGGACGAAATTCCTTTTAAGTGGGGGAGTAGTGTAACACACCTAATTTCGTTTTCCGAATAAATATGTTAATTTAATTGTTTAATAAATAAGTAACAATTTCATGTTTGATTTTTTTGGCTTGCACTGTATATATACGTATATATTATGTGAAAATACTATTCTGTTGAGGTTTTTGCATAAAATATTAGATTTTGCAATTAAGTCTTTGGGGACGACCGAAAAGCAATAATTTAAAGTCTTTTGGAGTTAAAATTAATTAAACAAAATTTTTAGAGAAAACTGGCCAAAATACTCAAGTATTTGGCTGAATACTCGAGTATTCTGGAGCCAACAGCCATTGTTAGTGCTGTGCAGCTGTCCAGCCATGGGGGAGTTCGGAAATTGACACGTAGTCAACCCCAATCCCCTGTGTTACACGCCTTCAACCTCCAGACGCGTTTTAGGACTCGTGTCCTCATGCATGGAACCTCCAAACTTCTTCCATAAGGGAGAAGAGTTGATTTATTAAGCCAAAAACATAAACTCAAGCACAAAAACGAGTTTTAGGGTTCTTGAATTCAACACAATTCCAATAATAATCACAATATGCATAACTATAAACCATCCCAATCATTATAGTCCACAATCTAAAATCCCAGCAACATTCACACAACATTATAGTACAAATAATCATCAACATTCACATATAGTCTCACAATCAAATTCCAGTCGATTTAGTTACCATTCACAACAAAGTTCACCACCAGAATTCCAGTCACAGAATATTTATAGATCACCCTTAACATTAGCCCTTATAATCATTTTCCTTTATTATCATATAGTCCAACTCATAACCTTAATCCTCTCTAATCTACATATCATAATCACTGCTTTCTTCCATTATTATTATTTCCATTACATTTCCTTTTTCATGTTCCCATTATCATTCCTATTACATTTTTAGCCATTTACATCACCCACCATTCAGTACTAAATCACAGTAACACATATAGCACTTAAAAATTCACATTTAACCACCATTCAGTCGACATACTCAGGTATGTCTCAGAGTACTTAAAAATAAATCAGCTCCCTAGGATTTTTCACTTCCTACTTTAATACATACGAAGGGATTAAACTTAAGAGTTCCAGTAATATAACAAATTAACCCAATATCCATCAATCACCTCTAATCACCCCTTAATCCATCACCCACAACCCAACTTAACTATTAAACTCAAATCCTATTATAAACCCTAACTATCCCTATCTCAAAGTGTGGAAAAGAGACTCCCCTTACCTTGGAGAGAGAGAAAGCTCGATTGAAGCTCCATGGATCTTGAATCTACCCTCGGTCCATCCGATTTCCCGCTCTATAGTCTGATTCCCAAATGATTCCATGATTGGAGGAGAGAGAGGAAACCCTAGATGAGAGAGAAAGCATTAAGAGGAGAGAGAACTTGAAATTAAGAGGGGGATAGTGTTTAAGTATAGGATTTAGTCCAAAATCAAGGTTAAATCCATGGGTGAGGGTAGAAATTAAGGTTTGGGTGCTTAGGGTTTGGGTATTGTTCGTGGGTATGTGAAGAGAGGGAGAGAGCCATGAGGAGAGGGAAAACCACCATGGGAGAAGGAGAAGGAGAAGGAAATATGGTGGAGGAAAGGATTTCCCATGGGAGGAGGTTGGGGTTTGATCTATGGAGGTTTGGTGGTGATGGAAGGTGGTTAAGGTGGTGTTAGAGAGAGGAAGAGGCAGAGAAGAATGAGAAAAGAAGGAGCTGGTGCGCGATTTAAAGGATCTGGTGCAGCTGGTCTCCGCGCTGGCGCTTGGGCGCGGTATCGCGCGCTTGAGCGCGAGACGCGGATCTGCTGCGCGTTTTGGTTTCCGTCACACACCTGAGCGCGAGTCTTGGCCCGCCTGGCGCAAAACTCACTGGTCTGGTGCATGATTCATGCACCTGGTGCGTCTGGGACGGACCGGTGCGTGCCTGGGCGCACCAACAGCCCCGAAAACCCGATTTTTGCCCTATTTGACCCAATTCTAAGGATCCTAACCCTTCCTAACACTAAAACAAATACCCAAAACATTACAACACATATCAAAGATTAAAATCATAAATTAATGATAATAACCACATAAAATATATACACCCAAAACACAAACTGACTAAACACCAAACTCTAAACTTAACTCTTACCTAACACTCGATCTACCCCCAACTGACTTAAGGCCACTCCTAAAACTCATAATTCTAAGACTAAGCACTCTTGGGGCATAACCGAAAAAGGTCGAATCGAAACCTAAAGCCTCACGAAACTATGTCCTTCCGAAATTCCGACAAAACACCGTCCCAAAAGAAAACATTTCCTACCCAAACCTCATACTACGATCACATATACATACACATACTCACATACACAAGAATATGATTATAATTACCTACACTTAGGAATGCACACCAACTCATATATATATATATATATATAAGCACACACACATACACAAAAGATATTATTGTAAATACTTATATATAAATATATATATATATATTAAGAAATTAGTTATAAATCATTTTTCATATCTTGTTTTCATATAAATTAAACATACATAAAATATAATTATTGGATTAATAAAAATCGGGTCGTTACAATTCTCCCCCACTTGTATGAATTTCGGCCCCGAAATTCACACTTGAATAGAAAAACAAAAATAAAGTGGGTTCGTCAGAATTGGTTTTAACGAAAACCTTATAAAAACAGAAAAATACTTTAAGTTTCAAAAACTCACTTAGATTTCCATAGTAATAATCTAATAATAAAAACATGGATTTCTCAGAATTCTCCACAAATCTCCAATTCTAACCTCGATGTGCTCCCGCACTTAGGCTTTTGCTATTCTTTCAAATTCGAGATCGGTGTTCTCCTCTATTGAAAGGAAATGTATTCTATGGTTCTGCGGAGAATGTCACTGACTAATAGGCATTTAGGTCCTCAATGGTATTTCTGACCTCTAAGATAACTTGGGAGATTCCGGGAAAGGCATTAGTTGGTACCCTAAGTTGGTTCTATCCAACAGGTCTTTGTGCTTTTGGTTCATTCCCCTAGGTATCACACTTTCTTAAGCTTCGGGAATTGTTCCAATGTGGTTGGATTTTAGTTTATGGTGTGGTGGTTCCTCGTCATGTATTTTCTTAACTGGTGGTTTCTCTGGTCTTAATAGGTGTTTACAGCCCTTATTTATAATTCAACTATGGCATCGCAGGCTTGGGAATTTTCTGGCTGTCTTGGCCTTTTCCAAATCTTTGGAAAAACTAGAGGATATCGGGATGTGTTACTTCTGACCTAGTCTATCATTCAATTCCGGTTTTGGTTTGCCATCTTCCTTGAGAAACTCACTGGTCCTGGGACAAGTCACTCTATTTGGTTTTAGGACTGAAGGTTTTTGCTAGTGCCTTGGTTCTGTAGTTACTAGGTTGGTTGGCCTTTTGTTTACTCTATGGTCCTACGGTGGGTGTCATGGGGAAGAGCCAACATTGCAGAGTTCCAAGAAATCCTTATCGAAAACAGCACAGGGAAGACAAAATTTACATATACATACTTAAACATGCATGCATATATATATATATATATATATATATATACATTAGTATTCTTTTTCCCCAAAATTTTAGTTTGAAAACCTTCTTAAAACAAATCCAGAAAAACGTTTCATATACAGATATACACATATACAAACATATTCACTAATTATCTCAATTATGAAAATAGGAGTTTCCACTTATACCGGGAAGCCTTTTCAAAATGAAATTTGGAATTAAAACCAAATACACAAAAATTCATAATTTGAAATTCAAGTCCTGAAAATAATACTTTTAGTCACTGTTGTGATTGAAATGAATTTGGGACTTTTAAATATGGGGATGGAAATTTTGAAAAGCTCTTAGTCCCAAATTATCGTTTGATATCATTTTCAAAAGCTTGGATCCATCTCAATCATAACATAAACTTTTTGGTATATGCACATATGTAGATATATTCATTCAAATGTACAAAAATAATCTTGAGTCCGAAAATAGGAGTTCCCTTTTACATCGGGAAGCCTTTTGAAATCGAAGTGAAATGGCAACACAATTAGTTTGAGAAATGGTTTGGGATCATGTTGCAAAAACGTTTAATAACTTGCGTTGTAAAAATATCCGACACAAAAATGCAACAGCCGAATATAGTAACAACCAAGTAATATTAATACTATAGTGTGGCCATCTGCATATACAAATAAGCAAATAACTTAGTAGCATTAAGCAAAAGTATGCATGAACGCAACATACGAATAAACAATCATATGCAATGCACCACGATCATTTAGCACAACACCTAGTATTTATAATAGTACCATCAAGTGTGTTATGTATACACATATACATGTAGAACAACACATACATATGTATATAGATACACACATATACTATTATGGACCTAATCCAAAACGTTGAGCAAAGACCTCCCGATTAAAGTTAAACCCTTAGTTCTGCTTGAGTAAAAAAAAAAGAATCTCTTGTCATGTATAAATCCAAGTGTTGTCACTTGGGGGTTTATGTTCAATCGATAGGAATTGCTAGGACTCCTTACTTATCTTTTGTTCAGTATTAAAGTTACCGAAACTAATCTAGTGGTGGAGTCAACTACTAATCTGATATAAAAGTTGTTATTGTTCTTCGTGGATTCTAATTTAAGTGATGTGAAATAAATCACTCGTTTAGATTAGAATCGGGGAAGAAGTTATTTCAATTCTCCTGATTCCACCTCTAATTTCCGTCCCCTTGATTTAATGCTAAACTATTCCGAATACAATCATATTGGGAGAACCTTTCGATTGAATCCGAACCGCTTACCCAAGTTAGGCAAAAGTCCTTTTATATTCGCAAATCAAATTGGTGCGATTAAAATTCAATTGGTCAGTACTCAATGCTTGTTTCACATTTGGGGTCACAGTTAATTGAATCGAGATTAGCTATGGAACCAACTATTGCTTTACTTTAAACATTATTTTTCACTCTCCTAGATACTAGTCTAATCAATGTGAATTTAATCACTTGGTTAGATTAGCATCGAGATCGTAATCTATTTGGTTTGTGCGGCTCCATTTCTAACCCCTGCCCAATTACTTTGATACCAAACTAGTTGTCAAACACACATATTCAAAACATAGACAATTAAACATAGCAAAGCAAAGAGAAGCATATCATTGGCATTAAGGTTTCATACATAGGAAATCGTTTGCAAATTCACGATAGTACACAAACTCTTGAATTTCGATGACTTCACCTCCCAATAGATATAATGTCGGATTGGCCATTTCCAACACTACATTTAATCGGTGGTAGTAGTTCTCGCAATTCGGTTGAGTTTCTGTACTACATGCTCGAATGCATTGACATTAACCAGATTTCCTTTGTATAAAACGTTAACTTTCGATTAGTCCAAAAACTCAACCTTTACGCTCTCGACTAATCGTGTTCATATCACTTAGGTTTCCTGTTTGCAATTGGGTGAATACTCAGCATATCATATTCTTTGATTCACTAAGGGATCCTGCTTAGTTTCCAAAGAATTCGATTCTCTTCCGTTTCTGTAAATAATTTCTCTTGCATTGTCAATTGTCAGTATTCCCAATGCAAATATAAACCTATTCAGCTCATTTCAAATATACTCAAAAATAGTATCAAACTTATACCAATTCACTTGTATGGGTCTCACCTTTAGAGAAGAAACTTGAGATGAGAGTGTCGCAGCGGGATCGAGATTACTTTCCCTCAGGTCGAAAGGAAAGAACTGCTCTAATACCATAAATGTAACACCCCGAATATAATGAATGATAAACAATAAACGTTTGAAAATGAAACATAGGACTTTAAATCTTCTTTTATAAATCAAAGTTCACAAATAGCGTTGGGGGCTTTCAATTACAATATAATAAAATACACTTGAGTTCCTTTCTTTCGACTGATCCGCTGAGCACTCTGATCTCCAAGCTGCTTGCTCAAGTACCTAAAATGTTAACCACATAAGGGTGAGACCTTTTCACAACACAGTGAATCAGAAGATAGTATAAAGTTCATAACATAAACTTAAGCATAACAATCAAGTCACGTCAGGGAATCAACCAAATCATTCCATTCCCATTAATACAAAACATATCCATATCCATTTCCATTATCCCATTTTCCTTTCCTAAATCCTTTCTATAACCATGTTCATTATTTATTCCCTTTAATTCCCTTATCAATTCCATTTTCATTCCCTTTATTCATTTTCCATTATGTGTAACCTCAATCAGAGATCTACACCTTACCATTGGGTGAAACCCCAGAACAGAGATCTACACACAGTGTATGCAACCACAAACAGTGATCTGCAAACACCCCATCTCATTTATGTAACCTCAAACAGAGATCTACATAAACTTCCCTTTTCCTTTTTACTTTCCCATTATTCATTTTCCATTAATGTGTGTAACCCCAAGCATAGATCTACACACACAGTGTACGCAACCACAGACAATGATCTGCAAACACTTCCCTTTTTAACGTACACCACTAGGATTTGGATACCCGCTATGTAATTGGAACACCTATCTAGGGACTTGGAACACCTGCCCAGGACTTTACACCCATCCAGACCATAACCTGTAGGACTATGTACTTTTACCATTCCATTTATTTAGGTTTCCGTCGTGCGCCTGAGCGCGAGTCTTATGCAAGCCTGGCGCAAAACTCACTGGCCTGGTGCATGATTCATGCACCTGGTGGTGCGTGCCTGGGCGCACCGACAGCCCCGAAAACCCGATTTTTGCCCTATTTGACCCAATTCTAAGGATCCTAACCCTTCCTAACACTAAAACAAATACCCAAAACATTAAAATACATATCAAACATTAAAATCATAAATTAATGATAATAACCACATAAAATATATACACCCAAAACACAAACGGACTAAAAACCAAACTCTAAACTTATCTCTTACCTAACACTCGATCTACCCCCAACCGACTTAAGGCCACTCCTAAAACTCATAATTCTAAGACTAAGCACTCTTGGGGCATAACCGAAAAGGTCGAATCGAAACCTAAAGCTTCACCAAACTATGTCCTTCCGAAATTCCGACAAAACACCGTCCCAAAAGAAAACATTTCCTACCCAAACCTCATACTACAATCACATATACATACACATACTCACATACACAAGAATATGATTATAATTACCTACACTTAGGAATGCACACCAACTCATATATATATATAAGCACACACACATACACAAAAGATATTATTGTAAATACTTATATATAAATATATATATATATATATTAAGAAAATTGTTATAAATCATTTTTCATATCTCGTTTTCATATAAAATAAACACACATAAAATATAATTATTGGATTAATAAAAATCGGGTCGTTACAGGACACTCCAAACACATTTGGGAGGTGATCACAAAAGAATTGGTAGGGGTAGAAATGGATAATTTGTAGGGCATTTCTACTAGGGATAATTTTAGCTTGTTCATACAATCGAGGGAAATGAAGGAATGTGTGGCTCCACAATCAAATAACATGGCACAGGGAATACTGTTTACTTGACAAGTACCTCGGATCAGCTCATCAGCGTCAGTCACTTCCTCACCATCCATAGTGTAAACTTTGCCCCTTTGCATTGGTCGGTTAGCACCAGTTTGATGAGCCCTTATTACATTAACTTCTTCCTTCACCATATTCTCGGTACACCGAGATGCAAAATGACCAGGCTTGCCACAGCGAAAACAGGATCCTCTTGCTCTGCTCGGATCCAGACTCCAGCATTCTCCCTTGTATTGCTTCCCAGAATGTTGACATATCGGATAGGGGCCAGGGACAACCACCATCTGACCACCGTTCCTTGATACTGCTAGTGCCTTGGAGCTCGGATTCACATAGGGGGCAGATCTCTGAACGACTCCTTTCCCCCTAATAGGACCCATTGTTTTTTGTGCCGACCTGTTTCGCTTTCCGTCGGCTTTCCTTTTGAGCCCCTTCTCATAAGTGCTAGCCATATTCACCAACTGCGAGAGATTGGCCACATTCTAATACTCGAAGGCGATCCGAATATCATCACGGAGACCAGACTCAAACTTGATGCATTTGGTACGTTCATCAGCATTTCGGTAACTTCTTGAGTAGCGGATCAAATCCTCAAAATGAGCGGCATATTCCCCGACACTTAGGTTCCTTTGTTCCAGCTTAAGAAAAGCGAGCTCCTTTTCCCTCCTAACATCCTCAGGAAAATACTTGCCAAGGAATCGAGTTCGGAACAAATCCCAAGTAATGGCTTGATTAGCCACTTCCAATCCTTGACTCTGCTGTTCCCACCAGTGCTCGGCATCACTAGCCAGCACAAATTCAGCTAATCTCACCGTGTACTCATAGGGCGGTTGCAGGGATCGGAATATCTTCTCAAAGTCTTGGAGTCATCTCTGAGCTCCGTCTGGATTGTAGCCCCCCTCGAACCGAGGTGGTTCATTCTTCCTAAATCGGCTCATCCAGTCGATCTCGACCGGAGCCAGAGGTGGAGGCTGAAGGGCTGCAGCTGCAGCTGCTGCGGCCACGGCTATGTTCTGAGGAAGATTCTCAGCCTGGTTCTGCTGAGCTTGCGCTTGGTTCTGCTGCAGTTGAACCAGAGTTTCCAACACAGCAGCAATTCGGTCATTATCAGCTCTTCTCCCAGCCATACTGCTTGGTCATGGAGAGAAAGCCAATCAACGATCGAATAATTTAATAATAATGTAGATACATCTATATGTCTTATAAACTCTATTGACTAGCCTAGACACTTAACTCTACTTATCTGTTACTCCCTTGGTGAGTAACCCCTGGAGTCCCTTGCAACTCCAATAGGCCGAGGAGAAATTGCTCTGATACCAAAATTGTAACACCCTATTCAAATTTTACCCTTAAACCGAAAATTAGGACTTAAAATTTTCTTTTAAAACAGTTATGATGATGATCAAAATAATAATTTTTTTCATTAATATTGAATCGTCAGAGTTTTTAGCGGAAGACTTAGTTCAAACAAAAGGTATGAAAGCAAAACAACTTAGTTACATCGAATCGGTTATACAAAATATAAAATACATAAGCAGTGTTTTAGCTCGGCCAACTGGCTGAGGCCTAACTTAATTCTCCGACTCAATGACTTACTCTCCTTGTGAAGGAGAGTGAACCTGCTCAGCTGGGGACTGCGTCTGCTCGGGCTCAGTACCTGAAAAATGGTAAGGAGGAGAGCATTACACAGGACTTAAGTAAGCAGTTTGATCGAGGCCGTACCCGATACAAATAAAAACAGTTTAAGTATAGTACTAGGAAGTGACTCCTAGGTCGTCTCCCAAGGAATATCTTATCAAGCAAAAGGTCAAACACATAGTATATGCATAGAAAATAGGGGGTGATTTTGTATTGAATATTGAATAATTGAAATCAAAACAGAATTAAATCAAAACGAAGTAACAGATAAGGAAAAGCGGATAAACCCCTTTGGCTCGCGTTCACAACTCTATCATCGGTCACAAAAGATCAATTTCTTTCCTCTTCACTGTCCAACTCGTGAGAACTAAATACTAAGCGAAAATTCAATTCTCACCCCAAAACCCAAACCTCTAATTAAGCATTAAAAGCCAAAGCATGGAGTTTTTACGAGTTTGCATAAATTAAGCATTCATACACATGGATTATCTCTATAGAATGGAACTAAGCGAACCATAACATATCAATAAGCATGAAAACAGTGAATAAAAACGAAATAGCATTAAGAACAAAACCTCAAGAGTATGTGATACATTACCAAAGGGATTTAACCTAAGAGTTTAGCCTTCCATGAAGAAAAATACCAAAAACGTGTAGAAAGGAAAGAGAGAGAAACCCTAGCAGCCACCACAAGCTTGGAGAGCAACTAAGCCTTCTCTAAGAGAGAGAATGTAAAAACGTGAATGACAGATTGTGGCTGCTAGGGTTTACACGAAATTGGCTTATTAAATCACAAAACGGGCCTAAATCATGGGCCCAAATCCTAAGGAAAGCTAATCTCTAAATTAAATCTAAAAATATCCTATAGATAAAATCTAAATCTTAAAAGATATAAACTAAATCTCAACTAATCCTAAAGATAGATTACAATCTTCACTTCATCATATATCTTCTCTTCCAAAATTAAATCTTCACTCCCAAAATGCCCAAAAAGCCCTTGTGCCAAATATGACCTGAAAATAGAAATAGAATTAATTAGGCTAAATAATCCCAAATTAAACAATATTCAGAATATTAGTCCAATAAACTCTAAATCACTAAATCAAGCTAAACAATGTCAAATAGGCAACAAGTATCAATAATAGGAGTAAAATAATGCAAGGAAAAATGGGAAATAATATGCTCATCAAACACCCCCACACTTATCCTTTTGCACTCCTGGGCAAAACTAAGAATTAGGACTGAGAAGATCAATATGCACCAAAGTGAATCATGCAACAAGATTACTACAACTAATGAATGCAAACCTAAGAGATTACATACTTCACAATGAATTCTAGGAAATGCAAAGAAATGGGAAAAATCGAGCACACGAAGAGAATAAGGAGCAAAGAATCAAGGCATCCATGAACATCATCCAATTATTTCAAATATGCAAAAAAACCAATGACATCAAGAGGGTAGTCACAAAGATGATAGAAACTCACAAGGATCACTCAATAGTGTTTACACTCAAGTGTTTAAGGGTAATTAGTGTTTACACTCAAGGCACATCATGAAAAACAAACACAACCATAAGCTTGACAAGCCTCTAACATCAACAATCAACACACATGCACATTAAGATCAAAAGGTCTTTTCAGGGTTGCTATGGGGCCAAGGACAAGGTAGGATAAAAATATGGGAAATGTAGCTAAAACCAAGGGAATAGAGGAGCAATGGGGAATAAGTAAAAAATATAAGCACAATCCACCCCAGAATGAAATGATAAACATAACAACAACCTCTAATTCCAATCCTCTATGCCTCAATCAACCTTTTATTCCATTTTTTTCTTTTTCACTTTTTTTTCTTCTTTTTTTTTCTTTTTTTTCTTTTTTTTTTTGCATTGCAGAACTTCATGAACGAAAGGGAAGAAGAAACAACAAAAATGGCATAATGAGATAAAGCCATAATTACATCACCGACCATAAAGGCAAAACCCAGAACTCACAAGAGATGAAGACAAAGCACCCTCGCTTACTTAATACCCATTTCCAAAACAATTCCAAAGCTCCAACATTCCCTAAGGTTAGGACAATCATGGTTTTTCAGTCATAGGCTTGTAATGAGCTAAAGAACAAAGAAAAGGGATATAAAGGCTCAAAGGGGCTATCAAAGGATAAATTCATTCAAGGTAGGCTCATATGGCTAATGGCTTATTCAAGAAAAACAATGCCTAAATCATTTCAAAATGTGCATGGGAATATCAAGTATCAACAAGAGTCAAGTCAAGTTCTAGAGTGCAAGTAATCCAGAGTGCAATCACACATGAAAGAAAATTAGGTGGCATATATAGCAATCCACCCACAATTAAGGCTCAAATCCTCACAAAAGGGATAATTCTATCACAGTGTTACCACCTCTTAATTATCAAAAGCAACTTTACACACAGAAATGCATGAATTCAGACACAAGATACCAAGACTCTACTAAAATGAAGCAAAAACATGCAAGAAAATGCCCAAAACATAGCAAAACCTAAAAAATCAAAGCAAAAATATGCAACCTAAACTACTCTCCCCCCACACTTAAATCACACATTGTCCTCAATGGAACACAAATAGCAGAATCAGACAGATATAGACAAGTGTAATAAAAGTAGTAAAGAAGGAGAAAAGAAGACTCCCTAAATCATGGTGGGTCAAAAGTGGGGTCGACCAATGAGGCCTCCTCCACAGGTGCATCATCCAAAGAAGGGGTAGTGAGGAAGGGCTTGAGTCGGTGTCCATTAACCATGAAGCTCTTGTCTGTGGACTCACTCTTGATCTCCATAGTGCCATAAGGAAACACCTGGGTGACTACAAATGGTCCAATCCACTTAGAGCGAAGCTTTCCACTCATGAGTCCAAGCCTAGAGTTGTAGAGCAACACTTTTTGACCAACCAAGAACTCTTTTCTGGAAATTGAGCTATCATGGAGCTTCTTGGTCTTCTCTTTGTAGAACTTGGAGTTCTCATAAGCCTCCAAACGGATCTCATCTAGCTCACTCAACTGCAGCTTCCTCTCCTCACCCGCTTGATCAAGAGCTAAGTTACATTGCTTCATAGCCCAATATGCATGGTGCTCTATCTCCACAGGCAGGTGGCACGCCTTACCAAAGACAACCCGATAAGGTGACATCCCTATGGGTGCCTTGTTAGCTGTCCGATGGGCCCATAGAGCATCCTCCAATCGTGTGCTCCAATCCTTTCTATTAGGCTTCACCATCTTCTCCAAAATCCGCTTGATCTCTCTGTTTGAAATCTCAGCTTGCCCATTGGTTTGGGGGTGATATGGTGTAGAAACTTTGTGCACAACCCCATACTTCTTGAGCAAAGCTTGCATGGATCTATTGCAGAAGTGTGTGCCTTGATCACTGACTATGGCTCTAGGTATGCCAAACCTACAAAGGATATTAGACCTGACAAAATCTACAACAACCTGAGCATCATTAGTCTTGGTGGCCTTAGCTTCCACCCATTTGGATACATAATCCACAACAAGTAAGATATAATAAAAACCAAAAGAAACAGGAAAGGGGCCCATGAAATCTATACCCCAGACATCAAACACCTCACAGAGCAACATAGGTTGTTGCGGCATCTGTTGCCTCCAAGATACGGCGCCTCCTGCCCTTTGACATTGCTCACATGAGCTGCAGATGTTGCTTGCATCCTTGAAGATGGTAGGCCAATAAAATCCAGAATCCAGCACCTTTCGTGCTGTCCTTTGAGTGCCAAGGTGGCCTCCCACTAGTGAAGCATGGCAAAATTGGAGAACCGATTGGATCTCATGATCTGGAATGCACCTGCGAATGACCTGATCACTACAAAAACGCCACAAATAGGGGTCATCCCATACATAATACTTGGCATCGCTCTTAAGTTTGTCTCTTTGAGCCTTGGATGCCAAGGGTGGAAAAACAGATGCAACTAGATAATTTACAATATCAGCAAACCAAGGAGTAAGGGGAGGGGGATGTGAAACATGAAAAGCTAAAAGCTGCTCATCCGGGAAGTCATCCCGGATAGGAAATGCATCCTCCTCTCTCTCTATTCTGCTCAAGTGGTCTGCGACAAGGTTATGTGCACCACTCCGATCCTGAATCTCAAGATCAAACTCCTGGAGGAGCAACATCCACCTAATCAACCTAGGTTTGGAATCTGTCTTTTTCAAAAGATACTTCAGAGCAGCATGATCAGTATACACTACAACCTTAGAACCTAACAGATATGATCTAAACTTATCAAGTGCAAAGACAATGGCTAACAGCTCTTTTTCAGTTGTGGTGTAATTAACTTGTGCTGAATCTAAAGTCCTAGATGCATAATAAATCACATGAGACAGCTTACCAACCCTTTGGGAGAGAACTGCTCCCAAAGCATAATTCGAGGCATCGGTCATGAGCTCGAATGGGAGGGTCCAGTCAGGTGGTTGGATGATGGGAGTGGTGGTGAGTGCTCTCTTTAGCTCATCAAATGCCTTCTTGCATTGGTCTCCAAACTCAAATGCGGTATCCTTTTGTAGCAAGTTGGATAGTGGAAGGGCTATCTTGCTAAAGTTCTGAATAAACCTGCGATAGAAACCTGCATGGCCAAGAAAAGAACGCACCTCTCGCACGCAAGAGGGATAAGGCAACTGTGATATTACATGCAGCTTAGCAGGGTCAACCTCTATGCCCTTATGCGAAATAATGTGCCCTAAGACTATGCCTTGTTCTACCATAAAATGACATTTTTCAAAATTCAAGTCAAGGTTAGTCTCAATGCACCTATTAAGCACCTTAGACAAACTATCAAGACATGCATCAAAAGAGGAACCATATACACTAAAATCATCCATGAAGACCTCTATGCAATGCTCAAGTAAGTCATTAAAAATACTCATCATACATCTTTGAAAAGTGCCAGGAGCATTGCATAGGCCAAAAGGCATCTTCCTATAAGCAAATGTACCAAAAGGACAGGTAAATGTGGTCTTATGTTGGTCCTCTAGTGCAATACAGATTTGGAAATAACCAGAGAAACCATCTAAGAAGCAATAGTGAGATTTACCTGCCAGGCGCTCCAACATCTGATCAATGAAGGGAAGAGGAAAGTGATCCTTGCGGGTCGCCTGGTTGAGCTTCCTATAGTCAATGCAGAATCTCCAACTGTTCTGCACTCTAGTGGGAATTAGCTCATCCTTCTCATTTTTGACAACTGTCACCCCAGACTTCTTGGGAACTACTTGAACCGGGCTTACCCAAGTGCTGTCCGAAATGGGGTAGATAATACCAGCTTGCAGCAGCTTGGTGACCTCTTTCTTCACCACTTCAAGAATCTGGGGGTTCAACCGTCTCTGGGGTTGTCTCACTGGTTTAGCCCCATCCTCCAATAAAATCCGATGCATGCACATGGAGGGGCTAATATCAGGTATGTCTGCCAAAGTCCATCCTATTGCCCTTTTGTTTGCTCTAATCACATCCGGCAGCTGCTTCTCTTGATCAACAGAAAGGGAGGTAGAGATGATCACTGGAAGTTTCTGCTCATCCTCCAAGTAAGCATATTTGAGATGAGGAGGAAGGGGCTTCAGGTCCAATAAAGGCGCCTGCATCACAGATGGAACTAAAGGAGCAGCAGAATTGGATTCTGCTGCCTGCACCTGAACAAATGGATTACACTCATGCATAACAGAATTGGGGTTAGGGTTAGCATGATCTGAATCTATATCATATGAATCAACAGATGCAGTAGCAGAATTTAAAAACTGGTCAATTTCAATGCATGCAGTGCACATTTCGGAATCAGAACATGCAGAACAAGTAAATGAGCTAGTGAAAGATGGAAAATCATAATCATGCAAAAAGTCTAGAACATGCTCATCAATCAGATCATCAAGCAAGTCAACATGAAAGACAGAGTGGTCATCAGAAAAATGTTTCATAGCATCAAAAATATTGAATCGAACCACACTGTCATCAAATTCCATGGAAAGTGTACCTGCATGCACATCTATCTTGGTTCGGGCTGTTTTCAAAAATGGTCTCCCTAATATGATAGGGACAGCACTACGAGAGGTGTCCTCTTCCATATCAAGAATATAAAAATCAGCAGGAAAGATAAGCTCTTGAACCCGAACCAAGACATCCTCTATCAAACCTGTGGGGTAGGCAGTAGATCTATTTGCCAAGTGAATAACCACACCCGTAGGTTGAAGAGGTCCAAGTGAAAGAGATTTGAAAATAGACATAGGCATAACATTAATAGATGCTCGTAAATCTAGCAAAGCATTCTCAAATTTAGTATTACCTATGATACAAGGCACAGAGAAAGTTCCAGGATCCTTACACTTTTCAGGAATATGAGGGACAGGTTTACCTATAAGAGCAGAGACATTTCTTCCCATGTTGATCCTCTCGTTGCCCTTAAGCTTCTGTTTGTGTGTGCATAGATCCTTCAAGAACTTTGCATACCTTGGAATCTGCTTGATTGCATCAAGAAGGGATATGTTGACTTCCACCTTCCTGAATGTGTCAAGTATCTCTTTGTCAATCTCTTCCATTTTCTTGCTTTGAGTCACCCCCTTGGTGGGAAAGGAAGAGGAATGGGGGGTGGTTGTTGGGCAGCAGCAGGTGTTGTGCTTGTGGAAGGCTGAGCTGGATGGGATTTTCTGGTACTTGTGTGCTCACTCTCCTCGACCATTTGGCTCTTCTTGTTGGGTGAAACTAGATCATCTTTGTTGAGGTCAGATTCTGGTGTGGGTGTGACAATCTGCTTCCCTGACCTTAGACTAATGGCACTCACATTCTGGTTTGGATTGATCACTGTTTGGGATGGAACCTTGTTAGAATTCTGAGATTGCATAGTGTTGACGGCTGTTGCCATTTGTCCCATCTGATTGGTCAAAGATTGAATGGAGGCCTCTTGTCTTTGAATGGATGCTCTAGTTTCCTGTTGGAATTGGAGATTTTGAATGGTCATCTGTTTCATCAGCTCTTCCAATGAAGGCTGCTGCTCAGTACTAGGAGCTGGTGGTGCAGAATTAGCCTGTTGTTGTTGTCTCTGTTGCTGGACTGGAGGAGGTACATATGGTGGTCTGGAATTGTTCTGAAATTGAAACTGTGAAGGTTGCTGCTGATCAGACCATCTCAGGTTGGGATGGTTCCTCCAACCAGTGTTGTATCTATTTGTAGAGAGATCAAAGTTCTGTGGCTGCTAGTTTCTACTGTTGAAGATGTTGGCGGCATATGCCTCAGGTTGGTCAGCACCAGTCGTTGGTTGCTGCTACACAGAAGGGCATGCATCTGTGGGGTGCTCAGCGGATGTGCATATGCCACATAATCTAGCAGGCAGGGACAACTTCTTCTGGTTGATGGCCAATTGAGTGACCAAAGTTGTAAGTGAATCTATCTTCTGTTCAAGCTTCTCAACCTTACCAGAACTTGTGCCAACATCATTCACTCCTCTCACTACGATTGCATCACTGTTGCCCCTTGCATGGAATTTTTGACAATTGGAAGCCATCTTCTCAATCTTGGCTCTGGCTTCTAAAGGTGTCATGTCTCCTAGGGCACCACCACTTGCAGCATCAAGCATGTTTCTCTCCATGAGGTTGAGACCTTCATAGAAATATTGAATAAGCAACTGCTCTGAGATCTGATGGTGGGGGCAGCTCGCACACAGTCTCTTGAATCTCTCCCAATACTCGTAGAGACTTTCTCCACTTTGTTGCCTGATGCCTGATATATCCTTTCGGATTGCTGTTGTTCTGCATGCAGGGAAGAATTTCTCCAAAAATGCCCTCTTCAGGTCATCCCAGCCTGTGATAGAACCAGGGGCCAGATCGTACAACCAGTCCTTGGCTAGCCCCTCTAGGGAGTGTGGAAATGCCTTAAGACAAACATGATCCTCTTGCACATCACGTGGTTTCATAGTACCACACACGATGTGGAACTGCTTGAGATGTTTATGAGGATCCTCACCTGCAAGACCATTAAACTTGGGCAACAAATGGATTAGTCCAGACCTTAGCTCATACGGGTCATCGGGATACTGGATGCACAAATCTTCAATAGTGAAATCAGGTGCAGCCAGCTCCCTCAATGTCCTCTCACGTGGTGGAGGTTGAGCCATATTTTCAGAATGATCACAATAAGAATCAGAATAAGAATCAGAATTTATAGGGATAGAAGAAAAAGAAGCAGACTCACTATGTAAAGACTCAATAGACTCACTACCTATGGACTGGTTCCTATTTTGTCTAACTAATCTGTGATAAGTTCTATCAATTTCAGGGTTGTATGGATGCAAGTAGCTTGGGTTGCCCCTAGTCATGTACTGAACAGAACACCATTAAGCATAGCAAACTGTCGTTAATATGCATGACCAAAATAGGCAACAAAATTTTTTTATTTTTTAAAATTTTTTTCTTAATTTTTTCAGCACCCTAAAATCATGAAAACATACCACAGAAAGTTTGAGGACAAAATTCAAAAAGGAACCAAGTCAAACAATTAAATCAGAGACCAAAAACAAAGAAAATAAAACTTGTAAAATAAAAAAGAAATAGTAAAACGGCTTTTTCAGGGTCCAGACGAAGGAGTTTTCTTACAAAGTGAGAAAAATCAGATTATTCAGAAAATTCCCTTCGATTTGATATAAAATTCGTCAAATTCCGAGTTACGGGTCAAAAGTTGCGACGATTTGAAGAAAGTGCTGCTAAAACTTGGAAAATTTTTCTGGAACTCACAATCAGTGATGATCTGAGTGATCGTGGTGCCTCAAAACCATTTTATATGATAAAAGTAGTGTGGATATAAATTTTCGTGCAAAAATTCCACCCACAACTATGTGAACTAGCAACCACAGAATCAATCAAATACACTAATTGCAACAAAATAGCAAAACAGCAAACAGTGCAACTTCAACCAGTTATCAGAATTGACTACTAGACCCTAAATCAGACACGACACACTATAATAACTATACTAACTACGACACTAACTAACTACTAATGACCTATGGCAAGAACCGATATTTCCCCGGCAACGGCGCCAAATTTGATCGAGGCCGTACCCAATACAAATAAAAACAGTTTAAGTATATTACTAGGAAGTGACTCCTAGGTCGTCTCCCAAGGAATATCTTATCAAGCAAAAGGTCGAACACATAGTATATGCATAGAAAACAGGGGGTGATTTTCTATTGAATATTGAATAATTGAAATCAAAACAGAATTAAATCAAAACGAAGTAACAGATAAGGAAAAGCGGATAAACCCCTTTGGCTCGCGTTCACAACTCTATCATCGGTCACAAAAGATCAATTTCTTTCCTATTCACTGTCCAACTCGTGAGAACTAAATACTAAGGGAAAATTCAATTCTCACCCCAAAACCCAAACCTCTAATTAAGCATTAAAAGCCAAAGCATGGAGTTTTTACGAGTTTGCATAAATTAAGCATTCATACACATGGATTATCTCTATAGAATGGAACTAAGCGAACCATAACATATCAATAAGCATGAAAACAGTGAATAAAAACGAAATAGCATTAAGAACAAAACCTCAAGAGTATGTGATACATTACCAAAGGGATTTAACCTTAGAGTTTAGCCTTCCATGAAGAAAAATACCAAAAACGTGTAGAAAGGGAAGAGAGAGAAACCCTAGCAGCCACCACATGCTTGGAGAGCAACTAAGCCTTCTCTAAGAGAGAGAATGTAAAAACGTGAATGATAGATTGTGGCTGCTAGGGTTTACATGAAATTGGCTTATTAAATCACAAAACGGGCCTAAATCATGGGCCCAAATCCTAAGGAAAGCTAATCTCTAAATTAAATCTAAAAATATCCTATAGATAAAATCTAAATCTTAAAAGATATAAACTAAATCTCAACTAATCCTAAAGATAGATTACAATCTTCATTTCATCATATATCTTCTCTTCCAAAATTAAATCTTCACTCCCAAAATGCCCAAAAAGCCCTTGTGCCAAATATGACCTGAAAATAGAAATAGAATTAATTAGGCTAAATAATCCCAAATTAAACAATATTCAGAATATTAGTCCAATAAACTCTAAATCACTAAATCAAGCTAAACAATGTCAAATAGGCAACAAGTATCAATAATAGGAGTAAAATAATGCAAGGAAAAATGGGAAATAAAATGCTCATCACAGTTTCTAATATGACATACCGAACTACCAAGCCAAACACAAGTAATCAATTAGCATATTAACAGATAATCAAGTAAATACACATCACATGCATACAACCTCATTTTACTCGGTCCATGTTATTGTCCAATATATCCTTTACCGACCAGTTTTACTGATATCTTTCTGATTGATTACCCTTATACCCGTTCCTCAATTCCTATCCTTGATCGCTCGACCATTACTCTCCTTTCTCGGTATTCCATTTTCTCTCTCGGTCTCATCACTCATTATTCATCTTTTACATGTTTTACAATATTTTACTCTTCTCTGTAACAACCCGCATTTTCTGGACTCAAATAATTCGATAAGATTTTATTTAAAAATGATTTTTCAGAATTTAAGAAAGGTTTTCAGTGAAATGTTTTGGAAAAATGATTTTTATTTGAGTATTATTTCATCTTGGGAAACGAATTTTCCTATTTGATTTGAGGTGTAAATAAATTTCTTCTTTCTTTTAAAAAAAAACCTTTGATTTAAGTGGAGGTATGGTTTTATTTCAAATTTGAGTAAAGTTTATTTTGAGATTAAATTAGTAAGATAAATCGATTTCCTTATAGTTGTATTTTTGAAATTTTGGAATTTTTGGATGTGTGTTTGTGTGATGAATTATAAATGTAAAATTTAATTAGTTGAAATAAATGAATGCATGAACTATGTGGATATGAATGCATGTAGGATGTATATGTGTGTGAGCCGTAAGCATTGAAGTATATATATATATATATATATGATGTGTGTATATGTGTGAAGTGTGCCGAGGTATGATGCCTCAAAATGTTATGTGCATGAGAAAATATGTGTTAGATGTATGCATTATTTTAGGCTATGTGATGATGAATTGAAATGAAATAGTGTGTGTATGTGCATGTGTGTGTGTTTCGACCGAATAGGGTAGAAGAGGGAACCAAGTGAGTTTGATTTTCTTACCCATTAAGAAATAGGAAATTCAAATAGAAATAGGATTAGGAAGCCATGGAGAGTGCATTTTCTTAAGTGGCAAAAGAATAGGAAATGGGAGGGACTAGGTGGTGTGACTCATGAGGCCTATGAAGACTTTCATCAACCTTGTCACCCTCCATTGACAAGACCTCTCCCATGCAAACTTTGGGATGGACTAGATTGCCCTTGAACCACCCCTTGAACCGAGGTTAAGATAGGAAATTTCCAACCCCCCTTGTTTAGCCTTAAAGCCGTATGAATGAGTGAGTGTTGGCTAACTTCTTCTCATTTTCTTCTTCCACCCAAACACTTAGTTCCCAAGAGTATCATCAACTCTTGAGACTATAGAGAGAAGAGAGAGAGAGAGGCTGTAAGAAAGAAGGAGAAAACAAGAGTGCAAGCCTAAGATTCTTAACCAAAACATCCTCAATTTCTTTCCCAATCACCTTCATCTTCAAGATTTAGAAGAAAAGCCACCCATTCACCTTAGAAAGGAGGAGGCCGAGGCAACCCTAGGAGGAGAAGAGGAGGATTTAAAGCTTCAAGATTAGGAGTTTGTTTAAGGTAGTTATTTAAGATAGTTTAGTGCAATAATTTTGGTTTGTAAAGGACTTAAATATGGACATTATTTAAGTTTAAATTTTGTGATGCATGTGTTTACTTCTTTATGATCTTGAAGTTTTGATGCCTTGCATGTCATTTTTATAAATTGATCTTGAATAATTGTGCTTGGATGTTTTAATTTTCATCTTGTTCTTTACGGTTTTGGTTAGATTTTGTGTTTAAGTATATTTTTGTGTTGATCTTGTTTTGCATGTCTTGATCTAAGTGTAACCCTTAAGAAAATGTGAACCTTGAATTTATATGTTTGTTTTGGTGCAAAGTCTTTATTTTCTTTGATGCATGTCACGATTCTTCAAGGAAAATAAATATGACAAGCTTAAAAAAATAATTTTTGTAAAAAGAATTTGAATCAAGACTTTGTGTGTGTGTGATGATGATGTTTCGGTTGGAACATTATAAAAGAAAATGTTGTTTTAAAAAGAATTTTTGCATGATTTGATCTTGAATTTGACTCTTGCATGTGAAGATAAATTTGTGAGATTTCTCTTTGTGCATGTCCTTATTCGGTCAAGACTAGGGGAGCATGCTAGATCATCATTTTGGTTACATGCATGTTGAAATTATTTCATTTAGAGATCATAAGTACATGCATGAAATTCCTTAGATGTCTTTGACATGATCCTTGATTTTTGGTGTTAAGGAATTAAATTTCTAATTAATGAAAATTTTGAGAGAAGCTCATGGTTTTGCATGTAAGAAGGTCTAAGTTAGTTCATTTTGCTTTGCATGTATGTTTTATGATTAGGATTAAGGATTTCTAAACCTATGGAAACTTGAATCTTTGATTGAAAACCTAAAAGTAAATTTTATTTTCCATTCGGTTTAGGAATAAATCCTATTTAAGCTATTTCATTTTCTTATGTGTATTGTTTGAATTAATTTGGTATGAATGAAGTTGATTTGATAAATGTTTGTGTTGAATGTTTTCCTTAGGTTCTATTCGGACATGGTATGAAAATAAAGGAATTAAATTGATTCTTCTTTTGTGTGTGGGTTTATGTGATGATTAGCATGATTTTGATTAAATGTGTCCTTTTCTTTAATTAAATTATCATGTTTAAATATAGGATAGAGTATTTGCCATATGTGCATGTGCTAATGATCTTTAGACTTGAACATGAACTTGGTTTCATATAGGATAGAACTCGGCCATGCATAGAAATTAGGTGCATGTGTTTGATTTTTGTCTTATATGCATGAATGATGAATGGTTTGTGATTTTATAGTTGCTTGTGTGTGTGTTTGAATGATTTAAATATTCTTGAAAGGTTTTAATTTAATTGTGTATTATTTTCCTTTGATTCGGTTTTAAGGAAAATAAAGTGAGTCAAATAATTTGATTAATTGAAAAGTATTGTTTTGAAAAAGATTTTCTTATGATTTCTGAAGTTCATGCTTTTAATTTAATAAAAGATTCTTTTTAAGAAAACCTCAGGATAAATGTGTCCTTTTTTAAGAAGCCAAGAAATTATTCATGTTTTATTAAGTAAGTCTTTGAGAAGAAATGATAAAGTAATTTTGTTTTGGGATAATTATACAAGAACAATTTCTAATAAGAAAGAACTATTTGAGTTCCAGTAATAATCGGGAAGCTGTTACGAGCGCCGCATCGGGAATCAAGGAGCGTATAGTGAGAGTTGTCGTCAATCGAGGTGAGAGAGAAGTTTCCCCTAAACACCGTGGTCTTTAGGTAATTTATTAAGTGTTTCGACCATCTCAAAAGTCGAAAGTTAGTGTCCTGAGTCAGTATGAGTGGGTCAGTGATTTATTTAATTGTGCCTGCATGTTAATATATTGTTTAGCTGCTTACTCATAAAGTTAATTATGATAAGATCGAATCGGTTGTGATGCATGAGAATGTTGTGAACGAAAGTAATAATGAATAAAAGACGTATATAAGTAATAAGAAGTAAAGAATAAAAGACTATGTGATGAGAGCTGAATGTTGAGCCAGAGCTTGGGGTGTCAATGTGGAATGATTGCTTTCTGAGGTCTAGCTACGAGGGGGTATAAGGGTGACGTTGTGGGGTTGAACGCCCTTGTTCTTGTTTTCGTCTGGGACTGGTGTTGAGTTGAGCTTGCTCCTCCACTAGCTCTCAGAAAAAATAATGTTTTTGAAACGGTTTTTACAAAAAGATATTTTTGGCGAGAGTTTACAAAAACGTCATTTTCGAAAGTATTTTGGTAAAACTTTACATGAGAAATATCATTTAAAAAGGGTTTTGTGAAATTCCAATTTTTTTTGAGAAATCATATTTTTGGGAAGAGGTTGTATTACTTTGAAAAGACGTTACTTATGGAAAGAATTTGTAGAACCTCCTTCTTGAAAAGAGTCAACGAAATGTTATTCTGAAAGGAGTTTTGTGAAGACACTGTTTTCGGAAAAGGTTTTTGGAAAGGAGTTGTGAAACCGTAGTTTTGAAAAGAGGTGGTGAAATGTTTATGAAACATTATTTGAAAAGATGTTGTTGTGTGGGGTGATGAGTTGAGGAAATTGATGTGTCATGGAAAGTCCAGCTCTGTGCTATGTTGAGACACGAAATTGTTCTGAGAATATTAGCGGTCGGGACTCGTCGAAGGGATGTACGAAGGATGGGCCGACCAATAGGATAAGCTTTAATTAATTAAAAGACTTTTAAAAGACATGAACTAACGCGGTGAGATATGAGAGTTAAACCGAAGTAGTGGAGAGGAAGGAACGATAAGTATCTGCGGATACTTAGGACGAGATTGCATTAGGGGAGGACAATGACGGTGATACGTCAAGAAGTCTAGAGTACTGTTCTAGGCGGGACAATTCCACAAGTTGCACACTAACGTGGTGGGGACTGGGTCTAATGCCATGGCACGTCCTGCTTTGCAAGCTAGAACTAGTACTGTCACCCCCTAGATTGCAAATCGAGAACAGTGAGAGGGACTGGAGTGGGGCATTTTGTTTGCCACTGCGAGGCAGTGAGCCTGATTATTGAATTGATATTATTGAGGCTGAGTCCTCCTGGTCTGGGACCATTTGTGTTGACAGCTGTCGTGCCCGCACGGTAAAGGTCCTGTACTCCTGTTTGCTTCCGACTAGGTTGGGGCGGTGACCGAGGAGATGTAGACGAGTGTGCTAACTTGAAAGCGTTTTCCTCAATGATGATTTTAAAATCCCTTGCATCATTGATGGTTTCGAATTCATAAAACTTAAATAAGAAAAGAAAGAAAAGAATATATATATATATATATATATACAATAAGGTATGGTTGTGAATAATTTTGAGAGGAAGTATGAAAGTGGATGAGCTTATATGGTGGTAGAATCAGAGTGAGCAGCGGAAGCTTTCTATGGAATGTGATGAGAACATGCAATAGGTAGTAAGAAAAGACAGGTAGTGGTATGGAGTAAGTATCCCTAAGAGTCCATGTGATTTTATTTATGTGTTGTCTTTCGTATGGTTTGTCTGTCTTAATATTTTACCTATTTTAATTCCACACTGTTGGCATAACATGTCTGGGAATACTTACTCTCTCAAGTTCTTCTGTCTGTGGCTGTGTACCTACCCCTATGTTGTCAACCTTTAGTCTATGGATCCTGTTAAGTTCACATTCGAGATTCGCGACGAAGGTCGATGGGAAGTCAATCGCCGTGGTTGGGAATGGCGTGGAGTATCTGAAGTCCGTATCTTTGACCCCAACCATACCCTCCGAGGAACCGAACCAGATTCCCGCAGATGTCACTTTGTACTATCGGATCTACAAGTTGGTGGACCGGCGGATTACCATGGTGGGTATCCAATGCTTTTGCCAGCACGTATCGACCCTGAGGCGGAGGAACTAGAGGAACTGGATGAAGCCTTGAATGAATGGTCTGACGATGCGTTTGATGCCATGGAGGAGAGTGAACCTGAGGTAGATCCCGAAGAGTTCATGGAAGAAGAATATCCGGACGCTGAGGAGATTGAGGTCGACCCAAGTGAGGCACCTCCAGCTGATTCTTCGTCATCAGCTTAGGAGATTCGTTGGTAGTTTCTTTTCCTTATCTTGAAGTATTATATTTCCTCGTATTTGCTACGCTAAACCAATATGGTATCCTGATGTAAACCCCGATCTAATTCTAATGAATGATATTTTTGGGCACCACTAACTCTGATTACAAAAGTTAACAATAACAACCGAGTTGTGAAGGTTCAAGTTGCAAAGTGTGGTGTCACGTGACACTTCGGTTTGGAACTTGAAGCTTAGTATGATATGGGAGAACTCTACCTTTAATTAAAGAGTTTTGAGAATGTATCAGTTCTCACAATCATGCTGCTCAACTACGTTTTAAAAAAAAATGGCCCTAATTTTCATTGAAAACAATTATGGTTTCAAGTTGCCAAATCGGGGTGTTACAGAAGTGGTATCAGAGCTATGGTTTAGCTTTGAGTAGTGAATACATGGAATATATACTTCATAGTGTGTCTCGTGCGTTAGTCTAGAGCGATTAGAAATAGAAGCGTCAAGAGTGTGCGAATGATCGTTTGGGAGCACCAAGATTTGCCAGCAGCTCAGAACTCTAGCCCATTTCTCCTTGGACTTATCCTTATTTGTTAGAATCTTTGTTGTTGATCCCTCTTGTTCAAATTAACCCTTGACCTTTTGCCCATCTAAAGTCTTTGAAACCCTTTCATGTTGTTTGTTAACCTGACGAATTTCTAAATTAATTTTGTACCATTTTGATTCAAACCCACTTCGTGAAGTTCGCTTCGTGAACTTTCCCTGTGACCCAGCCATTGATTTTTCAATACCTTGGTAATGACTTATGCCAGTCAAGTAGTTGTCTCTAAATTAGGAATGGATTGTGAGGTGTTCTTAAAGGAATTAGCAGTATTTAAGAAAAGGTAAAGAGTAGATTGCATGAGAAAGGGAAGACGTATTGGTTAAAGCGTAGGGTAAAGATGTCTTTGGGTCTTAGGTGAGATCGAAGATTGTGTAAGTTGGTTAGAAATAGGTGCGAATATATCTGGAAATTTTGGTCTAGGTAGTAGTAAGGCAGTAGGACATCCGAGGGAGTAGGAAGAGCCAGTAGTCATAGAGTTGGAGTTGGGGAAAGGACGAACGATGTGGTTGAATATGAATTGCTGTTAACAGTAGGAATCGGGTAGGAGAAGCAATAGATTCTTCCAGCTAGAAACCCTAACTGTTGATCGAATGAGGATGGACAAGGAGAGTGTGTTGCTTTGGTCAATAGAGTGACCACAAGTTATGGATCAGAGTGGCCTCAATAGGAGTGAAGACCTTGCTAGTCAGAATTCAAAGAAATTCAATGGATTTAGATCTTAGAATGAAGATTTGAAGAATGGAAAAGGAGTTAGGATGCTTAAGTTATTATGATCCGTTGGAGAAAAGAAAAGTGGAGTGAATCATATATTTCTTAAGGATTAGTAGTTGATTGGAGGAGGAAGGACTAGTCATGAATAAGATGAAGTTATAAGGATGAGTGTCCAGTGGAATTCCAGGTTATGCCAAGGATTAAGAGTTAATGGAGTTGAGTTATATTCGTGGTCGAAATACTCGGTAATAAGGACCATCAAAGTTGGGGAGTGAATAGAGATCCGAGGTCTCGGAGTAACCTGAATAGGTTGGAGAACTTCTAGGAAAGAGTAAGCCGAGAGAGCAGCTGTGGTGGTGATATTCTAACCGGATTGGCATAAGCATTACATTAGTTCTTTTGAGTTGCTAACTGTTTCAGCAACGTTGGACAATCTTGAGAATTTAATTCGTTTAGCCAAGCTTTGTTGGTTTTGCACCATTGTATTTGACAATGGACGGACCTCAGAGATTGTTTAGATAGGAATGATTTAGGATTCTTTTGAGGACAGTAGATAAGCGTTTCGGAGAATGAGGAAGAAGATTGCTATGAGGAGCTACGCACTCATGAATAAGACAATTTCGCGCATCATTTCTAGAGGACGAGAAATCTCCAAGTTGGGGAGAATGTAACAACCCGCATTTTCTGGACTCAAATAATTCGATAAGATTTTATTTAAAAATGATTTTTCAGAATTTAAGAAAGGTTTTCAGTGAAATGTTTTGGAAAAATGATTTTTATTTGAGTATTATTTCATCTTGGGAAACGAATTTTCCTATTTGATTTGAGGAGTAAATAAATTTCTTCTTTCTTTTAAAAAAAACCTTTGATTTAAGTGGAGGTATGGTTTTATTTCAAATTTGAGTAAAGTTTATTTTGAGATTAAATTAGTAAGATAAATCGATTTCCTTATAGTTGTATTTTTGAAATTTTGGAATTTTTGTATGTTTGTTTGTGTGATGAATTAAAAATGTAAAATTTAATTAGTTAAAATAAATGAATGCATGAACTATGTGGATATGAATGCATGTAGGATGTATATGTGTGTGAGCCGTATGCATTGAAGTATATATATATATGATGTGTGTATATGTGTGAAGTGTGCCGAGGTAAGATGCCTCAAAATGTTATGTGCATGAGAAAATATGTGTTAGATGTATGCATTATTTTAGGCTATGTGATGATGAATTGAAATGAAATAGTGTGTGTATGTGCATGTGTGTGTGTTTCGACCGAATAGGGTAGAAGAGGGAACCAAGTGAGTTTGATTTTCTTACCCATTAAGAAATAGGAAATTCAAATAGAAATAGGATTACGAAGCCATGGAGAGTGCATTTTCTTAAGTGGCAAAAGAATAGGAAATGGGAGGTGTAACACCCTATCTTAAATAATACTCTAATTACCCCGATTTATTTAGTGACTTGAAAATTTCTTTTTAAAACCATTTTTGCTTGTAAAAATCTCTGCCAAATCGGACAGAGTTTCCTTTGTTTTATGGATATTCCAAAAATAGGAGTTCTCCTTGATTCCCTGTTTAACATTGTTACATAACCAGCAGTATGCCAACAGGGCAAATTACAAATCAGTTCGATACATTCGAGAACATCGACTCCAAGATAATAATAATCAAGTTATGGAATAGTTTAATTTCCCCAAAAGATAAACTTAAAGTTTTATACATCAAAAGCCAAAGCTTAATTCTCAGAATATCATAATATCACCCTCCTAATATTCACACTCCACGTTGTGGAGTGCGCCCCTGCTCGGCCACGACTAGTGCATGCTCCGCTTCGGAACCTGTAAAAATATATCAAGAAGGGTAGCATTACAAAGAACTTAGAAATATAGCTTCTACAAAAGCATATTAATAAACCAAGGACCTACCCTACACCATACTAACCAGATCACATACTACTTCACTTTCCTTTTATACAACTCAACTTTTCCCTAAGTTTTCAGTTACGTACTTTCCTATGCCTTTCAAGTCTTTCCGTTATTTTCCATTCTTTCGCACACCTTTCGGCGGGTATTATTTCCATTCATTCTCACGCCACAAGGGCGGGTTCTAATCACATCTACTCACGCCATATAGGCGGGTCCATCATTTCACATTATCACGCTCCCATAGGGAGGGTCCATATCATGCATCTATCCACTCCTTTGAGGAGGGTCCATAAATCATATACATATCCACTCCTATATGGAGGGTCCATCAATCACGCTCCGTAATGAAGGGTCCATCATATACACGCTCCGCTAAGGAGGGTCCATTATATACACGCTCCGCTATGGAGGGTCCATTATATACACGCTCCGCTATGGAGGGTCCATTATATACACGCTCCGCTATGGAGGGTCCATTATATACTATACATATTTCCACTTCCATAGGAAGGGTCATTCATAAACATTATCATATTGTCACTCCCTTTGGGAGGGTCATTCGTATATAAATCATTATTCACAACATAAATTCACCCTTTCACATTCCTATATCCACACCTCAATAGGTGGGTTCTTCTCACATTAACCATATAATTCCATTGTTCAAGTATTCACTCGCTCTTAACTCATTCCCTATATGATTTCCATTCAATTTCATTTGCACATTTTAGCACTCGTAGTCCGATTTAGCCATAAATGCCCTTTTGTGTTATTAATTCCCTTTTTATACACATTTATCACTCACATTATTTACTTAGCATTAAATCAACATTTTACTCTAGTATTCATTTATCGATTCCTCTTAACATACATTCTTCTATACTATCCATACATTTTATCCGTCATCTTTCCGAATTCGAACCAATCCATCATTACTTTCCCTTTTATTTACCTATCTCATGGTTATCCCATCAATATAATGTTTCATTCCTTTGAAAATCTCCAAATCTTTTCAAGCTTATCCCGAGTCTCTAATTATTTTCGCTCCATTATCCCCTCTTAATTTCCTTTATAATTTTCCTTATGATTTGCCAACCAGTTATTCTCATTACTGTCTAATTATATATATCAACTTTGTCCATTATTCACTTCCTATCCATTATTATTCATGCATTTGTTCTCACAAATTTCACTAATTACTCTATCTATTCTTCATTAATTATTTCTTTTATTTTCATTATCAATACCCTAAGGTTTTCATGCTATACTCCCTCTCTACCCCTAGCCATCACTATAACTAAAGAGAATCTACTTCCTAAGCTAAGGTAATACAAACCCTCTTACCTTCTTAATGGAGGATGATGATAAATTCAAGTTCTAGCTCCTTGATTCCTTGGTATGTGAGTTCCTTGCCCTTGACTTGGTTTTGAGTTGGAAAGCATGAAATAGAGTCCTATACATTCATGAGTGCAAGAACCCTAAGGATTTAAACTCAATTTCCATGAACTAAGGAAAGTTGGAATGGAAAGGAAATTGATTCATGATATAAAGCTAGCTTACCCAATTAGTGGTGGAGAAATTGAAAGACCAAGAAGAGTGAAGGAGGTGAAATTCGTGTGCCAAGGAAGAGAAAGGAATGAGCTCCTAGCCAAAGTCCATGATGCAAGCTTGATGGGTGTGTTTGATTTTGGGTTTGGGGTGCCCAAGATCAAGTGTTTATGGTGGTTTGATGATGGAAATGTGTTGGAGATGGAGAGAAAATGGATGAAGAGATGATGTTGATGATGGAATGTGAGGAGGAAGTGGTGTTCTTGTTGTTGGGTGCTTGTTCTTGCCAAAGAAAAGCAAAATCGTGTGGCCAAGAGGCCGCAACTTGGCCCCCAAGTTCTAATTGGACGCACCAGATCAAATCTGGTCTGCGCCACTCGCTTGGGCGAGCTTTATACTCGCTAGGGCGAGCTCAAGCACCAGCTGGTGCTGCTGGTGCGCACGCTGTTGCGGTCAGGAGGGAGCTGGTGCGGTCGGATGGAAGTTTGGCGCGCCAAAACGTGGGTCGTGGTGCATCTGATGTGCCTGGGGCGCGCCTGGGCGAGCTGGTGCCTCGCCTGGGCGGGAGATTCAGCATCAGCACCAAGCTGGTGCATGGCTGATGCGCCAGAAAGGGAAATGGTGCGCCAATTGGGGATTTCTGGTGCCCCAATATGCAACTGGTGCGGCTGGTGCGGATTTTGGCTTGCCTGGGCGCACGGCTGGCTGGCCTGAACGGGTTTTTCACTGGATTGGTGCACCATGAACAGTGCACCCGCCTGGGCATGCACCGGTGCGCCTGGGCGTGCACCAGAATTCCAAATCTTCGATTCGCCGTAACTTTTTCGTTAACCGTCGGATCGAGTCCAAATTTTTAGACATGCTTCTATACCCCATAAACTTCACATCCAACGGTGGAATTATTTTCTTAGCTTCCTTTAATAAATTTCTAATTTTCTCTTTTCGGTCGATTTCTAACATCTAAAACGCCGATTTAACTCCCGATCTCGCTTATTTGACTCAGCCCAAAGCCATAAATGCCTTCTATACAACTCCTAGGACCTATAATCACCACTCACATATCTAGCAAAATTCATTAAATCACTTTTCCAATTTTTCTAAGGTTTTTAATTAATAATCCAATTTAAAATAAAGTTTGGGATGTTACAATTCTCCCCCACTTATTAGAATTTCGTCCCCGAAATTCCGTTCAATTCCTTCAATTGGAGAACCATCCCATTGGAAACTTTTTACAATTATACTTCTTAATTCCGTCGCTTCCGCTTGTCTACACTTCGCTCCGTGGTTACCCCGACAAGGATCCTTAAAGTTCTGGAATTAAGCTCTCCCCCACTTATTATAGGCATACTCCTTCGTACCCGTATACCCTTAAGTTCTTGTACTCAATGGGAGTACGAATTCGAATCAGGCTAACTGAGTTTTGTGCGGCTCCTTCACATAATTATTAAGATTGGTTTCTCTTATGTTTGTTCGCTCAGGGATCTTGGTAAGATCCTGGGGGTTTTGTGTAGCTAAAGACTCTTATCCATAAGCTTCGTTGTGGTTCTAGTACTCGATTAGACGTGAGGAACTTTGGGAAGAACACCATTCAAGCTAGTGTTTACTCCACTAATGGATCTTTGTATTCGAAGAATTCCTATCGCAATTAATCTCTCACTTTAATAAGAAGATTGCCATGACATCGTCCGTTAATAGATGCAAAGATCGAGGCGACCGACCTCAATCTTACGTCCGTTAACAGCACATCATCGGCGGTTTTGCTGATAGCATCATCATTTAACAGATGTAGGATCAGAGTGGTCAGCTCTAATCTTACATTCTATTAAACAACGACATTATCACAGAGTTTGGTTACTTTCTACTTAGCATTCAAAACTTAGCACTTTATTCTTTCTGATTTCCCCCTATAAGTGTAGTGGCATGTATGCATTTTTCTTAAATTACGTAACTCTTTACTTAAAGATTAGGGATCAAGGCTCTAAATAGCACATGCTTTTCTAAGTTTTCACTAAAGAGGTTTCTGATCATTAAAGATCAACACCTAAGACTCATAGGGGATTTCTAATCTAGAGCAACTTCATTTCCATTCATGTAATTAAGGAAAACATATAAGCATGTGACTCGGTAATTAAACATTGTCTCCTAGAGAGTGTTAAAGACTCAGCGTTCACCTCAGTTTGGTTTGCCTGCATTTCCCACTTCCTTCCCTTTCGAAGTGAGTACCTTTCCTCTCTGGATAGATCGTCTTGCACCTACTGGATAGGCTCTAGCTATATTCACCTCTTTCTTCATAGTATTCTTGGGACAATTGGCAGCATAGTGTCTGGGTTGCCCGCACACAAAACAACTAAAACTTCTGCTAGTTTGGTTCCAGAACCAGCACTCTCCACCATGTTGCTTTCCACAATGTGGGCATGATGGAGGAGTGTCCACAGCAGTCTCACTCTTGCCCATCATCCTTGGGACAGCTGCCTTGTTGTGGGGAACGACATAAGGGCTTGATTTTTGTGTTGGTCCATCATTTTTGATTGGACCTCCTGCCTTCTGCCCACTCTTAACTTTCTCTTTCGCCCTATGCTTCCTACTCTTTTCATAAGTACTGGTCATATTAACCACCGGAGACAGATTTGCAATGTTCTGATACTCAAAGGCCATCTTAATCTCCGAACGAAGTCCTGTCTCGAATTTGATGCATTTAGTCCTTTCATCAGCGTTTCTGTAGCTTCCGGCATATCGGATCAGATCTTCAAACTTAGCAGCATACTCCCCGACACTCAGATCCCCTTGCACTAGCTGCAGAAAGGCGATCTCCTTTTCTCTGCGAACATCCTCTGGAAAATACTTTTCCAGAAATCGGATCTTAAACAAATCCCAAGTGATTTCCTGATTGTTTGCCTCCAAACCCCTTCGCATCTGTTTCCACCAGTGTTCTGCTTCACTAGTCAACATGTATTCTGCTAGCAGAACCTTCTGTTCCTCCGGTGGTGCCATGGTATTAAGGATCTTTTCGATCTCCTGCAACCAAAGCTATGCCCCATCGGGATTGAATCCTCCTTCAAACTTTTGAGGCTCGTTCTTTCTGAATCGGGGCATCCAATCGATCGCGACCGGAGCTGGTTGTTGAAGGTTCACTGTTGCTGCTGTTGCCGCTGCTGCTGCTGCTATGTTCTCCGCCTGATTGTGATGCATCTGAGCGATATTCGCAGCGTGGGCCTGTTGCATTTGAGCCATATTCGTTGCCTAAGCTTGCTGCATTTGGACTATACTTTCCAGGATAGCAGCTATTCTATCGTTTTCTGCACGCTTTCCAGCCATATTGACTAAATCCTGAACGGAATAACTAGTTAATACTGATACAACTAAATAACTACTTAACCATTCTAGCACTATAACTTAAACATTTGACTCTATACCGATTACTCGCTTGGTGAGTAACCACTGGAGTAATGATTAACTCCAAGGGCCGAGGAAAAACTGCGCTGATACCATAAATGTAACACCCTATCTTAAATAATACTCTAATTACCCCGATTTATTTAGTGACTTGAAAATTTCTTTTTAAAACCATTTTTGCTTGTAAAAATCTCTGCCAAATCGGACAGAGTTTCCTTTGTTTTATGGACATTCCAAAAATAGGAGTTCTCCTTGATTCCCTGTTTAACATTGTTACATAACCAGCAGTATGCCAACAGGGCAAATTACAAATCAGTTCGATACATTCGAGAACATCGACTCCAAGATAATAATAATCAAGTTATGGAATAGTTTAATTTCCCCAAAAGATAAACTTAAAGTTTTATACATCAAAAGCCAAAGCTTAATTCTCGGAATATCATAATATCAACCCCCTAATATTCACACTCCACGTTGTGGAGTGCGCCCCTGCTCGGCCACGACTAGTGCATGCTCCGCTTCGGTACCTGTAAAAATATATCAAGAAGGGTAGCATTACACAGAACTTAGAAATATAGCTTCTACAAAAGCATAGTAATAAACCAAGGACCTACCCTACACCATACTAACCAGATCACATACTACTTCACTTTCCTTTTATACAACTCAACTTTTCCCTAAGTTTTCAGTTACGTACTTTCCTATGCCTTTCAAGTCTTTCCGTTATTTTCCATTCTTTCGCACACCTTTCGGCGGGTATTATTTCCATTCATTCTCACGCCACAAGGGCGGGTTCTAATCACATCTACTCACGCCATATAGGCGGGTCCATCATTTCACATTATCACGCTCCCATAGGGAGGGTCCATATCATGCATCTATCCACTCCTTTGAGGAGGGTCCATAAATCATATACATATCCACTCCTATATGGAGGGTCCATCAATCACGCTCCGTAATGAAGGGTCCATCATATACACGCTCCGCTAAGGAGGGTCCATTATATACACGCTCCGCTATGGAGGGTCCATTATATACACACTCCGCTATGGAGGGTCCATTATATACACGCTCCGCTATGGAGGGCCCATTATATACTATACATATTTCCACTTCCATAGGAAGGGTCATTCATAAACATTATCATATTGTCACTCCCTTTGGGAGGGTCATTCGTATATAAATCATTATTCACAACATAAATTCACCCTTTCACATTCCTATATCCACACCTCAATAGGTGGGTTCTTCTCACATTAACCATATAATTCCATTGTTCAAGTATTCACTCGCTCTTAACTCATTCCCTATATGATTTCCATTCAATTTCATTTGCACATTTTAGCACTCGTAGTCCGTTTTAGCCATAAATGCCCTTTTGTGTTATTAATTCCCTTTTTATACACATTTATCACTCACATTATTTACTTAGCATTAAATCAACATTTTACTCTAGTATTCATTTATCGATTCCTCTTAACATACATTCTTCTATACTATCCATACATTTTATCCGTCATCTTTCCGAATTAGAACCAATCCATCATTACTTTCCCTTTTATTTACCTATCTCATGGTTATCCCATCAATATAATGTTTCATTCCTTTGACAATCTCCAAATCTTTTCAAGCTTATCCCGAGTCTCTAATTATTTTCGCTCCATTATCCCCTCTTAATTTCCTTTATAATTTTCCTTATGATTTCCCAACCAGTTATTCTCATTACTCTCTAATTATATATATCAACTTTGTCCATTATTCACTTCCTATCCATTATTATTCATGCATTTGTTCTCACAAATTTCACTAATTACTCTATCTATTCTCCATTAATTATTTCTTTTATTTTCATTATCAATACCCTAAGGTTTTCATGCTATACTCCCTCTCTACCCCTAGCCATCACTATAACTAAAGAGAATCTACTTCCTAAGCTAAGGTAATACAAACCCTCTTACCTTCTTAATGGAGGATGATGATAAATTCAAGTTCTAGCTCCTTGATTCCTTGGTATGTGAGTTCCTTGCCCTTGACTTGGTTTTGAGTTGGAAAGCATGAAATAGAGTCCTATACATTCATGAGTGCAAGAACCCAAAGGATTTAAACTCAATTTCCATGAACTAAGGAAAGTTGGAATGGAAAGGAAATTGATTCATGATATAAAGCTAGCTTACCCAATTAGTGGTGGAGAAATTGAAAGACCAAGAAGAGTGAAGGAGGTGAAATTCGTGTGCCAAGGAAGAGAAAGGAATGAGCTCCTAGCCAAAGTCCATGATGCAAGCTTGATGGGTGTGTTTGATTTTGGGTTTGGGGTGCCCAAGATCAAGTGTTTATGGTGGTTTGATGATGGAAATGTGTTGTAGATGGAGAGAAAATGGATGAAGAGATGATGTTGATGATGGAATGTGAGGAGGAAGTGGTGTTCTTGTTGTTGGGTGCTTGTTCTTGCCAAATAAAAGGAAAATCGTGTGGCCAAGAGGCCGCAACTTGGCCCCCAAGTTCTAATTGGACGCACCAGATCAAATCTGGTCTGCGCCACTCGCTTGGGCGAGCTTTATACTCGCTTGGGCGAGCTTTATACTCGCTTGGGCGAGCTCAAGCACCAGCTGGTGCTGCTGGTGCGCACGCTGGTGCGGTCAGGAGGGAGCTGGTGCGGTCGGGTGGAAGTTTGGCGTGCCAAAACGTGGGTCGTGGTGCGTCTGATGCGCCTGGGGCGCGCCTGGGCGAGCTGGTGCATCGCTTGGGCGGGAGATTCAGCATCAGCACCAAGCTGGTGCCTGGCTGATGCGCCAGAAAGGGAAATGGTGCGCCAGGTGGGGATTTCTGGTGCGCCAATATGCAACTGGTGCGGCTGGTGCGGATTTTGGCTCGCCTGGGCGCATGGCTGGCTGGCCTGGGCGGGTTTTTCACTGGATTGGTGCAGCGTGAACAGTGCACCGGCCAGGGCGTGCACCGGTGCGCCTGGGCGTGCACCAGAATTCCAAATCTTCGATTCGCCGTAACTTTTTCGTTAACCGTCGGATCAAGTCCAAATTTTTAGACATGCTTCTGTACCCCATAAACTTCACATCCAACGGTGGAATTTATTTTCTTAGCTTCCTTTAATAAATTTCTAATTTTCTCTTTTCGGTCGATTTCTAACATCTAAAACGCCGATTTAACTCCCGATCTCGCTTATTTGACTCAGCCCAAAGCCATAAATGCCTTCTATACAACTCCTAGGACCTATAATCACCACTCACATATCTAGAAAAATTCATTAAATCACTTTTCCAATTTTTCTAAGGTTTTTAATTAATAATCCAATTTAAAATAAAGTTTGGGATGTTACAGGACTGGTGTTGAGTTGAGCTTGCTCCTCCACTAGCGCTCAGCAAAAATAATGTTTTTGAAACGGTTTTTACAAAAAGATATTTTTGGCGAGAGTTTACAAAAACGTCATTTTCGAAAGTATTTTGGTAATACTTTACTTGAGAAATATCATTTAAAAAGGGTTTTGTGAAATTCCAATTTTTTTTTGAGAAATCATATTTTTGGGAAGAGGTTGTATTACTTTGAAAAGACATTACTTATGGAAAGAATTTGTAGAACCTCCTTCTTGAAAAGAGTCAACGAAATGTTATTCTGAAAGGAGTTTTGTGAAGACACTGTTTTCGGAAATGGTTTTTGGAAAGGAGTTGTGAAACCGTAGTTTTGAAAAGAGGTGGTGTAATGTTTATGAAAGATTATTTGAAAAGATGTTGTTGTGTGGGGTGATGAGTTGAGGAAATTGATGTGTCATGGAAAGTCCAGCTCTGTGCTATGTTGAGACACGAAATTGTTCTGAGAATATTAGCGGTCGGGACTCGTCGAAGGGATGTACGAAGGATGGGCCGACCAATAGGATAAGCTTTAATTAATTAAAAGACTTTTAAAAGACATGTACTAACGCGGTGAGATATGAGAGTTAAACCGAAGTAGTGGAGAGGAAGGAACGATAAGTATCGGCGGATACTTAGGACGAGATTGCATTAGGGGAGGACAATGACGGTGATACGTCAAGAAGTCTAGAGTACTGTTCTAGGCGGGACAGTTCCACAAGTTGCACACTAACATGGTGGGGACTGGGTCTAATGCCGTGGCACGTCCTGCTTTGAAAGCTAGAACTAGTACTGTCGCCCCCTAGATTGCAAATCGAGAACAGTGAGAGGGACTGGAGTGGGGCATTTTGTTTGCCACTACGAGGCAGTGAGCCTGATTATTGAATTGATATTATTGAGGCTGAGTCCTCCTGGTCTGGGACCATTTGTGTTGACAGCTGTCGTGCCCGCACGGTAAAGGTCCTGTACTCCTGTTTGCTTCCGACTAGGTTGGGGCGGTGACCGAGGAGATGTAGACCAGTGTGCTAACTTGAAAGCATTTTCCTCAATGATGATTTTAAAATCCCTTGCATCATTGATGGTTTCGAATTCATAAAACTTAAATAAGAAAAGAAAGAAAAGAATATATATATATATATATATATACACAATAAGGTATGGTTGTGAATAATTTTGAGAGGAAGCATGAAAGTGGATGAGCTTATATGGTGGTAGAATCAGAGTGAGCAGCGGAAGCTTTCTATGGAATGTGATGAGAACATGCAATAGGTAGTAAGAAAAGACAGGTAGTGGTATGGAGTAAGTATCCCTAAGAGTCCATGTGATTTTATTTATGTGTTGTCTGTCGTATGGTTTGTCTGTCTTAATATTTTACCTATTGTAATTCCACACTGTTGGCATAACATGTCTGGGAATACTTACTCTCTCAAGTTCTTCTGTCTGTGGCTGTGTACCTACCCCTATGTTGTCAACCTTTAGTCTATGGATCCTGTTAAGTTCACAATTCGAGATTCGCGACGAAGGTCGATGGGAAGTCAATCGCCGTGGTTGGGAATGGCATGGAGTATCTGAAGTCCGTATCTTTGACCCCGACCATACCCTCCGAGGAACCGAACCAGATTCCCGCAGATGTCACTTTGTACTATCAGATCTACAAGTTGGTGGACCGGCGGATTACCATGGTGGGTATCCAATGCCTTTGCCAGCACGTATCGACCCTGAGGCGGAGGAACTAGAGGAACTGGATGAAGCCTTGAATGAATGGTCTGACGATGCGTTTGATGCCATGGAGGAGAGTGAACCTGAGGAAGATCCCGAAGAGTTCATGGAAGAAGAATATCCGGACGCTGAGGAGATTGAGGTCGACCCAAGTGAGGCACCTCCAGCTGATTCTTCGTCATCAGCTTAGGAGATTCGTTGGTAGTTTCTTTTCCTTATCTTGAAGTATTATATTTCCTTGTATTTGCTACGCTAAACCAATATGGTATCCTGATGTAAACCCCGATCTAATTCTAATGAATGATATTTTTGGGCACCACTAACTCTGATTACAAAAGTTAACAATAACAACCGAGTTGTGAAGGTTCAAGTTGCAAAGTGTGGTGTCACGTGACACTTCGTTTTGGAACTTGAAGCTTAGTATGATATGGGAGAACACTACCTTTAATTAAAGAGTTTTGAGAATGTATCAGTTCTCACAATCATGCTGCTCAACTACGTTTTAAAAAAAAATGGCCCTAATTTTCATTGAAAACAATTATGGTTTCAAGTTGCCAAATCGGGGTGTTACATTCTCGGCTGCATACACCCAGTGCATGTCTTACACCATTTAGGGTCGAATTCCGGAGTGTCCATGATGAGCATTTTATTTCCCATTATTCCTTGCATTATTCTACTCCTATTATTGATACTTGTTGCCCATTTGACATTGATTAGCTTGATTTAGTGATTTTGAGTTTATTGGACTAATATTCCTAATATTGTTTAATTTGGGATTATTTAGCCTAATTAATTCTATTTCTATTTTCAGGTAATATTTGGCACAAGGACACTTTGGGAAGTTTGGAAATGAAGATTGAAGCATTGAAGTGAAGATTGTAATTTGCATTTAGGTCCCTTTTTAATTGTAATTTTCAGAATAGTGTTTCTTAGGACTTGGGCCCATGTTTTAGGCCCATTTTCATAACTAAAGAGGGGAAATTCGTGTAACCCCCAAGAACACACTTTTTCATTTCAGATTTCTCATTCTCTTTCTAGGTTAGAACTTCTCTCTTGGCTCTCCCAAGCGGTGGTGGCTGCTAGGATTTTGTTCTTCCCCATTTCTACTCGTTTTTCTTCATTTATGGCCATGGAAGGCTACACTTCAAGGGTTAATCCCTTTGGTATTGTATTATCTACTCTTGAGCTCTTGTTATTAATGCAATTTCGTTTTCTCTTCTCTGTTTTCATGTTTATCGATGTGTAGTGGTTTGCTTAATTCCATTTCGTAGAGATAATACATGAATATAATTGCTTAATTTGTATTAACTCGTAAAAACTCCAATTCTGGTTTCTGATGCTTAATTAGAAGTTAGGGTTTGGAGTGATAACTGAATTTTCGCTTAGTATTTGGTTATCACGAGTTGGACAGAGGAGAGGAGAGGAATCGATCTTTAGTGAGCTAGGATTGAGTAGTGTACGTAGCCAAAGGGGTTTGCCCGCTTTTGTTTCTGATTTTTCTTAGTTTTTATATTCTGTTTATGTTTTGTTATTCACATTTGTCACACACATAACCCCCCATTTTACTGCACACTACGTGTTTGATACTTTGCCTAGACCGATATTCGCTGGGAAACGACCTAGGATCACCTTCCTAGTACTACAGAATAAACACCTTTTTTTTTTATCGGGTACGGCCTCGATCAAAATTTGGCGCCGTTGCCAGGGATTATCGGTTCTTGCCAAAGATCATACAGTAGTTAGTTAGATTAGTTAGTGTAGTTAGTGTGTGAATAAGCATTCTGATAACTAATTGAAAGTTGCCTTGTTTGCTGATTTGCTGTTCTGCACAACTGATGCTATTCTAGTGATTCTGTGAGTGCCATTCAACATAGCTGTGGGTGGAATTTTGCACGAAAATTGGTATCCACACTTGTTTCATCATATATTAGTGTGTTGATGCATCACAGACAATCAGATAGGCACTGGTTGTGAGTTCCAGAAAAATTTTCCAAGTTTCAGCAGTACTTACTATAAATAGGCGTAACTTTTGATCCGTAACTCGGAATTTGACGAATTTTATATCAAATCGAAGGGAATTTTCTGAATAATCTGATTTTTCTCACTTTTTCAGAAAACCCCTTCGTTTGGATCCCGAAAAAGCCTGTTTACTATTTCTTTTTTATTTTACAAGTTCTATTTTCTTAGTTTTTGGTCACTGTTTTAATTCTTTGACTTGGTTCCCTTTTGAATTTTGTCTTCAAACTTTCTGTGATATGTTTTCATGATTTTAGGGTGCTTAAAAAAATAAATAAAAAATTTTAAAAAAATAAAAAATTTTGTTGCCGATTTTGGTCATGCATATCTGTTACAGTATGCTATGGTTGATGCTGTTCTGTTCAGTACATGACTAGGGGCAACCCAAGTTATTTGCATCCTTACAACCCTGAAATTGATAGAACCTTTCACAGATTAGTTAGACAAAATAGGAATCAGTCATTAGATAGTGAGTCAGAGTCATCTTATAGTCCATCTAATTCTGATTCTATTTCTTCTATTCCTTCTACTTTTATTCAATCTGATTCTATACATTGTGATAACATGGCTCAACCCCCACCAAGGGAAAGGACACTTAGGGAGCTGGCTGCACCTGACTTCACTATTGAAGACTCGTGTATCCGGTATCCTAATGAGGATGTTCCTTTTGAGCTTAGAACAGGACTAATCCATTTGTTGCCAAGTTTCATGGTCTTGCAGGTGAGGATCCTCATAAGCATCTCAAGAAATTCCATATAGTGTGCACCACAATGAAACCACATGATGTGCAAGAGGATCATGTCTGTCTCAAAGCATTTCCACATTCCTTAGAGGGTCTAGCACAAGATTGGTTATCTGACTTGGCCCCTGGTTCCATCACAAGCTGGGATGACTTGAAGAGGGCATTTCTGGAAAAATTCTTCCCTGCAAATAGGACCACTGCAATCAGAAAGGAAATTTCTGGTATCAGGCAACAACATGGAGAGAGTCTCTATGATTATTGGGAGAGATTCAAGAGGTTGTGTGCTTCCTGCCCTCACCATCAGATCTCAGAGCAGCTTCTCATCCAGTACTTTTATGAAGGTCTCAACTTCATGGAAAGAAACATGGTAGATGCTGCAAGTGGTGGTACATTGGGAGATATGACACCCTTACAAGCCAGGAGCAAAATTGAGAAGATGGCTTCAAACTGTCAACAATTCCATGCAAGAAGCAACAGTGATGCAATAGTTGTGACGGATGTAAATGATGTTTGTGCAGACTCGGGCAAGGTTGAGAAGCTTGAGCAGAAAATTGATTCACTTACAACATTGGTCACACAATTGGCTGTCAATCAGAAAAAGATGATACTTCCTGCTAGAGTGTGTGGCATATGCACATCCATTGAGCACCCCACAGATGCATGCCCTTCCCTTCAGCAGCAACAGCCGATGACAAGTGGTGACCAACCTGAGGCCTATGCAGCAAACATATACAACAATAGAGGCCCACAACAACACAATCATGACCTCTCTTCCAATAGATACAACCCTGGATGGAGGAACCATCCCAATCTGAAGTGGTCTGATCAACAACAACAACCTCCTCCTAATGTTCCATTTCAGAACACCGCTGGACCGAGTAGACCACCATATGTACCTCCTCCAATCCAGTAGCAAAGGCAACAACAACAGCTATCGCCCATCATTCACTGATTCATTTACTTGTCCATCATGCACTAACTCTGGATGGTGCACCGCATGCACTGAAATAGCTCAGTTTCTAGACTCTGCCACTGCATCTGATGATTCATATGTTATAGATTCAGATTATGCCAACCCTAACCCCATATCTGTTATGCATGAGTCTGATTCACTTGTTCAGGTGCAGGCAGCAGAATCCATTTCTGATGTCCCTTTAGTTCCATCTATTATGCAGGCACCCCCATTGGACCTGAAGCCCCTCCCTCCTCATCTCAAATATGCTTACTTGGAGGATGAGCAGAAACTCCCAGTGATCATCTCTACCTCACTTTCTGTTGATCAAGAGGAGAAACTGCTGGATGTGATAAGAAAGAACAAGAGGGCAATTGGATGGACTTTAGCGGATATTCCTGGAATTAGCCCCTCCATGTGCATGCACCGCATTTTGTTGGAGGATGGGGCTAAACCAGTGAGACAACCCCAAAGACGATTGAACCCCCAGATTCTTGATGTGGTTAAGAAAGAGGTCACCAAGCTGCTCCAAGCGGGTATCATCTACCCAATTTCAGATAGCACTTGGGTGAGCCCGGTGCAAGTTGTCCCCAAGAAGTCTGGTGTCACAGTTGTCAAAAATGAGAAGGATGAGCTGATTCCCACTAGAGTGCATAATAGTTGGAGAGTCTGCATTGATTACAGAAAGCTCAACCAGGCGACTCGCAAGGATCATTTCCCTCTCCCCTTCATTGATCAGATGTTGGAGCGCCTGGCAGGTAAATCTCATTATTGCTTCTTAGATGGATTCTCTGGTTATTTTCAAATTTGTATTGCACCAGAGGACCAACATAAGACCACATTTACCTGTCCTTTTGGCACATTTTCATATAGAAAGATGCCTTTTGGCCTATGCAATGCTCCTGCCACATTTCAAAGATGTATGATGAGTATTTTCGCTGACTTGCTCGAGCATTGCATAGAGGTCTTCATGGATGATTTTAGTGTTTATGGCTCCTCATTTGATGCATGTCTTGATAATTTGACTAAGGTGCTTAACAGGTGCATTGAGACTAACCTTGTCTTGAATTTTGAAAAATGCCACTTCATGGTAGAACAAGGCATAGTCTTAGGGCACATTGTTTCGCACAAGGGCATAGAAGTTGACCCTGCTAAGCTGCATGTAATATCACATTTGCCTTATCCCTCTTGCGTGCGAGAGGTGCGTTCTTTTCTTGGTCATGCAGGTTTCTATCGCAGGTTTATTCAGAACTTTAGCAACATTGCTCTTCCTCTTTCCAAGTTGCTTCAAAAGGATGCCCCATGGGAATTTGGAGACCAATGCAAGAGGGCATTTGATGAATTGAAGAAAGCACTAACCACCACTCCCATCATCCAACCACCTGATTGGACCCTCCCATTTGAGCTCATGACTGATGCTTCAAATTATGCTTTGGGAGCAGTTCTCTCCCAAAGGGTTGGTAAGCTGTCGCATGTGATTTATTATGCTTCTAGGACTTTAGATGCAGCACAGGTTAATTACACAACAACTGAAAAAGAACTTTTGGCTATTGTTTTTGCACTTGACAAATTTAGATCATATTTGCTTGGTTCTAAGGTTGTAGTGTACACTGATCATGCTGCTCTGAAGTATCTTTTGAAAAAGACAGATTCCAAACCTAGGTTGATTAGGTGGATGTTGCTCCTCCAGGAGTTTGATCTTGAGATTCAGGATCGGAGTGGTGCGCATAACCTTGTCGCAGACCACTTGAGCAGGATAGAGAGAGAGGAGGATGCATTTCCTATCCGGGATGACTTCCCGGATGAGCAGCTTTTATCTTTACATGTTTCCCATCCCCTTCCCCAAACTCCTTGGTTTGCAGACATTGTTAATTATCTGGTTGCTTCTGTTTTTCCTGCCTTGGCATCCAAAGCTCAAAGAGACAAATTAAAGAGCGATGCCAAGCATTATGTATGGGATGACCCCTATTTATGGCGTTTTTGCAGTGATCAGGTCATTCGCAGGTGCATTCGAGACCAGGAGATCCAATCGGTTCTCCAATTTTGAAATGCTTCACCAGTGGGAGGCCACCTTGGTACTCAAAGGACAGCACGAAAGGTGTTGGATTCTGGATTTTATTGGCCTACCATTTTCAAGGATGCGAGCAACATCTGCAGCTCGTGTGAGCAGTGTCAAAGAGCAGGAGGCGCCCTATCTTGGAGGCAACAGATGCCGCAACAACCTATGTTGTTTTGTGAGGTGTTTGACGTCTGGGGTATAGATTTCATGGGCCCCTTTCCTGTTTCTTTTGGTTTTTATTATATCTTACTTGCTGTGGATTACGTATCCAAATGGGTGGAAGCTAAGGCCACCAGGACTAATGATGCTCAGGTTGTTGTAGATTTTGTCAGGTCTAATATCCTTTGCAGGTTTGGCATACCTAGAGCCATAGTCAGTGACCAAGGCACACACTTCTGCAATAGATCCATGCAAGCTTTGCTCAAGAAGTATGGGGTTGTGCACAAAGTTTCTACACCCTATCACCCCCAAACCAACGGGCAAGCTAAGATTTCAAATAGAGAGATCAAGCGGATTTTGGAGAAGATGGTGAAGCCTAATAGAAAGGATTGGAGCACACGATTGGAGGATGCTCTGTGGGCCCATCGGACCGCTTACAAGGCACCCATAGGGATGTCACCCTATCGGGTTGTCTTTGGTAAGGCGTGCCACCTGCCTGTGGAGATAGAGCACCGTGCATATTGGGCTGTGAAGCAATGTAACTTAGCTCTTGATCAAGCGGGTGAGGAGAGGAAGCTGCAGTTGAGTGAGCTAGATGAGATCCGCTTGGAGGCCTATGAGAACTCCAAATTCTACAAAGAGAAGACCAAGAAGCTTCATGATAACTCCATTTCCAGAAAGGAGTTCTTGGTTGGTCAAAAAGTTTTGCTCTACAACTCAAGGCTTGGACTCATGAGTGGAAAGCTCCGCTCTAAATGGATTGGACCGTTTGTAGTCACCCAAGTGTTTCCTTATGGCACTGTGGAGATCAAGAGTGAGTCCACGAACAAGAGCTTCAAAGTCAATGGCCACCGACTCAAGCCTTTCCTAACCACCCCTTCTTTGGATGATGCACCTGTGGAGGAGGCCTCATTGGTCGACCCCACTTTTGAACAACCATGACTTAGGGAGTCTCCTTTTCTCCTTCCTTACTCTTTTTATTACACTTGTCTATATCTGTCTGATTCTGCTATTTGTGTTCCATTGAGGACAATGTGTGATTTATGTGTGGGGGGAGAGTAGTTTAGGTTGCATATTTTGCTTTGATTTTTTTTAGGTTTTGCTTGGTTTTGGGCATTTTCTTGCATGTTTTTGCTTCATTTTAGTAGAGTTTTGGTATCTTGTGTCTGAATTCATGCATTTCTGTGTGTAAAGTTGCTTTTGATAATTAAGAGGTGGTAACACTGTGATAGAATTGTCCCTTTTGTGAGGATTTGAGCCTTAATTGTGGGTGGATTGCTATATATGCCACCTAATTTTCTTTCATGTGTGATTGCACTCTGGATTACTTGCACTCTAGAACTTGACTTGACTCTTGTTGATACTTGATTGCTCATGCACATTTTGAAATGATTTAGGCACTTTCTTTCTTGAATAAGCTACTAGCCATATGAGCCTACCTTGAATGAATGTATCCTTTGCTAGCCCCTTTGATCCTTTTTATCCCTTTCCTTGTTCTTTAGCTCATTACAAGCCTATGACTGAAAAACCATGATTGTCCTAACCTTAGGGAATTTTGGAGCTTTGGAATTGTTTTGGGAATGGGTATTAGGTAAGAAGTGTGCTTTATGCTTTAATTGGTTGAGTTCTTGGTTTTGCCTCATTGGTTGTTATAGTTATGGCTTCATCTTCATGCCATTTGTGTTGTTTCTTCTTTTCTTTTTGTATATCTCTCAAAAACAAAAAAAAATAGAAGACAAAAATACAAAAAAAATGCAAAAATAAAAAGAAAAAAAAAGAAAAAAAAAGTGAATAAAAGGTTGTTGAGGCAAAGAGGATTGGAATTAGTGGTTGTTGATTATGGGGTGGATTTTGCTTACTTTTTACTTATTCCCCATTGCTCCTCTACTCCCTTGGTTTTAGCTACATTCCCATATTTTTATCCTACCTTGTCCTTGGCCCCATTACAACCCTTAAAAGACCTTTTGATCATTTTGTGCATGTGTGTTGATGGTTGATGTTAGAGGCTTGTCAAGCTTATGGTTGTGTTTGTTTTTCATGATGTGCCTTGAGTGTAAATAATGATTAACCCCAAACACTTGAGTGTAAACACTTTTGAGTGATCCTTGTGAGTTTCTATCATCTTTGTGACTATCCTCTTGATGTCATTGGTTTCTTTGCATACTTGAAGTAATTGGATGATGTTCGCGGATGCTTTGACTCTTTGATCCTTAACCATTTTGTGTGCTTGAGTTTGCCCATTTCTTTGCATTTCCTAGAATTCATTGTGAAGTATGTAATCTCTTAGGTTTGCATTTCTTAGTTGTAGTCATCTTGTTGCATGATTCACTTTGGTGCATATTGATCTTCATAGTCCTATCTTTTGGTTTTGCCCAGGAGTGCAAAAGGATAAGTGTGGGGGTATTTGATGAGCATTTTATTTCCCATTATTCCTTGCATTATTTTACTCCTATTATTGATACTTGTTGCCCATTTGACATTGATTAGCTTGATTTAGTGATTTTGAGTTTATTGGACTAATATTCCGAATATTGTTTAATTTGGGATTATTTAGCCTAATTAATTCTATTTCTATTTTCAGGTAATATTTGGCACAAGGACACTTTGGGAAGTTTGGAAATGAAGATTGAAGCATTGAAGTGAAGATTGTAATTTGCATTTAGGTCCCTTTTTAATTGTAATTTTCAGAATAGTGTTTCTTAGGACTTGGGCCCATGTTTTAGGCCCATTTTCATAACTAAAGAGGGGAAATTCGTGTAACCCCCAAGAACACACTTTTTCATTTCAGATTTCTCACTCTCTTTCTAGGTTAGAACTTCTCTCTTGGCTCTCCCAAGTGGTGGTGGCTGCTAGGGTTTTGTTCTTCCCCATTTCTACTCGTTTTTCTTCATTTATGGCCATGGAAGGCTAGACTTCAAGGGTTAATCCCTTTGGTATTGTATTATCTACTCTTGAGCTCTTGTTATTAATGCAATTTCGTTTTCTCTTCTCTGTTTTCATGTTTATCGATGTGTAGTGGTTTGCTTAATTCCATTTCGTAGAGATAATACATGAATATAATTGCTTAATTTGTATTAACTCGTAAAATCTCCAATTCTGGTTTCTGATGCTTAATTAGAAGTTAGGGTTTGGAGTGTTAACTGAATTTTCGCTTAGTATTTGGTTATCACGAGTTGGACAGAGGAGAGGAGAGGAATCGATCTTTAGTGAGCTAGGATTGAGTAGTGTACGTAGCCAAAGGGGTTTGCCCGCTTTTGTTTCTGATTTTTCTTAGTTTTTATATTCTGTTTATGTTTTGTTATTCACATTTGTCACACACAAAACCCCCCCATTTTACTGCACACTACGTGTTTGATACTTTGCCTAGACCGATATTCGTTGGGAAACGACCTAGGATCTCACCTTCCTAGTACTACAGAATAAACACCTTTTATTTTGATCGGGTACGGCCTCGATCAAAATTTGGCGCCATTGCCGGGGATTATCGGTTCTTGCCAAAGATCATACAGTAGTTAGTTAGATTAGTTAGTGTAGTTAGTGTGTGAATAAGCATTGTGATAACTAATTGAAAGTTGCCCTGTTTGCTGATTTGCTGTTCTGCAGAACTGATGCTATTCTAGTGATTCTGTGAGTGCCATTCAACATAGCTGTGGGTGGAATTTTGGCACGAAAATTGGTATCCACACTTGTTTCATCATATATTAGTGTGTTGATGCATCACAGACACTCAGATAGGCACTGGTTGTGAGTTCCAGAAAAATTTTCCAAGTTTCAGCAGTACTTACTATAAATAGGCGTAACTTTTGATCCGTAACTCGGAATTTGACGAATTTTATATCAAATCAAAGGGAATTTTCTGAATAATCTGATTTTTCTCACTTCGTCAAAAAACCCCTTCGTTTGGATCCCGAAAAATCCTGTTTACTATTTCTTTTTTATTTTACAAGTTCTATTTTCTTAGTTTTTGGTCACTGTTTTAATTCTTCGACTTGGTTCCCTTTTGAATTTTGTCCTCAAACTTTCTGTGATATGTTTTCATGATTTTAGGGTGCTTAAAAAAATAAATAAAAAATTTTAAAAAAATAAGAAATTTTGTTGCTGATTTTGGTCATGCATATCTGTTACAGTATGCTATGGTTGATGCTGTTCTGTTCAGTACATGACTAGGGGCAACCCAAGTTATTTGCATCCTTACAACCCTGAAATTGATAGAACCTTTCACAGATTAGTTAGACCCTGCTTTTGTTTCTGATTTTCTTAGTTTTTATATTCTGTTTATGTTTTGTTTTTCACATTTGTCACACAAAAAAACCCCCCCATTTTACTGCACACTACGTGTTTGATACTTTGCCTAGACCGATATTCGTTGGGAAACGACCTAGGATCACCTTCCTAGTACTACAGAATAAACACCTTTTATTTTGATCGGGTACGGCCTCGATCAATCCATAACTGCGAGTACCCAGTACCTGTCTTACAGCTGCACATACCCAGAGTAAGTCATAGGGCTGTTGCAGGGATCGGAAAATCTTCTCTATGTCTTGGCGCCATATATGAGCTCCGTCTGGATTGTAGCCCCCCTCGAACCGAGGTGGTTCATTCTTCCTAAATCGGCTCATCCAGTCGATCTCTACTGGAGCCGGAGGTGGAGGTGAAGGACTGCAGCTACAGCTGCTGCGGCCGCGGCTATGTTCTGAGCAAGATTCTCAGCCTGGTTCTGCTAAGCTTGCGCTTGGTACTGCTGCAGTTGAACCAGAGTTTCCAACACAGCAGCAATTCGGTCATTATCAGCTCTTCTCCCAGCCATACTGCTTGGTCATGGAGAGAAATCCAATCAACGATCGAATAATTTAATAATAATGTAGATACATCTATATGTCTTATAAACTCTATTGACTAGCCTAGACACATAACTCTACGTATATGTTACTCCCTTGGTGAGTAAACACTGGAGTCCCTTGCAACTCTAATAGGCCAAGGAGAAATTGCTCTGATACCAAAATTGTAACACCCTATTCAAATTTTACCCTTAAACTGAAAATTAGGACTTAAAATTTTCTTTTAAAACAGTTATGATGATGATCAAAATAATAATTCTTTTCATTAATATTGAATCGTCAGAGTTTTTAGCGGAAGACTTAGTTCCAACAAAAGGTATGAAAGCAAAACAACTTAGTTACATCGAATCGGTTATACAAAATATAAAATACATAAGCAGTGTTTTAGCTCGGCCAACTGGCGGAGGCCTTACTTAATTCTCCGACTCAATGACTTACTCTCCTTGTGAAGGAGAGTGAACCTGCTCGGCCGGGGACTGCGTCTGCTCTGGATCAGTACCTGAAAAATGGTAAGGAGGTGAGCATTACACAGGACTTCAGTAAGCAGTTTCTAATATGACATACCGAACTACCAAGCCAAACACAAGTAATCAATTAGCATATTAACAGATAATCAAGTAGATACACATCACATGCATACAACCTAATTTTACTCGGTCCATGTTATTGTCCAATATATCCTTTACCGACCAGTTTTACTAATATCTTTCTGATTGATTACCCTTATACCCGTTCCTCAATTCCTATCCTTGATCGCTCGACCATTACTCTCCTTTCTCGGTATTCCATTTTCTCTCTCGGTCTCATCACTCATTATTCATCTTTTACATGTTTTACAATCTTTTACTCTTCTCGGCTGCATACACCCAGTGCATGTCTTACACCATTTAGGGTCGAATTCTGGAGTGTCCATAACTGCGAGTACCCAGTACCCGTCTTACAGCTGCACAAACCTAGAGTAAGTCATAGGGCGGTTGTAGGGATCGGAAAATCTTCTCTATGTCTTGGAGCCATCTATGAGCTCCGTCTGGATTGTAGCCCCCCTCGAACCGAGGTGGTTCATTCTTCCTAAATCGGCTCATCCAGTCGATCTCTACCGGAGCCGGAGGTGGAAGTGAAGGACTGCAGCTGCAGCTGCTGCGGCCGCGGCTATGTTCTGAGCAAGATTCTCAGCCTGGTTCTGCTGAGCTTGCGCTTCGTTCTGCTGCAGTTGAACCAGAGTTTCCAACACAGCAGCAATTCGATCATTATCAGCTCTTCTCCCAGCCATACTGCTTGGTCATGGAGAGAAAGCCAATCAACGATCGAATAATTTAATAATAATGTAGATACATCTATATGTCTTATAAACTCTATTGACTATCCTAGACACTTAACTCTACGTATATGTTACTCCCTTGTTGAGTAACCACTGGAGTCCCTTGCAACTCTAATAGGCCGAGGAGAAATTGCTCTAATACCAAAATTGTAACACCCTATTCAAATTTTACCCTTAAACCGAAAATTAGGACTTAAAATTTTCTTTTAAAACAGTTATGATGATGATCAAAATAATAATTCTTTTCATTAATATTGAATCGTCAGAGTTTTTAGTGGAAGACTTAGTTCGAACAAAAGGTATGAAAGCAAAACAACTTAGTTACATCGAATCGGTTATACAGAATATAAAATACATAAGCAGTGTTTTAGCTCGACCAACTGGCCGAGGCCTAACTTAATTCTCCGACTCAATGACTTACTCTCCTTGTGAAGGAGAGTGAACCTGCTCGGTCGGGAACTGCATCTGCTCGGGCTCAGTACCTTAAAAATGGTAAGGAGGTGAGCATTACACAGGACTTAAGTAAGCAGTTTCTAATATGACATACCGAACTACCAAGCCAAACACAAGTAATCAATTAGCATATTAACAGATAATCAAGTAGATACATATCACATGAATACAACCTAATTTTACTCAGTCCATGTTATTGTCCAATATATCCTTTATCGACCAGTTTTACTGATATCTCTCTGATTGATTACCCTTATACCCATTCCTCAATTCCTATCCTTGACCGCTCGGCCATTACTCTCCTTTCTCGGTATTCCATTTTCTCTCTCGGTCTCATTACTCATTATTCATCTTTTACATATTTTACAATCTTTTACTCTTCTCGGCTGCATACACCCAGTGCATGTCTTACACCATTTAGGGTCGGATTCCGGAGTGTCCATAACTGCCAGTACCCAGTACCCGTCTTACAGCTGCACATACCCAGTATGCGTCTGACACGATCAATGCACGCACCCAGTACGCGTCTTCTATGACCAAGAGCACTACCGGCGATTCTTCTATGGAGTTAAGGAGTGTCCATGACTGCGAGTACCCAGTACCCGTCTTACAGCTGTGCCTCTCGGCATCTTACACGATCGAGGCACGCACCCAGTACGCATCTTCTATGACCAGGAGCACATCCCACGGATTCCGTTGCTCGGAACCTTGTGTGAATCATAACTGCGAGTACCCAGTACCCGTCTTACAGCTGCGTATACCCAGTATGCGTCTGACGCGATCAATGCACACACCCAGTACGCATCTTCTATCACCCGATCACACAACAGCAGCAGTCAGCTCGTTTAGCATGTCCTCGGTGTTCCGTGCTGCTTCAGGAGCATGCCTACCTCTTCCTCTTCCAGACATCGTAAGCTATATTCATTAACGCACTAATAGTTTAATACACCTACTAACGCATCTAATCACACAACCTAGTATATCTAGAGATCACACAACAGAGAACATGTAAGGCCATGTTCAAGCCACATAGACAACCATTTCTCTGATACCACCAAGTGTAACACCCCGATTTGGAAAACTCGAAATAAACACTCATCAAATACTGATTAATTCTTTTTAGGAAAAATAGGGTGAAATTTTTTTTTTTAAAGAAAGGGTAAAAACTCGACTATCGAGCTTCCCAAAACAAGGTATTATTTTTTTAAAATTCTTTTTCTCAATAACGTTTGCGGAAATTTCTGAAAGCAGTTTGACATTTGGAAACTCACTTTCAACAAGTGAGGAAAACGTTTGGACCATTTAGAAAATGTGTTCGACTTGCTCAAGAAGAGTTTACCTGTCCGACTGTGACAGTCCTTCAAGTAAACAGTTTGAAAACGGATCATAAAGGTTCTTACAAAAGTGGCCACCACAGAACATCGGTGCCATTCCTACATAAACGTATGTCTTAACAAAAGCAATTCCAAAAGAATAACAGCAAGGGTCCATCGGGAACCTAGTTATAACTACTAGCAGAGGCTCTTTCTTGATCCACAACGTAAGTCTTCAAAAGCAATCTTCGTCGTCCATCAGTAGCCCTCTCGTCGGCGCATCACGATCAGTAGGTCCTCCCTCCGGGAGTAGCATCACCAGCTCCACCGTCTTTTAGAATCGAATATTCATAGTCACATGTGCACAAGAAGTTGAGAGAGTAAGTTATCCGAATGGAATTACTCCCATCGACTTCTTGGAATTACACTAGCGACGCATACCAGAACATAACAAACAATACAAACAGCACAAACAGATACTTATGCAAGATGCATGAGAATGCAATGCAATCGTCGCATTAACTAACTCTTTATCTTTCACTTAAGGGAATCCTTTTAATTACTTATCTCGCAAGGTTGAATCTCTCAGCAATTCGTTTCTCAAAGTCGAAGTCTCTTGGTTCACATATCTCGAGTTCATGGTATCGGAATTCAAGCTTTAGGGTTTCGGGTTCAGGTCTACATCTCCTCATATTCCATCCACCTAGTCGGAAGCAATCAGAAGTACAGGATCTCTACCCACACCGGCTCCGGGAGACCACACCAAAAAAAAATATAATATAAAATGCCCGGGAAAAAAAAATGTCATGACAAGGGTGTCGACCTCCGCCATGTTCAAGCATCCCTCTTCTGATCCTGATTTAGTCAAGGGGGTGTCAGTCATTCGTCTAGTGTACACACAGTACTTCAGCTACGACACCAGACTACCTACCCAACCTCGGATGGTCAACCCAGGTCACTGTAGCTTTTTCCCGCCTAGACAGACTCCTCTTAGGCTTCTTGACGAATCACCGCCATTGCCTTCCCCTATCCTAATCATCAAGTGATTACGACGCAGGTAAGCACCGTGTCTTCCTCTCCACTACTTCGGATAAAGGTTTTGAGTCGTAAAGGTTATACTTGATTATCCTAACGTCGACCCATCCTAAGTCACCTCCGCCATATAGCACCAACCATATGCGGGTTACTTCTTGTGGGACTCGACTACTATATTTGACGGGCTCCGACCCATCCAGAATCATTCTCAACAACATTCTCAACACATGGCTACGACCATGTGGATACACTCTCAACATATGGCTACGACCATATGGAAATCATCTCAACACATGGCTACAACCATGTAGATACACTCTCAACATATGGCTACGACCATATGGAAATCATCTCAACACATGGCTACAACCATGTAGTTACACCCTCAACATATGGCTACGACCATATGGAAATCATCTCAACACATGGCTACAACCATGTAGATACACTCTCAACATATGCCATAGTCATTGCGTCCATGTTCAAAACATCGTCGTCACATTCACATCATCAGCTCGATCCACGTACTCGGCGCATCAGCATTATCCAGTTCCATTGCGTGCTCCATCCCTTAGAGTCTCGCTCTAATCGTTGGGGGATTTTCTTATAGTTTTCTAATGTCTTTACTATTCTTATCTTATATCGCGGGATGATGCATTATGCTCATGCAATGAAAATATACCAACAATATATCTCAACATACACAAATATAGCAATCAATCAATACCATGTAATGGTATAGTTCTGAGTCTTCGTATACCGCGATACAAAGAAGCACACAATTTATCGGGTATACTACTAGCTACGATTGACCTTTACTCCGACTTTGAGAGAGTACAGAGTGTCCTAGCATACTCACTAGACACCAAAGCGTCTTAGGATAACTTCTCTCTCACCTGGGTTCGCAGTTACCGATTCTATGAGTTCCGAACGATCTGTTTCCTTCCTCGTCTGCCCGACTCCAACTTCTTTCAAGTCCCAAAAGATAGATATGTGAGAATTAGACTTTATTTAGTATTACTCTTAACTTTATTCTCAAGATAACTTAAGAAAATCCAAACATCGTCTTCATTTAAAATCAAAATATCAATTCTTTTTACTTGAACTTATCCAAAATCAAACACTAACTTTTATACCTTAAAATCATGAGAAAATAATTAAATAAATCAATTTAATTAAAAGGTTTCTTCGCTGGTCCCTCTTGTACAGCAATGAGTTTAACTTTGAAAACACCGAAAAATCGCACTTTTCAAATCAACTTTGACCTAGATCAAATATCCTCAAAAACTCAACTTTAAAACACTTTGAAAATACTTTTAAATAGGAAATGTGACTTAGAAAATTCTGGACAGCATCATGTCCTAAGTTTTAAATTCATTTTCCATTATTCACAATCAACTCGAATCCACAGACCAACCAAGAATCTTGAGAATAATCAGATAAACATTTCGATCAACGAATTCTCAAACTCAATACTTATAATCAAACTTGGACAACATGCTATTCAAATGAAACAAGTCATTCAAGTTAAACATAAACATGCTCACATAACTACTTAAACATAACTTCATTAATCTTCCACTTAATTAATTTCCCATCTTAGCAAAACTTCATCTTATCACACTTTAACATGTCCAAACCGTATGCACCATTAGCTTTTCAAAAATTATTTCCTCAAGGAATAACTTCACAAATCAACACATAATTTCATGGCGTGAACACATATACACACTCAAGGAAATTTAACTCCAAAGTTAAGGTCCAAACCGTGACCTTAACTAAGTTTTCTCAAAAATATTTTCAAATATTCAAAACTTCTAAAACAACTCCAAATCCAACAACAATTCCACATGATTCATTAAGCAAATAAAAACATAGTCCTAGTGTATTTTCTTATACAAAACCGTGAGCATACACAAGCTTCTAGACAATTTTCGTTTCACTTAAAACATTTAGATTCAACTCAAAGTTCATGTAAATCATATACACATGACCAAAATCCAACATCAAAACCTCTAACCTAAAGATCAAGTATGAACCGTGGCTAATCATAGTAAATCACACAATTTATACTCACTCAAACATCACTAAATTGCAAGATAACAACATGCAAGAGACCAAACAAACGAAAATCAAGCTTACATGCACAACAACAAAGATCCGTGGCTAACATAAAAGAAATCATCAAGTACGTCATAGATCAAATATAGATCGTAACATGCATGAAGTCACAAACACTAGATCCTTGAAAAACTTTTCATGAAAACTTAAAATCAAGTTCTCTTCCAAAACACTTTTAAGAAATCAAAGAGGAAAACTTTAAGGTCATGGATGAAAACATTTTCTTAACAAAACTTCAAGATCAAGTTTAAAAATCAACATGCATGGTAGTAAAACCTTTAGATCTAACACAAAAGCAAATATGCATCAACAAAATCAAAGTCTTTAGAAGGAAATCATGAAAATGAAAAAGAATCAAAGAAAAGGGTTTAAAACTTTTAGATCATGAAACAAATTTCTTACTTAATCAAAAACTTTCAAAAATCAAGTCCAATTCCTTGGTTTCTCTCCTCTCTCCTCACGGTTCACCACTCCTCTTCCTAGTCCATGGTCTTTCTCCTTCTCTTTTCACTATCTTAGCTTGATCTTGCTTAAGTCATGAAGAGTCTAAAGTGTTGGTTCTTCTTTCTTTATTCGGCCATTCTTTCTCTTTTTCACTAAGAGCTTGATTTTCTCTTAGTGTTGTGTTTAGTTTGGGAAAAGAAATGGAAGAAAGTGTGTGTGTTGATGAAAGAATGGAGGAGAATTTACTCACTTCCTCACGGTTTTAGGGTTGGAATGGATGGAAGGAATGAAGAACCGAAGAGGGGGTGAGTGAGTGTTGATGTTTGGCTTGGAATGAGGGGTGAAGAAGAGAAGAAATGGAAATGAACTCACTCTTGGTCCCACATGGTTTTGGCCTTCTTCTTTTATGTTTCTTTACTTTTCTTATTTGCCATCAAGGGCTTGCATGGGTGGCTTCCTTGCAAATGCTTGGGGACTAGGTCACAAAACTTGGAGGCCAAGTCTTGCCTTAAGGTCCCTCACAGCTCCTTCCTTGTTCCTTCCTCTTTCTTCACTTTTTCTTCTCTTATGTCATGCTTGGTCATGGGGATGATGTCATGGTTTGACTATAAGGCATGCCACTTGGTAACCATGCAAATGAGCTTGGTGGCTAAGCTATTCACCTAGCATTCGACCATGGAAGGTTTAGGATAGATTAGATTAGCTAATTAGGTTTAAGGCACTAATTAGAGTTCTAATCGTGATTAGGGTTGAATTAGGTTAACTAATCTAGGTTTAGTCCACTAATCCTTAGTGATTAGGGCTTAATCAAGGATTAAGGTACTAATCAAAAACTTAATCATAGTTTTAAGGAAAACTAATTCCAGATTAGCTCACTAACCAAAAAGGGTTTAGGGTTTAAGAGAGTAATTAAGTTCTTAATCAAGGATTAAGAGCTCGATTAGGGTTGAATCAACGATTAGGGCATCAATTAGGGTTTCCAGAGGTGATTGGACTTTGATTCTTTGAAACTTAGAGAAAATAATCTTCCATGAAATCATATGAATCAATAAAACAAAAATCTTAATTAAAACCTTAAACAATCAAGCACACAAAGTCACACACACAAGTAAATCAAATTTCAAAACATAAGAACCCTTTATGACATCAAAACTATTTTAATGATTTTTTTTTAAATCCATTAGGTTAAATTAATTTATTAATTAGGGACTTGTAGAAGTGAGTCAAATGGGCAGATGTTACAATAGACAGTGGAATAATGCTATTTTAGTGAATAGAATACAAGCTCAACTATAATATTTTATATATTTTGTGACACCCTGATTCGACAACTTGAAAACTTAAACTCAAAGTAGTGAAAATTAGGGCCATTTTTTTTTATTAAAACAAGTGTTACACCAGATGAGAACATTTAGATTTTCAAAACACAGTTACAATCAAAACTCATGTTCTCACTTTGCATAAACCTTTCAAGTTCCAAACCGAGATGTCACAAGACACCGCACTTTGAAACTCGTTTTCAAACATCATTTAAAACTTGGCCCGTTTAACGATTTCCAAAAACATCAGTATTAAACAAAAACTTTTGCCGGGGTACAGTATGGCAGAGCTAGGTAACTAAGTACTTACAATGGAGTACAAAGCTCTTAGGGGATTGCCTAACTTCTAGTTAGACACACTAAGACTGTCTCTTTATCTTCGCATCTTGGCATCCCACACTCTCGATCCACTAGCAGAGTTGTCGCCTCCAACCATCTCAGGAGTCTCACTCAGAGAGTTGTCGGGTACTTGCCTTTCCTGACACTACGCCATCTACCGGTTGTAATATCAGCATTTGCCAATACGACAACACGGTAGGAGAGAGTCAGTGTTCCGAACACCAACGGGTTGACCATGCGGTCTCAGGGTGGGTTAAATATAAAGAAAGACAGGGAGTATAAAACAACGTAACTAAAACGTCATCATCATGCTTAACAAGTAATGCACATAGCACATATGAATCACATAGAATGAAACATATCATAATATTCTAAACACATCGATACCATCATTCATAACCACTTAAATCCTTCATGCTCTTACAATCACATTCTTAGAACCTTTTTCGTGATCTTTCATAACTTTCTCAATCCTTCCTTCATCACAATTTCCACACTTATCTCTTAATCCAAGAATTCTTTCTTATATATGCCTTACAGACTTTTGTTCCATTCTTGATATCTTAAATGTACTTTTCCTTGAAACATATTTGTTTATTAAGTTTTTATTATCTCGGTTAGCATCAATGATGAGAGGGAAACATCATTGAGCTCACACACGTCTACATCTCCTTGGTCAACCACCCAACCTAGTCGGAAGCAAACAGGAGTACAGGACCTTTACCACGCGGGCACGACAGCTGTCACACAAACAAATGGTCCCAGACCAGGAGGCCCAGCCTCAAATCATATCATATCAATTCATATCATAAACAGGCACGCTCTCAGCGGCAAATACAAATGCCCCGTTCCAGTCCCTCTCACTGTTCTCGATTTGCAATCAAGGGGGCGACAGTATATTTCTAGTCTGCAGTGCAGAACGTGCCACGGCATTAGACCCAGTCCCTACCACGTTAGTATGCCACATGTGGAGTTGTTCTGCCTAGAAATATACTCTAGACTTCTTGACGTTTCACCGTCATCGTCCTCCCCTCATGCAATCTCCTCCTAAGTATCCGCAGATACCTATGGTTCCTTCCTCTCCACTACTTCGATACGACACTCATACCTCACCGCATTTGTAAATGTCTTTTAAAGTCTTTTAATGTTTCAGCATTTTAATTAGCGGCTTAATCCTAACAGTCGGCTCGTCCTTGGTGCATCCCTTCAACGAAGCCCGACCACTAATCACAAACTTTTCCCCCTAAATCTCAATGGCCCTTGGCCTCAAAATCAAATCTCATTTCATCATCATGATTCTTATAAGCTCATTCTCAACATATTCCTCATCACATCATCAGTATCTCTTCCTCGTCTTTCTCGAAATATCTTTTCACAAAACTTTATTTCACAAAACATTTTCAAAAACCTCATTTCATAAACCTTTTCACAAAACTTTTTCAAAAGAGAATATTTCCAAAAACTTTCACAAAGTATCATTTTCACAAAAACTTTTCAAAATCTCTTTTCAAAACCATTTTTGGGTGAGTGTTAATGGAGGAGCAAGCTCAACTCAACACTAAGCTTCTTCCCAAAAACGTGAACGAGGAATCACATCTCCACTCAATCACATCTCACTTTCACAACCACGCTTTCGCTTGCCTCATCAGACGTTTCATTCCTTCTCACTCAACTTTCACTTTCTTTCTTACTTTATCTCTTTTACATTCCAATCGCATCATGCTTTATTTCTTTCTCGATAATTCCACATTTTTCTCTTTAATCTTACGCATCGCTTATCTTTCACTTAATTACGCTCATGTTTCGCATTCACATTTTCTTTTCTCTTTTCAATCTCATCTCATTAATTTCACGGTTTCATTATTATTATTTCACTACTCAGACATAATCAAACAATTTCAAACAGAATTAAAAATGCACAACTAGTAAACATTTAGCATGTAACTAAACCAAGTAATCATTTAGCACACAGATTTCTATTGCCTAATTCGCAGTATAATCGCAATCCATCTGTTCGGATTGCGGGCAACCGCGTTGCGGGATCACCGCACTCTCACTCACCTGGATGACGAATCATCCGACAGCTTTCCAAGGTTCCCAGTCGCTAACCTCGTCACGTTTCCTTCGCGTCCGATGTAACACCCGAACTAGAACATTTTTCCCCGTGCGTTAGAACGTTTTCGATTAATTCTTAATTTCATTTTGAAAACTCTTTGAAATAATTCTTCTCTTAAGAACTCATTGTTAATATCCGAAGACTCCAAAACCAAATCAGATTTCAAATAAAAAGATTTTCAAGGAAACTTTGAAACAAATTACAAAAATTATCTTTGTTAAAACCAAATCCATCTTTCTTAATTCAAAAACACTTTGTTTATAAAAATCATTTTCTTGAACCATTAAAAAGAATTCAAAACTCTAGAAAATAATGTTTTAAAACCATATTAAATTGATCCATTAAATTTCCAAAATCTACAACATTACCAAACACTGATCAGAGAATATAAAAATTCCAAATAAATTTAAGTTATTTAAATCATACTTTTTAAATAAAACATTCTCTTTGAAATTCAAACATAGATTTTCACAAATAAAATTCACAAACAAGACACACAACCAGTATTCCAACTTAACACATTTAGTTAGCACACAGACAGTACATACAAGCTTTAAAGCATACAAAGCATTCACAAGCATACACCACACAAATCATATCTTCAATCACTTAAAAATCATTAGTTATATTTTAATCTTAATAAATTAATTTAATTACACTTAAGAAAATAATTTAAACTTAATCTTCTAATTAATTTAACAAAAACCGAATTGCTAATAGATAATAATTCCTACTTACAAATAAATTTAAAACTAAATATCTTTGATTTATCACCATAAAAATTCTTCTCACACAATCAGATCAAACCAAAAGAATTTAAAGAAATACACAACACTTTCACAAAACATCATGCACCTATGAATAGAGTTATCATCATGGTTATTTTATGAAAATAATTTTCCTACCATTTTAAACATACATAGACCGAATTACTCACATAAAAATTTGCAAGATCTAATTCACACATACAAACATACAATCATGAAGTCATTTTCATTCTTTTATGATTAAAAACTAAGGGCATACAATTCATAAAATTTTCTTCTTTATTTTAAGACCAAGACCGTGAACATACAGTGAGCAAAATTAACAACATAAATTTCATTTTCCAAAACAAAATCAACACACACTTTAAATCACAAATTATCACACATATTTCTTTTAAATTCAATCACTTCATGCATGCACCCTTAAATTCAATTATCCTTCTCATGCATGCAACCTATTTGGGGGACAAGCATAGCTACCTATTTTCCTAGTGTGGCCGAAAGTCAACATGTCTTAAAACAAGGATTTTGAATTCACTTTTTAAACATACAAGTCATGCATTTCACAAAATAAAAACATGCAAAACAACACATTATATCCACATCAACCTTCAATTTCATTATTCTATAAAAATCAAGGTTACACTTTAAATTTCCAAAAATAACTTGCATGCACTTGAAATCAATGGATCTAATCTTAAAACAAACATGCATCAACTTTTACCAAATAAAAAGCATAAATTTCACTTTCTCCTAATCATGGCCGAATGGCCTCTAGAAAAATAGTTCATGCACATAATCAAATACTCAATGAAAATCATGTTTATGCTTGAAAATCATTTTTAAGACTTAGTTTCTTTAATCTTTTAAAACCGAATCATATATATAAAAAGAAACACAAACTCTTCACTTGAAAAGGACATGCAAGTCAAGGATCTAAACATTTTTAATCCTCCTAACAAATAATTACATGCACATACTCAAAACAACTACAATCAACACAAAATTAACATGCAAGACTAGATCATGAATTTATTTATCAAATAACCACATAAACCCATATATAGACCACGGATCTAAACAAGAAAATAGACATGCAAGAGGAATCAAAGCAAACACACAAACTTAAACACAATTCTTACATAAACCATGAAGAAGAAAATATACAAATTAAAGATCAAAGCTTTTCAAGCATAAATACTCAAGATCAACTAATACACACAACATTCAAGCCATTTAATTTCACTTTATCATTTATTAAATTTAGATCATAGATTTACTTCACAAACATACACTTAGATCACGGTTTACCAAGGAGATCTAGCATGCAAAGACCAAAAATTAACAAACAAATTTAGATCATGGATTTATCCATTTAAATCATCACATAAACACATAGGATCTACGGTTTAGAGCAAGAAAATTAGACATACAAAGAGGTTCATTTTAGTTTTCACAAAAACCTTAGTTTTCTTTAGATCCTTAAAGATCTAATTAGAAAATTATTAGATCCAACCATAAAAATTCCAAACCGAGACAAAAGCATAAAAATAACATATTACAAATTAGTCCAAGTCCTTAAAGTCCTTGATTTAACAAGATCAACACATAATAACATCTTTGAAACCATAAAATAGAACATGCAAGAAGAAAAGAATATAGATCCACAAACTAGAAAGAAAAATCTACACTATTTCAAGCCTTCTTCTTCTTCAAATCCTACCATGAAAGGTTGGTTCTCTAGCTCCTAAAGCTCTTGATCTTTAAGGAAAACTCCTAGGTTTTGGCTTGGATCTCCTTCGTCCTTCTCCTTCATGTTTCGGCCACCTCTTATTTTCTTTCTTTCTATTTCTTTTTCTTTTCTTTCTAAGAGTTTAAGGAGTCTCTTAGAAGTGTGTTGGTGTGGGTGGAAGAAATGAGAATGGGTGAAGAGAAGTAAAAATGAGGTAATGGACTAAGGCTCACCCTATTTATAAGCAAATTAATTTTCCTCCTTGTGCCCTTGTAGGTGGTTCGGCCATAACACAATGGGAGGGGTAGTTTTGGCGTCACAAAAACTTGCATGGGTGGTGTTTATCAAAACCAAGGGGGACAAGGTAGCATGGCTAGGTTCTTAGAAGTCAATCTAGGCTTAAGGACTTGTTGGCCATAGTTAGGGTTTGGTTACTTAGTTACTAGTTTAGTTTGGTTACTAATTGGATTGGTTTTCTAATTCCTTAGTCTACAAGCTTCTAGTCCTAGCTCATACACACATACATACACACGGCATACACACACATACACACATATATATACATTCATACACTCACATACAAACCGTGGCACATACATATATTCATATACGATGTACACTTTATTTTCTTAATCATATTTGCTTAATTTCATCAATTGACACAACAAGGCAATTAATTCAAAACTCACACTCATGCAATCATTTCATGCATCATACGGTACACACACATTAAATCAAACATATTTCACATAAAAATTCAAACCAAATCAATGAGTTCACTTCCTTAAAACACAAATCCAAAAATTCGTATTTCCTAATTTTGAAAATAAATTTTATAAATCAACCCAGAAAATTCTGAAAATTATATTTTCAAAATCTACTTTTCAAGACGATCGTTTTGATATAAAGATTGCGAAAAATCCGAGTTATGGTGAAAAAGTTACAAATTTTTCAAGTTAACAGACCCAAAAACTTAATTTCAAACAAAATCACTTTTTTAGGAAAAATCGACAATTCATTTCTTAAAAATCAAATCACAAAATCATTCACTCCTCTTTCATAAAACATTTTGTTTATAAAAATCCATGAAAATCAACTCTTTATTTCTTATTTACATAAGACACTTTTTCCAAAAATCTTTTATAAAACAGAATTTCAGGGTTTATTTTAACAAATTCATTCTAGCACGTACGGGGAAAAATACGGGGGTGTTACATATTTTGCTTTTTTAGTCTTATAGTATCATGAACCCTTCCTAGAAGGTGGCATTATGCATAAGGTTTTTTGATTTGTGTATTGAATTTGCAAGTTGGTGTTGGAAACCAACAAGAGGCCTAACAATCGAGTAGAGGGGGTGAATAGGAGATTGAAGCAAATATGGCAATTTTTCAATATATTGAAAATTAAACTTATGTTGTTCAGTTTTAAAAGAAAACTCGAGCTTCTTTCCGAGCAGACAAGGTTAAATGATTAACCAATCAGATAAACAAACTGGTTAATTAGTTAACCGAGCTGCTTCAAGGCAGAGCTGGTTTTTGACTTAAGTTCGAAGAACAACACTCAAAGGGACGAGCTAAGAAAAATAAAAGTTCGAACTTAGATGAATGAAGATTAGCGGAATAAACGTTACGCTTGGCAGCAATAGATAAGCAGTAAAGAAAGAACACCAGAGATTTATCCTGGTTCACTCTCACCCTGAGAGCTAGTCCAGTCCCCTCTGAAAACCTTTCAGAGAGCTTTCACTAAAAATCGATTTTCTGGGTTACAAAGGATTTACAAGAGCCTACCCCTCTAGACCTATCCAGTCAAACGAGTGTACCAAACTCGTGACAAACTACCCACAACAAATCAATGACCAAAGAACCTCTTTGGAACCTTTACAGATCGAAGCTTTCTCGATCAGAGACCAGCTTCTCACAACAGCAAATCCAACGAACAAGATGATGAAAGTGTATGGCTCTAATTCAAAACACACTTCGAATATGATGAAAGATTGAATAACAAGAGTGAGTCAAATCTAGAAGGATTTCACAGAGAAGAACTAATTTGAACTTAGAATTAAGATTTGAAAGTTTTAACTCTCTAAGTTCGTATGAAAATTGAATGTTCTTCTTCTCTGTGAGTTTGTGATTTCTGCTCTGTTTTTCTTTTTGTTTAAAGTACGAAAATGAAAGATTAAGTTCTGAGAAAAAAATGGTTGTCCAAGAATCCCCTATTTGTTAACGTTGAAGACCCCCTCTTTTATAGTCTCCTCTTTTCTGCAGAGAAAGAGAGAAAGAGAGCTGTACGGAGATGGGGTTTCCAACGGTAACATTTGGACAGAAGAGCAGTGATGGTGACAGTTCACCAACCTTTGATTTAACTCATTTTGAATTTCAAACTTGTCAGAACATAGGAGCTAAACCTAGGACTTCTACCCAGACTCAACGGTAAGTACGGAACAGTTGAGCAGAGTCCGAAGGTTGAAGACGATGCATGGTTGAAGACGATGAACAGAGATTGCCGAGCTTTCAGCTTTGTTCAAGCTTGGTGTTCCTGAGCTTGATCTGAGCATCGGCAAATAGTCAAGTTTACAACGATCAACCCGAGCTTATTTACTCCATCAGACGCTGTGGCTGTTTCGAGATTAATCCGAGCGAGTACCGAGCAAATCATCATCCGAGCTTACTATCTTGAGATGAAGAACCGAGCTTGCAAACTTGGATGAACCTTGGCCTTGATCACGGGCCGAGTCAAAGCCGAGCTTGAGCTACGAAAGCTGACTTGATGCAGGTAGCGAAAAACCGTAGTTTTCGAGCTTCTGCCGAGACTCTGCCTTTGGCGGAACGCATACGCAAAACAAAGATTCCGAGCCTCTCCAGAGCTTGTACCTTTAGCTTAACGCTTGCGCTGATAAGTCTGACTTGTCTAATGCTAAGCACAAGCCGAGTCTGTTATTTGACATCATCAAAAGCTCTTTGATTCTGCAATGTGAGTCTACAATCTCCCCCTTTTTGATGATGACAAATATTATTTAACAGTTTGTTGCTTTTTGTGTTCTCCCCCTAACTGTATGCTCATAAGCTGATTGGACTTGGCACTGATTGGAATTTGCTTGAAAATACACCACATGTTGCACATGAGAATGCACTTATCAGACCTTTCTCCCCCTTCCACTTGTTGAAAGGATGTAGCTCGTCAAACACTCCCCCTGAATTTATGCTCGCAAAATCTGAAACATCAAAAACACACAACAAAAACGCAACACGCACCTTTCTCCCCCTTTTGGCATGATAAAAAAGGAGCCAAAAATTAAGCACATTCGCCAAAAGAGAAATAAGAACTAAAGAAAGGATTAACACCTTTCTTCATCTTTTTGGAAGAAAAAAAATTAACATTTTTCTGTACCACTCATGTTAGTAATGTACCACTTGTTGATTTAAAAAAAAAAACTGTTCTCCCCTTTAAGACTTTAAAATGATAAACAAGGAAGAAAATTTTCATGATCATCGTTCTCCCCCTTTAACAGTGAAAGCATGCTTCTCATCCGAGAAGTTAAAAGGTAAAGGTGAGAATGACGAATAACATAATATAAAAGTTCAAATAATAAAAACAGCACTCTTCTCCCCTTAGATAAAAAATTTAGAGGAAGGGAAGAAGTTTTCAAGGATGTGAAATTTCAGGAAGTTTAAACAAATAGACAATTGAACGTAAAGATCGATACTATGAAGGTGATCAAAATTTATGATATATAGAAAACCAAGCTCATGCCGAGCACATGCTAAACTTATCCAGGATTCTGAGCTTGCGCTGAGCACACACTGGATTCGTCTAGAATGCCGAGCTCACGCCGAATTTTATGAAGAGTTTCCCTCGGCAAAGGTTTAGTAAACACATCGCCTAATTGATTTTCAGTACTTACAAATTCTATGACACAGTCACCTTTTTGAACATGATCTCGAATAAAATGATGCCTGATTTCAATGTGTTTTGTTGGAGAGTGATACATTGGATTCTTAGTTAGATTGATTGCACTTGTATTGTCACATTTGATAGGAATGTGATCTAAAATTAAGCCAAAATCTGATAACTATTGTTTCATCCAAAGAATTTGAGCACAACAATTACCAGCAGCAATGTATTCGGCCTCAGCTGTTGACAAAGCAACGCAAGCTTGCTTTTTAGAAAACCACGACACAAGGGAACTGCCGAGCAAATGACAAGTTCCACTTGTGCTTTTTCGGTCAAGCTTGCACCCAGCAAAATCTGAGTCCGAATACCCAATCAAACTAAGATTGGCATCCCTAGGATACCACAGACCAGTGTTCACAGTTCCTTTTAAATATTTAAAAATTCGCTTAACCGCCCAAAGATGAGATTCTTTGGGATTAGCTTGAAAACGAGCACATAAACAAACACTGAACATAATATCTGGCCGAGACGCAGTCAAATATAGAAGGCTTCCTATCATGCCTCTATATTTGCTCACATCCACGGCTTTACCTGACTCATCCTTGCCGAGATAGCTGGATGTACTCATGGGAGTGCCAGCTTCTTTGCAATTTTCTAAGCCAAATTTCTTGAGGAGTGCCTTGCAATATTTTCCTTGATGCACAAAGGTTCGTTCATCAACTTGCTTTATTTGCAGCCCAAGGAAGAATGTGAGTTCTCCCATCATCGACATCTCGAATTCACCTTGCATTGATTCAGAGAACTTCTTGCAAAGAGACATGTTAGTAGCACCGAAAATTATATCATCAACATAAACTTGTACTAACAATATGTACTTTTTGGATTTATAAATGAATAGAGTTGTGTCAACCTTCCCTCTCTCAAACCCTTGTTCGAGTAAAAATGAGCTCAAACGATCATACCAAGCTCTTGGAGCTTGTTTCAAACCGTAAAAAGCCTTTTTGAGTTTAAATACATGGTTTGGATATTCAAAATTTTCAAAGCCAGGAGTTTGTTTCACATATACTTCTTCATTTATAAAGCCATTTAAGAAAGCACTCTTTACATCCATTTGATAAAGGGTGAAATTCATAATAGATGCAAAAGCAAGTAAAATTCGGATTGCTTCAAGCCTAGCAACTGGAGCGAAGGTTTCATCATAGTCGATACCTTCCTCTTGGTTGTAGCCTTGAGCAACTAATCTTGCTTTGTTTCTTATAATTAACCCCAATTCATCTGTTTTATTTCTGAAAATCCATTTCAAGCCAATTATTGTATGATCATTGGGCCGAGGAACCAATTCCCAGACATCATTTCTGAGGAATTGATTCAGTTCCTCTTGCATGGCAATCGCCCAATGTTCATCATCAATTGCTTGATCGATCGAATTAGGTTCAATTTGAGAAACAAAGGAAGCGAAATTGCAAAAGTTCTGAATAGAACGACGAGTTAAAACTCCCTTATTCAAGTCGCCGAGCACATTCTCTATCGGATGGTCCTTGACTCTGTTCCAGGTTGGACTGAGCTCAAACTGCTCTGCTTGACTTGGAATGAGTTCGGACTGACTATTTTGATTTTGGCTCGGACTGAGTTCAGTTTGTTCCTTGATTGTTTGGCTAGGAACAAGTTCGTCCCTCCGATCTCTGTCTTCAGCAGTTTCATCCTTTTTAGCTCTTTCAGTTGTTGTGCTCGGATTGAGTTCAGCCATGTGATGATCCTCTCTATCTGCACAACTAACATTGTCTCTTCGAGGAGACTCATCAAATACCACATGCACGGACTCTTCCACAGTGGAGGTCCTTTTGTTAAAAACTCTAAATGCTTTACTATGAGTAGAATAACCCAAAAATATTCCTTCATCGGCTTTAGAATCAAATTTGCCGAGATGCTCTTTTCCATTGTTTAAAATGAAGACTTTGCAGCCAAATGTATGGAAATGAGAAATTTTTGGTTTTCTACCCTTATAAAGTTCATATGGAGTTTTCTTTAAAATTGGTCTGATGAGGATGCGATTCATTACATAGCAAGTTGTGTTCACCGCCTCGGCCCAGAAATAATGTGGTAAATTGTATTCATCTAGCATGGTTCGGGCTAGTTCTTCTAGGACTCGGTTTTTCCGTTCCACAACTCCGTTTTGTTCTGGAGTCCGAGGGGCAGAAAACTGATGTTCTATTCCGAACTTAGAACAAAACTTGTCAAATTTGTAGTTCTCGAACTCACCGCCATGGTCTGTTCGGATTACAACTACTTTTTGATTAGCTCGGTTTTGGAGTTGCTTGACAAGCTCTTTAAAAGTTTCAAAAGTTTCACCTTTTGATTTTAAAAATAAAGTCCATGTAAACCTGGAAAAGTCATCTACAATTACTAAGGCATAGAGATTGCCACCAAAGCTTTTGACTTGTGATGGTCCGAACAAATCCATGTGTAACATTTCCAACGGATGCGTTGTCGAGACCATCAACTTAGATGGAAAATCGTTTTTCTTTTTGATGGGTTTGCACTTCTTGCATGAAGAGCAAACTCCCTCAATGTTAAAGTTTAGCTTTGGTAAACCAATCACTAATTCTTTTGATTGTAGTTTCTTTAACTGGTTTACATTTATATGAGCTGTCCTTCTATGCCATAACCATGTGTCACTTTCTTTGCTAACCATGCAAGTGGTTACCAAAGAGGTGATTTCATTCAAATCAACCAAATAAGTATTGTTAAATCGTTTTCCAACAAATTTGACAGAGTTGTCCTCGTCACTTTTAATAATGCAATGGGTAGAGGTAAAAACAACATGGTTACCAATATCACAAAGTTGGCTAATACTTAAAAGATTGTGTTCTAGCCCTTTTACAAGTAAAACATTATTGATAACCATGTTGGCAGAGTTACTGACTTTACCTTCACCCAATATTTTACCTCGGTTGTTATCACCATAAGTGACGTAGCCCTTATCTGAATGTGAAAGTTCAATGAATAGATTTTTGTCTCCCGTCATGTGCTTCGAGCATCCACTGTCTAGGTACCATCTGCTCTCTTTTGCTTGGAAGCACACCTGCATCACAAAAATATTACTTCTTTGATTCGGGTACCCAAATTGTTTTGGGTCCCTGGGGGTTAGCAGTTGGATCTTTCTTTTTGACTACCCAAACAAAGTTGCCCTTGGTTACACCATGACATCGAATTTTACATTCATTGGGTGTATGACCATGAAGGCCATAGTAGGAGCAGCTCGGCCGTTTTGAGTTATTAAAGTTTGAGACATAACCGAGTTTCCTTACTGCTTTCTTTTTGGTCTGAGTGTAGCCGAGGCCAGTTTTGTTCGAGTAGTTCCTATGTTCGGCTAAAAGCAGATCAAACAAGCCATCACTCTTAATGACAGTTGCACTTTTAGATTTTAGGTCAGAAATTTCCTTTTCATATTTAGTGCAGCAGTCAAGATTTTCATTTTTCAACTGAGTGATAGTGTTTTCTAATGACTCGTTTCTGCTTTTCAGAATTTCAATTGAATTTTCCAAATCAAGAACTTGCTCTTTGTACTTTGAAAGACTGAGTTTCAACTTAATGAAATTTTTAGCAAGCTTCTTGAATTCGGTTTGCATTTCAAGATAAGCAGAATACAATTCATCAGAGTCATTAAATTCAGATTCAGAGTTAGAATCAGATGTAGAGGTTACCTCAGTGTTTTTATGTTCGGACATTGTTCGGCTGGCTGAGGTTTCCTCGCTGTGTTTGCCCATTAAGCATTTGAAATTTGATCTTTGATTAATTGAGCCAAAAGTCGAGCTCGATAAGTCTTCTTGATCGGTATATCTGAGACTCGAACAAGCTTCCTCATCTTCACACTCCGAGCAAGAGTCATATACAGGGAGATCTTGTTCATCTATTCTGAGTGATGAGCTCGATACTTCCTTTTCACGGTTCGAGCACCATTCTTGCTCGGGGCTCGTTTGGCTCGGGCTTCTGAACACAGTTTCCCTTCCAATTAGGCACAGAATTGCTTTTTCTTCTTCATCGCCTGAGCTGGAGCTTGAGCTGGTATTGTTGGTGGGTGCATCCCATAATATGTAAGCTCTCTTCTTCTTGTGGTCTTTGTTCTTCTTTATTTCTTCACCACTTTGCTTTTGTAATCTTGGACAATAAGTTCTAATGTGACCTGCTTCACCAATTTTGTGGCATCTAACTCGGTCTTTTGAACTTGAGCCTTTGTGGTGAGTGCTTCTGGTATCTCTTGCTCTGTTTGTGAAGTTCTTTTTGCCTTTAAAAAATTTGCTTAACTTCCTGACCATGAGACCAAAGTTTTCCTCATCCATGTCTGAGCTGGACTCATCTTCAAAGGATTCTTTGGTTGCCTTTATAGCAGCTTTGAGGGAAATTCCCTTCTTCTTCTTGTCAGATTCTTCATGCATGGTCAGTCTGCCGAGCTCCATCTCATGCTCTTGCAGCTTGCCGAACAAAGTGGCTATACTCATTGTGTCCAAGTCTTTAGCTTCCATGATGGCAGTGACCTTCGGCTGCCATTCTCTGCTAAGACATCTAAGCACTTTGTTAGTTATCTCGGCATTTTGAAAAGTTTAGCCGAGAGCATTAAGATGGTTTATGATATGAGTAAACCGTTTCTGCAAATCATTTCTATTTTCATTTGGCAGCATTCGTAATAACTCATATTCATGCATCAGAGTATTTAATCTTGCTTGTCTGACCTCACTTGTCCCTTCATGAGTAAGTTGTAGAATGTCCCACATTTCTTTAGCAGATTTGCAACTTGACACTCGAAAGAATTCATCGTAGGACAAAGCTGATGTGATGATGTTTTTGGCTTTTAAATCGAAAGATACTTTTCTTTTATCATCATCATCCCAACTTTCTCACGGGATTTCTACAACTTCTTCATTAATTTTTCTTTTAGGGACAAATGGCCCATTTTCAATAGATTTCCAAATTTCCATATCTATGGCTTCAATGAAAATTTTCATTCGAGCTTTCCAATAAGCATAACCCTCACCGTTGAATAGTGGTGGTCTGTTTATGGAAGAGCCTTCACCTCCGAAGGGATTGTTAGTAGCCATTCGGTTTCCTCAAGGATCTTTTCGAAAAAGTTTTTACACTCGATCTTTCGACCGAGCTCTGATACCACTTGTTGGAAACCAACAAGAGGCCTAACAATCGAGTAGAGGGGGGTAAATAGGAGATTGAAGCTAATATGGCAATTTTTCAATATATTGAAAATTAAACTTATGTTGTTCAGTTTTAAAAGAAAACTCGAGCTTCTTTCCGAGCAGACAAGGTTAAATGATTAACCAATCAGATAAACAAACTGGTTAATCAGTTAACCGAGCTGCTTCAAGGCAGAGCTGGTTTTTGACTTAAGTTCGAAGAACAACACGCAAAGGGCCGAGCTAAGAAAAATAACAGTTCGAACTTAGATGAATGAAGATTACCGGAATAAACGTTACGCTTGGCAGCAACAGATAAGCAGTAAAGAAAGAACACCAGAGATTTATCCTGGTTCACTCTCACCCTGAGAGCTAGTCCAGTCCCCTCTGAAAACCTTTCAGAGAGCTTTCACTAAAAATCGATTTTCTGGGTTACAAAGGATTTACAAGAGCCTACCCCTCTAGACCTATCCAGTCAAACGAGTGTACCAAACTCGTGACAAACTACCCACAACAAATCGATGACCAAAGAACCTCTTTGGAACCTTTACAGATAGAAGATTTCTCGATCAGAGACCAGCTTCTCACAACAGCAAATCCAACGAAGAAGAAGATGAAAGTGTATGGCTCTAATTCAAAACACTCTTCGAATATGATGAAAGATTGAATAACAAGAGTGAGTCAAATCTAGAAGGATTTCACAGAGAAGAACTAATTTGAACTTAGAGTTAAGATTTGAAAGTTTTAACTCTCTAAGTTCGTATGAAAATCGAATGTTCTTCTTCTCTGTGAGTTTGTGATTTCTGCTCTGTTTTTCTTTTTGTTTAAAGTAAGAAAATGAAAGATTAAGTTCTGAGAAAAAAATGGTTGTCCAAGAATCCCCTGTTTGTTAACGTTGAAGACCCCCTCTTTTATAGTCTCCTCTTTTCTGCAGAGAAAGAGAGAAAGAGAGATGTACGGAGATGGGGTTTCCAACGGTAACATTTGGACAGCAGAGCAGTGATGGTGACAGTTCACCTACCTTTGATTTAACTCATTTTGAATTTCAAACTTGTCAGAGCATAGGAGCTAAACCTAGGACTTCTACCCAGACTCAATGATAAGTACGGAACAGTTGAGCAGAGTCCGAAGGTTGAAGACGATGCATTGTTGAAGACGATGAACAAAGATTGTCGAGCTTTCAGCTTTGTTCGAGCTTGGTGTTCCTGAGCTTGATCTTAGCGTCGGCAAATAGTCAAGTTTAGAACGATCAACCCGAGCTTATTTACTCCATCAGACGCTGTGGCTATTTCGAGCTTAATTCGAGCGAGTACCGAGCAAATCATCATCCGAGCTTACTATCTTGAGATGAAGAACCGAGCTTGCAAACTTGGATGAACCTTGGCCTTGATCACAGGCCGAGTCAAAGCCGAGCTTGAGCTACGAAAGCTGACTTGATGCAGGTAGCGAAGAACCGTAGTTTTCGAGCTTCTGTCGAGCCTCTGCCTTTGGCAGAACGCATACGCAAAACAAAGATTCCGAGCCTCTGCAGAGCTTGTACCTTTAGCTGAACGCTTGCGCTGATAAGTCTGACTTGTCTAACGCTAAGCACAAGCCGAGTCTGTTATTTGACATCATCAAAAGCTCTTTGATTCTGCAATGTGAGTCTACAGTTGGTAATAAAAATTTTTTATTTACCAAAAAAAACTATTCATTCATGTAATTTCCTTATTCATTTATGTTATACACTTCATTTCAATTTACATATTTCACCTTCTCACATTTTTGCTTTAACACCACATATTAAAATCACCTTTACTTTTTGCTTACACATAATCATTTTACTTCCATTTCCTATATTCACAAGTTCATTTCATAAACCATGTCCTTTGTTCACAATTGTTAATACTTTACATTTATACTCATTTAGCATTTAGATACAAATACGTACATTCATCACATAGTTTAGTTCAACAATCAATACAATCAGTCGACATACTAAGGTATGTCTCAGGGTACCACAATATAAGTCTTCTCCCTAAGGTTCTTCACTTCCTACTTCAATGACATACAAAAGGATTTAATATAGATAGTTCAAATAATATAAAAATTCAATCCATAATATACTAATTACTCCTAATCAAACTCTAAATGAACACTAATTTCCTACCCACAACCCAACTTAATCATTAGTCCCAAATCCTATTATAAACCCTAACTATCCCTAACTCAAAGTGTGGAAAAGAGACTCCCCTTACTAAATCCTACATTCTAAACACATTCTAAACATCAAAATCCTCATTTAACAATAACAAGCACACAAACACACATGACACATACATATATTAGGAAAACATTTACAAACACTTATACATATACATATTTAGATTCAACACAATAATATACATATAAGAAAATAGTTGAAAATCATCTTTCACGTGTAAATAAGATATTTATAATTATAATTTTCAGGTTAATAAAAATGTGGATGTTACAAGAATCATTTAGCATGGTTCTAGCAAGTTCCTCTAGCACCCTATTTTTCCGCTCTGCCACTCCATTTTGTTCCGGAGTTCTTGGTGCGGAGAATTGGTGCTCAATACCATTTTTAGCACAAAACTTATCAAATTTGTGGTTTTCAAATTCACCACCATGATCGGTACGAATAATAATTACTTTTTGACTCACTTGGTTTTGCAAAAGTTTTACATGATGTTTGAAAGATTTGTAGGTCTCACTCTTTGTGGTTAAAAATAAAATCCAAGTAAACCTAGAGAAGTCATCAACAATCACCAATGCATAATAGTTGCCACCAAAGCTTTTTACTTGTGATGGTCCAAACAAGTCCATATGAAGCATTTCTAATGGCCTTGATGTGGACATCACCATTTTTGATCCAAAGGTGTTTTTAGTTTGTTTACACTTCTTGCATGGAGAACAAACACCTTCAATAGAAAAATTTAGCTTTGGTAAACCAACTACTAGATCTTTAGATTGTAATTTCTTCAATTGGTTTACATTTATGTGAGCGGTCCTACGATGCCATAACCAAGTGTCACTTTCTTTGCTCACTAGACAAGTAGAGACCAAAGAGGTGACTTTGTTTAAATCAACCAAGTAAGTATTATTTGACCTTTTACCAACAAATTTGATAGATTCATCTTTGTCACTTTTAATGAGGCAGTGAGTAGAGGTAAATAATACATGATTACCAATATCACATAATTGGCTTATGCTCAAGAGATTTTGTTCTATTCCTTGAACATAAAGCACATTATCAATAATCAAGTTTGACGAGTTTCCGATTTTACCAATACTAAGAATTTAGCCTTTGTTGTTGTCCCTATAAGTGACATAACCCTTCTCTTTTGGAGTAAGCTCAATGAAATGTTGCTTATCTCCCGTCATGTGCCTTGAACATCCACTATCTAGATACCACAATTCCTTTCCCATTCGAAGGCACACCTACAAGATGAAATCACTTGTTCATTTTGGGTACCTAAACTATGTTGGGTCCCTTAGGGTTAGTATTGGGACTTTCTCCTTTCTTAATCCACATATAAGTGCCCTTTTTCATTTCAAATTTCTTAATATGGCACTGAATGTTGATATGTCCATGTTTTCCACAATAAGTACAAGTTGGCTTCTTTGATGAATTCTTCTTAGAAAATTAACCAACCACATTGTACTTTTTGTTCTTTTTGTGAACATATCCCAAACCGGTTTTGTTATGCTTATTTCTTTGAGAGTTCAATAACTGGTTGAGGTTTCTATCACTATGTGAGATTGTGAGTTTTTTTTCACTTCTTTTTCAAGTTCACCACATTTCTCACATGGAGTGATAGTTTCCTCATGATTTGCACAATCACTTTGATTACTAGAATTAATAAGTTTTAAGGATTCATTTTGAAGATTCAACTCATTTATAGATTTTTTCAATTTATCAATTTCTTGTTGAAACTCCAAAATCTTCTTTCCTTTTTCCTTATTAATTTTAGCAAGCCTTCTAAATTGAATTAACATTTCATTGTAGGCTTCTTGCAAATCATCATAAGAAATGGAGTTTGAAGAAGAACAAGAAGAGCTAGAAGTTACCTCATCATCACTTTCACTCATGTCATGTTTAGCTCTTGATGAGGACTCATTGTTGTTCTTCGCCATGAGACAAAGGTTTGCATTTTCATCACCGGAGCTACTTGACGATGATTCATTACTCTTCTCCGGTGCATCCCAAACAATGTATGCCCTCTTCCCCTTTGTATCTTGGGTCTTCTTGTCATTCTTCTTCAAAAATGTGGCACATTCCATTTTAATGTGACCAATCCCACCACATTCATGACATTTCACACCATCATTGGTACTTTTGTCTCTTTGTTTGGAATCTTTGGTTCTCTTCATTTTTGATGGGAAACTACTCTTCCATCCCTTGAATAATTTGTTGAATCTTTTGACAAACATCCCAAATTCTTCTTGGTTGGGTTCACTATCGGAATCCTCACTTGTAGAGCATTCTTCAACTTCTTTTGAGACTTTGGTTGAAGCTTTGAGAGATATGCCCTTTTTCTTCTTGTCGGAATCCTCATGAGTGTTGAGTCTTGATAGTTCCATTTCATGTTCTTGAATTTTGCCAAACAAAATGGCTAACTCCATTTTGTCTAAGTCCTTGGTTTCCACGATGACCGTTACTTTGGGTTGCCAACTCTTATCAAGACATCTCAAAACTTTGTTAGTAGTTTCACCATCATGAAATGTTTTTCCTAAAGCAATCAAATGATTAATTATGTGAGTGGATCGCTTTTGCAAGTCATTTATGGACTCATTTGGAAGCATGCGAAATAATTCATATTCATGAGTTAAAGTATTTAGTCTAGCACATCTTACTTCGCTTGTTCCCTCATGAGTAACATGCAAAATATCCCACATTTCCTTAGAAGATTTACATTGAGAGACACAGAAAAATTCATCATGAGACAAAGCGGAAGTGATGATGTTTTTGCCTTTTAAATCATATGAAACTCTTTTCTTGTCATCATCACTCCAACTAGCTCTTGGAATAATTACGGTTTCATCATTTATTAATCTCTTGGGAATGTGAGGTCCACTCTCAATAGCATCCCAAATATCCATATATATCAATTGCTTCAATAAAAATTTTCATTTTGACTTTCCAATAAGCATACCCTTCACCATTGAATAGTGGAGGGCGGTTTATTGAAGAGCCTTCTCCTCCAAAGGGATTTCTTAATCCCATAGTTTCCAAATAGGATCTTTTTCGAAAAAGTTGTTGCACTCGATCTTTCGACCGAGCTATGATACCACTTGATGGAAACCAACAAGCGGGCTTAGCAATTACTAGAGGGAGTGAATATAAAATTTGAAGTAGCAATACCAAATATTTCGAATGCTATTAAAAGAAGGAGATCTCTAACATGCAACCTAAAATTAGATGGTTGCTATGCAACCTTATATTAAACAAATAAGAAGTTGACACAAAAGACATGTGTGCCATGTCATTTCTTGAAGTAGTCAAATATAATTTTTACAATTTAGTCCAACATAAAAAGTAAATTAATTTAATTTAGTCCTTTGTACCTATTGGCAAATTATAATTTTTAATTTTAAAAAACATTATTAAAAAAAATAAAAGTTGCTAAGAAGTACTGCCCCTTCTTAAAGAAATAATTTTTAATTTCTTACTAAGAAATTAAAAAACGTTATTGGCAAATTCTTAAAGAAGGGGCAGTACTTCTTAGCAACTTTTATTTTTTTTAATAATGTTTTTTAAAATTAAAAATTATAATTTGCCAATAGGTACAAGGGACTAAATTAAATTAATTTACTTTTTATGTTGGACTAAATTGTAAAAATTATATTTGACTGCTTCAAAAAATGACATGGCACACATGTCTTATGTGTCAACTTCTTATTTGCTTAATATAAGGTTGCATAGCAACCATCTAATTTTAGGTTGCATGTTAGTAACCCCCTTAAAAGAATTGAGCAGAAACTGATTTTTCTGGAAATGACTCGAAATACTCGAGTCTTTCTTGAAATACTCGAGTGTTTCAGGATGAACCACTCGAGTCTTTTAAGATCTACTCGAGTCTCAAGCAAGAACTACTCGAGTATTCTGAGAAATAGTCGAGTCTTTCGTCTCAGAGATGCACTAAACCAGAAACGAAAAATCAACAACTCATTTCAAATCAATCCAATACAAAACAGAAACTTATCTAACAGAATAGCAAGCAATTTAAATGACTTTTAACAATTGAATAACACTTAGATTCCTTGAACTTGCTACTCAATTAGACAAATCCTTTTTCTTTGAAAGTATTTAGGTTGTTTGAGCAAGAATATAAATTGAAAGCTATAAACCAACACTCAAGCAATTTTATCATGGTTCACTCCAACAATGAGCTACATCCAGTCCTCCTAACCACCTTAGGAGATTTTTATATAAATCAAATTGTTAGAAATTACAAGGATTAATTGAGATAGCCTCACTCAACCTAACCCTTCAAGAGTGTACCAAACTCTTGATTTCTACCCCAATTTGATTCCGGTGACGAAGAAATCTTCTAAAGCTTCCTTGAACTCCCTTCAAGAAGCTCCACCGGGCTAAGAACCTCTTAGTCTTGTGCTTGAGAACAATCCAAGACTTGAATCAACAAGCTATTTTGAATGTGTATTACGAATCTCACAATGGATTAGCACAAATAAGCACAGCTCAATATAGAATTGAGACCTAAACTCAACTTGAGAAGAAAATAACAATATGAGTGCAAAGTTGAGTTTTGTGAATTAACTCTTGAGAAGAAGAATTAGAGTAAGCTTGTAATGATTTTGTTCTTGTTGTCTTGTTTGTTCTTGGGAAAAACAGAGAGCAAATCAAAAATTGAGTTCAAAAGGGTTGGGAAAGACTCAAGTGCCCTAGAATGGGTTTTTGAGTCTTTCCAACGTCTTTATTTTTGCTGACTGTACCGAAAGACTCGAGTCTTTTGGCCAATACTCGAGTCCTTTGGCCAGGTTGGAAAGATTCGTTGCACTAACTAGACTAACGGCTATATTTGCTGATCTGGCAATCAATACTCGAGTCTTTTACAGAATACTCGAGTGGATACTCGAGTGTTCTTCAAAATACTCGAGTATTTTGATAAGACATGATAAAAATAAATTTTCCTTTTTGTTTTCCTTCTCAAGTATTAATTTTGGTTAATCTCAACCTAATAATCATATTACTTATTTTACTCCTAGAAGAGATTAATTATTTCTACCCACTCTCATCATAAAATGAAAAATTACAAATACAACCCAATTGAGAATGAGTAAACACTTGACTTCTTTCTTGATTTCTTGTTGTTGTTGATGTTGTAGTGACTTCAAAGCTTGATCGTTAATTACTTTGTCATCATCAAAATCATATCCACATAATTAGGAGCATTGAATTTACAATCTCTATCTATTTGATTCTATTAAAAGCTCCTTAAAGGTTTTAAGGGGGACTGGACATAGCTCACCGTGTTGGTGAGTGAACGAGGATAAATCTCGGCGTCACATTTTCATTTTTTTTTACTGCTTTTAATTTCCTTTCTGAGCATTTGTTCGAACTGTTTTAACTTAAACTTAACGCTGAGATAGTTCTAGAAATTTACCGCTGCAAACCTAATCCTTTGAATGTGCAACTCAGATAATCGGTGCTCAATCTAGAAATCGATTATCAAGAACTGCTCGGCCCAAAGTCAGTATTTTTACTCTGAACTACTAGCTTTATATGACCGGTTTCAATACAACACAAAAAAATACAATTGGTATTATTGCTTCCAACTACTATTCACCCCCCTCTAGTAGATTGTTGCGCCATTTCCTCGGTTTCCAACGCGTATTTTTTTAACAGACTTCCACTTATTTTCTACTTATTTTATTTCATTTTATCTTACTTACTTTAGAAGAAATTAAACTACAAAAATTATACTCCCTTATCATGTTTCACGCCACACACACACATACACATATATACACATTGCATCTTATTATTACTATATCACCTTAATAAAATAATTTAATGCAAAGAATTCATACATCATACAAGTATATGTTGGAATACAAGTCGTATAGTATGAACACGTGAGAACACCTAGAAGGGGGGGTTGAATAGGTGTTCAAACAACCTTGAACGATTTTCGCAAAGCAGAAAACAAAACGTGGTTAAAACAGAAATTCTTTAACCAAAGTATGAGTGACTAACCGGTTACTCAACCTGCTAACCGGTTAGTTCCTGAAACAGTTTTGAGTAAAATTGACAAATAATTCAAGAACTCAGAGTTAAACGCGGAATTACTTCAACCCAAGATTTAAAACAATTAAACAGATGTTTTAACAAGGTTTTCCCAAAATTAATTTGTACAATTACTAACTAATTGATTCAATTAATTCGAAAATCTCTTTTCTAGGTTTTCATGCAAGAACAATGAATAATACAGAAATGAAAAAGATAGAGATAGAGATACGACACAAAGATTTATACTGGTTCACCCACTTGAGAGCTACATCCAGACCCCTCTATCACAATAGAGAGAGTTTCTTCTATAGAATTAAAGATCCTTTATTACAAGCTAAGCCTCTCAAGATTCCTCACTTGATAGCTACCAAGAGATACCTCACTCTTGTTATGCAACCTTCCTTGATCTTCTAATTCTACCCTCTTGCTATGTGAATCTCTATCCACTTAGACTTCTTCAATTTCTTGATTATTCCTCAACCAAGAATTCTTCACTTTGCTTGATTACTCCTTAATCAAGACTTCCTTTGCTTGATTATTCCTCAATCCAAGACTTTCTCTTCTTCAATTTGTTGTAGACTATTTTGCCTTGAATGCAAAGATTACAACACCATAGAAATACAAAAAATCAGAACCTAATGAATCTCAATCAAATAATAATGAACAAGTTGATTATGAGATTCTTATGTTTGTAGAAAAGATGATAACAAGATGTAAAAGAAAGCTTTTGATCTTTTCAATCTAAGAGACAGTGTGTGCCTTGTTTTTATGAATATAAAACGTATATGAATGATTCTATATTTTCATTAAGGTGTAAGAATGGTTTATATAGATACCCATAAAGAATGAAAACATAAAACTGAATTTTTAACAAACTTAACAGACACTAACCAGTTACTAGGTATGACTAACTGGTTAGTTACTGTAACTTTTGTTTTCTAATTTAGCAAAAAATATTTTCAAAACTTTAACCATTAAAACCAATTCTTTACAACCTTAATTAAAATATTTAGCCACTTATTGATGCATTCTAAAATAGTTAAAAACATTTTGAAAAAATACGCATCGACATATTTTTATTAATTGGTTTTATGAAACTCAAAATTAATTTGATCAAAATTAATTAATTGAGATTCACTACCAAAACTAACTCTACCCAACAACCTAAGGATTCAAAGCAAAATATAAAATAACTCTATGAAACTTTGATTCCTTGCTTGCTTCCTTGTCTAGAGATTAGTTGATCCTCTCTTCTTGTAAGATTTGCTTTCTTCTTCTCTTAATCTTTTCTTTGAAACATTGATAGCTCTTGAACTTTGTTGCTTTTTGTTCTTTGGGAGTCTTGCTTTCCCTTGACTTCATCACAATGTTTTCCTCATCAAAACTTAGCTTCATAGTTTAGTAATCGATTACCCTTATGTAAATCAGGAAAAAAAATAGACGTGTGTGGACCACATGTTTGGCCTTCCTCCCTAAGTAAAGTGACCTCAGCCACACATCTCACACCCCTAAAGCAAATAATACTCCCATGCCCACAACATTAACAAAAACATACCTTCTTCTTCTCTCTTCCTCTCCCCAACTCCATCCTTCTCTCTCTCTCCCTTGGACCCAAGCATCATCACCATTTCTCTTCCTTAAATCATGAAGTAACACCATAGCCATAGCACCAAGCATTACCAATGGGTGTAAACTCCTTCCCTTCCTATTTCCCATCATCAACGAATTCCCTCTCTCTCTTGGGGCACCATTCCACCATTTCTCTTCGTTTAGTCATGAAGCCAAACCCTCACTTTCACCTAAGGCAATCAAGCTTTAATCTCTTCCATTTGATGCCATGGAGCTTCAAGCACATCAAGGACCACCATCAAGCCCTCCCTTTTATCTCTCCTCACGACGGCTACGGTATCACCGGGGTAGGAGGAAACCAACCCTTACAAGCCACCGACATACCGACATTCTCCGACATCGACCGCAACTAACTTGGTCATTGCCCTCGGTCACTAAAAAGTCTCTCGGAATTGCCGCTCCTTCTCGTCGGCAAGCCTCGGTTATTTTGGTGAAGGGATAAAGCGAGAACGAGGGATTGGAGCCTCGGGTTGAGGTTCTTTCTTTTGATTCGTCGGTTGAGGTAAGGGGAGTCTCTTTTCCACACCTTGGGTTAGGGATAGTTAAGGTTTATAATAGTATTTGGGTTTAATAATTAGACCGGGTTGTGGGTAGAAAAATGGTTTTGATTTAAAGTTGGTTTAGGGGTGATTAGTGCGTTTATGGTTAATTTTATATTAATTGAATTGTTTATGTTAAATTCTCTTTTTATTAATATTAAAGTAGGAAGTGAAGAACCCTAGGGAGTTGACTTATATTCGAGTACTCTGAGACATACCTGAGTATGTCGACTGAATTGTGTTATTGGTTGATGGTTGATAAATTGATGTATTCGCTAAGGGTTTTATATGTGATAATTGAAATGTGACCCTATATGTGAGTAATTGATGGTTCATGTATATAAACATTAAAAATGTAAATTTGGTGTAAAAAGAAATAATAAATTGGGATTTGAAATGAATTTATATTTAGATATAACTTGAAAATGTTTGTGTGTGAAGAATGTTTGGAAATATGTGATTTGTGAAAGACTTGATGAATGGTGTGTTTGTGTACTTGACTTTTTGTGAATGAGCTTGGATATGGAATAAAAGGAGTGCAGTGCGATTTGATCCTTGGGCAAGCCGGCACACTAGGTGCCTTGCTAGGTGGTGAATTGCCTGCTAGGGCCAAATTCCTGTCAGGTCAATTTTCCATCAGGTCCTAAATTCCCGTTAGGCGTCGGTGCGCCAAAGGATCAATCCCACTAAATAACCACCTAAATAATAATAATATGTGAATTAGAAATTTATGGGAAATGAATATTAATTAAATTAACCCGCATTGTCCTAACGGGTGATGCCTAATGGGTGTCTCAGTCCTGACAGGTGTAAAGTCCCTAGTAGGTGCTGAATTGCCTAGTAGGTGCATCAATTCCTAGTGGTGCAAAGGTAAATGGAAATTAAGGAAAGGGAGATAGTATATATAATGGATAACGGAAATGAGCAATGGAATTATGGAATTTGGAATTTTATGTGTGTTGAATTATGAATTGAATTTGTTGCATTTTGGTTACTCCATTGCCTGATTTAGTTATTATTCTCGAATTTCTATTATGACTATTTACTATCTTATAATCCACTGTGTTGTGAAAAGGTCTCACCCTTAGTGGTTAACATTTTAGGTGCTTAATCAAGGAGCTTGAAGATCAGAGTGTGCAGCGAGCAATTCGAAAGAAGGGAATTCCAGTTGAAGCTATGTATATTATGAATGAATTCCCCAATGTGTATTATGAATTGTTTTGTAAAAAAAGGAAAAATTTTAATTCACTATTTTATTTCAAACTAAAAGTTTTGTTAAACTTTTAAATATAAGTCGGGGTGTTACATTTAATGTGTCAGAGCAGTTCTTTCCTTTCGACCTGAGGGAAAGTAATCCCGATCCCACTGGGACACTCTCATCTCAAGCTTCCTGACCAGAAGTGAGACCCATACAAGTGAAAACTTTTGAATGTCAAATGAATTTGTATATGTTTGATACTATTGTTGAGTATATTTGAAATGAACTGAATAGGTTTATGTTTGCATTGGGAATACTGACAATTGACAACGTAAGAGAAATTATTTACGGAAACGGAAGAGAATCGAATTCTTTGGAAACTAAGCAGATCCCTTAGTGATTCAAAGAATTGGATATTGTGAGTATTCACCCAATTGCAAACAGGAAACCTAAGTGATATGAACACGATTAGTCGAGAGCGTAAATGTTGAGTTTTTGGACTAATCGAAAGTTAAAGTTTTATACAAAGGAAATCTGGTTAATGTCAATGCATTCGAGCATGTAGTACAGGAACTCAATCGAATTGCGAGGGCTACTACCACCGATTAAATGTAGTGTTGGAAATGGCCAATCCGACATTATATCTATCGGGAGATGAAGTCACCGAAATTCAAAAGTTTGTGCACTATCGATAATTTGTAAACGATTTCCTATGTATGAAACCTTAATGCCAATGATATGTTTCTCCTTGCTTCGCTATGTTTGTAACATCCCAATTTTCGCTTCAAAAACCTTAACTGATTTATTATCAATTTATTGTAAAAATGAGGCCATTTTTTTTTTGTAAAACATGAGTTCGTTAACGGCTATTGTCACTTAACTGAAAATCGAGTTGTCACTTTAAAACTGTAACATCCCAATATTTTATTCCAAGTTAATTAGGAAAACATAAGCTAGAATTTATGATAAAAACCATAGGAAGCCAAGGATAGGAGTTAAGGGTAGTGTCTTCGAGTTAGAATTTGTCTTAATAGGAGTTTTCATTAGAGTAATCGATTACTCTGTAGGAGTTAATCGATTACTAGCTCTCTGATAGAATCTCTTTGATGTTGCAGCATTTTAAATCGATTACTCTTAAGGAAGTAATCGATTATCTCAGGTGTTAATCGATTACTTGGGGTCAATTAATCGATTATCAGTGCTCTGGTTTTTGTATGATGCTGTTAAAATAATCGATTAATTGGAGGAAGTAATCGATTATTGTGGCAAAGTAATTGATTACTTAAGGTCTGATGCAGAAAATAAAAATAAAGTTTGGGGGCAGAAACGTAATTTCCACCCCCTTATCCTCTATTTCAGCCACACACCCTTTTCCCTTATCATTTGCTCGACTTTCCCTCTCTCTCTTCCTCTCTTTCTCTCTTCTTCTCCCTCTTATACGTGTTTCCTCTTCCCTCTTCCACCCAAACCATCACCAAACCTCTACCAACACCCATTAATAACCAAGCTCCCACCTTCAATCCTCCTTCCATGGTGACCCATCTTCTTCCTCACGCTTTCTTCTTAAGTCTTTCTCTCTCTTTCATGGATCTCTCCTCCTCCATGAACTCGCACTCCATATCCACCCCCAAACCACCATCAACCACCATCAAGCACCCAAATCCACCCTTTCAAACCTTCACCCATGAGATCCATCTCCTTCCTCATGTCTTTGCCTTCATCTCTTCCCTTGGCGGCCCTTTCTCTCTTCATGAAGCTTTCTCTCTCCTCTAGGGTTTGTTTTCTCTCTCCTCCAATCTTGAAGAACGAAATGGAGATCGGTCTAGAGAACGGGAAACAAGGTGGATCCGGAGTAGATTTGGGGTCCTTGGAGCTTTGTGTGGGCTCTCTCTCCTTCTCTAAGGTAAGGGGAGTCTCTTTTCCACACTTTGAGTTAGGGATAGTTGGGGTATATAATAGGATTTGGGATAAGTAGTTAAATTGGGTTGTGGATAGCAAAATAGCACCTGTTATAAGTTGATTTAGGGAGAATGAATGTATTTTAATTTAATTTAACAATTTGATTTAATTGTCATAAATTTGCTAAAAACCCCTTTATGTATGTTGTAAATGTAGGAAGTGAAGAACCCTAAGGAGTTGACTTATATTTAAGCTCTCTGAGACATACCTGAGTATGTCGATTGATCTGTGATGCATGTTGTTTGCTGAGAGTTGCTAGGTTCGTTATATGTGCATGGAATGAGTATATTACGATTAAGTATTAAATAATGTGATATTGTAATAATGTTGGCTATGAGGTGGTGAAATGGCTAATGGACATAAGGATGTATTCAAGTATAAGTAATTAATTATGAGATAATCAATAATGCAAGCTAGTAGGTGGTAAGAGGATTAGTGTTCATAAGGATATAACATGGCTTAATTGATAATTGTTATTTAATGATGAATATATTGATTGAGTATGCGTGAAGATGAGTTATAATCTTAGTTGGAATATATATATATGTGTGTGTGTTTACGTTTTACATTGGTGAATAGTGTTAGAGTGGTAAAATGATGTTGATTATTGGTGAGTGTGTGATGTTTGGAATTTAAAGTGTGTGAGTGCATGAATGTGGATTCTTGCTTCTTGCTAGTGAATAATTAAATTGAATTATAAAAGAGACTAAGCTGAAACTATGATTAATCCTTGGATACACCGATCCATTAGGTGCCCTGTTAGGTGACAAGTTACCCATTAGGTACAAGTTACCCAATCCAGGTGAAAGTTACCTATTAGGCCCCGTAAACGACCCGTTAGGCAGGTGTACCTAATGGATCAATCATGCTGCACAAATAATAAGGAAATATAATAGAGAAAGAGTACAAGTGGAAGTGAAAGAGTTAAAAAGATGTTTTAGTCCTGACGGGTGTCAACCGTGGCCTAATAAGTGGAAACGACCTGGATTGGGTGAAAATCCTAGTGGGTGAGAGACGACCTAACAGGTGCGCTAATTCCTAATGGTAAAGAAAAGAGGAAAATGTTTTGAAATATGAAGTGATGTGTGTGTATGTTGTCCTCTGACCGTGAGGAAACATGCGAGGTTTTATGTTGGGTGTGTTGTCCTCTGACCGTGAGGAGACACATGTTAAATGGTTTATAATGGGAAGTGAAGATGTGATGTATTTTGTTATTCATGGCTTGGTTTGATTATGATGCTTAAGTTTTTATTATGTGCTCTTTATTATCTTCTAATTCACTGTGTTGTGAAAAGGTCTCACCCTTATGTGGTTATCATTTTAGGTGAATGAAGAGGAGCTTGAGGATCAGAGTGTCGCAGCGGAGGATTTGGAAAGAAGGAAATTAGAAGTTGCGCTACTCATATTGTAATTGAAATACCCCAATTTCATATGTAAACTTGATTTATGAAAAGAAATTTTTAAGTTCTTCAATTTAATTATTAGACTTATTAAGTGATATTTTATATAAAAACTTGGGGTGTTACATTATGGTATCAGAGCAGTTCCTTCCTTCCAACCTGAGGGAAAGTGGTCCCGATCTCGCTGCGAACACTCTCATCTCAAGCTTCTTCTCAAGAGGTGAGACCCTTTTAAGTGAAAATTTTAATGTTTGGTGATTGATGCAAATATTTGATAGTTAAAGAGAATATAATGTGATTCTTTGGGAACCTAAGCAGGATCCCTTAGGGATTCAAAGAATTGCATCCTATAAGTGTGGCACGTTTGTAAGCGGAAAACATCAAAGGTGCAATTTGATTCTTGTTTAAGGGATGCAAAGTCTAAGTTGAGTTAATTAATAGTTAAAGTTTCTTACAAAGGAAATCTTACTAATTATTAACGGAGTGCATAAACTATAACTGGATAACGAAAGCTATTACCACTGATGAAATGTAGTGTCGGAACTGGCCAATCCGATGTTGCATTTACCAGGAGGTGATGTCGTCGAAATCTAGGAGTTTGTGCATCATCGTGAATTAGTAATGGATCTCCTGTGTATAAAACTTATGTGATAATTCTTTTATGTTTGCTTGCTTTGCTAAGTGCTTTGTGTGTGATCTTAATGTTTGTTTGTTGAGTAATTTGGAGTCAAAATAATTGAACCGGGATTAGAAATGGAACCGCATGAAACAAATAAAATCATAAATCTCGAATACTAATCCAACCAAGTGATTAAAGTCATGTTGATTTGATTAGTATTCAAGAGAACGAAAAATAATGTTTATACTAAATTAATGAGCGGTTCTGTAGCTAAACTTGATTCAAGTGACTGTGACATCAAATGAAAATTTGGCATCGAGAATCAATCGATAGGATTTAAAACACTGAATCATATTAATTTGAGTTACAAATAAAAACAAACTTTTTTCCCAATATGAGAAGTGGTTTGAATTCAATCCAAAGGGGTCTCGAAATATGCTTACATGTGGAATGGTGTAGTGTTAAAGTAAGCGAACAAAAATTAGAAGTGGAATCATGAGAATCAAAACAATTTACTACCTCGATTCTAATCTAACCGAATGACCCAGTTTGCATCGGTTAGACTAAAATCCATAAAAACAACAAAAACATCTTTATTGAACTCGTGGTTGATTCCACCACTAATTTGATTTCTGGTGACTTTAATATTAATCGAAAGTCAAGTTGAAGCTTCTAATGATTGAACTTGAATCCTGAGCTATTATAATAAAACTTTGTAACGAAAAGAGATTTATTTAATCGAGGATGGGGTTAAAATTCAACATAGAAGTTCTTACCTCACTTTTGATTATATCATTGGTAGTGCATTGGTATATGTGAAAAAGTCTATATTTATGTGGGAATGAGTTTAAATTTTCAAAAATGTTTTCAAACCATTTTGGGATTAATAACTTTTCAATTGCACTCTTTATGTTTGAGATCCCAAATTACTTTCCACTAACCATTGACTAAAAGTGTTGTTTTTGAAAATTGTGTTCTTGATGAAATTGAATTTTGTTTGTGTATGCTTAATTGATATGTGTGCTTGATAGGTCTTTATGCAAAGTGAAATTTGTATTTGATGCTTGTGAGTGTTTAAAATGAATTTCAAAAGTTTGCACCGAACCACAATCATTCTAAATGGATCGTGAGGTCGCACAACAAATTTTCAAGAACTAGTAAGAAAAGCAAGGATTTCTAAGTGATCGAGTAGTGAATTAACTTAACTGTTTGTAACCAAGTCTCACATCGATCCAATAGGAACCCTTCTTATGCGACTCAAACCAATTCGGAATGAAAACTCAAATTTTAAACTTGAAGTAAAAAGGGAATATAATTGTTGTAACTCTCATAGAATGAATTAAACTAAATTTTTCCAAGCTCAAGGCACATTCCCTCTTTATTTTAGTTTATCTATCTTGAGTGATTTGTCACTCCTTCATCTAGGATCTTACGAAATTAGAAGAAGGTAACTCCTCATGGTAAGGTGCATGATTAAAAGTTTTAGTGAATCTTCAAATGAAGTTAATTGTTCCTCATCAAGAGAGGAACCTAATTTGCAAAAGAATTTGTTTTTATAAATGTATTATTGTTTTCTAAATGTTCCACTAGTATGGGATTCTCTTTCTAAATTTTAAATCCCCATACCTAGTGATTTTTCGAACCAAATATTTTAAAGACATATGTGTTTGTGGTTAAGTGTTTTTTTTGGGTAATCATGGTTTTTATATAAAGGAGAAACGAAGTTTTTGAGTTTAGGCTATTTATTTGACTTGGAAGAATTGATATAAGCACCCTAAGGTTGAATTATTGTCTTATGTAAAACTTCAAGCCAATTGGAGCAAGCTATTGTTAAAAACAAAATGAATTTAATATGCTCTAATCGGTTTGAACATTTTACACAACCTTGGGCTAAGAATAGGTGATGTCCCATCAAATTTTGAAGCCAGTTGGAGTTTGTTTGCTATTTCTAAATGGATTTGACATAGGTTCACCCCGGCCATTACAAATCTTTTACAAAGTGGTCATAGGGTAAAAAGTGAACCTAATGAACTCTGATTGACTTGAAGATCTGCTATAATGTTCTTGTAATTTCAGGGACACTGTCTTCCAATTCTTCAAAAACCCTTGGGAAATTAAATTTATAAAAACGCATTTTTGGTTGCAAGCTATGAAAGTCCTATTTCCAGAACTCCTTTATAAACACTTTCTAATAAGTGTGATGATATTTGAGCATGTGTTTGTAGAGGTGAGTACTAGCCCTAAGTTAGGCTAAGAATAGTTAGGAAGGAAGCCAAGTTGAGTTATGTTTAGGTTTAAGGTGTAAGATGTTGTGGACTGCTGTTGTGAATGTTTGACCCTTAAATGATGTATACATGCTTTATGTTTGTGTGAACGATGGATGTGTTTGATTAGAGTTTAGATTTAGGATATAAGTGGTAGGTTTAGAGTTAAATTATAACCAACCCTTTAGGGAAATAGTGTTTAGAGTGTTTTAAGTTCCTCGTCTAATCTTTGAAGTAGGATTCCGGAAGAAAGCCAGTTGACCTTGGGAATCTGTTAGAATAGTTTCCTTGAGGTTGACCCGAATTAAACCATAGTTGGTACTCTTCAATGAGTACAAGAGTCTAATGGCATATACATGCGAAATGGTATGCCAATCCCAAGTGGGGGAGTAGAACCAAAGTGAAGTAAGTAGTGTAGCTTAGAAAACCCTCTTTCGGGATGGTTCTCCTTGTGAAGGAAGTTAAACGGAATTTCGGGGACGAAATTCCAATAAGTGGGGGAGAATTGTAACATCCCAATATTTTATTCCAAGTTAATTAGGAAAACATAAGCTGGAATTTCTGATAAAAACCATAGGAAGCCAAGGATAGGAGCTAAGGGTAGTGTCTTCGAGTTAGAATTTGTCTTAATAGGAGTTTTCATTAGAGTAATCGATTACTCTGTAGGAGTTAATCGATTACTAGCTCTCTGGTAGAATCTCTTTGATGTTGCAGCATTTTAAATCGATTACTCTTAAGGAAGTAATCGATTATCTCAGGTGTTAATCGATTACTTGGGGTCAATTAATCGATTATCAGTGCTTTGGTTTTTGTATGATGCTGTTAAAATAATCGATTAATTGGAGGAAGTAATCGATTATTGTGGCAAAGTAATCGATTACTCTTTGCAAGTAATCGATTACTTCAGGTCTGATGCAGAAAATAAAAATAAAGTTTCTGGGCAGAAACGTAATTTCCACCCCCTTATCCTCTATTTCAGCCACACACCCTTCTCCCTTATCATTTGCTCGATTTTCCCTCTCTCTCTTCCTCTCTTTCTCTCTTCTTCTCCCTCTTATACGTGTTTCCTCTTCCCACTTCCACCGAAACCATCACCAAACCTCTACCAACACCCATTAATAACCAAGCTCCCACCTTCAATCCTCCTTCCATGGTGACCCATCTTCTTCCTCACGCTTTCTTCTTAAGTCTTTCTCTCTCTTTCATGGATCTCTCCTCCTCCATGAACTCACACTCCATATCCACCCCCAAACCACCATCAACCACCATCAAGCACCCAAATCCATCCTTTCAAACCTTCACCCATGAGATCCATCTCCTTCCTCATGTCTTTGCCTTCATCTCTTCCCTTGGTGGCCCTTTCTCTCTTCATGAAGCTTTCTCTCTCCTCTAGGGTTTGTTTTCTCTCTCCTCCAATCTTGAAGAACGGAATGGAGATCGGTCTAGAGAACGGGAAACAAGGTGGATCCGGAGTAGATTTGGGGTCCTTGGAGCTTTGTGTGGGCTCTCTCTCCCTCTCTAAGGTAAGGGGAGTCTCTTTTCCACACTTTGAGTTAGGGATAGTTGGGGTATATAATAGGATTTGGGCTAAGTAGTTAAATTGGGTTGTGGATAGCAAAATAGCACCTGTTATAAGTTGATTTAGGGAGAATGAATGTATTTTGATTTAATTTAACAATTTGATTTAATTGTCATCAATTTGCTAAAAACCCCTTTATGTATGTTGTAAATGTAGGAAATGAAGAACCCTAAGTAGTTGACTTATATTTAAGCACTCTGAGACATACCTGAGTATGTCGATTGCTCTGTGATGCATGTTGTTTGTTGAGAGTTGCTAGGTTCGTTATATGTGCGTTGAATGAGTATATTACGATTAAGTATTAAATAATGTGATATTGTAATAATGTTGGCTATGAGGTGGTGAAATGGCTAATGGACATAAGGATGTATTCAAGAATAAGTAATTAATTATGAGATAATCAATAATGCAAGCTAGTAGGTGGTAAGAGGATTAGTGTTCATAAGGATATAACATGGCTTAATTGATAGTTGTTATTTAATGATGAATATATTGATTGAGTATGCGTGAAGATGAGTTATAATCTTAGTTGGAATATATATATATATGTGTGTGTGTTTACGTTTTACATTGATGAATAGTGTTAGAGTGGTAAAATGATGTTGATTATTGGTGAGTGTGTGATGTTTGGAATTTAAAGTGTGTGAGTGCATGAATGTGGATTATTGCTTCTTGCTAGTGAATAATTAAATTGAATTATAAAAGAGACTAAGCTGCAACTATGATTGATCCTTGGATACACCGACCCATTAGGTGCCCTGTTAGGTGACAAGTTACCCATTAGGTACAAGTTACCCAATCCAGGTGAAAGTTACCTATTAGGCCCCGTAAACGACCCGTTAGGCGGGTGTACCTAATGGATCAATCATGCTGCACAAATAATAAGGAAATATAATAGAGAAAGAGTACAAGTGGAAGTGAAAGAGTTAAAAAGATGTTTTAGTCCTGACGGGTGTCAACCGTAGCCTAATAGGTGGAAACGACCTGGATTGGGTGAAAATCCTAGTGGGTGAGAAACGACCTAACAGGTGCGCTAATTCCTAATGGTAAAGAAAAGAGGAAAATGTTTTGAAAGATGAAGAGATGTGTGTGTATGTTGTCCTCTGACCGTGAGGAAACATGCGAGGTTTTATGTTGGGTGTGTTGTCCTCTGACCGTGAGGAGACACATGTTAAATGGTTTATAATGGGAAGTGAAGATGTGATGTATTTTGTTATTCATGGCTTGGTTTGATTATGATGCTTAAGTTTTTATTATGTGCTCTTTATTATCTTCTAATTCACTGTGTTGTGAAAAGGTCTCACCCTTATGTGGTTATCATTTTAGGTGAATGAAGAGGAGCTTGAGGATCAGAGTGTCGCAGCGGAGGATTTGGAAAGAAGGAAATTAGAAGTTGCGCTACTCATATTGTAATTGAAATACCCCAATTTCATATGTAAACTTGATTTATGAAAATAAATTTTTAAGTTCTTCAATTTAATTATTAGACTTATTAAGTGATATTTTATATAAAAACTTGGGGTGTTACAAAAACATCTCATAACCGAAACACCATTAACATCTCATAACATCATCATCATTATAATTATCATGAACCAAAAACATCAGAGTCTCACCTCCAGCAGTTTTCCAAAAGCAGTTCATAATTACAAAAGATTACAACCCAGGTTTTGAAACTTACTTAAAAACATAATTAAAAGTAGCTTGATTACATCCATAGTACTTCACAAGGTAATCCTCGATTGGGAACTTAGATCCTAGACACTAAGACATCTAGACACAGAACATTGGGCTTCATTCTTCATCCGAACTAACATCCGCTTCCATCTCCTCACTAGAATCCGCCTCCGCTTCGTGACCAGAGTCACTTGCGTCTTCCTCCTCCATTGGCTATGGAATCACCGCGGCTAACGGTGCGGGTTGACCATCATATTCATGATGTTTCCTCGGTCCGCCATCCTGATAGTCACGAAGAGTGACCTATCCTACATGCACGTCCAGACTCGTCCCTCGCAAAATGTGCCTGGGATCATCGATCTCCAACCGAGTTTCACCTCTCCATATCCAACCTTCAGGGACAACCTCCCATGCTCCTCCTTGAAGAGGACACATGTGAATCGCTACACGATATGCCATCTACCCGTTGCAATACCGGCAAATGCCAATACCACAACATGGTAGGAGAGAGTCAGTGTTCCGAACACTAATGGGTTGACCACGCGATCTCAGGGTAGACTCAATAGAAAGACAGGCAAATAACAGGACAAAATGATATAACCAGAATAGAACAATATATCCAGAGCAGTATAACATAAACATGTAGCACAGTGCAGTTACATCCTCCTCGTCATAAGTAAACATGTTATACAAATAGCATGTATGAATCACATATAAACAAAGCATATCATAGTATTTCATTTATATCAAGATCATTATTCATTGCCATATAATTCATTGCACTTAAGATCACAAATCTTTGCAAGAATCCAACCCTTATCACACATTTTCTCAATCTTTCAGAAATTCATTTATGCTTTCATTCTTGAAATCTTTCATCATTCTTAAGTTTTATCATAATCGGTTCACTGAATGAGGTGGGGAAAAACCATCATTGAGAAAAAACAACACACACGTCTACATCTCCTCGGTCATCCATCCAACCTAGTCAGAAGCTAACAGGAGTACAGGACCTTTACCACGCGGGCACGACAGCTGTCTTAACAATCAAATGGCTCCAAGCCAAGAGAACTCTAGAAAATCGGGTACAGTCTCAAATCAATTCAATTCATATCATATAATCAAGGCTCACTGTAGAAAACTCGGGTACAGTGGCAAATCACAAATGCCCCGTTCCAGTCCCTCTCACTGTTCTAGATTTGCAATCAAGGGGGTGACAGTACTATTTCTAGTTCGCGATGCAGAACTTACCACGGCTTAGGACCCAGTCCCTACCACGTTCGTATGCTACATGTGGCATTCGTTCCGCCTAGAAATATACTGCAGGCTTCTTGACGTTCACCGTCCTTGCCCTCCCCTCAAGCAATATCCACCTGAGTATCCCTAATACTCATGGTATCTTCCTCTCGACTACTTCGCACTCATTACTCACCGCGTATGTTAAAGTCTTTTAAAGTCTTTTATGTTCTTTTAATTATCCTAAGGCCGGATCGCCCTTGATTCATCCCTTCGACAAGTCCCGACCACTAAGGGTTATATCCGTTCCCCAAAACATCACATATCTCTTTCACTTTCACTAGCCACTTGGCATCAATTACATCAAACTGTTCCCGTAGGAAATTCTCATAATTCTCTTGCATCCTTTTTCATTCTCAATAGCCACTTGACAATCATCCTCAATCTTGAATCCTCAAGCATAATCTCAGCTTCATCAGCACATTCTCCGCATCATGAGCACAATCTCAACATCATTTCTTAACTGAAACATTCTCGGATCTCATCACTTATCATCTTTCTTTAACTTTCCACTTAATCTCAAGTCTTACTCTTCCTCATGATTCTCATTAGCTCATATAACAACATTCAGATTTTCCAGACAGAATACAATATACTCAACAGTATAAACACAGTGAGATCCAATATATAACAAAACACTTATGCATCACATTTAACAAAACAGATAAACATTTAGCACATAATATATCACATAAATCTCAATACATAACATAGTCCATATACTCGGACTACAAGCCACCACGTTGTGGGATCACAGCACTCTCACTCACCTCTTAACCCAGCAGGTGAAATGCCTTGTCCTCGATAGTCTTTCGCTTCTCCTTGCGATTGCGTTCCACCGTCTAAAGAATACCTCGTATTTAAATAAAATACATTTGCGTCAAAAATCTATTTCAATTAGAATTCATCGCTTTCTTCTTCTTCACTTGAAATAGAAAACTCTTATTTTCTTTTCATCACTTTCTCTAAAACACAATCGTTTGTCAAAATAGTTCCAATCCTTCCTTGCACTTGAAATTCCTCAAAATCATTTGAAAACTCATAATAATATAAATTAAATAATTACTTTATGTGGCTGTATGCAATCGGTCCAGCCACACTCTTAATTCTTTAAACACCGAAAAATCAATATTTTTCATTCTAACTTTTGTTACTTCAAATGGTACCCGAAATTCACTCTTTTCACTAATCAAAAACACTTTTAAAATGAAAATACCTTATGAATAAATCTTGGAAAGAAAAGAAATAAAATAAAAACCATTGAAAATAATCATTGAAGTAACCAAACTCATTCACCCATTTTCATATACAATACCGAATTGAAAGGAAATACTCACAACAGAATCTTAAATAATTTGACTTAATATTAATCCACAAGACATAATTATTACTTCAAGTCACTTCATAAAAAAAAGAACCTAGCCTAATAAACATGCATAGGCCGAATCCCATCATGACAAGAACAAGGTTTGGGTTTACTTTTTCAACATGCAAACATCAAAATTCTCAAACCAAGTTATGCACTTTCTTACACAAGGTTTTAAAAATACCACTTCCTTTTTCAAGCACAAAACCGTGACATCATTATCACTTCACACCAAATTTCCATTTTAATTTTTTCATGCATGCACTTTAGAAATCTTTAAATCAAGAAGAAATTAACATGCATGTGCCCTTTTTCATGAAAACAAAACATGATCTTCTAGTTCTAAGCTTGGGCCGAATATTCATCACCAAAAATCAAGATTAAATTTCAAATCTTTAACATGCATGAACATTAAACATAGATCAAAACAAAAATCACTTTTCAAAAGCTTATTTCCTTGGTTTCCTTGCCAAAACCGTGACATGCACTTAAGAAAGATCAAAGCTTTTTGTTCGAAAGTCACATGCAAGGCTCAAGAACAAAACTTTTTAAAGATCAAGGCAAAAATCAAAGCTTTATCAAGATCAAATCAAAATCAAGACATTTCCACAACTCAAATCAACTTTTCTAAGCATAGAGTTAACATGCAATAACTTGAATCAAAGTAAAAAGCATCATGACCTAGTCTCCTAGGCATGGCCGAATCACATAGTCCATGGTTTAGTGTTCTACAAGTTCATTCTGCTCTTAAAAATTCAAGATCAAAGCTTTAACAATACATGAAACCATTATTAAGCTACAAAATTAAACATGCAAGAAGAAATGAAGATGATAAGTTACAAACTCAAGACTAACTCTAAGCTTCCATGATTTTCGAGTTACACACCAAGAAAGAGATGATCTTTAACCTCCTACACTTGATCTTCAAGGAAAATCCTACGTTTTGGACTTGAACTCCTTCCTTCTTTCTTCCTCTAGCTCACGGCCTCCCTCTCTCTTTCTCTCTCTCTCTAAGAGTTTTGGTTGCTCTTAGAGTTGTGTTTATGAAATGAAAGAAATGAAGAAAAATGAATGGGAAATGAACTAAGGCTTAGCCTTATATAAGCAACTTGTGTGCTTCCTCTTTTGCCCTTGTAAAATTCGGTCATGTGTGTGTGTGAGGGGCAATTTTGGCTCTTCCAATTGTTGCATGGTTTAGGTCATGTCACCTAGACAAAGAAGAGTAAATTAAGGCACCTATCTCAAGTCCTATTGGTTGGCTTCTCTCTTAATCACACTTTTCTGCTAACCAAACTCCTACATGGTTCTAATCTATTCCACAAGCTTCTTAAAAAAAATAAAAGTCCTAGCATGCACATACGTGGCCAACCGTACACACATATACATGCACACATATAGAAAATAAATTTTTTTCTCATGAAATCATTCATGGTATAAAAATCTCAATTTCTTTAAGGCATAAAAATATTAAATACACCACTATTCTAAAAACTCAATTTCTAAAACTCCTAATATTATTCCTTGAAAACCTTTCCTTTAAAATCATTCATCACTTTAAAACCATGAAATAAGGAATCCATTCAAAGAAATACTCTTTCAAAAACACTTTCTCAAAAATAAATTTCTTTAGTGCTTAAAACAATACGAGGATTTTGACGGGTGTTACAATGTTTAATTGTTTATGATTTGAATACATGTGTTTGACAAGTATCTTCGTATCAAAGTAGTTGGATGGAGATTTGAAATGGAACCATATGGATTTTATAAGTTAGGGTCTCGATGCTAATCTAACCAAGTGATTAAATTCACATTGATTAGACTAGTATTTGAGAGAGCGAAAAAGAATGCTTAAAATTAAACTAATGGTTAATTCCACAGCTAATCTCGATTCAAACAACTGTGACGCCAAGTGTGAAATAAGCATTGAGTAATGATCAATTGAATTTGAACCGCTGAACTACATCAATTTAATTTGCGAGTATAAAAGGATTTTTGCCTAACTTGGGAAAGCGGTTCAAACTCAATCGAAAGGTTCTGGAAATATGTTCGTACGCGGAATAGTTTAGCGTTAATGTAAGAAGACGGAAATTAGAGGTGGAACTAGGAGAATTAAAATGATTTCTTTCCTGATTCTAATCTAAACGAGTGATTTAGTTACGTCGGTTAGATTAGAATCCATGAAGAACAATAACAACCTTTATATCAGATTAATAGTTGATTCCACCACTAATTTAGTTCTGATAACTTTAATACTAAACGAAAGATAAGTATGGATTCCTATCAATTGAACTTAAACCCCAAGTGACAATAATTGGATTTTTGAATGACAAGAGATTTTACTCATTCAGAACAAAGGGTTTAAATTCAATCGGGAGGTCTTTGCACAAGTTTTGGATTAGGTCCATAATATTATATGTGCATATCTATATGTATATATATGTTGAATTACTTGTATGTGTGTATGCATATTGCACTTGATGATATAGCTATAAATACTAGGTGTTGTGCTTAATAATCGTGGTGTATACATGTGTTTTATGGATCATGAAAATTTTGCCTAACACTATTAAGCTATTTGCTTATTTGTATATGTAGATGGCCACACTATGGTACTAATATTTCTTGGTTGCTATCATATACGGTTGTTGCATTTGTGTGTTGGATATTTTTACAACCCAAATTATTAAACATTTTTGCAACATGATTCCAAACCATTTCTAAAACTAATTGTGTTGCAATTTTCGTTCGATTTCAAAAGGCTTCCCGATATAAGGGGAACTCCTATTTTCAGACTCAAGATTATTTTGTATATTTGAATGAATATATCTACATATGTGCATATACCAAAAAGTTTATGTTATGATTGAGATGGATTCAAACTTTCGAAAATGCTATCAAACGATAATCTGAGACTAAGAACTTTTCAATTACCATCCCCATATTTAAAAGTCCCAAATCCATTTCAATCACAACAGCGACTAAAAGTATTATTTTCAGGATTTGCTTTCAAAATAAAAGCTTGACTATGTTGGTGTATGTGTATATCAATATATGTACATGATTTATTTCATGTTTAATTTGGATGGTTTCAAATTTTGCAAACGTTTTCAAATGACTTTCAAATTATGAGCTTTTGTGTTTTGTCCTAGGATTAGGAATACTAGATAGTCCTTAGCGAGTAGCTAGGATTACGGGTCTAGTTAGTAGCTATGAAATCCTAGGATAGATAGAATTGTTAATTGTGCATAGTGTGTCTGTCTGATTGACGCATGTACTTGACGTTTGTGAGTGAATAACATCATGATTGTTTGTTTGATAATATCGCACATCAAATTTTTATAACATTGTAAGAAAAGCAAGGATTCTTAAGTAACCGAGGAGTGAATTAACTAAATTGTTCTCTTCAACCAAGTCACACTTCGATTAAATAGGAACCCTTCTTAGGCGACTCAAATCAATTCGGAATGAAAACTCAATTTTCAAACTTAAAGTCAAAAGGAATGTAATTGTTTCAACTTTTGAAAATGAATTAAATAAAATTTTTCCAAGACCAAGGCATATTCCCTTTTCTTTGAGTTTACCAATCTTGAGTGATCCTTCACTCCTTCATCTAGGCTCTTATGAAATTAGATGGAGGTATCTCTTCATGGTAAGGTGCATGATTAAAAGTTTTATTGAATTTCCAAAGAATTGTGATTTTTGTAAATGTAAAATTGTTTTTCTAAGTGTTTTACTAGTATGGGATTTCCATTTTAAATGTTAAAACCCCCATACCTAGTGATTGTTAAAACCAAGGATTTTTTTTTAAGATGTATATGTTCGTGGTTAGGTGTCTGTTGGGGAAATCAGGATTTTCGTATAAAGTGGACAAACTGAGTTTTCGGGTTTAGAAATTTGTTTGACTTGGAAATTTTGGCCTAAACACCCTAAGGTTAAATCTTTGTTCATGTAACATTTCAAGCCAATGGGAGCAAGTTAATGTTTTAAATGAAATGAATTTGACGTGCCCTGATTGGTTTGACAATCTTACACAACCCTGGGCTAAGTTTAGGTGTTGTCCCATTAAATTTTGAGGCCAATTGGAGTTTGTTTATTATTTTTTAAGTAAATTGAATGTAGGTTCACCCCCGACCATTACAAAATTTTTGACAAGTGGTCGTAGGATCAAAAATGAACCTAATGAACTCTGATTGACTTGAAAATTTACCATGATATCCTTTTATGTACATGGAAACTATTCTTTAATTTTTTCAAAACACTAGGGAATTGAATTTATGAAATGTGTTTTTGGTTGCAAACTATATAAGTCCTATTCCCTGAACCCTGTTTTAACCAATTTTCAAATATGTGACGATTGTGATGAGTGTGTGTGTAGAGGTAAGTTTTAGTCCAAAGTTAGACTAGGATTAGCTTAGGAAGAAGTAGGGTTGAGTCATGCTTATGTTAAAGAGTGTGATGCCATGGATTTTGTTGTGAATGTTTGAGAATTGAATGAAGTTTGTATGAGTTATATCTGTTTGAATGATGACTGTGGCTAATTCGGGTCTAGGTATAGGACATAGGTGGTAGGCTTTGGAGCTAGATCATAATCAACCCAAGCAGGTATTAGTGCTTAGAGCGTAGTAGCATCCTTATCGAATCTTATGGGAGTCACATTAGTGGAACTCCAAAAATATCTATGCGAGGGAAGAGTGAACCTTAGTAGATCTATTAGAGCCCCCACCTCGAGTCAGACCGAATCAAACCATAGGCAGTACTCTTCAATGAGTGCAAGAGTCTAGTGGCTTGTCATTCTGAATGATATGCCAATTCTAAGTGGGGGATTAGAACCAAAGTAAAGTAAGTTGCATAGCTTAGAAACCCTTTTTCCAGGATAGTTCTCCAATTAAGGACTCTGAGCGGAATTTCGGGGACGAAATTCCAATAAGTAGGGGAGAATTGTAACATCCCTTATTTTTGTCCCAAGTTTAATTAGGAAAAACCTAAGCTAGAATTCATGATGAAACCCATAGTAAGCCTTGGGTAGGATTTAAGAGTAGTGTCTTAGAGTAGGGGTTAATCGATTACAAGGCCTCTGGTGAAAACACTTAAATGTTGCAGCAGTGATAATCGATTACTTCATGGAACTAATCGATTATCTTGTGAAGTAATCGATTACTTTAGGTGGATTAATCGATTACTTGTCCTCTGCTGGATGTACTAGAGGTGTTGCATCAAGGGAGTAATCGATTACTGAGGGAAAGAAATCGATTACCCTTCTGTAAATCTGGAAAAAAAATAGACGTGTGTGGACCACACGTTTGGCCTTCCTCCCCAAGTAAAGTGACCCCAGCCACACATCTCACACCCCTGAAGCAAATAATACTCCCATGCCCACAACATTAACAAAAACACACCTTCTTCTTCTCTCTTCCTCTCCCCAACTCCATCCGTCTCTCTCTCTCTCTCTCCCTTGGACCCAAGCATCATCACCATTTCTCTTCCTTAAATCATGAAGTAACACCATAGCCATAGCACCAAGCCTTGCCAATGGGTGTAAACTCCTTTCCTTCCTCTTTCCCATCATCAACGAATTCCCTCTCTCTCTTGGGGCACCATTCCACCATTTCTCTTCGTTTAGTCATGAAGCCAAACCCTCACTTCCACCTAAGGCAATCAAGCTTTAATCTCTTCCATTTGATGCCATGGAGCTTCAAGCACATCAAGGACCACCATCAAGCCCTCCCTTTTCTCTCTCCTCACGACGGCTACGGTATCACCGGGGTAGGAAGAAACCAACCCTTACAAGCCACCGACATACCGACATTCTCCGACATCGACCGCAACCGACTTGGTCATTGCCCTCGGTCACTAAAAAGTCTCTCGGAATTGCCGCTCCTTCTCGTCGGCAAGCCTCGGTTATTTTGGTGAAGGGATAAAGCGAGAACGAGGGATTGGAGCCTCGGGTTGAGGTTCTTTCTTTTGATTCGTCGGTTGAGGTAAGGGGAGTCTCTTTTCCACACCTTGGGTTAGGGATAGTTAAGGTTTATAATAGTATTTGGGTTTAATAATTAGACCAGGTTGTGGGTAGCAAAATGGTTTCGATTTAAAGTTGGTTTAGGGGTGATTAGTACGTTTATGGTTAATTTTATATTAATTGAATTGTTTATGTTAAATTCTCTTTTTATTAATATTAAAGTAGGAAGTGAAGAACCATAGGGAGTTGACTTATATTCGAGTACTCTGAGACATACCTGAGTATGTCGACTGAATTGTGTTATTGGTTGATGGTTGATAAATTGATGTATTCGCTAATGGTTTTATATGTGATAATTGAAATGTGACCCTATATGTGAGTAATTGATGGTGCATGTATATAAACATTAAAAATGGAAATTTGGTGTAAAAGGAAATAATAAATTGGAATTTGAAATGAATTTATATTTAGATATAACTTGAAATTGTTTGTGTGTGAAGAATGCTTGGAAATATGTGATTTGTGAAATACTTGATGAATGGTGTGTTTGTGTACTTGACTTTGTGTGACTGAGCTTGGATATGGAATAAAAGGAGTTGTAGAGTTATGATGTTTTGATGCTAGCAACCTAAAGCCAAGCAACAACATTCAACAAGGAAGCACCACTCATGGAGATTAGAATTAGATTAAGTTTATTTTATTTCTAATCAATGTAATATTTTATTTTGCATATCATGAGAGTGGGTGGTAGCTTTAGGAATCTCAATATAGGTTTTAAATATTGTTTGATTATTAAGTGAAGAAAGATTAATCTTGATAAAATAGCTCTAATTAAAGTATTGATCAAAGTATTTTTGAAAAGCTTATTTTTAATCACTTTTTACAGTGGTTAATCGATTAGCTTGATAAGGTTAATCGATTAACGCGTATAACTGTACAACACTGATTATGTTAATAAAGGTTAATCGATTAGTGAGTTAAACGTTAATCGATTAGCACGAATTAACATAGGTTAATCGATTAGTGAGTAATACGTTAATCGATTAATTACTGTTGTGACAGAAAAATAATATTTTGTTTAAAAGCTTTTCTTTTCTACTTTGTCAAGGTTACACACTCTTCAAAATTTTCTATAGAGAAACATACTTTCAATATTCTTTCAAGAGCTATTACTATTTTCCAATTGTGCTATCAAGATTCAAACATCTTTCTATCTTCTTCACTTACAATCAATTCAATATTCTAAGTTATATTGAGATTCAAGTTTTTTCTAGTTCTAGTACTTTTGTGTTGAAGCAATTCACAACAAGAAGGTTTTCACATTCAAGCTTTCAACAACGAGTGAAGATTCACAATTTGAAGTCTTTGAAGAATATCAAAGCAAGTGGAAAAGAATTTAGTTGGAGAGCATCCTTCAACAAATTCAAGAGGACAAGATACGGATTCATTTGGATAGATTAGCAAAGAGATTGGTACTCTCTTTGTAAGGGGTTAAGATAGGAGAGCTTAGAGTGAGCTGCATCTTAACATTGTAATCTAACATTTTAAGTATCTAGTAGAAACTCTCTATCTTTGATAGAGGGGACTGGATGTATCTTTCAAGTGGGTGAAAGTGAACCAGGATAAAATCTTGTTTTCTTGCTTTTCCTTCTTCTAGCTTTCTTTAACCAAGAACAAATTAATTAGGTTAATTTTGGGGGTTTTTCATTTCCTTGTTAATCAACCTAATTTGGCTTGGTAAATTTACTTAGCATTGTTCAATCATTCATTCATCATTTGTTGGTGCATCACTGTATTGCAATCTCCATTGAATTCCGATTAAAACTGAATTTTCATCAGATACTGTTCAGATTAATGGATTAAGTCGATTGTTAATCGATTAGTTTTTAAGTTGCTTTCGGCATTAATCGAGTAACGCTTTAGTTAATCGATTAGTTTGAAAGTAAGCTTCGGCATTAATCAATTAATACTGAAGTTAATCGATTAATCAGTATATTTTTGTTAGAAAATCTATTTTCTCAAATCCATTTTCTTTGGTGATCGAAATATTTGTATTAAGGCTTCAAAATTCTATTCACCCCCCCCCCTATAGACTATTTTGAGCCCCTTGTTGGTTTCCAACAAGTGGTATCACAGCTCGGTCGAAAGATCCGAGCATTAAAACGCTTTTTCGCAAAGATCCGATTTTGGAAATCATGGGCTCAAATTTTAATCCTTTTGGTGGTGAAGGAGCTTCCATTAATCGTCCTCCATTATTCAATGGTGAGGGCTACGCTTATTGGAAGGTCCGAATGAAAATTTTTATAGAAGCTATTGATATGGAAATTTGGAATGCCGTAGAAAATCGGCATTTTATTCCTCAAACAAAAGTTAATGATATTGTCTCTTTGAAACCAAAGTCAAGCTGGAATGATGATTATAAGAAGAAAGTTCAATATGATTTAAAAGCCAAAAACATCATCACTTCGGCATTGTCTTATGACGAATTCTTTAGAGTATCACAATGCACTGATGCAAAACAAATGTGGGACACTTTACAAGTCACACATGAGGGCACGAATGAAGTTAGAAGGGCTAGGCTTAACACTCTCATGCATGAGTACGAGCTCTTTCGTATGTTGCCAAATGAAAACATAGGCGACATGCAAAAGCGCTTTACTCACAGCATTAATCATCTTTCTGCTCTTGGAAAAAGACTAACTAATGGTGAAGTTGTTAATAAAGTTTTGAGATGTCTTAGCAGGGAATGGCAACCTAAAGTCACGGCCATTATGGAGTCTAAGGATCTTGACGAAATGGATTTAGCAACACTATTCGGGAAGTTTCAAGAGCATGAAATGGAGCTAGGAAGATTATCCATGAATGAGGATGCCGATAAAAAGAAGAAAGGGATTGCTCTTAAAACTAATTCAAAATCCCTAAAGGCACATGAAGAACACTCTTTAGTGGATGATTCTGACTCGGATATCGATGATGAGACACTCTGGTTGTTGGTCAAAAAACTTGGACGTTTCCTTAAGAAGAAGAATAATTTCAATAGAAATAGATCAAGAGACTCTAAGGACGCTCAACCAAGGAACAAGACCAATAAAGACAACATCATATGTCATGGGTGTGGGAAGCCGGGCCATTATAGATCAAATTGTCCAACAAATTCAAAGAAGGCCGAGAATGACAAATGGAAGCCCAATCAATCTAAAGGAAAAAGGGCGTACATAGTGTGGGATGAACCGGAAAATCAATCTTCAACTAGTTCATCAGAAGATGAAGAACTTTCTAACCTTTGCTTGATGACAAAGTTTGATGAAGAAGCATCTTCAAGCAAATCAAGTGATAACACAAATGAGGTAGATTATCTTTCCGATGCTAGTTCTAATTCTAATTCTCCCTCCTTCAATGAACTTTATAATGTGTATGTAGAAATGCATAAAGAGTTGAAGAAATTAGCAAAAATCAATGTTGAAAGAAATAATTTCATTTTGAAGCAACAAGAGAAAATTTTGGAATTACAAAACTCCCTAGAGGAACTAAAGCTTCAAAATGAAACCCTTGAACTCATTTATGCAAATTCTACATGCAATTGTGATTTGAAAACAAATGATATCTCCACTTATGATAATTGCAAATCTCTTGAAAAAGAAGTTTTTAATTTGAATGATAGAATTGCAAGGCTTACAAGAGGAGACACATGCTTAGATCATTTGCTTTCTAATCAAAGGAATAATAGTAATAGAACTGGACTTGGGTATACCAAACCCAAAAATCGCAATTTTCGCAAAGTTGGTACATTCTCCAAAATTGACTTTTCAAAAACTCCAACTTGTCATTATTGTGGTATTTTTGGGCATACTACAAATAAATGCAATATTAAGAAATTTGGTATACCAAGTGGAAAGTATGTATGGATTGTGAAGGGGACTACACCCCAAACTAACATCAAAGGACCCAAGATAACTTGGGTACCTAAGTCAAGTAAATGACATTGTTTTGTAGATGTGCCTTCGATTAAAGGAGCGTAGATGGTACTTGGATAGTGGATGTTTGAGGCATATCACGGGAGACAAAACGCACTTCATCGAACTTACTTCAAAAGGTGGTGGTCATGTGACATATGGCGACAACAACAAAGGCAAAATTCTAGGATTGGGTAAGATTGGTAACGTATCTAACCTTATCATTGAAAATGTCCTATTGGTAGAAGGCTTAGAACACAACTTGCTTAGTATAAGCCAACTATGCGATATGGGAAACAATGTGACCTTTACTTCGGAATTTTGTTTTATTAAGAGTTGTATAGATGATAGTGTTAAGTTCGTAGGTCGTCGTTCTAATAACACTTACTTAATTGACTTGGATGAGATAACTTCATTGTTTTCAACATGTTTTAAATCTTTTGATGATGAAGTTCGTCTTTGGCATCGACGAACTGCACATGTCAATGTGAATCAATTAAATAAACTTTTACGAAAAGACTTAGTGATTGGTTTGCCTAAACTTAATTTTAAACTTGATAGCGTTTGTGACTCATGTCAAAAATGCAAGCAAGTTAAAAACTCTTTTAAACCAAAAAATGTGGTAAGCACAACAAAGCCATTGGAGCTAATCCACATGGATTTGTTTGGCCCATCACAAGTTCGAAGTTTAGGTGGCAATTACTATGGATTTGTTTTGGTAGATGACATTACTCGATTCACATGGACTTTGTTTTTATCCACAAAATGTGAAACTTATAAAAGTTTTAAAAAGTTTGCCAAGCTCATCCAAAATCAATTAAGTTTGAAAATAGTGTCTATTAGAAGTGACCACGGAGATGAGTTTGAAAATTCAAAGTTTGATGCGTTTTGTGAAAAGTTTGGTATAGATCATCAATTTTCAGCCCCTAGGACTCCGGAGCAAAACAAAGTTGTAGAATGGAAAAATCGAGTCTTAGAGGAACTTGCACGTACTATGCTTAAGGAATCTAGAGTTCCATCTTATTTTTGGGCTGATGCGGTTAATACCGCGTGTTATGTCATAAATAGGGTTCTTATCCGTCCGCATTTGAATAAAACACCTTATGAGCTTTTAAAAGGGCGAAAGCCAAATATCTCTTTTTTCATGTCTTTGGATGTAAGGTGTTTATTTTAAATAACGGTAAGAATCCGGTCGGCAAGTTTGATTCAAAAGCTGACGAAGGTATTTTCATTGGATATTCAACTCATAGCAAGGCTTATTGTATTTTTAATAAAAGAACCTTAACCGTTGAAGAATCAGTTCATGTCGTGTTTGATGAATCTCCGAAAGGAGAGTGTGTTGTTTCTTGTGATGATGAGAATGTAGGTACATTTTTGGATCATGACAAGCAAATGCAACAACAAATAGTGGAGAACCAAGTTGAGAATGGAGAAATGCAAGCACATGACAAAGACTTAGTACAAGTGCAACATCCCGAACTACCAATTGCTTGGAAAACGAACAAAAATCACCCCGTCTCTAATATCTTAGGTGACATCGCTAAGGGGGTGGTAACCCGAAGCACCTTGAACAACTTTTGTTATTATGTTGCTTTTGTATCACAAGTTGAACCTAAGAATATTAGTGAGGCACTTCAAGATGAACATTGGGTTATGGCCATGCAAGAAGAATTAAATCAATTTGAAAGAAACCAAGTTTGGGAGCTTGTGCCAAAACCCGATGATCGTCCTGAAATCGGCACTCGTTGGGTTTATAGGAATAAACTAGATGAGTCGGGTATTATTGTTAGGAATAAGGCTAGGTTGGTAGCTAAGGGTTATAGTCAAGAGGAAGGGATAGACTATGATGAAACGTATGCTCCCGTAGCTAGATTAGAAGCTATTAGAATTCTACTCGCTTATGCATCTATCATGAACTTTAAGTTGTATCAAATGGACGTTAAAAGTGCATTTCTTAACGGATACATTCAAGAAGAAGTGTATGTTTCACAACCTCCCGGATTTTAAAGTTTTGAACATCCAGACTATGTTTTTAAATTGAAAAAGGCTTTGTATGGTCTTAAACAAGCACCTAGGGCTTGGTATGACCGTTTAAGCAACTTTTTAATTGAAAAGGGTTTTAAAAGAGGTGACGTGGACAATACGCTTTTTATTGAAAGATCCGGTAAGGATATACTTTTAGTCCAAATATATGTTGATGACATTATTTTTGGTGCAACTAATGAAAAATTGTGCAAGAAATTTTCTGAAATTATGCAGAGTGAGTTTGAAATGTCTATGATGGGAGAGCTTGCTTTCTTCCTTGGACTACAAATTAAGCAACTTGATGATGGGATCTACATTCATGAAGGCAAGTATTGTAGAGAACTTCTTAAACGGTTTGGCATGGAGTCATGCAAGGGAGCATCAAATCCTATGAGCGTCACATGTTACTTGGACAAGGATGAAGCCGGAAAACCCGTTGAGGTAACAAAATATCGTGGCATGATAGGTAGTTTACTATATTTAACTGCTTCTCATCCTGATATTATGTTTAGTGTCTGCATGTGTGCTCGTTTTCAAGCCAATCCGAAAGAGTCACATCTAACTGCTGTTAAGAGGATTATGAAATATTTGAAAGGTACAACTAATACCGGTTTATGGTATCCTAGAGATGCTCTTTTAAAACTTATTGGTTATTCGGATTCCGATTTTGCGGGTTGTAAAGTTGAAAGAAAGAGTACAAGCGGAACATGCCATTTAATTGGAAGTTCACTTGTATCATGGTTTTCTAAAAAGCAAAGTTGTGTCGCTTTATCAACCGCGGAAGCCGAATACATTGCGGCCGGAAGTTGTTGTGCTCAAATCCTTTGGATGAAGCAACAACTCTCAGATTTTGGTTTAAACTTGTCAAAAATTCCTATTAAATGTGACAATACATCCGCAATCAATTTAACTAAAAACCCGGTATTGCATTCAAGGACAAAACATATTGAAATTAGGTATCACTTTCTAAGGGATCATGTCCAAAAAGGTGATTGTGTTATTGAGTTTGTTCAAACTTCAGATCAATTAGCTGACCTTTTTACAAAACCATTACCAAGAGATACTTTCTATCGTATTAGAAGGGAACTTGGCATTTTTGATGAGTCAACAATTAGCTAATTGAATTTGAAGTCATTTTTAGTAAATCACCTCGAGCCTATTTCATTATGCTTTGTTATTTGAGTAGTTGTAATTTGAAAATCTTTCATAATACTCTAAATTAGTAGTTATGTGTGTGTTTTTCTATGATATGTTTGCTTGTTTAATTGTTTAATTGATCCTATGGAAATGAATCAAGGGGCAAATCTTGAAGATTTCATTGATTTTGATAATTTGGAACAATCGTTTGATGCCCAGGCTGCTCACACTTCCCTTGTTCAGCATATAGATGAGAGACTTGATGCTATGGAGCAACGCATTGAGCTTCAGAATAGGGCTATGGAGCAACGTTTGATGGATCATTTTGCTACTCTCTTCCACCATCCTCCTCCTAACCCTTAGTCCATATGGTTTTCTGCTGATTTTCACATGTTTTATCAAACTATTTTCACTGATATTTCACTGACTTTGCTGCACCGTGTCACTGCTGCTGATTTTACTGATTTTCTCATGGTTTTTGGTACTTGTTTTATGGCTGGACTGTTTTGTTTTTGCTATGGTTGATGTATCTAGGGTCTGTGTATGGCCTAGTTTACTTTCAAGTTATATTTTGATGCTATGACTTGGTATCTGGACTTTATTATCTGCACTCTGATTATGACTATTATGTGGTATATTGACTTTATTATTATATGGTCTCGGTTATGGCCAATCTTGTCTTTTACTGCATTTTATGTCTTTCAATTGTGATTATTGTATATATACCATTGTCTAGCACTTACCTCCAACTTTTAGCAAAGAGATTTTTTTTAATAAATTCGATACTTTTTAATGATGCCAAAAGAGGGAGAAATGTTTGTTGATGTTGTGCTTGTAGGATAAGTTTTTAGATATTGTTCCTAAGTGTATTACCTCCAACTTTATGTCTAGCACTTACCATTGTGATTATTGTTGATGTTGTGCATTTTATGTCTTTCAATTGTGATTATTGTATATATACTATTGTCTAGCACTTACCTCCAACTTTTGGCAAAGAGATTTTTTTTAATAAATTCAATACTTTTTAATGATGCCAAAAGGGGGAGAAATGTTTGTTGATGTTGTGCTTGTAGGATAAGTTTTTAGATATTGTTCCTAAGTGTATTACATTTAGGGGGAGTATTTAAAAACTTAGTGCTTCATTGTAAAGAAGGTTTGTCATCATCAAAAAGGGGGAGTTTGTAGAGTTATGATGTTTTGTGCTAACAACCTAAAGCCAAGCAGCAACATTCAACAAGGAAGCACCACTCATGGAGATTAGAATTAGATTAAGTTTATTTTATTTCTAATCAATGTAATATTTTATTTTGCATATCATGAGAGTGGGTGGTAGCTTTAGGAATCTCAATATAGGTTTTAAATATTGTTTGATTATTAAGTGAAGAAAGATTAATCTTGATAAAATAGCTCTAATTAAAGTATTGATCAAAGTATTTTTGAAAAGCTTATTTTTAATCACTTTTTACAGTGGTTAATCGATTAGCTTGATAAGGTTAATCGATTAACGCGTATAACTGTACAACACTGATTATGTTAATAAAGGTTAATCGATTAGTGAGTTAAACGTTAATCGATTAGCACAAATTAACATAGGTTAATCGATTAGTGAGTAATACGTTAATCGATTAATTACTGTTGTGACAGAAAAATAATATTTTGTTTAAAAGCTTTTCTTTTCTACTTTGTCAAGGCTACACACTCTTTCAAAATTTTCTATCGAGAAACATACTTTCGATATTCTTTCAAGAGCTATTACTATTTTCCAATTGTGCTATCAAGATTCAAACATCTTTCTATCTTCTTCACTTACAATCAATTCAATATTCTAAGTTCTATAGAGATTCAAGTTTTTTTTAGTTCTAGTACTTTTGTGTTGAAGGAATTCACAACAAGAAGGTTGTCACATTCAAGCTTTCAACAACGAGTGAAGATTCACAATTTGAAGTCTTTGAAGAATATCAATGCAAGTGGAAAAGAATTTGGTTGGAGAGCATCCTTCAACAAATTTAAGAGGACAAGATACGCATTCATTTGGATAAATTAGCAAAGAGATTGGTACTCTCTTTGTAAGGGGTTAAGATAGGAGAGCTTAGAGTGAGCTGCATCTTAACATTGTAATCTAACATTTGAAGTATCTAGTAGAAACTCTCTATCTTTGATAGAGGGGACTGGATGTAGCTTTCAAGTGGGTGAAAGTGAACCAGGATAAAATCTTGTTTTCTTTGTACAGTTTTGATGTTTTGATGATGACACACTTATGCCTAACAACAACATTCAACAAAGCAAGTAACCACTCATGAAGATTAGAATAGGTTTATTTTAATTTCTAATCAATGTAATATTTTATTTTATGTTTGCATATCATGAGAGTGGGTGGTAGCTTTAGGGAATGTCAATTAGATTTATAATATTGTTTGATTATTAGTGAAGAAATATTAATTTTGATAAAATATCTCTAAATAAAGTACTTTTCAAAGTATATTTGGAAAACTTTATTTTTAATCACTGTTTGTGAGGGTTAATCGATTAGTGTGTTAACAGTTAATCGATTAGCACGATTTAACACAGGTTAATCGATTAATGTGTTTTATGTTAATCGATTAATTTATGTCAGTTCTGAAAAATAATATTTTGTTTAAAAAGACTTGATTTCAACTTTGACAAGGTTACACACTCTTTCATAATTTTCATATAGAGAAACATACTTTTCTTTGTGATATCAAGATTCAACTACTTTCAATTTTCTTCACTCAATGATCTTGCAATATTCTAAGTCCTATTGAAATTCAAGTATTCTAGTTCTAGTATTTGTGTTGAAGAAACTTGCAACAAGAAGGTTGTATACTCAAGGTTTCAACAAAGAAGTGAAGAATTCACGAATCAAGACTTTGAAGATTCTCAAAGCAATTTTGAAAAGGAATTTGGTTGGAAGCATCTTCAACAAGTTCAAGAAGACAAGATACGGATTTAATTGGGTAGAATATCAAAGAGATTGGTACACTCTTTGAAAGGGGTTAAGATAGGATAACTTGTGAGAGTTGCATCTTAACATTGTATTCTAACAATTGAAGTATCTAGTAGAAACTCTTTATCTTTTGATAAAGGGGACTGGAGTATCTCTCAGTGGTAGAGAGTGAACCAGGATAAATCTTGTCTTCCTTGCTTTTATGTCTTCTAGTTTTCATTAACCAAGAACAATTGAATTAGGTTTAATTTGGGGTTTTTCAATTCCTTGTTAATTAACCTAAATTGGCTTGGTAAATTTACTTGATATTGTTCAATCATTCATTCATCATTTGTTGGTGCATCAAAGCATTGTAATCTCCTTTGAATTTGATTTAAAACTGAATTTGCGTCGGTTACTATTCTTATTAATCGAGTAAATCGATTGTTAATCGATTAATTTTTAAATTGCTTTCGGCATTAATCGAGTAACACTTTAGTTAATCGATTAGTTTGAAAGTAAGCTTCGGCATTAATCGATTAATACAGTACATTTTTGTAAGAAAATTTATTTTCTGAAATCCATTCTCTTTGGTAATTGAAATATTTGTATTAAGGATTCAAAATTCTATTCACCCCCCCTCTAGACTATTTTGAGCCGCTTGTTGGTTTCCAACAAGTGGTATCAGAGCCGATGGTTCGGCTGGGACTTGTGGATCAAGGGGGAGTGACCGGAAAGTGTGGGTATTCACACTTGAAGGGGGAGATTGTTGGGTATTCAAGTGTGAGATGAAGTCCCACATTGGATAGGATGGGATGGGTGAGAAGGTTTATAAGTGGAAAGACCCATAGAATCATTGCCTTAAGGTTTTGGTTCAGGATGTGGTGTCTCACTTATAAGTGGTGTCTCACTTATAAGTGGTTCCTCACTATTCCCAAGACCGTGGAGCAATGTGACTCCCCGGTGGTTGGAACCTCCCCGGTTGAAGGTCTAGCAAGTGGTATCAGAGCTCGGACGAAAGAACCGAGCCTTAAAAAGCTTTTTCGAAAAGATCCTAATCTTTGGAAACAATGGGCACAAATTTCAATCCTTTTGGGGGTGAAGGAGCTTCCATTAATCGACCTCCACTATTCAATGGTGAGGGCTACGCTTATTGGAAGGTCCGAATGAAAATTTTTATAGAAGCTATTGATATGGAAATTGGGAATGCCATAGAGAATGGGCCTTTTATTCCTCAAACAAAAGTTAATGATACTGTCTCTTTGAAACCAAAGGCAAGTTGGAATGATGATGATAAGAAGAAAGTTCAATATGATTTAAAAGATAAAAACATCATCACTTCGGCATTGTCTTATGACGAATTCTTTAGAGTATCACAATGCACTGATGCAAAACAAATGTGGGACACTTTAAAAGTCACACATGAGGGCACGAATGAAGTTAGAAGGGCTAGGCTTAACACTCTCATGCATGAGTACGAGCTCTTTCGTATGTTGCCAAATGAAAACATAGGCGACATGCAAAAGCGCTTTACTCACATCATTAGTCATCTTTCTGCTCTTGGAAAAAGTCTAACTAATGGTGAAGTTGTTAATAAAGTTTTGAGATGTCTTAGCAGAGAATGGCAACCTAAAGTCACGACCATTATGGAGTCTAAGGATCTTGAAGAAATGGATTTAGCAACACTATTCAGGAAGCTTCAAGAGCATGAAATGGAGCTAGGAAGATTATCCATGAATGAGGATGCCGATAAAAAGAAGAAAGGGATTGCTCTTAAAACTAATTCAAAATCCTTAAAGGCACATGAAGAACACTCTTTAGTGGATCACTCCGACTCGGATATCGATGATGAGACACTCGGGTTGTTGGTCAAAAAACTTGGACGTTTCCTTAAGAAGAAGAATAATTTCAATAGAAATAGATCAAGAGACTCTAAGGACGCTCAACCAAGGAACAAGACCAATAAAGACAACATCATATGTCATGGGTGTGGGAAGCCGGGCCATTATAGATCAAATTGTCCAACCAATTCAAAGAAGGCCGAGAATGACAAATCAAAGCCCAATCAATCTAAAGGAAAAAGGGCGTACATAGTGTGGGATGAACCGGAAATTCAATCCTCATCTAGTTCATCGGAAGATGAAGAACTTGCTAACCTTTGCTTGATGACTAAGCTTGATGAAGAAGCATCTTCAAGCATGAAATCAAGTGATAACACAAATGAGGTAGATTATCTTTCCGATGCTAGTTCTAATTCTAATTCTCCCTCCTTCAATGAACTTTATAATGTGTATGTAGAAATGCATAAAGAGTTAAAGAAATTACCAAAAATCAATGTTGAAAGAAAGAATTTCATTTTGAAGCAACAAGAGAAAATTTTGGAATTACAAAACTCCCTAGAGGAGCTAAAGCTTCAAAATGAAACCCTTGAACTCATTTATGCAAATTCTACATGCAATTGTGATTTGAAAACAAATGATATCTCCACTTGTGATAATTGCAAATCTCTTGAAAAGGAAGTTTTTAATTTGAATGATAGAATTGCAAGGCTCACAAGAGGAGACACATGCTTAGATCATTTGCTTTCTAATCAAAGGAATAATAGTAATAGAACTGGACTTGGGTATACCAAACCCAAAAATCGCAATTTTCGCAAAGTTGGTACTTTCTCCAAAATTGACTTTTCAAAAACTCCAACTTGTCATTATTGTGGTATTTTTGGGCATATTACAAATAAATGCAATATTAAGAAATTTGGTATACCAAGTGGAAAGTATGTTTGGATTGTTAAGGGGACTTCACCCCAAACTAACATCAAAGGACCCAAGATAACTTGGGTACCTAAGTCAAGTAAATGACATTGTTTTGTAGATGTGCCTTCGAACAAAGGAGTGTAGATGGTACTTGGATAGTGGATGTTCGAGGCATATGACGGGAGACAAAACGCACTTCATCGAACTTACTTCAAAAGGTGGTGGTCATGTGACATATGGCGACAACAACAAAGGCAAAATTCTAGGAGTGGGTAAGATTGGTAACGTATCTAACCTTATCATTGAAAATGTCCTATTGGTAGAAGGCTTAGAACACAACTTGCTTAGTATAAGCCAACTATGCAATATGGGCAATAATGTGACCTTTACTTCGGAATTTTGTTTTATTAAGAGTTGTATAGATGATAGTGTTAAGTTCGTAGGTCGTCGTTCTAATAACACTTACTTAATTAACTTGGATGAGATAACTTCATTGTTTTCAACATGTTTTAAATCTTTTGATGATGAAGTTCATCTTTGGCATCAACGAATTGCACATGTCAATGTGAATCAATTAAATAAACTTTTACGAAAAGACTTAGTGATTGGTTTGCCTAAACTTAATTTTAAACTTGATAACATTTGCGACTCATGTCAAAAATGTAAGCAAGTTAAAAATACTTTTAAACCAAAAAATGTGGTAAGCACAACAAAGCCATTGGAGTTAATCCACATGGATTTGTTTGGCCCATCACAAGTTCGAAGTTTAGGTGGCAATTACTATGGATTTGTTTTAGTAGATGACTTTACTCGATTCACATGGACTTTGTTTTTATCCGCAAAAAGTGAAACTTATAAAAGTTTTAAAAAGTTTGCCAAGCTCATCCAAAATCAACTAAGTTTGAAAATAGTGTCTATTAGAAGTGACCACGGAGGTGAGTTTGAAAATGCTAAGTTTGATGCGTTTTGTGAAAAGTTTGGTATAGATCATCAATTTTCAGCCCCTAGGACTCCGGAGCAAAACGGAGTTGTAGAAAGGAAAAATAGAGTTTTAGAGGAACTTGCTCGTACTATGCTTAAAGAATCTAGAGTTCCTTCTTATTTTTGGGCTGATGCGGTAAATATCGCTTGTTATGTCATAAATAGGGTTCTTATCCGTCCGCATTTAAATAAAACACCTTATGAACTTTTAAAAGGGCGAAAGCCAAATATCTCCTATTTTCATGTTTTTGGGTGTAAGGTGTTTGTTTTAAATAACGGTAAGAATACGGTCGGCAAGTTTGATTCTAAAGCCGACGAAGGTATATTCATAGGTTATTCAACCCATAGTAAAGCATATCGTATTTTTAACAAAAGGACTTTAACCGTAGAGGAATCGGTGCATGTTGTATTTGATGAATCTCCGAAAGGAGATTGTGTTGTTTCTTGTGATGATGATCTTGCAGGTACTTTTATGGATCATGAGAAACCAACACAACAACAAATAGTGGAGAATGAAGTTGAGCATGGAGAAATGCAAACACATGATAAAGACTTAGCACAAGAGACACAACCTCAACTACCAATTGCTTGGAAGTCAAACAAAAATCACCCGGTCTCGAATATCTTAGGTGACATTGCTAAGGGGGTGGTAACCCGAAGCACATTAAACAATTTTTGTTATTATGTTGCTTTTGTATCGCAAGTAGAACCTAAGAATATTAGTGAGGCTCTTCAAGATGAGCATTGGGTTATGGCCATGCAAGATGAACTAAATCAATTTGAAAGAAATCAAGTTTGGGAGCTTGTGCCAAAACCCGATGATCGTCCTGAAATCGGCACTCGTTGGGTTTATAGGAATAAACTAGATGAGTCGGGTATAATTGTTATGAATAAAGCTAGGTTGGTAGCAAAGGGGTATAGCCAAGAAGAAGGGATAAATTATGATGAAACATATGCTCCCGTAGCTAGGTTAGAAGCCATTAGAATTCTACTCGCATTTGCATCTATAATGAACTTTAAATTGTATCAAATGGACGTAAAAAGTGCTTTTCTTAACGGATACATTCAAGAGGAAGTGTATGTCTCACAACCTCCCGGATTTGAAAGTTTTGAACATCCGGACTATGTTTTTAAACTTAAAAAGGCTTTGTATGGTCTTAAACAAGCTCCTAGAGCTTGGTATGATCGTCTAAGCAATTTTTTATTAGAAAAAGGTTTTAAAAGAGGTGCTGTGGACACTACACTTTTTATTGAAAGATCCGGTAAGGATATACTTTTGGTTCAAATATATGTGGATGACATTATTTTTGGTGAAACTAACGAAATTTTGTGCAAGAAATTTTCTGACACTATGCAGAGTGAATTCGAAATGTCTATGATGGGAGAGCTCACTTTCTTCCTTGGGCTTCAAATTAAGCAACTTGATGATGGGATCTACATCCATCAAGGCAAGTACTGTAGAGAGCTTCTCAGACGGTTTGGCATGGAGTCATGCAAGCAAGCATCAACTCCTATGAGCGTTGCATGCTATTTAGACAAGGATGAAGCCGGGAAACCGGTTGAGGTAACAAAATACCGAGGCATGATAGGTAGTTTACTTTCTTTAACTGCTTCTCGCCCTGATATTATGTTCAGTGTCTGTATGTGTGCGCGTTTTCAAGCTAATCCGAAAGAGTCACACTTAACTGCTGTTAAAAGGATTATGAAATATTTAAAAGGTACAACTAATACCGGTTTATGGTATCCTAGAGATGCCCTTTTAAAATTATTGGTTATTCGGATTCCGATTTTGCGGGTTGCAAAGTTGAAAGAAAGAGTACAAGCGGAACATGCCATTTGATTGGTAGTTCACTTGTATCGTGCTTTTCTAAAAAGCAAAATTGTGTCGCTTTGTCAACCGCGGAAGCCGAATACATTGCGGTCGGAAGTTGTTGTGCTCAAATCCTTTGGATGAAGCAACAACTCTCGGATTTTGGTTTAATATTGTCAAAAATTCCTATTAAATGTGACAATACTTCCGCAATCAATTTAACTAAAAACCCGGTATTGCATTCAAGAACAAAACATATTGAGATTAGGCATCATTTTTTAAGAGATCATGTTCAAAAAGGTCATTGTGTCATTGAGTTTGTTCAAACATCAGATCAATTAGCTGACATTTTTACAAAACCCTTACCAAGAGATACTTTCTATAGCATTAGAAGGGAGCTTGGTATTTTTGATGAATCTACTATTAGCTAATTGCATTTGAAACTTTTATAATCACCTTAAAGCCTATTTCATTATGATTAGTGTTTTTGAGTTGTTGTATTTTAAAAATTATTTCATAATTCTCTTGATAAGTAGTTATGTGTGTATGTGTTTCTATGTATGTTTAAATGCTTAATTTTGTGTGCTAAATGCTAAGTGTTAATATGTGTGTGTTTGTGTATGAAAAACAATTTTTTTCAAAATTCAGAAATTTGAGTTTTTGTGCTGGTTACTCGATTAACAGTAGTCATTAATCCATTAAAATTTAAACCTCTTTCGGCATTACTCGATTAATGACACTGCTACTCGATTAAATTTTAAACTCCTTTCGCACTTACTCGATTAATGAAGTTGCTACTCGATTAATTTTTAAACTGCTTTCGCACTTAATCGATTAAGGGTTTTTCTACTCGATTAAGGGTCAAATTACTCGATTAATGGCTTCATTACTCGATTAACGCGTGAATTTTATAAAACCTGCACTTCAGCACCTTGGCTCATTTTTCTTCTTTCTTTTCTCTCTCTTTTTCGAACAACTCTCTCTTCTCTCATACTCGTAAATCGCCAGTGAACTACCAGGGCTATTGTAATCCGAAAATCACACATTTCTTCCCATAATCCTTAAATATAACACCAATACTCCCTCAATCCATCATCAATTTCACCAATTTCAGCCACCAATCCGTTTTCCCCCAAATTACCAAACCCTAACCCTAACTCGAACTCCAGCACCTTCTCAAGCACAAATGGCCTCTTCTTCTTCCAATCCTCCACGAAAGAAGAGTAAACAACATAAGGATCGGAATGACCCGTGGTTCTCACAGGCAGAACGTGAGTCTCGGGCTCCCAATTTCGATAATCGGCTATTTGGGATTATCCGGTATGTAAACTATGCTTGGTTAAGGAAGGAGCGTTTTAATTTCTATACTGTTTTAGAGTCTCAAAATGTTCAACGCTTTTTGGAGTTTAATACCCACTACTATCCTCGTTTAGTAAGACAATTTTATCAAAATTTTACGAAGATAGATGGTGTATACCAGAGTCAAGTTAGGGGTGTGCATTTTCTGGTAAAACCTGATGATTTGAGACTGTTATTTGGTTTAGAGGATAAGGGCACTTTTATTGGCGATGATGAATGTGTTGATTTGGATGTTGAACCTGGCACTGCCTATGCAGATATTATTAGGTATGGTGAAGTTTGGGATAATAAAACCAAAAATGCTTCTTTGTTACATGCTGATGATCGGGTGTTGATGTACATTATTGCCTACTGTTTGCTGTAACACCCTTACAAATATTTAGTTAATTTAAGAATTAGAAAAATATGGACTTGAAAATTTCGACGAAAATCTGGCAGAGTTTCCTCTGTTTTTCGGACTTTCCCCAAAATTTCCTGTTTATACCTGTCAGTCCAGAATTATTTAACAACATAATACACAATAGCAAAATAGCCAGATCAAACCTAAAGCCCAAATTATTACACTTCAGGGCACATCAATATTACATATTCTAAATTACTAAAATAACAGTTTTTCACATAATTAAACTACAGTCCACTCATAAAATAACGATTGAGCACTCCACGTGGTGGAGTGTCATTCCTGCTCGGCCTGAAACTGTGTTTGCTCAAACTTTGAACCTGTAAAAATGGTTGCAAGGGTGAGCTTTACACATGAAGTAGAGAAGTAGTTTCTAACTAGACATAATAACCTACCAAGTCAAACACAAATATTTCAAATAGTTCAAACGTAGCAAAGTCAAACAATTCAAATTCATACACATCTATAATCTTTTCTTTCATCCATTATTCTTATCACTTTTCTTAATATACTTTCTTTTTCATTTCCTAATGCATTTCTCTTTTCATTTTCTCTTTTCTTTGTTTCGTTTCCATTCTTTTATCCATTTTCCATTCTTTTTCTTTTTAATCGACACGCCTTGACAGGCTCGCATCGATGCCGATACGCCTTCGCAGGCTCGCATCGGACTTCCATTTCCCTTTAATCGACACGCCTTCACAGGCTCGCATCGATGCCGATACGCCTTCTCAGGCCCGCATCGGACTTCCATTTTTCCTTTCTAATCGACACGCCTTCACAGGCTCGCATCGATGCCGATACGCCTTCTCAGGCCCGCATCGGACTTCCATTTTTCCTTTCTAATCGACACGCCTTCACAGGCACGCATCGATGCCGATACGCCTTCTCAGGCCCGCATCGGACTTCCATTTTTCCTTTTTAATTGACACGCCTTCACAGGCCCGCATCGACACCGATACGCCTTCACAGGCTCGCACCGGACTTTTATTTTCTTACCTTTCTTTCTTTTTATTTTTCTTTTCCTTCTTCTCTTCCATATATATATATCAATTTTCACACATTTCCACATTATATAATTATCATTCTCTTTTGTGTCAACTTTTATTAATTCCACAATTTCCTTTAATCTTGTCATATTTTTCCAAAAACACCATCAAATTAAAAGCCAATAAATAAATACGTACTGCTTCCAATCATCACAATAATTTCACAAAATAATCCAATTCAATGTTCTACATTTATGCTCTTATTCTAATTCATTTTATTCTTTCACTTATCAATTACGTACTTCAACACATAACTCGTTTATCATTCATGCATAAATACACTTCAAGAATTCGCATTTATCAGTTAGGCATACATGAAAAGTGTCATACCAAATTATTCGCAAGCACTAACAATAATTTCAACTCCTTCAATTAGACATACACATTAATATCTAACACTTAGCACACCCATTAAATTATACGTATCAATTCAAACTTCTTTTCCTTAAGTTCATGATTTACACTTAAGTCTATATTATCCATTCTGAATATCAAACTCAAACATATAATAAATTGTACATATCCTCATACAAATCAACTTCCCCCTTTCCTCATTTACCTTTATTTAGCATCTCTTTTCATCGTTCAACATATTATCACTATCTACAATCAACTTACGTGCAGTCCAAGCATATTTATATTTTTCCCAATAACCATACACATTAGCATTTTAACCTTGAGCATATATATATAATCAAATAGCGACATACATCATAATCTATAACATGCAATATTCTCTATTTACATTTTGCACTTAAAACACATTTCAAATCACCCTATTCAATTAGATTTTCTTTTGTTTATTTTCATCCTTTACTTTTAGTCTCGATTAATTACCTAAAAATTCAATCACACACATAGCCATATATTCTCAGCAGGTATTATAACTAACCAGAAAGCACTCTCTAAAGCAAGGTAAAACACCCCTTACCTCAGGGTTCTATTAGAACCAATTTGAATGCGTGCAGAGAACTCCCGATTCGGCAACGGTCCATTCGATCCCGATCCAAGCATCCGCACCGACCCGGTTCTGTTCGTAACGATCCATCTGATCCCGAACCAAGTTGCGATCACACCGATCTGACTCGGTTCACGGTCGAACCGGTCCGGACCCATCAGCCGCAGCAACACCCATTACTCCTTGGCAGCAACAGATCTGATTCAACATGTTGATGCACCGCGATAGCTCCACCGGCAACGGTTTGGTTTGAAGCTGCAACAGGAGCCAGTGGAGGTGGGAACCATGACAGGCGGTGGTGCGAGAAAAAGAGGTGGCGTCCGGATCGCGAGTTGCCCCCGGTTCGTGATTCACAAGCAAGGAGAGAGGGAGATGGCGACGGGGCTGGTTGCTTCGTCGGTGGCGGCGGCGCGACTTCCAGGTAGAAACGGCAAGGAGCGGCGACGCGATTTATTCTCAGCTAGGGAGGAGATTGCGGGGCGTGACTGGAGGGAGAGAGATCGCAAAGCAACGGCTTGACCTCGGTGCAGCGAGCTGCGAACGCGATTGAGAGATGGAGGCGGCGATGGTGTTTGACGGCGGCGAGTGAAGGAAGAAGGAGAGGAATCTTGGCGGTGGACAGCGGCGCCGATTCCAGGGAGAGAGAGAGAGACAAAACGCGATGGAGCCATGGAGGGAGATGGGTCGGTGGTCTCTGGTTGAAGAAGTTGGGAGAGGGAGAGGGAGAGGGAGTTTAGGGCCGGCGGCCCTTGTTAGAGGAGTTAGGGATGAAGGGTTCGAACCCCCCCTTCCCCCTATTTTATTTATTTTTTTTTAATTTATTATTAGTATTATTATTATTATTATTATTATCATTATTTGTGTTAGTATGGTTTTAAAACACTAATAGCATTTTTCTTTATTTGTTTATTTTAAATTTCAAGAAATACTAAAATAAAATGTAAGCATCAAATAATTACCTTTATAAAATCATAAAGTTAAAAGTCTTGAAGTCCTTAGAACAAGTTTAATATTAAATAAAACAAAAGCAAATTAAAATATAGAAAGTATATTTTTTTCAATTAGGGTAACTATTTTAATGATTCTACTTTAATATATATATATATATATATATATAGATAAGATATAGTTTCGTAATTAACATAATATATTTTTATGAAACTACCCAACACCTAAGTACTAAATTCCAGGAAACAATTATTTAGTTCAATAAAACTTGTAATTTATAACGTTAAAGAAATCATAGTGTTTCAATCCCAATGTCTCCTAACACTTTAGTAAGACTGAAAGGGACCTTAACTAGTTATTCCTAAACTTGATTAGTGTTATTATTATTTCAATCTATTATTATAATAATTATAATTATACTTGGGATTAAAACTCGGGATGTTACAATTCTCCCCCACTTAGGAGAATTTCGTCCCCGAAATTCCAAGCAATTCCATAAATGGAGAAACATCCCTAGACGTGGTTTTCGACCACACTGTTTATCTCCCCAATAGTTCCGTTCTTCTACTTAAGATACTTCGCATCCATACTTCTTGGCATCTTCGTGTTCACCTTTGAACACTATATGCCTCATTCGCGCTCGACTTTCCTTCTTGTTCCCTTTTATCATCCCCTCCTTTCATGGTTACCTGGACTAGATTCCTGCTGGGTTACTCAATTCTCCCCCACTTGGCATCGACATACCTGGTTATGTCAATGTCAAATAATAGGCTTGGTCAGTTCTAAGGATCGGCTATCTAACCTCTTAACGGTTCTTCAAGATTGAAGATGGCACCTGTTGAGATGCATTGGGTTATACTGAACTTCTACGATTTGGCGAATTCTCGTGTCTACTTCTAAGTTCTCCCACATAATGTCTGAGGCTCGAAAAGAGTGAAGATGAGAAGAAGAAACACAAAGAACTCAAGGAGGATTTTAATGATCTTTGCAAGGTGATCAAGGATGTGCTGGGCGACAAAGTTGAGAAGGTCCATGCTATCTGTTGACTGACGAGTATGGGTAGACCGCCAACATGGAAGGATCATGAAACCACAGGAATTGAGAGACAGCAGCACGGCTAGGTATACGTAAAGCAAGAAGACCATGAAAATTATCCCGGAGAATGCATTTTCAATAGGGAATTATCGAAAGATGCATTTTCTAAGGAGTGATGGTTGGCTTGATTAGTCTTGGTAATGGTACATGATGGCTTGCCGACATCTAATGCAGCTCGATTCTCTCGAGGATCCTAATACCTATTACTCTACTCCTAACGAGTATGGGGGCTTAGGATCCTTAATTTAGACAATAGCACAACAATATGGGATAACAGTTGATGATATCCAGACTTCCTTTGATGTCAACTTTATTTCGATAGTATAGGAGATTCAGCAGCCTACTCATTAGAGAGACAGGGCATAATAAACTCATGAAAGTGCCAATCAAATCCAAGGATAAGACAAGCCAAGAGGTTAAAAAAAGAATTGTTTTCAGTTTCTAACAAAAAGTAAGGATAGAGTCTCAGGAGTTCTTCTTTGAAAATATTAGGAGGCATGATCAAAATAAATATGATCATCCAATCATGGGTCACATGAAAATGACTCCATGTTATTTGGAATGTTTCAACTTAGCAATCATGTGTTTAGACTTTGCAAGAGGCAATTCGAGTCTACGACGGTCACAAGGCAAACAGAATCGAAAAGAATGACCAGATAATCAAACTTGTTGGCGTGCAAGAGATTGTAAGAATTATGAACCAAAGACAGATTCTGGCATCGACTTATCAAGTCATAATTGTATGTTGCCTTCAGGAACATATACGTGATTAAAGGAAGAACTGATAACTCTCTAATTATATTTGAAACACACAAAGTCAAGCTTGTTAGAATTAGAATACAATTCCATTGTCAGGGACAATAGAGAAATTCCATTTGATATCAGAAGATCATGGGGGTATGTAGGATCGAATCCATGCAAAATACGAAAAGGCAAACTTTCGGTTTGCATTCAAGCGATCAATTGAACTGGAAATGGAGGGTATAATGTACTTAAGAAGTTGCACATTAAGGAGTGTATCATGAATTAAAAAAAATTCATTCACAATCAATCGATATTCGCAGAAGAATGAAATCTAGATTCAACAATTAATATCTAAGATGTCAAGATTTAAGCGAAGAAATAAAGGTTCAAGACGCTAAACCAATATTAAGGTTCTGCGCAACAGAATCAACGCTCCAAGTTTGGGACACCATATGCAGATTTGATACGTGAAGAGGAACGAAAGAGCTATAGGATTTTGTAGAATGATCATCCAAGTATTTCCGTTGCGCATTCTGATTTTAGAGAATTTCAAATCATCGAGGGATTTCGAATTATCAATTCGTACTCCTAAACCAGAAACTTCGATGGTGTAACATTGGAGCGAGCAAGTCCAACCTTACATTCCATTGGTGGTGAAGTCATTTCCGTATGATCGAATTCTACCATACGATAGGCAACTTGCTATTTCCATTGAGAAGAGTGGCACGACTTAAATAATGACTTTAAATGCGTGGAAATGCCATTGGAATTATTTTCTCTAAATTGTCACCATTGGAATTCGTGCTCTTGATTCAATACCAAGGGTTAATCCTTTCCGTTGGGGTGGCAGCTAGCATGCCCTAGCCCATTGGGGTCTTTCACTGCCCTTAGTCTTGACAATTATACGTTTTCCAAGTATGACAATACAACAAATGGGGAAATTGGGTCTGAACACTTGGTGAAGTTTGAAACAAACACCAAGAAATCAACTATGGATTAGCGATATTATTCTAAGTCCTAATTCCTAATCAAACTAACTTAGACATATAAATGTCTATTGGCTACTCGCTTGGTGAGTAAACCATAGGAGTTGTGAGTCCAAACTCCAAGGCCGAGGAAAAACTGCTCTGATACCATAATGTAACACCCTTACAAATATTTAGTTAATTTAAGAATTAGAAAAATATGGACTTGAAAATTTCGACGAAAATCCGGCAGAGTTTCCTCTGTTTTTCGGACTTTCCCCAAAATTTCCTGTTTATACCTGTCAGTCCAGAATTATTTAACAACATAATACACAATAGCAAAATAGCCAGATCAAACCTAAAGCCCAAATTATTACACTTCAGGGCACATCACTATTACATATTCTAAATTACTAAAATAACAGTTTTTCACATAATTAAACTACAGTCCACTCATAAAATAACGATTGAGCACTCCACGTGGTGGAGTGTCATTCCTGCTCGGCCTTAAACTGTGTTTGCTCAAACTTTGAACCTGTAAAAATGGTTGCAAGGGTGAGCTTTACACATGAAGTAGAGAAGTAGTTTCTAACTAGACATAATAACCTACCAAGTCAAACACAAATATTTCAAATAGTTCAAACGTAGCAAAGTCAAACAATTCAAATTCATACGCATCTATAATCTTTTCTTTCGTCCATTATTCTTATCACTTTTCTTAATATACTTTCTTTTTCATTTCCTAATGCATTTCTCTTTTCATTTTCTCTTTTCTTTGTTTCGTTTCCATTCTTTTATCCATTTTCCATTCTTTTTCTTTTTAATCGACACGCCTTCACAGGCTCGCATCGATGCCGATACGCCTTCGCAGGCTCGCATCGGACTTCCATTTCCCTTTAATCGACACGCCTTCACAGGCTCGCATCGATGCCGATACGCCTTCTCAGGCCCGCATCGGACTTCCATTTTTCCTTTCTAATCGACACGCCTTCACAGGCACGCATCGATGCCGATACGCCTTCTCAGGCCCGCATCTGACTTCCATTTTTCCTTTTTAATTGACACGCCTTCACAGGCCCGCATCGACACCGATACGCCTTCACAGACTCGCACCGGACTTTTATTTTCTTACCTTTCTTTCTTTTTCTTTTTCTTTTCCTTCTTCTCTTCCATATATATATATATATATATATATATATATATATATATATATCAATTTTCACACATTTCCACATTATATAATTATCATTCTCTTTTGTGTCAACTTTTATTAATTCCACAATTTCCTTTAATCTTGTCATATTTTTCCAAAAACACCATCAAATTAAAAGCCAATAAATAAATACGTACTGCTTCCAATCATCACAATAATTTCACAAAATAATCCAATTCAATGTTCTACATTTATGCTCTTATTCTAATTCATTTTATTCTTTCACTTATCAATTACGTACTTCAACACATAACTCGTTTATCATTCATGCATAAATACACTTCAAGAATTCGCATTTATCAGTTAGGCATACATGAAAAGTGTCATACCAAATTATTCGCAAGCACTAACAATAATTTCAACTCCTTCAATTAGACATACACATTAATATCTAACACTTAGCACACCCATTAAATTATACGTATCAATTCAAACTTCTTTTCCTTAAGTTCATGATTTACACTTAAGTCTATATTATCCATTCTGAATATCAAACTCAAACATATAATAAATTGTACATATCCTCATACAAATTAACTTCCCCCTTTCCTCATTTACCTTTATTTAGCATCTCTTTTCATCGTTCAACATATTATCACCATCTACAATCAACTTACGTGCAGTCCAAGCATATTTATATTTTTCCCAATAACCATACACATTAGCATTTTAACCTTGAGCATATATATATAATCAAATAGCGACATACATCATAATCTATAACATGCGATATTCTCTATTTATATTTTGCACTTAATACACATTTCAAATCACCCTATTCAATTAGATTTTCTTTTGTTTATTTTCATCCTTTACTTTTAGTCTCGATTAATTACCTAAAAATTCAATCACACACATAGCCATATATTCTCAGCAGGTATTATAACTAACCAGAAAGCACTCTCTAAAGCAAGGTAAAACACCCCTTACCTCAGGGTTCTATTAGAACCAATTTGAATGCGTGCAGAGAACTCCGGATTCGGCAACGGTCCATTCGATCCCGATCCAAGCATCCGCACCGACCCAGTTCTGTTCGTAACGATCCATCTGATCCGAACCAAGTTGCGGTCACACCGATCTGACTCGGTTCACGGTCGAACCGGTCCGGACCCATCAGCCGCAGCAACACCCATTACTCCTTGGCAGCAACAGATCTGATTCAACGTGTTGATGCACCGCGACAGCTCCACCGGCAACGGTTTGGTTTGAAGCTGCAACAGGAGCCAGTGGAGGTGGGAACCATGACAGGCGGCGGTGCGAGAAAAAGAGGTGGCGTCCGGATCGCGAGTTGCCCCCGGTTCGTGATTCACAAGCAAGGAGAGAGGGAGATGGCGACGGGGCTGGTTGCTTCGTCGGTGGCGGCGGCGCGACTTCCAGGTAGAAACGACAAGGAGCGGCGACGCGATTTATTCTCAGCTAGGGAGGAGATCGCGGGGCGTGACTGGAGGGAGAGAGATCGCAAAGCAGCGGCGTGACCTCGGTGCAGCGAGCTGCGAACGCGATTGGGAGAGGAGGACGCGCGAGAGAGATGGAGGCGGCGATGGTGTTTGACGGTGGCGAGTGAAGGAAGAAGGAGAGGAATCTTGGCGGTGGACAGCGGCGCCGATTCCAGGGAGAGAGAGAGAGAGACAAAACGCGATGGAGCCATGGAGGGAGATGGGTCGGTGGTCTCTGGTTGAAGAAGTTGGGAGAGGGAGAGGGAGAGGGAGTTTAGGGCCGGCGGCCCTTGTTAGAGGAGTTAGGGATGAAGGGTTCGAACCCCCCCCCCCCTTCCCCCTATTTTATTTTTTTTTTTAATTTATTATTAGTATTATTATTATTATTATTTGTGTTAGTATGGTTTTAAAACACTAATAGCATTTTTCTTTATTTGTTTATTTTAAATTTCAAGAAATACTAAAATAAAATGTAAGCATCAAATAATTACCTTTATAAAATCATAAAGTTAAAAGTCTTGAAGTCCTTAGAACAAGTTTAATATTAAATAAAACAAAAGCAAATTAAAATATAGAAAGTATATTTTTTTCAATTAGGGTAACTATTTTAATGATTCTACTTTAATATATATATATATATATATATATTTATAGATAAGATATAGTTTCGTAATTAACATAATATATTTTTATGAAACTACCCAACACCTAAGTACTAAATTCCAGGAAACAATTATTTAGTTCAATAAAACTTGTAATTTATTACGTTAAAGAAATCATAGTGTTTCAATCCCAATTTCTCCTAACACTTTAGTAAGACTAAAAGGGACCTTAACTAGTTATTCCTAAACTTGATTAGTGTTATTATTATTTCAATCTATTATTATAATAATTATAATTATACTTGGGATTAAAACTCGGGATGTTACATTTGCTTCCTAAGGGTAATCAGAATTATGCCCAAGTCCAAGAGGACGATTTAAAGCTTTTTCATGGTATTAAGAAAAAGTATGAAATTAACTGGAACAAGACAATTTTAGTTAGGATGCATTCTGCTGCTCAATCTGCATCAACTCAATATCTTCCTTATCCAATGCATGTAACCAAGCTTCTTAGGCATTATGGAGTTCTTATTGATGATAGTGAGTCATGTGAGAAAGATTCTAAAAAGAATTGGTGCTTAAATTCACATCATATCAATTATATGAAGATTGCATTTCATAAGCCTACAAGAACTTGGTTATGGAAGTCACAAATTAAGGCTTTGGAGCAAGATGCTCAAGCTCCTCCTCCTGCACAAGCAGCTCCTGCTGCTCCTCCTCCGAATGTTGATCCTATGGAAACGGATCAAGGGCCGAATCTTGAAGATTTTATTGATTTTGACAATTTGGATGCCCCGTTTGATGCGCAGGCTGCACATAATTCATTGGTTCAGCACATTGATGAGCAACTAGAGGCTATAGAGCATCGTCAGGATATCAAGAACCTTGCTATGGAGCAACGGTTGATGGAGCATTTTTCTAGTCTTTTCACCCAGCACTTTCCACCTCCACCAAACCCTTAGTCCTTGTGGTTTCACTTGATGATTTTCACATTTTGGCTGCACCACTGTTTTCTCTCTATTTCACTGACTTTTGCTGATTTAGATTTATGCTTTTGCTGGTTTCTACTGATGGTTTTATGTTGCTGTTTTATGATGTTTATGCTGATATTTCACTGGATGGACAGCTATGTTAATGTTATGGTTGATGTACTTAGGGCCTTGTGTATGGCCTAGACTAGTTTCTGTTTTGTTTTATGCACTCTGATTGTGGTATTACTTATGTTTTCTGGACTCTGTTTGTGATGATATTATGGATTGCTATTATGTGTTTTTTAGCACTATTTTGGACTATAATGTGGTTTTTGGATTGCATTGTGATTATGGTCTTGGTTACGGCCTATGCTATTTACTACATTTTATGTCTTTAATTTGTGCTTATTATCATATATCCATTGTATATCGCTTACCTCCAACTTTTGGCAAAGGACTTTTCTATTAAATTTAAATCTTTTTAATGATGCCAAAAGGGGGAGAAATATTTGTTGATGTTGTTTTGTAGGATTAGTTTTTATTTATTTTTCCTAAGTGTATTACATTTAGGGGGAGTATTTAAAAACTTAATGCTTAATAGTAAGGAAGGTTTGTCATCATCAAAAAGGGGGAGTTTGTAGAGTTTTGATGTTTTGATGATAACACACTTATGCCCAACAACAACATTCAACAAAGCAAGCAACCACTCATGAAGATTAGAATAGGTTTATTTTAATTTCTAATCAATGTAATATTTTATTTTATGTTTGCATATCATGTGAGTGGGTGGTAGCTTTAGGGAATGTCAATTAGATATATAATATTGTTTGATTATTAGTGAAGAAATATTTTTTTTTGGTAAAGAAAAAATTACATTACCAACGAACAATCATAAAAACACATGCCAAGGCAGTAGATTAGATCCTAGCCACCTTCTAGGAAGGGTTCTAGGCTTCTAAAATACCCCAAAAAATAAATAAGCAATCCAATAAATAATGCAAAAACAAAACAGGCCTACACGTGAAGAAATATTAATTTTGATAAAATAGCTCTAAATAAAGTACTTGTCAAAGTATATTTGCAAAACTTTATTTTTAATCACTGTTTGTGAGGGTTAATCGATTAGTGTGTTAACAGTTAATCGATTAGCACGATTTAACACAGGTTAATCGATTAATGTGTTTTATGTTAATCGATTAATTTATGTCAGTTCTGAAATATAATATTTTGTTTAAAAAGACACTATTTCAACTTTGACAAGGTTACACACTCTTTCATAATTTTCATATAGAGAAACATACTTTCAGATTTTCAAGAGCTATTACTACTTTTCTTTGTGATATCAAGATTCAACTACTTTCAATTTTCTTCACTCAATGATCTTGCAATATTCTAAGTCCTATTGAAATTCAAGTATTCTAGTTCTAGTATTTGTGTTGAAGCAACTTGCAACAAGAAGGTTGTATACTCAAGGTTTCAACAAAGAAGTGAAGAATTCACGAATCAAGACTTTGAAGATTCTCAAAGCAATTTTGAAAAGGAATTTGGTTGGAAGCATCTTCAACAAGTTCAAGAAGACAAGATACGGATTTAATTGGGTAGAATATCAAAGAGATTGGTACATTCTTTGAAAGGGGTTAAGATAGGATAACTTGTGAGAGTTGCATCTTAACATTGTATTCTAACAATTGAAGTATCTAGTAGAAACTCTTTATCTTTTGATAAAGGGGACTGGAGTAGCTCTCAGTGGTAGAGAGTGAACCAGGATAAATCTTGTCTTCCTTGCTTTTATTTCTTCTAGTTTTCATTAACCAAGAACAATTGAATTAGGTTTAATTTGGGGTTTTTCAATTCCTTGTTAATTAACCTAAATTGGCTTGGTAAATTTACTTGATATTGTTCAATCATTCATTCATCATTTTTTGGTGCATCAAAGCATTGTAATCTCCTTTGAATTTGATTTAAAACTGAATTTGCGTCAGTTACTGTTCTTATTAATCGAGTAAATCGATTGTTAATCGATTAATTTTTAAGTTGCTTTCGGCATTAATCGAGTAAAACTTCAGTTAATCGATTAGTTTGAAAGTAAGCTTCGGCATTAATCGATTAATACTGGAATTAATCGATTAATCAGTACATTTTTGTAAGAAAATTTATTTTCTCAAATCCATTCTCTTTGGTAATCGAAATATTTGTATTAAGGCTTCAAAATTCTATTCACCCCCCCTCTAGACTATTTTGAGCCGCTTGTTGGTTGCTAACATTCTTGCTTTTATTTCTTCTAGCTTTCTTTAACCAAGAACAAATTAATTAGGTTAATTTTGGGGGTTTTTCATTTCCTTGTTAATCAACCTAATTTGGCTTGGTAAATTTACTTAGCATTGTTCAATTATTCATTCATCATTTGTTGGTGCATCACTGTATTGCAATCTCCATTGAATTCCGATTAAAACTAAATTTTCATCAGTTACTGTTAAGTCGATTGTTAATCGATTAGTTTTTAAGTTGCTTTCGGCATTAATCGAGTAACGCTTTAATTAATCAATTAGTTTGAAAGTAAGCTTCGGCATTAATCGATTAATACTGAAGTTAATCGATTAATCAGTATATTTTTGTTAGAAAATCTATTTTCTCAAATCCATTTTCTTTGGTGATCAAAATATTTGTATTAAGGCTTCAAAATTCTATTCACCCCCCTCTAGACTATTTTGAGCCGCTTGTTGGTTTCCAACAGGAGTGCAGTGTGAATTGATCCTTGGGCAAGCCGACACACTAGGTGCCCTGCTAAGTGGTGAATTGCCTACTAGGGCCAAATTCCTAGCAGGCCAATTGCCCATTAGGTCCTAAATTCCCGTTAGGCGTCAGTGCGCCAAAGGATCAATCCCACTGCATCACCACCTAAATAATAATAATAATATGTGAATTGGAAATTTATGGGAAATGAATATTAATTAAATTAACCCGCATTGTCCTAACGGGTGATGCCTGATGGGTGTCTCAGTCCTGACAGGTGTAAAGTCCCTAGTAGGTGCCGAATTGCCTAGCAGGTGCATCAATTCCTAGTGGTGCAAAGGTAAATGGAAATTAAGGAAAGGGAGATAGTATATCTAATGGATAACAGAAATGAACAATGGAATTATGGAATTTGGAATTTTATGTGTGTTGAATTATGAATTGAATGTGTTGCATTTTGGTTACTCCATTGCCTGATTTAGTTATTATTCTCGAATTTCTATTATGACTATTTACTATCTTATAATCCACTGTGTTGTGAAAAGGTCTCACCCTTAGTAGTTAACAATTTAGGTGCTTAATCAAGGAGCTTGAAGATTAGAGTGCGCAACGAGCAATTCGAAAGAAGGGAATTGCAGTTGAAGCTATGTATATTATGAATGAATTCCCCAATATGTATTATGAATTGTTTTGTAAAAAAAGGAAAAATATTAATTCACTATTTTATTTCAAACTAAAAGTTTTGTTAAACTTTTAAATATAAATCGGGGTGTTACACTTAATTGTTGTATCTGTGTTATCTAGAACACAATTTTGTTAGAGTGCCTTCATTGTTGTATCAGCACTAATAAGAGTGCATTATAGTTGTTGTACCCAACTCCAATCATAACCGTGTTGTAAAGGGGTGTGTGACCCTTAGGGGCTAGGGAGTGAATCTCCTAGTGCGAACGTGCGGCGTTCGTGTTTGTAGGGTGAGGAACCCTTGTGTTTGGGTAGTGCTAGACGAACGGTGGGTCACCTAGTAGTTAGGCTATCTGGGAAATCTAGGAAGGGTCTTCCTAGTTGTTGGTATTGAGGTCCCCAGCGAAAGGAAGTTCCTAGTAGCTTGCGGGGCGCTCTGGTTGTATTCGGGGACGCAGGGGCGTCTTTGGATTTTTGATAGAAAAGCTCAAGTGGGTCGCTTAGGGACTGGATGTAGGCCATTTTGCCAAACCAGGATAAAATCTCCGGTGCACAATCTTTTATCCCTCGTCTCTTTATTTTTCGTTGTTATTGTTGCATGTGCGTTATTGTTATTATTATCCTTCTTGAAACAAAGCAATTATTTCTATAATAATTAATTTAAAGGGTTTTAAATTAATTAGCGTGGTAACGGTATTTGTTGCTATTAATGTATTTGTGTTCCGCGCATATTAGTTTTTATTATTATTATTATTAAAGCTTCGACGAAATCGTTTTTATTCAATATATTAGTTTTCCGCTGCATAATCTCTTTAATTTTATTGAAAACGATTTGAAACCAACGTTTGACAATGTTTTCGTAAACACCCAATTCACCCCCCCCCCCCTCTTGGGTGACGGCTGCCAATCCTAACATTTGTCAGCCATGATAGGGGTACCCACCAAATTGACAATCTTACCAAGGGAAATAGAACCCCAAAATTTCAAGTTCAAATTAGGCAACTGAACCCAAATAGGGACTCTGTCTAAGAAGCTCTTAATGACAGGCCTACCTGTCCATGGTGCTATAATCAGAGGCTTTTTATCAAAATGATAAACCCCCACATCCAAAACACTATTTCTGCCCTCTATAGATTAAATCTCACAATAAGAGTGCCATCAACATTCATCAAAATCTTATCAATCACATATTGATCCCAGGCTTTCTTAATAAAGCCACTCAATACTGGATAAGGAGGATTAGCCCCAAGCACATAACAAACCAATGAATTCTGCCAATATTTTACCTCTTCTTCTACATCAGTAGGATCGATCTTTCCCAAAGCAACACCCTCCTTCAACAGAGGTTGATGAAAATTTGTTGGGATTCTGGCAAGTATACCAAATCGTGCAAGTAATAATAGTGAAAGTGGGATGTCGTTCCCAACGAGGACTAAAATCGATTAAAACAATTCTCACCTAAATGTAGTTATTAAATTAAATTCAAAGGACGATTCAATTGATTTGAGAACTTTTAAACTAAATTAAATTGTAAACAAAAACGCAAATTAAAAGTAGTTGTAAAAGAATTTGGGGAAATTTGGGTACATGTTTCATTGTAGGTTCAAAAAGCAATTGTTAACGAATCAATGAATTTCCTAAGTATTGAACCAATTTTGCAAGGTAAAAGCCGCCTAATTCCTTAGATCAACTTTGTTTCTTAGTAATTTAATCTCTCTTAATTCCTTAAGTAGAGCCTTAAATCCTAATCTAACGAATTAATGTTCAAGCAAAATTATTAAATAGTTACCCAATTCATAGACATAAATATATCCCTATGCAATTGAATTGTTTGATTAAAGGTCTAAATACTAATTCAATAGTCCAATTCAATTAGAATTACCAAATCATAAACGACGTAAAATTCATGATAATCAATTAAAGCATAATCAAACACAATACTTAAATGGAAAAACATCAATTCATTAACCAAAAACTACATAGGTTCCATACAAATTCACATGTTCCCAAAAAGGAGTTTAGTTACACATAATTAGAGAAGAAGAAAGAAGAATAATGAAAATCATAATGAGAGACATGGAATTACCCCAATCTCCAATCACAAAGTGCAATCCTTCAACTTGCCTCCAAAAGCTCTCTCACTAATTGCTCTCTCTAAAACGTGATAACTAACTCAGAAAACCTAAAAATCCCTATTAAAAACGTTTAGAAACCAAATCCCTATTTAATTTTGAAAAGATAAAATTATTATCTTCAATTTAACGCCGCGCGCTTGAGCGCACGGATCCGCCCTTGAGCGCGCCTCTTCATTCTGCACACGAATTGAATAATTGACCCCTTTTTTAGATGACTGACCCCACGCACGCTTGAGCGCGCCTGACTTGCGCTTGAGCGTGCATCTACCTGAGAGAATTAGCAATTTGCACCCCAATTATTGGCCTGCTGACCACACGCGCTTGAGCGCATGTGACCTGCACTTGAGCGCACGTGAGCTAAATTCACCATTTTGTCCTTCTTTACTCCAATTTCATGGTTCAAGACTTGTTTCTTTTTTCTTCAGCTCCAATTCATCAAATTATTGCTCCAAAACCTGAAATTAAGACCAAAAAGGTACAAAATCCTAAAGGATCTCATTCCAACTCGTTAATAGATAAAAACTCAATCTTTTCCTACAATTACTTGAGAAACAAGCCAAAATCACTAAGAAAGAGGGTAAATTATCATTCAAAAACATCATTTATTGAGCTCAAATCACTCCCCCAACTTAGCAATTGGCATGTCCCAGGCAAAAGTAAAACGAAAATTCACAACATAAGATTCTCCCCCCCCCCCCCAAGATATAGCAACCTAACCATAACTTCGAACTCATCTACCCAAGATACTTCTCTTCACTAGCAAATCACCTCAATGAAAACCAGTTGAAAAAAAACTCAACGTGAGCAAAAGATTAATGATCACACAACCTCTCAACATCTCTCATGTGTATGGGTAATATTTATCAATTCACTCAAGTTCAAATCAATGAAAGTATGTTACCGTAAGCTTGACTATAGATCTATATCTCCACTGAATTTATCGACAGCATGCACAAATCATAAGGTCTTTATTTGGTTGTAATGGGGCCATGGCTAAAAGTGATAGGTGGGATAAAGAATAAAAGGATAAACAAAGGGCTTAATCAATGAAATCACAACACTTCCCTTTTAAATTATGAAATGAGCAATGTAATAATTACACAATCACAACTCAATCACTTAATTTTTCCTTTTCTTTCTTTTCCTTTTTCTATTTCTATTCTCTTCTTCTTTTCATATTTTTTTAAGCACATTTTTTTTAGAAGAGAAATAGAAACATCAAATTTTCAGCAGTTACACTTTCACCAATTTCTAACATTCCACTTAATTGCTCATTCACAATTTCAAAGATACTTCACAAAATATTCAATTCATGTAGGGTACCAAAGAAAATCATTAAATCTCAAAGCTCAAAGTGGGAAACTAAGGGATCATTATGTCTCAAAAATTGTTGAAGGCTACAAAAACACCAACCTAAGTGCCTTAATCATGTTCATGCATGCAATCAATTGTCAATTTTGAAAAGTTCACAAGTCAAGTTCTAGAACAAACAATCAAAGCGAACAACACTCATGAAAAAAATAGGAGTTTCATCACAATTTCATTAAGCATTACTCCTTCAAGTGTGTAGGCTCAAAATCTCACTGGTTAAGGTCAATTTACTAATCAATCATTCACAAGAAGTTTGCCAAACAACTAATTTTCAAAAAATTTCAAAGCTAAATCCAATTAGTATCTAGGTAAAACAAGTCAGAAATCACAATCAAGCATTTACACCTATCAAAGGGACAAATCTAACACCTAGAATTAGTGTCTACTCATGCCAGGACACAAACCAACACAAAACCAGGGGAGAAATCAAGCTCATAAAAATTTTTATTTTGTTACCCTCCCCCAAACTTAGAATGTGGCTTGTCCTCAAGCAAACAAATCTATCCTAAAATACAAAATAAAAATCAAAAACAAAGGAACATGGAAACTTCCCTCTCATGCAATCAGTTCCTGTAAAGCACATGGGAGAACTCTCCCCCAAACTTATTCACCTGCATAACAAATAACCTCAAGATGCCAGAGGCACCAAAAATATCACAGGTAAAAAGTATAATAATAACCAAAAGCATAAGAGAAATGAAACCATAAAAACAACTACAAATATTTGTGGTACAAGTCCGTAGGTATCAAAGTACGAAGTCACAACATAGTTCAGCAATAACCAACCATAGATCACCACCTAATCACTACCCATACAAATAACCACTACCTAAACCAGCATCAACACCCCCAAACTACATAGCAGAACCCCCATCCTTCACATCATCAGATGAAGAAGAGTTACTCAGCATATGTAACTCCTCCTCAGTATATGGAGCAAGAGAGAAAGGGATAGCCATCTGCTCCCCCATCGCTCTCAGCTGAGCATCTCGAGCCTGGTTCCTCTGCATCTCCATCTGGAAGTACTGAGTATGTCTGCTCTGACGACGAAACAGCCACGCCATCATCCTAGTCATATCCGCCATCACCCCCTCCTGGGGTGCAGGAACTGCAGGGGCGGCAGGGTCAGCAGCAGCCAGGGCACCTCGACCAAGCTCATCATTAGCAATCTTAGTATATTTTTCCAAATGTTTGTGAGTCATCTGTGCGGAGCGCCTTAAATCACGCAAATCATCACCAAAATAAACACCAGCATCGTCACAAAGCTTGGTGATCAACCAAGGTAACCCAAAAGTGCCCGGCTTGGTTTCCCGAGCCAGGTGGAAAATGTACTCAGACATCAACCAGGTTGCGTCGACATGCTTCTCATCGAAAATACCATAAACAATCCGCAGAATGGAAGGTTTGCACTCGAACTCGTGAGACTGTGGATACATGTTGTGCATGACAAAGTGGGCCCAGAATCTTGCCCAAGGCTCTAGGTGCTTTGCATAAACGTGCTTCACTATATTGTGAGCACCATAATTCCAATCTTTCCCTGGTAGAAAAAGGACTCTTTTCAACTCATCGTAATCATCATTGTTAAGTGAAACACGACGATAATACTCCACAAAATCAGTGTCAACAGGGTAATCTGGCAATTCCAAAACTCTAGCAATCGTGTGACGATCATAAGAGATTTCTTTCCCCCTAACCCAACTAAGCCGACAACCAGGAGTTTTCATCTCACGATAATGAGCGTGAGCAAAGAACTCCCACACCAAAGACTTGCTAACCACAGAATCGGGCTCTTTTGTAAAAGCTGCAGTCCACTGGTTAAAATTGATGCGAGAAGAAATGTACTCACTAGGAAAATAAAAGGGGTTTTCCATACTACCCTCAGTGACAATCCCCTTCCCCTTACATTGGCTGTCATAGAAAACCTTCACCTCCGAGTGTTCAAAGACTCTCCTAGTGGATGAAGATGATGGGTTCACTCTTGGTCTTTTTCCCTTGTCCTTACTAGTAGACATAATGTTCAGACTCTCCAAGACAATTTCACAAACACTTAATGTGCAATAGAGAGGAATAATTGTTTTAGACTCAAATCTAAGTGGAAGACTCTCTAATAATCACTAATCCTAACACCCAGCACTAAGAATCAAGAGTAACACTACGAAAAACAACTAGGACCGTGAAAATCAGAGAAAAACATAAAATTTTACCCTTTAGAATGAGAAACCCGTATGGAGAGGAGAGAGCACCCAAACCGCACGACAATGGAGGAGGACGGAGATATGGAATCGAGTTGAGAGAAGGAATTCGTGTGGAGTTGATGATTTGATGAGGTTATGGAGGAAAGGAATTGATGGAAGGAGGAGATAGAGAAAAGGGGCTGCTGCTCGAGTGAGGAGAGGGAGAGTGATTTGAGAAATTAGGGTTCAAAACCCCATCGCGCTTGAGCGCACTCTGAAATGCGCTTGAGCGCAAATCTACCTGAGTTGGTTGCTTATTTTCTCCTTAATAACAATTAAATTTCACCCCCCTTCTGCACGTGTGACCCCACCGCGCTTGAGCGCATGGAAGGCGTGCTCAATCGTGGTGCTACAGACCTGTACACATTTTTTTTTTTAAACTGAATTCTCAAAATTAAAATTCCTATTCTAAAAAAAAATTCCTACTCAAAAAAAAATTACTATAAAAGACTAGAGAGAAATTACCACTGGGTTGCCTCCCAGAAAGCGCTTGTTTAACGTCCCGAGCCTGACGGATGACACTTTCTGAAGAACTAAGGATTTTTGAGCTCCACTGTGGTTGATGTCTTATCAATCAGCTCACCATGGTACACCTTAAGCCGCTGTCCATTCACTTTGAATAAATTCCCACTTGTAGGATGCTTAATTTCAACAGCACCAAAAGGAGATACCTGCACAACAATATATGGACCTGACCATCTAGATTTAAGCTTTCCAGGGAAAAGCTTATGTCTAGTGAGGAAACCGCAATTGGTGGTTGGAGAGACAAAGGAACCCATTATTGAGGAAACCGCAATTGGTGGTTGGAGAGACAAAGGAACCCTAGGAATACACCTAGAAGGGGGGGTTGAATAGGTGTCTAAGCTACCTTGAAAGATTTTCGAAGGAAACAAATCGAAACAATCAAAACAAAATATTTTTCCAAAAACTCTCAGGTTTAATCGAGTAGATTTCAGAGTACTCGAGTAGTACTCGTCTAAAGACTCGTTTACTTGAGTATATCTGACAGAAACCAGAAAAATCAAGTTTTCATTCGCATACGAAAATCAATCAATACACATGAAAGATCAGAGATTCAACGGAAATGATTAACACCTATGTTCTTATTGATTAACCTAGTTATGAAAATGATTTTCCCTTTATCAATTTGAACAAATAAAGATTCAATCAATTATGAAAATCAATCTTTCTAGGTTTTCAACCAAAAACGCAATCAAATGACTTGAATATAAAGAGTAGGGTTTAGAGATACGACACAGCGATTTATCCTGGTTCACTTTCATCCGCTTGAAAGCTACATCCAGTCCCCTCTTCAACCAAGAGAGATTCTTCACTATGAGGAATTAGAGTTCTCAAATTACAAGTGATTGCCTCACAAGACTTCCTTCTTGCTAGCCTACAAGAGATAACCGACACCCTTGCCTTGTAATCCTATTGATCTTCTCTCTAATCTAACCTCTACCCCTTGTTGATAATCGATATCGGAATCGGAATCTTCACTATCATCATCATCGGAACTCTCTTTCTTCTTGTATGATCTATTGACTTTAAGAGCAAGTCCCTTTCTTTCTTTGTTCTTATCCGACTCTTCATTGATACTTAATCGTCCAAGCTCCATTTCATGTTATTGAAGCTTTCCAAAGAGTGTTGCTAGATCCATAGCATCCAAGTTTTTAGATTCAACAATAGCCGTTACTTTTGGTTGCCAATTCCTGTCTAAACATCTCAACACTTTGTTAGAAAGTTCACCTTTAAGAAAAGTTTTACCAAGAGCAAGTAAATGATTTATAATGTGAGTAAAACGCTTTTGCATATCATTTATAGATTCATTTGGAAGCATTTGAAACAATTCATAATCACACATTAAAGCATTCAATCTAGCTCTCCTAACCTCACTAGTTCCTTCATGAGTCACTTGTAAAGTGTCCCACATTTCCTTAGCACTAGAACATTGAGAAACTCTAAAGAACTCGTCATAGGATAAAGCGGAGGTAATGATATTCTTTGCTTTATAATCATATTGTACTTTCTTTCTATCATCATCCTTCCACTTATCCTCGGGGATCAAATGTTCTACACCTTCAACTAAACTAGATGGGATATGAGGACCTTTTTCAACTACTTTCCAAATTTCACTGTCTATGGCTTGGATAAAGATTTTCATTCTAACTTTCCAATATGCATAGCCTTCTCCGGAAAACAATGGAGGACGACTTATTGAAGCACCTTCACCACCAAAGGGTACGAATCCCATTGCGATTTTCTTAAAGGATCTTTACGAAAAAGCTCTTATGCTCGTGTCTTTCGACCGAGCTCTGATACCAATTGAGGAAACCGCAATTGGTGGTTGGAGAGACAAAGGAACCCTAGGAATACACCTAGAAGGGGGGGTTGAATAGGTGTCTAAGCTACCTTGAAAGATTTTCGAACGAAACAAATCGAAACAATCAAAACAAAAGATTTTTGCAATTTTGTTCAGGTTTAATCGAGTAGATTTCAGAGTACTCGAGTAGTACTCGACTAAAGACTCGTTTACTCGAGTATATCTGACAGAAACCAGAAAAATCAAGTTTTCATTCGCATACGAAAATCAATCAATACACATGAAAGATCAGAGATTCAACGGAAATGATTAACACCAATGTTCTTATTGATTAACCTAGTTATGAAAATGATTTTCCCTTTATCAATTTGAACAAATAAAGATTCAATTCAATCAATTATGAAAATCAATCTTTCTAGGTTTTCAACCAAAAACGCAATCAAATGACTTGAATATAAAGAGTAAGGGTTTAGAGATACGACACAGCGATTTATCCTGGTTCACTTTCATCCGCTTGAAAGCTACATCCAGTCCCCTCTTCAACCAAGAGAGATTCTTCACTATGAGGAATTAGAGTTCTCAAATTACAAGTGATTGCCTCACAAGACTTCCTTCTTGCTAGCCTACAAGAGATAACCGACACCCTTGCCTTGTAACCCTATTGATCTTCTCTCTAATCTAACCTCTACCCCTTGTTGATAATCGATATCGGAATCGGAATCTTCACTATCATCATCATCGGAACTCTCTTTCTTCTTGTATGATCTATTGACTTTAAGAGCAAGTCCCTTTCTTTCTTTGTTCTTATCTGACTCTTCATTGATACTTAATCGTCCAAGCTCCATTTCATGTTATTGAAGCTTTCCAAAGAGTGTTTCTAGATCCATAGCATCCAAGTTTTTAGATTCAACAATAGCCGTTACTTTTGGTTGCCAATTCCTGTCTAAACATCTCAACACTTTGTTAGAAAGTTCACCTTTAAGAAAAGTTTTACCAAGAGCAAGTAAATGATTTATAATGTGAGTAAAACGCTTTTGCATATCATTTATAGATTCATTTGGAAGCATTTGAAACAATTCATAATCACACATTAAAGCATTCAATCTAGCTCTCCTAACCTCACTAGTTCCTTCATGAGTCACTTGTAAAGTGTCCCACATTTCCTTAGCACTAGAACATTGAGAAACTCTAAAGAACTCGTCATAGGATAAAGCGGAGGTAATGATATTCTTTGCTTTATAATCATATTGTACTTTCTTTCTATCATCATCCTTCCACTTATCCTCGGGGATCAAATGTTCTACACCTTCAACTAAACTAGATGGGGTATGAGGACCTTTTTCAACTACTTTCCAAATTTCACTGTCTATGGCTTGGATAAAGATTTTCATTCTAACTTTCCAATATGCATAGCCTTCTCCGGCAAACAATGGAGGACAACTTATTGAAGCACCTTCACCGCCAAAGGGTACGAATCCCATTGCGATTTTCTTAAAGGATCTTTACGAAAAAGCTCTTATGCTCGTGTCTTTCGACCGAGCTCTGATACCAATTGAGGAAACCGCAATTGGTGGTTGGAGAGACAAAGGAACCCTAGGAATACACCTAGAAGGGGGGGGTTGAATAGGTGTCTAAGCTACCTTGAAAGATTTTCGAACGAAACAAATCGAAACAATCAAAACAAAAGATTTTTGCAATTTTGTTCAGGTTTAATCGAGTAGATTTCAGAGTACTCGAGTAGTACTCGACTAAAGACTCGTTTACTCGAGTATATCTGACAGAAACCAGAAAAATCAAGTTTTCATTCGCATACGAAAATCAATCAATACACATGAAAGATCAGAGATTCAACGGAAATGATTAACACCAATGTTCTTATTGATTAACCTAGTTATGAAAATGATTTTCCCTTTATCAATTTGAACAAATAAAGATTCAATTCAATCAATTATGAAAATCAATCTTTCTAGGTTTTCAACCAAAAACGCAATCAAATGACTTGAATATAAAGAGTAAGGGTTTAGAGATACGACACAGCGATTTATCCTGGTTCACTTTCATCCGCTTGAAAGCTACATCCAGTCCCCTCTTCAACCAAGAGAGATTCTTCACTATGAGGAATTAGAGTTCTCAAATTACAAGTGATTGCCTCACAAGAATTCCTTCTTGCTAGCCTACAAGAGATAACCGACGCCCTTGCCTTGTAATCCTATTGATCTTCTCTCTAATCTAACCTCTACCCCTTGTTGATAATCGACACAACAAGTCTTCAATTGCTTGATGATAATCCACACATCAAGGCTTCTCCTTGCTTGATTCACAACCAAGACTTCTTCTTCTTCAATGAACGTTGCTTGATGATAATCGACACACCAAGGCTTCTTGTTTGTTGTAGTGGCTTGCCTTATTGCAAAGATTACAACTCAATGAATACACATAACAATCCTAATGAATCTCAATCGATAGCTATGACAAATCACACAAGAGATTCAAAGGTTCTTGATCAAAGAATATGAAAAATAGAAAAGCTTTGATCTTTGAAATTGAGAGAGAATAGAGTGGCTTGATTCTTTGTAAAATGAATATCAAAATGATGGGTTCTAATCACAAAGGTTAGGAAAAGGTTTTTATAGAATACCCAAAAGTTATGGCACTTGAAAACAGATTTTGAGAAGTGAAAATCGTATTTTAAAAATCAGTTCAGCAGTGTTTACTCGAGTAAATTGCAGCATACTCGAGTACTACTCGATTAAATCTTGATTTACTCGAGTAGATTGATACTGCACTTGTTTAAAACTTGTTTTCTCAAAAAAACAACCTTTCCTTTAAAACCTTTAAGCCACCTATTGATTCTAGGTTAAGTGAAAACTCAAATTATGATTAAATCATGACTTATGAATGAGATTCACTACCCTCTAAACAAACTACCCAAATGAAAACCTATGAAGCTTGAGAGGCAAAAGATAAAACAAAAACAATTACACTCAAACTTAAGTCTTCATGAGCTTGCTTTCTCTCTTCTTCATTTGATGTTTGTTGTTGCTTGTTGATCTTGAACTTGATCAACACATGATAGCTTGTTCAAAACACTTTGTCATTATCAAAACATTCATCATGGAACTTACAATCTCCCCCTTTTTGAAAATGACAAACCATGTTTTGAAGTTCTCCAAAAGTTCTTTGAAGTTGTTGATGCTTTAACAATTTGATCACTTGGTGAGACTCTTGCTCCCCCTCAATAAATGCTTTTGACATTTGAATCCAATTGATAGAAGCTTGATTCTCCCCCTATCTTCAACAACTTATCTCAACCTACATAAAAACACCAAAAACAACCTTTCTCTAAACAAACATCTAAAAATCATAATATTTATCCAACAATCATTTCTCCCCTTTCAATTCAAAACATCATATTTCTCCCCCTTTGGCATTATCAAAAAGTAATATATACCAATTGAAATATAACATCTAAGCCAAGGTAAGAAATCAATGATCATTTCTTTACAACATTGATACCAATTGAACAAATACAATAGAACTATACTTTGCAATGTGATACCAATTGGAAAGAGAATATAACAATGTAATATGATACCAATTGAGAACTAAAATATCATAATATCACTTAACAAAGAAGATATCAATTGTAAAGAAGTACATATATCAACAAATATTTGATACCAATTGTGATATTTCTTTAATAACAACCAAAGCATGTCACTATATCATGATAACCATCTATGAATCTACTCAATGATACCAAATGATTTAATTAAACATTTAGAAAAGTAATACCAATTGAGAAGATACCAATTGAATTTCACAAACTAACCATAACATTTGTACCATATTGTAGGACTTCTTTTGATACCAATTGAAGATGCAAATATGAATAACACTTGTAAGATCTCTTTGCTCTTCAATCATACCTACAAAACAATCATGCTTTGCTTTTTGGTATCCAAATAGTTTTGGATCTATTTTTATTAGTGTAGGGACTCTCACCCTTTTTCATCCAAACAAAATCTCCTTTAGGTATACCATGCACTTTAATATAACACACATTTGAAGTATGTCCATGAGTACCACAATAGAAACATGTTGGTGCATTTGAAAAATCAACTTTAGAAAAATCAACAATATTTCTATGAGATTTACTCTTAGCATTAGTATAACCCAAACCAAACTTGTTTGAATTTTCTCTTTGAAAATTTAACAATGTGCGCATTCTAATATCACCATTTGTGAAACTTGCAAGCTTATTTTTCAAAATAGCATTTTCATCTTTAAGCAACTTGCAATTCTCACAATCAACCACAATATTCACTCTACTAGCACAATCACAAGAAGAACTAGCATATATAAGATCAAGAGTTTCATTTTCAAGATTAAGCTCATCAACTTGTTTTTGAAGTTCTAAAATCTCTTTTTGATGTTTCAAAATGAGCTTCTTTCTTTCAATGTTTTTCAAAGCTAGTTTTTCAAGTTGTTCATGCATTTCTTCATAAGCATTGTATAACAATTCATATTTAGAAGAAATTTCAGATTTAGTAAGACTTCAATCGCTATCCTCGCTTTGATAACTTGATTCATCATTTGAACTTTGTTCTTCATCATCTACTAGAGTTATCAAGTTGAGACAAGCGGCTTCTTCATTATCCGATGAACTACTCGATGTGCTTTTCTTGTTATCTTCATCACTATCCCAAACTATGTATGCTCTTTTATGCTTGGAATTCTTCTTGTCTTTCTCCTTCTTCTTGAGATATCTAGAGCATGAATACTTGAGATGTCCGGGTTTTCCACATTCATGGCAAACTACACCTTCTCTTGAAGTTTTGGTCTTGTAGTGTGGGGAATCCTTCTCTTTACTTTTATCCTTGTTCAACCTTCCTTTTCTCCTTAGAAACTTGTCAAACTTTCTTAGCAAAAGTTTCAGGTCTTTTTCATCAATATCGGAATCGGAATCTTCACTATCATCATCATCGGAACTCTCTTTCTTCTTGTATGATCTATTGACTTTAAGAGCAAGTCCCTTTCTTTCTTTGTTCTTATCCGACTCTTCATTGATACTTAATCGTCCAAGCTCCATTTCATGTTATTGAAGCTTTCCAAAGAGTGTTGCTAGATCCATAGCATCCAAGTTTTTAGATTCAACAATAGCCGTTACTTTTGGTTGCCAATTCCTGTCTAAACATCTCAACACTTTGTTAGAAAGTTCACCTTTAAGAAAAGTTTTACCAAGAGCAAGTAAATGATTTATAATGTGAGTAAAACGCTTTTGCATATCATTTATAGATTCATTTGGAAGCATTTGAAACAATTCATAATCACACATTAAAGCATTCAATCTAGCTCTCCTAACCTCACTAGTTCCTTCATGAGTCACTTGTAAAGTGTCCCACATTTCCTTAGCACTAGAACATTGAGAAACTCTAAAGAACTCGTCATAGGATAAAGCGGAGGTAATGATATTCTTTGCTTTATAATCATATTGTACTTTCTTTCTATCATCATCCTTCCACTTATCCTCGGGGATCAAATGTTCTACACCTTCAACTAAACTAGATGGGATATGAGGACCTTTTTCAACTACTTTCCAAATTTCACTGTCTATGGCTTGGATAAAGATTTTCATTCTAACTTTCCAATATGCATAGCCTTCTCCGGCAAACAATGGAGGACGACTTATTGAAGCACCTTCACCACCAAAGGGTACGAATCCCATTGCGATTTTCTTAAAGGATCTTTACGAAAAAGCTCTTATGCTCGTGTCTTTCGACCGAGCTCTGATACCAATTGAGGAAACCGCAATTGGTGGTTGGAGAGACAAAGGAACCCTAGGAATACACCTAGAAGGGGGGGTTTGAATAGGTGTCTAAGCTACCTTGAAAGATTTTCGAACGAAACAAATCGAAACAATCAAAACAAAAGATTTTTGCAATTTTTTTCAGGTTTACTCGAGTAGATTTCAGAGTACTCGAGTAGTACTCGACTAAAGAATCGTTTACTTGAGTATATCTGACAGAAACCAGAAAAATCAAGTTTTCATTCGCATACGAAAATCAATCAATACACATGAAAGATCAGAGATTCAACGGAAATGATTAACACCTATGTTCTTATTGATTAACCTAGTTATGAAAATGATTTTCCCTTTATCAATTTGAACAAATAAAGATTCAATTCAATCAATTATGAAAATCAATCTTTCTAGGTTTTCAACCAAAAACGCAATCAAATGACTTGAATATAAAGAGTAAGGGTTTAGAGATACGACACAGCGGTTTATCCTGATTCACTTTCATCCGCTTGAAAGCTACATCCAGTCCCCTCTTCAACCAAGAGAGATTCTTCACTATGAGGAATTAGAGTTCTCAAATTACAAGTGATTGCCTCACAATAATTCCTTCTTGCTAGCCTACAAGAGATAACCGACACCCTTGCCTTGTAATCCTATTGATCTTCTCTCTAATCTAACCTCTACCCCTTGTTGATAATCGACACAACAAGTCTTCAATTGCTTGATGATAATCCACACATCAAGGCTTCTCCTTGCTTGATTCACAACCAAGACTTCTTCTTCTTCAATGAACGTTGCTTGATGATAATCGACACACCAAGGCTTCTTGTTTGTTGTAGTGGCTTGCCTTATTGCAAAGATTACAACTCAATGAATACACATAACAATCCTAATGAATCTCAATCGATAGCTATGACAAATCACACAAGAGATTCAAAGGTTCTTGATCAAAGAATATGAAAAATAGAAAAGCTTTGATCTTTGAAATTGAGAGAGAATAGAGTGGCTTGATTCTTTGTAAAATGAATATCAAAATGATGGGTTCTAATCACAAAGGTTAGGAAAAGGTTTTTATAGAATACCCAAAAGTTATGGCACTTGAAAACAGATTTTGAGAAGTGAAAATCGTATTTTAAAAATCAGTTCAGCAGTGTTTACTCGAGTAAATTGCAGCATACTCGAGTACTACTCGATTAAATCTTGATTTACTCGAGTAGATTGATACTGCACTTGTTTAAAACTTGTTTTCTCAAAAAAACAACCTTTCCTTTAAAACCTTTAAGCCACCTATTGATTCTAGGTTAAGTGAAAACTCAAATTATGATTAAATCATGACTTATGAATGAGATTCACTACCCTCTAAACAAACTACCCAAATGAAAACCTATGAAGCTTGAGAGGCAAAAGATAAAACAAAAACAATTACACTCAAACTTAAGTCTTCATGAGCTTGCTTTCTCTCTTCTTCATTTGATGTTTGTTGTTGCTTGTTGAACTTGAACTTGATCAACACATGATAGCTTGTTCAAAACACTTTGTCATTATCAAAACATTCATCATGGAACTTACATCTAGAGTTATACATTAAAACCTTTTGTCCAATATGAAAATTCTTATTGACTATTTTCTTGTCATGCCACCTTTTCGTTTTTTTCTTTAAAAATTCGAGAAGAATTATATGCCTGCTCTCTAAACTCATCAAGTTCATTGAGCTGCAATAATCGCTTCTCTCCATCTTGTTGCATATCATAGTTTAAAAATCTAGTTGCCCAATATGCCTTATGAACTAATTCAACAGGCAAGTGGCAACTTTTTCCATAAACCACTTGAAAAGGTGACATGCCAATTGGGGCCTTGAAAGCTATCCTATATGCCCAAAGAGAATCATCTAATTTCTTAGACCAATCCTTCCTAGAACTATTCACAGTTTTTTCAAGGATTCTCTTAAGGGACCTATTAGACACTTCAACCTGCCCACTAGTCTGGGGATGGTATGGGGTTGCAATTTTGTGATGCACCCCATATTTGGTCAAGACTCTTTCCATCACTTTATTACAAAAGTGACCCCCACCATCACTAATGAGCACTCTTGGCACTCCAAACCTGCAAAAAATATTTTTTCTCAAGAATTCTATCACAACTGCAGAATCATTGGTGGAAGTGGGAATTGCCTCTACCCACTTAGAAACATAGTCTACCCCCACAAGAATATACTTATTGTTGTAAGATGGTGGGAAGGGGCCTACAAAATCTATCCCCCACACATCAAAAACCTCCACCTCCAAAATGCTTTGGAGGGGCATCTCATCTTTCCTAGAAATATTACCCATCCTTTGGTGTAACAGCCCGATTTTCGTAATCCAAAATAATTGACTTTTATTTATTAAAGTTGCAAAAAATGAGGCCAAATTTTTTTTTTGTAAAACGTTATTGAAGTATTTGAAAACGTCGTGGGAAAGTCTTGGTGTTCTCAACACCCTTTACCGAAAACCGAGTTGTTACTAAAACAAATCTTTACTCACTCAGGTTTTCAAAACATTTGCTAGGGAAAACGGTTTGATTCCATTTTTAAAATAGTCCTTTGCATTCCACCAAAAGGGATCATTAAACATTTCTCATGAAGATGTAAAAAGTCGGGCAGGCTTTAGAATAAGTTAAGTTACATCAATAGATCATCACTCAGGTAATCCTTAACACAAACACTCACTACAATCTAAACTAACCGTGCTAACTTTAGGCTACCCTATTGAAGGCAATCGGGTGGAGGTCCTCCTTCTTCTTGGATCCTTTCTTCGCTTTCGAAGATGAAGCCGTCCATGTAGCTGTCTCTGTATTGTCGTTGGGCTCCAACTTCACTCCTTCTTTGGTGGTAGACTTCCATTGTTTCTCATATTGCACCTTCTCCTTGTAGTTTCGGTATCCTCGCACACTGACTTGTCCCAAGCGCGGCCCCAAGTTAGCTCCACTCAGTTGATACTCCGGGTCGGGGATTACAATCTGAGTATGGACGGTCCATACCCAGCCGCTTGGAGTACGCTTCCAACCTCTTCCATACTTACTCCACGTGGTGATGTCCATGCAGTACTCCATTTGCCCGTTGAAATACCAGCAACACCGATATGCCAACGAACAGGAGAGAGTAAGCGATCCGAACGACGCATCGTCGACGGTGTGGAATTACAATAGGCAAGATAAAAGGACCATACAAACATGCAATACCACATACAGCATACAAACACACAGGAATCATGATATCAATATCGATATTATCAGTCTTATTGTCCTTATTATTATCCTCCGTTTTCTTTCTAAATTTAACTTCGCATTTCTTAATTATTCTTTCTCTCTCAATCTTTTTTCCCTTTTCATACTCATAATTCTTTCTTTTCCAATCTCATCAATTCATATCATTCTTTTACTTTGGGAATCATCAGATATCATCGGGGAATTCATTTCGTTCTCGGCTATCACTCACATCTACATCTCCTCGGACATCCACCCAACCTAGTCGGAAGCAAACAGGAGTACAGGACCTTTACCGTTCGGGCACGACAGCTGTCTCAAACTCAAATGGTCCCAGACTAGGAGGACTCAGCCTCAAATCATATCAATTCAATTCAATTCATATATATAATCAAGGCACACTGTCTCACAGTAGCAATCAAGATGCCCCACTCCAGTCCCTCTCACTGTTCTAGATTTGCAATCTAGAGGGCGACAGTTTATTTCTAGTGGGCCCGCAGAACTTACCACGACATTAGATCCAGTCCCCACCACGTTAGTGCGCCACATGTGGAGTTCGTTCTGTAACAGCCCGATTTTCGCTTCCGCAAACTTAACTGAATTATTATTATTTTGTTGCAAAAATGAGGCCATTTTTTTTAAAGCATTAGTTTGTTAACGACCAACACCACCCTTTCGAAAATCGAGTTGTCACTTTCGAAACTTCCACTCAAAACATCATCATTGAAATATAAAACGGTTTTCATTTAAAAGAAAAACAAGTGTCACAAGTGCTGGAGTCATACTCCAAAAGGTTTTCCAAAATAGGCCAGCATTACAAAAGAGATTACAAAACCAAAGTAAAAGATAGCTGATTACATCATTAGTTCATTACAAGATAATCCTCGACTGAAAGACTCAGATCCTAGACACCAGGCATCTCCTAGACACAGATTGCAAGACATCACTCATCAGCAAAACTAGCATCCGTCTCCATGTCCTCGCTTGGATCGGTCTCCGCTACATGATCAAACTCGCTAGCACTCTCCTCTTCCATAGGTTCAGGATCTACTGCTGCCAAGGGTGTAGGATCACCATTTAGCTCGTGATGTTCCCGGGTCCACCATCTTGGTAATCTTGCAGAGTGACTTGCCCAACATGTACATCCATGCCTGCTCCCCGCAGAATGTGCCTCGGATCGTCGATCTCCAGACGAGTATCTTCTCTCCAGATCCATCCATCAGGTACCACCTCCCATGCACCTCCCTGAAGAGGCCACATGTGGATCGCTACATGATACGCCATCTACCCGTTGCGATATCGGCGGATGCCAATACGACAACCAGGTAGGAGAGAGTCAGCGCGCCATACGTAACAGGTTGACTGCAAGGTCGCAGAATAGACACGATAGAAAGAAGAATGATACCAAGAACACTCGACAACAGATATATAGAACAAGACACAAGAACCAGAATATATCGAACACTTGAAAGATAACGCTCTTCCCAAATCGAATACGAAATAATAATAAATACAGGTACCCACAATACAAAATGAACCGTACATAAGAACAATACTCTCAAACCATTACCACCACATAACACCACTTAACATCCCTTTATTCTTTTGTTATTAAGTCTTATCATATTTAACTCACTCAATGAGGTAGGGGAATCACCATCACTGAGGAACGCGCACTCTACATCTCCTCGGTCTCCATCCACCTAGTCGGAAGCCAACAGGAGTACAGGACCTTTACCACGCGGGCATGACAGCTGTCTCAAAACAGATGGTCCCAGACCAGGAGGATCTCGTCCTCAAATCATATAACAAAGGCTCACTGCCTCGCAGTGGCAAAACACATTGCCCCGTTCCAGTCCCTCTCAACTGTTGTAGACTTGCATTCAAGGAGGTGACAGTATCATTTCTAGTTAGCTATGCGGTCCTTACCACGGCATTAGACCCAGTCCCCACCACGTTAGTGTGCCACTTATGGGATTCGTCCCGCCTAGAAATGTACTCGAGGCTTCTTGACGAGTCACCGTCATTGCCCTCTCCTCATGCAATCTCCACCTGAGTATCCGCAGATACCCATAGTATCTTCCTCTCCACTACTTCACACTCTCATAACTCACCGCGAATATTAATGTCTTTTAATATCTTTTAATATTCTTAAAGTCTTTTAGAATTAACCTATAGTCGGCTAGCCCTTAGTCCATCCCTTCGACAAGTCCCGACCACTAACATCTTTTCCCCACTTTCACAACACAATTGCATTCACATTCTCAAGCCCCTCGGGCAAACATTTCACATCATCACTTTCTCATAAATCCACATTGCTCATTCACTATCACTTTCAGCACAACAATCTCATCACATTCCTCGTACCACATCACGTACCAATCCTTCACTCAATCTCATATGTTCATTCTTTCATTATCACTCGTGAATCACTTAAACTTCTCAACACAACACGATAAAGGAATAATTTAAGATAATAGAGAACGAATATAAGAGCATGACACAATAAACATAACATAAACACATTGCACCACCATCCGGTAACAATGTTACGGGCTCACTGCTATCTCATACTCACTCACCTCGTATTCCAGCAAGAAAAGCACTTTGCCCTTGAAGGTCTCTAACTTCCCTTTGAGAATTGTCACCACCGTCCACTGAATAACCTCAAATAAATAAATAAATAAACTTTTATTAAAATCATTTCAATTAGAAACCATCACTTGATCCTCAAGTCAAAACCCTTTGCTTTCTTTATCCTTTATTAAAATATTAGTATTTATCAAAATAACTCTCAATCTTTTCTTATATCCAAGTCCTTTGAAAATCCTTTAAAAAATCGATATTAAAATAAAATCAACACTTTATGTGGCTGTATGAAAAGTCCAGCCACTAATACACGTTATGAAACCCTTGGAAAAACCCACAATTTTCGTCCTAACTTTTTATAAATCAACCAACACTTAAAATTCATGCTTTCTACAATTCAAAAGCATTTTTAAAACTTAAAACACTTGAAAACAATTCTTGGACAGCAAGAAATAAAAGAAATTAAATCATGAAAACACTTTTAAAATCATCAAACACGTTTGGTTCATTTTCTTCCATGAAGGCCGAATTAAACCGAAACAAAGCAACATCATTCACTTAAATCTTTCTTAAAACAAATCATGAAATATAATCATTTCAAAGAAAACAATTTCATGCAAAAGATTTTAGCCTCTTCAATCTAGAGTAGGCCGAATCATGATCATGGAAAAACAAGACTTTTGATACATCTTCTTTTCACAAAATATTAAATCAAAACATGCATTCTTAAAGCACATGGATTTAGAAAAATCCTTAACTCTTTCCTTCTTCAAAATCGTGGCTTACTTCAAACACAAATCTCATCTCCCTTTGCATGCACTTTTAAAATCATGGAAATCAAAAGAAATTACATGCAAGAAACTCTTTTATGAAAATCATCAAGTTTCTTTGTTTTCCAAAGCTTGGCCGAATGGTACTTTAACAAAATCAAGAGGAAAATTTAAATCCTTGACTTTGAAATACTTATGAATTAGATCAAAACATAAATCACTTGGGAAGAAAATTGTTTTCCTTGGTTTCTCATCAAAACCGAAACATGCAAGTAAAGGATCAAAACTTTTTGAGCAAGAAAACCACATGCAAAGCTTTTTAAGATCAAAACCATGAAAATCAAGACAAGAATCAAATCCTTTCAAAGCCAAAACAAAGATCAAAGCTTTTTCAAGAATAAAACCAAGATCAAAACTTTAGAAAATTTCAAAGTGAAAGCCAAAGCATGAAAATTATTTAGATCAACTTCATCAAACATCAAACTAACATGCATGAACTCAAAATGAAATGAAGAGCATCATGACCTAATTTTCTAAGCAAGGCCGAATAGAAATGTCCATGGTTTTAGGGTTCTACAAACTTGAAGAGTTCTTGGAACTTAAGATCAAGGCTTAACAAACATGGATCTACAAAAGAATTGAACATGCAACAACAACAAAGAACTTTTACAAGACTTAGAAATTAAAACTACTTAAAACAACTTAGGATCTTCAAATAGGCTAAAGAAGTAGAAAAGATCTTCAACCTCTTCACTTAATCTTCAAGGATCTAAGGCTTAGGACTTGATCTTCCTCTTCCTCTTCTCCTTGGGTGCTCACGGGTTCTCCCTCTCTCTATGTGTTTCTAGTTCCTTTCTAAGAGTTTGGATGCTCTCTTAGAAGAAGTGTTTGGTTGTGGAAGTGAAATGAGAAGCAAATGGGTAAGGGTGCTACGGTTTGGGCTATAAATCAACACACAACATTTTCCCTTCTTGCCCTTAGGTAAATTCGGTCAAGAGTTGTTGGGTGAAGGGTAGAATTGGCCAAACTAAGGCTTGCATGGCTCAAGCCAAGCCTTGAGACAAAGAGAGCAAAATTAGGGCTAATTCCACTTCCTATTGGTTGGTCAAACCACTAACCATGCTTAACACTTAAACTAATCCTAGGTGCTAATGGGTAACTAGACTAGGGTTCAAGAAGTCAACAAAATGGATGATGCATGCCACTACTCACACACCCACGGCGACACATATGCACACACATGCACAATTTCATTTTCATTTTCTTTTTCACATAAAATCACATTTTCCATAATAATACAAAGTATAAAAATGTTTAAGAATTTAATCCAAAAATGCCATAAATCCGAAATTCATAAGGTTTGTCTTAAAACAAAATCATTTGCTTAAAAATCCAAAATCATTTGAAAACACAAAATAAATTTAATTCAAGAAATACTTTTGAAATCACACCTTTTAAAATACTTTATCCAAATAATCTTTTTAGGGTTTTCAAATAAATATGAGGTATTCAGACGGGGTGTTACACGTTCTGCCTAGAAATATACTCTAGAGTTCTTGACGTTTCACCGTCATCGTCCTCCCCTAATGCAATCTCCTCCTAAGTATCCGCAGATACTTATGGTATCTTCCTCTCCACTACTTCGCACTCTCATACCTCACCGCGTATGTCTTTTAAGTCTTTTATCTTTTACTTATCCTAAGGTCGGCCCATCCTTCGTGCAACCCTTCAATGAGTCCCGACCGCTAACTTTGCACAGCCTTTCTCTCATCAATTCTCACATAGCACAGAGCTGGGATCACATCACAATCTCAAATCTCATTTCTCATTTCTCAAACTTTCTCAACATTCTCCATTTCTCGCAATCATCTCATTTCAACATCTTTTCTCAAACCAATCTTTTCAAAAGACTTTCTCAAAAACGTCACTACAAAAGACTTTCTTGAAATTATCCTTTCAGAACTTTATCAAAGAATTGTTTTCCAGAAACTTCTTTTTCAAAAATATAGGTTTTCACAAAACTTTTCAAAAAGATTTTTTCATCAAAACTCTTTCAAAAGATTCTTTCGGTAAACTCCTTTGGAAATGTTGTTTCATAACCCTTTTCAAAAATTTCTTTCCACAAATCTTTTACAACAATCCCTTTCAAAATCTTTTCAAAAATCTTCCTTTCCAAAAGTCTTTTCAAAAATCTCTTTTCAAAAAGCTCTTCTCAAAAACCTTCTTAAAAACTGCTTTTCAAAACCTTTTTCCAAAATTTACAACTTTGCTGAGCGCTAATGGAAGAGCAAGCTCAACTCAACACTAGTCCCAGACTAAAACCAAAAACAAAAGGAGCCCAGCTCCGCTCAAATCACATCTCATTCTCATAATCAACATCACTTTCCCCAGCTCTGGCTCGTTCTCTGTAACACCCCGCATTTTTCCCGTACGTGCGTGAACGAATAAAAACCTGAGATTCTATTTTATAAGGAATTTTCAGAAAAATGTTTTTTCATAAGAAAGAAATAAAGTATGATTTTCAAGGATTTTTATAAATAAAAATGGAAGAATTTTGTTGATTTTCAAAATGAATTTGAAATTTTTATGTGGTGTGCGTGTTTGATTTAATATATGTGTGTTTGATGTATGATTGTGTGAAGGTGATTGTTGGAATTAATTGCTTTGTTCTAGGAATAGATAATTATAAGTGAATATTAGTAAGAAATAAAATGTGAAATGCATGTATATGCTATGTGTATGTTACGGTTGGGTGCATGAGCATGTATGTGCATGTGATATGTGATGCATGAAAACAATTATAAAATGTGGTTCCTTAGAATTAATTTAATTATTACATGAGATTAGAAAATAAAAATAAAAGACATGTGTGTGTATGAAGGTGCCACGGTGGGTGCATGCAATTGTGTGTGTGTGTGTGTGCTATATGTGCTACGTGTGTGTGTGCATGTGTGGGTGCATAAGCCTAAGATTCTAGGAGCTTAGGGAGGAAGAAACCAAACCAAATAAGTGGTAACCATAAGCCAACTAAGTGGAAAACCTTAGTTAGAAGCCAATTACCCATTAAACCTAAAGTAACCCCTAAACCCTAGACTAGCTTACCTTGTTCCCTTGACTTTGACAAACCTCATCCATGCAAACTTTTGCAAGCCCAAAAACGCCCCTTCCTTTATGTCATGGCCGAACCAATTATCAAGGACTAAAGAGGAAATTTCCATCCCTTGCTTTGCCTATATGAACCGTATGTGTGTGTGTGTGGGTTGGCTTTGATTTATTCTCATTTCCTTCACCTTTCCACCAACACAAACACAAACACATCCTCTAAGAGACTCATAAAAATCTTAGAGAAAGAAGAGAAAAGAAATAGAGAGGAATAGAAGAGAAGAGGCCGAGACATAGGAAGAAGAAGGAGGGAATTAGGAGCTTGATCAACCTTTCATCCTTGAAAATCTAAGTGCTAGGAGAATTAGAAGACCAACCTTCTTCATGGTAGGACTTGAAGATTAAGAAGAAGACTTGTAATAGTTTAGATTTTCCTTTGTAGATCTATATTCTTTCTTCTTGCATGTTTGTTTCTATGGTTTCAAAGATGATTTTAAGTGTTGATCTCTTTGATCTTGGACTCTGTGAACTTAAGAATAATTTGTAATATGTTAAATTTGTTCTTAATGTTTCAATTAAAACTCTTTTGTTAGATCTTAAAATTTTTCTAAATGAAATCTTAAAGATCTAAAGAAAAACTAAGGTTTTTGTGAAAATTAAAATGGACCTTCTTGCATGTCTAGTTTCTTTTTCTAAACCGTGATGTGTATATGTTTTAAACCTATGACCTAAGTTTAATTGATAATAAAGTAAAATTATGTGGCTTGCATGTTGTGTGTATGTATTGATCTTGAGTATTTGTGCTTGAAAAGTTTTGATCTTTAATTTGTACATTTTCTTCTTCACGGTTTTGCCTTTATAAGGATCAAGTGAGTTTCATTTTGTTTTGCATGTATGATTTATTGATGGATCTATGAATTCCAAACATGAAAAAGTCTAAACTTTTGATTGAATACTTGAAAACAATTTTCATGTCCCATTCGGTTTTGGGAACAAATCTTTCTTAAATAATTTTCATTTTCTTTGTTTGTTATTGTTTGAGTTTGAACAACTAAAGTGATTTGGGGCATGACTATGTTGTTGGAAGTTTGGGCTATTTTTCTTATACTTCATTCGGTTTGATCAAAAAGTAAAAGAAATAAAGTGATTTCTCATTTGCATGAATTGATCAAGTGTTTGGTGCTATTTTGGTCATGTTTGGTTTATTTACTATCCATGCTTTTTATAAAAGTTGATGCATGTTTGTGTTGAGGCTAGATCTAGTGATCTTGAATGCATGCGTGTAATTTTAAAAGATCATGTTTTCCTTTTTATATGTGTTTTGGGTTTTTAAGAAAACAATTACAGTAACAAGTTGAAATGATTTTTCAAGAACAAACATGATTTAAACAAGTGTTTGATTTGGTACATAATTTGTTTTAGGACCATTCGGTCATATCCCATAAATAATAAAATCCATACTTTTTATTTATAAAAAGTTCATGCATGTTATTTTCATGGCGTTAAAATTAAATCTGTATCTTGTTTTGAGGAAAATGATAATCTAGAATTTATTGTGTATGGGATATGGTGTTTTGTTTTGAAAAATAGTCTTGCACTCCTACATGATTGCTTTGACTTTTAGTGATTCATGAATGTTGGAAAATAAATGAAAGTCTTGTTGGTGCATCATGATGAGATTCGGCCAACTTAGGAGTAAGTAGATAGCTAGGTTTGTTCCTCATTTAGGGTGCATACATAATAAGATTAATTGAATATAAGAACTTTAAAAGTATTTGCATGCCATGATTAGTTTCTTTGAAAGAAAATTTATGTGAATCTTTGAAGTGAGTTGTGATTCAACTTGTTGTTTTGATTTAAGTTATAAAAATGAATTATAAATGTTAATTTTGATCATAGGTGTGCTCACGGTTTTTGGACCCAAATTAAAGAAAATAATTTCATGATTTTACATGTTCCTTGTGCATTAAATCTTTGCAAAACCATGTATGCATGATTCGGCCAAGCATGTGAACATAGTTGGAAAAACTTGTTTTTATGAAATGACTTGTGTAAATGGTTATGTTTAGATACATGATGTTGTATGCTAATAAAATGATGTGTGTGTCTTTCTTTTATCTTTTTTGTTTAAGGAATAAAAAAATAAATGATTTGATTTGATTATGCGAAAAAGAAAATTTTGTAATGATAATTCAATAATTTCAAGTTGTTAAAATTTATTAGAGACTAGGAATTATTAACCATATATGATTCGGTTTTGGTGGGCTAATTAAAAGAGTGAGTTTAAATTATTTTCTAAGGAGTAATTGAGTTAATTTATTAAGATTGAAATTTAATTAAGGATTTTGCATGATTAAAAGTGTGACTTGCATTATGTGTGTGTTTAGGAATGCCTTGGATGTTACATGTACTGTTTTGTTTTGTGCTAAATTGGAATGTTGTTTGTGAATTCTGTTTATGAAAAATCTATGTTTGTATTTCAAAGAAATTGAAACTGTTTTATTTAAAAATGTGGTTTAAAATAACTCAAACAAATTTGGAAATTTTATCTCCTTTGATTTTGTGTCTTAAAAGATTTTCAAAGTATGGTTTTGAAATTTTATTTCCTTGGATTTTTGATATCCTGTTTTAAAACTTAAGAACACTGATTTTCTTTAACTAGAATGTTCTAAACTCAGAAAATGGATTTGTTTTAATAAAAGATTATTTTAATTGTTCAAAGTTTTCTTGAAAACCCTTTTTAATTAATTTGGATCTAAGACCTTCGGATTTTAGCAACGCCTTTTAAAAGGAAATTAAGAATTTATCGAAAACGTTCTAACGCACGGGAAAAATGTCTAGTTCGGGTGTCGGACGCGATGAGAACGACGCAAAGCTAGCAACGGGAAGTCTAGGAAAGCTTTCGGATGTGTCGTCATCCAGGTGAGAGAGAAGCTCCCCTTAAGACGTCGTGGTATTAGGCAACATATTAAGGCGTCCAATCATCTCAAAGGTTGGACCCGGTCTCGTTAGGCGAGGAAGAGGGATAGTGAGTGTTTGTTTGTTTGTCTGTTGTCTAGTGTGGGCTATCCCTACAAGTCGCTGAGACCGAAGTGTTGTCTATAGTTAATATGTTTGTTGAGATGATATGATGTTTACTATTCATGAGCTGTTGGTTAGTTTAATATGTGAAGTAATTTAATTAAGTTGTTAAAAGATGTTTAATTTTACCCTGAGACCTGAAATAATAATGAGGAAATGAGATTGAAAGGGGAAAAGAGATGCGAATAAGAGATATGAGAAAGAATTGAGAAAGAAATAGATGGTGCGATTGAGAAAGACATAAAGGTGATGTGAGGGAAGAAAAAAATAAAGAGTTGAGATTGGAAAGAGAACGTGATTATGGAAGTGAGATGTGGTGGTGTAGAGATGTAATTCCTCGTTCATGTTTTTGGAAAGAAGCCTAGTGTTGAGTTGAGCTTGCTCCTCCATTAGCACTCATCCAAAAATGTGATTTTTTTTAAACAGTTTTGAAAAGAAACTTTTGAAAAGAATTGTGAAAAGATATATTTTTGAGAAAAGTTTTTAGAACCAATATTTTAATAAAGTCCTTTGAAAGAGCATCTTGAGAAAGTTTACAAAATATTATTTTCGAAAAAGTTTTGTGAAAAGAGTTTTTGAGAAAGAAGAGGAAATGAGTCTTAAGGAAGTTGAAGAGAATTATGTTGAGCATGAGCTGACGAGGATGTTGATATTGAGACGAGATTGATATGAGGCTTGAGGCCATTGAGAATTTAGGGGGAAACAGATTACGATTAGTGGTCGGGCTTCGTTGAAGGGATGCACCAAGGACGAGCCGACTGTTAGGATTCAGCCGATAATTAAAACTCGCTAAAACTTTAAAAAGACCTTAAAAGACATTTATATACGCGGTGAGGTATGAGTGTCGTATCGAAGTAGTGGAGAGGAAGATACTATGGGTATCTGCGGATACTCAGGTGGGGATTGCAGGAGGGGAGGACGATGACGGTGAAACGTCAAGAAGTCTAGAGTATATTTCTAGGCGGAACGAATCCCACATGTGGTGTACTAACGTGGTAGGGACTGGGTCTAATACCGTGGTAAGTTCCGCATCGCGAACTAGAAATTATACTGTCGCCCCCTTGATGCAAATCTAGAACAGTGAGAGGGACTGGAACGGGGCATTTGTGATTGTCGCTGAGAGCGTGCATTGTATTATGTGAATTATGATTATGATTTGAGGCAAGGCCTCCTGGTCTAGGACCATTTGTTGTGTGACAGCTGTCGTGCTCGCGTGGTAAAGGTCATGTACTGCTGTTTGCTTCCGACTAGGTTGGGTGGATGACCGAGGAGATGTAGACGTGTGTGACTTCCTCAATGATGATGTTTCCCCTCATCATTGAGTGAACCGGAAAGCTAAAAACTTATGAGACAAAGAGATTTCAAAGAAAAGTTCATTAAAGATATTAAGAACCAAATAAGATTTATGAACCATGTATAAGAAAGGATCCTTGGAACGTATGATGAGTTTGGAAAAGTTGATAGAAGAAATAATGGATAAGAGTTATGAAAGTGGATAAAAAGGATTTAAGAAGGCTACCATAAGATGTTGAGTTTGTTTTGGTGTTCATGTCTTGTTGATGATTATATGTTGCTGTTGTTGTTTGTTTATTGTTTTTCCTTAGTATTTGCCTATTGTAATCCCACATAGTCGACATAACTGTTTGGGTAGCTTACTCTCTCCTCTTCTCCTGTATTTCTGCTTCTTTTTCTTCTCTGGGAAATTTGTACGAACCTCAGAGGCACAATAGAGTGAGGTTCCAGATCCAACTTGTTCGGGAGGTGGGAACATCTCCGTAGAAAAGATACAACTCGAGGGAGAAATCTCTGAAGCAGCAGATGCGGATGACATCACTTGCGGATAGAGGGCTTGGACTATCAAGATCCGGAGATAGAAGACGAGTAGGAATGTGTGTGACTAGAAGCTAGGAAATCCCCCGGCAGGATGTCTTCCATTGTAAGTTATTAGCTGCCTAGCTCTATCATGCTGTACCCCGGCATAAGTTTTGTGTAATACTGATGTTTTATAAAGAGTAAACGGGCTACGATTTTAAAAGATGTTTTTGAAAAACAAGTTTCAAGGTGCGGTGTCTTGTGACATCTCGGTTTGGAACTTGAAAGAGTGTATGCAATATGAGAACATAAGTTGTAAATGCAACTACGTTTTGAAAATCAAAATGTTCTCATCTGATGCAACACTTGTTTTAAAAAAATGGCCCTAATTTTCACTATATTTAATTTAAGTTTTCAAGTTGCCGAATCGAGGTGTTACAGTTGTGGTATCAGAGCAATGGTTTAGCTAAGTAATCTTATACATGGATTTACATACTCTGCTGTGTATCTCTGTGTGTGAGTTAGTATTAGGATTGCGCTAGATGAGAATAGGAACGCTAAGAGTGCGTGAATGTTTTCATGGAACGTGTCAGTTTCGTCTACAGCGAAGACGGGGAGCAGAGATCGGTGTTGTCACGAGATGTTGATGCATGATTCGGATCTTCTTTCAATTCTTCTTTGATGTGAACCTCTTTGTTTGTGATAACCTCTAAGTTATTTGAGACCTTGTCTTGTGACGGGAACTCTCTTTTAATACTGAAGCCCTTCTTGTGTAAATCCTATGCATTGCCAAATTGCTTTGGCATGACGTTTGAAAGGACCTTTTTTCTGAAAATCTTAACCCATGATTTTTGAAGCCTTGATTGCTTATGAACCCGAAGTTACCTCTTTTGATCTTGACCCGACGTTCATTCTTTTCTAAAGTCTTGATGAAAACTTTAAACCCTGACCCCTGTACTCAGTCAAGTAGATATACTTAAGTAAGGAAGAAGGTTGTGAAGTGTTGTTAGGTAGAAGTTGTGAAGACCAAGGAGAATATCTAGTCAGGATGTATAAGTCTCGGAGGAAATAGAAATGTTCTTTTTGAGTCTTAGCTGAGTGGTGAGTCATGTGAAGAGATTAGGATTAAGAGTTTTGATGCCGGATGGGTTAAATTAATGGTTTAGTTGGTGATAAGATGAGGAAGAAATTAAGGTGATAATTTGGGTTAGAGTTATAAGTGTCTTGACCGGAGTTGGCAAATGGATAGATAGTGGTAGATGAGAGTAAAGGGAAGATTTAATGGTAACTCTAGGAGTCTGAGTAAGACAAGTAGATGGTGAGAAGTAAGACTGTGAGACCCACAATTTTACCCAATTTATTTGTGATTTTATAATTGAAATTAGGAAATTATGCTTGATTTTGATACCTGGATTTAATTAAAAATATATATATATATATATATGAATATATATATATATATATATATATATATGAATATATATATATATATATGAATATATATATATATATATACGTGACATATATGTATATATTATATATATACCAATGTTTTCCCTAGCCTATTTAAATGAAATATTTTAAGGTAAAGTATTTGATTTAAATGATTTTTAGAAAATGAATTGTCTTTTGATGGATTAGAATATCCTATCTTTAGAAATTCATAACTTTTCAACCGTACGTCGAAAAATTACAAATGATATGTCAAAACGATCGTATCGAAATCTAGATTATGAAAATGTAAAGCTTTGATTTTTATTTTATAGTTTTCGAAATTTTATCACTGCTACAGTAGTGAACCAATTTTTGAGTTTTAAGTTTGAATGAATGGTTTTAATGCATTAAATAACCTTTTTGGATGGACTGAAGCCGGAAATTAAGCAAGCTTTAGCTCCTATGGAGATTGCTGTGTTCACAACCCTGGTGAATAAAGGGAGTATTGTGGAAAGTGGTCTGAAGTCGAAGGATTCAACAGGGAAGTCAGATGCACAAGTTACAAGTGGCGATCCTGTGAGGCACCTCTCAGGAAATGGAAACCGAAACAGTGGAGCCCGATATCAAGGCCCTTATGGACAAGGAAGTGGACGAAGAGACAATAGAACTAGAGGAAATAATTCAGCCGGAGGCAACAATCGTAGCGGTGGCGATCTGAATAGGCATGGAAATGAGCGTAACAACAACAATAACCATCAAAGCAACAACAACAGCAATGGTAATGCTGGTAGTGGTGGAAATAGTGAAAAAGGTCGAGGAGAAGTAATTCCGTTGTGCAATCGCTGCAATAAGAACCATTATGGACCGAACTGCCCTTATGAAAACCCGAACTGCTTTAACTGCAACAAACCAGGACACATCTCAAAAGATTGCTCAGAGCCAAGACGCGAATTAGGTTCTAATCGGCCTGCTGGGATATGGAAGGGTCTCCGCTATAATCAGAAGAAGTAATGACAGTGTTTACGTTTGTGCCTTAGGAGTTTTTCGATATTTTAATTGTTGTTATGAATTGTTTAAACGGTGTGGGGTTATCCACTACTAGTGTGTTTGCTTCTTTTGTTGGATTTTACTTTTGCTTCTTGACTGGCTATGTTGAAGGATTATTCCTTCTTTTTGCTTTTTATGATACAATAATATTGAAATCTTTGTGAGTTCAATGAATGTTGTGCTTAAAGTACGAGGTGTAGAAATTCTGGTATGAACATGGAAACCGGTTCTTGGAAAGGTGTGGCATTTTAAAGACTGTCGGAGGTAAATTGAGTTCAAGTCAAGGCGTTACCCTACGTTATTTTCAATTTTTGTAAACACAATTGCCTTTTTATCTAGTTGTAACCTTGATTTCTGCGGTAATTCGACCCTTAAAAATTAAAAAGACTTCCTTTTTGTCAGAAAATACCCAATCTAATGATTACATCCATCCAAATATTCGACCAAATGCCAAATTTTGGTAAATTCAAAGTTCTTTTCTTGGATTCTCGTAACTAAAACAGAACCCTACCTCATAAAGTTATGAAGGAAGTAACACTTGTATGCATAACACATGAATTTTAGGAGGCTGAAGGGACAAGGTGATGGTACGGTTGTGTGAAAAGTTAGGAATTATGGGAATAATGGTTTAGAGTCGGTCCCTAAGTGGTACTAAGAAGGCAAGGTAGTAAGTGAAAAGTCGGGTAGTTAGGGAGTAATCATAGTCTTATGGTGGGCTTTGATGTAAGGGTGTGTAATAGATGGTATAAGATTGATCAAAGTTGGGGAGCAAAAGGTTAAGTAGAGTCTATGTTAGAAAAGTGTAGTGACAAGTACCTGTATGACATAAGTAGTAATTCAGCTGGTAATTATGGTTTTGATATGCATACAAGAAAGTACTTCTGGATTGACACCAAGTTCTAAAATAACAAACTCTTCTTATCAAGTCTATTATCAAATGCCAATATCCCTTATGAATAATTCATACTCACTTACCTTTAATGCTTCTAATCTGGTCAAACAAAATTTTTGAGACACAATGATTGTTTGTTGCCTACCCTTGAGCTTGACTCAATTCGACTCCCGCGAGGCGTTACGGCAAAAGTTGACCAGTAAAAGAGTGTTGATCAACGAAGACATCAAAGGAAGGATATATTCTCAAAAGAAATAAATAACAAAGTGAAGGGTAGTAAGAATGTCTGAATAACCTTGTGTGTTTCCTTGCTTGTCTCTGTGCGTATTTCTCGGGGACGAGAAATCTTTAAGTTGGGGAGGATTGTGAGACCCACAATTTTACCCAATTTATTTGTGATTTTATAATTGAAATTAGAAAATTATGCTTGATTTTGATACCTGGATTTAATTAAATATATATATATATATATATACGTGACATATATGTATATATTATATATATACCAATGTTTTCCCTAGCCTATTTAAATGAAATATTTTAAGGTAAAGTATTTGATTTAAATGATTTTTAGAAAATGAATTGTCTTTTGATGGATTAGAATATCCTATCTTTAGAAATTCATAACTTTTCAACCGTACGTCGAAAAATTACAAATGATATGTCAAAACGATCGTATCGAAATCTAGATTATGAAAATATAGAGCTTTGATTTTTATTTTATAGTTTTCGAAATTTTATCACTGCTACAGTAGTGAACGAATTTTTGAGTTTTAAGTTTGAATGAATGGTTTTAATGCATTAAATAACCTTTTGACTCAAGTATATTTTACTTTGAAAATAAAAATACATTTCTGAAGTTGTATAATGTACTATCATTTAAATAAAGTTTATTTTCGTATTTTATTATTTTAAAATATTTGAAAAGCTTAGAAAATGTATTTTTGAAGGAAATAATCTTAGAACTTCAAAAATTCATAACTTTCAAACCGTAAGTCCAAAAATTATAAAATTTATATGAAAATGATCGTATTAAAATGTAGAATCTTAATATATAAAAATAAATTTTTAATTTAATATTTAGTAAAAAATTTTGTACAGTAGGTAGAAAATCAAATTTTGATAGTTAATATGATTGGGTAATTATGTAGGCACCTCCACAATGAACCAATGAAAAATTTTCTCTCCTATTTTAATATATATTAACCGTCCAAAATAAGGTGGAAAGAGGGGAGGAATAGTTCTGAAGTTTGTGAGAATAAACCATGAATTAAAATGCTTTAGGAATCAACAAAATCCCATTTAATGCTAGTTCATGTTCCAAGTAGTGTTTGAAAATTTTTGAATGAGACTTGATGAAGGGGGGCCGAATTTGCCTCTGAAAAATGGAGAGGAAATGCATCCTCAACACCTATAAATAGAGAGCCTTAGTTCCCACATTTTTCACACACAAAACCTTGATAGTTTCATAAGAGAAAAAAAATTAAAATTCCAAGAGAAAAATAGAGAGAGAGGGTCGAGTAAGCTAAGGAAGGAGGGAGGAAGTGCTTTGTTGCTTGAAGTTTTCTAAAAAGCTTAAGGAGTAGAGGTAACCCAAAATCACTTATTTATTTAAGTTATTTTTTTAAGTTGTTTTGTTGTTATTATTGAATAAAAACTTCTAACTTCTTCTATAGTCAAGTTCTAAATTTTCCTTTTCATTTTAAAGTTATTTTTGAATATATGAAATTGTTCTTAGGTCATATGAATTAAGAATGAGAAAAGGGACACAAAAAGAGTGTTTAAAGGGATTTATCTCCCCTTTTCTTAAATTCTTAAGATGGCTAATAGTTTTGATGAGTTTGAGAAATTTAATTTCTGGGTTTATTTTAATTCTTAGAACATGAGAATTGTACAGAATTTTGTGTGAACAAATAAGTTTTTATTCATTGTCTTTTTAATTGTTTTGTTCTTTGTTTTAAGGAATGAAAAAGAAATAAGTAAATAACAATGGAAAAAAATAATAATTTCTAATATGTATATATAAACCGTGGCATACATTAAGAAATTTGAGGGTTTATTTGTGTATTTTAATATGTGTATTGTGTTGTTGTTTAATATAATAAAAGAGAATAGAGATGAATAAAGGATTAAAATGAATTTTTATTTTGGTTTTTATTTTTCTTTCTTTTTCTGGACCGTGTGTATGTATGTATGTATATTGTGTGATAATTGTTGTTATTTCATGTATATTTGAGTTATAATTAAGTCTCTAAAAAGAATGAAAACAAATAAGTACTTTTCTTTAATGTAGAAATGAAATGAAAATGATTTAAAGGAACTAAAATTGATTTTTGGAAATAAAGTGAATTCTGGAAATTTGGAATGTTCTTGAAGTGTATGGAATGGTAATTTATGGAATTTTTATGTAATTGTCATTGTTTGATTGTATCTGATTTTCTTTTGTTTGGATTTAAGTTACATAAGAACAATGAATTAGGTTAATGAATAAAAAAATAAAATTTTCTGGAAATATAAAAAATATGAGTAGGCCGTGAGGCCTATGGTCCTTTTTAAAAAAATTATTTTTGTAATTTGTTTGTTGTATGGTTTGTAGTTAAATTATATTAAATTGTTTAAAAGAAATAGGAAAAATGGTAGTTGTTATAAACCTATAAGAACATGTATTTTTGATTAATTGTATGAGTATGTGGTTGATATGTTTGTAAATGTTATTTGCTGGAAAAAGTGATTATTTTTCTAAAAGAGATCTATTTTATATTTTATTAATGATTAAATATCTTTTTTTTTTGGTATACGTAATGATGTAATTATATTATATAGATGCTTTAGGAATTGAAAATATTTTTCTGACTTTTCTATATGCTAGTCGAATTCTAGAGAAAAAGGAATTAAAGTAATTAAATTTTTCTAATTGATTTGATGATTTCTTTAGTATGTTTAGGGGATATATTACATGTTTATATGGAAAAGATTAATTTTGAAAGTTTCATTTTTATTCTGGAAATTTAAGTTTTATTTTGGAAAATTTATTTATTCAAGATCCCAAATGATTATTTTTAAGAGTGTTAATGATACTTTGTTTATATGTGCAAATGTAATATAGAAACAAATAGAAATAAGTATTTTTGAGTGATTAAAGTAATTTAAATAAAAATATTAAGTTGCTGTCCAGAATTTAGAATTAATGAAAAATTAATATTTTATTAGAAATAATTGTAGTTATAAGTCTTTGGCATAAGTTAGAATTGTATATAATTGTTTTGGATTGTTTTACTTGAACTTATTGAAGTAATGCAACTTTTTTGTGGCTGTACAGAAGTTGCAACTATTTTATTTTGTTTAATTTTGTCATTTTATTATAGTAGAAGTTTTAATAAGAATTTAGGAAGAAACGGCATGTGTTTTCGATTTTCTGTTTGAGAGAAATTGAATTTTTAAGTTTAAGTATGCATGCTGTCTAAAAATCTAAAGTGTGTGGCACCAATGATAGAAATTGTTTTGGATTAAATCAATATGTGAATTTTATGCTAAGACTTTTTATATATAGAGTTAAAAAGGAAATATAAAAATGACTTTGTATATGTATGCCTTAATGTTCTAGTTGTTTACTAAATTGCTGTCTTACTGGTGCTTGTATGATAATTGTGGAATGTCTTGTAAAAGTGATTTTGAGTTTGTATTGTATACTGTCCAAATTTAATAAATTGATTTAAGTAATTATAAAAATGATTTTAATGTATGTGTGTATGTTTGGGTATAGTTATCGTATTGTTTGAATTTAGTAAATAAGAAGTGGGCTGTATTTTGATGTAAAAATATAATGTTAAGAATTTTTAGGCAAGTTATAGTATTTCATCAGATAAGTAAATGTATGCTATAAATATTGTTGTCTAAGTGATACGATACTTCTTTAAAAAAACCATATGTAATTGTTTTTATAAGTTATAAGTATTTTTGAGTTATAATTCTTAGTTCTTTGAAAATAGAGGTCAGAACTTTAATTTGATGAAAATTGTGAGTAAGTGCAATTTGTTTGAGTGGCTGTCCAGATTTGTTTTATATTGACCTTAGTAGTATGTCTATAAGATTTAAGGTGAATTGAAATAATTTAAGTGCTGCCCATAATTGGATAAGTATGGAAAAAACATTACTTTCTTAAGCTTAATTTCATTTTTAGAATTTGGATGTGAATCTTTTAGTAGGAAATTGAAAAGAATGAATTTTTGGGTAACTGTGAAGTAATGCAACTTTATCCGTGCTGCTGTCCAGAGAAGATTTTTATATAGTTGCATGATATTTAAAATAGAACTTGTTTTGACTTGATAAGTGAATGAGTTCATAATTTAGAATGATTGTTGATGTGTTAAGTGTTTGTATTGATTTTAAAAATGTGTTTCTTGGCTGTCCAAATGATTAAAAAGGTTGCATCAAGTTTAAGTTATTTGTTTTAAATGGCTTATGTTAATCCTTGAGTGGTAGTTGTTGTTGATTTTGAGTTAATAATCTCTTTTGATTTAATAATTAGTTCTAAAAATTTCCATTGACGTTTTAAAGGTTTTGATTTTGTAAAGTATGATTTATTTTAAGTATTGGAAGTTTTGGTTCAAGTCTTTTGGATTTCCTAAAAGTGATGAAGAAAATTGTTGTTAAGGATATGTATCTTGTGGTTTGCCTAATTGGAGCTGAGTAGTTATTTATGGAATTATTTGTAAATATTATTTGGTAAAGGCTTTCAAATTGTTCGGATTCGGGTGACGTGACTTCAACTCAGGAGGACACTAAATTGTAGCTTCAACTCAAGGTGAGAGAGAAGCCTTCTTAAGGCATAGTGGCATGTAGGGTAATATTAGGACGTTCCGTATCATCTGAAAGGTCGGAACTAGGAATCTATCGGTCGAGTAGTAAAACGGCAATTGAGTGTGTATCCCGTCGTTTATACGAAAAACACGATTCCTCGATATTTATTGTATGTCGGTTGATAATTGATTATGCCATGTTGTATATTTTTGAATTGTATATTATATTTTGGAAATAATGGTTCATCTTATGGAAAGATAATTAATGTTCGGTGGTTCTTATGAGAAGAGTTCTTTGTGTTTATCGACCGGTCGTTCTATGAGAAGGATTTGGCATATCTTGGAAATATTATTATGAAATATAAGAATGGTTAAAGAATAATGTGGAATTGCGAAAGCGACATTAGTGTACAGTGATGGTGCAATCGGCACAAAATAACTTTACTAAATATCCCCTTTAAGTGACTGGCCACGTGGATGACTGTGCCGTGGTCTAAGTCTTGTGGAATCCACTGTACTGTAGAAGGGTGTTTGATGTTTCCCTTAGAGGTCGAGGCCCGTTAGAAGCAAGGCTTAGAATGGGTCGACCAAAACTTAGGTTTAAGAAAAGACTTAAAAGACTTAAAAGACTTAGGAACCCTCTCCTAAACCTATGCGTTGAGAGTGAAGTAGTGGAGAGGAAAGATACCGTATACTTGGAGGTAGGTATCTCTTCAAGCGGTGATTGTGATAGGGGAAGGCAAGGACGGTGAACGTCAAGAAGCCTCGAGTGCTTCTCTAGGCGGGACAAGACTACAAGGACTTGTCTCTCGGTTGTAGACAATGTCGTAGCAAAGAACTGCACGATCAACTAGAGATAACACCGTCGCCCCCTTGAGCAAATCTTAGATGGTGAGAGGGAACCCGAATGGGGCTAGATGTCGCTGTATTTTGGAAACTGTATTGATGAAATGATTTTACTTCGGTTGTTGAATACTCTCTGGTGCGTACCCTTCGACATCGATGCCAGCATGGTTAGGGTTCCTGTGCGTCCCATCTGCTTTCCGAACTAGGATGTGGTTGGAATGATGGAGGAGATGTAACGTGTGTGCTACCAAACCCTTGAGCCTCGGTGGTGGTACCCCCTCTTGAATTTCCGGTGGTTATGACAATGAAACTTAGAGCCTAAAGATAATTAAATATAATGGATATGGTTTCATGATAATTACCCTTTTGGTCTTAATATTCCCCTATTGTAAGCCCGCGCCATCGACGATCATATCGTTCGGAAGTGCTTACTCTCTCTATTTCCCTTTCCTGTGGACATTGGGGAACAATGTTCACAGATGACAGATCATGTACTATCTCGAGTAACGGTTGCTCAAGTCGAAAGAGGATCACGAGACGACGTACATACGAGGAGGAAGCAGAAGTAGCAATCAAAGAATATTCCAGACAATTGCGGTGGAGGAAAATGATGAAGACTAATAGTCTAGGATAGTTTTTGTTTTGTATTCCATCTTTGGATGGGTAGGACATGATTACTCTATCCCGAATGTAACCCCAGTTGTAATATGGATTATTTTAAATGAAAGAAAATAAGTTTCTTTGTTATATATCATGTTCATAAAGTAATTAAACTATTTTTCCGCAAGTTAACCATCGACTAAATATAACATTGAGAAAATGAGTTTTTGGAAATGTGTTGGATGTTAACATCTCTTTTTGGGAAAAGAATTTTATGATGCAAGTCTAAGTACCAAAACATTTTTGTAAACCAAATGAATTAAATTGTATTTATGAAAATCTTTTTGTAAAAGAATTAAACCGAATTGACTTAGATAATGTTATAAAAAAAAATGGCGCAAATTTTTAGTGAAAATTCTATGTCCAAATTGGGGTGTTACATTTAGTGGTATCAGAGCGATGGTTGTCCTTAGTGGCCTTAAGCATAGCCTTATATGCTTTCATTGTGTGACTCTGTTTGGTAGTTATAGTATAGTTACCCTTTTGGCTCGAGCATAGCCCAATATGCTTACCTTGTACAACCCTTTGCTTGACCTAAGACTCCAATCCCGCGTACAGAAGCAAGAGGGCACGTCGACAAGCGAATGAGGAACCAGCTGCTATTTTGGATCAGACAGTCGCGGTCTTAGCAGGAGTAAGGGACAACATGAACCTTATGCATCAACAACTTCAGCAGAATCAGAATGTGAACGCTGGTGGGCAAGGAATCAGAGGACTCGACGAGTTTTGTCGTAGGAATCCAAAGGAGTTCACTGGAGGTTTCGCATCGGAAGAGGCAGAGGCCTGGATAGCAAGTTTGGAAAGGATTTTTGGAGGAATGATGCAATGCACCGATGAGCAAAAGATCGCCCATGCTGGATACATGATGGTAGGAGAAGCGGCCGACTGGTGGCGCAATGAGAAACAAGCATTAGGAGAAGCACTTGGAGCACTAACTTGGAATCAATTCAAGGATAGACTTTTGGTGAAATACTTTCCGGAACATCTGAAGACAGTCAAGGAGTTAGAATTTCTGCGATTGGAACAAGGTAACATGACTGTGGGGGAGTATGCTGCAAAATTTGAGAATCTGGCGAGGTTTATGCCCTACTATGGAGAAGCTAGAAATGAGAGGTCTAAGTGTGCAAAATTTTTGGATGGACTGAAGCCGGAAATTAAGCAAGCTTTAGCTCCTATGGAGATTGCTGTGTTCACAACCCTGGTGAATAAAGGGAGTATTGTGGAAAGTGGTCTGAAGTCGAAGGATTCAACAGGGAAGTCAGATGCACAAGTTACAAGTGGCGATCCTGTGAGGCACCTCTCAGGAAATGGAAACTGAAACAGTGGAGCCCGATATCAAGGCCCTTATGGACAAGGAAGTGGACGAAGAGACAATAGAACTAGAGGAAATAATTCAGCCGGAGGCAACAATCGTAGCGGTGGCGATCTGAATAGGCATGGAAATGAGCGTAGCAACAACAATAACCATCAAAGCAACAACAACAGCAATGGTAATGCTGGTAGTGGTGGAAATAGTGAAAAAGGTCGAGGAGAAGTAATTCCGTTGTGCAATCGCTGCAATAAGAACCATTATGGACCGAACTGCCCTTATGAAAACCCGAACTGCTTTAACTGCAACAAACCAGGACACATCTCAAAAGATTGCTCAGAGCCAAGACGCGAATTAGGTTCTAATCGGCCTGCTGGGATATGGAAGGGTCTCCGCTATAATCAGAAGAAGTAATGACAGTGTTTACGTTTGTGCCTTAGGAGTTTTTCGATATTTTAATTGTTGTTATGAATTGTTTAAACGGTGTGGGGTTATCCACTACTAGTGTGTTTGCTTCTTTTGTTGGATTTTACTTTTGCTTCTTGACTGGCTATGTTGAAGGAATATTCCTTCTTTTTTCTTTTTATGATACAATAATATTGAAATCTTTGTGAGTTCAATGAATGTTGTGCTTAAAGTACGAGGTGTAGAAATTCTGGTATGAACATGGAAACCGGTTCTTGGAAAGGTGTGGCATTTTAAAGACTGTCGGAGGTAAATTGAGTTCAAGTCAAGGCGTTACCCTACGTTATTTTCAATTTTTGTAAACACAATTGCCTTTTTATCTAGTTGTGACCTTGATTTCTGCGGTAATTCGACCCTTAAAAATTAAAAAGACTTCCTTTTTGTCAGAAAATACCCAATCTAATGATTACATCCATCCAAATATTCGACCAAATGCCAAATTTTGGTAAATTCAAAGTTCTTTTCTTGGATTCTCGTAACTAAAACAGAACCCTACCTCATAAAGTTATGAAGGAAGTAACACTTGTATGCATAACACATGAATTTTAGGAGGCTGAAGGGACAAGGTGATGGTACGGTTGTGTGAAAAGTTAGGAATTATGGGAATAATGGTTTAGAGTCGGTCCCTAAGTGGTACTAAGAAGGCAAGGTAGTAAGTGAAAAGTCGGGTAGTTAGGGAGTAATCATAGTCTTATGGTGGGCTTTGATGTAAGGGTGTGTAATAGATGGTATAAGATTGATCAAAGTTGGGGAGCAAAAGGTTAAGTAGAGTCTATGTTAGAAAAGTGTAGTGACAAGTACCTGTATGACATAAGTAGTAATTCAGCTGGTAATTATGGTTTTGATATGCATACAAGAAAGTACTTCTGGATTGACACCAAGTTCTAAAATAACAAACTCTTCTTATCAAGTCTATTATCAAATGCCAATATCCCTTATGAATAATTCATACTCACTTACCTTTAATGCTTCTAATCTGGTCAAACAAAATTTTTGAGACACAATGATTGTTTGTTGCCTACCCTTGAGCTTGACTCAATTCGACTCCCGCGAGGCGTTACGGCAAAAGTTGATCAGTAAAAGAGTGTTGATCAACGAAGACATCAAAGGAAGGATATATTCTCAAAAGAAATAAATAACAAAGTGAAGGGTAGTAAGAATGTCTGAATAACCTTGTGTGTTTCCTTGCTTGTCTCTGTGCGTATTTCTCGGGGACGAGAAATCTTTAAGTTGGGGAGGATTGTGAGACCCACAATTTTACCCAATTTATTTGTGATTTTATAATTGAAATTAGAAAATTATGCTTGATTTTGATACCTGGATTTAATTAAATATATATATATATATATACGTGACATATATGTATATATTATATATATACCAATGTTTTCCCTAGCCTATTTAAATGAAATATTTTAAGGTAAAGTATTTGATTTAAATGATTTTTAGAAAATGAATTGTCTTTTGATGGATTAGAATATCCTATCTTTAGAAATTCATAACTTTTCAACAGTACGTCGAAAAATTACAAATGATATGTCAAAACGATCGTATCGAAATCTAGATTATGAAAATGTAGAGCTTTGATTTTTATTTTATAGTTTTCGAAATTTTATCACTGCTACAGTAGTGAACGAATTTTTGAGTTTTAAGTTTGAATGAATGGTTTTAATGCATTAAATAACCTTTTGACTCAAGTATATTTTACTTTGAAAATAAAAATACATTTCTGAAGTTGTATAATGTACTATCATTTAAATAAAGTTTATTTTCGTATTTTATTATTTTAAAATATTTGAAAAGCTTAGAAAATGTATTTTTGAAGGAAATAATCTTAGAACTTCAAAAATTCATAACTTTCAAACCGTAAGTCCAAAAATTATAAACTTTATATGAAAATGATCGTATTAAAATGTAGAATCTTAATATATAAAAATAAATTTTTAATTTAATATTTAGTAAAAAATTTTGTACAGTAGGTAGAAAATCAAATTTTGATAGTTAATATGATTGGGTAATTATGTAGGCACCTCCACAATGAACCAATGAAAAATTTTCTCTCCTATTTTAATATATATTAACCGTCCAAAATAAGGTGGAAAGAGGGGAGGAATAGTTCTGAAGTTTGTGAGAATAAACCATGAATTAAAATGCTTTAGGAATCAACAAAATCCCATTTAATGCTAGTTCATGTTCCAAGTAGTGTTTGAAAATTTTTGAATGAGACTTGATGAAGGGGGGCCGAATTTGCCTCTGAAAAATGGAGAGGAAATGCATCCTCAACACCTATAAATAAAGAGCCTTAGTTCCCACATTTTTCACACACAAAACCTTGATAGTTTCATAAAAGAAAAAAAAATTAAAATTCCAAGAGAAAAATAGAGAGAGAGGGTCGAGTAAGCTAAGGAAGGAGGGAGGAAGTGCTTTGTTGCTTGAAGTTTTCTAAAAAGCTTAAGGAGTAGAGGTAACCCAAAATCACTTATTTATTTAAGTTATTTTTTTAAGTTGTTTTGTTGTTATTATTGAATAAAAACTTCTAACTTCTTCTATAGTCAAGTTCTAAATTTTCCTTTTCATTTTAAAGTTATTTTTGAATATATGAAATTGTTCTTAGGTCATATGAATTAAGAATGAGAAAAGGGACACAAAAAGAGTGTTTAAAGGGATTTATCTCCCCTTTTCTTAAATTCTTAAGATGGCTAATAGTTTTGATGAGTTTGAGTAATTTAATTTCTGGGTTTATTTTAATTCTTAGAACATGAGAATTGTAGAGAATTTTGTGTGAACAAATAAGTTTTTATTCATTGTCTTTTTAATTGTTTTGTTCTTTGTTTTAAGGAATGAAAAAGAAATAAGTAAATAACAATGGAAAAAAAATAATAATTTCTAATATGTATATATAAATCGTGGCATACATTAAGAAATTTGAGGGTTGATTTGTGTATTTTAATATGTGTATTATGTTGTTGTTTAATATAATAAAAGAGAATAGAGATGAATAAAGGATTAAAATGAATTTTTATTTTGGTTTTTATTTTTCTTTCTTTTTCTGGACCGTGTGTATGTATGTATGTATATTGTGTGATAATTGTTGTTATTTCATGTATATTTGAGTTATAATTAAGTCTCTAAAAAGAATGAAAACAGATAAGTACTTTTCTTTAAAGTAGAAATGAAATGAAAATGATTTAAAGGAACTAAAATTCATTTTTGGAAATAAAGTGAATTCTGGAAATTTGGAATGTTCTTGAAGTGTATGGAATGGTAATTTATGGAATTTTTATGTAATTGTCATTATTTGATTGTATCTGATTTTCTTTTGTTTGGATTTAAGTTACCTAAGAACAATGAATTAGGTTAATGAATAAAAAAATAAAATTTTCTCGAAATATAAAAAATATGAGTAGGCCGTGAGGCCTATGGTCCTTTTTAAAAAAATTATTTTTGTAATTTGTTTGTTGTATGGTTTGTAGTTAAATTATATTAAATTGTTTAAAAGAAATAGGAAAAATGGTAGTTGTTATAAACCTATAAGAACATGTATTTTTGATTAATTGTATGAGTATGTGGTTGATATGTTTGTAAATGTTATTTGCTGGAAAAAGTGATTATTTTTCTAAAAGAGATCTATTTTATATTTTATTAATGATTAAATATCTTTTTTTTTTGCATACGTAATGATGTAATTATATTACATAGATGCTTTAGGAATTGAAAATATTTTTCTGACTTTTCTATATGCTAGTCGAATTCTAGAGAAAAAGGAATTAAAGTAATTAAATTTTTCTAATTGATTTGATGATTTCTTTAGTATGTTTAGGGGATATATTATATGGAAAAGATTAATTTTGAAAGTTTCATTTTTATTCTGGAAATTTAAGTTTTATTTTGGAAAATTTATTTATTCAAGATCCCAAATGATTATTTTTAAGAGTGTTAATGATACTTTGTTTATATGTGCAAATGTAATATAGAAACAAATAGAAATAAGTATTTTTGAGTGATTAAAGTAATTTAAATAAAAATATTAAGTTGCTGTCCAGAATTTAGAATTAATGAAAAAGTAATATTTTATTAGAAATAATTGTAGTTATAAGTCTTTGGCATAAGTTAGAATTGTATATAATTGTTTTGGATTGTTTTACTTGAACTTATTGAAGTAATGCAACGTTTCTGTGGCTGTACAGCAGATGCAACTATTTTATTTTGTTTAATTTTGTCATTTTATTATAGTAGAAGTTGTAATAAGAATTTAGGAAGAAACGGCATGTGTTTTCGATTTTCTGTTTGAGAGAAATTGAATTTTTATGTTTAAGTATGCATGCTGTCTAAAAATCTAAAGTGTGTGGCACCAATGATAGAAATTGTTTTGGATTAAATCAATATGTGAATTTTATGCTAAGACTTTTTATATATAGAGTTAAAAAGGAAATATAAAAATGACTTTGTAAATGTATGCCTTAATGTTCTAGTTGTTTACTAAATTGCTGTCTTACTGGTGCTTGTATGATAATTGTGGAATGTCTTGTAAAAGTGATTTTGAGTTTGTATTGTATACTGTCCAAATTTAATAAATTGATTTAAGTAATTATAAAAATGATTTTAATGTATGTATGTATGTTTGGGTATAGTTATCGTATTGTTTGAATTTAGTAAATAAGAAGTGGGCTGTATTTTGATGTAAAAATATAATGTTAAGAATTTTTAGGCAAGTTATAGTATTTCATCAGATAAGTAAATGTATGCTATAAATATTGTTGTCTAAGTGATACGATACTTCTTTAAATAATCCATATGTAATTGTTTTTATAAGTTATAAGTATTTTTGAGTTATAATTCTTAGTTCTTTGAAAATAGAGGTCAGAACTTTAATTTGATGAAAATTGTGAGTAAGTGCAATTTGTTTGAGTGGCTGTCTGTTTTATATTGACCTTAGTAGTATGTCTATAAGATTTAAGGTGAATTGAAATAATTTAAGTGCTGCCCATAATTGGATAAGTGTGGAAAAAACATTACTTTCTTAAGCTTAATTTCATTTTTAGAATTTGGATGTGAATCTTTTAGTAGGAAATTGAAAAGAATGAATTTTTGGGTAACTGTGAAGTAATGCAACTTTATTCGTGCTGCTGTCCAGAGAAGATTTTTATATAGTTGCATGATATTTAAAATAGAACTTGTTTTGACTTGATAAGTGAATGAGTTCATAATTTAGAATGATTGTTGATGTGTTAAGTGTTTGTATTGATTTTAAAAATGTGTTTCTTGGCTGTCCAAATGATTAAAAAGGTTGCATCAAGTTTAAGTTTTTTGTTTTAAATGGCTTATGTTAATCCTTGAGTGGTAGTTGTTGTTGATTTTGAGTTAATAATCTCTTTTGATTTAATAATTAGTTCTAAAAATTTCCATTGACGTTTTAAAGGTTTTGATTTTGTAAAGTATGATTTATTTTAAGTATTGGAAGTTTTGGTTCAAGTCTTTTGGATTTCCTAAAAGTGATGAAGAAAATTGTTGTTAAGGATATGTATCTTGTGGTTTGCCTAATTGGAGCTGAGTAGTTATTTATGGAATTATTTGTAAATATTATTTGGTAAAGGCTTTCAAATTGTTCGGATTCGGGTGACGTGACTTCAACTCAGGAGGACACTAAATTGTAGCTTCAACTCAAGGTGAGAGAGAAGCCTTCTTAAGACATAGTAGCATGTAGGGTAATATTAGGACGTTCCGTATCATCTGAAAGGTCGGAACTAGGAATCTATCGGTCGAGTAGTAAAACGGCAATTGAGTGTGTATCCCACCGTTTATACGAAAAACACGATTCCTTGATATTTATTGTATGTCGGTTGATATTTGATTATGCCATGTTGTATATTTTTGAATTGTATATTATATTTTGGAAATAATGGTTCATCTTATGGAAAGATAATTAATGTTCGGTGGTTCTTATGAGAAGAGTTCTTTGTGTTTATCGACCGGTCGTTCTATGAGAAGGATTTGGCATATCTTGGAAATATTATTATGAAATATAAGAATGGTTAAAGAATAATGTGGAATTGCGAAAGCGACATTAGTGTACAGTGATGGTGCAATCGGCACAAAATAACTTTACTAAATATCCCCTTTAAGTGACTGGCCACGTGGATGACTGTGCCGTGGTCTAAGTCTTGTGGAATCCACTGTACTGTAGAAGGGTGTTTAATGTTTCCCTTAGAGGTCGAGGCCCGTTAGAAGCAAGGCTTAGAATGGGTCGACCAAAACTTAGGTTTAAGAAAAGACTTAAAAGACTTAAAAGACTTAGGAACCCTCTCCTAAACCTATGCGTTGAGAGTGAAGTAATGGAGAGGAAAGATACCGTATACTTGGAGGTAGGTATCTCTTCAAGCGGTGATTGCGATAGGGGAAGGCAAGGACGGTGAACGTCAAGAAGCCTCGAGTGCTTCTCTAGGCGGGACAAGACTACAAGGACTTGTCTCTCGGTTGTAGACAATGTCGTAGCAAAGAACTGCACGATCAACTAGAGATAACACCGTCGCCCCCTTGAGCAAATCTTAGATGGTGAGAGGGAACCCGAATGGGGCTAGATGTCGCTGTATTTTGGAAACTGTATTGATGAAATGATTTTACTTCGGTTGTTGAATACTCTCTGGTGCGTACCCTTCGACATCGATGCCAGCATGGTTAGGGTTCCTGTGCGTCCCATCTGCTTTCCGAACTAGGATGTGGTTGGAATGATGGAGGAGATGTAACGTGTGTGCTACCAAACCCTTGAGCCTCGGTGGTGGTACCCCCTCTTGAATTTCCGGTGGTTATGATAATGAAACTTAGAGCCTAAAGATAATTAAATATAATGGATATGGTTTCATGATAATTACCCTTTTGGTCTTAATATTCCCCTATTGTAAGCCCGCGCCGTCGACGATCATATCGTTCGGAAGTGCTTACTCTCTCTATTTCCCTTTCCTGTGGACATTGGGGAACAATGTTCACAGATGACATATCATGTACTATCTCGAGTAGCGGTTGCTCAAGTCGAAAGAGGATCACGAGACGACGTACATACGAGGAGGAAGCAGAAGTAGCAATCAAAGAATATTCCAGACAATTGCGGTGGAGGAAAATGATGAAGACTAATAGTCTAGGATAGTTTTTGTTTTGTATTCCATCTTTGGATGGGTAGGACATGATTACTCTATCCCGAATGTAACCCCAGTTGTAATATGGATTATTTTAAATGAAAGAAAATAAGTTTCTTTGTTATATATCATGTTCATAAAGTAATTAAACTATTTTTCCGCAAGTTAACCATCGACTAAATATAACATTGAGAAAATGAGATTTTGGAAATGTGTTGGATGTTAACATCTCTTTTTGGGAAAAGAATTTTATGACGCAAGTCTAAGTACCAAAACATTTTTGTAAACCAAATGAATTAAATTGTATTTATGAAAATCTTTTTGTAAAAGAATTAAACCGAATTGACTTAGATAATGTTATAAAAAAAATGGCGCAAATTTTTAGTGAAAATTCTATGTCCAAATTGGGGTGTTACAAAGACGATCAGAGGATAGACCGAAGTTAAGTGATGTGAACTTTTGTAAGGATTGATCAAAGATTAGTGAAGGATGGGGGTAGTTGGAAGGTATGTTCGTAATAATAGATGAAGAGTTGAGAAATACGTGTCATCTAAGTTGGGGAGTAGTTGGAGATGTGAGTTTTGGAGGAATAGTTTGTTTAGGCTTGAATCGATGATAAGAGTTTAACCCTAAGTGTGGTGGCGTCTTGACCCCAATTGTCGGTAACCTTGTTGTTCTTGCACACTGTTTTAATATCTTGAACCCTCAGTCCCTCGTTGACAGTGAAACCGTGTTGTTTTAAACCACCCTATTCATTATTGAAAATACCCTGAGAGATTACTTTTGAAAGTAATCCGTCTGACCTACTCCGAAGAACGATAAAAATATGGTACGTGTCCGGAGATGCGACGATTGCTGGAGTCAAGGCAGGAAGGAAATTCTTCAAAAGAGTTACGCATCCGCCGATCAGACAGATTCTGCACATCATTTCTCGGGGACGAGAAATCTCCAAGTTGTTGAGAATGTGTTTGTACTGCGTGAACGAATAAAAACCTGAGATTCTATTTTATAAGGAATTTTCAGAAAAATTTTTTTTCATAAGAAAGAAATAAAGTATGATTTTCAAGGATTTTTATAAATAAAAAGGGAAGAATTCTGTTGATTTTCAAAATGAATTTGAAATTTTTATGTGGTGTGCGTGTTTGATTTAATATATGTGTGTTTGATGTATGATTGTGTGAAGGTGATTGTTGGAATTAATTGCTTTGTTCTAGGAATAGATAATTATAAGTGAATATTAGTAAGAAATAAAATGTGAAATGCATGTATATGCTATGTGTATGTTACGGTTGGGTGCATGAGCATGTATGTGCATGTGATATGTGATGCATGAAAACAATTATAAAATGTGGTTCCTTAGAATTAATTTAATTATTACATGAGATTAGAAAATAAAAATAAAAGACATGTGTGTGTGTATGAAGGTGCCACGGTGGGTGCATGCAATTGTGTGTGTGTGTGTGCGCGCTATATGTGCTACGTGTGTGTGTGCATGTGTGGGTGCATAAGCCTAAGATTCTAGGAGCTTAGGGAGGAAGAAACCAAACCAAATAAGTGGTAACCATAAGCCAACTAAGTGGAAAACCTTAGTTAGAAGCCAATTACCCATTAAACCTAAAGTAATCCCTAAACCCTAGACTAGCTTACCTTGTTCCCTTGACTTTGACAAACCTCATCCATGCAAACTTTTGGAAGCCCAAAAACGCCCCTTCCTTTATGTCATGGCCGAACCAATTATCAAGGACTAAAGAGGAAATTTCCATCCCTTGCTTTGCCTATATGAACCGTATGTGTGTGTGTGTGGGTTGGCTTTGATTCATTCTCATTTCCTTCACCTTTCCACCAACACAAACACAAACACATCCTCTAAGAGACTCATAAAACTCTTAAGAAAGAAAAGAAAAGAAATAGAGAGGAATAGAAGAGAAGAGGCCGAGACATAGGAAGAAGAAGGAGGGAATTAGGAGCTTGATCAACCTTTCATCCTTGAAGATCTAAGTGCTAGGAGAATTAGAAGACCAACCTTCTTCATGGTAGGACTTGAAGATTAAGAAGAAGACTTGTAATAGTTTAGATTTTCCTTTGTAGATCTATATTCGTTCTTCTTGCATGTTTGTTTCTATGGTTTCAAAGATGATTTTAAGTGTTGATCTCTTTGATCTTGGACTCTGTGAACTTAAGAATAATTTGTAATATGTTAAATATGTGCTTAATGTTTCGATTAAAACTCTTTTGTTAGATCTTAAAATTTTTCTAAATGAAATCTTAAAGATCTAAAGAAAAACTAAGGTTTTTGTGAAAATTAAAATGGACCTTCTTGCATGTCTACTTTCTTTTTCTAAACCGTGATGTGTATATGTTTTAAACCTATGACCTAAGTTTAATTGATAATAAAGTAAAATTAAGTGGCTTGCATGTTGTGTGTATGTATTGATCTTGAGTATTTGTGCTTGAAAAGTTTTGATCTTTAATTTGTACATTTTCTTCTTCACGGTTTTTCCTTTATAAGGATCAAGTGAGTTTCATTTTGTTTTGCATGTATGATTTATTGATGGATCTATGAATTCCAAACATGAAAAAGTCTAAACTTTTGATTGAAGACTTGAAAACAATTTTCATGTCCCATTCGGTTTTGGGAACAAATCTTTCTTAAATAATTTTCATTTTCTTTGTTTGTTATTGTTTGAGTTTGAACAACTAAAGTGATTTGGGGCATGACTATGTTGTTGGAAGTTTGGGCTATTTTTCTTATACTTCATTTGGTTTGATCAAAAAGTAAAAGAAATAAAGTGATTTCTCATTTGCATGAATTGATCAAGTGTTTGGTGCTATTTTGGTCATGTTTGGTTTATTTACGATCCATGCTTTTTATAAAAGTTGATCATGTTTGTGTTGAGGCTAGATCTAGTGATCTTGAATGCATGCGTGTAATTTTAAAAGATCATGTTTTCCTTTTTATATGTGTTTTGGGTTTTTAAGAAAACAATTAAAGTAACAAGTTGAAATGATTTTTCAAGAACAAACATGATTTAAACAAGTGTTTGATTTGGTACATAATTTGTTTTAGGACCATTCGGTCATATCCCATAAATAATAAAATCCATACTTTTTATTTATAAAAAGTTCATGCATGTTATTTTCATGGCGTTAAAATTAAATCTTTATCTTGTTTTGAGGAAAATGATAATCTAGAATTTATTGTGTATGGGATATGGTGTTTTATTTTGAAAAATAGTCTTGCACTCCTACATGATTGCTTTGACTTTTAGTGATTCATGAATGTTGGAAAATAAATGAAAGTCTTGTTGGTGCGTCATGATGAGATTCGGCCAACTTAGGAGTAAGTAGATAGCTAGGTTTGTTCCTCATTTAGGGTGCATACATAATAAGATTAATTGAATATAAGAACTTTAAAAGTATTTGCATGCCATGATTAGTTTCTTTGAAAGAAAATTTATGTGAATCTTTGAAGTGAGTTGTGATTCAACTTGTTGTTTTGATTTAAGTTATAAAAATGAATTGTAAATGTTAATTTTGATCATAGGTGTGCTCACGGTTTTTGGACCCAAATTAAAGATAATAATTTCATGATTTTACATGTTCCTTGTGCATTAAATCTTTGCAAAACCATTATGCATGATTCGGCCAAGCATGTGAACATAGTTGGAAAAACTTGTTTTTATGAAATGACTTGTGTAAATGGTTATGTTTAGATACATGATGCTGTATGCTAATGAAATGATGTGTGTGTCTTTCTTTTATCTTTTTGGTTTAAGGAATAAAAAAATAAATGATTTGATTTGATTATGCGAAAAAGAAAATTTTGTAATGATAATTCAATAATTTCAAGTTGTTAAAATTTATTAGAGACTAGGAATTATTAACCATATATGATTCGGTTTTGGTGGGCTAATTAAAAGAGTGAGTTTAAATTATTTTCTAAGGAGTAATTGAGTTAATTTATTAAGATTGAAATTTAATTAAGGATGTTGCGTGATTAAAAGTGTGACTTGCATTATGTGTGTGTTTATGAATGCCTTGGATGTTACATGTATTGTTTTGTTTTGTGCTAAATTGGAATGTTGTTTGTGAATTCTGTTTATGAAATATCTATGTTTGTATTTCAAAGAAATTGAAACTGTTTTATTTAAAAATGTGGTTTAAAATAACTCAAACCAATTTGAAAATTTTATCTCCTTTGATTTTGTGTCTTAAAAGATTTTCAAAGTATGGTTTTGAAATTTTATTTCCTTGGATTTTTGATATCCTGTTTTAAAACTTAAGAACACTGATTTTCTTTAACTAGAATGTTCTAAACTCAGAGAATGGATTTGTTTTAATAAAAGATTATTTTAATTGTTCAAAGTGTTCTTGAAAACCCTTTTTAATTAATTTGGATCTAAGACCTTCGGATTTTAGCAACGCCTTTTAAAAGGAAATTAAGAATTTATCGAAAACGTTCTAACGCACGGGAAAAATGTCTAGTTCGGGTGTTGGACGCGACGGGAACGACGCAAAGCTAGCAACAGGAAGTCCTGGAAAGCTTTCGGATGTGTCGTCATCCAGGTGAGAGAGAAGCTCTCCTTAAGACGCCATGGTATTAGGCAACATATTAAGGCGTCCAATCATCCCAAAGGTTGGACCCGGTCTCGTTAGGCGAGGAAGAGGGATAGTGAGTGTTTGTTTGTTTGTCTGTTGTCTAGTGTGGGCTATCCCTACAAGTCGCTGAGACCGAAGTGTTGTCTATAGTTAATATGTTTGTTGAGATGATATGATGTTTACTATTCATGAGCTGTTGGTTAGTTTAATATGTGAAGTAATTTAATTAAGTTGTTAAAAGATGTTTAATTTTACCCTGAGACCTGAAATAATAATGAGGAAATGAGATTGAAAGGGGAAAAGAGATGCGAATAAGAGATATGAGAAAGAATTGAGAAAGAAATAGATGGTGCGATTGAGAAAGAGATAAAGGTGATGTGAGTGAATAAAAAAATATAAAGAGTTGAGATTGGAAAGAGAACGTGATTATGGAAGTGAGATGTGGTGGAGTAGAGATGTAATTCCTCGTTCATGTTTTTGGAAAGAAGCCTAGTGTTGAGTGGAGCTTGCTCCTCCATTAGCACTCATCCAAAAATGTGATTTTTTTTTAAACAGTTTTGAAAAGAAACTTTTGAAAAGAATTGTGAAAAGATATATTTTTGAGAAAAGTTTTTGGAACCAATCTTTTAATAAAGTCCTTTGAAAGAGCATCTTGAGAAAGTTTACAAAATATTATTTTCGAAAAAGTTTTGCGAAAAGAGTTTTTGAGAAAGAAGAGGAAATGAGTCTTGAGGAAGTTGAAGAGAATTATGCTGAGCATGAGCTGACGAGGATGTTGTTATTGAGACGAGATTGATATGAGGCTTGAGGCCATTGAGAATTTAGGGGGAAACAGATTACGATTAGTGGTCGGGCTTCGTTGAAGGGATGCACCAAGGACGAGCCGACTGTTAGGATTCAGCCGATAATTAAAACTCGCTAAAACTTTAAAAAGACCTTAAAAGACATTTATATACGCGGTGAGGTATGAGTGTCGTATCGAAGTAGTGGAGAGGAAGATACTATGGGTATCTGCGGATACTCAGGTGGGGATTGCAGGAGGGGAGGACGATGACGGTGAAACGTCAAGAAGTCTAGAGTATATTTCTAGGCGGAACGAATCCCACATGTGGTGTACTAACGTGGTAGGGACTGGGTCTAATACCGTGGTAAGTTCCGCATCGCGAACTAGAAATTATAATGTCGCCCCCTCGATGCAAATCTAGAACAGTGAGAGGGACTGGAACGGGGCATTTGTGATTGCCGCTGAGAGCGTGCATTGTATTATGTGAATTATGATTATGATTTGAGGCAAGGCCTCCTGGTCTAGGACCATTTGTTGTGTGACAGCTGTCGTGCTCGCATGGTAAAGGTCCTGTACTGCTGTTTGCTTCCGACTAGGTTGGGTGGATGACCGAGGAGATGTAGACGTGTGTGACTTCCTCAATGATGATGTTTCCCCTCATCATTGAGTGAACCGGAAAGCTAAAAACTTATGAGACAAAGAGATTTCAAAGAAAAGTTCATTAAAGATATTAAGAACCAAATAAGATTTATGAACCATGTATAAGAAAGGATCCTTGGAACGTATGATGAGTTTGGAAAAGTTGATAGAAGAAAGAATGGATAAGAGTTATGAAAGTGGATAAAAAGGATTTAAGAAGGCTACCATAAGATGTTGAGTTTGTTTTGGTGTTCATGTCTTGTTGATGATTATATGTTGTTGTTGTTGTTTGTTTATTGTTTTTCCTTAGTATTTGCCTATTGTAATCCCACATAGTCGACATAACTGTTTGGGTAGCTTACTCTCTCCTCTTCTCCTGTATTTCTGCTTCTTTTTCTTCTCTGGGAAATTTGTACGAACCTCAGAGGCACAATAGAGTGAGGTTCCAGATCCAACTTGTTCGGGAGGTGGGAACATCTCCGTAGAAAAGATACGACTCGAGGGAGAAATCTCTGAAGCAGCAGATGCGGATGACATCACTTGCGGATAGAGGGCTTGGACTATCAAGATCCGGAGATAGAAGACGAGTAGGAATGTGTCTGACTAGAAGCTAGGAAATCCCCCGGCAGGATGTCTTCCATTGTAAGTTATTAGCTGCCTAGCTCTATCATGCTGTACCCCGGCATAAGTTTTGTGTAATACTGATGTTTTATAAAGAGTAAACGGGCTACGATTTTAAAAGATGTTTTTGAAAAACAAGTTTCAAGGTGCGGTGTCTTGTGACATCTCGGTTTGGAACTTGAAAGAGTGTATGCAATATGAGAACATAAGTTGTAAATGCAACTACGTTTTGAAAATCAAAATGTTCTCATCTGATGCAACACTTGTTTTTTAAAAAAAAAATGGCCCTAATTTTCACTATATTTAATTTAAGTTTTCAAGTTGCCGAATCGGGGTGTTACAGTCTCAACATTGTCATTCGTTCTTTCCCCAATCTCAATTTCTTTCTTTCTTTTCCAACACATACTTTGTTTCCAATCATTCTTCCTTTATCATTGTATCTTATCATTATTATTTTCTCATACTTATAACTTTACTTTCAATTTCATTAATTTCATTTCCTTATTCAGGACGTAACAGACGTCCATCAGCCATTCACTCATTACAATCAGCAGTAATAAGTATCATCAGATATAATTAAGTAATTAAATAAATGCATGCACACAACATCACACAATAACATTGTGGTCTTTGTCACCTTCGTATAAGTGGCCACACAACACAAACAATTGCCACTTATACTACTGACTCCGAACCACTCAGTTTCGATCTTTGAGATGATACGGAACGTCCTAATATATCACCTAACTACCACGGTGTCTTAGGAAACCTTCTCTCTCACCTGTGGTCCAGCAATTTAATGCGTACCGTCTCCTCGGGTCCTTTGTGCTGCCGGCTGCCCCAATCCCTCGTCTTTAAGATTATTCCTCGTACTAAATGAAATACGCTTATGTTATTAATGTGTAGTAAGAAAATCTTTTCATGTCTCAAAACACTTTTCGTTTTCAGTCGGAAGACTTAAAACATAACCGTTTTCTCTTAAGTAACCCTAATATTTCTTAATACCTTAAGTACGTCAAAACCATTTGAAAACGTCATATAAAATAATTTAAACCATTTAGTTAGGTTGCTGGTCTTGGACAGCCATGAACATAATTTAAAAACCTCGAGTAAATCAAATGGAATTTTCTTAAAATCAATTTATTTCAAAACCATTTGCACACTCAAATATTTTTCAAACACAAACTAGCACACAACAACAAGCAACACAAAATAAATCATTTAATTCGATTATGATTCAAACACTTATCCACTTAATTATCCTTTAAACATTTTCATTCTCATAAACAAAACACTTAGGCATGCATAAATTCACAAACCACATTGAACTAAAGATTTAAATCAAGCACATTTATTTTGTTTACTTTTAACAGCTTATTCTTTTCAAAAGTCATCATGTGCATTTTTAATTCATGCAATTAAACTTCCTAAATGTATTTACTCTAGGTGGCCGAATGATATCAAAGAAAACAAGTCAAGAATTACAATGGTAAAACACACAAATCAACTTGGTTCGTTTTGAGCACTTAATTTCTATTTTCTTTTTCATGAAACAAAGTTATTTACTCTTTCTTTTACTCTCAACCGAAGGCACATATACACACATACATATATTTATTTAAACACCACACTTTCTCCCAAACCAATTAGTTCATTTAATCCCTTTATCTTTCCTAAAAACACAATCATTTTTCCAAAACGAAACACAATCTTTTCTCAAACTTGAAATCCTTCAAAAATCATTTGAAAACTCACATTAAAATAAATAGAATAATTAGTTTATGTGGCTGTATGGAAAAAGTCCAGCCACCCTTTCACTTTGTAAAACATTGAAAATCAATAATTTTCATTCTAACTTGTGATATATCAAATAGTATTTGAAATCCACACTTTTCATAAATCAAAAACACTTTTTAAATTTAAAAACCTTGAAATAAAATCTTGGACAGCAAAGAACTAAAAATCAAAATCATGAAAATATTTAAAAAAAATGATCAAATACATTTATTTATTTTCTTTTATGAAAACCGAATTGAACAAAACCAAAACAACACAATTTAAATAATTTTTCTCAAAATAAAAACACAAAACATAATCATTTTAATGAGTCAATCTCATGCAAAAGGAATCTAGCCTATTAAATCTAGTGTAGGCCGAATCATCATCATAGGAAAAAAACAAAGCCTTTGATGCACTTTTTCTTCATGCAAAAACCTTAAAATACTAAATCAAAAACATGCATTTCAAACACATGGTTTTAGAAAAATACCACTCCCTTTTTCTTCCCAAAACCGTGACCCATTAGTCACTTCAAATCAATTTTCATTTTTATTTTCTTTTGCATGCACTTTAAAAATTATTTGAAGTAAAAGAGAATCACATGCAAAAGCCTTTTTATGAAAAACAATCATGATCTTCTTGTTTTAAAGCTTGACCGAAAAACATATCAACAAAATCAAGTGGAAAACCTAAATCTTTAACTTTCAAACACATATAGACTTAGATCAAGGCAAAACCATTTTGAAAAAGTTGTTTTCCTTTGTTTCCTCACCAAAACCGTGACATGCAAACCAAGAAACAAAACTTTTGAGTAAAAGAATTACATACAACACTTCAAGATCAAAGTTATGGAAAATCAAGGCAAGAATCAAATCTTTTTCAAGGTTAAAACAATAGATCAAAGCCCTTTTTGAAAAGAAAACCAAAGATCAAGGCTTAGAAGAATCAAAGTTAAAATCAAAGCATTCAAACCACTTAGATCATCTTTAACAAGCCTCAAGCTAACATGCATGAACCCAAAACAAAATAAAAATCATCACAACCTAATTTTTAGACATGGCCGAATGGTAGAGTCCATGATTTAAGGTTTTACAAATTTATGTGGCTCTTGAAACTCAAGATCAAGGCTAAATAGGCACTTACAAACATAGATCTACAAGAAAATTAGACATGCAACAACAAAGGTACCCTACAAGACTTAGAAAATGAAAACTACTTAAAACACTCTATGATCTTCGAACAAGCAAAGAAAAGAGAAAATCTTCAACCACCTTCACTTGATCTTCAAGGTTTCCTAAAGCTTTTGGGTTTGATCTTCTTCTTCTTCTTCTCTTGAGGCTCACGGTCTCACTCTCTCTCTATGTCTCTCTCTAAGAGTTTGAGGTTACTCTTAGAATTGTGTTTGGTTTAGAATGGAATTGTGAGGAAAGAGTTGGAAATAAACTAGGCTTTGAGATATAAATAGACACTCGAACAATTCCCTTCTTGCCCTTGAGAGAATTCGGCCAAAGAGTGTTGGATGAAGGGTAAAATTGTCCTCATGTAAGCTTGCATGGCTCAAGCCAAGCCATGAGACAAATAGAGTGAAATTAGGCTTAATCTTTCATCCTATTGTCTGGTCAAATCCTTAACTATGCTTTACACTTAAACTAAACCTATGTGCTACTAACCTACTATCTTAGGGTGCAAGAAAGTCAAAAATCTATCATGTATGCACATACATACACATACGGCCGAACACACATACACATAGAAAATCATTTTTATTTCTTTTCTAATAAAATCCTTTTCTTTAAAATCATTTACCACTTGAAATCATAAAAGAAATTCAATCCAAGAAATATTCTTTCAAAACACTTTTTTAAAAAAAAAAACACTTTCTCAAAATAATCTCTTTAGTATTTTAAATTAACACGAGGGATTTTGCGGGGTGTTACATTTGGCATCTGTCACATTTCATCACAAAGTCCCTAGCATCCTTAAAAAGAGTTGGCCAATAAAAGCCACATTGTAAAACTTTAGAAGCTGTTTTTTCATTGCTATAGTGACCTACATATGGTGAAGCATGACAATGCCAAAGGATATCAGGGATCTCTTCTTCAGCAACACACCTCCTAATCACTCCATCTGCACTTTTCCTGAACAGAAAATGTTCATCCCAAAAATAAAACTTGGTGTCATGTAAAAACTTTTTCTTTTGTTGCCAAGTTAAATCTTTGGGAATGACTTTTGCTGCTAAGTAATTTGCCAAATCAGCATACCATGGCATGGCAGATGCAGCTAGGAGTTGTTCATCAGGGAACTCATCAACTATGGGTACCTATGTGTCCCTATTACTAGTCTCAAAGGGAATTCTAGATAAATGATCAGCTATTACATTCTCTACTCCCTTTTTATCTTTAATTTCCAAATCGAACTCTTGCAAAAGCAAGATCCACCTTATAAGTCTTGGCTTAGCATCTTGCTTAGCCAAAAGGTGCCTAAGTGCAGCATGATCTGTATACACAATTACTTTCGAGCCTATAAGATAGGCACGAAATTTATCCATAGCAAAAATTACTGCTAAGAGTTCCTTTTCAATAGTAGTGTAATGAACCTAAGCACTATTCAGAACACGACTAGCATAATAAATTGTATGAAACACTTTATCAACTCTTTGTCCTAGAACGGCTCCTATAGCATGGTCACTGGCATCACACATCAGTTCAAAAGGTTTTTTCCAATCGGGTGCAACCACTATAGGAGTTGTTACTAATCTTTTCTTCAAAGTTTCAAAAGCATTCATACACTCATCATCAAATTTGATCTCTATATCTTTCTCCAACAAATTGCAAAGGGGCTTAGCTATTTTTGAAAAATCTTTGATGAATCTCCGGTAAAAACCGGCATGACCCAGAAAACTTCTAATTCCCTTTACATTTGTTGGAGGAGGTAGATTTTCAATTACATCAATCTTAGCTTTATCTACCTCAATCCCTTTTTCAGATATTTTATGGCCTAGAACTATCCCTTCCCTAACCATGAATTGACATTTTTCCCAGTTAAGAACAAGATTAGTTTCTTGGCATCTTTTCAACACCTTTCCCAAATTACTAAGACATGAATCAAATGACGACCCATAGACTGAAAAATCATCCATGAATACCTCTATAAAGTTTTCAATCATATCATAGAATATAGCAAGCATGCACCTTTGAAAAGTGGTTGGTGCATTGCAAAGTCCAAAAGGCATTCTCCTATATGCAAAAACACCAAAGGGGTATGTGAATGCAGTTTTTTCTTGATCATTAGGATCAACACAAATTTGGTTATAGCCAGAATATCCATCGAGAAAACAGTAATAAGCATGTCCAGCTAATCTCTCTAACATTTGATCCATGTAAGGCAAAGGGAAATGGTCCTTTCGGGTGGCTTTGTTCAATCTCCTATAATCTATACAAACTCTCCACCCTGAGACAGTGCGGGTGGGTATCAATTCATTCTTGTCATTTTTAATCACTGTTAAACCACCCTTTTTTGGGACCACTTGCACTGGGCTTACCCAAGTGCTATCGGAGATGGGGTAAATGATTCCTGCATCTAAAATTTTTACCACCTCCTTTCTTACTACCTCTTGGAGAGTGGGATTAAGTCTCCTTTGAGGCTGAATGACTGGCTTAAAATTCTCCTCAAGGAGAGTCTTATGCATGCAAAAACTGGGATTAATCCCTGTAAGGTCATCCACACACCATCCTATCACAGATTTATATTCCCTTAACACCCTCATTAATTTTTCAACTTCTAATTCAGTTAAGGCATTATTAATTATGACAGGATAGTAATCAGAGTCATCTAGAAATGCATACCTGAGATTGGTAGGAAGAGTTTTCAGCTCTGGTTTCGCTCTAGACTCCTTTTCATGCCTTCTCAGATCCTTGACCTGAGAACCTGTGTACTCGAAGTCGCATCTAGCTGAGATGCTGCTTTATCAATGTCTGGCTCTTCACACTGTCCTTGCACCAATGCTGCTTCCAGTTGGTCCCCATAGCACGTCTTCTCAAAAGTAGATGTGACCAAAGCATCGATCACATCCACCACAAAGCAATGCTCCTCTTCATTAGGCTTGCTCATGGACTCATACACATTGAAAGACACCTCCTCCTCATGTACGCGAAGCTTGAGCTCGCCCTATTTCACATCAATGAGGGCTCGCCCAGTTTCCAAGAATGGCCTACCCAAGAGAAGTGGAATGGCAGCGTCCTCCTCCATATCCAGGATGACAAAATCAGCAGGAAAAATGAACTTGTCCACCTTGACAAGAACATCTTCCACCTTACCATAAGGTCGTTTAATAGAACGATCCGCCAACTGGAGACACATCATGGTTGGTTTCACCTCCCCAATACCCAATCTCTTGAAGATAGAGAGGGGCATAAGGTTGATGCTGGCCCCCAAGTCACATAGAGCCTTCCCAATATCAAACCCATCGATGTTGCAAGGAATTGTGAAACTCCCTAGATCCTTTAGTTTCTGAGGAAGCTTCTTTTGCAATAAGGCACTACACTCTTCAATTAGCATGACTGTCTCATCATCTTGCATCTTCCTTTTGTTGCTCAAAATCTCCTTCATAAACTTCGCATAAGTGGGCATTTGCTCAAGAGCCTCTGCGAATGGAATATTGATTTGGAGTCTCTTGAACACCTCCATGAATTTAGCAAACTGCTTCTTTGTCTTTTCCTTCTTCAATCTCTGAGGGAAAGGAACTTTGAAAGTACTCTGAAGCTGTTTTTCTTTTTCTTTTTCTTTTTCCTGGGGTGCAGTTGTATTCTGGTTTTGTTGCACTTCAGGAATAGACTCCTCAGGCTTCTTTTCCTTCTCCTCTTCTACCTCAATAACCACATCACCACTCTTCTTCCGTGGCTCCTCAAGAGACTTGCCACTTTGAAGAGTAATGGCCTTGCAATGCTTCCTGGGATTAGGAACTGTGTCACTTGGAAAGGATCCAGGCTGTCGCTCTGCAAGTTGCTTGGAAATCTGGTCCATCTGAATCTCAAGGTTATGAATGCTAGCACCCTGATTCTTCAAACTTGCTCTGGTCTCCTCTGCGAGATTAGTTGTTGTCTGAGCGAGCTTCTCAATTGCTGCTTCCCATGGTGCCAGTTGTTTCTCTTGTGGTGGTTGAAGTGCAGGACTACGCCAGGAGAAGGCAGGATGATTTTTGTACCCCGGATTGTAAGTGTTTGAGTAGGGATTATTCCTCTGACCTCCTCCAATGAAATTAGCCTCTGCATTACCTGAACTGTTGCCAAACTCAAATGAACAATCTCCATTCTGATGGTTACCCTTGCAGAAGTCACATGAAAGTACTACCCCAGTAGTATCAGAAGCATCAATCTGGACCTGGCTCAATTTCTAGGTTAATGCTGCTATTTGCTGCTGCATCTCCTTATTCTGTGCGAACAAGGCTTGCACATTTTCAGGCTCCAAATCAGTCTTCTTCATTATACGCTTGCGAACAGTGGCTCGGCTGCTGTTGTGTGCCATCTTTTCAAACAATTGTCTGGCCTCGTTTGGTGTCTTGCTTTCCAAAGAACCTTGTGATGCACAATCAACCATGTGCTGATTGGCAGAACTCAACCCATCATAAAACAATCGCATTTGCATCCACTCAGGTACAGAATGATTGGGACACCTCTTGAGCATTTGATTGAACCTTTCCCATGTCTCATGCAAGGATTCGCCATCTTGTTGAGCAAAGGAATAAATTGCTTGCCTAAGCTTAGCTTGTCGGGTTGGTGGGAAGTACTGATCGATGAACTTCATAGCAAGTTCATCCCATGTTCTAATGCTTCCCTGTGGTTGCGCACGGAGCCACTGATTTGCTTTCCCCCTTAATGACATAGGGAAAAGCCGCAGTCTGATTGCCTCATCACTAGCACCCTGAATTCTGAAGAAATCCAAATAACTCAAGAAGCTTGCAATGTGATCATGCGGGTCCTCTTCTGGGCTACCACTGAACTGATTCTGCTGCAACAAATTCAGATATGCTCCCTTGATGTCGAAATTTGGTGAGTCGACAGCAGGGCGCACAATGCTAGTGCCACGCACGTTCGGATTGATCAAGGCGTAATCAGCCAAAGTACGCCTATCAACTAGGGGTTCGTGTGCGCGCTTAGCTTCGCGCTCACGCTCACGCTCACGCTCACGCTCACGCTCACGTTCATGTTCGCGTTCACGTTCGCGTTCAAGTTCACGTGCACGCTCAGCCTCACACTCAATTGCGCGCTCAGCTTAGCGCTCACGCTCTTCAGCCATTGCTCTTGCTTGTCTCTTTCTCTCTTGCTGTGCTCGTTTCCTTAACTTCCTTGTTGTCCACTCTATCTCGGGATCGAATTGAAGACTACTATAATCACCTGCAGAACGCAAGTGCATATACCATTCTTGGCAAAAGGGGTTAAAAGCACCTATTCAATTGAATAGAGACAATTAAGAATAAAAGCTAAAGTAAAATTTCACTAAATAACCACTAAAAAGTACCGAAAATTATTAAAATCTAATTTTAGTCCCCGGCAACGGCGCCAAAAACTTGTTGTGATTCTGGCAAGTATACCAGATCGTGCAAGTAATAATAGTGAAAGTGGGATGTCGTTCCCAACGAGGACTAAAATCGATTAAAACAATTCTCACCTAAATGTAGTTATTAAATGAAATTCAAAGGACGATTCAATTGATTTGAGAACTTTTAAACTAAATTAAATTGTAAACAAAAACGCAAATTAAAAGTAGTTGTAAAAGAATTTGGGGAAATTTGGGTACATGTTTCATTGTAGGTTCCAAAAGCAATTGTTAACGAATCAATGAATTTCCTAAGTATTGAACCAATTTTGCAAGGTAAAAGCCGCCTAATTCCTTAGATCAACTTTGTTTCTTAGTAATTTAATCTCTCTTAATTCCTTAAGTAGAGCCTTAAATCCTAATCTAACGAATTAATGTTCAAGCAAAATTATTAAATAGTTACCCAATTCATAGACATAAATATATCCCTATGCAATTGAATTGTTTGATTAAAGGTCTAAATCCTAATTCAGTATTCCTATTCAATTAGAATTACCAAATCATAAACGACGTCAAATTCATGATAATCAATTAAAGCATAATCAAACACAATACTTAAATGGAAAAACATCAATTCATTAAACAAAAACTACATAGGTTCCATACAAATCCACATGTTCCAAAAAGGAGTTTAGTTACACATAATTAGAGAAGAAGAAAGAAGAATAATGAAAATCGTAATGAGAGACATGGAATTACCCCAATCTCCAATCACAAAGTGCAATCCTTCAACTTGCCTCCAAAAGCTCTCTCACTAATTGCTCTCTCTAAAATGTGATAACTAACTCAGAAAACCTAAAAATCCCTATTAAAAACGTTTAGAAACCAAATCCCTATCTAATTTTGAAAAGATAAAATTATTATCTTCAATTTAACGCCGCGCGCTTGAGCGCACAGATCCGCGCTTGAGCGCTCCTCTTCATTCTACACACGAATTGAATAATTGACCCCTTTTTAAGATGACTAACCCCACGCACGCTTGAGCGCGCCCTGACTTGCGCTTGAGCGTGCATCTACCTGAGAGAATTAGCAATTTGCACCCCAATTATTGGCCTGCTGACCACACGCGCTTGAGCGCATGTGACCTGCACTTGAGCGCACGTGAGCTAAATTCACCATTTTGTCCTTCTTTGCTCCAATTTCATGGTTTCAAGACTTGTTTCTTTTTTCTTCAGCTCCAATTCATCAAATTATTGCTCCAAAACCTGAAATTAAGACCAAAAGGGTACAAAATCCTAAAGGATCTCATTCCAACTCGTTAATAGATAAAAAAAACTCAATCTTTTCCTACAATTACTTGAGAAACAAGCCAAAATCACTAAGAAAGAGGATAAATTATCATCCAAAAACATCATTTATTGAGCTCAAATCAAAATTCAACTTGCCCCCTGCATTGCGAAGTTTTGAAATGTCAAAACTTTCCCATACATTTAGTTTAGGAATCTCCTCCTTTTCTGGTTCTGTTATTTTTGGATCGGCTTCATTAGAACTAGTGTTTTCCACTGAATTATGTTGTTGATCATCAGTTTTTTTTGTTTGCTTTTCAGGGTTACCTTGCTTATAGATCCTAGCACGGATCAACTCAATACCATGCACCAACGATTCAAGTTGCTTAGGCATTAAGGCATCAATAGCTTCCAGGTCCTCATCATCCAATTGAGACAAATCAAACACCTGCGGATTATTCTCATGCTGTACCGAAGTGGAAGGAGATTGAGGTGAGGGATACTTCGCCGGCCTCCCCCTATTCTTAGCCATGGTGGCTGCGCCGGAAAGCCTAGGGAAGCCCTAGGTGCCGAGAGAGAAGAGAGAAAAGTCAACCAAAGTCAAATCCTTTTTTAACAACTAGGTGTCATTAGTTGGTTGTTACTTTTTGGTAGTTATTTGAAATAATGGCATAATAATTCAGCCGTTATTTGAAATAATGACGTATTAATTCGATCGTTTTTTTGGAATAATGACATATTAATTTGGCCGTTTCAAAACCGTTTTTCTAGAGTTTATGGCTATTTAATTGGCTCATTATGTTTTGGTCGTTAAAGACTTTTGCCTTGGGCTATATAAGGGTCTTTGTTAAGACCAAGTGGTTTCTTAGAGAGAACATAGAGCAAAAGCCCGTTCCTAGTTTTCCATTCATCCTTCCTTTCTCTAGGTTGAGCAATCTAACTTTGTGAGAATTCAAGTTCCTTGCCTTAAGTGCACAAGTTAGGGAACTGCTATGCTAACCTTGGGAACAAGACCCGGTGGATATAGTTGCACCACGGCTATCCGGAAATCTTGTTTTTAAGGCAATGGTATTATTTTCCACGACACAACGATCTTCAACTCTCTTTTTCCCAACAGTATATATATACCATCTCAGTGTTAAACACTAGAAGTTAGCCTAGTAATATAAAACCCTTTTGCCAAAAACAAAATTCGATCTTTTAAAGTGATAGGATGAAGGGGAGTCAAGTCACGTATACCGAAGGGATTAGTTTCTTCATGGATACCCTTGTTAATAATATAAAAAATAAAAAAAAAAAAGGGCTTTCTATTTTCAAGCGTGGTTAACCTCTTTTACTTCTGTCCAAAAACATAAACATAATATTATCTATCTACTTCTACCAGGTCATGTTCCATCCTGAGCCAAAAGGAAAATTATTTCACAAAGGACCTTGGACTAAAAGTTTATTTCATACAGAATCTTCCACAACTACATGACATAAATTAATGCTACTGTTTCTCAATAACTTATTCCCTCTACTACATACTATAACTAGACGGCTATCATGGCATAATATTCAAGGCTCAAATGTTTTCATCACCACTTCAGCTTTGTAGGGAAGTACTGCAACAGCGAAAAGAAAAAAGGAAAAAAAGATGCATTAGCACAAACATAAAACTAGTTAGAACAACCTTCATTTTATTTTTCATTTTAAAGAAGAGGAAATAGAGGTTCCCAAGCGGTGCTAACCTTTTCAATGAGGGATAGATAATATGGTTTGACCTTTTCAACATCAACTCGAACTTTACTCTTGCTGTAGAGATCATATTTGCTTCAAGTAATTAAACAAAAAAGAAAGTTAGAGAAAATATTAACAAATCTTTGCAAACATAGCCACGATCCACACCTATATTTATTTTATATAGCGAATAGAAAAGATCATGTAATGTTACTTGAAAATGTGGAGCCATTTCAGATTCTCAACATCCTCATCATTCATCAAGTGCTTATATGCTCCTTCCCTATGTAATGCTGCAAAACAAAATGAGTGTATAATAAGATTGATAGATTATATACACTTGTAATTAAATGTTAGATAAGGAAAGTTTGCTTCTAAATTGAGCTTACCATAGAATGAATGGTATCTGATAATGAACAAAGCAGCTGAGGGCAGAGTAGTCTTGTTTTCCTTTGCCACCTGAAGACAACCCAAAATTTTGACCTTTGCTTCACATTTTTCGAAATAATAGCATTAAATCTCTTACATAATTTATTAAAAAAAAAAAAAGAAGAAGAAGAAGAAGAAGAGTAAAGTTGAGATTAAGAAAATCCAAAAAAAAATTTATTAGTTGGGTTTTCTGAGAGACTTACTAGATACATGTAATCATCATGTCCCCATGACATTAACACATTGTTAAGTCCACATTTCTCTGAGTAAATCCCATATTTAGAGTTGTATGCAGGATTGTTATAGTCTGGATTTTCCTTGAAATACTGAGAGGGGATGCAATATGTGTTAGGCCTTAATCTTCAATAAGTTGTATTGTACCGAAAGAGAAAATGAATTTGGTTGATTACCTTGTGATGAACAATAGACTCATCAAATCTGCAACCAACTGGGAATGTGTCACCTGCATAAGTGTAGCAAAGATAGTTTAAATTATAAATTTAATATAATTTATATGTAACGTAAGATGTTGCTTTTTAATGGCAAGTATATCATACTTACCTACAACAGCCCATTGAGGAAGTTCTCCAAAACATGGAAGCAGAAGAACCTTTCCAAGATCTGCATTGAACCAAATTGAAATTGGTTAAATGATTGTGCTATAAGATAAGAAGTTTAAGTTTACAAATAAGCGAAATGCTTAATATCACGACACGAAATTCGATGGCTATATGTGGCTTCTTTTTCTTTGTTTTCCCAGTAACATTCTGATGGGATAAAACAAATTTCGTAGACCATGTCGTGAAAAAATCTTCCTAATAAATAGCAATGCTCTACAAATAATATGTTATCTAGGAATTCCATGATATCTATTTTTTTAATGAAGGATATGTTACCGATTTGCAACTTGTAAGTTGTCAAGCATTTCATTGGTTACTGATTATTTTTAACATTCACTATGAAATTAACATGTTCTTGTTTAAGGACACTTATCTGTTAAGGTTACTAGAAAAATTAAATAAATCATAAGTTTATATTATTGCTTTTTTCAAAAATCTTAAAAATCACATTTTTTAATAATTTTCTACTAATTATGATTTCTTAACAAGTGTCTTAGGAGAAACACTCATTAGCATTTGCAAAATTAATAGTCACTCGGTTTAATTTAAGAGATGAAAATAAGAAAATAAATAAATTAATATTCCTCATCATAGAAATTGCTTTCCTTCCATCTTTTATTTCAAATATTCCTTACTAAATCAGAAAGGCAAAATTTCTAGACCAGATAAATAAATATGGTATGAATGTATGTTTGGTAAAACTTAAAAATTGAGATTTTAGCTTATTTTAATAAATATATTTTGTGAATCAAAAAGATAGTTTAGTATCAAGATTAAATTATAAAAAGAGATTTATTTTTTGAAAAAAAAAAAAGCCTAAAACCACAAGCTCCAATTTTTGAGCAATAGCTTTTTTGTGGAGATTATTTTGTTTTTCCACTCAACTATACTTTCTATTTTATACAATTCAAACACAACGTATTAACTTAAATTCACTTTTCAGCTAAGGTACCCAAATATAAAAAAATTCTAACTTTAATAAATTATATCTTGATAAATATAATCATAATCTAGTTTTTTCAGCTTTATCAAATACACACTTAAAAGTTATAAAGAGTAAAGCAATGTAAAAAGATATTTAAAAAAAAAAATTACCATGGATAAGGCCAGCTAAGTGTAGCCAATCTTCATTAGGATAGTCCTTCCTTATAGCTTCAGCTGTCTGTAGCAAGTGCTCAATCTGAGGCTCATCCAAATCAGGATCACTCTCATCCACAACTTCATTAAGAAGTTCACAACATTCCCATATGCTCATTTCCACCCTGTTCAATTTTCCATACTCTTCCCTCATTTTCCTCACCTGTAAATGGTTCAATTTTTTAAATTAATAGTACCATATTTCACCCCATTATATATATTCTGCATTTGTGAGGAAAAAGAGATTTGATATCAAAATAAAATGTAAATTCAATTTCTTCTGTCGGATGCTTACAAAATCCACAGATTGGTAAATGTGATTTCTTCTGTAGAAGTTCTCCACTCCTTCTTGCCTCTCACTTTCAGCATCATAATTCCTGATTCACACAATACAAGTGCTTGTCACTTTTCAGATTTTTTGCTAATCGGGAATTTAAGAAGCCAAGTGAGAAATGACTGGTATTTCTTTGTGGAAAAGATTAATAGCCGTAAAATACTTCCTTTATTCCTTAATTTCTGACCTTTTAATTTTTTTTTTTACAAAACTATTAGATTGATCATTTAAGTTATTTTTAGATTACAAATCAGTCTCTTAAGATTTTTTCAAATAAGTCCTGTAAGTTGTTGTCATTTAAAAAATTCATCATTTTCGTCAATTTTTTCGTTAAGTATATGTGTCACTCAACTAATGGTACGAAGTGTTAAAAAATTGCCTAACAATAATTTTTTAATTTTCTTATTGTGTTACATGACATTTAACAAACAAAAATAAATTAAAGTTTGTTGGATGCCAACAACTTACAAGACTTATTTGAAATAACAAAAAATTAAAGGACTAATTTGTAACCTAAAGATAACTTAAAAGATCAATCTAATAGTTTTGTCAATTTTTTTATTCTATAATTTTTGTCCTTTTACAATTTTAATGTATAATTATATTTCTTTTTTAATTTTTAATTTTCATTCGATTATTTCTAGAGTGAAGGGACACTTTGGTCCATCAAGTTTTTCGACAGGGACACTTTAGTCCCTCAAGAAATTTAATTCATTTTTAGTCCTCAAAGTTATCCAAAAGTATCAATTTAGTCTCTGCCTATTTCCGTTAGCCACTTCGTTGAGGGACTAAATTGGTACTTTTAGAAAACATGATGGACTAAATTGGTACTTTTGAAAAACATGGAGACTAAAAATGAATTAAATTTCTTGAGGGACTAAAGTGTCCCTGTCGAAAAACTTAAGGGACCAAAGTGTCCCTTCACTCTTATTTCAATTATTACTCATTAATTCTACTTTTACTTTATCTCTCATCCATAAATCACTGGACATTAATTAATTGATACATTTGCTAATAAAAATTAAATATCAATACAATTTCAATAAGGTAAATAGGAATATTTTAAACAAAACACATATAAAACTTACTACTCCCTCAGTTTCACAATGTTTGGCCTTTTAGGTCTGGGCACACAGATTAAGAAAGTATTAATTATTGTAAGTATTATGTATAGTTTGTCTAAAATGCCCCTATTTAATCCTTATTGAAAATTGTAATAGTATTTAATTTTTATTAGTAAGTGTGTCCATTAATTAATGTATAGTGGTTTAGAGATGAGAGAGATGATAAAAGTAGAATTAATGAGGAGTAAGAGAAATGATTGAATGAAAGGTTAATATTGGAAAAAAATATGTTTGTGTATTGAAAATGTAAAAAGGCCAAACATCGTGAAACAAGAAAAAAAGGCCAAAAGGTCAATCATTGTGAAACGGAGGGAGTATATCAATATTTTCTTAATATGTTTTCACTATCCTTAAAAGCCAAAAATTAAGGAATTTAGGTGTATGTATGTCTCATCAAAACGACTAAACTATTACTTGAAACCCTAAATTTACAACAATATTTATTTGAGTTGCTAAAATTACGAAAATTGTTTAGTTTCTAGATTTGCAAAATGTTATACACGCTAATTCTGGGCTATCAGAACCTTTAAAAGATGTTTACGACAGAGATATGTGGCATGTTAAGGACACAACTCTTGCTCACTCGCTTAATATCTAATTCAAATACAATAGAAGAAAAGTAATATGATGATGATATATATACAGAGGGAAAGAGTGAGAGAGAGATGGATAAAGAGTGCTAGAAAGACACAGAGCTATTTATAATTTGGATAAGAAGTGACGTAACACAAAGTGATAAACAACGAATCTTTATATTACTAGATCTTTATATCAAAATGGAACAATCAACAACAATAACAACAATAGTAAAGCAGTTCAAATCCATGCAATGCAATATTCAAAAGATATTCAAAATAATCAAACATAAATTAAAAGTGAGATAGTTAAGCGCAGCAAATATGAGATACATGTCGTTTAAGCATTCATATTTTATACCCTTCCAAATTATCTCTTACTCTCTGCAATTCGAATTAGACATTTTACTTCTTTTGGATATGCTTTGGTTAAATAATCTTATTTGTATTTTTCATCAAGACAACATTAAACCATAATCTTTTTAACCTTTAACGTGTCACGTATCTTTGTTGTTCATTAACGTTTTTTAACACCTCTTAGAGTCAATAATGAACTTATATAACTTTTTGTAAATCTAACAACTTAAAAACAATTTTGATCATTCTAGATATTAAAATAAATGTTGAGTAAATATTCAAAGAGTTTAGTCATACTTAAACATGTCTTTGTTATACTAATAAAGAACTTAGTAATACTAATATCGTATATAAGATGAGGTTGGATTAAGCAATCCACAATTCCACATACAAGACAGGAGTTGACAACAAAACTCGAATCAATGATCTTATCAAAATATACTTGTAAACTCGAAATAATATTATGCAAAATGCTAAAGAGTATTTTTAGGATATTGATTAAAGAATTAAAAAAGGTAGTTTTATTTTGAAAAAATATTGAATTTAAGATATAAAAAATGATGAATTTAAATTTTCAATACAAATTTTCTCATGATGTACCTTAAAACATGTGTGAATAAGACCCTAACATTATTTCGAAACTCCTGGTTTTTTTTTTTTTTTGTTCTGTTGGTAACTATAAACTGTGTTTTTCTTTTTCCCTTGTCACCCACTATTTTTGTATGATAAATTAAATTTTTTTTAATCAGGTGGTGTTTGGGCTTCAGATTTTTTGTGGCCCAACCAATCCACTATGGATTCGCAAACTATTCGAGTCTTTGACTCAACGGTATAAATCTTTCCAGAATTGTTATCTCATTGGGACTAGAGCTTTTAATCCTAAAATCCTGCGCCCAAGCCAATTTTCACTCGTTCAATCCATTGGGTTAAATTAAAATTTCAAAACTTTAGATAGACACCACCTTCAAAAATAAACTTTAGTTAGACACCCGTCTCAATAACTACGAGCTGAAGAAGCAAGAAAACCTGAATCGGAATAACACGTGTAAGCGGCGAATATCAAACTTTTATGGGCCCAAACAAAAATGATAAAAACAAGATCACTCAGTTTGTTCGATGATGATGAAAACAAATAATAAAACGACGAAAATAGTATTTTGGCTTATTGAACTTATTATTACTACCTGACCTTAGATATTCTTTTGGAATTGATCTCCAAATTTTTTTTCAATGTTTTGGGTCCGTTCAATTTTTGGAAATGGTCCTTTCGTTAATTAAATGATGATATAGTTGACGACATTTCATGTCATTGAGTTTTTTGAAATGGTCATTTAGTTACTTAAATGATGATGTAGTCGACGACATTTCATGTCCCTATCACATTATCAACGAATGATGTGTTATATAGTGTTACGTGACCCTACATTTTTTATTAAAAAATCATTTTTTAAAAAAAATTATTAAAAGATTCAATTTTCTTTTAAAAACCAAATTTTAATTATTTTTAATAAATTTGAATTTTTTAAATTTTAAAAAATTCATGTGGTATTATCTGGCACATTAGCTATCGATTTGATGAAGGTGATATGACATGTCCTTCATCATATCACCACTTACGTAATGAAAGGATCATTTCCAAAATTTGAACAAAGTTTAGGGACTCAAAACACCGAAAAAAAAATTTAATGACCAATTTCAAAAGAGTACTTAAGTTGAGGGACTAATTACTTAAATACACCTTTTTTTCCAACGGTGAACTCCTGCCACAATTTAAAACCGTCTAAAAGGTTTAGATATTACTGTAACATGTTAAAAAATGATAAAATAAAAGTAGAAGTACGACAGTTCACGGATTTGAAGGAACTAATATTTTATTTTATGTTTTTCTTCGTGATATAGAATTTTTTTCCTAAATTTTATTATGGAATTAAAAAAAACAAGTCAACCTATGTGCTTTTTTTTTTAAAGTGTCAACCTATGTTTTTTACATAAAAAGTTGGGATCTTGTTAACAAATATTTTAAAAATATTGGTTAAAAACTACATTAAAAAAATTTGAATTAAAAATTTAAATCAAGTAGTTTTCAATGTTTTAAATTCAATATTGTGTAAAATAAAACTATCTCATATATTCTCTCAATCAATACTCTAAAAAGTAAAAACACTATTTTTAACAATTTTTTTTCACCAAATAAAGTTATAAGGACAGAAATAGCGTATAATTGGTGTGTGACACCACAAATAATGAAAAGGTTATGAAGAAGTTAACCTAAATGTGTGCCCGAATGAGTTGGTATGTGGCATCACAAATCCACCGTCAAACATAATTTCTTTCTCATTTATGGGTGCTGTGTTTGCCTCCACATCAGCCCCTGCAATTTTAGAAGAAAAAAAAAGCTATAATTGAGAAACGCAATATTTTGTAGCCAATTTAAGCATCCAAATCAATAGAGCGGTTCAGGGCTAAAGAAGTTATCAAGATTAAAATTTTAGAAGAAAATATTTTGTAATCAATTTAGCATCCAAATCATTCGAGTGGTTCCGGGCTAAAGAAGTTATCCGGATTAAAATTTTAGAAGAAAATATTTTATAGCCAATTTAAGAATCCAAAATTCCAAATCATTCGAGTGGTTCAGGGCTAAAGAAGTTATCAGGGTTAAAATATTACAAATCTCATGCAAATAACAGGAAATCCTATTAACCTAAAACTAAAAATTACAGGGAATAAATATTTGTTTTTTTTTAAAACTTTTTTTGGCCATTCGAGAGGTAGGCTAAAAAAAATTTATTAAAATTAAGAATTTTCTCTATGATTTAGATATAGAAAAAAAATAAAGGATTTTTTAACCTCAGTTATAAATACCAAAAATAAAAGAGTAAAAGAATTTTTTTTCATAAAAAAACTAAACATTTAATAATTCAAGTGATAATTAAATTACCGATTTGATCAGGTTGCTCAATGATGATTGTCATGATGCCAGCTCACAGAGCCTCGAGAAAATGTAGATAATAATAACAAAGAAAAGAGATCCAATCTCAAAAGGAGGAGTAATTTGAGGTATTGAGGCAGTGGCATGGTTGTGGAAAGGTAGCTATTTATAGCTGGCCGGAGAGTCCTTCCCTGAGAATTGGCAGTTCACAAGTCCTTCCCTGAAAATCTCACGTAGTAGTACTTTTCATTTTCTTTCTTCTAATTTTTAATACAAACATGTTTATCAACTTAAACTTAAAGCAATTCGGCCTCAAACGCAAATATGTACTATATACAAACATGTTTAAATAAATCAGATTGAGAGAGAAAGTAGCATCCAAATTGAGGATCTCTCAAAGACAGCTAGTCCTGGTGGAAAGAATGTGATTGGTTGGTCATTTTCTTGTTGTTTATTTTATGATTGGTGATTTTGTTTTGTTAGGAGATAAACTCGATCTTTTGTACCTAACACCTTTTGATTATCTTATAGTAAAATTATTCTGTAGTACTAAAATATTAAAGAATTTTTTATCCTTGGCCTTAAAAACTAAATATAATAACTCCAAAATGATTTTTTTTATCCAAAGTTAAATTCAATTTTTTTTTGTATACAACATTTTTATATGACTTTTTTTTTAAAATTCTTATCGTCAAATTTTAGGAACACTCAAATATTAATGCACTTTGGGACAATTGGAAGACTTTTGCACGGTTTTTTATTTTTTTTTAATAAACTTGCACGGTATTTTTGGTTATTACATCCTTAAATAATTTGTGTGTATGCATTAAATATTAGTGAAGATTTTCTACTTTAGACACCTTATTTCCTGTAAACTTAATATCTCTACGAAAAATAATGAATGAATATATTACTCACTCCGGTCTTATTTATAAAAGTTTTTTGGGTTTTTATTTTGGTCCTATTTATAAGATCAAATTTCAATTTTCAATAGCATCTAATTACTATTTTTTTCCACAAATACACTATTAACCCAAAAATTTTTAAAGTCCTAATAATAATTATAGGGATAATTTTGAAAAAGTATATTAAATTTTCACATTTTTAATGTCACTAACAAATTTAATTACTTTCCTTGATGGAAGAGAAAAACCCAAAAAAATCGTATAAATAGGACCGGAGGGAGTATATTGTGATGTCCTAGACGGTGGAAGGCCACTGAAACCAAGGAAAGATCCTAGCGGAGGCCACAATCTAGGATTACTGTAGGATCTTTGTGGTTCTCCTAATATCCAGTAGGGATATCAGGGGTTACCCTAATCACCAAGTGTGTGCGGCTGTAATTAGGGTAAGAAGACGTACCTGAGCCCCTTGTAGCACAGTACTACATACTTATAGGTTCTATGGGCCTAGGGAGGCCCATTAGGGCTAGCCTGGATGTGAGTTGTGAGTGACCTTGTCCTGGCATTGTACTAGTAAGTTGGTTGGGACACCTGTTGGCATGGCGTGGGTCGTTATCGGCTCATTCCTGGTGATCTGGTCGGTCCCTAGGAGGTGGTCTCGACCAGGTACCCTGGGGTATACTGCTGTGTCGTGCTCGGCCTCGGGTGCATGTGTTGATCCCGTGACCAAGGATCTCGATCCTAGGCGAGGTCCACCACATAAGCCCCCCAGCTCGGTAAGACCATTCGTGTCTTAAGCCGAGGTGAAATGTCATCCCCCTGTGTCTGAGGAGTTTTGGTCGTACTGGTCCCTGACCGTGTTGTCCTTTCAGTTGACTGGACAGATTGAGTGTCTGTCCTTTCACCTGCCTATAGTGATGTTTGCTTTTCCTACTGGCGACACATGCTCTTCCGTCCTTATCCTAATGTTCTGCCATCATTGCTGCGTTGCTCGAGGTGTGCCAGCCTGTTAAGCGTTCGACAGGTCTCTGTTATTGGTTGGGGTTTCCGTTGGGTTGGGTTTTTGGGCTACACTAGTACAGATCGGTCAAATGAGACCGGTTCGGCACCCCATTTGAGATTGGTTCCGAACCAGTCTTAAAAGTGGCGGTCTTATTGCTATGTCTTTAAATGAGACTAGTTCTGAACCAGTCTCGTTCCGAACTAAAGAGACTGGTTCTGAACCAATCTGAAAATTAAAAAATAACCGGTCTCTATTAAAAGATGAACCAGTCTCATTCAGTATTTTGAACCGGTCTCAATTAAAATATGAACCAGTCTGATTGAGTGATTTGAACCGGTCTAAAAATTAAAAAATAACCAGTCTCATTGAGTATTTTGAACCAGTCTTGTAATATCCAGTATTTTTAAATAAATATAATAAATGGAATAATTTAAAAAAAAAGAATATTATTATAATTGAATAAAATAATGAATTTTCTAAAAATTGGTCAAAAGACTCGAGTATTGGTGGGAAGACTCCAGTATTGTAACTAGTACTTAGAAAATTTGAATTTTCTGGTTGAATACTCGAGTATTTGAGGAAATACTCGAGTAGTTCGAGCAGTGGCAGTGTGTGTATAAGGCGGTTTCAATTCAAACTTTGAACCAAACGCGTTTAACTTAGTTTCAAGCACAGAGCTGGACTTTACTTCGAAGGAGGGTAAGCTTAGACTATAAATAGGTGATTGGGGAAGCAAGAAACTCATCCAAATCACTCAAAACCCGAATTTTTGTCCACATTTCTCTGTTTTTGGGTGCATACTTTGTGCCTTCGATTCTCCTTCCTCACTCAACCAAATCCAGTAAACCAAAACACAATTCGAGTTCTAATTCCAATCTTGAATTAGAACGAAAAACCCCTCAAATTGGCCTCATGTAGCAAGAGTTACAAGCTTCCAAAGTTGCATACTCTAAACTGAAAAACAGAGCCTGAAACAGCATCAACCACCTCTCTTTCTTGAATTGGTTTGGTAAGTACACTGAATCATTTCATTCCAAACTTGTTCCTAATTAAAGTTAGTATTCCCTAGTTGCTAAAGCTAATTTGTTTCACCCTATTCCGTTACATATTCCCTGTCAAATTCGTGGCCAAAGTTCGCTGTTCAAGTGCAGAACTTGAGTGTTGAAACTCGAAGTTTGATTTAGATCATTTATTTCTCAATCAACCGTTTCTTTAGCTTCTCTAAGGTATGGGAGAAGTTATCTAATCGCTAGAATGATAATTAACAAGCTAAATTCATAGGAACCATTTGAGGTTCATGGGCAATGAAAGTTGAATTGGGAATCTGACTTAGAGGTCAAAAACCTATGGTTTAAAGGTTTAAACAAGTTTAAACGGACCTAGTAAAGCTCACTGGATTGTTGCACGATTTTAAAATTGAGTAAAAATGAATTTCATATGTTAAAATGGACATTTTCTATGTTTTTGTGCAATCTGTGATTTGATTCTGTTATCTGTTGATTTGATGTTATTTGGTATGTGTAACATGTTTGTTTTATGTGTAGTAACATCTGTTTTGTATAGAATTGGAGTAAACAAGCAAGGAATTCGAATTGGTGCATAAAATGCAGAAAAATTGGTGCTGTTGCAGCAAAAAGACTCGAGTATTTAGAGAAAGACTCGAGTATACTGGGAATTGAAGAACGACTCGAGTATTTCTCCAAGTACTCGAGTATTTTTGCATGAACTACTCGAGTGGTTCATGAACTACTCGAGTATTTTGAACAAAATTGCATAAGACTCTGATTTTCTTTAATTTTCAGAATTTAACTCGTTTAATATCATAATTGCTAAATTTTAAAGACCACTATGAGGATTTCACCCAGTGGCATAACTTAATCCGTTTGGTTGATAATAATCTTGGAGGAGTCCTGCTGGAAGTTTATTCAGTGGTTGATATTTTCCCTACAGGAGTCCCAACGGAGCTTTTATATCCATTTGGTTGATGTTTTTATCCTGTGGGAGTCCCAATGGAATAATGAATCAAAACTGATTAATAACGTCTTAATTACTACTCCTAAAACCATCACAAAGTGGCTATGCCGCTGACGGCCTTTTCTGAAATTATTAAGTTAAGAAAACGGAACTGGTTATAACCATCACAAGGTGATTATGCCGCTGATGGCCTTTTTCTTAAAAGATTAAAGAAAAGTTAAAATCATTAATGGAATCAGTGAATTGGAAGATGAAATTGATGGACTATGTCCTTGATGGAATTGTAAACGATGATAATGAATCGATAATGAGGATTGGTAAAAAAAACCATGTTGCATTTCATACATTGATTGCTCCAGTTTGTTGAGGCTTTAATACCGGTTACACTTGGCGGAGGAAGCCTGTAAGTCGCGAGTGGTCGAGCGGAGGAAGCTCATGATGACCCATTTCCCTCCAAACTGTGATGCCCTGGGAAAGGATTCTAGATAGACATACATCATGCCATTAACAATAAGATTAATTGCTTGAATAAAAAGAGCTTGACATATGCATTTGTGAATTGTTGTTACTTGTGTTTGTTGTCTTTAGCCACTGTTATTTATTATTTGTTTTAATGTGATTAGCTATGACTTACTCCCTTCCTGCCCTTGTGTGTAGGTAATGAAGATCCTGTTTTCACAGAGGGAGAGTAGGGATGGAAAGGGATATGAGATTCCCTTCCCGATCGTTGGAGTTTTGAGAACCATGCTCTGGGTTATAGTCGATGTCTTAAATAACTCAAAGTCTAAGTTATTTTGAACTATTAAGTTTTGTTGTGTAAAATACTTAAGTTGTAACTCCTATGTTTTGTTTCCGCACTTTATGAAAGTTTGCTTCCGCACTTATAATGATAAAGTTTTGAAACTATCGTTTGCGGAAAAAATTATTCACCATTTTTATTATAAGTAATTAAAGGTTAGAAAGTTGGGTAGTTACAAGTCTCATTGAGTGTTTTGAACCGGTCTCATTTAAATTTTGAACCAGTCTCATTGAGTGTTTTGAACCAGTCTCATTGAGTGTGTTTAATTTTTTTTAAAATTTATTTTACACTTATTTTTACAACTTGAAGTATAGTCTATTCATTTTTATTTTATTTTTTAAAATTTAGAATTGGCTATTACTGAATCTACCATGAAAGGAAGAATAAATTCCAATGCAAAATGTATTATAAAAATTGAAAGGATCTTTAATATTATAAGCATCTCTAATCCAACATCCAAGTTCAAACCAAAAACAAAGTACTATCGAAAGCAACTGATATTACTCCATAAACAAACTAGCTACTACTACTCAGTGCTCCTATTGCTATTGATTGTCATTGCAATCGATTGCTCCTTCTTCTCCTCTCCTTCTGCTCTGCAAAGCAACAATAAGACATAGTTTACCAGCTCAGCAAGTTTCTTGAAAACTAATCTAGTCTGTCTCGTGTCTCATGCACCAAGTGTTTGGCGTGTTGATATTGATACCTGCAATAGCGCACTTTAGGACATACTTGAAACATAAATCAAAAGTCAAACTAAGATTGTGCTTATAAACATGGTATAAGATACAATTTTAAGCCTAAAGACATTGTTTCCATCCTGATATTTGCAAAATGATGATTATTTTAATTATCATATAAGCATAAGTAAAACGAAACCACAAACTCAAAGTGTAAAATTGCATTTATGTGCAACAAAAAAAAACGTTGACGAGTTAATTAAAAAAACAGAGACTTAATTTCACAAAGTTTATGAAAAAAATCATAGTGCAAAATGAATTTGGAAGCATTGATTTATAGTAGAAATAAATAATGTTCCCATAGATGCATGAAAACAAGCTTAGTTTCAGAACTCGAACTTTACAACCAACCAAGCAGACGTGCTGAATGAAAGTTAATTGGATGATGGTTATGCTTTGGTGTTGGTACAGTTTAGCAAAATTACTATATGGTGGGACAAATAAGAGATTAACAAAATAATAATGAACAACAAAGTAATGGCAAACACGAAATTAATTTTAGCTTAATCAAAAGTGAACTCATTCTTTTGGAAAAGGGTGAAAGGCTTTTCATAATCAAAGGAGCAAATAAGATACTGTTCTTTTGGGACTTTTCACAAACACTTGGTGTCTATATTTATGTAAGAAGACTTTAGTGAAATTAAAACTTATGGAATATGGAATCAAACTCAACACCAAAGAAATAAATTATACCTATACCAAGTGAAGGATTCCCTTTTGATTTTTCCAAAAATGTCAGTTAACTCTCTGAATCAACATAAAATCAAATGCTGAGAAGAAAAGCATTAAGGAAGAAATATACCCAAAAAGTATCACTTGTCAAACACAAAAGTAGAAACTGCAAACAAATCTAATTTTTAAGACTAAGAATCTCACCCTTACAAGCCTGAATCGCGTATGACAACAACTGAAGCGGGTGCACCGCCTTTCAACAGATTGACAACCATTGTCGCCCCTCAAAGCCTTTCGCAAACGCCATTGGTTGATTTGTGCTCCAAATATCGAATCTGAGATGAAAGCCCCAATTTGGAAGATAAAACCCTAAACGTTGGATTGCAGGAATGAGTTGATGGCATGGCTAGGGTTGGCGGTAATGGAGTAGTAACGAGATTGAGTGGGAAGGAGACTGAGGTGAAGGTGGCTTCGGCACCATCGCTGGAAGAGGAAGAGGAAGATGGTGTTGTGATGGAGATCGATAAGAAATTTGTGGTGGTGAGAGAAAGAGGAAGAGGGAAGCTGCAAGAGAGAAAGAGATAGAGCAGAGAGAGCTAGGGAAAAAGAGGGATGAAGGAGAAAGAGAGAGCTGCGAGGCAAAGAAGAAGAAGAAGAAACGAGAAGAAGAAGAAGAAGGCCAGGTGAAGGGAAGAGATTGCTTCGTTTTGTTGTTTTCTTTTTTTTTTTTAAATTCCTTAAACCAGACCGGTTCAGCATTGAACCGGTCTTCATGAAGCGGTCTGGTTCCGTAGTATATGAGACTGGTTTGATTTGAACAAAAGACCAGAAAAGAGATTGGTTCCGTGTGGAACCAGTCTTATTTAATATATTTTCAGACTGGTTATACAAAGTAACCAGTCTAGTTTTAACAAATGTCCATTAAGAGACTGGTTCCGCACGGAACCGGTCTGAATCAACTGGTCTAAAATGTGTTTTTCTGTACTAGTGCTAGGCCCATTTGTTTGAAAATAGAGAGAAAGTTTCCTTATTTAAACCCTTCCATTCCACATTTTACCTCTTTTCCCCCACCTTCCGCACTTAAAACCGTTTCAGTTTCTTTCTGCACTCTCTTTCTCTCTACATCCTTACAGTTTCCTTTCTACAGGCTCTCTCTCTTTACATCATCACTCCCCCTTCAACTCCTCACTTTGACTCATTTAGCAGAGGTTTACAGTAGCTTTCTCGTGCCTCACTTTCAAAACTAGTTCCTTCAAGTCCAGTTTCTTAGCAAGTACTGCCTTTCTTATTCTTTATTTCTCTATTCTCCCTCCCCTCTTTTTTTTACGCGTTGTTAAACTTTCTCTCTCCTTCATTTTTGGGGTTTTGAGTTTTGGGTTGTCTGTGTCTCTAGCTCAAACTGTCCTTGGGAAGGGTTTTGTTTTCTAGGTTTTACTTTTTTCTGGGTTTTCTGGTTTGTCAATTATGAGGGCAAATTGGTTCCAGAAGTGGGCTGGGGTTCTTAGCCTCAACAGTGATGGTTAGGGTGATGATGATTCCACCTCTTCTTCTGTGGATCTTGGAAGGTATGGGAGGGTTGAGGAGGTGGATCTTGTTGAGGTGTATTATCCCCAGGATTTAGCAGAGAAAAGGGAAGGAATAAGAATGTGTGTGATGGCCGAGGTTAGGGCTGGAGAGGAGAAAGTCGACTATGAGGGGATGCAGAGGGAGGAGAAAGAGAGTGGGTTTTGGGGGAATGGAATGGATGTCAAGGATGGTAGGTGTTCCCCACCAGGCAAGACTGCAAGGAGTTTTTTGGGAGGGGGGGGGGGTTTATGTATAGGAGCTGTATGCTTAATGCCAAGTTCACCTCTTCTTCCTCAGGTAACATGCCCCCCTGGAAGGTTGTGCTGAACCCTGAAGCGTTCCCCGCGCTGACAGACGCCGAGCGGTATATTTGGATTGACCGCGAGGTAGTTGGTACCAGGTCGGAGATGAGGACTACCGAGAGCTTGAACTCGGTTCGTCAACTTCTGATGTCGTGCCCAGGAGACGAGTCCGAAATGTCTTACACAGTAAGGCCATGCACTGAAAATGACCGAATATGCACACGGGTGCTGGATGGGAATTTCTTCCTCATGTATGAAGTTGTTGTGTCTTCCCTGGGAGCTTGTTTTCCGTTCAGCGAAGTCAAGACCCGACTCCTTCAGTTGCTGGGAATTGCCCCGTTGCAGCTCCATCCACAAGCTTGGGCCATTATTCGGGCTGTCCAGAAATACTGTAGAGCAAGGAACCTGCTGTGCTCGGTGAGGACCTTTCTATGGATTTTTCACCCTCAAGTGACTGTCAAAGAAAGCGGTCAGTCCGGGAGGCTCTGGGTATCCTTGAAGAGCCGAAACCATTATGGTTTGTTTGCCAAATACTCGGACTCCTAGAAATATTTCAAAAAAAGGTTCTAAGGTATGAATACATTGGGAAGGGTCAACCTTGTTTCAGAAATGAGAATGGAACATTGTTCCCCTTAAGTTGGACCGAGGGATTTTACAAGGAGCAAGCTTCCAAAACTAGGAGTTTCATTCCTGCTAAGGAAACCTTTACGGTCGAGGAGCAGAATACGGTCGATCACTTCTACATGGAGTTGCGCAGCCGTAATTTCTTTCAGTTTGACATTCGTTTAATCATGAATTGTGCTGATGAGTTGGTGTCTGGAGAGATTGGTAAATAGATTTCCCTGATTTTCTTTTTGTAGACTTGTGTTTTTAATGGAATTCTGGTGTTTTAACTTTGTGTTTCCTCTTGCAGATATGTATTGGACCAAAATTGCTACCACCCCGGACCCAACTGAACTTGAGAGCCGGCGCATTCGACCGAGAATAAGGCTCCTTCCAACTGCCAGTGACTCGTCTCGATTCGAAGACACCTCTAGCACCCAAGAAGAGATGGCCGGTGGAAACCGATCTGATGCTCTTATGGCGGCTGTTCGGGGAAAGAGGAAGAGGGGTGAGACGAGTGCTCCCTCGGCTGGTGATTCATCCATGGCGCTGACTCCTTCTGCGGGTGCTTCCATCACCCATTCTCTGAACTCTCCGGCCGAAGTGGAGATGGTCGTATCTGTGCTCGAGGCACCTTCTCCCCAAATAGTTAAGATAGCCACTCAAGGGGTTGTCGATGGTTCAACAAAGGCGTCCGACCATGCCTCCGACGCAAAGCCTTTGTCAAGGTTTCCTCCTTCCTCTGTCAATTTTAGTAACATGTCGGCAGAGGAATGGAAAAGGATGACTGAAGACATGGCCGAGCAATACTGTTGTAACATCCCAAATTTTAATTCGAAGAGTAATTAGAATAATGATAAAATTTGGAAGTAAGGATTATTCTAAAAATGATTTAAAATGATGGATTAGGAGTTCTTTGAGTGCCATAAAGGAGTCAAGGAGCATTGGCATCAGAAAGGAAATTTAAAGAAGACCAAGCGAGTGTTAAAGTCGATGTTTTCGGTGTTATAAACACTCTATATTAGGTAATTCAGAATAAAAGATTTACAATTCTAAACACAAATTCCACCGTTGGATGTGAAGATTAGTATGTAGGGAAGCTTGCTCTCAAATTTGAGCAAGATCCTATGGTTAACGAAGAAATTATGACACTTTGAAGTGCAAAGGAATGGTGGACTGATCTGGTTAATCGATTAAGCATTGAGTTAATCGATTAAGACCTGATCCATACACACCAGTTAATCGATTAAGCCTATAGTTAATCGATTAAGATCTGATAGCTGAATTGGCTAAAATTACACTAGTTAATCGATTAACCACGATGCTGAAGAGAAAAAAATAAATACGAATCAAGCCCCATTTCATCCCCAAACTCGTTCCTTTCTCCTTCTTCCTCCAAGAACACTCATTCCATGCCTTGAGACCTTAAAATCTCAAGCTCTTGTGGCCACCCATCATCATCCTCAAGGCTCTTGGTGTTGATCCTCTTCTCTTCTTTCTCTCTTTGGGTGTCTTTCTCTCCTTTGGTGTTTCTCTCTCTTAACTCCCTCACCTCTCATGAATTTTTGGTAAGCTTAAGCAAGGTTATCACTTTCCTTTCCTCCATTCTCACTAATTCATCATCATCATCTCTAACACTACAAGAAAACCTATTTATTGCAACAACCATTGGCAACGACAAAAAAAAGTTGTTGCCAAATAGTTTTTAACGCAACGACAAAAAAAAGTCGTTGCGTTAAAAACTGTTTGGCAACAACTTTTTTTTGTCGTTGCCAATGGCCGTCGCTAAATTGAAAATCTCTCTTTCCCTCGTCAAGTTTGGGAAACGCGGTCCATGAAAAATAGGAGACTAGGGTACTACAACAACAAGTCGTTGCCTAAGTTTTTACCAATGATAATAATAATAATAATTATAATAATAATAATAATAATTATAAATTGACCTAGAATTAAATAAGAAAACAAGGAAGAAACACTAACCTTATCACTTCTTACTCTAACTCTCTCACTACAAACCCTCTCTTCACTCTCATTCGAAGTAGACAACAGTGACAGCGGTGACGGCGACAGCGTCACTCGCTCCTCCCTCGTTCACGGCAATGACGTCTTCGTCAACAATCGCTACTCACTCTTTCATGACAGCGACCACGATGGCGAAGAACTCACCCCTTCCTCGTTCATGGTAGCAACTGCAACAGCGAAACCCAGTCATTCAAGGCGCTCAATAGTCGCGACAGTCACCCCAGCCAGCCACTCACTGAGGTCGCGACCACCAAGATGGTTCTTTCATTCAACCCTATCGATCTCTGCTTCCAACGCCAAGGGACTTCAAATTCTCAGTTTCCCTTTGTTGTGAGTATCCAAATTATTAGTTTGCTTTTCTTCTCTCTCGACTTAGGGTTTGAAGATTGGAGGGTTTTTCTTTTTATTTTGGGATTGACTATATTAGTTTAAGTAAACCAATGATTTGTTTGTATGAATTTTTTTTGAATTAAGATTCAAATCTTAGGGTTAGGATTTGAAAGTGTCAATTTTGAGCCAAGTTTGAAAGTGTCTATCTAAGGTCAAGTGTTGGAAGGATACGTGAAGAACAAAACACCTTTTTGGAGATTTTTTTATTTCAGAATTATTAGTATTTTCAACTTATTTTATGGAGAAACACTTAATTTTTTTAAAAAAAAATTTATGTGCAATCTTAGGGAATATGATGTTTTGAAATGTTTTCTCATTTGGTAATGTTAATGCTTCTCCAACATTTCTATTGTATTCGTTTGTACTAAGTATTGATTCAACGAAACCTTTTTATCTTCTATTCTCACCTAAAATTATATCCTTGTTTTTGTTAAAAATCCTTAAATTGTTCACTTTATGGGACTTTATTCAATTCATTCCCCTTTTGATTTACCCAAAGGCTTGAAGTTAAATTAGATGTGCAGAGAAGTTTAATTTGTTTGACTGATTATAGTTTCAATTAAATGTATGTGGTTCCTTTTTTTCTTTGGGTGCTGTTTCTGAATTTAAAACATGTTCTGTCCTTGGCCTACATAATTGCATTTGATTTATGTTGTGGTGTTATATGAAGGACCTTGCAAGGGTTCTAGATTGTTGCTTTAGTTCTGTCATAATGTTTCATGCTTGGTAATAGCATAGGAAATACACTTTGTGGATTTTTATTTGAATATGAGGTATGTATTTTTTTTTTGGATTCTATGATCTAGTTGCTTGTAGGAGCCCTCCTATCATATATGTGTTTTTGGTTTCTGTAGTTCTTTTCACTTTCTATATACTTTTCCGATTCAATCCCTTTATGAAATTTGTTTTTGTTATAGTTTTTATGTGTTGGTCCAAACTTATTCATTCTTATTATCAAACTCACTTTCTAAATTTGATAGAGTCATGCATAGTGTTATTCTTTGAACTTTATTCTTCTCCCCAACAGAAGGTACCTTAACTTATATTTTAGTGAAGAAACCTTCCTCCTTATTGGTTCCACCTGAATGGATAGTACTGAGTGTAGAGTTAACAACTACTTCTTAGTTAAAGGAGTGTGCTGATCTTTTGCATCTTCCACTGTTTTTTTATTTAATTGTATTGAGATCTTAATTTTATCTGTCTTCTCATGATTTCTTTTATTGGTTTTCATGAGATCTAGCTATTTGTATATTTGGTATTAAAAGTTGTAAGAATTTGCTGGAGGTCTTGATGTAACTCTTGGAATTCTTCCCAAGCTGGATAAAGTGACACTTCTTCAGGTTGATATTCAATTCATATTATTGTTTGCAGATTTGTTTTTCTAGTTAATGAAGTAGATTATTCTTGAAAAATAATTTATGTACACACTCTCCTAGTCATAGTTTACAAACAAGTTTTGATTGTGTCTCTTACTGTCATGCTAGATTGCAACTTGGCATGACTTGCTGGGATTGTCAGACCTCCATTCCATACCTTTCCTATATGATTTTAATGATTTTCATAAACACTTTGATACACATAATGCTTCATGTTTTTCTGTCGCTTTTAAGTCCTTATAAATTAGCTCTCCATATATATTGTTAGTTAAGTCATTCTGTTGTTTGCTACTAACCACATTTAACAATAACAATTCTTTCAAATCTAATAGTTTGTGCTCTCTTTTCATGATTAGAACAACTACTATCTTTTTATAACAACAAACTATCTTTGTTTTGTTTAATCATGGCAGTGGATCTTTCATGTATAGATGGTGACAGATTGCACATTAATATCATAGTTTAAGAGTTCCTTTAATTGTGTTACATAAAAAGCTTATGATGATTTGATTGAAGTGATTTCCATTTTTTTTTGCCAAACTTTACCACATGTTCAATTCCTGAAAAGACTTGTCTTTAATCATTGATCCTTGCAGTAGTGTGTTTGAAAGGTGCACCAAGATTTGTTATGGATAACTTAATTTTGATTAGGTTTTTAATTTGGTTGAAAAGCTGGTTTTTAATTTTGGTTAGCAAGAATACAATATATTTGGCTAAGCAGGAACAAAAGCTGTGTTTGGCAATGAGGCTCAATCAAGATGTTGTAGAAAAGATCAAAAGTAGAACCTGGATATGGCTAAGAGGTAGGAACAAATTATTATAAAAGTCTCTCTTTGAGTGCCTCAAATCCACTCCTAAGCTTGTGTTCCAATTGTTCTTAGTGTTTTACTGATGTCATTATTTGTCAGTAAAAATCAATAATTCAGTTTACTTTAGGTGGCATCGTTGGGCTGTAATTTTATTTTTAATCCAATTTCTCTGTGTAACACCCCGCATTTTTCCCATACGTCCGTAAACAATTTCGTCGAAATAAACCTTGAAGTTTTGTGATATAAGAGATTTTCAGAAAAATATTTTACGTGAGAAAGAAATGAAAGGATGATTTTCAAGGATTTTTATAAACAAAATGTTTTTAAAAAAGAGAAGTGAATGATCTTGTTGAAATGAAAATGATTTGCAAAATTGTGATTTTATTAAAAAGAGATTTTTATGTGAAATAAAGCTTTTGAGTTGTTAACTTGGAAAATTTGTAACTTTTTAACCGTAACTTGGATTTTCATGAATTTTATATCAAAACGATCGTCTTGAAACGTAGATTTTAAGAACTTAACATTTGGAATTTTCTGGGTTGATTTATAAAAATTTATTTTCAGAGTTGTGAAATACGAATTTGAGGTTTATATCTTAAAGAAAATGAATTTAATAATTTGGCTTGAAAATTTCTATGTGATATGTGCTTGATTTGATGTGTGTGTACTGTGTGATGCATGAAACTAATTGTGTGAATGTGATTTGTGAAATGATTGCATTATTGTATGAATTAATAATTGGAATGTTTAAGTAAATAGGATAAGAAAATAAAAGTGTAAAATGTATGTATATGTGGTGTGTGATACGGTTTATGTGTGTATGTATGTGTGTGATATACGTGTATGTGTGTAATTTCCTAGAAGCTTGGTGAGCAAGTAAAAACTAGAACCAAACCAAATTAGAGCAACTAAACCCTAACCAATTCCTAACTAGTCCTTAGCCTAGAATGATGTAACACCCCGCATTTTCCCGTGCGTGCATAAACGAATTCGCTAAAAATAAACGTTGAAATTTTATTTTCTAAAAAAGGATTTTCTGAAGAGATGATTTCTTTATGAAATAAATTTGCATTTTGGATTCAAGAACTTTGAAATTGTGATCTCTTGAATTTTCTGGATTCATTTACAAATTTTTTTTTTTAAATCTTGGGAGGACGAATTTTAAGAAAATATGATTTTTGGAAATAAGAAATTTCAATTGTCTTTTGGAAACTCCTTATGGTATAAAAAGTTTGATTTTTAAAGGTCATTTATATATATATATATATATATATTTTAATTTTGTGTGTAGATAATTGTTTTACTTTGAAATAGCCTAAGTTTTATTTATAATGAAAATAATATGTTCTTTAGGAAAATTAAATAAATTACCATGACATGAAATCAATTTATGCTATATGCTTGACATGGTATATGTTTGATTCAATATGTGAATGTTACTTGAAATTAAATATATGTGTATGTATGTGTGTGAATAATGCTACGGTCCTATATGTGTGTGTGTACATATGATCCTTAAATTAATGATTTTAGTGCATTTTATAAGTAAAAGAATAGAAAATGAATTGAAATTGCAAGATGGTGTGCAGGTGTGTGTGAATGCTACGGTGATGATGTGTGTGTGTTTGGGGTAGGAGTTTGAATTATGGGGAAGGGTTACTTGGAAGGCTTAGAAGCTACCAAGTGTAACATGCAAGAAGAAAATAGTGGCCTTGACATGACTATGATGATGAGACCTAAGCCCTAGACTATGCATTTTGTCCCCTTGATTCAACCCTTGCCATGCAAACTTTGAATAACCCAAAACTACCTTCTCATTTGGTGCTTTGGCCGAAACCCACTCCAAGGACAAAGAAGGTAACTTCGGTGCCCTTAAATCAACCAAGCCTTGATTCATTTCTTCACTTTCTTTCATTTCATTCACCAACAAACCAAAACACTTTCTAAGGGACCAACACACCCTTAGAAGAAATAGAAATAGAGAGTGGCCGTGGGAGACAAGAGGGAGGAAGAAGGAGACTTAGGCCAAGACTAGAACTTCCTTTGAAGATCAAGGACCTTAAAGTAGGAGATCAACTCTTTTTGTAGGTTACTTCGAAGATTAAAGGGTAGAATCATGAGAGTTAGAATTTTCTTTTGGTTTTGTAATTTTTCTTTCTTCTCTTTTCATTTCATGGTTATTTCCATAGCTTGAGAAATGAGTGCAAGTGAGATTTAGATCTTGGTTATGGGCTCTTAAATTCGGTTGTAAAATATGGACTCTATGAGCTTCGGTTATGGCTTCATTAGGTAGATCATCATGATTTTCTAAACAAATTTCTAAAGGATCTAACTTATTGCTAGAAATTTTTGAGAAAAACTAAAATGAAAACTTCATGCATGATGAATTTATCCTCTTAAACCGTGAACCATGAGGTTTTTATGAAAAGTTTAGTAAATAATTTATGATCTAGGTTGATTTGTGACAAGGTGAAGAATTTGTGTCTTGCATGCTCAAACCGTGACCTATGTTTATATATGTGAATGTTTTCTTCACAATCTCACGATCTAAGTTTATTTGAGAAAGAAAATAGGGATTTTTTTTAGCTTTGCATGTTGATCTTGTGATGATTGATCTTTGTGTGTGCATGTTTTAATCTCTAATTTAATCTCTCACAAGTTATGAATTTTGAGGCTTTGGATGTTAAGTTTCAAATGAAAAAGGCTATGTTTCTCTTTTATGTATGACTCGGCCTAGAAGAAATAATAGGGTAATGGTCTTTAAATTGATTTTTCTTTTATGGGCATGATTTGATTTAAACATTTGTTTTATGTTTGTTGTGTTGATAAGAAGGCCATTCAGCCATGAGTGCTAAAATTGTTTTAGTGCATGATTTTTAGGTGCATGTATGTATTAGGAATAGATTTAGTGGTCTTAAGTCCATGCATGCCATTCTTTTTAGAAGATCAAGCTATAAACCATGTTTCTATTCAAGAAAAATTATAAGTTTGAGTTTTGCTAAAAATCTAGGGAATCTCATGATGGCTTATGCATGTTGGTGTGATATGGTTGCTTTAATTGTCTTTAGTGTACCAAAAAGTGAACTAAGATTCTTGCCCTATGCATGTAAATATTCGGTCTTGAGATAAGTGTATAGGGGAGTGTGCCTAATCATCATTTAGATTACATATAGACTAGGATTGACCTTATCTAGGAGCATAAAGCTACATGCATAAGATGATTTGTGGTCTTACTTGTTTTCTTGAATTGAGTCATGAAAAAAAAAATGAAATGAAACTTGTTGCCTCATTCCATAATGCTTACGGTTTAGTCTCAAAGTAAATAGGATAATTTCATTGTTTTATGACTTTGGTGATTTTGTTTGAGTGATTCGGTTGGTGCATGTTTAGATGCTTAGAGTGATTTTCCTTCTTAAATGACTTATGAAAGTGACTTTATTCCATGATTATGTTCAATGCCATGATGTGTCAGTTTCTTTTATTCTTTTCGGCTTAGGGAATTAGGAGTAAGTGAGGCTAATTGAATTAGTTCTCATGATGTTGATTATGTGATTCCAAGGTTTAGGAATTATTAGCTAATGAGGAAACATTACCTATGTGCAATTCGGTTTTGCCATGTCCTAATCAAGAAATTAAGTTTAAATTCTCTTCTTGTGCATGATAGAATTTGTACGATGGAGTATTGATCTAAAGGGTTATTTTCTCTAGTCTAAGAATGTTTTGCAATAGGTGGATGATGAATGATTTGGATTTCTATGAGCTGGTCAATGTGAATGTTTTAAGAATTATATTTTCATAACAGTAATGTTTTAAATTATATTTTAATAATGAAAGGAAATTATTTTTAAGTTATTTCCAAACGTTATTCCCAAGAACTGTTTTAATCATGAGATTTAAATTGAATTTTGAAAGCCTTAGACCATGATAACAAGTTTTCAAAAGAGAAATTATTTTCAAAACGAATCAAAAGAATATATCGAAATCGTTTCTAATGCACGAGAAAATGTCTTAGTTGAGCGAAGGATGCGAGGGCATGAGGCGAGGAGAGATGATCAAGAGAGCGCGGAGCGCATTAGGACGTTCGTCATCGAGGTGAGAGAGGGGCATTCCCTTAAGACGCCGTGGTAATTAGGTAACATATTAAGGCGTCCAATCATCTCAAAGATTGGACTCCAATCTCATTTAGCGTAGTGGTGTATGTGATAGCGCTTGTTTGATTGGTTTAGCTATCCACCCGAACGACTGAGATTGGTTTATGAAAATGATGATATGTTTTATGATTGTTCATATTGTGCCATTTAATTATTCTGAGAATTGTTTAATTGTTATTTAAGATGATATGGTTGAGAACCGTGTGAGTAAGCCATAATGACTAAAAGTATAAAATAGTAATCAAAGAAATAAGAGACGAAAACGATAGATGTGAAAGACGTGATTAGTCGAGGAGAAGATTCTAGGATGACTATGAGGAATGTAAGCGAGCGGAAGCGTGGTGATGAGGAATGGAGCTAACAATGCTGCGAGGTCGAGCTGAGCAGAAAATATGCTAACAACGCTGCTGAGTTATAGAAGTAAGGGCTGTGGGGGATGCTATTGATCCACAACTGACGGAGAGGATGACGATGATGTGCTGAGTTACAAGTTGATTTGAGATTGTATTGCTCATGTTGATGAGAACCAATGTTGCTGTGATTTGAGAAAGAGAAAGACGATGCAATGATGTTACGATGATTCACGTGATAGTATATGAGATTTATTAGGGGGATTAGATGCGAACGATTAGCGATCGGGTTTCATTGAAGGGTTGTACTAAGGATGAACCGATCATTAGGACTAAGCCGTAATTAAAACTCATTAAAAGATTTTAAAAGACATTAACCATTGCGGTGAGGTATGAGTGTCGAATCGAAATAGTGGAGAGGAAGGAATGATAAGTATTTGCGGATACTTAGGACGAGATTGCATTAGGGGAGGACGATGACGGTGATACGTCAAGAAGTCTAGAGTACTTTTCTAGGCGGAACAATCCCACAAGTGGCGCACTAACGTGGTGGGGACTGGGTCTAATGCCGTGGCACGTTCTGCTTTCAAAACTAGAATAAGTACTGTCGCCCCCTAGATTGCAAATCGAGAACAGTGAGAGGGACTGGAACGGGGCATTGTGTTTTGCCACTGTGAGACAGTGAGCCTGATTGATATTATATGTGATTGAGGCTTAGACCTCCTGGCTTGGAGCCATTTGTTGTTGACAGCTGTCGTGCCCACGTGGTAAAGGTCCTGTACTCCTGTTTGCTTCCGACTAGGTTGGGTGGTGAACCGAGGAGATGTAGACGTGTGCGAGCACAATGATGTTTCCCCCTCATCATTGATGCTAATCGAATTAATAAGACTTAAGAACCAAGATACTTCAAACATATGTGTGATGATGATCATAATAATAATGATAATGAAAAATACCAAGAGTGGAAGTGGATATGAATACCCTTGAAACATTTGATGTGTTTGAGGAATGAGAGAGATTGGAGGAAAAGTATTATGGTGGAGAATGTGATTGTCTTGAGCTTGCAAATGCTGGAATGAATAATCGGGTGATTATGTATGTGTTCAACCTAATGGTTATATATGTGGTCTTGATTTACCTTATGCTATTGTTGGATTTATGTTTGCCTCTATATTTATTTTGTCTTAATATTTACCTAGTGTAATCCCACATAGTCGACATTGCCGTTTTGGGTTGCTCACTCTCTCTACTCTATCTATCCTTTCTTGTATAAAATTTGTATGGAGTCTAGATGGCCAACATGGCGCGATATCAGCAACTGCGGGAGATCGGAGCGACTCCCCGAAGAGGTAATAATAGCACTACATCAGTCTACAGGATGATTTTTGATGAGATTCCGCGTCGACGAGTGGATCTAGAGGAAGAAGAGGAGGTAGCCGAAGAAGAAGAAGAGGATGGACATGATGATTCTGAGGAGGAGATTGCTGATGAGGATGAGGAGGAAGATCCCGACCTCTGGTCCGACAGAGATGACCCAGAAGAATACTACAGTGATGGGAGTTGGATCATTACTCCAGAAGATCTTCTGGCGGATGATGACGAGTGGTACCGCAAGCTTGCCAAGTTAGATTAGGGAAATTATAACTAGATGTTTAGGTAAATTCCCCTTTTGAGTATGTATCCCCGCGACGAGTTCTTAGCAACCTAATGGTCCTGATGTAACTCCAACAAATTAAGCTTTGTATTGGTACTTTGACAAGAAATCATAGGGGCTATTTTAAGTATCTAACGTTTTTGGAAATCAAGTTTCGAAGCGTAGTGTCATGTGACATTCCGGTTTGGGACTTGAAAGAGTTGGTTCAACATGAGAACATGAGTTTGCTATACAATTATGTTTTGAAAAATAGAAGTGTTCTCATTTTGTGCCCTACTCACTTTAAAAAAATGGCCCTAATTTTCGTCCAAAATGATTAAAGTTTTCAAGTTGCCAGATCGGGGTGTTATAAATGACCCCTAAGCTCTAGCCCATCCCACCTTGTCTCCTTGCATTTGATAAAATGCACCCATGCAAATATTTGGAAACCCAAAAACGCCCCTCCCATTGTGTATGGCCGAACCAACCTACAAGGGCACAAGGGGGAAAATGAATTTGCTTATAAAATAGGGTGAGCCTTAGTTCATTTCCCATTCACTTCTCTTCACCCATTTCATTTCTTCCACCAACACAAACACTACTCTAAGAGACACGTTCCACTCTTAGAGAAAGAAAAAGAAAAGAAAAAAAAAGAGAGAAAGAAAAGAGAGAGGTGGCCGAGAGCTAGGAGGAAGAAGAAGGAGGTTCTAAGCTTGATCAAATCCTTTTTCTTGAAGATCCAAACATTAGGAAAGCTAGGAGATCAACCCTTTTCATGGTAGGAACCGAAGACCAAGAAGAAGATTTTGTAATAGTTTAGTTTTTCCATTTTAGTTTATAGATCTTTATTTCTTTCTTCTTGCATGTTCATTTCTATGATTTGAAAGATGAACATATGTGTTGATCTTCTCTGATCTTGGACTTTAAGGACTTAAACTAATTTGTAATATGTTAAGTTTTGTGCTTGATGTTTCGGTTGAAGATTTTCTTGCTTGATCTAATGTCTTTCTAACTAAAATCTTATGAGTAATATGTCATATTAGTCCCTGACTTTGTAAGCGTCGGTCAAGTTAGTCCCTGACTTTATCGAAATAGCAATTTAGTCCCTGAGATTTCATTTTAATTCACATACGTCCCTATCTTTATCCCATTTTAAAGCAAATACATCCTTGCGATAATAACGGCAGGGACTAACTTGATCGACGTTCTCCTATCTCAGGGACTAACTTGACCGACGTTTACAAAGTCAGGGACTAATCTGACATATTACTCGATCTAAAAGAAAACTAAGATTTTTGTGAAACCTAAAATAAATCTCTTTGCACGTCTAATTTGCTTGCTCTAAACCGTGATTCATGTATGTGTTTGTGGTTATTTGCTAAGTAAACCCATGATCTAAGTTTAATAAATGATAAAGTAAAATTATTTGGCTTTGCATGTTGAATCCTTGTGAAACCGTGACCTATGATGTGTTTCTATAATTATTTGTTGAATAAAAATATAATCTAAATTTGATTTGTGAAAAGTTCAAGTTTCTAGTCTTGCATGTCACTTTTGTGGTGATCTTATTTGATCTAAGTGTGTACATGTGATTATTTTGTTTGATAAATGAAAAATGTTTAGATCTTTAGTTTGCATGTTAATCTTTAAGAGAAAGATGATGTTTTCTTTTATATGTGTCTCGGTTTTTAAAGAAAGAATTAAAGAAACTAAGTTTTAAAATGATTTTTAAACATGATTTGATCTAGTATTTGATGCTATGCATGTTTTATTTTTTAGAAGACCATTCGGCCATGTTTGGTTTATTTAAGATCCATGCTTTTCATTTTGTAAAAGTGGATGCATGTATGTTATAAGCTTAGAACTAGTGATTTTATGTGCATGAAGTTAAAAAGTAAATCTTTACTTTTGGTTTGAGAAAAGTTATAATCTTGAGTTTATTTTTATGCATGTTTGAAAAAGATTTTGTTTTAATAAAATTGATGCATGAGTTGTGTGGTATGATGCTTTGAAAAAAGTTGCTTTGAAAACCTACATGTCTAGATGTGAATGTGTGACTTTTGTGTGTGTTGAAAAATGAATGAAAACCATGCCTTTTTGTATGTTGACATTCGGCCATCCTAGGCTTAGGTAGAGGTCTAGGTTTGTCTCTTATTTAGGTTGCATGCATGATAAGATTAATTGAATATAAGAGCTTTAAAAAGTGCATGCATGAATTAATCAAATTTAAAAGAAATTATGGGTGATTTAAAATTGTTGTTTTGATTTTGTCTTGAAAATGAAATTATAATTGTTAATTTCTTATTCTTGATGCTCACAGTTTTTAATTAAAATAAAGAAAATGATCCCATGCTTTTGTGTCTTTTTTTGTGCATTAAATCTTTGCAAAATTATCCATATAGGATTCGGCCAAAGCATGTGCACGTAGTTGTAAAATTGTCTTCAAGAAATAACTATGTTCTAGGTGCATGATGCTAGGTGTTTGAATGAAAGTGATGTGTGCTTGCTTTTATCTTTTTTATTTTTGAAAATAAATAAGTTGATTTGATTATGTGAAAAGATTTTTGGTAATGTTGATTCAATGATTTTTAGTTTTAAAATTTATTTGTGATTAGGAAATTAATAACCATGTGTGATTCGGTTTCGTGAGCTAATTAAAAGGATTAAGTTAAATTATTTTCTTAGGGATAATTTGATTAATTTAATAAGATTATAATTTAATTAATGATTGTAAATAATTAAAAATGTGACTTCCTGTGTATATATTTGTAAATGATTTGAATGCTTTGAAATGTGTATGTGATTGTTCTTTGTGCTGCTTGAATTGTATTGAATACTGTTTGTGAGAATTATTGTGGAAAATGTTTTACTTTAAAAAGTATGATTTAAATAACTTAAATTAATTTGAAATTTTAAAGAACCTTCTTTGATTAGTGCTTGATGATGTGTGAAGTTGGAATTTTATTTCTGTATTCTGTTTTAAAACTTAAGAGCAATGGTTTATAATTGGAATGGTTTTTAACCCAAGTGTTTTAAATTAAGAAATGGATTTTATTTTGATAAAGAATTATTTTCAAAGTTTTCTAAAAAAAAAACCTTTTTATTAGAGACCTGATTTGGATTTGAAACCTTTATTAGATATTAGTAATATGTTTTAAGAAAAGGGAAATTATTTCAAAGTATTTTAAAACGGAAATTAAGAATTTATCGGAATCGTTCCTAACGCACGGGAAAAATGTTCTAGTTCGGGTGTCGGACGCGAAGGAAAACGTGACAAGGCTAGCGACTGGGAAATCTCGTAAAGTTTTCGGATGTTTCGTCATCCAGGTGAGTGAGAGTGCTGTGGTCCCGTAACGTGGTTGCTCGCAATCCGAATGGACGGTTTGTGAGAGTACTGCGAATTAGGCAATCTGGATATTTGTGATCAGATGTCTACTTGTTTACTTGCATACTAAATGTTTACCTGTTGTGCATACTAAATGGTTATCTGTTTGGATACTTTATTTTGTTTAGAAAATGTTTGTTTATATCTGAATAGTAAAGCGATAACAACAAAGCTGTGAAAGTAATAAGATAAGACTGAAACGAGAAAAGAGATGCGAATAAGATATGAGAAAGAATTAAGTGGTGAATTAAGACAAAAGAGAAAGTATGAGATATTTTGAGAAAGAGATGAAACGCGATGCGAATGAAATTGTAAAAGATATATAGAGTTGAGATTTGAAAGAGAACGTGGTTATGAAAATGAGATGTGGTTTGAGTAGAGATGTGATTCCTCGTTCATGTTTTTGGAAAGAAGCCAAGTGTTGAGTTGAGCTTGCTCCTCCATTAGCACTCATCCAAAAATGTGATTTTTTTTTAAAAAGGTTTTGAAAAGAGATTTTTGAAAAGTTTTTGTGAAAATAATATTTTTGTGAGAGTTTTTGGAAACATTATTTTCGAAAAAGTTTTGTGAAAGGATTTATGAAAAGAGGTTTCTGAAAATGTTTTGTGAAGTAAAAGTTTTGTGAAATCATGTTTTCGAAAAAGTGTTGCGAAAAGATCTTTTGAGAAAGACGAGGAAAAGATGCTGATGATGTTGATGAGAAATATGCTGAGAATGAGCTTATGAGAATGTTGATAATGAGATGAAAGTAATTTGAGGCATGATGCCGTTGAGATTTAGGGGGAACGGATTGCGATTAGTGGTCGGGCTTCGTTGAAGGGATGCACCAAGGACGGGCCGACTGTTAGGATTAAGCCGCTAATTAAAACGTAAAACATTAAAAGACTTTAAAAGAAATTTACAAACGCGGTGAGGCATGAGTGTCGTATCGAAGTAGTGGAGAGGAAGATACTATGGGTATCTGCAGATACTCAGGTGGGGATTGCATGAGGGGAGGACGATGACGGTGAAACGTCAAGAAGTATAGAGTACTTTCTAGGCAGAACGAATTCCACATGTGGCGTACTAACGTGGTAGGGACTGGGTCCAATGTCGTGGCAAGTTCTGCACCGGAACAAGAATTGTACTGTCACCCCCTTGAATGCAAGTCTAGAACAGTGAGAGGGACTGGAACGGGGCATTTGTGATTGCCGCTGACAGCGTGCGTTGATATGATATGAATTGAATTGATATGATTTGAGGCTGGGCCTCCTGGTCTGGGACCAATTGTTTGTGAGACAGCTGTCGTGCCTGCGTGGTAAAGGTCCTGTACTCCTGTTTGCTTCCGACTAGGTTGAGTGGTTGACCGAGGAGAGGTAGACGTGTGTGACTTCCTCAATGATGAGTTTCCCCCCATCATTGAGTGAACCGGATCACTAAAACCTAAAAGACTAATATATATCAAAGAAAAGTGCAAAAAGATATTAAGTGTCGAATAAGATCGATAAGACGAGCACGAGAAATGATTCGTGGCATAATAAATCGTGAGATAATGACTGGAGAAAGAATGGAAAAGCATTTCAGAAAGAATGAGAACGATTGTGATGATAGCATAATGGATATTTGGATATGGGTGACGATGTTGATGTGTTTGGAATATCATGATATGCTTTGTTATATATGATTCATACATGCTATGTGTATAACATGTTATATATATATATATATATGTTGATGATGTTATGTTGTTCTTGTTATTATGTTCTGTTATATTATCTGTCCATCTTTATATTTTATCTACCCTGAGATCGCATGGTCAACCAGTTAGTGTTCGGAACACTGACTCTCTCCTACCTTGTTGTCGTATCGACAATTGCTGATATTGCAACGGGTAGATGGCTTAGCGTGTAGCGATTCATCTGTACCCTATGAGAAGGGGCAAGTACACGACGACTCTCTGGAAGAGACTTATGAGATGGTTGATGACAACTCTTCATGTGGACCGAGAACTTAGGCTGCCAAGACTCGAAGATAGAGAGATGGTTGTGATGTGTCTGACTAGAAGCTAGGAATTCCCCTGGCGGAATGTATTCCCGTGTAAGTTCTTAGTTACCTAGCTCTATCATACTGTACCCCGGCAAAGTTTTTATTAAGCATGGATGTTTTGAAACAAGTAAACGGGCTATGTTTTGAAATGATGTTTTGAAAACGAGTTTCAAAGTGCGGTGTCTTGTGACATCTCGGTTTGGAACTTGAAAGGTTTTACACAACATGAGAACATAAGTTTTTAATTGTAATATGTTTTGGAAACTCCAAATTGTTCTCATCTTGTGTAACACTTGTTAAAAAAAATGGCCCTAATTTTCACTATATGTAATTTTAGTAAGTTAAGTTTTCAAGTTACCGAATCGGGGTGTGACACTTGTGGTATCAGAGCAATGGTTTAACTAAGTAACCTTATACATGGACTTACATACTCTACTGTGTGTCTCTGTGTGTGCATTAGTATTAAGATAGCGATAGATAAGAATAGGAACGCTAAGAGTACGCGGATGTTTTCCTGGAATACGTTGGTTTTTGTCTACAGTGGAACGAGGAAGCAGAGATTCGTGTAGTCATGGGCGTCGACGTGTGATTCGGATCTTCTTTCGTTGAATCCTTCTTTGATATAAACCCCTTTTGTTTGTGATAACCCCTGAACTCGTGATATGAGACTTTATTATATAACTAGAACCTTTCTTTTCCTGATTGAAACTTTTCTTGGGAAAAACCCTATGTGTGCCAAATTGCTGTAGCACGGTGCTTTAAAAGGCTTTTTCTGAAAAATCTTAAACCCTGTCTTTGACAAAGCCTTGATCATTGATGAACCCAAAGTTTCTCCTTGGTCCTTGACCCAACATCGTTCTTTCCTAAAGCTTTAGTGAGAATGTTAAGCCCTTACATCCTGTATCAGTCCAGTAGAAATCCCTAAGATAGGAAGTGAGTTGTGAAGTGTTGTGAGGTAAAGATTGTGAAGGTGAAAAGGAGAATGAGGAGTAGTTAGTAAGAAGTAAGGATGTATGAGTTTTGGAGAAAATAGGGGCCTTAAATGAGTGGTGAGTTGCGTAAAGTGGTTAATTAGGTTTAAGAGTTTTGATGTCGAATTGGTTAAATTAATGGTTTAGATGGTGATAAGTTGAGGAAGAAATTGAGGTGATGTTTAGAAATTTGAGGTCATAAGTGTCTTGATTTGAGTCGTAAATGGTTAGATAGCAGTAAATAAGTGATGATGTGGTAAAAGTCGAGTTGATAAGTTGGTGGAAATTGTGGTTAGAATCTTTAAGTGATTGACTTCAAGGTTAGGTGAAAAGCTAGGATTTGATATGGTAATGGGTAATGGGTCTTTGAATTGAGGAATCTTAATGATTTAGAATATAAGGAAGAATGTAAAAAATGGAAAAAGGGTTTAGAATTGTTTAAGTTACATGATCCAGTATTAGAGATAAGGAGTGAGATAGTGTATGTTTCTTGAAGATTAGTAGTCGATAAAATAAGAGAAGGATTTAACAGTGACCATAGAAGTGTAATAAGGGTAATTATTTGGCGAGAAGTGAGGTAATAAGAGGATAGATTGGAGTTAAGTGATGGGAACTTTTGTAAGATTGATAAAAAGGGTGGTGAAGGATAAGAGTATTTAGAGGTTAAGTCGGTGATGATGAACGTAGTAAGGAGAGATATGCGTCATTTAAGTTGGGGAGTAGTTGGGAATGTGAAGTTTTGAGGAGTAGATCGTATAGGCTTGGACCGATGAGAAGAGTTTAACCCTAAGTGGTGTGGTGTCTTGACCCCAGACGAGCGTAACCCTGTTGTTTCCGAATTCTATTTTGATGATTTTGAACCCATTAGTCCTTCGTTGTTAATGAAACTATATTGTCTTGACCCCACTCTATTTGTTGTCGAAAGTACCCAAGAGATTACTTTTGTAAATAATCCGTTCGATTCGCTCTTGAGAACGACGAATAGATAGTAAATGTTTGAAGATACGACGAAAGCTGCAGTTAAAAGGGAAAGAATTTCTTCAAGGAGTTACACGTCCGCAGAGCAGACAGACTCTACACGGTATTTCTCGAGGACGAGAAATCTTCAAGTTGGGGAGAATGTAACACATTCCAATTCTAAATATCGAGTATAGTTTGTATGGTTTTTATTATACCTTAATTACTTTGTGTGGACTGATAACCAAATGTCTTACTCTTAGGATAGATGTTATAGAGGTTCTTTGCGAAATAGAGCTCGCCATAAACAAAGTGAAGGTATCAACTACACCTGATGGCAAAGTGGTGGATCTGTTTTTCATCACGGATACCAGGTTGTACATGTCTATATCTGCATTATATTTATAACAAGTTTGTTCTGTGAAATCGTTGGCCAATAAATTATCTCTTCTTCTTAATCATCTTCTTTCCTTCTAGTTGCAATCTCAGAAGATTTGGAAATGTGCAGGCCTTTTGAATTTTATTTTTAATTTGAAGAAGTGAGTGAAAGAGAGGATGTGCAAGCCTTCTACTACTTCCTTCAATCAGAGAACATGATTAAATTAATTTTAAATCTGCTGGAAAGTTTAAAATCATATTGCTAATTATCTATTTCTGTTCTGGTTACTGGTTTTTTCTATTGTTATTTGTTGGTGCTATTCTTCTCTTTTAGCATAGCAGTACTATTTAGGTGCCTTGGCTAGTTTTCCAGGTGGTGGCGTTTTGTTTTGAACTCTGTAATGTGTTCCTCTTTTCTTAGCTGGCAGTAAATCTCTTATTGCTTGGCTGTGGTTTCAATACATATCTTTTTTCTATAAAAAAAGATTAGGCATGTATATTTAAGGTTTTTAAAAATTTTAATATGTTCAATGGTTTGGAAAGTGTCAAACCTTGATTTCTTTTTTAGGGCCGTTAGTATATTGTCCAAAACAATGAGGGGTTTAGGCTTACAAAAATTATGGCACAAGTTTAGATGGGTTAGTTAATTTTTCCAAGGTTTATACTTTGGTTTTTTTTTGTAAGGTTTATACTTTTAGTTTGAACTTTGGTTTGTTTTATTTTATTTCAGGCCAATGTTATATATTTGATTTCATTGCTCAGGCTTCGAGCATGTTAAAATTGTAGAGATTTAGTTTCTTGGTGATTGACTAATTTATTAACAGAGTACTTAATGTTGATCTAATGCTAATATTGTTTTAACATTTTATTCCTTTCCAGGGGGTATTTTGAATAGGATCAGACCTAGCCTAAAGTATCTGTGTCCGTCTGAGCACATTCCTTCCAAAATTGAGGTGGATGTTAGCAAACTAGATATCGAAGATAGGATATTCATGCGTGATATTGAGATTCATCCATCCTTGAAGCTTCTGAGTAAGAATGAAAACATGCCCATATGTAAAATAGTTGCAACAAGTTTGGGAAACCGAGACCTGCTGGTGAGTAGTTAACAATGCATTTAGTTAGGTTTGGCAAAGCAACATTTATTAGGAGAAATGCAGATATGCATATTCCAAATAAACTGGGTTAACTCCCTGATTTTTGTTTGACATGTTGCAACTGTTTTTTCGTTCGACTGAACTTACATTTCAATATCGGTGGCTGTTGATTTCTAATGCATTAATGATTTATATTCAGTCTTTGATGGCATGTATGAATTAGATGTACAAGTTTGTACAACCTGATTATACATATAGTAGTTGGATATATTCGATTTAAGTTATGGCTGTTGAGGTAGGACCAACTTGGTTTGACCAAATTTACCTTATCCAGCATTTCTTTCTTCAGTGATAAATTCTTGAATCTCAGCCTCTCAGGGTGCAGTTGATCTAATAATGAAGGGAGTCAAGGACAACCAAGGCTAAAGTGCTCATTTCAAAACATAGTACCCTTAAAACTCTCTCTTTATATGTATCGTGTGTGGTTGTGTTTAAAGGTATACCAAACAATAATTTTTTATGCATGATGTGTTCCAAGAATTATAACTTCATTTATTTTGTACAATTTATTTTTTGCTTCACAAGTATTCAATTAATTTCACTACTTCTTTATTTATGTCGTTGCTAGCTTGTTACAGGTTTAACGTTATTGGAAGAAGTGACATTGGCCATGCATATGGAGATGAGAAGATCTTTTGCTTATGTTAGAAATTTATATCACGGGCTTTGAAGTGTTATTTTGGATTATTAGTTACTAAATAGATTTTTTATTTTTAATATTTTGGGCTGATGTAATATTGTGACTCAATAGAATGCTAAAGACATTCTCTATATTAGATTGTTGAGATTTGAGCTCATTATTTATGGACAATTTAATAATATAAAATTTATTTATTATTTTTAATTATTATAATGATACTTCAGAATTTAAAATTCAAAATGGCTTTATCAGCTTAAAAGGATTATTATTATTTTTTAATATAAATAAAGGCTATTGCAATGACAATTTTGTCAACGACAATTTTGTCAAAAATCAAAAGGGTTTTGCAACGGCATTTGTCGTTGCCAATGATACTAAGCCATTGGCAACGACATTTGTCGTTACCTAAATGAGAAGCCATGTCAGCATTAAAGTATCATTGGCAACGATAAATGTCGTTGCCAATGATACTAAACCATTGGCAACGACAATTATCGTTGCCAAAAGGGTAAGCCACGTCACCCTGTTATTGCATTTTTGGCAACGACAAAGTATTTGTAATGACAGATGTCGTTGCAAAACCGGTGTGAATTGCAACAAAGGTTTGTCGTTGCGATAGTTATATTGTCGTTGCGATACTTTTTCGCTACGCCCTGACCCTCAACGACAGATGTCGTTGCGAAAAATGTTTTTTGCAACGACTTTTCATTTTTCGCAACTACTTTTGTTGTTGCAATTGGCGGACTTTCTTGTAGTGTAATCTTTGCTTCGTTTTGTGTTTATTATGGAGGTTATGACTTTCCCCCTCTTGATTCTCTCTCTCATTCAAGAAAAGTGGTAGAATCATCAACCCCGTCTTATTGTGGCTTCTCAACACCCTTCGGCTTGTCTCCTAGCCGCTCTCCCTCACCACCACACTCTCATACGGTACCAATTTTAAGGCCCTAAAAGCAAGGGTTTGGAGTTAGGGTTTGGTCCTTCTCTCTCTACGCGGTTAAGGTAAGAGGGTTGTATTACCTCTATTTAGGACATGACTTCTAGGTTGTTTATAGTGAGGGCTAGGAATAGAAAAGATTATTCATTAGAATAAACAATAGGGTAGTTGAGGATGACAATAAGTTACCCACACGAATGATTGAATATATGCGTTGTATGATGATTGTTTGTAATGTGTGGAATTAAAATATAAATGTTAATAATGGGTTTATTAATAAAATGAGGATAATGAAACCACTTACATGTTGTGAATGTATGTGTTGGATAATGATGTTTAAGAAGTTGTGGTTAGTAAAGTAATTAGGAACGTAAGGAAAAAGAAACTATCTGGATGTGTGTGAATATATGGGTAAATGATTTGTATGTTTAAATGTTTGAGGGATTAGGAATTTGAAATGAACCTAAGGTATATATATAGTAATGAGAAGCATAAATTAAGGGGTGTCTCGTGATGTATGTGTATGTGATGTACGAATGAATAATAGATAATGGAAATAATGATAAGGAACCTAGAATGATAATAAGATGTGTAAACAAGAATTCGAATCAAGTTAATAATTAAGAAGATAGAAAACGGAATAAGAAGTTGTAACATGGAAATGATTAAGAATGTGTGTCGATTATGAATGTTTGGATTGTTTGTAAACCCTCAATGGGATAAAACGAAAGCAATAATAAGTTTTTAACGAAAGGAATGAGAAAGGAGAATAATTAAGAGAAATTAAAAGCAATAAAAACACAAAGAAGAGAAAAGATAAATAATTAAGAGGATAAGCAATAAAAACACAAAGAAGAGAAAAGATAAATAATTAAGAAAGAAAAAAAGTGAATAAGAAGCAAAGTAAAAGAAGAGAAGACTAAATGAGAAAAAGGAAGAAAACCCAACTCGGACGGCCCATGTGCTCCGAGGATATAGAAACAAAATCCTGACGGCCCATGTGCTCGGGGAGAATAAAGTAATAAGAGAAAGAGAACAAAGAAACAGAAATAAGACTTGGGAATAAAAGAAAGAGTAAAATCGGCAGACGACCCATGTGCTCTATCGAAGCGCAACCCGGACGGCCCATGTGCTTTGGGGATTACTAGCGCAATTCGGATGACCCATGTGCTCTGAGGATAATTAAAATGAATATCGGCGGACAACACATGTGCTCTGTCGAAGCGCAACTCGGACAGCCCATGTGCTCCGAGGAGCCGGACGACCCATGTGCTCTAGGGATTACTAGCACAAAATCGGACGACCCATGTGCTCCGAGGATGATTGAACTCAACCTGGACGACCCATGTGCTCTAAGGATGAGAAAAGAAAGAAAGAAAAGAAATGTAAGACTGAAAGAAAAGAGAAAGCATAACCTGGATGGCCCATGTGCTCCAGGGATAAGAAAGTAAATGTAAGAAATGAGTTAAAAGAAAATGAGAATCAAGAACGATAAAAAGAGTAAAAGAGTTAACTAATAAGGGAAAGAAGCTGAAGGTATGAATGAATTGAAAGTATAATGGTGTATGATTGTTATGAGCTAATAATAGGGTTAGGCTTAGTTTATTACTATGACTTCTTAGAAGTTATATCCTAAGCTCTGTGTAATGCTACCCTTCTTGCTATTTTTTTACAGGTACAGAAGGAGCATGCACAAGTCTTGGTCGAGAAGGAGCACACTCCACTCCGTGGAGTGTGGATATTTAGGGGCAGGACCATAGTTGGGTCCTGGGTTTATTTTGAACATTTTGATGTATACAAAAATGGTATTTTGCGAGGCTAAAAATAATCCAAGAATTCGTTTATATTTTTGGAAATGATGTAATGAATGAACTAAATTATATTTTGGCCCTGCTGGCCTAATGTTGTTTATAGGAACGTTTTTAAGCAGGATAAACAGGAAATGTAAATTTTGGGAATGGCCCTAAAACAAAGTAAACTCTGTCCGATTTTACAGAGATTTTTTTTAAGTAATATAATTAAATGAGAGTTTCAAAAAGAAAATTTCAAGTCACAAGATTTAATCGGGGTAATTAGAGTATTAATTAAGATAGGGTGTTACAACTGCCGTTCGGTCGAGTTCATGAGATTCTTGTCCATCAATGTGGCCGATGCTGAGGCTCTCTACTCGCCAGCTGTGAGAGATCGACGCTCGTCGATCGAGCTGGAGAAAGACAAGCTGGTCTCCGAGCTCGAAAAGGCCAGAGCGGATATGGAAAAGGCGACAAAGGCTCGGGCGGATTTAGAGAAGGCCCGTGATGAAGCTTGTCGGGCCGCGGAGGCGTCGGCCAAAAAATTGGAGGAAACCCGAGAGGAGCTATCCAAGGCTAAAGAGGAGGCTGTGATGAAGGCCAAGGCGGACGCTGAAGCCGAGTTGAAGGTCCGAGAGCACACTAAGAGGAGGGCATCCCAAGCCTTGAAACATAAGATCGCCGCCAAGAGGACGACTTTTGACTTGGAAAAGTCAGCAGATGATATTTTTCAGAACGTCATGGAGCAAATTCAATTTCTGAACAAGAACTTCCGGCTACAGGTGGTTGGGGCCAGTCCTGTCTTTGGAGTCGACAAGGACAGGGAGAAGCTGCTGGATTATGAAAATGGTGGTGCCGAGGTTGACCTTTCGGATAAGAACTTGCCCAACCTCCTTGCGGAAAGAGACGAAGTGATTTTTGATCCATCCACGATGGTTCTCTCGGATGTGGAGGAATAAGCGTAAGTCCCTTATGTTTGGCTGTTATTTAAAAACAATATTATTTGTGCCTTTATTTTGCCGTTGCTTTTGTACAACAATGTTGCTTTTGGAAAATTGGTTAAGTCTTTTGTTCATTGCATGTACATGTGTCATCTATATGCTTTTATTTTAGTGTTATATAGACTTGCTAAATTTATCTTATCTTTTTTAGAATGTGGTAAGGAGAGCTCAGACCTCGCCACCTGAGTCAAGGTGGGGTCCTCATCGCCTGACTTTATAGTAGAATCTTTTAATGAAATCCTGTGTAGTCGGATGCTCCTTTGTACTTGGTATTCTCATAAGCTTTCTTTTAGAAAGTTGCTGTGTATAAGGGGCCGAGTTCCAATTGGGTGGCTAGCCCAAAGGGAAAGGCAAGTACGTATGCATATAAAGTAGAATTTTATAGCTGTAATGTTGGACTCGCTAGCAAGTATACTAGATCGTGCACAAGTAATATAGTAGAAGTAAAATTATCGTCCCACGAGGATTGCAAATTGTTTTCAATAATCTCTACCTTATTATGATTATTAGTGAAATTGGAAACTACTTTTAAATTGAAATTTGACTTGATTAATTAAAAACTAAACTAAACTAGAACTAATAACAAAGTATAAATTAAATGAGTTGAGAATAGAATGGGAAAAGCGTTAGAAATCTGGTTTCATTGCAGGACATAATTTACTAGTTATGAATCTTTGTTTTCCTATTGAATCAACAACATTCCAGCTGTAACAATTATTAAATTCCTCTAACAATTGTATTTCCTATTCAATTGGAACCCTTAATCCCTTAAGAAATTACCAACCAATTAGTCATCAATTAAGAACTCTGGAATTAAATACGTTATATAATCCCCAAAAGTATCCCTACAAATTGGACGATTATAATGTTTGATTGTTATGGTCATACCCAATTCCTAATTGCTCAATTGAAGAATTAGGTTCCCAAAACATAAACAGATCCAGATTTATGTTGAAAATAAAAACACAATCAAACAATTGATTCAATGAAAAACATCAATCCATAACAATTATAAACTATTTAAGATCCATGCAAATCCACCATCTTCCTAACAAGGGTTTTAGTTACACATAATTGGGAATGAAAAACAAAGAGTAGAAGAATAACCCATCATCATAGAGAATTCTGAATTACTCCACTAATCTTTAATCTTCAATTGGATTCCTCCGTTGTTGATCTCCAATCGTCTTATCCAAGCATCTTCTCTCTCAAGGATTGTGTAATCTCCCTCTCTAAAAACTACCTAAACACTAATTCTAAGCCTAGAATAAATAGAAAATTACAAAACCTAAGAGAATCCCCATCAGAAATCAGCAAAACAGGCCTGATTGGGCCTGCACGAGGGTCGCGCGCCTGGGCGCCCCAGGCTGGCAGGCTCCACGCCTGGGCCCGCCAGCTTGTGCGCTTGGGCGTGTGGCACCTGGTCCGACTCCGTTTCGCTCCGTTCTTGCGTCATTTTGAAGGTCCTTTCGTCCTCTTTTCAGTCCCATATTTATTTTCTTCAATTTAGCTCCAAAAGTACCTGAAACATACCCAAAATGGATCAAAACGTTCAAGGGATAAAATTTCCTAAACTAATTAAAAACTAAACTAAATCTACCTAAAACACCTAAGAAACAAGCCAAAACCAAAGCAAAAGGGAGTCAAATTAAGTCCAAAAACATCATATATTAGACCCAAATCATGTAACTTTTTAGGATTTTTCATTTATCACATAAAGTAGCTCATTAATCGAGTAAGGTAGCTAGTACACTTTTTGTATCTGAAACTGCAATATAGTAGAAACATAAATATTTCTTAAACATAAAATAAGTCAAAATAAACAAGTCGAAATAAACATAAAAGGAAATCAAGTAAACGGTAGCAAAGTGTGGGATCTCGGTCGCCAATCAACCGAAGTATGTTATCAGCTTATTGGCATTCCAATTGTTCTTTAATTCTGTGCCTTCCAGAGTCTCAAGCTTGTATTCGCCCGATCCTGTTTTGGAAATGACCCTATAGGGGCCCTCCCAATTTTGAGCAAACTTTCCATCTCGGGCACTTTTCAAGCCAATGTCCGCTCTGCGGATGACCGAATCTCCGACCTCGAAAGCCCTTGGGTGACTCCCTTGTTGTACTATTTGGCCTACCTTTGCTTTGCCCTCCTTTCTCTTGCCGAAGCTGCCTCTCGAATCTCTTTACCTGAGGATTAATTCTTCTCTGACCAGCTCATCATTTTCCTCAGTCGAGCGCTCCCTCATCTGGAAGGTCGGTATCCTTTTCTCAATGGGGATCACCGCTTCACATCCGTAAGTAAGCTTGAACGATGTTTCTCATATTGAGGTATGCACGGTCGTGCGGAGCGACCAAAGCACCTCAGGAAGCAGTTCAGCCCAGGTTCCTTTTGCACCCAAGAGCCTTTTCTTTAGGCCATCAATAATTGCTCGGTTGGCTGACTCGGCCTGTCCGTTGGTCTGTGGGTGCTCCACTGAAGATAAGTGATGAAAAATGTGGAGATCTTTAGCAAGAGTTTGAAAGGTGTTAGCCGTGAACTGGCTACCGTTGTCCGAGATCAGGGAGTGTGGGACTTCGAAACGAGAAACTATCTATTTGATAAAGAACTTTTGCACCCTGGCTGAGGTGATGGTGATCAGGGCTTCAGCTTCGATCCATTTGGTGAAATAGTCGACAGCCACAATTACGAATTTCAGCTGACCTGGGGAGGTAGGAAACTTTTCTATTATATCCATCCCCCACTGGAAGAATGGCCATGGTGAGGGTAGCGAGTGAAGCTCCTCAACTGGTCTGTTGTGCCAGTTGCTGTAGTATTGACACTGGTTGCATCTTCGGACGTGGTCAATGGAGTTTGCCACCAACATGGGCCAAAAATACCCAGCCTTTAGTATTTTTCTGGGGAGAGATTTCCCGCCCATGTGGTGGCTAGCCAGCCCACCATGGACCTCTTGTAGGAACTCCTCAGCTTCTCCCAAACCGAGACAACGGAGAAGGGGAGATGAGACTCCTCTTCTGTAGAGGATATCATCCATCAATACATAGTGAGCAGATTTTTTAATAAGCTTCCTTGCCTCCAAACGATCCGAGGGCCTTATCCCGTGTTGCAGAAAAGATTTGATGGGTTGCATCCAGTCGGGAGTGAGAGAGATCGCCATGATCACACTCGGATCTTAAATTGCCTCTTGAATAACACTTTTGTTGTTGCCGACACCTTTTGTGCTGGCTAGCTTCGACAGAACATTCCCTCTGACATTCGAGCTTCTGGGGATATGAGAAATCGAAAATTGAGAGAAATCTTCAGCCAGAGCTTTTACCCTTTCCAAATAACTCTAGAGGATTGGTTCCTTTGCCTGATACTCTCCTGTTACCTGTGAAACTACTAACTACGAGTCGCTGAGAAATCGGACCTCCACTGCGTCTAGTTCTTTTGCCATCTGCAAGCTTGCTATCACAACCTCATATTCAGCCTGATTGTTCGAGGTTGGGAACTCAAATTTCAAGGAGTATTCGATGCTGATTCCTTATGAATTTTCCAATATGACGCCGGCACCAGCGCCTTTCTTATTACTGGAGCCATCTACATAAATGTTCTAGTTGTCAGAGTTCGGGCTGTCTGTTTGTTCGGTAAACTCGGACACAAAATCTGCCAAAGCCTAAGATTTGATCGCTTTCCTGGGTTCAAAAGAGATGTCGAACACGGAAATCTCAACTTCCCAAGACATCATCCTGCCGGCCAGGTCAGGCTTCTGGAGGACCTGTCGGATCGGCTGAGCGGTCCGCACTGTGATCAGATGGCTTTGAAAATACTACCTGAGTCTTCTGGCAGCCAAGATCAGGCAAAAATCAAATTTCTCAATCTTCGAATACCTCAGCTCGGGTCCTTGTAAAGCTCGACTAACAAAATAGACCGGAAACTTGGTCTTGGATTCCTCCCTGACGAGGACCGAACTGAGGGTCGAGTCGCCAACTGAGAGGTACAAGTAAAGGTTTTCGACCTCCTGTGGGCTGGAAAGGATAGGAGGGGAAGAGAGATATTCCTTCAAGGCAGAAAAAGCTTCTTCACATTTTTTATCCCAAATAAACTCAGTGTTATATTTTAACAACTGGTACCAGGGCAATCCCTTTTGCGCTGCTTGCGGTAGAAAATGGGAAAGCGCCGCCATTCGTCCTATCAACTGTTGCACACCCCTGACATCAGATGGACTTTTCATCTCCAAGATGGCTCTGCACTTGTCCGGGTTCGCTTTGATGCCGCGCTCTATCAACATGAAACCGAGAAAGGCACCCGCCGAGACTCCAAAGGTGCATTTCTCGGGGTCGAGCCTCATATTATGCTTTCGAACCCTTTCAAGCACTGCCGCCAAATCCTTGACATGGTTTTCCTTCATCTTGCTTTTGGTAATCATGTCATCAATATAAACTTCCATGATTGGACCAATGATCCCCTCAAACACTCTGTTCATCATTCGCTGATAGGTTGCGCCAGCGTTCTTTAATCCGAAGGTCATGACCGTGTAACAGTAGGTCGCCCTCTCGATGATAAAGGCTGTTTTTTCCTAATCTGGGGGATACATAGGGATCTGGTTGTATCCCGAATATGCATCGGCGAATGACAAGAGCTATTAACCGACTGAGTTGTCTACTAGCTGATCGATGACAGGCAATGGATACTGGTCCTTAGGGCAGGCCTTATTCAAGTCGGTATAGTCGACGCACATGCGCCACTTGCCATTCGACTTCTTGACCAGCACTGTGTTAGACAGCCACTCAGAATAGGATACTTCTTTGATGAAACCGGCCTCTAGAAGTTCGACTACCTTTTCCTGTATTGCTCTTGACTTCTCGACCCCTACTCTCCGCTTTTTGTGTGCAACTGGTTTGGCTTTCGGATTAACGCTTAGCTTGTGACAAATGAAATTTGGGTCAATCCCAGGCATGTCGGCGAATGTCCAAGCAAATAGGTCTTTCTTGTTTCTCAGAAGGCCCAGGAGTTCGGCCCTGATAGAGGCGGGAAGTAGGACCCGATCCGGATCGTTCAAGTGGCGTCCGACTGGTCAATCGGAACGCTCTCCCACTCCCCCTGGGGAATTGGCCTCAAATCATCCTGCTCTGCCCTAACATCCAATTCGGCCAGCTGTACATTACCTTTGCTTAAAACTGACTTTGGTAAGTTCTCTTCTTTTTTCTTCATTTTCCCGAGGCTGGCATTATAACACAAACGTGCCTTTTCCTGTTCGGCTCTCACCGTCACCACACTGTTGTCTGATCCAACAAACTTCATGGCCAAGTCAACTGTGGAAACGATTGCCCCAAACGCCTGCAAACATGTCCTGCCCAGAACGCCATTGTATGCTGATGGACAGTCAACCATGAGGAACTTAATAATCTCGGTTCTCGCAGACGACTGTCTCCCCAATGTGACTGGCAGCGAAATTGACCCCAAAGGCTATGTAACACCCTATTTAATAAATTTACCCTTAAACCAAAAATTAGGACTTAAAATTTCTTTTGAAAATATTTATGATAATGGACGAAATAATGTTTCCTTTCATTAATACAAAAAATATCAGAGTTATATAGCGGAAGACTTAATTCAAAAAAAGCATAAAAGCATAATTTTAATTACATCCAGCCAGTTATCTCAAAATACAAAATGCATGAACAGTGCTCTAGCTCGGCCCACTGGCCGAGACATAACCTAATTCTCCAACTCTAAAGACTTACTCTCCCCGTGAGGGTGAGTGAACCTGCTCGGCCGGGGACTGCGTCTGCTCGGGCTCAGTACCTGAAAAATGGTAAGGAGGTGAGCATTACACAAAACTTAAGTAAGCAGTTTCTAACGTGACATACCGAACTACTAAGCCAAACACAAATAGTCAATTAGCATATATAAGTCAAACAGAATATCACATGCATACTTTCTCATTTTGCTCGGTCCATGCAATTATCCAACTTATCCATTACCTACCAATTATACCTCGGCTCAACCGATTGATTTCCTTTATACCCTTTTCTTAACTCTTATTCTTAATAGCTCGGCCACTACTTCCCTTTCTCGGTAATCTATCTCTATCTCGGTTACATTACTCATTATCCAACTTTTACATAGCTTACAATCTTTTACTCTTCTCGGCTGCATACACCCAGTGCATGTCTTACACCATTTAGGGTCGGATATCGGAGTGTCCATAACTGCGAGTACCCAGTACCCGTCTTACAGCTGCACATACCCAGTATGCGTCTGACGCGATCAATGCAAGCACCCAGTACGCATCTTCTAAGACCAGGAGCACTACCGCCGATCATTCTATGGGGTTAAGGAGTGTCCATAACTGCGAGTACCCAGTACCCGTCTTACAGCTGCGTATCTCGGCGTCTTACGCGATCAAAGCACGCACCCAGTACGCGTCTTCTATGACCAGGAACACATCCCACCGATTCCGTGCTCGGAACCTTGTGTGAATCATAACTGCGAGTACCCAGTACCCGTCTTACAGCTGCACATACCCAGTATGTGTCTGACGCGATCAATGCACGCACCCAGTACGCGTCTGCTATGACCCGATCACACAACCATTTCTCTTCAATTCCTCTATTTTTTTAACCATTCTTTTAGCTCGGCCGCTCTCGGCTCACCCCTTTAACCATTCCCTTTTTCTATAAATCTTTCTCATTCTGACTTATTACTCTATCTCTTCTATTTTCCATATTTACCATTTTCTCATACCCGTTCTCAACCTATCATAGCTCGGCCACAGACATAAATAATGATCATCAAAACTCATACACGTTTACACAACAACATCAATATAAATAATGCAAATCATAACTCATGAGTAACGATACAGCAACATAATATGATTATAAACATTTAGCAGTTATGCAAATAATTCATCTTGCCTCAAGAATACATTATCCTAGTTCCTTTATCATCTTTCCTTAACCTCTTATCTTTTATTCCTAATATTACCCTATGTTTCTTTCCTAATCTAACACCCACTCTTAGCACCCGTTATGAACACCCTAGAAACCCAAACTCAAGTAGAGGTAACACTCACTCCTTACCTCAAACCATGAGAGATAAGAGTTGAGAGTTTGAGAATGGTTTTCCTTGTTGCTTGACCTTGTGAGCTTAACACGCCCTTGAATCCTTTTTCCTCCTAGCTGCACACTCAACACCAAAAGCTCCAAGAACGTGTGAAACGGGAAGAGAACGGGAAGAAGAAGGTTTGCCGATTAGTAACACTTGGTGGAAGAGAGGGGTGTGTGTGAGTGAGAAGAGAGAGAATATGTTGGGTTTGTTGGTGCTGGAGCTTCAGAGAGAATGAGAGAGGCGAAGGAGAAAGAGAATGGAAAAGTATGTTATGTTGTGTGTTGGTTCTCTTTTATTCTTTTAGGAAGAATATTTGTGTGGTTCTCATTGGAGGCTTCTTTGAGAAGTCAAAATATGTGGGTAGGATTTATTGGCTTCTAAGGGAAGCCATAAACAATGACTTGATAAAGACATAAAGCGATGATAGTGACAGCCGTACGGTTTGCACGAAAACCAAAGGATCAACAGCTCAACATGAGCTGTTGCGGAGAAGGGACGTCGGCTCGTCGTGGAGAGACGGCAATAGTCCGAGCCTCCTCCTCGGTTGGCACTGCGGTGAACGATGAGGTCGGCTAATCCGAGCTGACAACAGGTTTCGCGCTTTGTCCTCATTCAGCTCGGCAGGGATCGATCCGAGGTCCTACATCTGTCTATCTGGTCGGCCTATGCTTCCTATTACTTTGCGACCCTTACACAACTTCTACGACTTAATCCTATTCTTAATTACATATAAATATATATATATATATATTATAAATTTATTATATTAATATTAATTTTCAGGATGTTACATTCCTCTCCCACTTACAGAAATTTCGTCCTCGAAATTTAGTCGGCATTGAACAGTTGCGGATATGATTGCTTCATCTTCTCTTCGAGTTCCCAAGTAGCTTCTTCCACATTATTCCGATTCCAAATAACCTTGACCAAAGAGATTTCTTTCCCTCTGAGTCGTCTGACTTGTTTGTCCTCAATTCTGACTGGAAGGATCTCGAAGGTCAGGTTGTCTCTTAGTGGTAACTCATCCACTGCTATCACATGTGAGGGGTCATGGATGTACCTCCTGAGTTGCGAGACGTGAAATACATCATGGAGTTTAGACAAGTGCAAAGGTAAGGCAATTCTGTAGGCTACTGGTCCGACTTTCTCCAATATCTGGTATGGTCCGACAAACCGTGGGGTCAACTTCCTCGATTTAATCGCTCGGCCAATACCCGTTACAGGGGATACCCGCAGGAAAACATGATCTCCCTCAATGAAGTTCAAGGTTTTTCTTATTTTGTCGGCATAGCTCTTTTGTCAGTCCTGAGTTGCTTTCGTCTTTCCTTGTATCATTCGGATCTTCTCGGTTGTCTCATGCACAATGTCAGGACCAATCAACAAGTTTTCTCCTATCTGGAACCAGCATAACGGCGTTCGGCATTTCCGACCATACAATGCTTTGAAAGGAGCCATACCAATACTTGAATGAAAACTGTTGTTGTAGGTAAATTCGACCAAGGGTAGAAGTGCTTCCCAACTTTCCGACTGTTCAAGAACACATGTCCTCAACACGTCTTCAAGGGTTTGAATGGTGCGCTCGGATTGTCCGTCGGTCTGAGGATGATAAGCCGTGCTAAACCTCAACTTTGTACCCATGGCTTGCTGCAAACTCTGCCAGAATCGGGATAAAAAGCGAGGATCACGGTCGGACACTATGCTGCTCGGAACACCGTGAAGTCTAACAATGTCCTTAATGTACAGTTGCGTCAGCTTCTCTAGGCCGTACTTCATGCTGATCGGCAAGAAATGGGCACACTTTGTCAGTCGGTCCACCACAACCCAAATGGCTTCCTGCCCTGATCTTGTTCTCGGTAGACCCGACACGAAATCCATCGAAATGTTGTCCCACTTCCACTGTGGAATTTCCAAGGATCTGAGTAATCCTCCGGGTTTTTGATGCTCAATCTTGGCTTTCTGGCATATTAGACACCGAGACACATAATCCGCCACGTCGGTCTTCAAATTTGGCCACCAAAACAACCACTTTAGATCCTGGTACATCTTTGTGGCTCCTGGGTGAAGACTCATCTTCGATTTATGGGCCTCTTCCATTAGCTCTCTTTGGACTTCAAAATCCAGGGGAATGCAAACTCGGCCCCGAAATCGTATGAGACCATCGGATCCTTTAGTGAAGTCGGGTTCATCCTTGTCTCCTGCCCTTTCTAGTAGCTTCTGGAGTTCTAAGTCAGCAGCCTGTCTTTCCTTGATAAAACCCACAAAGTCGTTTGTTACTTGTAGCATTTCCAGTACAACACTGTTTTCCTTCTTCTGTACGCCGAGGTTAAGATCACTGAACTCCTGCATCAACTGCATCTCTCGGACCATCATGTTGCTCAAATGAAGGCTCTTCCTACTCAGTGCGTTGGCCACCACGTTGGCCTTTCCGGGATGATAGTGCAAGTTGAAATCGTAATCTTTCAAGAATTCCACCCATCAGCGTTGTCTCATGTTTAATTCCTTCTGGTCGAACAGATAGTCGAGACTCTTATGGTCACTGAACACTTCAAATTTTGTGCCATACAAGTAGTGTCTCCAAATCTTAAGGGCAAACACCACAGCTGCCAATTCGAGATCGTGGGTGGGGTAATTCTGTTCGTGCGGTGGAAGCTGCCTAGAGGCATAAGCCACCACTTTTCCCTGTTGCATCAACACACAGCCGAGACCCTGTTTTTAGGCGTCACAGAACACGTCAAAAGCTTTGGTCGGATCTGGCAAAATCAATACTGGCGAACTCGTCAATCTCTCCTTCAACTCTAGAAAGCTCTGCTCGCACTCTTCGGACCACTGGTAAGGCGCATCCTTCCTGGTTAACGAGGTCAACGGCAGGGCCAATTTAGAAAACCCATCGATGAATCTCCTGTAGTACCCTGCCAGACCCAGAAAACTCCTGATCTCGGTTACCGAGTTGGGTTTCTCCCACTTGAGCACAACTTCCACGTTAGAGGGATCAACCGGTACACCGTGCTCGGATATTACATGACCGAGGAAGTGAACCTCTTTGAGCCAAAAACTGCATTTAGAAAGCTTGGTGTAGAGTTCCTTGTCCTTCAAAACCTGCAACACCTTCCTCAAGTGCTGCTCATGTTCGCTCGGACTCCGAGAATAGATGAGGATGTCGTCGATGAAGACTATCACAAACGAATCAAGATAGGGTCGGAAGATCCTATTCATGTAGTCCATAAAGATGGCAGGGGCGTTGATAAGTTCGAAGGGCATAACCACATACTCAAAATGCCCATATCTTGTCCTAAAAGCTGTCTTCGGAATGTCTTCTTCTCGGATACGGATCTGGTGGTATCCTGATCGGAGATCTATCTTTGAGAACACCGATGCTCCCTTAAGTTGGTCTAATAAGTCATCAATCCGAGGGAGGGGATATTTGTTCTTCACCGTTACCACGTTGAGCTTCCTATAGTCAGTGCACATTCTAAGGCTACCATCCTTCTTTTTAACAAACAAGATTGGAGCTCCCCAAGGTGATACGCTCGGTCTGATTAGCTTTTTGGCCAGAAGTTCTTCCAGTTGTTTCTTAAGCTCGTCTAGCTCGGGAGGCGCCATTCTGTACGGAGCAATTGAAATTGGGCCAGTTCCCGGAATGAGGTCTATACTGAACTCTACTTCTCTTCTCGACGGTAAGCCAGGCATTTTGTCTGAGAAAACTTCTGGGAATTCTCCGACTACAGGAATTTGGTCTATAGTCAGTTCCTCTGTCGCCTCTAACATTGCAACCGAAGAATCACTACAGATCATGGTCTTTTCTCGGAAATCGAGCAGGACATGGTGTTGAGACATCCAATCCATGCCGAGGATAATATCTAGTTTAGTTAGGGGCAAGCAAATCAAATTGACCTTAAACTCTCGGCTTAATACTTGGATATGACACTCTAAACACATTTGGGAAGTGATTACAGAAGAATTGGTTGGGGTAGAAATGGATAGTTTGTAAGGCATTTCTACTGGGGATAGTTTTAGTTTGTTCATACAGTTAAGGAAAATGAAAGAATGTGTGGCTCCACAATCAAATAACACAGCACATGGAACGCTGTTTACTTGACAAGTACCTCGGATCAGCTCGTCGGCGTCAGTCACTTCTTCACCATCCATAGTGTAAACTTTGCCTCTCTGCATCGGTCGGTTAGTACCAGTTTGCTGAGCCTTGGTCACATTGACCTCTTCTTTCACAAGATTCTCGGTACATCGGGCTGCAAAATGACCAGGCTTGCCACAACGAAAACAGGATCCTCTTGCTCTGCTCGAATCCAGACTCCAGCATTCTCCCTTGTGCTGCTTTCCACAGTGTTGACATATGGGGTAGGGCCCAGGGACAACCACCATCTGACCACCACTCCTTAGAGCTGTTGACATTCTGGAGCTCGGATTCACATAGGGAGCAGATCTCTGAACAACTCCTTTCCCCCTAATAGGCCCCACCGTTTTCTGTGCCGACCTGTTCCACTTTCCGTCGGCTTTCCTTTTGAGCCCCTTCTCATAGGTACTAGCCATGTTCACCAATTGCGAGAGATTGGCCACGTTCTGATATTCGAATGCGAGCCGAATGTCATCACGGAGACCCGACTCAAACTTGATGCACTTGGTACGTTCATCAGCATCTCGGTAACTTCCTGAGTAACGAATCAAATCCTCGAACTGAGTAGCATATTCTCCAACACTCAAATTCCTATGCTCCAGCTTGAGAAAAGCAAGCTCCTTCTCCCTCCTAACGTCTTCGGGAAAATACTTGCCGAGGAATCGAGTTCGGAACAAATCCCAAGTAATGGCTTGATTAGCAACTTCAAATCCTCGACTCTGCTGCTCCCACCAGTGCTCGGCTTCGCCAGCCAGCACAAATTCAGCTAACCTCGCCCTGTATTCATAGGGAGGTTGCAGAGATCGAAAAATCTTCTCAATATCTTGGAGCCATCTCTGAGCCCCATCTGGATTATAACCCCCTTCAAACCGAGGCGGTTCATTCTTCCTAAATCGGCTCATCCAGTCGATCTCGACCGGAGCCGGAGGTGGAGGTTGAAGGGCTGCAGCTGCAGCTGCTGCGGCTGCGGCTATGTTCTGAGCGAGGTTCTCAGCCTGATTCTGTTGAGCATGCGCTTGGTTCTGCTGCAGTTGAACCAGAGTTTTCAACACAGCAGCAATTCGATCATTATCAGCTCTTCTCCCAGCCATACTGCTTGGTCATGGAGAGAAAGCCAATTAACCATCGAGTAATTAAATAAATATATATACATAAATCTATGAGCTCTATTGACTAACTTGGACTCTAGACTTTACTTATTTGTTACTCCCTTGGTGAGTAACCACTGGAGTCACTTGCAACTCCAATAGGCCGAGGAGAAACTGCTCTGATACCAAAAATGTAACACCCTATTTAATAAATTTACCCTGAAACCAAAAATTAGGACTTAAAATTTCTTTTGAAAATATTTATGATAATGGACGAAATAATGTTTCCTTTCATTAATACAAAAAATATCAGAGTTATATAGCGGAAGACTTAATTCAACAAAAGCATAAAAGCATAATTTTAATTACATCCAGACAGTTATCTCAAAATACAAAATGCATGAACAGTGCTCTAGCTCGGCCCACTGGCCGAGACATAACCTAATTCTCCAACTCTAAAGACTTACTCTCCCCGTGAGGGAGATTGAACCTGCTCGGTCGGGGACTGCGTCTGCTCGGGCTCAGTACCTGAAAAATGGTAAGGAGGTGAGCATTACACAGAACTTAAGTAAGCAGTTTCTAACATGACATACCGAACTACTAAGCCAAACACAAATAGTCAATTAGCATATATAAGTCAAACAGAATATCACATGCATACTTTCTCATTTTGCTCGGTCCATGCAATTATCCAACTTATCCATTACCTACCAATTATACCTCGGCTCAACCGATTGATTTCCTTTATACCCTTTTCTTAACTCTTATTCTTAATAGCTCGGCCGCTACTTCCCTTTCTCGGTAATCTATCTCTATCTCGGTTACATTACTCATTATCCAACTTTTACATACCTTACAATCTTTTACTCTTCTCGGCTGCATACACCCAGTGCATGTCTTACACCATTTAGGGTCGGATATCGGAGTGTCCATAACTGCGAGTACCCAGTACCTGTCTTACAGCTGCACATACCCAGTATGCGTCTGACGCGATCAATGCACGCACCCAGTACGCGTCTTCTATGACCAGGAGCACTACCGCCGATCATTCTATGGGGTTAAGGAGTGTCCATAACTGCGAGTACCCAGTACCCGTCTTACAACTGCGCATCTCGGCATCTTACGCGATCAAAGCACGCACCCAGTACGCGTCTTCTATGACCAGGAACACATCCCACCGATTCCGTGCTCAGAACCTTGTGTGAATCATAACTGCGAGTACCCAGTACCCGTCTTAGAGCTGCACATACCCAATATGTGTCTGACGCGATCAATGCACGCACCTAGTACGCGTCTGCTATGACCCGATCACACAACCATTTCTCTTCAATTCCTCTATTTTTTTTAACCATTCTTTTAGCTCGGCCTCTCTCGGCTCACCCCTTTAACCATTCCCTTTTTCCATAAATCTTTCTCATTCTGACTTATTACTCTATCTCTTCTATTTTCCATATTTACCATTTTCTCATACCCGTTCTCAACCTCTCATAGCTCGGCCACAGACATAAATAATGATCATCAAAACTCATACACGTTTACACAACAGCTTCAATATAAATAATGCAAATCATAACTCATGAGTAACGATACAGCAACACAATATGATTATAAACATTTAGCAGTTATGCAAATAATTCATCTTGCCTCAAGAATACATTATCCTAGTTCCTTTATCATCTTTCCTTAACCTTTTATCTTTTATTCCTAATATTACCCTATGTTTCTTTCCTAATCTAACACCCACTCTTAGCACCCGTTATGAACACCCTAGAAACCCAAACTCAAGTAGAGGTAACACTCACTCCTTACCTCAAACCGTGAGAGATAAGAGTTGAGAGTTTGAGAATGGTTTTCCTTGTTGCTTGACCTTGTGAGCTTAACACCCTCTTGAATCCTTTTTCCTCCTAGCTGCACACTCAACACCAAAAGCTCCAAGAACGTGTGAAACAGGAAGAGAACGGGAAGAAGAAGGTTTTCCGGTTAGTAACACTTGGTGGAAGAGAGGGGTGTGCGTGAGTGAGAAGAGAGAGAATATGTTGGGTTTGTTGGTGCTGGAGCTTCAGAGAGAATGAGAGAGGCGAAGGAGAAAGAGAATGGAAAAGTATGTTATGTTATGTTATGTGTTGGTTCTCTTTTATTCTTTTAGGAAGAATATTTGTGTGGTTCTCATTGGAGGCTTCTTTGAGAAGTCAAAATATGTGGGTAGGATTTATTGGCTTCTAAGGGAAGGCATAAACAATGACTTGATAAAGACATAAAGCGATGATAGTGACAGCCGTACGGTTTGCACGAAAACCAAAGGATCAACAGCTCAACATGAGCTGTTGCGGAGAAGGGACGTCGGCTCGTCGTGGAGAGATAGCAATAGTCCGAGCCTCTTCCTCGGTTGGCACTGCGGTGAACGATGAGGTCAGCTAATCCGAGTTGACAACAGGTTTCGCGCTTTGTCCTCATTCAGCTCGGCAGGGATCGATCCGAGGTCCTACATCTGTCTATCTGGTCGGCCTGTGCTTCCTATTACTTTGCGACCCTTACACAACTTCTACGACTTAATCCTATTCTTAATTACATATAAATATATATATATATATATATTATAAATTTTATATATTAATATTAATATTAATTTTCAGGATGTTACAGGCTGTATTGCATCCCCTGTGAAGTCGATCAAGTTCCCCTCGAAGGGAGTGAGATCTACCTACCTTAGCTTTAGAGCCTTAAATGCATGAAGGAAAAGGATGTCAGCCGAGCTTCCTTGATCCACGAAGACTTGGGCTACCTCAAAGTTTCCGACTAGTGTTGTGATGACCATTGGGTCGTTATGTTCAGGGATAACTCCTTCCAAATCCTGGTCGGTGAAGCAGATTGAGACACTCTTGAAGGGTTTCTTATGTATTGGGCGATGATGGACTGCAAGAACTTGATTGACATATCTTTTTCTTTTAGATCTCCGATCCGCTCTCCTCCACCTGCGAAGCCACCTGAGATGGTGTTCACTTGGAAATCTTTGGGGGACTTGTCCAGTTCCTCAACCGAGACAAAGTTCACGCACTGCGCCTCCCTTGCTTGGTTATTGGGAGATGGATCTTGCCTTCTTTTCCCCTTATCCGAGCTTGGCCAGTTCCCTCTTGTCTTTCTTTCTGGGGAGCGGTATCTTCTTCTCATTCTTTTGCCTAGAGCTTTGACCACTCTCTAGCAAGTATACTAGATCGCAAAGTAATATTGTCGGTTAAGACCAGATATCGTACCCACAGGGACTCATAATTGTTCAATCTATCTCTACCTAAGGGAATATCTAGAATAAAATCTATTAAAATACAAAATTCAGAATTAAATAATTAAATTAAAAGGAAGAATTAATTGCTGGAAAATAAAATAAAAGAGAAATTAAATGGGAAAACTTTGTTAGGAACTTAGTATCATTGTATGTTCATTTATTTATTATAAATCAATATTTTTCATTCAAATCAAGAACAAATTCAGAAAATGGTAATTCCTAGATTCCTCTTATGAAATTACTGTTTATTATCCAATTTATTAAATCCTAATTCCTTAGAAATTTAAATCATTGAATAACCTTAATTAAGAACAGTGAATTTATCAAGTTATATAATAATCCAAAAGTATTCCTACAAATTGAATCATTATATTGTTTAATTGCATGACCTATTCTAAATCCTAATTTTCCAATTTCAGATTTAGAAATCCAAAACATAGATTAGCTACTTCTATGCATAACATTAAAATCACAATTAAACACTTGATTTAATACTGAAAAACATTAATTCATACAAATACATTACAAATACAAATCCACCATGTTCCTAACACAAAAGGTTTAGTTACACATAATGAAAGAGAAGAAGAAAACAAATAACTATGATATTTATTCCTAAATTACCACAGATACGTGCTTTGAATCTTCAATCTTCTCCGGATCCCTCCTTCGAATGCTCCCAAGAGTGTGTAAAAATCCTTTCTAAAACTAACTATTGAATCCTAATTATTATTCATCTAATGCTAACTTACTATTTTCTGACTCTAAAACTCATATTAATCCTAAAATAAATAGATAAAAGTATAATCTTATCAAAATCTTTCAAAACTGATCAGAAATTGGCCCAATTGGGCTTTCTCGCACTTCGCGCGCCTGGGCGTGCAGACCAGCACGCCTGGGCGCGCTTATCTGATGAACCACTTATTAACGTAGCAAGCGCGCCTGGGCGCGCAGATCCCACGCCTGGGCGTGCTGAGGAATTTTCGACTCCGTTTCTCTCCGTTCTTGTGCCATTTTCAAGGTCTTCTTATGCTCTTTTTAGCTCCAATAATATTTTCTCCAATTAAAGCCCCAAAACACCTGAAACATACCCAAAACAGATCAAAACGTTCAAAGGATTCTAATAAACTAAAAATTCCTAAAATTAATACAAAATACCTATATTTACAAAAGAAACAAGCTAAAACCCAAGCAAAAGGAAGTGAAATTAAGCCTTAAAACATCATATATTAGACCTTCATCACACCCTCAAACTTAGCATTTTGCATGTCCCAGGCAAAAGTAAAATAAAAATTCATAAACACAAGACTACCTTCTAAATCAAAATGTTCAACACTTAATCTAATACTTCGACTCATCAAAACAGCCACATATTTACACAAGCTATTCACATATCAAAACCTGGTTAAAGAAATAAAATTAATCAGAACTCAAAACTGGTGAACACTCTCAACCTCTCAGTGTATATCTCTCATGTGTATCAAGTGTTACAACAATTCACTCAAGTTCATTCAATAGTTAAATGTTACCATAAGCTTGACCATATACCCAAATCTCCACTGAAATTATTAAAAACATGCACAAATCAAAAGGTCTTTAATTTGGTTGTAACGTGGCCATGGTTAAAAGTGTCAAGGTGGGATAAAAGAAAGAAAGTTGAAACTAAGGGCTAGAATGCAAAACAAATTTCCCTCTAAAAATTATGAATGAGCAATGAATACTATGAAGACTCACACTCAAATCACAACTATTTCAAACTTCTTCTTTTTCAATTTTACTCTACTACTTCTTTCAAACAAAATTCTTTTCTTTTATCATTCATCAATTTTTACTTTTTCAATTTTTCTTTTCTCTTGGAAGAAGAGTAACTCAATAAACACTTTCACAATTTCATTACTTTTGAAATGTCTCTCTCTCAATTGCTCATTCAAAATTCCTAAGGCACTCACAAAGAATATTTCAATAAATGCAGGGTACCAAAGAAAAATCATAATGTCATTAGGCTCAAAATGGGCAACTAAGGGAAAACAAATCCAACAAAAATATCTGAAGGCTACAAAAACACCATCCTAAATGCCTTAATCATTTTTATGCATGTAATCAATTATCAATCTCAAAATAGTCACCGGTCAAGTTCTAAAACACAAAACTAAAGTGAACACACTCATGAAAGAATAGGGGTCTCAAATCAAAATAATTCAATAAATCATACCCCATCAAATAGGCTCAAATTCTCACTAAGCTAAAGTCAATTCACTAATTTCAAGTTCTGAAAAACTTTGTTAAAATAACCAAATTTCAAAAATATTTACAACTCAACAAATAAGTAACATGAATCAATGAGTCTAATCCTAAACTAAGTATATACACCTATCATCAGAAAAATAATCCTAAGTCTAGAATAATTACAAAACCTCTACCTAAGACACAAACCAACACCAAAAATGGGAGGGAAATTCAGATCTGAAAAAAAAAATTATTTTGTCCACTCCCCCAAACTTAAATGTTGGCTTGTCCTCAAGCAAACTAAACTAAACATACCTAACTAAAAAATAAAAAATTACATGAAATAAATTTGGAATACTTACTAATACATCCATAAAAAATGCTCATCAATAACAAACGTGAGAAAACATTCCCCTAAACTTAATACCTGCAAGTGTTAGAACCAAGTGCCAAAAATAGCACCTCTAATGAGGAATTATATCAACTCACACCTGTCACACAGAATAGAACTAGATGCTCATAAATACATAGTCCAAATAAATAGTCATGCAATAAAACTAAAAACAAATCCTAGAAAGCAATACATGTTTTTGTTATGGCAACAGTACAAGTCTGAATAGGGGAAGGGATACAAAATATATCAATAAGAATCAAAATCCCCTAAACTACTCCTCATCCTCCTCCTCAGGAGATGCATCCAGCAAACTCTGATCCTCATCCGTGTATGGTGGTACATCATAGGGCATACCCTGCGCTGCTCCAATACTGCTCAGAAATGAATCTCTAGTCTGGTTCCTACGCATCTCTCTGCGCTGGAACTCAACTGCTCTGCTCTGTCTCCGAAGCAAACGCTGTAACTTCCCAATGATCTTCCCATCATCACCTCCCCCTACTGTGCTGGCTGGCTGGCTGGAAGGACCTGCCTCATCCTGAGGCTGCTGAACTGGGATTTGGCTCTGTGACTGGGGTGGACCGGTCCTAGCTACCTCTATAGATCTACCAATAAACATATCCCATGTAGCTTTGGTCATCTTCGGGGTCCTCCTAAGATCCCGCACATCCCCACGAAAATCAACACCGGCTGCAGCACACAGTCGGGTGATCACCCAAGGAAAGCCCACATACCCTACCTCCTTCTTAGCAAAACGATGCATCCTATCATAAATAATAGATGCAGCGTCTACTATGATACCACGGCGAAGGGCATAAATCAGTCTACAAATCCCAGGCTGTACCTCAGTGTCATGAGAATGTGGGTCCAAATTATGCATGATGAAATCTGACCCAGAATCTGGCCGCTCCCACCAAGTTCTTCTGGTAAACATGCTTGACTACTCCAGATGTAGTCAAGTTCCAATCCTTGTCTACCAGAAACAAAGCATCCTTCACCATTTGCAGCAGGTACTCCTCCTCATTATCAAAACTCGCCACAGTAAACATAGCAGGTGTCGCCTCCAAGGAGTAAGACTGAAGTCCCATGACACGAGAAATAGTGTCAGAATCATAAGAAACCTCAACTCCTCGGACATACGAAATCCTCCTACGAGTACCATCCAACTCATACCTCTGCGCCTTCCACAAGGCGTTCGCATAAAATTCCCAGACCAGGAATTTGCTAAACACCTCATCGGGTTCCCTAATCCAACTCAACCACCTGTTAATCAACAGGGTCCCTTTTACCTCCTCAACACTACTAGCTCCAACAACTCGCCTCCCTATCGGCCCCTCGCTCTCATATAACATACTCGTCTCCGGGGTTATACCCCTCTTCACCATCTTCCCTTCATAATAGTTGGAGACCCTCGAATGCTCGAAGGTCTTCCCCAAATCACTACTAGTACTCCCTACAACAGGTCTTTTTCCCCTAGGCATACTAAAAGCTCAAAATCAACTAAAGGCAAATGATCGAACACATGGCGGGCACTCCCTAGAACTCAAAAACCAAGCTCTAAATCACTAATTCTTAACTCCAAAATCAATCACAACAGTGCTAGGGAGTGTAGAAAAGTGATTCTTACCCAAAATAATGAAGAAATTCGTGCCCCTTTGCTCTAGAGAAGGAAAAACCGAATTGAGTGTGAGAGGTACAGAAGAAGAGAAAAACTTGAAATTTCTTGAGAAGTATGGAAGAATAGTGAAGAAGGAAGGAGAAGTGTTGAATTTTGTTGAAAGAATTTGAGGATTTAATGAAGATTTTTGGTGAATTTGAGAAATTGGGGGTTAGGGTTTTGAATTGGGGAAGAATTGATTTGAATGAATTGGAAAAATGGGGGAGAAACAGCCCCTGCGTATCTGATAACTCGCACAGCGCGCCCAGGCGCGCGGTCCTCCGCGCCCAGGCGCGAGGGTACTGTTGCCATTTTTAAAAAAAAAATTGAATTACATAATAAAAATTAAAAAAAAAATTAAAATGAAAAATAACTAAATTAAAATTACCTATATCCAAAACTAATTTCCTAAAATCAACTCCTATAAGGAATTAAGAAACTTACCTTTGGAGCACAGCTTTTTCTATTAATGCAATCATGGAGAGAATTCCCAAATTTTATTTACCTGTGTCACATGAACAACTAAAAATAGTGTTATAAAGCACTTCATTAGAAATCACTTATAGAAAGTTTCAACTCCTTATTTCACTAACTAAAAAAAATAAAATAAACCTACACTACTACATAATTACAAAGAATCCACCAAGATCCCAAATTCTATGGCTCAATTCCCATGTGATATAGGAATAACAAGTTACTCCCATGTCCCATGGGAATAAGCATGGATGAAGTAAGGAAATTTTAGAAATAAATCCAATCCCACCAGGGTCAAAAGGTACACTCCTTACATCATGCATCATCTTAGACAATTTTTCTTTTTCCCCATTCATGAAGGTGTTAATTTCATGAATAAGAAAAACAAAAATTTTAGGATCTTTATTCATCCATTTATACAACAATGATTTGTGTTGATGTTCTGGAAAAACATCATGCATATTTAAGGGTCAAACATAATTGAAAAATTTTGAATCATCCAAACATGCAAGGGATTTAACACAATTTTTAAATTCAGAAATTTCAGCACGCAAGGATGAGTCAAATTTTTCTATTATTATTCTATCCCCTTTGTTTTGTTTTGTTTCACCTCTTCTACTTCATGATGCACTTTAATTTCTTTTTCTTCAAAATTTTCAAAGAAATTAGTACTTGAGTCTTCCTTAACAGACAACTCTTGTACTATATTTTCTATGAAAGCTTTCTTATAAAACTTTTCAATCTCACTAATGGGGGTATTTGCATCATAAGTAAGAGGATGTGAAGCCAAAACAAAATCAAAGAATTCTAACTCTTCACAAATCATTATTATACATTTCAATTAATAAAAAAAAATAGATTTCACTCCAAATTACTTCTTAGTGCCAAAATAGATTAAACTAATTCAAGACCCCGGCAACAGCGCCAAAAACTTGACCACTCTCTAGAAAGTATACTAGATCGCAAAGTAATATAGTCGATTAAGACAGATATCGTACCCACAGGGACTCAGAATTGTTCAATCTATCTCTACCTAAGGGAAAATCTAGAATAAAATCTATTAAAATACAAAATTCAGAATTAAATAATTAAATTAAAAGGAAGAATTAATTGCTGGAAAATAAAATAAAAGAGAAATTAAATGGGAAAACTTGGTTAGGAACTTAGTATCATTGTATGCTCATTTATTTATTATAAATCAATATTTTTCATTCAAATCAAGAACAAATTCAGAAAATAGTAATTCCTAGATTCCACTTATGAAATTACTGTTTATTATCCAATTTATTAAATCCTAATTCCTTAGAAACTTAAATCATTGAATAACCTTAATTAAGAACAGTGAATTTATCAAGTTATATAATAATCCAAAAGTATTCCTACAAATTGAATCATTATATTGTTTAATTGCATGACCTATTCTAAATCCTAATTTTCCAATTTCAGATTTAGAAATCCAAAACATAGATTAGCTACTTCTATGCATAACATTAAAATCACAATTAAACACTTGATTTAAAACTGAAAAACATTAATTCATAAAAATAAAATATAAATACAAATCCACCATGTTCCTAACACAAAAGGTTTAGTTACACATAATGAAAGAGAAGAAGAAAACAAATAACTATGATATTTATTCCTAAATTACCACAGATACGTGCTTTGAATCTTCAATCTTCTCCGGATCCCTCCTTCAAATGCACCCAAGAGTGTGTAAAAATCATTTCTCAAACTAACTATTGAATCCTAATTATTATTCATCTAATGTTAACTTACTATTTTCTGACTCTAAAACTCATATTAATCCTAAAATAAATAGATAAAAGTCTAATCTTATCAAAATCCTTCAAAAAGTATCAGAAATTGGCCCAATTGGGCTTTCTCGCACTTCGCGCGCCTGGGCGTGCAGACCAGCAGGCCTGGGCGCGCTGTATCTGATGAACCACTGATTAACATAGCAAGCGCACCTGGGCACGCAGATCCTGCGCCTGGGCGTGCTGAGGAATTTTCGACTCCGTTTCTCTTCGTTCTTGTGCCATTTTCAAGGTCTTCTTATGCTCTTTTCAGCTCCAATAATATTTTCTCCAATTAAAGCTCCAAAACACCTGAAACATACCCAAAATGGATCAAAACGTTCAAAGGATTCTAATAAACTAAAAATTCCTAAAATTAATACAAAATACCTATATTTACAAGAGAAACAAGCTAAAACCCAAGCAAAAGGAAGTGAAATTAAGCCTTAAAACATCATATATTAGACCTTCATCAAGCTTCTCGCACATACTATTGTAGTTTCCCTACCTTGATCAAGTCCTCAATAGCATCCCGAAGCCAACCACACTTATCGGTAGTATGGCCGAAACCTTCATGAAAATCGCAATACTTGGACTTATTCTTCTGATTTCTCAAATAGGGGGGTCGGTTGACATAAAGAAGGTCAGTTTGCATTGTTTCTTTCCAAATTTGTGATCGGGATGCAGTTAGTGGAGTGTACGAACTGTACTTGGATTTCAGTTTACGGTCGTCCCTCTCTTCCTTTCTCGGACGATCTCGCTCATCTCGTCGAGGACGATCCTGAGAATAATCATCCGAGATTCGAGCCATTCTGTTCTTTTGTCCTATAGAGAATTCCTCCAAATTGATGAACTTGTTAGAGCGCTGACGAAGCTCGGCCATGTCTCTGGGAGGTTTGCCAATGAGAGAATTTTGAAAGTCTCTAGGGATCAATCGTTGAGTGAAAAGGAGAACCGCTACTCCTGGCTCCAAGTTCGAAATCAAGCTTGACTCGTTGTGGAACCGAGTAAGATAATCCTGAAGTGATTCCTCAGGCTTTTGAGTAACCGCGGCCAGTGTGTGGTCGGACCTAGGTTGCACACAACTGGCGGTGTACCTGTTGAGGAATACTTGTTTCATCTCGGCCCACGAGTCTATAGAGTTTGGCTGGAGGGAGGAATACCATCGCATCACGGACGGTTGGAGAGTCATAGAGAACGCTCTACACTTCATTTTGTCATCGCCCCAGTAGAAGTTCATGGCTCCTTCGTACGAAAGGATATGTTCCTAGGGGTCAGTAAGGCCATTGTACCGAGGGATGTTGGTAGGACCAAGGTAACCCTGAGGGGTTACATACGATATGATGCGTTGAGTAAATGAGTGACCTGGGTGGGTGAAATTCGCGCATTCAGTGTGGTAGTGCAACATTCCTGGATTATCGGTGGGGTTTGCTAGGGACTGGGCTGGAGTCGGCTGGCTTGGAGGTTCGTTTGCAGCTGGGGCTACTGGGGGGCCCGTTCAACCAAACGCTCCATAGAACGGTGTTGCAAATCGGCTATGGCTCGGCCTTGCTGTTCCATTATTCTTATCTGTTGTCTCATCATGGAGAAAATCTCATCCTCACGTCGTTTGTAGGACGACCTCGTGGTACAACAGTGAGAACGATGAGAGTTGTTTGGGGAGCGGTTGTGGTGGCGACGTTGTTGGTTAGTTTCTGCCAGCTGGGACCTTAGATGCGTGCGCCGGGATCTTTCTGGTCTAGGGTTTTCTTGGTTTTTGGTCGCTTGTCGGTTGTGTTGGGGGGAAGTCTGTCCCGATGCTTCCGTATAAGGTCCACTGTGGGTGTGAGTGACTGGAGGTGGTGGTGTTGGTGGGATTGGGTCGGCTGCCCTATTTGCTTGGAGGCGGAGGCGCAAATCCTCACTGGTTTGTGGGAGCTGTTGCGCATGTACCGCCCTCCTGGGTTGATGTAACATCCCCAATTTTATAATATCACTCCGTGTATTAGTTAGTAGAATTTTGTTAAGTATAGTGGTATCCTCAAGTCTTTGATTTTGTTTAGACGTGCTAAGAGGTGTTAAGAATGTGCTTAGAACGTAGAAATTTACTAAGGGTAAGTTGGTTTGGATTAGCCTTGGCTTAAAAGTCTTAGAAGCATGAAAGAAGAGAAAAATTGAGTATTGTAATCGATTATTCTCCCTCATTAATCGATTATTTTAATGATTAATCGATTACCTCAGTAAGAGTAATCGATTAGTTGGTCTCTGCATTTTGTATGATGCTGCACAGATAATCGATTACCCAGTGTTAATAACTTTAATAAGAATCAGTACCATCAGGAATTAATCGATTAACTGGTTAAGTTAATCTATTAACACCTGTGTGATCAAACATAAAAACGCGTTTTCTTTCTCAAATCAAAACGAACTTTCTCTCTCTTCCTCTCGATTCTCGCTCTCTTCTCGAGTTCTTCTTCTTTTTCTCTCTACCCTAAGATTTCAATCTCTCAAATCAACACTAAATCACACCAAATAACATTAAATTAACTCTCCAAATCATCTTCCCACCACTTATTTATGTGTTTCCTCTCCCAAATCTCATGTTTCATCTCCCTCTCAAAATCCCTAGATTGAACCCCAAAACCCTAACTTTTCCAATCCATCACATAGAATCTTGTAATCATCAAAGGAGACTTAGAAAGTGTTCAAGGGCAAGAAATAGGAGGCTAGGAAGCTTTGGTTGAGAGCTTGATGTTGGTGCTTCAAGGTTTTCCCATTTTCTCCTCTTCTCTCCAAAAGGTAAGGGGTGTACTTTGGTTTATATTAGAGGAAGGGTTTAAGAATAGTAGTAGAAACATAATTAGGGTATATGAATGAATTGATAGAGCATAGGATTTATTTGATTAATGTTAGAATATGATGCCTTGAGCTAGATGTTAATTAATTGAATGAGTGTTCTTGAATGCTTATATGGCTGAATTATGTATGGCTTAGTGTTATTGACTTATAAGGTTTAATGATTAATAGTTATGCATACATTAGGGTAAAGCCTTACCTATGTGTTATTGAGCCTCAACATTAATGCTTTTCCAAAGAATAAAGAGCTCAATTTCAATTAGATAAGGCCTAAAACACTTGCATCATGCATGAAGTAAAGGTGGACGTTAGGAGTAGGGGAAAACACACATCGTTTTGATTGATGAGGGCAAAAGTAAATTACTGGAATTACTATGGAAAACTTTGATCCTGCAAAGGACATGGGTTTGATTCCTGTGTTGGGGATTGGTTCTATGCGAACCATAGTGATTCCATTACTTTGGCTCGTTTTGGCCAGTCGAGGGTGATTTCTGCTAAAGCCAATTTGGACGAATCAAACCAAATTGTATGACGAACCCTAAAGGGGTGAAGTACTGTGCAAGCTAGTATGATGAACCCTAGAGGGGTGAAGTACGGTATGACGAACCCTAGAGGGGTGAAGTACTATAAGTTGAGAAATGCTTACTCCTGATCGGTTTTTCCCAGAGTGGAGGGTGTATGTGAGGATGTTAAATTGTTAATGAAAAGGGAAAAGTTAAAGTTAAAGTTAAAGTGTTAATGTTAAAGTGAAAGTGTGGAAGAAATTGCATAATGAGTTAATTCATTGAATCCGATCAAATTGTTCAAGTAAATGAAATGAAATGAATTGTGAAACATCGGATTCAAGAATCAAACTCTTAAAGTGTGACGTGCATAGCATAATCATGTGATTGTATATTAAAGTATTAAACTATTAGTGTGAATCGTTTTTAGATTGATGATTGTTATTGCAAATTCCCTTCCTAAGTTGCTTGATGTTATGAATATGCCTAGTTATGCCTTATTATTATTTTTTAAATGTTTTCTTTAATCTAAATTCAAATTACTCACCCTTACTGTTGTCATATTAGGTAACCAAAGGGGGAAGATGTCCATGTTCTATGCCGAGAATCGTCCGCTCTCTTTAAAGAGAGTATATTTGTGGTCGTGACCTTGTAGTCGCATCACTTTAGCAACCAAGTTAAGATTCCATTATGTAAAGGTTTTATTGAATTAATCTAATGGTATAATTGTTAAAGTTAAATTTTTAAGCACATTGTGTAATTGGATAGTATATATATAAATATATCCTCTCCTTTTGATAAGCTTCATCAATCCCTATATTTGTTTATAATGGATTGAAATTATATGTCTGTTTTGAGGAAAACTGTTCTGGACTTGACAGGTATAACTTTATTTGGGGAAAGTCCATATTTTAAACGAAACTCAGCCAAAATTTTTATAAAACCCCAAGTATTTTCTAATCAAATATAAACTTTAACTAATGTATTTTAAAATAAAAAGGTAGGATGTTACATTATGGTATCAGAGCAATGGTTGCAATCCTCGACAATGGAGTATGGATTTCCTACTCCTAAAAGAGTTACTCCACATGAGAGTAACTAATAATTAGTTAGTTAAGTAGTAAATTTTAGTATTATATGCATGCATCTTTAGTTGAAGTTGGTATAGTTTAGTAGTGTGGAATAGGGTGAGTTATAGTTAGTAATTAGAAGAGTTATATCTTCAATTCTAAGAGGGTTAAACTAAATTTTCTAAGTGTAACTTTTTTGTATTTAGAAGTGGATAGAAAGTAAATACTAAGGGAAGGAAAACTCCCAACGGGTTAGAGCATGAAATTGCTACCCTAACGGGAAGGACTAAACCTTAGTTTTGAATTAAGTAGGTCAACTTTGAATATGATGGAGGAACTAAAACTTTTTATGTAAAATGAAACTGAAAAGTCCTCTTTTGAATGAAGATGAGTTTTCTTTTATTTGATTGGAATTAAAGTAGTACTAAAAATGATTCTAGCTCCAATGCAATGTAGAATCGAGATGGGCCCCTCGAGATTTACATTTGTTGGATGATGGCATCATTAAGTCCTTGAATCCAATGAAATAAGTGTCAGATTTCTTTTCTGTGCCTATATATAGGTAGAACAATATAGGATAACCAAGTCTTATCAGAGTTCGCAGCGAAAGTGAATAGGTGTTAACCCAGTGTACTTGCCTTGAACTTGAATAACTAGGGTCATCCATAGTAAGACCTAAGTGCCTTCTACTTTCCACATTATAAGTTGGTGATGAATGTACTTTTACTGATAAAAATGTACATTTGTTTGCATCAAATCATTTTAATACCTTATTTCGAAAAGTGCTAGTAAAGTGAATCATAGAGAATGTCAAGTATATTAGTATTCTAATACTTGCCAAGATGTGGAGTTGATTCGAACGTTGATGATTGATCGAATGTCGCAATATAAACTTTTAGGAATGTTTTTCTAACAATGTGAATTCCTAAATAATTGAATGGTGATGTCATTCATTCATGAATTACACCAATTGCCAAATTGAATAGGAATCCACTCTGAGCGACATAAGTCAATTTGAAATAAAACATGAACTTCGAATTCAAAGCAAAAGGAAATGTGTTCACGGAAATTTTGAAATGTCAATAGAAATAAATTTTTGAATGAATGATACATTCCTTTTATTTGGGTTTGATGATCATAGAGGATTCTTGCTTCTCTTTGTCAACATGGTCCTCGAAACTTTTGAATTAATTCAAAAAACCAATGTGAAATGATTTTGGGAATCTATATGAACACTTTGAACTTTTGGACGCTTGACATATTCTTTACCATCTAATAATTTTGCTAAAGTTTTAAATGAAACTGATTCATGAAATTGCAAAGTGTCTTCCTTATTTTAAGGAAGATGCAAATTCTTGGAAGTTATTTTATCACCAAGTACCAAATCTTTTCCGTGTAAGTTGGTACTTCAGTGCTTTCTACTATAATGTGGAATTGAGAAATGTAAATGAAGGTAGCAAGGTGGGTTAAAGGCAATGCATCTATCCTAGAGTTAAGACTGAATCTAGAACCTAAGTTAAGGTGATGGATGATATATCTTTTCCTTAAGTTCATATCGAACCCCGAGGAAATGTGTGGTTATTGTTAAACAAGCTATATTCCATAACCACAAACAATTTTCAAACTAATTTTAACTATTTCATGAATGTAGTTTGTTGAATGTTACAGTCCCAATTCTAGCATCCATTATAAGAGTCTTATCATTAAAGTTTAGATAGCGATAAGGAGTTTCAACCAGGGTCCTGAGATAGAAAGAAGTTGTGCGAAATCCTAACCGAAAGAACCAAATAGGGAACCTTAAATCCTATGGAGAATAGTAAGCATGGGTTTAGTTAAAGTCTTGTAGGGTGATGTTTTCTTTTAGATTGAGTTGTAGAACCTAAATAGTTTTGATTAGTAGATTAAGTGGTAGAAGCTAAGTCCGATTTGATCGAGTATTAGAGTCTAAGTTTTAAGTTTATAGAGATAGTTGTTTTTATAGGAAATAGGTTTTGTTTATTCCAAAACAAATGAAGTGTGGGTCTTGAATTGTGTGTGAGTGTATTTGACATTTTAACTTTACTATAACTATGTATTGGATTACAAACTTTAAAAACTAAGTACGTTTTGTCTTTCTATGATAACCTCTAATTCCAAATTATATTTTATATATATATTTTATGTAATTTTCAATATAAATTTTTAAACAAGGAATATTTTTCCACCTAATCTTGAAGGTGACTTTGCAAAAGTACTATACCATACTTTACCAATTAAGTATCAAATCGAATTTTTCAAAGTTAATTGCCTTGTGTGCTTTACATGACAATTCTTAATTTTAACTATTTCTCTATTATATCTATATTCTTCAATGTAACCTCTTCTTTAGAAAATATTTTGCAAATGATAAACTTATAATTTTGATAAATGGAGTCCTTGTGTAAAGGACAATTCATTTTCTATACATATATATAATTGAAGTATATCTAATTATGTAATATTTCAATCCACCTCATAAACATCTATTAGATTAATTTTCTAAGGATAACCCTTATATTTATCTTTCAATTATAACCCTCATTTTCCGACCATATTCATATTTAATGTATCTTCTCAATTTTGATTGTCTCTTTAAGAAAATGTTCATCGCAAAACAAAATTTTAACTTTTATAATTTTTTTATTGTTATATTTGACAATCCGGAATGTGTGAACGTTCCAAATCTTATTCCTTCTATAATAAATAAGCTTTGCTAAAGTTTGATAGTCTTCTTCTCTCTTACTCTTCAACAATATTTTCTAATCATACTACATATAAGATGACTCCCTAGGATTGTCAAAGCTCATTCATATCATTGTTTGTAAACCCTATTCAATTAACTAGCTTCTTTCCAAAATTTGATTTTGTTATTCCATAATTTATAAATCTCTTTTATTCCAAGTAAGTTTTGCCAGTGGCAAAGCCTTTCAAACTTTTACTCAACTCAATTTAAATAAACTCAAGATTTACTTTAATGTGTGTTGGTTTCACTTACTGCTGTTGATTGATGTTGTGTTTTATTTTATAGTATTGCTTAACGAGATTGTAAACGAAATTTCTTATGTTTCTCTTATGATTGATCTTAAAGTAAAATTTTAAAAGAATACTGCCCCTTGATGCTTTGTTTGGGTGTAGTTTATTTCTTTTGATTGCGATCGAATTATAATTTTTGGTTGTATTAATTTCTCCTATGATTGTATGTTCCATGTTTTACTTTGTATGATTGTTAGTTTATGGATGATATGCAATAAGTGAATATAGGACTAGTTGTTTCTCTGTTGTGATTAGTTGGAATAGAGTAGGTCTCCATAGATTGAACCTCAATGGAGTAGTAAGACTTGTTGTCGTAAACAACTGTTTTAGCAATCAGGTAGTTATATTATAGAAACCCAACTGAAGTTGTGTTCTAAGTGGGGGAGCGAATCCCCAAAGTCATAACCATCTCATTATCTAGGCTAAAATCCATCCTATCGTTTGAGCATATAGCTCTATATTTCTCTGATTTCTTTGAACTCAGTCGAATTTCGGGGACGAAATCCATATAAGTGGGGGAGTATAGTAACATCCCCAATTTTATAATATCATTCGGTGTATTAGTTAGTAGAATTTTGTTAAGTATAGTGGTATCCTCAAGTCTGATTTTGTTTAGACGTGCTAAGAGGTATTAAGAATGTGCTTAGAACGTAGAAATTTACCAAGGGTAAGTTGGTTTGGATTAGCCTTGGCTTAAAAGTCTCAGAAGCATGAAAGAAGAGAAAAATTGAGTATTGTAATCGATTATTCTCCCTCATTAATCGATTATTTTCATGACTAATCGATTACCTCAATAAGAGTAATCGATTAGTTGGTCTCTGCATTTTGTATGATGCTGCACAGATAATCGATTACCCAAGAGAAGTAATCGATTACCCAGTGTTAATCACTTTAATATGAATCAGTACCATCAGGCATTAATCGATTAACTGGTTAAGTTAATTGATTAACACCTGTGTGATCAGACATAAAAACGCGTTTTCTTTCTCAAATCAAAATGAACTTTCTCTCTCTTCCTCTCGATTCTCTCTCTCTTTTCGAGTTCTTCTTCTTCTTCTCTCTACCCTAAGATTTCAATCTCTCAAATCAACACTAAATCACACCAAATAACATTAAATTAACTCTCCAAATCATCTTCCCACCACTTATTTATGTATTTCCTCTCCCAAATCTCATGTTTCATCTCCCTCTCAAAATCGCTAGTTTGAACCCCAAAACCATAACTTTTCCAATCCATCACATAGAGTCTTTTAATCATCAAAGGAGTCTTAGAAAGTGTTCAAGGGCAAGAAATAGGAGGCTAGGAAGCTTTGGTTGAGAGCTTGGTGTTGGTGCTTAAGGTTTTCCCATTTTCTCCTCTTCTCTCCAAGAGTTAAGGGGTGTACTTTGTTTTAGATTAGAGGAAGGGTTTAAGAATAGTAGTAGAAACATAATTAGGGTATATGAATGAATTGATAGAGCATAGGATTTATTTGATTAATGTTAGAATATGATGCCTTGAGCTAGATGTTAATTAATTGAATGAGTGTTCTCGAATGCTTATATGGCTGAATTATGTATGGCTTAGTGTTATTGACTTATAAGGTTTAATGATTAATAGTTATGCATACATTAGGGTAAAGCCTTACCTAAGTGCTATTGAGCCTCAACATTAATGTTTTTCCAAATAAAGAGCTCAATTTCAATTAGATAAGGCCTAAAACATTGCATCATGCATGAAGTAAAGGTGGACGTTAGGAGTAGGGGAAAAACACACATCGTTTTGATTGATGAGGGAAAAAGTAAATTACTAGAATTACTATGGAGAATTTTGATCCTGCAAAAGACATGGGTTTGATTCCCGTGTTGGGGATTGGTTCTATGTGAACCATAGTGACTCCATTACTTTGGCTCGTTTTGGCCAGTCGAGGGTGATTTCTGCTAAAGCCAATTTGGACGAATCAAACCAAATTGTATGACGAACCCTAAAGGGGTGAAGTACTGTGCAAGCTTGTATGACGAACCCTAGAGGGGTGAAGTACGGTATGACGAACCCTAGAGGGGTGAAGTACTATAGGTTGAGAAATGCTTACTCCTGGTCGGTTTTTCCCAGAGTGGAGGGTGTATGTGAGGATGTTAAAGTGTTAATGAAAAGGGAAAAGTTAAAGTTAAAGTTAAAGTGTTAATGTTAAAGTGAAAGTGTGGAAGAAATTGCATAATGAGTTAATTCATTGAATCCGATCAAATTGTTCAAGTAAATGAAATGAAATGAATTGTGAAACATCGGATTCAAGAATCAAACTCTTAAAGTGTGACGTGCATAGCATAATCATGTGATTGTATATTAAAGTATTAAACTATTAGTGTGAATCATTTTTAGATTGATGATTGTTATTGCAAATTCCCTTCCTAAGTTGCTTGATGTTATGAATATGCCTAGTTATGCATTATTATTATTTTTTAAATGTTTTCTTTAATCTAAATTTAAATTACTCACCCTTACTGTTGTCATATTTGGTAACCAAAGGAGGAAGATGTCCATGTTCTATGCCGAGAATCGTCCGCTCTCTTTAAAGAGAGTATATTTGTGGTCGTGACCTTGTAGTCGCATCACTTTAGCAACCAAGTTAAGATTCCATTATGTAAAAGTTTTATTGAATTAATCTAATGGCATAATTGTTAAAGTTAAATTTTTAAGCACATTGTGTAATTGGATAGTATATATATAAATATATCCTCTCCTTTTGATAAGTTTAATCAATCCCTATATTTGTTTATAATGGATTGAAATTATATGTCTGTTTTGAGGAAAACTGTTCTGGACTTGACAGGTATAACTTTATTTGGGGAAAGTCCATATTTTAAACGAAACTCCGCCAAAATTTTTATAAAACCCCAAGTATTTTCTAATCAAATCTAAACTTTAACTAATGTATTTTAAAATAAAAGGTAGGATGTTACAGTTGACCCCTTCCTCTCTTGCTCTTTGATGTTAAACTTCAACCATTGGTGGGTGGGAATACTGAGTTTACTCGTTTCCCACACACGGCGCCAGATGTGATGTCCTAGACGGTGGATGGCCACTGAAACAAGGGAAAGGTCTCAGCGGAGGCCACAATCTAGGATTACTGTAGGATCTTTGTGATTCTCCTAATATCCAGTTGGGATATCAGGGGTTACCCTAATCACCAACTGTGTGCGGCTGCAATTAGGGTAAGAAGACGTACCTGAGCCCTTTGTAGTACGGTACTACTTATAGGGGTGGTTGTGTGTCCTATGGGCCTAAGAAGGCCTATTAGGGCTAGCCTGGATGTGAGTTGTATTGGATAAGAACGATGAGTCACCTTGTCCTGGCATTGTACTGGTAAGTCGGTTGCGATACTTGTTGGCATGGCATGGGTCCTTATCGGCCCGTTCCTGGTGATCTAGTCGGTCCCTAGGAGTTGGTCTCGACCAGGTACCCTGGGGTATACTATTGTGTCGTGCTCGGCCTAGGGTGCATGTGCTGATCCCGTGACCAAGGATCTCGACCCTAGGCGAGGTCCACCACATATATTAAAATAGTCGGAGCATTTTTTATAGTCGTAAATAGCCAGGGTTAAAGAAGACAAAATAGGCAAGTGAATATTGGAAACACAAGTTTAACATTTTTAATGTATTAAAACGTACAATTTTGAAGACAAAATTACTTATTTTAATTAATTAACAAGTGTCCTAAAACACTACGTCCTCCGTCATATAAGTTATGTTGTTTTATACTCTTGCACATAGATTAAGAAATAAGTAAATAATGTAAGAATTTTATATATTTTGACTACCCATTTAATAATAGGAGATAGAGTAATAATAAATGTATGAAGATTATATTGAAGAGATATAGAGAAATAGGTGATGAAAAAAAGTGTAATAAATAACGTTATGTTTGGAAAAAAAAAGTATAAATGAGTATTAAGTTTCTAAATGTACATAACTTAAAACATAAAATTACTAAATAAACATAACTTATAAGACGAAGGGAGTAATTGGCATTTTCCTAAAGACAAAAGGAAGCCAAAATATTAATCTAAACTTATAGTAATTGGATATCATAAACATACTATTGGTGTATAAAACTTAAAAATTATTATCCCCGAAACATTTTTAATTAAGTACAGTACCTAGCAAAGTTATTGCACAGGAGCGTAATTAATATATGTATATTATTCATGTTCTGTACCACATAATAATCTCATTCGTTAGCTCTCTTAATTGCCAGATTCAACAAAGTAAGATAAAATAGTATAGTAATAATAGTATAGTAAAAATATCACCTGAATTTTGTAAAGAAACAGTATAATCCTATAAAAAATGCTCTCTCTGTACCAAAAAAAAAAAAAAAGCTCTCTCTGGTCTCAAATATATATAAAAAAAAATCAACTTCATATTTATTAAGGAAGTTAGTTGATACATTTAATTTTCTCAAATTCATAAAAAAAAAATAGATCACTTTAAAAAACTTGCATTGTGAATGAAACAAAAATTAAATGATACAATCAATATATATAATATTTTAGGAATGATTTTTTTGAATATAAAGTGAATTAATTTTAGCTAATATTTAAGACCACTAATAAAATATTTTTATTTCCATAGAGGGAAATAGTATTTAAGAAAAATTGACGTCAGAAATCAATTACCTAGTTCTTCGTTTAGATGAAGATTAATTTAGTTGATAAAGGTTGGCTTACTTTTTCTTTTATATAGATAAAATTTCTGATGTAGAATAAAAAGAAATTGAACAATTATCAAATTAAATATCAAACTCAATTTCATAAAAAAAAATATATATATCAAACTCAATTACTCACAAATCTCGAAATACAACTAATCTATTATATTAAGAGAAAGGTCATTTCAAAAAAAAAAAAAAAAGAGAAACGTGAATTATCTCTTTCGTAATCCAAAATCTACCATCTATGTATAAAAATACGTCTATTCGATGCATCACGTTTTTGGAGAAATTTTGGAAACATTACGTTGGTCGGAGAAATTTTCGAGACACCACGTTTGTTGTTGAATTTTTCCTTGCACCAGAGCGATTGTAGGTAGATAATCATTATCTCCAACCAAAATTAAATAAATTATTCAAGTTTTTCAAATTATTATCTACAAGTGAAATCATTATCCTCAGTATAAAAAAAATCATTATCTTCAACAAAAATATTATAACTTGAAATTAAATAGATTATTCAAATATTCAAGTTTTAAATTGATTGTTTGGCATTTAATGTATATTGTTCACTATGTGATGCACTTATATTATTTATCATTATGAGCTCCTTCTTTAGCTTTACTTGAGACAATTTTTCCTAACAAACTATTTTTGACAATGAGCAAACCAAAAAATACATTATCAATAATGAAATATCGAAATTCATAGTACCAATATTATTTTAAAGGTAAAACAAATTAAATAATACAAAGTATAGATTTTTTTAAACATTACAAATAATATGGATATATGATTAAATATAATTATTATCGTTTGGTAAAAAATTTCTATTGGTTAAATACTTTAGTTGTTATAATTTCTACACAAAAAAATGTTAGCAATTAAAAACAAAGTTACGTACAATTCAAAAAGTTAAAAATAAAATCAAGATGATTAGAACAATTAGGATAAAATTTTTAGGAAAAAATCTTATGATTCAGTTGAGATAATATAAACGATGAAAAAGATCAAAATATTTTAATATGAATAATAATAATAATAATAATTATTGTGATAATCATATTAAAAAATGATAATTGTAAACAAAATATTAATTTATCCATCAAATAAATATAAAAAATCTATTATAATATCATCAAAAATAAAAAGAATCAGAATGTATAATTTTTGTTTAATTTTGATTTTTCATATTAAAATGATAATTATATTCAAAAGATATTAAATTATCATGTCTCATTAAATAAGAAATATTTTGATTTATCCTTAAATCTACTCATAATACAATCAAACAAAAAATATTAAGAAAAAATTAATTTTGATTTCACTCTAATTAATCATAATATCATAATAAACGTAATAATGATATCTAAAAACGAGTTAATTCATCAATGAACTAAATAAGAAATACATTAATTTAATACTCAACTATACTTAAACAAATATAATATTAAATATAAAAAAAGAGTAATCATTATATTTTTAATAAAATACAATGTGTTATCCAATAAAGTCAAAAATAAAAATTTCAATATCATCTTCATGTCCTATAAAATAATGGATATTCTAATTTATCATCAAATTTGCTCATAATACCATTAAATAAAAAAATTAAAATATTTAATTCTGATTTACTTTTGATTGATCATAATAATCATGTAAAAAATGTCAATTTATCCATTAAATAAATAAGGAATACATCAGATAAAAAGTGTTATTTTTATTTATACAATGAAGTATAAAATTTCTTAACAAACACATTTAAATTAATTTTTTGTATAATTATTTTTTATCGTTTTTTAATAATAATCTTTACTTTAAAATATTCAATATAAAAACTTAAATATCAATAATCTGTATATTGCACGGGGTAAGAGTTAGTATCATATGTATATGTTCATTACATTTCTCTAGGACCCTATGAGATAGCATTATCATCTTATACTCTTATTAAAAATTTGTATATTGTATGGACTAAATTGTTTGACCTTTTACATTTTCAATACATAAACACATTTTTTTCTTCCAATTTTAACTTCATTCAATCATTTCATTCACTCCTCATTAATTATACATTTATTATTGTAGTGTCCTGGAACACTAGATGTCCTTAACCCTCTAAGTGCTCAAGATTATGGAAACCAGGAGCCCAAGAGTGGTCAAGTATTAATGTATGACTTTATGGTGTTTCTGCAGTTCCAGTTGGGAAAAGCAGGATCTCCCTAGTCAACGTCTGTGCAGAGTGTCAACTTAGGGATGAGAGTACGTACCTGAAACCCTAGCTGTAATGAGCTATTTATAGGGTTTGGAGGAAGCTGATATGGGCCGTTTGGGCCCTGTATCAAAGTTGTGCTGAACCAGGATTCTGTTGAGATAATATCGGAAGATTATGCTCTAAGAATCTGGTCAGGATCAGCTAAAGATCTCATGTCTAGGCTGTTAGCGAGAATCTAGGAGATATTTGCGGAAGGGATAAGAAGCCTTAATAAGACTGAGTCTATCCACAAGCCGAAGGTATGTCTCGGCCCTAAAGTCCCGAGCCTGATGGGTTGGGGACCGATTGTAAGGCTCGGCCCCATCAATTCCGAGCCTGGTCCTTTGGTGTGCTCGAAATCCATGGGTCCGAGTGAGGGACGATCATGCTTAGAAATCCGAGGGAATTGCCCTTAGATAATCCCTTTGGAAAGACTTGTGTCCTTATATGGTCGGCAGACCCTACAATCCCCCCAGCTCGTAAGACTTTGGAAAGACTGTAACGAGGTAGTAAGCATCTAGGGTTAATCCTTTTGGGTTCTCGATGTACGGCGCGTACCCTTGTAAGTTGTCTCTGTTCGGGAGTTCGTGACAACTGTAACCATGTAGCCTCTGTTCGAGGTGACGTTTTGGGTTCTCGATGTACGGCGCGTACCCTTGTAAGTTGTGCCATATTATTAGACATTTTGAAATTTGAAAAAGCGCCGTTGGTAACTGCCACGTCTCACCCTGAGAGTGGCTGAGTGGGTTAGTGAGCTTTCGGCCCACACGTGCACCTTGGAGGGAAACTGAAAAGTTTTCGGGGTTATATGAAAAATTTTCGTGATTATTCGAACCCTCTACTCCCCATTCATCATTCTTCACTTATTCTAGAACTTTCAAAGATCAGGAATCCTCCCTTCCATATCCTCATTTCCATCTACTTCAAACACATTCCTTCCCACTAATCTTCCATCTATACTCTCTTCCGCACTTTCACGGTCACCCTTCCTTATTAACTCCCAGAGATCAACAGTAAAAAAGCAGGTACTTCTTTCTCCTTCTTCTAACTTGAATAATTAATTGGTTCTGTTTCTTTTTCTATTTTTTGAGGGTTTTTGCGTTTCTGGGTCTTGCAGGGATTTGGGGTTTTTGTTCTGGGTTAGTATAGAGGGTTTGCATTTTCTAATCATGGGAGGTTGGAGAGATTGGAGGAGACTTTACCATGAACTCTGTAGGAGATTAGGTGAGGAACCTTTTGACGATAGCGATTCTGACCTCTCTAGGAGTTCTGGGGATTCTGGGGAACTGGAGCGTGAAAATATTACCTCAGAAACTAGCTCAGAAACTAGTTCTGATAGCAATAATACGGTAGATCCTCCCATCCCCCCCTGTGATCCAGGATCTAACGAGTCACCCGAGGTAGAGCCGTTGACCATAGAGTACCCTTCTAACTCTGCAGAAGAGAATAGGTGGTTGTTGGCTTATAGGTTTGCCGAGCGTCGAGCTCAAGTTAGGACTAGCCCCAAGCGCTTTACAGGAGAAGAAGGATCTTTGGGAGTTCCTATGAAAAAGGAGGGGAAAGGTCCAGGGCTCGGCCTTAGGTATAGAATTAAAACATTTGCTATCAAAAATACTAATGCTGAGCCTTTTACCTTTTCCTCAGATATGGTGGAGCGCAGGTGTGATAGTCATCCTGAAGAGTATCCTTTACCACCTAATCATGCGCAGTATGACGCTGTTTTTGATCGGGAAGTGCTTGGGATGAGGCCTTCATTGCTGACAACTAACAGCTTGAACCACCTTCATTGCTGACAACCCGAGCGCAGATGGGAATGCCTCGGAATTTGTATTAAGACACTTGAGCATAGACGATCGGATATGCTTCCAAGTGCCAGAAGACCAACAATTTTTCTATTTTTACGAGGAAGTAATAACTAAGGTCGGAATTCGCACGCCCTTCTCTACTTTTGAGATAGAAGTACTAAAACATTTAGGTATAGCCCCAAGCCAGCTACATCCGAGCGGGTGGGCCTTTATCAGGGCTTTCCAACAATTTTGCGACGCTGAGGGTTTGGTAGCAACTTTACGATCCTTCTTTTGGTTGTATGCCCCCCAAGTAAATAAGTTCGGCAACTCCAAAGGGCTTTGGGTGTCGCTGAAAGCTCGGAAGGAGCATGCACTTTTCTCGAAAGTCACCGATTCTTGGAAGTCATTCAAACCTCTTTTCTTTCAATACGAGCATACTGGGGCCGGAGTGTGCTGGTTCATGGAACAGGTTGAGGAAGAAGGGGAAATTAAGGTAGTGCCGCGATTCCCTTTGGGTTGGTCGAACGATATTTATAACCGAGGTGCCTCCTTGTATCAATTTGATTATAAGGTGGATTTAACGAATGCCGAGAGACGATTGTGCGACCGAGTTTGGGAGTATCTCCAAGAGAAGGGTCAAATTGATACAAAGCAAATACTGTTGAAGAGGACACGGGCCGAAGTGAAGGCCGAGCTGGGTATTTTTTTTATAACACGTTTTTTCTTGCAGAAAAGATGGGGAAGAAAGTGTCAAAGGCCAAGAAGAGTGCTGCTGCTTCGGATCAGATGGCTAAACTGGCTGCGGTGAAGGCTGTCTCAGGCTCCTCGGCTAAAAGCCAGACCTCCGAGCCAACACCAAAGAACGGTCCAACTGTGGCTCCTCGTTCAGTCACTCCCGAGGTGCTTCAAGCCGCCGAAGGTGTGGAGCAAATAGTCAACTTGGAAGCGCAGCCAAGTGCTAAAGGCACCCCCGAGCGTCCAGTCAAGAGGGCTCGGATAGAGAAAGGGAAAGGAATAGCTGGCGACTGGCTCAACTTGAGTAAGTCCCATAAAGATACTCAAGTTGTTGAGGGCACGGAGGATGCTGCTGCCAAAACTGTGTGGGGTAAGAGGACTCCTGAAAACTACTATGCAACAGTCTTCCCTCCCGAGGATGCACAAGTGCTAGATGCATGGAGTCCATCGACTTGGGGAAACAACTGCTCAACCCTGGTGAAGGGTCTTTTAAGAGGTGCAAGCGTTCTCCACTACCTCGGTCGTCGTGGGGAAGACGTTTATGCTGGGGTTGCCCCTGAGGAAAAGAAGAAGAGAAGAGAAGCTGATGCTCGGGAAGATTATCTACAGCTTCAGGTGGAAGGCTTCGAGAGGAAGCTTCAAGCATTGGCTGGCGAGAATGAAAAGCTGCAGAAGGGGAGGCAGGATGCTGAAGAGGCCAAGGCTAAGGCCGAGGTTGAGAAGGAGAAAGCGGAAAAAACCCTTCAAGAAGTCCATGAGGGGATGAGGAAGGCCGAAGAAATCTTGAAAAAGGCCGAGGAAAATGCTATCATACTGCAAGAGGCCAGGGAGAAGGCTCGGACAGCCGAGGAAGATGCCGCAGTGGCTCGAGAGCAACTCAATTATGCTAAGGATGAGGCTGCTGGACTCCGAGCCTCCCTGGAGAAAGTAAAGGCACAAGCTCTTAAACATAAAAGAGCAGCCAAGGAGAATCTTTACAACTGGGATCATGCGGTTGAAGATTCTTTCCTTAATACCGCCGAACAACTCCGCATTCTGAATCCTGGCCTTGTGACCAAGGGTGCTGACCCCAATTTTGCTGTTAAGAATGGGCAGATAGTGGGCGAGAATGGGGTCCCAATAGACATGGGCAGCAATGATCTACCTAATCATTTGGCTGAGGAATCTGAGGAAGAAGGGGCCGAGGGTGCTGAGGATGACGAGGAGGAAGACGACAAGTTTGATCCTGAAAATGTCATACTTTCCGACATAGAGTAGATTTTTCTTTTTGATCCTGTATTTGCCCCAATAGATGGGTTTGAACTTTTTTGCTGTAATAGATTATGAATATTTAATATATCCGTTATCGTTTTGTGCTTCTTTTTTGTTCTTTTTGTTAAGATTTCAAGTGTTAAGACCTCGGAACTCTAGCACTTTAGCCGAGGTGGGTTCCTCTATCCGCGATATATAAAATGATTTTTATGATAAATCACGTTTGAATCGGGAATCTTATTGAAAGTACTTGACAAGTTATAAGCTCTTGTTCGAGCTGTTTATAATCGTTCGCGTCATAAACGGTGGCTAGTCAGTTATGAGAAAAACTACGTAAATACAATGAATTCAATAACAGAACTTTTATTCATTTTGAAGCAGTAAATACAATGGGCTCGGGGTTCCACCGAGCGTACACCATCATCAAATAAACAATCCTAACAAAGCAATTGTAATAATGGAACCAAACACGATTAAAAATGGAATTGAAATGAATAGAAAATTCTAACTGAAATAAGCTCTAAGTTTTGCCACGTTCCACGTATCGTTGATGAGAGAACCCGAGAGAGTTTCAAGCTTGTAGGCTCCTGTTCCCGTTTTGGAAGCTACTCGGTACGGTCCTTCCCAGTTCTGAGCCAGTTTCCCGTCCTTAGCGTTCTTGAGGCTGATGTCAGCTCTTCTTAGGACGAGGTCACCCACCTCGAACTCCCTGGGTACTATCGAACGATTATACCCTTTCGCTTGCATGAGCTTGGCATGTCTCTCCCGTTCAGCGGCTAGATCTCTGGCTTCTTCCGACAGAACGAGGTCCTCACACAGTAAAGTGTTGTTAAGGGGGTTCGGTTGTTGTATGGCTCGGAATGTAGGGAAGATCCTTTCTATCGGGATGACTGCGTCGCAACCATAAGTAAGACGATAAGGAGTTTCTCCTGTTGAAGTCTGTATGGTGGTGCGATAAGACCAAAGCACTTCATGCAAGTTTTCCAGCCAATTTCCTTTTGCACCAATGAGCCTCTTCTTGATCCCCTGGATGATAGATCGGTTCACTGATTCTACTTGTCCATTGGTCTGAGGGTGCTCGACCGAGGAAAAATAGTGTTCAATGTTCAAAGCCTTGACCAAGTCTTGGAACGCCCTTGCTGCAAATTGAGTTCCGTTGTCAGTCACCAAAACTTGTGGTACTCCAAACCGAGCTACGACCTGTCTCTCAAAGAACTTCTGAACCTTGGCCGACGAGATAGTCGCTAGAGGCTCGGCTTCAATCCACTTGGTAAAATAATCAATGGCCACTATCACCCATTTGAGCTGTCCTGGTGCGGTGGGGAACTGGCCAATCAAATCCATTCACCATTGATAGAAGGGATAGGGAGATGAAAGTGAGTGGAGTTCCTCGGCCGGCTTTTGGTAGACATCACTGTGAAACTGACATTTTTCACATCTCCTCACATGATTGATCGCATCTTGCTGAAGGTTCGGCCAGTAGTATCCTGCCCTTAGAATCTTTTTGGCCAGTGATTTCCCCCCAACATGATGACTTCCGATACCCCCGTGAAATTCTTCCAATTCTGTTTTGCTTCAGCGGGGTCTAAACATCTGAGCATCGGGCCACTGACCCCTCGGCGAAACAGAATTCCATCCACCAGAGCAAACTGTGATGCCTTCCTGACGAGTTTCTTGGCCTCGATCGGATCAGTTGGCAAAGCTCCTTGGTCCATGTAATTCGTGATCGGAGCAGTCCAACTTGGCTCTACCGAAATGGAGAGGACAACGCTAGGTCTGTGCACCATTTATTGGATCAGTGTTTTGTTATTTCCAGGGCCTTTTGTTGAAGCGAGTTTGGAAAGAATGTCCGCTCGGCCATTTCTTTCCCTTGGGATATGGCAGAATTCGACCTTGGCAAACTCCGAAGATAGGAACCTCACCTTCTCGAGATACTTTTGGAGGATGGGTTCCTTGGCCTGATAATCACCTTTGACTTGCGAAACCACCAACTGAGAATCACTGAAAATCTTCACCTCCCAGGCCCCCACTTCTTTTGCCATTCTCAGACCAGCCATCACAGCTTCATACTCCGCCTGATTATTTGAAGTTGGAAATCCGAACTTCAAAGAGTACTCAAGGGTAACTCCCTCGGAGTTTTCCAGGATTATTCCAGCACCTGCCCCAAGCTTGTTACTCGACCCGTCGACATAAATACTCCAGTCCAAGTTTGAGCTCGTCAATGGCTCAGTAAACTTGGTGAGAAAATCAGCTAGGACCTGGGACTTCATTGCCTTCCTAGGTTCGAAGGTGATGTCGAATTCGGAAAGTTCAATGGCCCAAGTCACCATTCTTCCTGCCATGTCCTTAGGTGGTTCTCCAATCAAACAATCCTTGAAATCTCCATCTCGCAACCCTTGGGTGAGCAAGAGAACGGATACCCCAGATTGCAGACCTGATATGCCACTGGCCTCTTGTTGGTACCGAGCTAGGTAGTCGCGTAGAGACTCGTCAGGTCTCTGTGCGACTCCAGCTAATGAATGATCTGATTTCGGTTGTGACAAACTGGCTGTGTATCTGTTTAGGAATGCTCTCTTGAGCTCGGCCCACGAGCAGATTGAATTGGCAGGTAAAGAATTGAACCATCTCAAAGGTGCCGAGCCCAGGGTCATTGAGAAGGCTCGACATTTCATGAAATCCCCTCCTCCATAAAACATCATGGAGGACTCGTAAGCAACAATGAGGTTTCCCAGTGACTCGTTCAGGAACCATGTTCGGGTTGAGGGATGGAGGTGGAGGAAGAAGGCTCGGGTTGCCGTGAGCCGCGTACGGGCCTTGCTCGGCCAACCTTGCCATGCTCTGCTGCTGAAGAGTGGCAATAGCTTGATTCTGTTTTTCAATCAAAGAAGTCTGAGTTTTCAAGATTTCCATGATTGATTCCTCTCTCCTTCGGGCCGAAGAGGTAGTCATGTAAGATCTACCCTCTGTTTCAGATAGTTGACCACCTTGAAGCGTTCCAAAACGACCCCTAGTCAAGTGAGGTATCTCTCTGTCGGATCTCTCGGCCCTGGAATGATCTCGACGAGCGGAACGATCAACTCGCTGATGCTCATCAGTTCGAGATCCTGCAGGGGCCCTCCGAGATTGAAGGGGTCCAGAATCTGCAGTATCGTGCCATTCTGAAACATGGCCATCAGGAATAGTGCGAGGGTTGGATCGCCCTCCGCCGCCTTCAATGCGGGGGGCTTGTACCTGCACAACCGGAGGAACCGTGGCTTGTGCCTGAACCACCGGAGGAACTGGCGGAACTGTTTGAACATCAGCCTGATTACCTTCAGTTGGTCCTCCTGGGGCGATTTTGTCCCTAACGTTTCCCCCGTTCTTAGGTGGCCTCCCACGGAGGCGACGGCGGAGATCTCCTTGATTACCGTTGTTGTTATCGTTTGCCATGAGAACAGTGAACGTGGGAATACTAGTTATTCGCTTCCCCACAGACGGCGCCAATGTAGTGTCCTGGAACACTAGATGTCCTTAACCCTCTAAGTGCTCAAGATTATGGAAACCAGGAGCCCAAGAGTGGATCAAGTATTAATGTATGACTTTATGGTGTTTCTGCAGTTCCAGTTGGGAAAAGCAGGATCTCCTAGTCAACGTGTGTGCAGAGTGTCAATTTAGGGATGAGAGTACGTACCTGAAACCCTAGCTGTAATGAGCTATTTATAGGGTTTGGAGGAAGCTGATATGGGCCGTTTGGGCCCTGTATCAAAGTTGTGCTGAACCAGGATTCTGTTGAGATAATATCGGAAGATTATGCTCTAAGAATCTGGTCAGGATCAACTAAAGATCTCATGTCTAGGCTGTTAGCGAGAATCTAGGAGAGATTTGCGGAAGGGATAAGAAGCCTTAATAAGACTGAGTCTATCCACAAGCCGAAGGTATGTCTCGGCCCTAGAGTCCCGAGCCTGATGGGTTGGGGACTGATTGTAAGGCTCGGCCCCATCAAGTCCGAGCCTGGTCCTTTGGTGTGCTCGAAATCCATGGGTCCGAGTGAGGGACGATCATGCTTAGAAATCCGAGGGAATTGCCCTTAGATAATCCCTTTGGCAAGACTTGTGTCCTTATATGGTCGGCAGACCCTACAATTATCTTTCATCTCTAAACCACTATACATTAATTAATGGAAACATTTATTAATAAAAATTAAATACTACTACAAATTTCAATAAGGATTAAATAGGGGCATTTAGGATAAATCAGACATAATACTTACAATAATCAACACTTTCTTAATCTGTGTGCTCAGCATAAAAGACCAAACTCTATAAAACGGAAAGAGTACTTTTTAGATTCTTAACGTATACTAGTAATATCTATAAGAATAGTTTTAAAAAAATATATATCAAACATATATATTTCTAAAATCATTAATTGAATTAACCAATTTTTTAAATGTATTTAAATTTTATTAAAATAATCTTTTTTCGGTCCAACAATTAAAAGAATCTTTTATATATATATATATAGAGAGAAAATGTACTCCCTCCGTCCCTAAATATAAAGTCTCTTTGAGGGATTTCACGTTCATTAACAAAGTAGAATAATTTAGTTAATTGTATTGGAAATGTGAACTTTTGATATGTAATTTCAAAATTACCTTTATTAATATTATTGGAAATCTAAAAAGTGTTAAATAAATAGGCGTGTTTGTGGAAAAAAGTAATTAATAATCATTGAAAATTGATATGAAACTTTATAAATAGGGACTAAATAAAAGTGTCAAGAGAGCTTTATATTTAGGGACAGATGTAGTATTAAATAACAGTAAGTATAATTTTACAAAAATAATTTTATTTGTGGGCCCGTTTGAGAAATTTATTGTTACAACTGAGTCAGCTATGAGTTGGATTCTATAAGGATGTCGATAAATGTGGGGCCCAGTGACTCGGCATCCAGTCAAGTTTGTACTACATGTGTTGTTCTTACAGGGCACCTGCTTATTAAATACTCCCCATGATCCTTAATATTTGTCACTTTTACTTAATTCACGTAAATTAAGAAAAGTAATTATTATTCTCAAATTTATAAAAAAAATATGTTGACATTTCAAGGTTACTCTTATTTAAAATTTTACAACTCTATTCATTTCTCTCTATTGTGATTATTACTGCAACACCTATACTTTTCTACCGTTAACTACCCATTATTAAAATAGTGAAATTAAAATTTCCTTTTTAATTATTAAAAATCTCCTGTCAAACGGACGAAGTTTCCTTTGTTTTTCTGACTTTCCCAAAAATATTATTTTTTTTTCTGCAACCTAATAAACACATACATTTTTAATAACCAGAAACCAGCAAGGCTATCAACAACACAATATCATGAATCAATGCTACATCGCACACCACATAGCATCAGAACTAAAATAAATTAATTACAACTGAATAATCTATAATTCCCTCTAACTAACTTACACTCCACGGAGTGGAGTGTGCACCTGCTCGGCCAATAATAGTGCAAGCTCAATCTCGGTACCTGTGGAAAAATGGTAAAGAGGTGAGCATTACACATAAATTAGGAATAGCAGTTTCTAATATGCTATAATACCCCACTAAGTCAACCACAATTAGCAACAAGAATACATATAATCACAAAATCAAAGTATATCATGTTCACCTACAAATAAAGTCATTTCATATATTTGTCATTCTCAAGATCTACCTCCCTCCATAGCTTAATCTTTTAAAAAATTTCTCGTGTTTTATCTGATTTTTATTCTTTTCCAATTATTGTTATTTAATTATATTTTTTTAACAATATCCCTCATGCGTACAGTCCGATTCGCGTAAAATCGCAGTAGGACGCAAGAGGTTGAGTCGCACTCCTTTGACGCGGACTATCCGATTCGCGTAACATCGCAGTCGGCCGCAAGGGAGCACTAAGTAATCCTTTGACGCGGTCCATCCGATTCGCGTAAAATCGCAGTCGGAAACCGATTCGCGTAACATCGCAGTTGGCCGCAAGGGATTACCTCTCAGTTCTTCGTGGACTATCCGATTTGCGTAACACCGCGGTCGGATTTCACACATTATTGTATTTCTTTTGTTTTCTCTTTATCGTGGACTATCCGATTCGCGTAAAATCGCAATCGGATTCCACACCATATTGAAATTTCTCTTTATTAGTTACTTCTCTCCTTAAATCGAATTATTTTATTATTTTCTTCTTGATTAATTTTCTCCATTCTAACTAATTAGTCATTAAATACTACCATATTTTCTACACCTCTAAGCAATAGAACATTGAGCAAAATAAACACATATCACAGAGTTAATACATAACATCACCAACAAATACCTTCATAGCTAGGATTACTTTTCTTAATTTATTTTTCTTAGATTCTAGGCTCTAACTATCAACTTTATCAACTACCCTAAGGTGCAAAATCCTAAACTAACAACAAACTCTTAGCAAGCACTATATACACACTAGAAACTTATCCCTAAAATAAGGTAATACTCACTCCTTACCTCGCTTTTCCAAAGACACATTCCTTTTTGTACGATAATGTCCAAACGTAGTAAAGTCCATTGCTTTTGCGTTGCGATCAATCCCAAATTCATTCCATTCTCCTAATTGTGCCACACAAAATCAAACAACAACTGACTCAATACGCAAAGTCCTATTCGGTCATTATAATCAATCAATCACTTAATGTTCATTTAAACATTCTTTATTTTCTCTTAACTAATACAAATATTAGATCATTTAGTATCTCCTAATAAGCGATTTAAAATTTAAATACTAGATTTTTCTTAATATAAACAATCAACGTCGAAATCGTATTAAGACAAACACTTTAGTACTTTACTTCCAGAGAAGTTAGAAATGGAAATCAAAACAAACTAACTTTAAAATCTCGAAAATTTGATAAGTATTAAGGCATTGTATTTTAGATAAGCTTTTAAGTCACAAAATCATTTGATTATAATTCATAAACAAAAATTAAATAAAATCTAGGATTAGCATTGTTGCCTTCTCGATAAAATAATATAGCTTTTTATTAAAATATGCTAACTTTAAAAACTAACGCAATTATCAAACTAATTTGAATTCAAGTAACTTAAATCACGACTCACAAAAATAATCAAATGATACGCTACTTAACACTATTAATTCCGAATTAAAAGGAAGTGTTCTCGGTTCAAAATAAGTGAATTGAACATCACATTTCCAATATTCAATAAATTTCACTTCCCTTTAACTTGAAATTAATGTTTAAGGTTTTAACCTGAATTAACGTATTCCCAATATATCGGGTTCCTAGTTAACTGGTGTATTGTTTAGTTCAGGGACAATTCAACCTCACTAAACAACAACTCAGTTACTTAGGGACGTAACACCTTTAACAAAATACTTTTAAAAATGATCATTCGGCATAATGGTTAATTCGATATAATTACGAACCGTATCAACCCATTAAAATCATCATCAATAGCAATATATTTTTATTATTTTTTTTATCAATATAAGGCATAATACCATTTAATTCCCAAAACAATACTAAGGTTCCAAAACAATTTATCACTATAAAAATCATTACCAACATTATTACTCTTAATATTATTATCATCAAAAAGCAACACAAAACACTTAAAAAGGGTATTAGGGATTTACCCACAGATGTAATTTTTGAAGCAGCAGAGAGATCGACACCAGTTTGATCAATCTCAACCCGAATGGTTCACGGTGCAGCAGCTAGCAAAGAAAATCCACGAGCTTCGATCCCGGTGACCGGTGATGGTGGCGTGAGTGTTGACGACGGCTCCCTTAAAGGATTGCGATCTGGAACGCGATTGGGAGAGAGCACCGGAGGGGCGGCGGCGGTTCGGTACAGTGGTGGCTGCAGCGACGAGCACGAGCAGCGATAACAACAACCAGCAACGGCAGCAAATGGCTGCAGCAAATGGCGACAGCAGCGAGCAACCAATAGCGGAGGGAGAAAAAGGGTTGTGAACAGGGACCCCTTGGTCCAGGGAGGAGCAGCAGCGGCGGCCCTAGGGCACCAAGTCGCGAATCGCAATTGGAGGCGGGACATGAGTGGTGGCGCGAGCTAAGGAAGAGGAAGAGGAACACGCGCGCACGGTGGACAGCAAGTGGTGGCGAACGGTGGCGGCAACGACGGTCCACGAAGAAGGAAAGAGTGAGACGAAAATGAGAGGGAGGGAGAGACCGGGGGGGTGTGGCGGCTCAAGAGGAAGAAGGGAAACAAAATAGGGTTTCATGCCGTTAGATTACCATTATACCCCCCACTTATGTAATTTGATTTAATTTTAAACAATTACAACATCATTCTTATCACTACTATTATTTAAAGGGAAGCCAGCACTAAAAATAAATTGTCATGCCATCACATATAGGGTAAATCATAAAGTTAGTAATTTGATATTGCTTACAAAATAATTTAATATTGTATATCTAAATCAAAGTAAAGTATAGAAAATAAATTTTTAAAATAGGGTAATTGCTTTAAACGAATTTACTTTAAAATATATAAATAAAATATACTACCATAGGATATTTAAAAAAAAAAATGCTTAACGCTCTAATGATTAATTTCAAGAGTTAATCATTTAATTTGATAAAACTCAGAATTTATAATACAAAAGAAAAATCAGGATGTTACAATCACCATATCACCCCTATGCAATTATGAGGGGTGTATTTGGAATAAACTCTTTAATACTACTTAGATATTCTATAACGACTTATAAAAAGGGACACCAATTCTACCAAAATGGTGCCCTATATTAAGAAACGAAAGGAGTATAACTAGGAACGGAGGGAGCAGTACTATTGCATCTCATTCTTAAATATAGAACATATTTATCCATATCACATCGATCAAAGAAGGTAGTTAAGTTTCTTGAAACTTTAAAAAAATATATTAAATTAAAATTTTACCCTCTTATCTTGTATTAGGAATTTCATAATGTATTATTTCACATTAATGAATAAAGGGCAAATGAGAAAAAATAGCAATAAATGCTTCCTAAAAAATACAAAATGCCTTATAAATAAGACCAAATAATTCTTCTAAAATATGCCCTATAAATAAGACCAGATGGAATATAATATTTAATATGAACTCTTACATAGATTTAAAAAAGCTATTCCATATTTTTCATCATATTAAAAAAAGCTCATCATATTTTTCATGATATTGTTAACAAAAATCTCAAGTCCACATTCACCACTCAAAAACATAAAAAATTATATTTTTCAATAACTTTTTCTATAATTGTTTTCTTAGCAAGTACTGTAATAACACTTGTTAGCATTTTCCTAAAAATAATACTCCTTATGTTTGTTTTAAGGCTATACATGAGTTTTAAGAAATGATTTAATGATGTAAGGATTTGTTGTATTTTGACTATAATGTCCCTATATAATCATTATTGAAGAGAGAGAAAAGCATTGGAAGTGAAAAAGAGAGTTAATAAATAGGGGGTGTGTTAGGAAGAATAACATTAATTATGTAATGAGTTTATAAAACAAAGACTTATGAAACATAGTACAAATGCTAAAACAACACTACATATGAAACTGAGGGAGTAATATTTTGTACATTTTTTTTCAAAATAACTAATAATTTTCATTGAAATATTAAAAAATAATGACTAAATAATGATGTTTGTGGAAAAGAAGTATTTTTTTATAGCCAAAATATTGTTTTGATTTTTTTTACGGGGACAAGGAAAAAGTATTTAAATCCACCAAATAAAATAAATAAAAATATATTTGAAAAAATAAGTATAAGTGAATATTAGGTTTCTAAAATAATATAAATTATGGGACAAAATAAAATGTGGATGGAAGAAGTATTAGTGGCAGTACTATAAAATCAGGTTGTGGACTTTGTTTTTATTTTTTTTTTAAAGTACGGTACTCCTAAAAACAAATTTTACATTTATTTATTAAGAAAGTAGGTAGTTGTGTTTATTTTTTCAAATATATTAAAAAATAGAAGTATTTTAGAAAAACATCATTATGAATGAATCAAACATCAAACAAAATAACTTCAAAAAAAAAACATCAAACAAAATAATTATTTTTCAAAGATATTTTAGAAAAAAAATATTAGAAATGAAAAAAAATTTAAAAATGTTAGTTACTTTTACTTATATTTAAAAAAATATTTTTTTCTTATATTTCAAATTGAACGAAGTATACTTTATCTATATAATTAATTTATTTTTCGAAAATATTAAAAGCAATATTTTGAATTTTTCTTTATGAACCAATATTTTAACTATTTCATAATAAAAAATTATTAGGCTTAATTGTATAATTGATCCTTTATCTTATTTATTAGATTCACTTTGGTCCTTTATCTTTTTTTGCAATTTACTGGTCCTTTATTTTTTTTAAAAGATTCAGTTTGGTCCTTCCGTTAAAATTAAGTTAATTAAATGAGAAGAAATATTCCAAGAATATTCCCCCTTCTAGGCTTAATTGCATAATTGGTCCTTTATCTTATTTATTAGATTCACTTTGGTCCTTTATCTTAATATTCCAAGAATATTCCCTCTTCTTCTTCCTCTTCCTCTGCTCTCTCCTTACAGCGGCGGCAGCCACCATGGGCTCACACCCTTTTCTCTCAAAAATCATCAAATTTCTTCAAATTTCCTCAACATTCTTCAATTTTTCACGGTTTTTAAGCTTTATTTTCATTATTCCTCAAACAAATTCGTGTTTTTCTTTCTTTTTTCCTCAAAATCCGAATTCTAGGGTTCCTTTTCTAAAACCTTAGTTATCAACAATGATCTCCTCCTCTGAACCTGCTGGAAAACGTGTGAAAACACGTGCAAAACGCTTCAACAAC